>CM053158.1:18752500-20002500 GCA_028571685.1 Heterohyrax brucei
TCACATTGTAGGGATGACAGCTAGTGGCCTGTAACCACGTTATAAGTTAGTGAGAAAAAAGGGGGGGAGTAGGGCTGTAGGCTGGATTTGCCTCCCAGTTAGGACAGCTTGGCCTGTGGATGTTTCTGTGGGCCCTTGGTGGGGCTGGGAGAGCTGCGTCCTGGTCCTCTCCCTCAGGGGCCTTCTCTGCTGTCCCCCTGCTGAGTGGATGGCTGGAGGCAGGAATGGTTGCTGGGCCCGGGTAAGGCTTCATGGCCTGCCTGAGGACCAAGAGTGTGCAGCCAGAGGCCTTAGTTAGAGGAGGGGTAGGTTCCTGCCCTGTGCCACGGGAGCCACTTGGCTTTCACCACGGGTAGGGACACCAGCAGCCTTCTGAGGAACCCAATCCTGCTGAGAGCCACCCTTGTGCTGGGGGCCTCCACCACACTGTGCGCCACCTTCTCCCTCTCTCCCCAGTGAGATTTTCCCCTACCTTGTGGTGGTTATTGGGCTGGAGAACGTGCTGGTGCTCACCAAGTCAGTGGTCTCAACCCCAGTGGACCTGGAGGTGAAGCTGCGGATCGCCCAAGGTAATGGGAAAGTGGGGTCCTTGGGCGGCAACAGCGATGCCCACAGTTCCGCCTGCCACTGTGTTTCCTGAGGAAATAGCCCCAGAAACCTGCCGAGTCTCAGCCCTCCAGCATGAGCCCTGACAACTTTTTAGCACACCCCGTCAGAGCTGAGGGGTCTGGACTGCACTTTTTCCTGGCCTGTGTATCGAAAAGAGCACGCCAGGCTTGGCTCTGTAGCTCCTGTGTTTAGGGGAGTGCTGCCATCTGGGCTGGGGCCTGGGGTTCCCCTGTGTCACTCCGCACAAGGCCACACCGGTCACTTGAGGAATGCTGCCTCCAGAACTGTCGGAAAAGCCCTGTCAGGAGAGCAGCTAGAGTTTTGTAACAATGTGTGTGTAAGTTCTTACAACAAGTTGACTTGGATTGTAAAGTTCCACTTGAAGCACAGATATTTTTTAAAAATTAAAAAAATAAAAGCCCCCTCAGGCCTCACTGGTAGGAGTGTGGGGCTTTGGAGAAAGCCGGAGAAGAGAGTCCCACCCTGGAGGCTTGGACTCGTGAGCTGCCTACTGCCAAGCCTGGACCTGTGAAGAACAGGACGGAGGCAGGTGGCCCACCCTCCAGCGGCACCCCTGGGAGCTTCTGTGATGAGCAAGGCCCTGCACTAGATGCCGAGTTAACCTGGAGACCAGGGAAACGGGCCCTCCAGGCCGGGAGCGCAGAGCCTTGCCTAAGTGACAGTGAAGCATGGGGCCTAGGGCCTCAGCATGGGGAGGGGCTTTGGAGGGAGGACCCAGCTGGCCTTCTGTCAGCCATTCTGCCATGTGGCAGGAGGGCACACTTAGAGGCTGTGCGCACGTGGACTGGCCAGGGACGGCATGTAGAGGTTGGTGGTGGCTAGAGTGGGCGGTCTTCAGCTGTCCTCTCGAGTTCACTGGTCTCATCACCCTTTGCTGTCTTCTGAGGATCCCCCCTCTACGCTGGTCCCTCCAAGCCTCGAAAGCCGTGTGGCACTGAAGTTGCTGTTGAAGCCAGGGCATCGGCAGGACCCTGAAGGCTGGGCCTCACCGGGCTGCGTGCAGGCCGGAGGCGGAGGGAGGTGACGTGTTGGCCACAGCCCTCTTGCCTTCTGCAGGCTTAAGCAGTGAGAGCTGGTCCATCATGAAGAATGTGGCCACTGAGCTGGGCATCATCCTCATAGGCTACTTCACCCTGGTCCCTGCCATCCAGGTGAGGCCCTCAGGTTCTGCAGGCTTCCGCTGGGCTAGAGCCCGGGTGATTGTTCTCCATGGTGCAGCCACGGGCAGGGTGTACTCCTTGGCTGCAAGCACCTTGCCTGACGGGGATCCTGCATTCTGAGCTAATCGTCAGTGGCACACAGAGACTCCTGGCATACCTGGCTCAAGTGCTCAGTGTGCCCTGCTGGCTTATGGGTGCGAGCTTCTGGCTGGCTCTGCCTTTGGCCCCACCCAAGCACCCTGCCTGCCTGCTTGCCCATAAACCAGGAGGCCAGCCTGGCTACTGGAGCTCAAGGCCAAGTCTGATACGGTTCTGCTGGGGCTGGTGGCTGCTAGCTGTGTGGTGAGGCCCTCAGCTGGCTGTCAGGCAGACACATGGCAGGCCCTTGACCCAGACCCACAGCAGCAGCCTTTAGACGCTTGGTCTACTGTGTGGGAGGCTACTCCCACTACTCTGAGTGACACTTGTTCTTGCAAAGCCCCTCAGCTGTGGGCCCCTGCCGAGGTGGGGGTCGACTTCCTCTGAGCCAGGATCCCCGGCTGTTTCTGAGCATGCTGCCTTCTTGGGGTGCGCGGACAGCAGAGGGAAGAAGGACCCCAGGCTTAGCTCCCACATGCCCTGGAGCAGGGTCTACAGGACACACAGCCTCTGGGTGTTAGAGCCGAAGGGCCGGTGTGCCGTAGTGAGGACAACATCCTTGGTGATGTGCCCGAGTCCTTAGCGAGGCAGGGAGGGAAACTGAAGTCAGGAAACTTGTCTGTCGATAGAACGTGGGGGCCAGAGAGACCAGCTTTTGCCAGTTAGCACAGTGGCAGTCCCTCCTGGGCTCTGGAGAGTGTTGACCAGTGGTGCATCAACAGGCCAAGGTGCTTAGTGGAGGAATTTTGGGGAGCAGACTTGTGGGTCTCCAGTGTCTAGGATGGACAGAACTTCCTTCTTCTCTAGGGAAACCGGAGGGTTTAGGAGGAACACCCACCCTTCAGGTCTCTCCAGCCTATGGTACAGGGTTCTCCTTGGCCTCCCAGAACTGGGGGAGCACCCAGCAGCTTCACCTCTGTGCATCTTGTATGCTGCCTCTGGTTCTGAGGTGCCCACAGGCAGGGAGCTGCCTCTCTGGGTTCTGGACCATGAGTTCATGGTTCCCCCTTGTCTCATTCCAGGAGTTCTGCCTCTTTGCCGTTGTGGGCTTGGTGTCGGACTTCTTCCTTCAGATGCTGTTTTTCACCACAGTCCTGTCCATTGACATTCGCCGGATGGAGGTAGGCGTGGGCTGAGTTCTGCCCCAGCCACCACTCTCCATGGCCCCAACTGTGCCCAGGGAACCTCTGGAGGAAAGAGGAGCATGCCCTGGCCTTGACCACTGCTCCCCTAACAGCTAGCGGACCTGAACAAGCGGCTGCCCCCCGAAGCCTGCCTGCCCCCTGCAAAGCCAGTGGGGCGGCCAGCCCGCCACGAGCGGCAGCTGTCTGTGCGGCCCACCATGCCCCACACCATCACGCTGCAGCCATCCTCCTTCCGGAACCTGCGGCTCCCCAAAAGGCTGCGTGTCGTCTACTTCCTGGCCCGTACCCGCCTGGCACAGCGCCTCATCATGGTACCTGGCACCCACCCTGCCTCACCCTCCCTCCAGAGCTGGGGTTAGCTTTCCCCCGGTGCTGCCCTCCTTGGAGTAGGTGCTTCCCTGCCCAGGTCCTGTTGGCTCTCGAGGGGCTGAGCCTGTCTATGGGAGGGATAGTCTCCATGTCTTAGAGGAGCTGTCATCCCCCTGGCGCGCCGGAGGCTGACCCGGGAAGGAGCTACCTAGCTGGGGTGCTCAGGGCAGAATAGCTCACAGCCGCCGGCCACCCTGTTTCCTTGGCTCTGGGAGTGCAGGCATTATAAATGCTGGGTGCAATGCCCCCCACCAGGCTGGGCGCGATGGAGGGAGGTAGTAAGAGGCGAGTGAGGCAGGAGTGCTCCCAGCCACACTGACTGCAAAAGCGGTAGCTGCCATCTGGCCTCACCTGAGGCCTGGCGAGGGGAGAGGCACTTCTGATAAATCTAAGGGTGTGCCCATGTATCTCCAGGCTGGGAGACCCAGCCCCTGACCACACAGAGGGACTAGGCCCTGCCAGTGGCAACTGACCGTGTGTGGGGAAGAGGGAACTCAGGGCAGAAGGGGGCAGAGGGGGCCTGTACCTTACCCCTACCCCCAGACCTGAATGCCCAGTACCACTCTGCCACGTGAGGGCCAAAGCTGCTGGGGTTTGGGGCTGCCCATCCTTCTCAAGGACCCCACTGAGCCCCTGCCACCCCACTGTAGGCCGGCACTGTTGTATGGATTGGCATCCTGGTATACACAGACCCTGCAGGACTGCGCACCTACCTCACTGCCCAGGTGGCAGAGCAGAGCCCACTGGGCGAGGGTGCCTTGGCTCCCATGCCCATGCCTAGTGGTGTGCTGCCTGCCAGCCACTCAGACCCTGCCTTCTCCATCTTCCCACCTGATGCCCCTAAGCCAACTGAGAACCAGACATCTATAGGGGATCTGTCTGGGCCTGTGGGTCCAGCAGAGGGTGTCCATGACAGCCCAGTCCCAGAGGTCACCTGGGGGCCTGAGGACGAGGAGCTCTGGAGGAAATTGTCCTTCCGGCACTGGCCGGTGCTCTTCAGCTACTACAACATCACACTGGCCAAGAGGTGAGTGGGGCTGTTCCAGCTGCCATTGCCAGCCCCTCTTGGTAGTGTCAGCTGACTGTCCCAGAGCAGCCCTTCCCCATCAGGTCACCAAGGGAGATCATGGTTTGAATTGTCCTTTCTTTCAAGCAATCTGAAACAACTCCTAAGGTGGTGAGGTGGGAGCTGGTACTCCAGCAGCCACACCAGAAGAGTGGCCCTGGGTTTGTGCTCTGGAGAGTCAGCCACAGGGAATGAGATCCCCCCTGCTGGGTACCACCCCCTCTGTGCCAGGAGAGGAGAGCAGGTCAGGGTAGGGAGGGAGGCAGCAGGAGCTGTCCTCAGATGGCTCCTCTGAGGCCCACCTGCTCCCATCCAAGATACATCAGCCTGCTGCCTGTCATCCCTGTCACCCTCCATCTGAACCCGAGGGAAGCCCTGGAGGGACGGCACCCACAGGATGGCAGAAGTGCCTGGCCATCAGTGGGCCCAGGCCCCGCACACAGTGGACTCTGGGAGGCCAGTTCCAAGGGACCAGGTGGAGCACAGGCCCATGGAGATGTCACCCTGTACAAGTAAGACCCATGAGGGGACTGGGGTGAGGCTGGCAGGGGCCACCGGGCTAAACCTCACTCCCCATCTCTGCCGGGTCCAGGGTGGCGTTGCTCGGCCTGGCAGCTGGCATTGTCCTGGTACTGCTGCTCCTTTGCCTCTACCGCGTGCTGTGTCCGCGGAACTACGGGCAGCCTGGCGGGCCTGGACGGCGGAAGCGCGGCGACCTGCCCTGTGATGACTACGGCTACGAGCCGCCTGAGACGGAGATTGTGCCTCTGGTGCTGCGTGGGCACCTCATGGTGAGCGCTGGGCAGCTTAGCCGGGGGCTCTGGGGGTTTTAGGCCAGGGGCCACACCAGTACCACTCCCTCCTCCCCTCATTTTGCAGGACATCGAATGTCTGGCCAGTGACGGCATGCTGTTGGTGAGCTGTTGCTTGGCGGGCCACGTCTGCGTGTGGGATGCCCAGACTGGGGACTGCCTCACTCGCATCCCACACCCTGGGTAAGTGCAGCTCCCTCCCCTAGCCCTCCTCCTCCTTCCTCCTCCCCCTCTCCCAGCCCGTCCCCTCCCCCACGCTCCCGCGCAGCCTCAACCCTCCTCTGGGCCCCACCAGCAGGCAGCTCCCGGACAGTGGTGTTGGCAGCGGGTTTGAGGCTCAGGAGAGCTGGGAACGGCTATCAGACGGCGGGAAGGGTGGCCTGGAGGAGTCTGGGGATAGTCCTCCGCTGCGGCACCGCCCCCGGGGCCCTCCGCCTCCTTCCCTCTTCGTGGACCAGCCGGACCTCACCTGCCTCATCGACACCAACTTCACCGCGCAGCTGCGCCTGCAGCTCCCGGAGCCCGCCCAGCCTGAGCCGCGGCACCGGGTGGGCTGTGGCCGTGCTCGGGACTCCCCGGGCTACGACTTCAGCCGCCTGGTGCAGCGGGTGTACCAGGAGGAGGGGATGGCGCCCGTCCACTCGCCCGCCCTGCGCCCGCCCTCGCCCGTGCCTATACTGCCCTCTGCTCCTGAAGAGGAGGGGGGCTTGCCTCCAGAGAAGGGCACCCCTTCCCTCATCTGGGCCCCCAGTGCGGAAGGTTCCATCTGGAGCCTGGAGCTGCAGGGAAACCTCATCGTGGTGGGGCGGAGCAGTGGTCGGCTGGAGGTGGGCGGAGCAGGAGGCGGGCGTGGGGAGGCGTGGTGGGATGAATGGGGGGCCGGGGTGCGGGCTGGGGGCTTTTCCTGTGGGAGGGCAGGTGCTCACAGCTGCTGGCTTGCAGGTGTGGGATGCTATTGAGGGGGTGCTGCGCTGCAGCAGCGAGGAGGTGTCCTCGGGCATCACAGCCCTCATCTTCCTTGAGAAAAGGTGAGAGTGCCAGGGTGCCTGCCTTAATGCCAGGCCGTGCTGTCTGAGAATCGAGTCCTGGTTCCCCTACCCAGGGTGCGAGCCTAGGCCCCGACCTCCCTCTGGGGGCCTAAGCCCTACCCCTGTGAACAGAGGGTAGGTATCCACCTGGATAGGAGGGGTGACAGTAGACAACAAGGCAAGTGTGAAGTCCTTAGAACACTCCATCTTTAGCCACTCTGACATGTGGAGTAAGGACACAGTTGGCTTTCTCACCCCAGAAACTGGCTTTCACTGATGGCTCTTCTGTTTCTCAGCTGTGACTGTCGTTGTCGCCCCCCCCCCCCCCATGTGGGCTTGCTGTGTACACGCTCCTGGAGCTCTCAGCCTCCACCCTGCCCAGGTGCCCTCTCTGCTGATGTTCTGCACCTGCCAGTTGGTGGCACTGCCATCTCAGCAGGAACTTTTATTTGGGGTGGAGGGGTCCTTTGCCCTCGATGCACTTGAATTCAGGCCTCTGGATGCTGCTTCCCCTGGCCACCGTCCTGCGCACTGAAGGTCGTGGTGGCCTTCCATGCTTTGTGTTTGAACGCCATGCTATTATGTAGCTGTGAGGAGAGCCTTGATGTCTGAAGTCTGACCTTTCAGGCTCTGGTGACAGTGGTTTCCCCTCCCCCGTCACTAGACGTGCTATGCTACCCTCAGATTTGTGGCAGAGGGCACTTGGGCAGCGAAGAAGTTGTTACCTTCTTGTGGTAAAAGGAAATGGAGTGGGAGTGGTAACCAGGGTGGAGCTTTCTTTCTCATGTTCTCTAGGGACACCTGGTGAGACACCAGCTCCTCCTAGAGTCCACAGGTCTTGTTGTCCCCTCAGAAAATTTCCCTAAGCTCCAGGCTGTGCTGGGAAGCCCTCCACATGTTCACTGTTAATTTACAGATTGTCCATCATGGTCACTGGGCACTGCTCTATGCACATTACCTCATCTCATCCTCACAGGCACCTGTGGGGTGAATCCTGTTAGCCCGTTTTACACATGAAGATACTGAAGGACAGAAGCTGATAATTACAACCGCATCCTTGGTTCCCTGGATGCCACTTATGTTTGCAACGCCTTGTGTTTCACTCTGTGCTCTGGCCCCTCATGGCTCTTCCTGAACCTGACCAGCCTTTCTGTCTCCTGCCTGCATGCCCAGTGTAGCCGAGCCTGTCAAGTGCCTGGCTTCAAGGCTAGGGACTGAGAGGTGCCCTGGCAGCTGTTCTTCTCTTTCAGGATTGTGGCTGCCCGGCTCAATGGCTCCCTTGACTTCTTCTCCTTGGAGACCTACACTGCCCTCAGCCCATTGCAGTTCAGAGGTCAGAGGGCCCAGCGTGGATGCGTGTCCACACATGGTGGTAGGCAGTGTGTGAGGGATGCTTGCCAAATGTTCTCAGCAGTCCCACACTTGGCTTGTTGCCCCCAGGGACCCCAGGACGGGGCAGTGCCCCCACATCCCCTGCGTACAGCAGCAGTGATGCAGTGGCCTGCCGTCTGACCCACACGGTGCCCTGTGCACACCAAAAGCCTATTACAGCCCTGAAGGCTGCTGCCGGGCGCCTGGTGACTGGGAGCCAAGACCACACCTTGAGGGTGAGCACTGCCTGGTCTCCAGGCTGGGGCGATCACTTAGGATGAGGCTAGAGATGTCCTGGATAAACTCAGGCAGGCGTTTCCTGGCCGGTGTAACTGGGAGGATCCCTGAGACTGAACCTGATGCCCCTGCCGCCAGGTGTTCCGTCTGGAGGACTCGTGCTGCCTCTTCACCCTGCAGGGTCACTCAGGGGCCATTACCACCGTGTACATTGACCAGGTGAGGGCCCTGTGGGGGTGGCAACAGACAAGGCTCCTAGTCTTTGGCTCTGACTGGCCCCAAGGCCGTTCCAAGAGACAAAGGGAGGGCCCTCACATACCGGGCAGTGGGGACACACTTGTCAACAAGGCAGCGCTTCACCAATCACCCAGTTCTCTGGGCCTGTTCCTCAGACCATGGTGTTGGCCAGTGGAGGACAAGATGGGGCCATCTGCCTGTGGGACGTGCTGACTGGCAGCCGGGTCAGCCACATGTTTGCTCACCGAGGGGATGTGACGTCCCTGACCTGCACCACATCCTGTGTCATCAGCAGTGGCCTGGATGACCTCATCAGCATCTGGGACCGCAGCACAGGCATCAAGCTCTACTCCATTCAGCAGGTAGGCAGGCTGGGCTGGGGTCCCAGGACCCTCATCTCCACTTGAGGGCTCCAGGCACCAGGCCTGCATATTCTCTTCCCCAGGACCTAGGCTGTGGTGCAAGCTTGGGTGTCATCTCAGACAACCTGCTGGTGACCGGTGGCCAGGGCTGTGTCTCCTTTTGGGACCTAAACTACGGGGACCTACTGCAGACAGTCTACCTGGGGAAGAACAGTGAGGCCCAGCCCGCTCGCCAAATCCTGGTGCTTGACAACGCCGCCATCGTCTGCAATTTCGGGAGCGAGCTCAGCCTGGTGTATGTGCCCTCTGTGCTGGAGAAGCTGGACTGAGACTGGCAGGGAGGAACTGTGTCTGTCTGTCTGTCCTGCCTTCAATAAAGTTTTTTAAAAAATCACATCTGCCTTGGGAAAATTAATATTAACTGGACTTCAACATCTTCATCCATCCATCTTAATCCAATATTACAAGGATACAGTAGCTGGGTAGGGGGCTGGAGGCCATGCTCTCGGGAAACCAAGGCCAACTGGCACAACTAGCATTTTGCTAAGAGAGCCTTCTGCACCCCGCATTGGTGAGTGCCATCCTGGGTCTTAAAAGCTGCCAGGCTGCCATCTGAGGGTACCGCGAACAGATCCAACTTAGCACGACCGGATGGACCAAAACAACATGGGGGAAGGAGAACCCAGAAGATGGAGACCCACTTGAGGGAGTGACTACATCGATTTGTGATCAGAAGAACCAAATGGTGCCCAGCCGCCACCAGTGATAGCCATGATGGAACTCACAAAGCTGAGTCCCACTGGCAACACAAAGAATAAAAAAGGGTGCACCCTGAGATCTCCATTAAAAGACTGCAATTGATAGTCCACGGGCCTCAGAGTTCCCCTGGGAGCATGGTCCCTGGTCCTGATGCTGCCCCTCTCTCTAAATCACAACGGAGGTCAACTCTCAGCCAGAAATGGATTGGACTTGGCAACACAGAGTGACCACATCATGTGCACATTTTATGGTTCTATGCATCTAAAAGATGTCACCCTGCTGACCTCTTACTGGAGGAAGGGGAGTGGGTGGAGAGGAGGGGATAGGAGTTTGTTAGGAGGATAAGACGTGTGGAGCAGAGAGGAAGATGTACTGTCACCGGGCAGGGAGAGCAGTGGGAACTGCATATAGGTGGGCATGCAAATTTATATGAGAATGTACGTTTTTCAATCATAATAAAAAGAAGAAAAAATATCACACCTGGTTTGGGACTGTGAGGTACTTAATTCTGCTTGGAAAGGAGCCCCTGCCGCCCCTATCTCTCCTCATGCCCGGGCCTCTGCACCTGGTTCCTCTCTGGAACAGCTGAGCAGACATAGCTATAGAGTCAGGGCAGAACCTGGGGTGCCACTCTACTTCAGAGCTAAAAAACTACTGTGGCCCTAGCTAGTGTCACAAAATTTCACACAGTGCCACCAAGACCCAGGATCCTACAGCACTGGATGCTCTCTGACACTGGCCACAGAACAGGCTGGTTTATTATTTCAATAGCAAAGAGCTGAAAAAATGTCAGGTCCCACAAATGGGCAGAACCTGGCCCGAGGCCCACAGTGCACCCTCCCTACAGAAGTGCAGGCCTGGCCAGGGCTGAAGGCAGCAGGAATAGGGGAAGGAGCCATGCCCACCCAAGATCCCTGCTGGACACAGGCAGGTGGGCACTGGAGATGATGTAGTGTGAGGACCAGGCAGAAGAACCTGTTCAGATCTTGTTGAGTGTCCAGAGTGGATCCAGAAGGCTCAAGGGGTCCTCAGCAGGCCGGGCAGCCCGAAGACCCTGCCCATTATGGGCCTGCAGAAAGTTCTGCTTGCTCATCCGCTGTTTTCCCCGCAAGGAGCTGTCCAAGGAGAAGGCCTCGGGCGTCAAGGAGGCCAGCAGCTCCAGGGAGGAGGAAGGGGGCCCAGGGCTGGGGTCTTCGGGCACAGGCTGCTGCTCCTCAGGCTGGGGGACTTCAGGCAGGGGAGAAGAGGGAGGGGGTGGGGAGGAGGGAGGGAGCTGGGTGGACTCTGGGAGGCTGACCGCAGGCAAGCCGAGGGGCTCTGCAGGGCCTGGCAGACTAGCGGCTGGGCAATCCAAGCCTCCTGCAGGTCGGATGCTGAGCTTGGCGATGGTGGCCTGGATAGAGCTGATGGGGACATCTCCACCCAGGACCAGGTCCTGGGAATCCTGAGGCAGGTGATTCTGTAAGACATACATGGGTAAGAAGAGGGGCCAGGAGGCTATCGCTGGCCCAGCAGCGCCCATAGGCTGCTTCCTCACCTTCTGGATGACGCCAGCACCAGCCAAGGGTTTGCAGGGAGGGGGGAGGCCATGACGCTGCAGGACCTGCTCCACGTGTCTCACCACTGCCTCGTAGCAGAACCGTAGGTGCAGCTGCAGGAGTGGAGTTGGCTGGGTCAGCGCCCGTGCAGGCAGGGCAGAGACCCGGCCCCGGGCACGCGGGACCTCACCTTCTCCTGCAGCATGTGTTTCCTCTGCTGCCGCATGCGCCGAACCAGCTGGGGCAGCTCTGGGATCCCGCTGCCAGCCTCCACCTCCTGCACGGCTGCGTAGAGCAGGGCAAAGGCCCCAGTGCGGCCCACGCCAGAGCTGTGGCAGCACAGGGTGCGTGAGGCCAGGCCAAGCGCCTGGGGGGCCCCCAGCCAGCTGCCCACACCTACCCGCTGTACATGACAAGAGGCAGGCAGCTGCCCACACCTACCTGCAGTGCACGATGATGGGCGTGTGCAGGGGTCGCTGATGCAGGTAATGCGCGTGTACCTCCTGGATGAAGCGCAGCAGATTGCTGGGGCTGTCGGGTAGACCTCTGTGGGGCGGGACGGGCAGGGCCTTTGAGCCGGGCCTGACCGGGCACACCCCTCCCATCCCTGCACCAAGGAGCAGGCAGCCCAAGGTCCTCCCAACCACCATCCGGGGCAAACGCACAGCTCAGGCCAGGTGGGGAAGTGCAGGTGCACGAGGGAGCGCTTGAGGCTCTGGTCCCGGAACTGCAGGCTCAGCACACGTTCAACGTGGGTCTCCGTGGTGCGGATGCTGCTTAGGGCCAGGCTCAGGGCCCCGTGCACCATGGACTGGCCCCTTTCCGTGGGGAAGTAACGCGTCACCTTTTGCTGCAGAGCAGACAAGCAGTTGAAACTTGTCTGCCAGGGACCTTCCACCCCTACCGCAGACACCCACTCAACCTCTCACCTTCTCCATCTCAGCCTCAGACACCAGCATAACAATGACAGACACCTTCTGCTCATGAACCATGAGCCAGAAGTCAGCAGCTGTGCCAGGCAGTGGGGCCTGGGTAGCCACCAAGGGTGGGCAGTAAGGTGACAGTCCCTCCACACGGCTGGCATTGATGTAGTCGTCCTTGCCTGAGCGCAGAACCACCCGGTTACTGTCGTAGGGCATGACGTCCTGGTGCCGGTTCTTCAGCGAGTAACAGCGGGCAATGGCAATGGAGCGGCCGCGGGCGTCATGCTCCTGCGCATCTTGCAGTTCCCGCCAGGTGGCATCCAGAGCCCCCGCATCCCCCAGCTGGCCCCGGAAGGCCTCCAGCTCCTGCTGTAACTGCCAAAGCCTCTCAGGATGCTCATAGGGGTCCCGCTCGATCAGTCGCAGGGCCTGGGGCCTACGGCCCTCTGCCGCATCCACCTTGGTGGGCTGCAGCAGGGGCTGCCCACCTCCCGGAGGCTGGGAGCCACCGTGCTGGCTCTCGGGGCTAGAAGAGAGCAGGTCTGCAGCCGCAGAGCCTCGGCGCAGACACGGGGGTGGCTCTGCTACAGGGGGCCGAGGAGCTACTGGGCCAGGTCCAGGCGACGGGGCAGGGGAAGGCACCAGGTGGGGACCAGGTGCCGACTGGCTGACAGGTGGGGGGCCTCGAACGGACAGTGTGGCTGCCTGGGGGCCCAGAGGCCTGGGGGATGGGGCAGGGCCATATGCCAAGGCAGGATGCGGTGGCTGGGGGGGCCCAGGACTGGGGAAAGGCAGAGGCCCCGAGTGGGGGGGCAGAGGGTCCTGAGCAGGACCTGGGTAGAGCTGGGTGTGCAGCTGGGGCGGCAGCTGCCCAAGGACACCAGGCTGAGGAGCAAATGGAAAGTTGGGTTGTGGGGGAAGAGGTCCTGGGGCCTGAGGAGGACGGGGCCCTGGGGCCGGGGCCTGAGGAGGATGAGGCCCAGGGGCCGGGGCCTGAGGAGGAAGGGGCCCTGGGGCCGGGGCCTGAGGAGGACGGGGCCCTGGGGCTGGGACAGGAAAGAGGTGTGGGTGCTGGAGTATAAGGGGCTGCTGGGGCTGCTGGGGTCCAAATGTGGCTTGTGAGGGATGAGACTGGTGCCCCACCCTTGGGGCTGAAAAAACCGTGGGGATCCTGGGAGGAAAGTGGTGTTGGGCTGGGGGTGCTGTCAGAGGTTGCTTGGCTCCCACAGGGTAGGCATAGTGTGTGCCCAATGGCTGCGGTGGGGGCACTGGAAAGCAGGGCTGAGTAGGTGCAGGGTTTGGCCTTGGTGCTGTATGGCTGGGAATGGGTGCCTGGACACTATCTACTGTGGTGGTGGCTGGCCGGACCCCCATGGCCAATTCAGGACCTGAGAACTGGGGAGGTGGGGCTGAGGGCAGAGCTGCAAGTGGTGGGGATGGCCCTACCCCTCCATAGGGACCACCCACCACAGCATGCTGCGGGGAGGATCGGGGCACAAGGCCCAGCTCTGGAGTGTAGACAGGGTTGGCATAGAGGGCAGGTGCAGGAGCCATGGCCACTGCAGGATGCCCTGGGGCCTGGAGGGGCCGCAACAGTGGGGCAGGGCTCGAATAGGTACCAGCAGGCAAGGGGCCTGAAAGATACTGGGGTCCTGGGCCTGTGGAGCTAGGGAAGGGGCCAGAAGGAAAGTGGAGTGGGGTGGCTGTTCCCAGGAAGGTATCAGGTGGCCGTGGGCCAACCACCATGTCAGGGGGCAGGCTGCGCAGTTCCTCAGGCAGGTCTCCGGTCTCCACCGCCTCACCTTCCTCCCTGCGGGGCAGCAGTGGCTTTGGGGCAGTGGGCCGAGGTGGTGGCTTCTTCTTCAGCTCCCTGTGGGGCAAGGAAGGAGAGGAGCCAGAGCCCATCAGCAAAGCCCAGGCCTGCCCTGGTACCACACCAGAGCCTGGGGGACTGGGTTACACCCACTTGTCCAGGAGCTGCTGGCGGGCAGCCTCACGGGCCTGGCAGGTGGACTCAGCTCGTTCCAGGAGAGCAGCCACCTTGCTCTCCAGGTCTGCATAGAAGTCTCTGCCCTCCTGGGACTTCTTCATCAGGTCCTCATAGGCTTCGGAGGAGGCCACCAGGGTCTGAAGTGTGGAGTTCCACCTGGCCGGGCAGAAGGCCAATAGGTGAGTGGCAGGCAGAGGGTAGCATAGAGGCAGAGGCACAGGTGCCAGGCACTGACTTGTGGTCCAGTTCACTGAGCACCCGCCGCACAGCTGCATACTGCACGTTGGCCTCTGTCAGTGCTCGGAGGACGTTGTCCTGGGCAGCCAAGTTCTGCTCCAGATACACCCTCAGCTGGTCATACTTCTTCAGCTGCTCCTCAAACAGCTTCTGAGGGAGCATGTTGGAGAAGGACACTCAAAGCCTCACCACGTACAGGTGGGGCCCAGAGTCAGAGCCCCTCACCCTGCTCACCCCCACCTTCATCTCTGAGTGGTCTGTGGTGACCAGGGAGGCCGTGATGTCATCCTTCTGGATGAGCTCACGCAGCTGCTGCTCCAGGGACACACGCTGGTCTCGCATCTCCTGCACCTTGGCCAGGATGCGCTTCAGGTTCTGCAGCACCGCCTTTTCCTCTGGGGACAGCAGTGGTCCGTAAGGCTGGAGAAGCCCCGGCTCCACGCTGCCCCATGGGGTGGGCAGGGCTCACCTGCAGTCAGGGCTGGCGTTGGCAGGGCAGCCCGGACCTGGTCCAGAGGCCCGCTAAGTAAGCGCAGGTTGCCAACGTGCAGATTCATGGCGCGGTGCAGCTCACTATTGGTGAAGGAGGCCTTCTCGTGGACCTCCATGTATTTGGCCCACTCTCGCCTCACCTCTGCCAGCTCGGCCTTGTGGGCTGCTGGGTTGGCCCCAGCCTGACCCACTGCCTCCTGGAACTTCTGCTCTAGCAGCTCATCCTCCTCCAGCAGGTCCCTGATGTCCTTCAGGGAGGCCTCCACGTCTGTGAACACCCCCGACAGCACTAGGGGAGGGAGACAGACAAGTCTGCTATCAGGGTCCTGGGTGCACCCCAGGGCTTGCTGAGTTCCGGGCACACAGGGCCCGTGATCTGTGAGGGTCGCTGCTTATGCCTGGGCCCAGAGAGGTGCCTGCTCCAGCCCTTGCTCACCCTGCATGGACTGGACAAGGTTTCTGACGGTGTCGGGCCGGACGCTGAGAGCTGCACACTTCTCCATGAGCTGTGGCGGAATGTGACTGTACGCGTCCAGGTTATCCACAGTCTCTGGGTCCAGCTGCATAGAATCCATGAACTGGCTGTGGGAGCAATGGGATCACTGGGCACTGACAGCATCCTCCCTAATGTGAAGGAATGAGCCTCACACAGAAAGGTTCCCCACCACCAAACCGGGACTGAATTCTGCAGAGGGCAACTACCATCTCCAGCCAACCTTCACCAAAAGATGAAACACAAGGAATATCCCTCTCCCAAGACAGTGCCTCTCATCTCACCAATCCAGCCCACAAGGCCCGGTGGGGAGCAGGCAGAAAGCTAGGAAATCCTCTGTGCTAGCAGACAGTTCACTACTCCCTGCCAGCACGAGTGGGCTAGTATGCACCCCTACACTTCCACCCCTCCCAACACTTACTCCAGGACCTCGTTCTTGTCCTCGATCTTGGCCATCACTTCCCGAAGCAGCTTGGCCTTCTCCTCACTGCCCGAAAGCAAGAGCAGTTGGTAGAGATCTATGGTCTCTAGAGACACCCTGAGCCCACCTGTGCTAAGGACAAGGCGGCCTCTGCTCCCTACCTGTACAGTGACGAGGCCTCATGGGCAGCCATGGGCACCAGTTTAGCAAAGATGTCAGGACCTGTGACAGCAGGGTCTGTGGGGTTCACGGGCAAGGGCTTCACCAAGGGGGCGCCTGGGAAAAGCATTGTGGTGTTATGGCCCACACAGAGCCCTACATGGAGTCTGTACCACTGTCCAGCCCCCATCTCAGCCCTACCCCAATCCTCAGCCTCTCCTCAGCTCCCAGACCTTTTACAGGCTGAAGGGTGTCCAGTGCTGGAACTGCTTCATGGTAGATGAAGTCATTATCCTTTTTGGCAGAATTGTACCTGGCATGGAGACAGTGGAGAGTCTTGGGGGTCAGCACAGACCTAAGACCCAGGCAAGGGGATGACTCTTCAGGACTAGAGTGACCCAGGGCCACTCTTGAGCCACCCCACAGACTCACTTTCCCCCAATGACATCCATAGCAAAGCGAAGTGCATCTTGCACAGTGTCAGGCTGGCCCTGTGGGGGAAGGACAGAGGTCTCAGAACCAACCAAGTCCCTGCAGGTTTTGAGGGGACAACCAGGCCCTTCGTTAGCTTTACCTTGGCCAACTTGATGGCTTCATTGAGTTTGTCGAGGGCACTCTGGAAGTAGGCAACCTGTAGGGGGCAGAGCTTGGTCTATCCTTTCCACCTGGACCCCAATTCCTTCCTGCCACCCCACCTACTGCCACCTTCAGGTGGCCCTTAGGAGACATCCAGGTGCCAGTCCAGTCAATGGCATCACACCCTGCTCCCCCTTTGGGGGGACCCACCACAGCTCCTCAGGCTCCTGAGAATGCAGGCGGCACAGAGGACACAGCACATTAAGAAACACCTGTCCTTCGGCAGGTGCTGGCCAGGGACGTTGCGGGTCAGAGACAAGACACTTGGTATATGTAAGGGAGGCACCGCACCAGGACTCACTAACAAGTAGGAAGCCGTCCTGCGTCTCAGTCCATTCCCTCGCTCAATCTCCCACCCACTCTCCTGTTGGCTTACCCGCTCCCCGAACTTCTGCTGCTCCTCTGCCTGCTTCCCCATGTGCAGCTGGAAAAGAAGAGACTTCACAACCCGCTCCCTGCTACGGCAGCCCACCCGCCCCGAGGCCATGCGTCCTCACGTGAGCCACGGCTGCAAAATAGTAGATCTTCATCTGCACCAGCTTCTTCCAGTCCTTCTGGATCCGGCCCAGCAGCGAGGCGGTGTCAGGGTTCTCCAGGGCGCGGCACGCCTCCTTGTAATAATCTACGACCTGCAGGACCGGTCAGCAGCAGATCCAGAGTAAGCCCGAGGCCTGCCCTCCACCCATGGAGGGCCACCATCTGCCCCTGGCCCCACCTGGGCACTGATGCGGGCCACCAGAAAGCTCTTCCTATTGTCCAACATCGACTTCTCCAGAAGGCATTCCTGAGCCTGGCCCTGGAAAGACATGTGCAGGGGCACTGCTTGCACACCTCCTGGACTCCCCTCCCCGTCTCCGGCCTGCGCGACTCCAAGAAACATAACCCTGCTCCTGGGCTACCTCAGAGCTCAGACGACAAAGCCCAGCCTTCTGCCTGTGCCTCACCGCCCCTCCCCAACCTGCTGCCTCCTCACCAGCATGAGGTTGACGTTGAGAGTCAGGATCTGGCGGCTCATATCAACGCTGTAGGCCTGGGGGAAGTGCTCACGCAGGTAGGCGAAGGCGCCGGCCGCACACTGGAAGTGAGTGCAGGAGACCTTCATGCCCTGCGAGGGGATGACAGGATGACCAGAGGTAGGGCCGCTCAAACCCTGGGGGCCGAGGGTACTCAGCACCGGCCCCTGCTACATCCACATGTCCCACTCGCCACTACGCCCTTCCTTACCTCCTCAGACACCCGCTTGTCCATGGCCCCCAGCATGGAGTGCAGTGCCCCTGCAGAAACAGAGGACACCATGTCAGGACAAGCCCAGGCTGCTTCCTCAGGCTCTCTGAACTGTGTTGAATATGAAGCAGAAGGCGACAAGGCTGTCACCCACCATCAGGAAAACAGGAGTCTGGGAACTGAGTGGGGAGTCCAAAGACACCAAAGTTGGGGCAAGTGGGGATACTCAGAAGTCAGGCCAAGCTCTGCGGCCCCCCATTCTGTACATGGCTAGTGGGTAGAAGGACAGAAGGGCTTTCCGTACTAGTCCCCAGCCCAGGGTTCCAGTTCTGAAGCTTCCGGGATGCCCACACAGGATCTTGGAGCTTCCTGCTAAGTAGTCTGATAACAGGCCATCAGGGGCGAGGCAAAGCAACCCAAAGCCAGAGGGCAATGGAGGAGGCCCAGTCAGGGCAGAAAGGAGGCCACTTCTCCTGACCAGAGCACACACAGGCCACACTACGGCAGCTGGCCCAGGAGAGGAGCTGGCAGAGCGGTGGGGAAGGAAGCGGAGGGGTCAGAATCCAGATTTCTACCCTCTGTCTGCCCGCTGCTTTTATGGCTGGCTGCCAAGCCGAGATCCTAAACCAGCAGGGCTGGGAGGCTGGGCCATGCGGAGAGGCTGAAAAGGGTCAGGCGGCTCACCTAGGTTGTACAGAATGCAGGCCTGTTCGTATTTGATGTCCTCATGGGCCACAGACTTGCCTGAGAAGATCTCTGTCCTGCAGACATGCTATCCGATTAGCTTAAAGTGAGGGACTAGCCAGAACCCAGGCAAGGGGACCAGTCAACCTCAATTTCGGGTCAAGGGATGTCAAGAGAAAGAGTATCCCACCACCCTGACACGCCCTAGTCCCCCTGCCCCTACTGCTGCCAGGTCTCACCAGGTGACAGAAACAGCAGCCTCTTGGCCTGAGCCCATGGGGACCCGACTCTGCAGGTAGTGGAGCTGTCCTAGGTACTTGCGGAGGACGCTGCAGCCCTCAAAGTCCCGTGGAACACGGATGGCATTCTGGGGGCAGGATGGAAAAGCAGGCCTGTGTTACCTTGGGTATAAGAGAGGCAGCCCTGCCCCTCACAAGCGCCGGGAAATACATGTCAAACCCGGGAGACTGCACAGAAGCCCACTGTTGCTCCTGCAGTCCTTCAACAAACCAGTTCCTTCAACAAATGCAGTTTACAGCATGGGTTACAGATGTCCAGAAATAAAGACTCTGAGATGCACGGGTAAAGATATTTATCACAGCATTATCAACAGGTCAAAATCTGGACACAAACACTTCCATTAAAAAGGATTATTTATGTAACAGCTACACACACAAGACAATACTCTGCAGCCATGAAAACTGAAGACAGGGATCACTACTGATGTGATAAGATACCCATGACACACAGATGAGCCCAAAAAGCATGACACGCTAAATGGTGTGATCTCACTGATGTGAAGTCACATAGGTATCAATATCCAAACAGGCATCTAGGTAAAAGGAAAAATATCAAGAAGGCTGAATACCAAAATGTTAACTGGGATTTCAGTGATTTACACACACACACATATTTTTCATTTTTTACATTTGCAATTTTTATAAGCAACAAAGCTACTCTTATAGTGAGGATGACAACCTTACCCAAACAGAAAGATACACCAAAAAAAGGAAGAGAACCAGAATGGCTCACTGCAAAAACAGAAAAGTTGGCAGCATTAAAAGAAATAAAGGACAAAGAAGTTCTAAGACACACACAAAAAAACAACAAAACAGCAGAAGTCTTCAGAAGGAATCACAGTGAATGTCACTGGACTAAATCCTCCAATCAAAAGGCAGAGAGTGGTAGAATAGGTTTAAGAAAAAGAAAAAAATGATCCAACTATATGCTGCCTCCTAGAGACGTATCTCAGGCTCAAAGACAGAAATACATTGAAAATAAAAAGAAAAGAAAAAAATATTTTATGCAAAGTAGTTAAAAAGAGCTAGAGCGGCAAATTTAACATTAGCCCAAACAGACTGTAAGTCAAAATCTATTGAGACAAAAGATATCTAATTATGTAATGATAAAAGATCAATTCATCAAGAAGATAAAATAATTATATATGCATCTGACACTGGAACCTAAATATAGAAAACAAACACTGGTAGAACTGAAAGGAGAGCGAGTCCCACAATAAATCACTGAGTCTTAAATTCGAATCCATCAGGACATGAAGAGGAACTGAATGACACTGTAAATCAAGCAGACCTAACAAGCACAGACACCCACCCATAGTGGTCACTGGCTCGCCCTGGCTCTGTCTGTCAGAATCCCAGCTCGGGAGCTCAGCACTGTGGGAAGCAAGGCAGCATGGGCAGGAGTGCCCACATGTGAGGGTAGGGCAGGGCAGAGGGAGGGAGGGAGGGAGGGAAGGTATGGGAGTCAGCTGGGTTGTTTATGTGAAAAATAGATGTTCTACTACTGCGGTTGTAAATGCGAAGTATCAGGTAATGAGACAGCTGGTAAGTGAGGAGTAAGTATACAGGACACTCACCAGCAACAGCACAATACACACTCTTCTCCAGTGCACATGGACCTCCAGGGTAGACATGAGGTTATAAGGCAACTCTTAAAAAAGTTTAAAAATGTAAACTGTACAATGTGTCATCTCCAACCACAAAGGAGTGAAATGAGAAATTAACAGAGAGAAAACTGGAAACTACAAATATGTAAAAATTAACTGATGGCTTAAGGAAGAGTAACAATCAGGAAATTCTCAAGAGATAAGTGAGAATAAAAGCACAACATATCAGAACTCAAGGCCATGAAGAAAGCAGAGACCTAAGGGAAATACACAGCTGTGCACACCTACATGAAAGAATAAAAAAAGACCACAAATCTTAACCTAACTTTAAATCGTGAGGAACTAGAAAAAGAAGTGCAAACCACACCCAAAGTATCAAGAAGAAAGGAGATAACAAAGATCAGGGCAGAGACACATGAAACAGAATTAACAAAACCAGAAGTTGATTTTTTGAAAAGATCAATAAAATTTTCATCAAGTGGGATTTATCTACTTGTAGTTTGATCTTAGGTCAGCAGTTCAAATCTACCAGGGGCTCCTTGGAAACTCTCTAGGGTAGTCCTACTCTGCTCTATAGGGTTGCTATAAGTCAGAACTGATGCAATGGCAGCAGATTTTTTTTTTTTTAAAGTTTGATCTTAGAATATCTGTCTGTATAATACACTGCACTAACAGAACACAGGAAAAGCACAACAAGATGATCTCAATCAACAGAGAATGTGTTTGACAAAATCCAACCTTTCATGATACAACACTCAACACACCAGAACAGCCTGGTATTGGAATAGTTACACACATACAGACCAATGGAACAGAGTCCAGAAATAAACCTATACAACCATAGAATAAACCTTTCACTAGTCTGACAAGCAGTGAAGATGCAAATATTTAAAATCATAAAGTGGGGACATTACCAATGGACCTACAGAAATATCAAGAACCATACAAAAATATGTAAACAACTGTATACCATAAAGTACCCAATCCAGATAAAATGAACATATTCCTAGGCATACATAAACTAACTATATTGACTCAAGAATTGAAAACCTCGGCAGCCAAAAGACACACGAGGAACTGCTCATGATCACTAGCTATTACAGAAATTCAAATCAATACTACGATGAGATATCATCTCACCCCAACGAGGTTGGCCATGATCCAAAAAACACAACACAACAAATGCTGGAGAGGCTGTGGAGAAATTACAACTCTCCTACAGTGCTGGTGGGATTGCAAAACGGTACAACCTCTGTGAAAAGCAATCTGGCACTTCCTGAAAAAGCTGGAAATAGATATACCATTTGACCCAGTAATTCCACTGCTTGGAATATATCCTACAGGAGCAAGGGCATTCACCTGGACAGATACATGCACACAAATGTTTATTGCAGCACAGTCCACAACAGCAAAAAGATGGAATCAACCCAGATGCCCAATGATGAATGGATAAATAAATTACGGTATATATACTCAATGGAATACTATGCAATGATAAATAACAATGATGATTTTAGGACGCATCTCATAACTTGGTTTCAACTAGAAGACACTATGTTGAGTGAAATTAGTCACAGACACAAGGACAAATATTGTATGAAACCCTTACTATACTATAAGGACTTAAAAAGACTCATGTACAGAAGAAAACACTCTGATGGCTGCAAGGGAGGGAGGGAGGGAGGGAGAGGGCTGCTTATAGATTAGATAGTTGACAGAAATTTGGTTGGGTGAAATCAGTGACAGCACACATCAGACAGAAGATCAGTTTAACTGGACTTGAACATAACAAATACTCTTCCAGTCTTAACCCAATATTACAAGGACAGAGTACCAGGGGCGGGGATCCAGGGACCATGCTCTCAGGGGACATCAAGACCAACTGGCAGAACTAACATACTGCTAAGAGAATCTTCTGCACCCCATATTGGTGAGTGGGGTTTCAGGTCTTAAAAGCTAGCAAGCTGTCATCTGAGGTACACTAAATGGTCCCAACTCAGCAGGAACAGATGATTACCAAGCACCAAAACAACATGGGGGAAAGAGAACCCAGAAGACAGAAAGACCCACATGAATAGGTGATTACATCAACATGTGACCAGAAGTACCAGAGGATGCTTGGCCACCACCAGTGGCAGCCATGATGGGGCTCACGAAGTTGAGTCTCAGGGGTAACATAAGAATAAAAAGGGGTACACTCTGAGAACTCCACTAAAAGCCCACAAATGATGGTCCAAAGAGTATGGCCCCTGGTCCTGATGCTGCCCCTGTCCATATCCATAAATCATTACTGAGGTCAACTCCTCCATCACAACTAGATTGGACTTGGTGACACAGAGTGACCGTATTGTGTGTGCACTTTATGGTTCTATGCATCTACAGGATGTTGTCCTACTGGCTTCTTACTAGAGGGGAGTGGAGAGGGTAGAGAAGAGGGGACAGGAGATTATGAGGATATGACTTGTACAGAACTGAAAGGAGGAGTGTGCTGTCACCGGACAAGGAGAGCAGTAGGAACTGCATGTAGATGAGCATGCGAATTAAACTGGATTGTACAATTAGAAGGCTTCACTGGGAAATTCTACCACCCACTTACAGAAGTGATACCAATTCTTCTTAAACTTTCCCAAAAAACAGAAGGCTAGCATTACTCTGATATCAAAGTCACACAAAAGTATCACAAGAAAAAAAAACCTATAAGCAATATATATTACAAATATAAACACAAAAATCTTCAATAAAATACTAGAAAACCAAATTCTAAGACACAGCAAAAGGATCACATACCACGATTAAGTGAGATTTATCCCAGGGATGCCAGGTGGTTCTGCACTGGACTATCCATCAGCATAATACACATCAGTAGAACAAAGGAAAACAACTACAAGATCTTCCCAACACAGAGAAGGTATCCGACAAAATCTAACTCGTTTCATAATAAAAACACACAACAAATTAAAATAGCCTAGTACTGGTAGAGGAACACACACATAGACCAATGGAAGAGAAGCGTCCAGAAATAAATTCATATATTTATGGTCAACTGATTCTTGACAAGAGTGCTAGTCAGGTTCATTCAAGGGAAGACAGTCTCTTCAATAAAGAGTGCTCAGAAAACCGGATTTCTAAATTCTGAAGAATCATGATTCAGGCCTAACACCATATACAAAAACCAAATCAAAACAGATGGAAGACCTAAATGAGAAAATTAAACTATGAAATTGTTAGAAGACAACGCAGTGGTGAAGCTGTGGGGTCTAGTTTTTTTAAAACTTTTTTATTGTGATTAAGTGAAAGTTTACAATCCAAGTCAATCTGCCATAGCAACTCTGTCTGCTCTCCTCACCCTGTGACTTCCGGTATCCACACAGCCAACACTTGTTCCCTCCTTTCCACTCTCTCCTCTCCCCTCTAAAAATAAACCAGTAGAACAGCCTCATGCCTACATTAAAACATAAAGTACACACACCACCTGCATCACTCTGTGTCCCCAAGTCCAGTCCATTCTTTGACGTGTTGGCTTCAGTACTGGTTTTAGCTCTGGGCTAGCAGCAAGTCTAAGGGCATGTTCTCAGAGGACCCTCCAAGTTGTTGGACCATCAAGTCTGGTCTTTTACACAGTTCTTGATCTACCCGTGTGGGATCTAGTTTTTAATGATGCATTATCAGACATGACAAGAAAACCACATGTAGCAAAAGGCAAAATAGATAAATGGGACCTTCATCAAAGACTTGTTCAGTAAAGAAAGACACAACCTACAGATTGGGAACCACCTATCCGATAACAGTATCCAAAACATACAGGATTAAAACCTGGTAAAGACAGAACCTGTATAAGGCAGAAACCTGTCACAAGAAGGAAAATGCAAATATTTTCCACTAAAACCAGAGATAGAGAAGTGGTCAGGCCATGCTCTCAGGCGACATCAAGGCCGGCTGGCATAACTAGCATATCGTCAAGACAATCTTCTGCACCCCATACTGGTGAGTGCTGTCTGGGGTCTTAAAAGCTAGCAAGCCGCCAACTGAGGTGCACCAAACAGTCCCAACTCAACAGGAGCAGATGATCACCAAGGACCAAAAAGACAAGTAGGGAAGAGAACCCAGAAGACAGACAGACTCACATGAGTGGGGGACTATGCTGACATGTGACCAGACGAATCAGATGGTGCCCGGCCACTACCAGGGATAGCCATGATGAGGCTCACAAAGTTGAGTCTCACTGGCAACACAAGAATAAAAAGGGGTGCACCCTGAGAACTCCACTAAAAGACCACCTTGGAGTGTGGCTCTTGGTCCTGATGCTGCCCCTGTCCATAAATCATTACTGACATGAACTCTTCAGACAGGAATGGATTGGACTTGGCGACACAGAGTAATCATATTGTGTGTATACTTTATGGTTCTAAGCATCTATAACAGGACGTTGTCCTGCTGGTGTTTTATTGGAGGGGGGCAAAGAGGAAAGAGGAGAGGACAGGATATGACATTTATAGAACAGATAGGAGGGGTGTGCTATCACCAGGCAGGGAGAGCAGTGGGAATTGCACATAGGCGGGCATGCAAATTTATACTGAACTGTACACTTTTCACTCAATCACAATAAATAAAAAAGACAAAAGAAAAGAGGTCAGGTTGCACCCTATCAAAGATGGAAAATTTGTGAGACCTGCAAAAAGAAAGCAATCCCATCAAGTTCCAGTTCTCACATGTTTTACTGTTTAAAACTTCTACAACCTGACATAAAGAGACAAATAACCCAGTCAAAAAATTGGCAGAAGACTCAAACAGATGTTTCACCAGAGAGGATATTCAAATGACCAGCAGCACATGAGAAGATGCTTGTCATCAGCCATTACTGCTGCTGCTGTGTGTCATCAAGTTTATTCCAACTTGTAGGGGCCCTACGGGACAGCACAGAACTGCTCCCTACGGTTTCCTAGCTGTCTTCTTTCTGAGAGAAGATCTCCAGGTCTTTGCTCCTACAGAGCAGCAGCTGGGTTCAAACCACCAATTTTTCAGTTAGCTAGATTCAAACTGCCAACCTTTCTTGGTTAGCATCTGAATACTTAACCACTATGCCACCAGAGCTCCATTAAAAAATCAAAACCAAACCCACTGCCACTGAGTTGATTCTGACTCACAGTAACGCTACAGGACAGAGAAGAACTCCCCACAATTTCCAAGAGTGGCTGGGGGATGCTCACCCTTTTGTGAGCAGATGTAGCACTTAACCACTATGCCACCAGGGTTTCCAGAACTTCATTAGTGAGATACAAATCAAAACTACAATGAGATACTTTCACCCACACTAAAATAAACACCAAAAAACTGCTGCTGTCAAGTCGATTCTGGCTCACAGTGACCTTATGGAACAGGGGAGAACTGCCCCCAGTTTCAAAGGACCACCTAGCGGACTCGAACTGCTGACCTCTGGATAGCTGCAGAAGCACTTAGCCACTACAGCACCAGAGTTTCCATCTAGAATAGCACTGATTTAAAAAAGAAAAACAGGTGTTGGCGAAACTGTAGAAAAACTGGAACCCTCATCCACTGCTGATGCAAATGTAAAATGGCAGAGTCGTGGGAGAGAACGTTCTGGTGACTCCTCAAAGAACTGGACGCAGATCCTGCAATTCCAATCTAGATCTGCACCTGGAAGAAGTGAACGCAGCCACGCAAACAGAAACCTGGACACCAAGGTTCACTGCAGCATTTTACAGTATAATAACCAAAAGGTGGAAACAACCAAAACGCCCATCAACAGACAAACAGGTAAATAAAATGTATATACACTCACAGGAAACCCCAGTGGTGTAGTGGTTAAGTGCTCCGGCTACTAACGCAAAGGTCAGCAGTTCAAATCAACAAGGTGCTCCTCTGAAACTTTACAGGGCAATTCTACTCTACCCTGTAGGGTCACTATGAGTTGCAATCAACTTGATGACAACAGGCTTGGTCGTTCTTTTATATACACACAATGGTATCCTCCTCAGTCATAAAGAGAAATGAAGTCCTCATGCACGCCACTATGTGGAGAGTCACAGCAACATCAAGCTCAGCGAAATAAATCAGTCACCAGAGTACAAAGACTCTATGATCTCAATTACAGAAAGTAAGCAAACATGGAGAAACCAAAGACTGTTAGTGGTTGCCAGCACTGGAGGGAGGGGCCAAAGGAGTATTTGCTTGGGGGACACTTAAGTCACGTTAACTGTGGTGGGATGATTTGGTAAAGGAGAGCAAGAAAGATTATACTGCTTGATTGTAATCAGTGTTACTGAACTGTTTACATGTAGAAACTGTTGAGATGGAATGTTTACAATGTATATTTACATCACAGTAAACACTCAACAAGATAAGCATAAAAGGGAAACTCCTCAAAATGATAAAAGGCATTTATGAAAAACCCACAGCTAACATCATACCAAAAGACTAAGAGCTTTGCCTTTAAGACCAGGAACAAGATAAAGATACCTGTTCTCACCATTGTGAGAAATGGAAGTCCTAGCCAGAAATAAAACTATCCCTTTTCACAGATGACACAACCCTAATACATGAAAGACCCCAAAGAATCCACAAGAACACTGCTAGAGCTAACAAATCAATTCGGCAAAAACACATAGATCCAAGATACAAGGTCACCGTACAACAGTCAGTCTAGTTTTTAAACATCAGCAACGAGCAATCAGAAAAGGAAGTTATGAAAAGAATTCCTTTTACAGCTGGCCCTCTGTTATCTGTAAGTTCTGCACCCACAAATTGCAAAGAAATATTCTGGGGGAAAGAAAGTTACCTTATTGCTAACAAGTATTAGATGTCTGTACATATACTGAACACCTACAGGCTTTTTTTCCTTGCCCTTTTTCTGTAAACAATACAGCATAATAACTATTTATAAAACCTTTACACCGCATTTTAAAAAAAAACAACCCACCACCACAGAGTCAATTCTGACAGAGTAGAACTGCCCCACAGAGATTTCGAGAAACAGCTGGTGGATTTGAAATGCCAATCTTTTCGTTAGCAGATGTAGTACTTGACCACTACACCACCAGAGTTTCCACACTGTATTTGGTATTATACATAACCTAACTTTAAAGTTCACAGGAAGATGTGCATAAGTTAGATCAAAATAGTACATCATTACAGAGTGAATTTGATCATTCTTGTATTTTGGTATTCATGGAGGGGTCCTGGAATCAATCTTCCATAGACACCAAGGGACAACTGTACAACATAGAATAACACCTACAAATAAATTTAATCAAGGAAGTGAAAGATGTGTACAACACTGAAAAATTATAAACATTACTAAAAAAAATTAAAGAAGACCTAGATAAATGAGAGGACAAGTCATGCTCACGGGTCAGAAGACTTAATGCTGCTAAGACATCAATATTGGCAATCTACACAGCAGTTCTTCATAGAAATGGAAATCCCTCAAATTTATGTGGAACTGCAAGGGACCCAAACAAACGAGGCAATACTGAAAAAGAACAACATAACAGAACTCACACTCAAAACTTTATACAGCTACAGTAATCTAAACCACCTCATACTGGTATAATGGAACTGAGTCCAGAAATAAACCCATACATCTACAGTCAACTGATTTTCAACAAAAGGGGTAAGTCCATTCAGTGGATGAAAGAATGGTCTCTAATAAATGGTGCTGGGAAACCTGGATTCCACAAGCAAATCATGAACTTAGAATCATGCCTTTCACCATATATAAAAACTAACAACACAGATCAAGAACCTAAACAGCAAAAATGCTCCAGGACCTAATCTTTAACAGTGTATTTTTAGATATGATACCAAAAACATCAGTAACGACAGATAAAAGGTAAGCTGAACTTCATCAAAATTAAAACCTTCTGTGCATCAATCTCCACAGTGGGAAAACATTTTTAGGAACCATGTATCTGATAAGGTTAATATCCAGAATACATTAAGAACTCTTACAGTTTAAAAAAAAGTCCAATCAAAAATGGGTAAAAGACTGAATACACACTTCACCAAAGGAATATAAACAGTAAGTACATTAAAAGATGTTTCATGTCACTAGGGAAATGCAAGTTAAAACCACAATGAAGTATCACTTCACATTCACTAAGATGGCTATGATTAAAAAGTGGAAAACAAGTGTAGACAAGGAGGTGGAGAAACGGGAATGCTCATCAAAGGCACAGGAAGTGACCGAAAAACAAGGCAGATGTTTCAACAAATGGATGTAATGCTGAAAAGTGCTCACTGCTGTATGCCAAGAAATTTGGAAGACAGTTACCTAACAATAGACTAGAAGAGATCCCTGTCTGTGCTCCTTCCAAAAAAAGGTCATCCAACAGAATTTCAAAATTATCCAGCAATATAATGAACACCACATGTGAGTAAAATTTTGCTGAAGAGAAAACAGTTGCAGCAGTCTATCAACAGAGAACTGCCAGAATTCAAGCCAAATTCAGGACAGGACATGGAAAAACAGGTATTATTGCTGATGTCAGATGGTTCCCGCTGATGTCACAGGATACCTGAGAGATGCTGAACTGTGTTTCTTTGGCTACGCAAAGGCATTTGACTATGTGGATCACAACACATTACGGGTAACAATGTGAAGAATACAATTCCAGAATACTTCCTCATGCTCATGGGGAAACTGTACACAGACTAAAAGGGGGATGCTGTGTGGTTTAAAATCAGGAAGGGTATGTGTCAGGGTTTATCCTTCCACCATATTTACTCAATCTGTATGCACAGCAAATAATCCAAGAAGCTGGACTACACGAAGAGTAGGGCAGCAGGATTGGTGGAAAACTCATTAACAACCTGTGATATGCAGATGACACAACCCTGTTGGCTGCTCAAGTGAAGAGGACTTGAAGCACTTACACTGATGAAGATCAAAGATCACAGCCATAAGAATGGATTACACCTCAAAACAAGAAAACAAAAATTCTCAAAAATGGACGAATAAGTACAGTCATGGTCAACGAAAAGACAGAAGTTGTCAAAAATTTCATTTCATTTGGATCCACAACCAATAGCCATGCAAGCAGCAGTCAAGAAACCAAATGAGGTATTTCACTGCACTGGGCAAATCTTCTGCCCAGGACTTCTCTAAAGTGTTAAAAAGCAAGTATGTCACTTTGGGGACTAAGATGAGCCTAACCCAAGCCACTGCATTTTCAGTCACCAAAAATGCATGTGAAAGCTGGGCAGTAAGACCAAAGATAAATTGGTGGCTTTGAATTACAGTGTTGGCAAAGAATACCGAATCTATCATGGACTACCAGAACAATAAATTTATCATGGAAGAAGCAAAGCCAGAATGCTTCTTGGAAGCCAAGGATGGCAAGATACCATCTCATACACCTTGGACATAATATCAGGAGGGACCACCCCTGGAGAAGAACAACAGCTTGATAAAGTAGAGAGTCAGCAAAAAAGGGAAGAACCTCAAAGAGGTGGATTCGAACAGCAGCTTCAACACTGGGCTCAGACACAGCAACTATTGTGTAGGACTAGGATGTGTTTTGTGCTGTTTGCTATATATAGGAACCATGTAGAATTGGTTCCAATTCAACAGCACCTAACAGTGACAACATTCACTGTCGGTGCAACTGTGAAATGGTAAAACCACTGTCAAGAACTGAATTCTGTCACCCCAAAAATCTGTGGAGCAATTTGGATAGGTCATTATTCCTGGTATTGTGTGATATTCCTATATGCTGTAAATTCTGCCTCTATGAGGTTAATGAGGGAGGATGGGTGGTGGTTGTGTTAAGTGAGGCAGGACTCAATCTGTAATACTTTATTATGCCTTGAGGCAATCTTTTGGGATATAAAGGAAATGGAAGCAAGCAGAGAGTTGGGGCCCTTACACAATCAGGAAAACAGTGGTCCTGGGGGCAGAGCATGTCCTTTGGACCTGGGGTCCCTGTACTTCAGAAGCTCCCTTCTTCCAGAGTCAACAGAGAAAGCCTTTGCCCAGACCTGATGTCCTGAATTTGGCCTTTAGCCTACCAGACTCTAACAGAATAAAATTTCTCTTTGGTATTTCTGTTACAGCTGCACTAGATAACTAAGACAGTGAGCAAATGGGCAGCTCCTGTCCAAAAGCAGGATTAGAAGGCATGAAGGGACAGGAACTGGTCAAAGAGACACAAGGAACCCAGAGTGAGAAAAGGAGTATGCTGTCACATTGTACAGATTGCAACGAATTTCACAAAATAGTATGTGTATAAATTTTTGTATGAGAAATTAGCTTGAGCTGTAAACTTGCACCTAAAGTACAATTAAAAAAAAAAAGAACAGATAATATGCAGATATTTCACCAAAAAGGATATTCAAATGTCCAACAAGTACATGAAAAGATGCTCAATATCATCAAACCATTAAACCAAACCAAACTGACCTGATGCCACTGAGTCAATTCTGACTCATGGTGATCCCATGTTACAGGACAGAACTGAGATCCATGGGATTTCCTCGGATATAATCTTTACAGAAGCAGATCACCAGGCCTTTCTTCCACAAAATCACTGACTGGGTGGGTTCAAACCACCAACCTTTCAAAAAATCCAAAGTCACCGCCATGGAGTAGATTCCAGCTTACAGCAATCCTACAGGACAGTGTAGAACTGCCTCATAAAGATCCCAAGGCACAGCTGGTAGATTAGAACTGCTAACCTTTTGCTTAGCAGCCAAGCTCTACCAAGGCTCCTTTGGGCAAGGAGTCAAGCACAAACCCTTCACACCACCCAAGAACCCCATCATTAGTTGTTAATAAACTACACCCACTACCTTTGAGCTGATTCTGACTCATAGTGACCCACCCAACAGGACACAGCAGAACTGCCCCTTGGTTTTCCAACGCAGTAATCCTTATGGAAGCAGAATGACATACCTGTCTCCCTAAGCAGCTGCCGGTGGCTTTGAAACGCAACCTTTCAGTTAGCAGTCCAACTCTTAACCACTGAGCCACCAGGGCTTTCATTAGCCATCACCACCACCCACTACTGTTGAGATGATTCTGACTCAAAATCAAAATCACAAAGACATACCACCTTACCCCCATTACAACAGCAGTAATTTTAAAAAAACAAAACCAACAGGTAGCAGCAACAACGTGGTGGAACTGGAGCCCTTACCCACTGCTGTCAGGAATGTAAAATCATACAGCCACATGGCAGTTCATCAAAAAGTTGAACACAGAACTACCATGTGATCCAGCAATCCCAACCCTAGGTATACACCCAGAAGAGGTGAAAACAAGAACACAAACAGAAGCCTGTACACTAATGCTCATGGCAGCATTTTTCACAAAAGCTAGAAGATGAACTCAGCCACAGTGTCCTTCAACAGATGAAAGGATAAACAAAATGTGGTATACACATACAGCGGAACATTACTACTCAGCCATAAAGAGAAAGGAAGGCTGATGCAGGCCACCACATGGAGGAGCCTTGAAAACATTACACTGAGTGAAATAAGTCAGTCAGTTGCAATAGGGCAATTACTGTATGATCTCACTTTTGCAAAATGGGCAAATAGAAACCAGAAATTATCAGTGGTTACCAGGGGTAGGGGGAGGGACAATTTTGCTTACAGGGCATTAAATTTATGTTAATAATGGGAGAATAATTTGGAAAAGGATAGTTACAATGGTCATACAACATGAAGAATGCAATCAGTGTCAGTGAAAAATATATGTAGAATTTGTTGAACTGGCAGGAATTTTGTGGTATATATTTTTACCACAATAAAAAAAGTAGTATCATTACGCATCTGGTAATACAGACACATAATCAAAATACACTGGTAGGTGGAGAAGGCCCACTACAAAGCAGTACAGGTGACGCAGGATCTTACTTTGGCTTCTCCACACAGATACATACACACACAAAACTGTGAATAGGTTTTTTTGGTCTCTTTTTTCCTCTGGGCTTTAGCTTAAAGCTGGTAGTTGCTTTGCAGAATTGTTCAAATTTTTCTACAATCAATTTCATTGTTTCTGCAGATAAAAATAAATTTAGAAAAACCCACTGCTGTTGACTTGCATTCCAACTCATAGTGACCCTACAGGACAGAGCAGAACTGCCCCATGGAGTTTCCAAGGAGCCCTGGTGGATAAACGGATACTTAATATAAGAACACAGTCCTAGGTGGTTTCCCTGCCTCCCCATCAAACCAATCCTGTCTGCACCTGCATAAAAATACTACCCTCTTACCTGTCTGAGCAACTCCAGCTTTCTTAGCTCCTCATTGTAGGCTTCCGGGTTCTCTCCATAATTCTTCAGAACAAACTAAAGAGGGAGAAAAGGCTGTTAGCCTGTGAGAGAGGAGACCCCTCCCTCCCCGCCCTCTGAGACGCAGCAGTCATCAACAAGAGCTGGGTGCTGAGTCCAGACCCACAACCTGAAGCCCACTTCCTGGACCACTGTGGAACTCTGCCTCGGCAGTACCACGATGCTGTCAGAGCAGCTCCTCAGAACAAAACGGAAAGGAAGACTGCATGACCCTAGGTAAACACTCATTCTCAGAATGCTGCAGCCCACTCTAAAGTCCAGAACTTGGCTGAGTCCGAAAGTCAGGGAACTCAGCTGCCAGAAATGGATCCGAAAAGGAGTCACAAACTCAAGCATCCCTGGAGGAACAGGCCCTGCTGTGTTCCGAAATCACAATCATAGCCCTAATCTGACAGCAAACACAAGCAAGAAAGGCCCCAAACAAGAGTGGGATTGCAAAGCCTTCCCCACAGACCCATCGTCCTGGCTGAGAAAGGGCACTACTGAAACAGGGTATCTGCAGTGTCTTTGTATTTCAGAGATGTCTGCAGAGAATGCTGGGGATGACAGAAGAAGGTGAGAGGAAGAGGAGGTCAACGCCCACATCAGAGTCAATATCTGGCCAGCCTGCTCACAACAGCACTCATACCTAAGGGGTGACTGTCTTGGATACTGTCCACACTTGCCAGCACAAGTGTGGACCAAATTGTCCTCAATCAACCAAGAGTCAACAGACCAAAGCAGCTGAAAAGAACTAGCCCCGCTGCAGCCTCTACACCACCAATACTAAAGGCACTGATGCACTAGGCAAAGTTCGTGACAGAGAGGAAAGAGGCTGCTAAAGACCATGAGGAGGTGGCCTCGCTATCCATTATCACACCATGTATATGTCTCACCCATCTTTCCTGGGTTCCTTTGCAGGACTCACAACACGTGGCTAAGGAATCCACAATGTGTGGGTCTGGAAGGTTGGGTGACAGCTCCCACCTGTACTGGTGGTAAACGTAAGAGGCCAGAGAAGAGGCGGCTACTGCTGGGCTATTTACAGCACTATCCACCCACTTCCCCAAACCTGTGACCCTGACCTCTCTTTGCCTGTTTCTTGTACCTCCTAAAAGCCCCTGTGTCCATAAGCTCTCTTCTCAATCCCCTGCCACCTCCGGCCTGGACAATCTACCCCTTACTTTTAGCCAGAATTGTCTTTCTAACACAACACTGATGTCACTCTTAGCTTTAAATCCTTCTGAAACATAAACACACACACAAACATCTGATGAAAAAATATACTAAAATGCTTAGCTCAGGGTGGTAAGATCATGGACTATAAAAACGTGTAATCCAAAAAGGATGCACTACATATGAAATCCCCAGATTACAAATGGGTTCCATTCCTAAATCTGTCTTTGAGTAGAATTTGTAGTACACAGTTAGTTTGGTATGCCTTAGCTCAAATGTCAGTTAGTGAAACTTTGTCACGGGGTATCTCTCTATGCACAAAAAAATTAAAGAAACACTTCCAGACACACTTTAAAAAAAAAATCTTTAACATGATACAGAAATAATAATTCTTCATGAGTATCACAAAGTAGTACCCATCTGTTATAATAAACCATCATATATACCTGGAATCTTTTAACAGGCCTTACTGTGGTTGGTTTGTAACTATGCACTGATATAAAGCAGACATTCATAACCTGAGGTCTGCCTGTAACGACTCCCCAAAACCTCCTGGAATAAATCCAAGCTCCTCAGCACACAGTTCATCACCCTTCTCAACCTGCTCCCAACAGCCTTCACAAGTTTGTCCTTTGGCACCTGTAATTACTGTTCTCAGGTCACAATGCTTGGCCATATGTCCTCCCCCTTCTCTTCTAAGACTCAGCTGGAATGTCACTTTCTCCAGAGCTAGCTGCTGCTCTCCCTACCTTCTCTCACGCGTCCAACAGGGATAGTGATCCATAGCAGGGTCACGGCAGGATCTCCCCAACCCCAGACAAGGAACACCTACCGGTACAAGACGGGCCTTACTGTATGTATCCTATACTCAGCAAATGGGTGCCTTTCTAGGAAGTGGAGAGAGATACAACAAGTAATACCTAAAGAAGTCACACAAAAACTCAGAAATTTGGCATTGTACTAAACAACTAGCCATGTCTTCAAAAGGGAGGGGACTGTTCTGGATTAAGAAATGACAGAGGCAGAGCAACTAAATACAATACAGGTACCCCAATGGATGAGTTTAGGAGGAAAATGAGAAAACTTATAAATCAACAGGTTCAGTAGAGGACATGTATGTGTGTGTGTGTGTGTGTGTGTGTGTGTGTGTGGATGTGTGTGTGTCCATGTGTGCATGCATACAAGGAGCCCTGATGGTACCATGCTTTAAGAGCTTTCCTGCTACTCAAAATATCAGCAGTTCAGATCCATTAGCCGTTTCCTGGGAACCTTATGGGATGGTTCTACTCTGTCCTACAGGGTTGCCGTGAGTCAGAATCAACTTTACGGCAACAAGCTTTTTGGTCTGATGTGTGTGTATACATGTATGTATATTTAAGTGTCTATGTGTATGCATGTGTATATACATATACACACACACAACATACACACATTCATATACACACACGTAAATACACACAGAAATAAAGTAAATATGGTGAAGTGTTAACACAGTGAGTGAGTGATCACTGCTACTATTCTTCCCACATTTCTGTATGTTTGAAATTTGGAAAACAAATGTTGTAAGAATTGCTAGAGAGATAAATGGTACCTGAAAAACACTTTCCCCTAGATCAGTGGTTCTCAGGCTTTTGTAGGTCCTTAGAGAACATGTACAAGCCAGGAAAGACAATCTCTCTAGAAATACTCAACTGCACACAAACACACAAATTTGTTCATAACGTTAGAGGCTCAGAGATACTCTAAAGCCCATTTATGGGTTCCTCGTTAATAATCCTGGCTCTGGGTCATCTCTCTAACAGGGACACGCGCTCCAAACCCTGCTTCCCTTTCAGGAAGGAGTTTTAGTGTGTCCAACCCCAAGCTAGAGGTGGAGCCTGGGGGCCATGGGAGAGAGGCAGCCCAAAGGCATTAGAGAAGCACCTGTTGTCCCAGAGACAGGCCTTCTCTCACCATCATTGAGAACATCTGTCCCTGCTATTCACACAGTGGAAAAGAGGAGAGGTCACCCATGCCCCCAGCAGGTTGTCCCTCGAGGTCATCTTCTACCTGCACTTCATTTCCCCTCCAGTATCACCAGCAGCAAACGCTCAGCTATTACAAGCCACACACAATGCTGACTGCGTAACAGTCAATCTCCACAGTGACTCAGGCTGAAACTATCATCATTCTAATTTTACAAATGAGGAAACAGAGTCAAAGGTTAGGGTACTTGCCCAGATCGTTAGGGCACTTGCCCAGATGCCCAGATCACCATGGTAGTAACTGACAGAATCACTCATCACACTAATTCATTTCTATTAGCTATGGTTCTTACAAACAAATGAAAAATTGAGAAAAGAAAACTAATCCCTGGCTGCACGGTCAGTCAGTGGAGCAGCCAGGGTATGTAGGCCCTGACCGACTCCTCTATGACTGCTGCCCACTCACCGACTGAACAGAGGACAGAGACTGGCTGAAAGTTCAAGGACAAGGAAGGGACGAGGACCTTCTCACTGTCTCTATGCTCCAGTACTCCACAAAGCTCAGAATAAAGTCTGGCCAGGAGATTAAAGCTTCCAAAGTACCTGAGAAGGCAGGCCTAACAGCAGATCAAGCCTGAACTATGGCCACTGGAGACCAAGAGCGAAAAATCAGAAGGTAAGTAGCCATCTAAGATACATCAACTGGTCCCAACCCACTTGGAGCACAGGAGAACGGAAGATTCAAGGAAAATAGCCCGAGACAAAACGGCAATATAAACCAAAGACTCCATCAGCCTGAGATCAGAAGAACTAGACAGCAGGTAGCCACCACCAATGACTGCCCTGACAGGGAACTCAACAGCGTCCCTGATGGAGTGGTCGAAAAGTGTGGAGCAGAACACAAATTCACACAAAAATATCAGATTCCACGGTCCAACTGAGACTGGAGGAGGCCTGGAAGCCTTATCTCCCAGATGCTATGTTAACCCAGAACTAAAGTCATTCCCAAAGATCACTCTTCAGACAAGAGATTAGACCAACTGTGTAGAATGTGCTTCTTAGACACATGAGACCAAATGGGTGGCTCCCATCCAGGGGCAGAGTGATAAGGCAGAAAGGGACAGGAGCTGGTTAGAGGGTCACTAAAAGCCAGGGCAGAAAGGGGCAGTGTGCTGCCACACTGTACGGACTAGAATTTGTGTCACACGACAATATGTGTATAAAATTTTGCATGAAAGATGAACTTGAGCTTAAAGCACGTCACCTAAAATACAATTTAAAAAAAGAACAGTACGAATTGACTCAACAACTGCCAAAAGGAAACCAGGATGCACTGACAAGACCCCGTTGCCTTTCACACCAATGGACACATGCACCAGAATGTTTATCGCAGCACAGTCCACAATAGCAAAAAGATGGAATCAACCCAGATGCCCAACAACAGAAGAATGGACAGGTAAACTATGGTACATATACTCAACAGAGCACTATGCAACGATAAAGAATAATGATGATTCCAGGAAACATCTCCTAACCTGGTTTCAACTGGAAGACATGTTGAGTGAAAGTAGTCAGAGACAAAGGGACAAATACTGTATGAGACCTCTACGATAAGATCTCAAAAACAGACTTGTGTATAGAAGAAAAGACTCTTTGACAGCTGCAAGGGAGGGGAGGGAGGGTCTAGTTTAGATAGTTGCTAGAAATCTGGTTGGGAGAAAGCGGTGACAGCACACATTAGAAACAAGAACATTAAGTGGACTTCAGCGTAACTTGAGTACTCCTTCCATCTTAACCCAATATTGCAAGGACAGAATAGCTGGGGCAGAGGGCAGGAGACCATGCTCTTAGGCAAAATCGAGGCCAATAGGCACAACTAGCATTTTGCTAAGAGAGCTCTCTGCACCCCACATTGTTGAGTGGCGTCTGGGGTCTTAAAAGCTGCCAAGCTGCCATCCGAGGACACAGCAAATGGTCCCAACTCAGCAGGAACGGATGCTCACCGAGAACCAAAATGACATGCGGTAAAGATAACCTAGAAGACAGAGAGACCCACACGAGTGGGTGCCTTCACTGACTTGGGACTGGAAGAACTGGATGGTGCCTGGCCACCACCAGTGATAGCCACGATGGAGCTTACTAGGTTGAGTCTCACTGGCAACACAAGAATAAAAAGGGGTGCATCCTGAGATCTCCACTAAAAGACCTCAACTGATGGTCCAGCGGTTTCGTGGTTCCCCTGAGAGCATGGCCCCCGGCCCTGATGCTGCCCTTACACATAAATTATAACAAAGGTCCACTCTTTGGACAGGAATGGATTGAACTTGGCAATGCAGAGTGACCATATGTTGGTTGCACTTTATGGTTCTATATATCTACAGGATATCATCCTGCTGACCTCTGGCTGGAGGAAGGAGAGTGGGTGGAGAGAACTGGAAAGGAGGCTGTTGGGAGGATGAGACATGTATGGAGCAGAGAGGAATAGTGTGCTGTCACCGACAGGTAGAGCAATGGCAGCTGCATATAGGTGGGCATGTAAATTTATACGAGAATGTACATTTTCACCCAGTTATGTTAAATTAAAAAAAAAAGAATTAACTCAAAAAAAAAAAAAAAAAGATCCGTTGTACCTAGACACCTGAGAGGCAGTGGGGACAGGGGGAGGACCCAAAAACCTCAGGGCACAGCCAAGCTTTAGAACAGGAAGGGATCTTTTTCTGAGGGAATAAAACCTATGGAAACGTTTACGGTAAGTGAGAATATGCCCAGAGATCAGAGCCACTGGAAGAGGAAAGAAAGGAACTGCAAGTGAAAAACAAGGAGAATGGAAAGGACATTTCGAGAAACATCAAGACAGGGTTTAAAATCCTGCATGTGTACAGGGTCACTGTGAGAGCTGGGTTTTTTGATCTGTGAAATGGAAATGGTATTACCTGTTTCACTCACAGTGTTGTCATAGAATGAGCTACTTCCTAAACATGAAAAAAAGGTTCAGCTAAAAATACTGTTTTCAATATGCCAAGCCCTGTATTAAGGATCACCTGTATTGATTCTTCTGAGTTGTATAAGTTTACAGGGTGTTCTTTATTAGCTCTAAGCTACAGGTGAAAAACTGAGGCTCAGATTAGTTAAGTAATAATTTGCAGCTGCTGATGGTCACCCAGCTATCAAGTAGAGAGGCAGACCCTGAACCAAAGTCTGTCTGATAGCAATGTCTGTGGTACTCCAAAGACACCATGCTGTGCCTTTCACTAAGGAACAAATGGCACAGAATTTCATAGCTAAGTGAGATTACCGGGAACATTCATCCTGAGCCCTGTCCTTTTACAGACAGAGAAATGGGAAACTTGAGACAAGCAACGACCCCAGCCAGATTTCCCCAGTCCTAACTCAGGGATCAGAAACCCTACTGTATCTGCTCACCAAAAGGTCAGCAGTTCAAATCTCCAACACAGACTCCTTGGAAACTCTATGGAGCAGTTCCACTCTGTCCTATACAGTTAGAATCAACTCAACAGCTGCGTGCTTTTTTTAACTCACAGACTGATCATGGACATGGCACAGGCCCAGACAGTGTTCTGTTCCATTGTGCATGGGGCTACGCATGAGCTGCGGGTCAACTCAATGCCAAGCAACCACCACCCAGGGACACTCCCTCAGCATCACCTTTCTCTTACACTGGATAGTCCCAGTCATCTCATGGCATGCCCATTCTTTTGTGTACACATTGTTTTCCCTTGTGGGATGAGAGTATCTTTCGCTCTCAATTTGATACATCTTGGAATTTCATGGAGCTAATCAAAGAAACAAAATAAGAAAAAAAGCATCACATATGTTAGCATTAACTTTGTTAAACATATATATTACGCTTCTTTTTTTCTCCACATCTAGGGTTCACTTAAATATGGGACATTCCTTGGGCTGTTCCACAGCAACACATTTGAATCTGACACATAGTATTCTTAACTAACATAAGATATACCCTGCTACTGAATTTCAAATATAATTAGTTTTATTCCAAGAAGACTACTGTGAAGAGAAATCTCAGCCCCTTTGGTCCATGTCAACAAGCCGGAGGCCAAAAGTACCTGAAATGAAAACAGCTCTACATCCCCTAGCCTAACCCTTCCACGACACTCAGGCCTCTCTGCCACATCCCTTCTAAATGCTCCTCAGCTGGTTAGAACAACACAAGTGAAGACTCAAGTTACATCTCCCAGAAGTCGCCAGCAGTAGACTGGGTCATTCGACCAACACCTGTCAAATCCTCTTTACACACCAGTTATTTATTACTTCCTGAGTAACAGAAAGAAATCTGTTCTAAGCCCTAAGTGAAATGGATACTGGTGTATGAGATCACAGTCACAGAAGAATGAACTGGACCATCCGGGCCATCTACACCTGAAGCCATTTTACTGTGAAACACAACTGGGCAGGAAGGCGTCCGGAGACTGGCTGGGTGACTGCAAGTCTTTGGAAGTGGTAAGACCCATCACCACCCCAGTGAACTGACAACATCTCCAACCTCACTGCTGAGCAGCCTGTGATCTCCTATGCCTCTGACAGTGTCACTTTCATGCATGCTGCATGTGTGCGTGTGCGTGTGCATGCACATGTCTGGTACTTGCATTCTCATGTCTGTATGTGTGCCTCGTACTCTCATTTTCATGTATGTGTGCATCTGTGTCTAACACTCTCATTTTTGTGTATGTGTGTCTACACTCCCATTTTCATGTGTGCATGTGTTTGTGTCTGTCACTTGCATGCGTGTGCATGTTCATATGCATGCCGATATACACACCAGGGGCAGATGACTCATCAGCAAGGTAAGCACGGGCTTACTTGTGCCTATCTACTAACTCACAGTGAACAACTTCACATGAGTTTCACTACATGGGCCAGTTACCCGGTAAGCAAAGTAAACACTGGATAATCTATCCTGTAAGAGATTTTAAATTCAAAAAGAGGCTTTGATTCTGCAAAAAGGTGCTACAGGTCGGGAGAGATGCCAACCACACCTAGAAGCAGAATCATTGACGTGATGAAAAAAGTGTGAAACTGTTTCCCACAGATTAGTTAAGTTTGCATGAGTAACCCTGGGCTGACCTGATTTATCAGGTCACCCACCCTGGCGTACACGCATGTGTGCTGGGGAGGGGGTCCGGGTCAGGAAGAGTTCCCAGGCTTCAGCGGCTGCAGAGCCTCCCCTGCAGGAAAGGAAGGGAGTTCCAGGGTACCCTGAGGAGGGTGGCCATGCTGGAGACCAGTGCCCCCAGATACTGCTGTTTCTCTTCACTGCATGCATACAAATACACACCACAGTCTTAGCCTATCATATGGCAGTGTCTTTTCCAATCCCCAAAAAGAGGGAACAAACAAAAAAGAGTTGATGTCTAAGAACTACATTGTTTCTTGAGCACGATACCACTTCACGTTAAACAGCAACTCCTTTCCTCACGGCCTAGGGGTTCCCAGGGAAGTCACTGCTCACATAATACCTTGCTGGCTGCAAGAGAGGACCACAGCAGCAACCATTAAGTTCAAACAAAATATCTCCTGGGAATTTCTGGGCCAAGATTTTACCCACTCAATTTCCACATGTGTGGTCATCATCTCTAATCTGCACTCTCATCTAATTCAGTCATTTGAGAAACACTTTCCTGAGAGCCAACTACACAGAAAGCATCCTGTTAAGACTGAGGAACATGGAGATGCCTCTCGAGAAACTTAAAAGTGAATACAGAAAATATGTAAGGAAAACGTACAGAGCACACATAACCACCATCAAGAAAGAAGGAAAAGATTTACAGAAGAGATGAACTCAGATGCAAAGATTATGCAGGTTTTGTGGAAGAGACAGTTTAAGCTGGGTCTTGAAAGACGGGCAGAACCAATACACAGAGATCAAAGAAGGGCCCCATTCCCACCCTACAGGACAAAGCTGAGAGCTCTTCTAGACAGCAGGAATTCCAGGACCAAAGGTGCCAGAGAAGGAACACACAGGGCATGTGAAGCGAACACCAAATGGCTGTGAACAGAAATCTGGATTACCTGTATCAGAAGCACATAAAAAAACAGAACCCATTGCTGCTGAGTTGATTCTAACTCATAACAACCCTAAGGGACAGGGCAAACCTGCCCCATACAGTTTCCAAGGCTACTATAGTCTTTACAAAGCAAGCGGCCACATCTTTCTCCCACGGTGCAGCTGGTAGGTCGGAACCACTGACCCCTGGTTACCCATCAGCAAACACTTAACCACTGTGCCCCATGGCTCCTTTCAGAAAAACCAAGCCCATTGCCTCCGAGTCTATTTCCATTCACAGCAACCTCACAGAACACAGCACAACTGCCCTGCAGGGTTTGCAAGAAGTGGCTAGTAGATTCTAAGTGCCGACCTTCTGGTTAGCAGCTGAGCTCTTAACCACCGCGCCACCAGGGCTCCTTTCCAAAGTACTTAAAAACCAAACCCACTGCTGTCAATTCTGACTCACAGTGACCCCACAGGATGGAGCAGGACCCCCCCACAGGTTTTCCAAGGAGCACCTCATGGATTCAAATTACCTGTCTTTTGGTAAGCAGCCAAACTCGTAACCACTACGCAACCAGGATTTCCACAGAAGCACGTAAACCCACTACCCTCGAGTCAATTCCAACTCATAGAGACTAAAGGAGAGAGCACAACTGCCCCATAAAGTTTCCAAAGAACACCTGCTGGATTTGAACTGTCAACCTTTTGGTTGGCAGCTGTAGCTCTTAACCACTATGCCATCAGGATTTTCATGGAAGCACATGGTAGGGCCTATATAAAACTGAGCCATGTCAGGGAAAACTCTGAATGACAAACTAAGAATATTGGCCCTGTAAGAATAATAAACAGAGTCACTTGGTTGTATTTCAGAAAAATTTATCTTTTTATACTTGTAGGAAAGAACAGATGGAAAAGAGACCAAGGTCTGTGGAAGAAATCAAAACTGTGGAACTGGTCTAATTTCCTGGTTCTACAGATGAAGAACTAGGCCTAAAGAGGCTAAATGGCAAAATCAAAAGAATACAAATTGTTACAGTCTGAAAAAAGGCATGGCAGCACAAAGAGAGGGAAGGAGACAACTCTTGGGAAACTCCAAATTGATTTTCTTCCTCCTCCTCCTTTTCTCAAGCACCTGAAGAATGATACACAGTCTAGACTGCCTGGCACTTACTTTGGCAGCTGCCACACGGGCACTAGAAAGCTACCTACCTGTAACTCCTTTTTAGTTGTGCTCTGGCCCTCAGAAAGCATCCACAGGCATCCTCAGAGGGCACCTGAAGTCCAATCATCATACCTGATCTGTTGACAGCGGCCTTAGTTAACAACAGACCTCCTGCCTTGTCCAACTGTGGATTCAACACAGTGGCTGGTAATATCTGTCTGGGAGCTATGAAACCATAACGAGCTGCCTTCAAGTCCACTCTGACTCCATGTGTGTCAGAGTAGAACTGTATACCACAGAGTGTTTACTCACTCATTTTTTTAAGTAGATCACCAGACCTTTCTTCTGAGGTACTGCTGGGTGGACTCCAACCTCTAACCTGAACGTTAGCAACTGGACACACTAACGGCCTGCACCACCCAGATGCCACAGAAAACAGTGATGCTCCCAGCAGCACACAGCAGAAGGGAGACAGACACTGCTGGACTATACTAAAAGTTAAGAGACTTCCTAAATACAAGCCAACTTTTCAAAGGACAGAGTAGCAGAGGCAGGGGTCTGGGAACCATGGTTTCAGGGGACATCTAGGTCAACTACATAATTAAATTTTTTTTTTTTTTTTAAAGAAAATGTTCTTCATCCCACTTTGGTGGGCAGTCTGGGGTCTTAAAAGCTAGCAAGGTGCTATCTAAGCAGCGTCAGTTGATCCCAACCCATCTGGAGCAGAGGAGAATGAAGCATATCAGAACACATGAGAAAAAGGAGCCCAAGAGACAGTAGGGGCCATATGATCTAGAGAACTAGATGAGACCAGAAGAACAGATCATATCCGGCTGCTACCAATGACTGCCCCAACAGGGAACACAATAGAGAGTCCCTGACACCCCAACCACACTGCCTTCAAGTTGGGTCCAACACATAGCAACCCTAGAGGTCTGAGTAGAACTGCCCCATCGAGTTTCCAAGGAGTACATGGCAGATCTGAACTGCCAACTGTTTGGTCAGAAGATGCAGCACTATGCCACCAAGGTTTCTGTAAGTCCCTGACACAGTGGGACAAAAATGGAGGTACAGAACCAGAATGCTACTGAAAGGCCAGAACTGATGGTCTGACAAACTGAAGGGTTCCCTGAGGACTTGGCTCCTGGACTCTCTGTTAGTCCAGAGCTGAAACCAGTACCCAAACCAACTCTTCAAAGAGCAGACACAGAGTGAAGCTTGCAAAGAATGTGCTTCTTGGCTTAAATATATATAGGAGGCTGACTGAGCAGCTCCTGTCCATAGGTGAGATGAGAAAGTGGAGGGAAGAGTTGACTCAACAGATACAGGAACTACAGGGTTGTCATGGATTGAATTGTGTTCCCACAAAAATCTGTGCAGCAGTTTAGCTAGACCACAATTTCCAGTATTGTCAGATGTTCCTTCATGTTGTAAACCCTGCCCCTTGGACATTAATGAGGACGGATGGGCAGCAGTTGTGTTGGTGGGGCAGGACTCAATGTCTAAGATTGTATTGTGCCTAGAAGTAATCTTTCGGGACGTAAAAAAGTTAGTAGAGAGATTTGGAGACCTGAAACCATCAAGAAAGCAAGCCGTGCCAGTAGCTAAGTGTGTCCTTTGAAAAGGACCAGGGTCCCTACGCCTCAGAAGCTTCCAGTCCAGGGGAAGACATTACAAGAACCTTCCTCCAGAGCCAGCAGAAAAAGCCTTCCCCGGAACCTGACGTCCTGAATTTGGACTTTTAGCCTAAGGGATTGTGACAAAATAAAATTTCTCTTTTTAAAGCCATCCACTTGTGGTATTTCTGTTAAAGCTACACTAGCTGACTAAGAACTAGGGTGAAATGCAGTGTGTTGTCATAGGGCGGGGAGATCTGCTACAGCTGCACAGCAGTGAGTACGGGGGTTCTGTATGCCAAACTGACTTGGACTGTAAACTATCACTTAAAGCGCAATGTTTTTTAAAAAGCCTAACCCCTCCCACCAAAAAAACACTCCCTTCCCAGGGAATTATCTTTTTTGCACCAAAAGGACTGGCAAAGTAGGATACTTTTGAGGAAACCCTACAGAATTGCACCAAGTGTTAAGAGAGACCTCCACCGCAGGGATCAGGTATTCCTCTGGATGTAAAGCCACCGAGGGTCCTTAGCTTCTGTCCCGGAAAAGTGATGGGCTGTCAGGTTACGGAGGGCGAGGCACAGACATCCAACTCGGAAGGCAGAGGCCCCCCTGCCGACCCGGGAAAGCGGTCGTGGCATGGAGGAGGGGCGGGATGAACCGAGTCGGGGGCGTCACACCAAAGAAGTGAGCAAAACCAAGGATGGTTCAGGGAAGTAGTCGGAAAAGGGGTTCCAGCGAGTACTGGTATGCTGGAGGTGGGTGGGGGAGGGGATAGTCAACGGGCGCAGGGGCTGGGCCTGGCTTCGCGAAGCGGCCGAGGCCCTTTCTGGCCTCACTTGACCCTGCGACGCGGTCCGGGACAGTGATGGAGCGCAGGGGGCGTCACGCGCTGGAAGACGACGGAGAAGCGCTGGAGGGTGGGGAATGGCGGGAAGGGGAGGCGCTCTCACCTTCTTTACGGCGGGTTGGAAGTGGAAGTCACCAGCCTCCTTCAGGTCCAACCAGATCATGGGCATGCGGGGAACGGCCTCCATGGCGCCTGATGCCCGGCGGCCACGGGGCCGCTCCCCTCGCTGCTTCGGTTCCTGGCTCAGACGAGCACCCTACCCCGCCCCTCCGCGCCGGAAGACACTCGTCACGCGGAGACGAAAAATACCCCCATGGCCTACCGAGCAATGCACGCCTGGCTCCACCCGGGCAACCTTTCGCGCATGCTCCCTCTCCTTCTCGCGGAGGAAGGAGGCGGGACTTCCTGCCTGGAGCAAAAGAGTTTCTCGGAGTAGCAGTCTTCCCCGACTCAGCGGTGAGGCCAGCGCATGCTCGTTTCGTCCTCCGGGAAACTAACATACACTCCCCTCCACCCAACAATAGCGCTGCACCCGCAGGGAAAGGGTGTCAGAGAACTCTCCGGTAAAGTTGTAGTCCCAGGTCATGTCCAGATGGGTGCAGAACCGGGCTCGGTCCTGTGACACAGATAACATTCCTAGAGGAAGTGAAAACTGAGCGCTGAGGGAAGTTACGGAGCGGGCGCTGATCCTGGAAGGAAGGAGACAGACATAAGGAGAGAGCTGAGGGTTTCATTACAGCGAAGGTTCTAGGGCTTTGGAACGGGGGGCGACTAGTAATATAAGAATGCCACTCAGCTCAGCCCGAAAAACTGCTTCAGAGAGACGGGCGCGTCCACCTGTGATGATGGGGAAGGAGCGCGTCGATGGAGTGCAAAGCGAAAAAGGGAGGCTCAGAGCCATAAGGGTGGATGACGTTGGAAAAAATACATACACATGGCTGTGTGAGTACTTGGGGACACCTAGACTGTCTGGAAGGGGACCGTAGAATCAGGAACAGTTGTTGCCGCTGAAGAGGGGACTTGTAGATCAGACTTTATTTTGAGTGAATTTTTAAATCATATGCATCACCTAGGAGCCCTGGGCTACTAACCAAAGGTTAGCAGTTGGAACCCACCAACGGCTTAATGGGAAAAAGATGTGGCAGTTTGCGTCATAAAGATTTACATCCTCTAAGGAAGTTCTACTCTGTCCTACTGGGTCGCTCTAAGTTGGAAGCAATGGAAATGGGTTTTGGATGTGACACCTGTTTTTACAGGGAGAATGGTTTGGAGCTATAAAGGCAAAGGTGGGAAAGGGAGACCAGTGATGAAGTGGTTGCAGGCTTCCAGGTGCTGGTGACTTAAGGAGGAAAGGGTTGAAAAGTGGGCAGATTTGAGAAATGTATTGGAGACAAAAATGTCAGAACTTGGGGTGGACTGCAAGTAGGGCTGAGAATTTGCATTTCTAACACATTCCCAGAGAGTTATACCTAAGAATTATCGGGGGATCTGGTTAAAATGTAGGTTGTGATTCAGTATATCTGGGGTGCAAATGCAAATTCTCAGCAGGGAACTTGTTAGAAAAGCAAATTCTTAGTAGGGGTTCACACCAAAAAAAAAAAAAAATGAATAGGGTTGAAGCTCTGGATGAGGGTACAAGATGATTTCCAAGTTTGGGCTGATGTAGCCAAGTGGCTACAGGCTATATACTGACATGGGAAAACAGAGGAAGGAACGTGTTTTCAGGGAAGAGCAGAGGTTCAGATATGTCTTGTTAAGCTAAAGACGCCTTTGAGTTACTCAAGAGATATAGAGGATATACCATGGGATGTGGGACCTGGGCTCAGAGGAGAGACCTCACCCACAAGGCAGAGTCCAGGACTCCTTTGCAGTGAGAACTTGAGACCTTTCAAGCTTAGTCAAGGGCCTGCCTTCATGCCAGATGGAGTTAGAGCAATAAAAAATTGAAGACCTTGTGGAGAATCTTTCTTCCCCAGGAAAAACTTTATCGGCATCTTAAAAGAGCTTGTGTCTCGAGGACAGTTCTAGGTTGCCCAGCCGGGGATGGAAAAATTGAGGACAAGACCCATGCTCTGAAAAATCACAGCACTAAGGAAGGGGGAGAAATGTACCTCAACACAATTCACAGTAAATTCACACCCCCTTCTGGAGCTCTCTTCAATGGTAGGGTCTAGAGAGCAATAGGGAGTCAGTAGACTGAAGTAGACAGCCACTAGGGCCAAAGCAGGATGGGCAATAGGGGACTATAGCATGGGATCACTAAACCACAAAGAGGCAGGACCAGGGGGACCTGGGACATGGGAAGCAGGCAGTGGCTTTTGCCACAGGACACACACAGCCCAGGCCCCAAGGCATGAGGCCAGTGAGGGGTCAAGATGACGCAGCTGCAGGTCAATATGGGCTGGAACAGTTAGGAACAAAGAGCCAGAAGAGGAGTAGAAGCCATAAACTGAGCCTTATAAGACAGACAGAGCCTAAAGAGGCCTTCTAGGTAGATAGAACTGCAGGTGCAAAAAGGAGCTGTAGCCAGGCTCCAGGATCCAAAGCCAGGCAGGTAAGCTACCACCTCATGGGCTACAACTTTTAGGCCTAATGTCTTTTCTTCCCCGGGCTTCATCTCCTCTGCAGAATGAAGGCAATTCGGCCCTGAATGGTGTTCCTGGATATGAGCTACAACAGGCACAACATACCCTATGAGTGCCATAGGTTTCTGTGTGTTATGGTGTTACTGAGTTGGTTCCAATTCATAGCAAAACAGAATTAAAAACTGCCTGGTCTTGTGCCATCCTCACAGTCCTTGTTATGGTGGAGCCCATTGTTGCAGCCACTGTGTCAGTCCATCTTGTGGAAGGTCTTTCTCCTTCTTGCTGACCCTCTACCAAGCATGATGTCCTTCTCCAGGGATTGTCCCTCCTGATAACATGTCCAAAGTATGTGACATGAAGTCCTTGGTTCTAAGAAACATTCCAGTTGTACTTCTTCCAAGACATATATGTTCATTCTTTTGGCAGTCCCTGGTATAGTCAATATGCTTTGCCAGCACTATAATTCAAAGGTGTCAAGTCTTCATTCTTCCTTATACACACACACACACACACAATAATAAAAACAAGAAAAAGAGCCCAGGCTGGACCTGGGTGTCCTCCTTCTCAGTTCATTTATTCAAAAGACAAAGATCTTTGGTCTCATAAGGTCTTGTTCTAGTGAAGTGAAACAGGAACATAATACAGACTATGCAGTATGTTGGGTACCTGCTAAGGTCAAAAGGAAAAAACAAAGGAGGATGGGAGTATAGAGACGCAGGACACACAGTTTTATATCAGGTGGTCAGGGAAGGCATCACTGACAGAATATTTGAGCAGAGGTCTGAAATAAGTGAAGAAGCAGGCTGAGGCATAGCTAAGGGAGGAATGTTCTAGAAGAGGGCACAGCATGTGTGGAGGTCAAAGTGGCTAAGGCACAGTGAACATGGAAAGTGGCAGGAGATGGGGTTGGGGACATAGCAGGACATAGGGGTTGCAGATGGGGTTGGAGCTCAAAGGCCATGTGAGGACTTGGACTTTTCCTCATATGAGCTAAGGAGCCATGAGGGAGTTCCAGACAAAGAAGGGCTATAAGCCCTTGAGGACTTGAGTTTGTAAAGGATTACACTGGCTGCTTATGATGACAGACAGGAAGGGGGCTGGGGAAATAGTACCCAAAACAAGGGTTGTGATTTCCCAAGACACTCCCCTGGGCCCTATGGGGGTTACAAGTGGAGACAGAAGAACTGCCTCACTCAACTCTTGCTGTCAGGTCTTTGTAATCAGGACTGGGATATGGACACACACAGGAAACGTAATGGGAACTTGTGAAAGGAACATGCCACAAGGGCAGAAGTGCTGTCTGGGTTTGGTGTGCTCAAGCCAGCCAAGGAAGCCAAATGACCCCACCAGAGGGGGTGAGGATGGTGTGAGCCTAGGGAAAGCAAGGAATCTAGCAGGGTTTGTGATGATGGAAGGCTTCCTGGAAGAAAGAGGTGATCCATAGGCTCAGTGCAATTCTCACCAAACTGCCAGTTTTTCTGTGCACTTTGCCAAGTTGTTTCTCAAATTTGTATGGGAAAGCAGAGTCTAAAATGTCTTACAGAAGACAAGAATATACTTCATCAGGTATCTAGACCTGTGAGAAAGCTGAGTAATGAAGACAGTTTTTATAGGTTTAAATGGGTAGTTGCTCAGAAAGTCAACGTTGGATCATCAGAACTGAATGCAGAGCCAGCAACAGACTCAAGGCATCAGTGTGCACTTACTAGACTCCAGAGGGGTTTTACAGGCCAGTGAGGAAAGGAACTCTGGAATAAATGATGCTGGGACCATTGGTCACTCATGAGAAACATTCAATTTCAGTCCTACCTCATACCATATTTTCTGGGGTGTTAGAAATCAGGGGACAGACAGACTGGAGGGATTCTGTGAATATTGGTTGTTGATCAGGGTGTTGATTATAGGAGTCTGTTTACTTTGGGATGGTAAACCCTACACTTCTGTTTTATGCTCTCTCTCTCTTTGCTACATCTATTATAGTTCAATAAAAAATTAACTCCAGGTAGATTAAGGACAAAAATGAGAAACACAAATATTTCTTTTAGAAGAACATATAGGGGGATCTTTATAAAATTAAATAGGGGAGAATTTCTTAAACAAGATATTAAAAGCACAAACCATGCAGGAAAACTTAAAAAAGTTATTATGATTATGAAATTCTGTTATTAAATTTGAAATTCTTATGGACTCCAGACACTCTGGAGCCACAGAGGCTGAATGAACCCCTGAAATTATATTGATAGAATCTTTAAACTTTAAACCAAAAATATCCCAGGAAGTCATCTTAAAACCAAATAGTAGTTCAGCTTAAATAGTAAAAAATGTCTACCTTGACAAATTGACTTGGATTGTAAACTTCCACTTAATCACAATTAAAAAAAAAAAAAGAAGAAGAAGAAAAAGAATGTCTGCCTTGAGCATTATGTTCTTTTAAGAACTATCTATATGGGGTCAGATTCACAAGAGCAATGTGAAAGAATTGATGGAAACCTTTGGGGGCAGTAAGTTTATGTTAATGGGTGAATAACTCAGAAAGGGAGGGTGAGAATGGGTACACAAATCAATGTCATTGAACTGTACATGTAGAAACTGAATTGGTAGATGTTTTGCTGTGTATATTCTCAGTATCAATAACTAAATAAAGTATCAATCATTAAGTTTTGTTTATCAAAAGACATAGACACAGGAACCAGCTTGAGAAGGGTCCCACCTGCTAAACCTGGGACAGTGTGAACATCAAAATAAAATAAGGATAGTAAGGGATTATAACCCATTGAATAAGAGAATACATGAATCCATATTGGAATAAATAACCAAATAAGGAGGAAATGAAAGCTCTTCTTTATAGTAGGAAGCTAAGTAATATACAAGGAAGCAGGGAATTAGAAAATCACTGTTTGGCAACTATTATCATAACTCAGCCAAAGTCAACAGACACTAAAACTAGTGGATTTCAGATGAAAAACAAACCCACTGCCATCAAGTCAATGCTGAATCACAGCAACCCTACAGGACAGAGTTGAACTGCTCCATAGAGTTTCCAAGGAGCACCTAGTGGATGCGAACCACTGACCTGTTGGCTGGCAGTTATGGAATTTAACCGCTACACCACCAGGGTTCCCAAAGGAACAAAGAGGATATTCCGTAGTCCCAAAATATCTCCCCACAAGACAAAGGGGGAATGTAACTTTATGTGGAGACACTTGGCAGACCCCATCTTAACCAAGGGATGAATTCTGTTATTTTAATATCACCAGCAACAGCATCAGTCTGCATCACGTGCCTCCTGCTTTGATGCACTGAGAAGGACACAATCTGATCATGAGAAGTCATCAGACAAACAGGGGCATTCTGTGCAATAAATGATTTATGCTTCTGTAAGACAAGTGGTTTATAATGTCAATAAATATTAAGGTCATTAAACACAAATACTCAAGAGATTAAAGGAGACTAAAGAGAAGTGGGAAACCCTGGTGAGCAGTGGTTAAGTGCTATGGCTGCGAACTAAAAGGCTGGGAGTTCAGATCCACCAGGCACTAAACTCTATGGGGCAGTTCTACTCTGTCCTATAGGGTCACTAAATCAGAATCAATTCAATAGCAGTGGGTATGGTTTGGTTTGGTTTAAGGAGATGCAAGAGTGGTGCAGGACCCCACAGTGACTCATTCTGTTGTATACAGGATCACAATGAGTTTGAACTGACTTGATAACACTCAACAATAACAAAGAGACACTACAATGGAATACAACAACACACAATGCAGGATTTTCTTTTGCTCTAAAGGACTTTACTGGGACAGTTGGTGAAATCTGATTAAGGTCTGTAAATTAAGAGCATAATAGTATATCAGCATGTCAGTGTCAATTTCTGGATGTTGATAATTGTACAGAGGATATGTTACATGTGAGAGAATGTCCTTGTTTTTAGGAAATACACACTGAAGTAGTTAGGGGTAAGAAGGTAACACGTCTGCATGATACGGTAAAGATATATGTAGATATAGGTCGACATCAAGAAAGCAAATGTGTTAAGATGTTAACATCTGGGAAATTTGAGTGAAGGGCATGAAAGGATTCTTGGTACTGTTGTTACAACTTTTCTGTGTAAGTCTGAAACTATGTCAAAATAAAAGCTAAAAGAACAGGACACCATAGAGAAAGTAAAAATACAAGACATATCTGGAAGGAAATATTTGTCAGACAAAGGATTAAGGAACCAGAATATGCAAGGCTCTTACGAATCAATCAAGGAGTCAAGCAACCCAATCGAGAAAAGAACACACAGCTTAAATGAGAACTTCACAGACCAGGGAACATAAGCAAAAACAGAGGAAAATGTTCAGCTTCATCAGTGACCAGGGTCATTCAAACACAAACCACATTGAAATGCCATTAAATACTCATCAGATTGATGAGGGTTTATCAGCCAGTAAGTGTTGGTGAGGGTGGGGTGACCGGAGCTCTTATCCACTGTAGATGAGGCCTTAAACTGGGGCCATCACTTTACTGGCATTATCTAGTCCAGTTGATACTACATGTGCCCTGTAACCTGGCAATTCCACTTCATGTTGCCTATATTCCTCTGGAGAGTCTGCTGTCCAGGGCACTAGGAGATAACCCAGGAAGAAGGGTCATGACCACACCAAAGAGGAAACATGGAGCTTCCCCCACTGCCACATCCCCTAGATGACAATCCAGAATCTTTGCATTACAGGGAGGGAAATGGAGGCACAGAGGGAGAAGGAATTGTGCAAAACACCACGCAGGCTCTGAAGGCGGATCAGAGGAGAGATCTGGTGTGGTGACAGAAAGGCAGAAAAAGAGAAGGGGAGGAGGAAGGAGAAGCCTTCCTAGTCTCAGATCTGGCAAAGCGAGACTAACACAGGAACGGTTCCCATCCTATTCTTTCTCTCCCAGCCACCATCTGGGTTCCTGGAACTTGGGGCAGGGGTTCTGTTGCAGCCCACTACCCACAGCTGGAAAGCTAAAGAGGCTGCTCCAGAGGATGCCAGACTCTCAATATTTTCTGGGTGTTGGGTACGTTCTCTCTAGGAAAGGCACCAACATGCTGGGTCTGCAACCAGGCAGGAAGGTCAGGGTCCACAGAAGTCCTGTCACAAGGCCAAACCACACCCAGTGACCAGGGTTCACTCTGCCAGCAGATGGCGCCAAGACCACAGTGCTGCCATCATACAGAGTAGGGACCACTGTCGGCTGCACCAAAAGCCCAGCAGAACATTTGAGTTTGTTTCTCTTCTTGGAAACAGATAAATCCTTGAACAAGGGTCCCTCCAATACTAGTGTCTGTAAGGGGCCCCTACCTAGAACAAACCCCAAAATTCAGGCCATTGGTAGGAAGTACCTCCAGGGTAGACGGGGCCTTTAAAACCCAAACCCAAACCTACTGCGGTGGAGTCTACTCTGCAGGACCAAGTAGAACTGCCCCATAGAGTTTCCAAGCAGTGCCTGGTGGATATGTACTGCCAATGCTTTGGTTAAAAGCCATAGCACTTAATCGCGACACCACCAGGCCTTTGGGATTGCCTAAATTCATCCTCTTGTGTCACCTGGTGCCAAGCAGTGAGCCAAGGCACAACCAATTGAACTTTGAGTCCTCTTGGCCCTGCCGGTGAGAGCTCTGAGCCAGGCAGCAGCCCCCCGGAGGGTGATGCTTTGGGGCCAGGTCTGGGCCAACCTGTGGGGCTCTCAGATGCAGCGCCTTCCTAGCCAAGGTCTCTGGGTCTGTGAGTCATGGAGCAACTGGTGTCCACACTGCTGGTTCTTGGGCACCAGGTGTGTGTCCCCATGGGCTCGGTGTGGCCACAGCTGCTTCCTCCATGGCACTGCCTTGCACAGACCACTTGGGGAAGAGCTAAGGGTTTTGCAGAACCTGTGCCCACCTCCTCGTACCCCATTACTGCAAGGGGGAAGCTGAGGCCTGGGCAGGAGTTTGCCTGAGGGCTCACCAGGGTTCTTTCAAGGCTCATCTCTGGTCCTCGAGAAAACAGATGATGCCATCCAGCTTCTCAAAAGGGCCGATGCTGCAAAACATGAAGAAGGAGCTGCAGGTCTCAGAAATCTGAGGCGCTGCCCCTGCAGGGTAAGTCGTTAGGAAGCAGAATCGCTTACTTGAAGGGGATCTCTTGCCTCCCGCATGTGGGGAACCACTTTCAGCTCCATGCACCCTCCAGCTACCCTCTCGAGCCTCATGTCCCAGCCTCAGCTACCAGGACTGCTCTGTACCCTGCATCTCCCTCACTTTGGACCCTGACTTTCTTATCCCAAACCTTAGCCTTTGGAGGGAGGGAGGCAGTATCATGAGCTGCCAGTGGGCCTGCGGTGGGCATAACCCGACATGACTGTCCTCCTCCACAGCCTCTGGGTCTCCCTCCTTCAGAGCAAGAGCTCCTCAGCCAAGGCTGGGGGAAGTTTTATTTTGCAGATTTCCCTGGGACAAAACGATCACAACCCAAACCCACTGCCATCAATTTGGTTTCAACTCAGAAACGCTATAGGTCAGCGTAGAACTGCCCTATAGAGTTTCCAAGGAACATGTAGAAGATTCAAACTACTGAACTTTTTTGGTCAGCACATGTAGCACTTGACCACCACACCACCAGGCTTTCCCCTGTAGGCAAAGGGCCAAGAAAATGGGAGACCAGGACGTAGATGGGTCTTGTGGTTCCTCTCTGAGCATCTGTCCAGGGTGCCCGTCCTAGCAGCTGGGAATCCTCACTGTGATCCTGCAAGGGACAGCCTTCCCTCCCTCTCGCTCTCCTTGCCCACAGTGGCTGACCAAGGAGCAGAGGACAGCAAGTCCTCCCCACCTCAGCCCTGCTCAGTGGGCCTGCTGTCATCCTAGGCACTGAGGAACTGTGGGGCCTCGACTGTCAGATTTCATGATTTTCGAAGTATGTTAGGCACTCAGGCTGAAAAATTGACAAGCAAGTTTTTTAAATGCATGTAACATTATCGATGTGACCTTGGCATGGTCTTTAGATTGGACCATCTTTTTGTGAACTTGGCTGAGGAATTGGCATTTGCAAAGGCATTAGATTTGGGGCAGTTCTTTCTGAGATCAAAGCAGAACAGACAGATAAAAACAGCATGGACACCAGGCCTGTCACAACTGGAGGCGTCCTCCTTGTGGCACAGGTGTGCACTGAAGGAGGCGGTAAACTCACTCTCAGGCCCTGGCCTGTTGCCCAGACCTACTTGCCTCTTGGCCAACGGTGTTTCAAGAACATTGGTCAACACTGGGGTCTCTAGCAAAGGAAAGGAGGGGCCCTCTTTCAGGAAGACACTAACCCAACATGTCATCAGCAGCCCTTAGGCAAGGCAGACCACAAAGTATCTAAAGGGGACCTCCAGTGGCAGTGAGTCACAGAACAGACAATGGCAGGGATCTGGAGGGCCCTAGTGCTGGTGGCTGCCTTGACCATTGTGGCCTGTCAGGACCAACGCCGCCGCAGACTAACGTATGAGAGAATTGTGAATCAGGCCCTGGATTTGATCAATCAGGAACAAGGAAGAGGGCCCCTCTTCCGCCTAGTGACAACCATTCCACCGCCCAACAGACGGGTGAGTGTCCACAGGGCCCAGGCGAGGGGAGAGGGTGGGAAGTCTAATTCCAGGGTGACCTTGGGCAATAGACGACCCTGGATCTTGGTTTCTTTCTGTGAAATAGAGAAGCAGAAAACACCTGCTTTATGTGAGGCTGTGACAGTGGCAGTTCAGGGAGGACATCTGTCATAGACACAAAGTGCTTCTTGGTTCAGGTTAGCCAGCATTGCTGTTTGTGTTCTGGAGTGCCTCCCATCAGAGGTAAAACAAGCTTCTAATGGGGTGTCTGGTAGCTAAAAGTAAGAGCTTTGCCCAAGGATAAAGCACGGGACCTGGGAGCTCTAACACTCTGGCAGTGCAGTGGTTAAGTGCTACGGCTGCTAACCAGTAAGTCGGCAGTTCAAGTCTGCCAGGCCGTGCTTGGAAACTGTATGAGGCAGTTCTCCTCTGTCTCTAGGGTCGCTGTGAATTGGAATCGACTTGACCGCAGTGGGTTGGGTTTGGTTTTTGGAGCTAAGCCTGTACTGAGGCCACCTGTTGGAGGGATAGGCAGAACTGCCAATGAGACAGGAACTGGACTGTCCCCTGGCAGCTGAGCATGGGGTGAGGGGAGGTTCCTTAAAAAAATGCCCTCCAGTCCATTCTGACTAATAGTGACCCTATAGGGCAGAGCAGAACTTCCCCATAGAGTTTCCAAGGAGCTCCTGGTAGATTAGAACTGCTGACCTTTTGGTCAGCAGCCATGTCATTTAAGCACTGGGCCACCACGGTTTCTGAACATGTGGGACAGGGGTTCCTATTTTACAGATGGGGAAACTGAGGGACAAAGACAGGAGATGACCCCACAAGGCTGAATAGTTATTAAATGGTATCCCATGGCTAGTTTCCAAAAGAATCGCCAAAAAAAAAAAAAAAAAAAACCCACTGTAGGTGAGTGAATTTCGACTCACAGCAGCCCCACAGAGATGCTGGTGGCTTCCAGCCTCATCCCTTCCCATGAGTAATCAGTCTCTTTAACCAGTGAACCACTAGGGCTCCAGCCCTACCCACATTAAATCTCTGCTGAGGATACCTGATAAGCTCCCCAGCTTCAGTGGAAAATGCTGGGTCCTGCAAACCCGGGTTATGTCTCTTCAAACTATGTAGCCTTAACCTCTCTGTGCCTGTTTCTTCATCTGTAAAAGAAAGATGGTCACGGTTGGTTTTGGGTCTTTTCTGTTGTGTCTTTAGGACACCTCAACGATCCCTCTCAACTTCAGGATTAAAGAGACTGTGTGCCTTGCAGATGACCCCAGACCTCTTCAACAGTGTCCTTTCCGGCAGGGAGGGGTAAGTGTCCCTGCTCTGTGAAGCCCCAGAAGGGGTGTCTGTGACCTCAAAGGGTGCTGGTGTCTGCCCCCACTCACCTCATTGGGCCATGTGAGTGCTGAATGTGGAAGCTTTTTTAAAAAAAATCAGATTTTTGCTTTTATTATAAATTATTGTAAATCCTAGTCATTATTCTACAAACAATACATACTCTCCATTATTATACAAACAATACATGCTCTCCAAATTACAAAAATATAAAAAAAGCAAAGTGAGGGCATACCCCTCTCCCCAGAGGAGAGCACTGAGGAACAGAATTAGAAAAGTAACACTGTATTATTACAGCAAGTTTAGACCATGTGGAGAAGCAAAATAAAACAGAAATCTCTTTCCACTCGTTTCCAGGGAGAGACAACCTTGGCAGTTGGTGTACCCTCTTCTGTATCTTTTTTGGACACAGACATATTTTTTAAACAACTAAGGCTACCTCTGGGCACTCTAATCTGTGAACGTCTTGGCCCTGTGATGGCTTACATGGATCTCCTTTATCTCAATGGGTTCACGCCTAGTCCTCTGGGGTCTTTGCCAGAGAATTTCCTTCCGGCCTGGCTCCGGGGTAACCCTCAGACGTGCATCTTTGGTTTGAAGGAATTAGAGAAAATCTCGTGGGGGTGCGGAGAGGGCAGACGCCTTTCCACGGGTCTACACAGCCCCCCGGGAACCGGGCGCTCAGGATTGCCGCGGACCTGGGCGCAGGCCCGATTTGGCCTCCGGAGGACCCAGGCAGCTCCCGACGGTTTGGGGTGAGTGGCCCGAAAGCTTCCAATCCTTCACCCTGCTTCTCCGCAGGAGGAGCGCGACTGCACTGGCAACTTCATCAGGCTGCAGAACCGCCGCATGCTGACGGTCGACTGCACCGGGGGCAACGAATTCGAGGATGAAGACCTGGATCGCGAGGGGCTGCGGGGACAGGGCCAGGTGAGCGTCCCGCCCCCGCCCCTCTCTGCGCCTCTTGCTCCCGGCCACCGCTGGGCCGAGCGGTCCCTGAACACCGGGCAGCCTCTGTCCTGGCGGCTCTCTGGTTGGTTGACGCCGCTGGCCGGCTGACTTCAGCGCCTTGGGCCTCAGCTGCCTCTCTGCAAAACCGGGCCAATTCAGCTCACCCCGGTGCAAACTGCGGGGAAGGTTAACAGACAGGCATCACGGGGGTGGCGGGATGCTGCGGACGACTGCTAGTCTTTTACTGGAGATGAGAGGAGAGACTTCTGGTCCGAGGTGGGGTGGATGGTGAGAGGCTTCTGGGGCGCTCTCATGACACGCCGCTGCTGTGATCTTTGGTCCTGGGGACATCCCCCACCCGCAATCCTAGTTTAGGGAAACTGAAATCGGAAGTTGGAGGCTCTTTGCAAGTAAGTGAAACAGCCAGGAAGGGTGTGAGTCCCTGAATTCCAGGCTTGCCCAAGTCCTCTGAGCACCAAGGGGAGGGACCAACACAGGCCTATCTCCCCGCACCCCTCAGCCCACACCCCGTCACCCTGCTTAGCATGCTTCAGTCTCCTCTGCATGGCGTCTCAGGCTTCAGGAGAGGCCTCCGGGAGCCCAGGGAAAGGAGATGATCAGTGACAGTGATGGGGTGGTAGCTGATGGGTGGTAGACGGTGTCACTTCTGCAGGGCCCCCGGAAGAGGCGCTCTTCTGAGCCATCAAAAGAATCCCCTCCGGACAGAACCGAGCTGCCGCCCTCGATCAGGGACATATATGAGAAAGCCAAGTACGACATCATCTTCAACATCCTGAAGAATTTCTAGGGACAGAGTAGGAGTGGAGACCCTGCACGCCACCCTGACCTTCTGTTCTCCACCCTATACCTCAGCCCCTCTCTCCTGCCCATTCCAGAGGTGATTCCTTTTAGGGGCCCTGAAGGCCCTGGGTCAGTCCATGTTCCTCTGCCTTTGCACATCTGCTTGCAGCTGCCTGGAATTGCTGTCCAATCCTGTCTGGCAATCTTACTCATCCTTCAAGGCACAGCCCAAAAGGCACCTCCTCCAGGAAGCCTCCCTGCCCTTTCCAGGCAGAGATCTCTTCCTTCATCTGTGCACTCACCATCCACAAACCAAGCTGGCGTTCCCTGTTATGTCCCTGTCAGCTAGCACTGTGTCTACTCACACCTGGTCCCCTCAAGCAACTGCAGGTGGCTGTGGATGCATTTCTCAGCGGAGTGCTCCTGGCATCCCGGTAAGGCAGTTCCTGCTGTACAGGACCTTGAGCACCCCTGCTCCCTACCCAGTCCCTGTGACAACCAGTGTCCCTTCATATATCCAAGTTCCTCACCTTAGATGAAAACCACAGGAAGTAGACTCAATAAAATGTTTCTGAAATACAAAGATGCAGTGAGTGTGTGAATGAGACTAATAAGGTGCTAGAAAGAAGCTGGACTGCCATCTATGGGATTTGAGTGAGCAGCCCAGTGGGGCAGGCCTTCAGGGAGGGGAAATCATTGCTCATAATGAGAACCCAAACTCCAGAAGGTGAGGACAGGTACCATGGAGAGAAATTGGGGAGGGAGACACCGGAGGGCTCACCTAGAGGCTCAAGAAGGCAAAGTAATCTCCCCCAGCCACCTCAACAGCCTTTTGTTATTTCAACACCCCACTTGATCACAAAGCTCCAGCCACAACCACTCCCTGAACCCCAGACTTGCCTGGCCGACTGCCTCCTGGATGTTTTCCTATGGCTGTCCAGCACATGTCCCATGCTCAGTGTTCAACCTCCAAGCAGGCTCTTCCTGCAGGCAACCCACAAACTTGAGCATCTTCCTCGTTCTCACTCTTCCATGACCTATAACCCCTCACCAACAGATTCTTTGTCTTAGTCACTGATGTGCTGAGGCTCGAGAACAGTGCCTGGCACACCACAGCTGCTTAGTAAATATTTGTTCAGTGAGTGAATTCCCTTTTTTACTCACTAACATGCTCCTTCAAGAGTTTACAAAACCAAATGGTTCCAACTATCCAGAACAGATGATCACCAAGAACAACAAACACACAAGGAAAAAAGAGCCCAGGAGACAGGAAGACCCATGTAAATGGATGACTGTATCGACATGTGACCAGAAAAACCAGATGGTGCTCAGCCACCACCAAAGACAGCCGTGATGGGACACACAATGTTGAGTCCCAGTGGCAACATGACAAAGAGAGGGGTGTACCTCAAGAACTCCACTAAACAACCACAAACGAGGGTCTGGCCCCCTGGGGTTTCCCCTGGGAGCATGGTCCCTAGACCAGCTGCTTTCTCTGACCAGAAAACATTACTGAGGTCAACTCTTTGGACAGGACTGGACTGGACTCAGGTCCAGTCCATATGGTGTGTGTACTTTATGGTTCTGTGTGTCCATAGGATGCTGTTCTATTGGCCTCTTACAAGAAGGAAGGGGAGTGGGTGGAAAGGAGGGGACAGGGGATTGTTAACACAGTGCGACATATAGAGAAAAGGAGCAGCACGCTATCACCAGGCAAGGAGAACAGAGGAGCTGCGGATAGGGGACATGCAAATTTAATTCGGATTGCATACTTAATCACAATTTAAAAACACAAAAAAGTTTACAAAACCACTTGAGGGAAATATCCTTCATTCTTGGGGTTATGGCATACAGCCACAGTCCCTGGGTGCCCGAGGACACCTCTCTGTTAATAATAGCCATCACTTACTAAATGCCACTTCTTGTAGGTCTCTAATTTAGCTCTCAGAACAACTGTGCGAGCTGTATCACCTGCAATTTTCAGACAGGAAACCAAGTCTCAAGAAAATTGGGTCACTTAACCTATGGTCCAAATCCCAACTCTCTTGCCAGCTAAGTGCTAGGTAGCACCTACTGAGGAAGGGGAAGGGGTATGCTGAAGGGAGTGACCCTGGTGGAGTTAGGAAATGGGCAGGAAGAAGTCCAGCAGGCTAACTGGAGCCCCTCAGGCCTGTTCCACATGGTAGAGAAATGACATTCACCTGGAGAAGGTGACTGCCAACCTTGCAGCCCCACAGAATACACTGGAACCTCCAGCACACACCCATATGACTTCTTGGCCTATCTCTCCTAAGAAATGGCCCCAAGGTCTCCTGGAGGTGCCAGGCCCAGACCCTTGGGCTCTAGACATCAGGGAACTGGGCTGAGCAGCTCCTCCCAGGAAGCTCCAGGGCCCATCTACAGAGATCAATGCCACACCACAGAAGGTCTGGGGAAGCTAGCCCACCAGGTTATACCCTGCAGGAAGAGGCCAGTTTGCTGGAGCCAGCCACAAGACCCTGCTGGGGCCCACACTATTCCATCCACATAGCACCTAACACCACCAGAGCCCTGGCAGCTCACAGGTTCCAACGGATACTCGGTCTTTTGGTGTCAGGAAGTTCTGAAAGTCTTCCGTCCCAAAGGATCAAAGAAGGAGAAGGGAGAATTCACCTAAGGGGGGGTGGGGAAACAGATCACTAGGGCAATCGCTAAGAGCCCCAGGAATCAAACTCTATTCCACACATACAGTCCCACACAGGCAGATGTGAGTTTTATTTTAAAATGAACATGACTCCATAGGAACTGTGCAACAGAAAGGGTTAAGGGCGTTAGTTAATAAGAATGCATTGATATTGGTTCATCAATTGTAACACATACCGCACAAATACAAGATGCTAATAACAAAAGGCAGTTCCCTGGGTGACCTGATTAGTAGTGGAGAGGTTGACAGTTCGCATACACAGAGGTTCCGAGGAAGACAGGTCTGACAATCTGCTTCTGAAAGGTCACAGCCTCGAAAACCCTATGGAGCAGTTCTACTTCGCACACACGAGGTTATTTGGGGTCACTCTAAGTTGGTATCAAGTAGATAGCAACTAACAGCAGTAATAGGAGGGACTGTGCAGAGCAGGAGGAGGGGGCTAATGAGGACTCGGTACTTCCCGTGGCAGGGTCCCCCGGGTGGTACAAATGGTGACTACACTTAGCTGCTAACCAAAGGATTGGTGCCTCCGGTCTACCCCAAGATGCCTAGCAAAAAATGCCTGGTGGTCTACTTCCAAAACAAAAACCCTGTGGAGTACAGTTTTATTCTGACACACACGAGGTCACCACGAGTGAGAATCGACTTCCTGGTAACTCGTACTTTCTGCACAATTTTTCTCTGCAAAAATACCTGAAAACTGCCATAAAAAATAAAGCCTACGTAAAAATGACTTCATGGCACACACTTAGTTTTACAACCAACTTGCTTCTTTAATCTGCCTGGTAACACACTTCCATCACTGCACATCCAGCATGAGACTTAACTTTTTTTTTAATCGTGATTGAGTGCTAGTGTACAATCCAATTTCAGTTTGCATGCCCGCCTACCTGCAGCTCCGTCTGCTTGCCTTGCCTAGTAACAGCCCACTCCTCCTTTCTGTTCTATGCACGTTATATCCTCTTAATAATCTCCTGTCCCCTCCTCTCCATCCCTTCCACTTCCCTCTAGTAGGAGGCCATTAGGATGGTGTCCTATAGATGCATAAAACCATAAAGTGCACACATGATATGGTCATTCTGTGTCCCCAAGTCCAATCCATTCCTGTCTGAAGAGATGACCTCAGTAATGATTTATGATCAGGGGTAGCATCAGGTGTAGGGGCCTGCTCCCAGGGGAACTCCCGGGCCTTTGGACCAGCAATTGCGGAACATGACTTTATCTACCTAAAGCTTCACTGGGTGGCTAGACTGTCATTCATTTGTTGTTGTAAAAAAAACTATGTAGCAGGGCTTTTGTCAATTCATCATTTTTGAGGTGTACAATTTAGGGATATAAATTACCTCAGTAATGGTATGTAACCATCAGCTATAAACATTGCCAAATTTCCATTTACCTAAATCATCCCTGCTGCTGGACCCTAAAGTTGTTGGCACTTTTTTTTTAAAACTGTTGTAACCAACCTTGGAATAAAAATAAATTCCTAGCTTGGAAATAGATCAAAGTGTTTAGACATTTTAAGAATTTAAAGTACTGCTTGACTATTGAGGATGAGGGGTTGAGTCCTTCAGGTAATTTTAGTTATTTTACTACTGGGAAATGGAAACCCTAGTGGCATAGTAGTTAAGTGCTACAGCTGCTAATCAAAAGGTTGGCAGCTCAAATCTGCCAGATACTCCATGGAAACTCTGTGGGGCAGTTCTACTCTGTTCTACATGTCGTTACGAGTCAGAATTGACTTGACAGCAGTGGGCTTGGATATTGGGGTATTGGGAAATAGGGAATTAGTTGCTTAAGTGGCCCAAGAGGGGAATGATGAAATAATTTGTGCAATATCCAGCCTTTCAAATCAATGTGAACACGCAGTTACATCAAGGAAAATGCTTATGTTAGAATACACAAAGCTTTTGCAACCCTGCTTAAAAAATAAAAAGAAAGACAGCCAAAAAAAGTTGAAGTAAGAAGCACAAAAAGGGGAAACAGTCAAAGGTATAGAAAGACGGACATGATTTCAGAATTTGGGGGTACTTGCAACTCTACCACAGAAAACGTGACAATCTGGGGAAATCAGTGATTAACACTGACCCAAGACCAAAGCCCACAACTCCAAGGCCTCCTACATTTGAAAGTTAGAAAAGTGGAGGTGGGGAGGACAAACCTAGAGAATGTGAGGTGATCCTTGAGACAAAGAAAGGTGAGCACCCTCGACAAGGGACAGCAAGTGGGGGCTCATAAGAATACAGAGCAGGCTCATTTTGGTAATCTCAGTCACTGCTGGTGTGACAACTTCTTTAATCTCAAAGGTCCAGTCTCTAGGAGAAGCAGGTGACTACCCTTGGGAACATTCCAGGTAAATAAATTGAATCTAAAATTTAAAATCATCCCATGAAGAAAAAAAACCCAGGCTTCACAAATTCTATTCAATTATTTTTTTTTAAATAACAATTCTTCACAAGTTTTTTCAGAAATAGAGGAGTAGAAAATACTTTCCAGCTCATTCTATATGACCATTATTACCAGCCAGACAAAGCAGGCAAAGATATCACAAAAAGGAAAACTACAGAAAATATACCTTACAAACAAAATTCTTTAATAAAATATGAGCAAATCACATTCAGCAACATATAAAAAGGATTATACACCACAGCCAAGTGGAATTTACCCTAGAATGCAATATTGGATCAATATCTGCAAATCAATTCATGTTAAACACACTATATATGTAATTTTAAATATTGTGCTTTAAGTGAAAGTTCAACAGTTAGTCACACAAAAACTCAGACAGGCTTTGCGATATAACTCTAATTGCTCTCCCCACACTGTGATAGCACACTCTCCGTTTCTATCCTGTATTTCCCATGTCTGTTCAACCAGCTCCTGCCCCCTTCTACCCTCTCATCTTGCTTCTGGAGCTTCTGTAACTTCCCGGTTAGTCACCTGTATCTACTTAGGCAAGAAGCACATTCTTTGTCAGTGTTATGTCTTATAGCCCAGTACAATCTTTGAAGAACTGGCTTTGGTAATGGTTTCAGTTCTGGGTTATTGGTCTAGGGCTATGTCTTCTGGGGACCCTCCAGTCTGTCAGACCATCAATTCCAGTCTTTTTAATAGTTTGAGTTCTGCACTCTATTTTTCTCCCGTCACATCAGGGCCTGTTGTGTTCCCTGTCAGGGCAGTCATCAGTGTCAGTCAAACACCATGTAGTTCTTTTGGAATTGTGCCGATGCTTTCTCTAGATTTTGTGCTCCTTTCTTTCTCCTGGGCTCATATTTTCCTTATGCCTTTCATGTTCATCATTCTTCTCTGCTCCAGGTGGGCTGAGACCAAATGATGCTTCTTACATGGCCACTTGTCAGCTTATAAGACCCAGATGCCACTCACCAAACTGGGATGCAGAACTTTTTCTTAATAAACTTTGTTATGCCAATTGACCTTGTTGTTCCGTGAACCATGGTCCTCAGACCCCTGTCCTGTTACTCTGTATTTTCATGTGTTTGGTTATATTTAGGAAACTTTAGCTTTTGGTTTAGTCCAGTTGTGCTGAGTTCTCTACTGTGTGTTGTCTTTCCCTTCACTTAACACAATTCTTGTCCACTAATTTGTGAATACCCTCCGCCTTCCTCCCCACCATTGTAACCATCATAGACTGTTCTCTTCTGTGTTTAAACCTTTTCTTGAGTCCTTATAATAGTGGTCTCATGCAATATTTGCCCTTTGGTGACTAATTTCACTCAGCATAATGCCATCCAGATTTCTCCATGTTTGGTTTCCCAAATTTATCATTGCTCTTATTATTGCCTAATATTACATTGTGTGAATATACCATAGTTTATCTGTTCTTCTGTTGATGAGCACTTCAGTTGTGCCAAGGCCTGTCATTCACAAAAGCCTCTGTGAATAAAGTTACAAGCTTATGTGATGGCGGGCGGAGGCATCTCACCCGTGACATATTTCTGGCCATACTCTCCTTGATAATATTTTGCAACCTAATCAAACCTTCCTCAAAAATACCCTCTTCTCTCCTGGCACAAGGATCAAAGAAGAAGGGTTTATAACCCCCTCGGCTTAATGAATTCCAGTGCAGCACGCCCAGCCTGAGAGCACCAAGGCTGGCCCAGCCCCGCTGGCTTCCCCCAACTGCACATCCCCCTCCACAGAAAAACAAGATTGCAGAAAGGCTGTGGGATGCTCCCCAGGGACGGCCACCCCACCCCCCACAGGTCTTAGATATAGACATTCCACTCCCTGCATCAGGAAGACAGATAGGCTCCCAAGTTTATTATATCTGGTAATGGCAAATAGACAAATACTAAAAAAATACCCTTCTTAGAACAGTTTAAGAGAGACTTAGAGTGGGGGATGGTAGGCACTTACTGTCCCCACAGGAAGAGATAAAAAGAGCAAAGAAGGAGCAAATAGAGACAGAGTATAACTTTTTAAGATGAGTCTATTCCCTCTTCCTGTACCTTTGACCTCGAAGTATAGATAGAGTTAATTGAGCTCAAGGATTAGCTTTGTTCAGACTGTTGATTATAATCACAAATATACTTGTCTTGGACCATTATTTAGAGGGTCCTAATGATTAACATGAAAAAAGACCACAACGTATTGGTTCTTTACTAGCTAACACAGAGGACCCTAATAATTAACATGAAAAGAGACCACGAGGTACCAACTTCTTACTAGCCAATAGCTTATGTGGTCAAAGAGCAGTTACCTCATTGATTATAAAAATAAAGACAGACCTTAGTGGGCTGCCATTCTTCAGACTTCTAGTTGTCTCAGTCTCATTTCGTTCTTTTTCGCCGACGCCGTTCCCTCCCTTCGTGGTCCCAAAACCCTGCTGGGGCTGGCTCCCAGCACAGCTGACTCCATCTTTTTTGCTACCATGGAGAGTGCTGCAATGAACACTGGTGTGGTATACACCATATTAAAAGGCCATCTAAAGGATCACCTCAGTGGATGCAGAAGAAGCATGTGGTAAAAGTCAACATCCATTCATGATGAAAATGCTCAACAAACTGAAACAGAAGGAAACTTCAACCTGAAAAAGTCATCAATGAAAAACAGCTTAACATCATATTTAGTGCTGAAGAACTAAATGATTTCCTAAGATCAGAAGCAAAGATATTCATGTTTGCCTCTTCTAGCCAACACTGCACTGTAGGTCCTAGTCAGACTAGTAAGCTGGAAAAACTGAAGGCATCAGGATTGGACTAGAATAATACTGTCTTTATTTGCAGATGATTATGTATATAGAAAATCCTGAGGAATACACACACACAGGGGAAGAAACCAGAACTAATGAGTTTAGCAAGATAACCGGATATAAGATCAATATACAAAAATTACTTGTATTCCTATATACCAGCACCAAAAAAAAAAGAAAGAAAATTAAGCAAACAGTTCCATTCACAATAGCATAAAACAGAATACTTACGGAAATTTTAACAAGAGAAATGCAAGATTTGTACACTGACATTACTAGAGGAATCTAAAAATCTAAAATATTCTGTGTTCATGGATTGGAAGACTTGATATTGTCAAGACGGCAATTCTCCCCAAACTGATCTTTAAATTCAACACAGTGTCTACAAAAAGCAGAAGGCTTTTCTGTAGGAATTGACAAGCTGATCATAAAATTTACATGAGAATGCGAAGTACTTTGACTAGCCAAAATAATTCTGAGAAATAATGAAGTTGGAGACCTTACACTTATCAATTTTAAGACTTACCATAAAAGCATGGTGGTTAAGAGGTTGGCTGTTAACCAAAAGCTCAGCAGTTCAAACCCACCAGCTGCTCCTTGGAAACTCTATCGGGCAGTTCTACTTTGCTCTGCAGGGTCACTAGGGAGTCAGAATTGACTTGACACAATGTCCTTTTTTTTTTTTTGGTATAAAGACAGAATAATGAAGACAGTGTAGAGCTGGCTCAAGTCCAGGCATATAGATCAATGGAATAAAGTCAAGAGTTTAGAGATAAACCCTTTCTATTTATGGTCAGTTGATTTTCTTAAAGACAATGTAGCAATTCACTGCAGGAAAGGATCGTCTTTACAACAAATGGTGCTAGGATAAATGACCATCAGCATGCTAAAAAGATGAATGTAAACTTCCTATTGTACACAAACATTAACTCCAAAAGGAACACAGACCTTTATGTAGGCACTAAAACTATAAAACTTTTAGAAAAACATCTTCATGATGTTGGGTGGGCAAGAAGTTCTTAGACATGATACCAAAAGTGAGATCCATGAGGGAAAAAATGGCTAAGCTTCATCAAAATTAAAAATTTCTACAGTTCAAATGACACCCTTAAGAAAATAAAAAGACAAGCCACAATCTGAAAGAAAACACTTGAGAATCGTGTATCTGGTAAAGGAGTTGGCTCTGGCATACATATTCTTGTAACTCATTAAACAGACTTGTGACCCAGTTTAAAAATAGGGCAAACTATTTGGATATATATAAATAGTTATATGCATATGAAAAGATGTTAAAAAATCACTAGCAATTAGGGAAACGCGAATTAAAACTGCAATGAGACAGATGCCACTTGACATTCACTAGAATTATTCTGATAAAAAAGGACAGAAAATTCCAAGTGTTGACAAGGATGTGGAAGAACCTGAATCATCACATGTGACTGATGGAAATGTAAAATGGCACAGTCATGCTGGAAAAGTTTGGCAGTTTTTTTTTTTAGTGGTACCTTCTTTATTATAACCTACTGTATATATGTAACTCAAATTTTGAATGAAACAGGATTGTTTTAGTCAGCTGGTACTGTTCTAACAGAAATACTAGGAATGGGTGACTTCAGCAAAGAACAAGTTTATTCTTACACGGTCCAGTAGACTGTAAGTCTGAAATCAGAGTGTCCATTCCAGGGAAAGACCAACCCTCTTTGTCTGCTCTGGAGGAAGTTCCATCAGTCTTTGGTCAGGGAGCATCTTGGTGCAGGAACATCTTGGTTCTGAGGGATGCACGCTACTCCCAGTGCTGCTTTCTTGATGGTGTGAGGTTCCCAGCTCTCCACTTACTTCCTCTTCCTTTTATTTCTTACAGGATAAAAGGGTAAAAGGGGTGCAAGCCACACTCCACGGAAATTCCTTTTACAATAGAACAGGAGGTCACCTTAGGAAGGGATTTACAGTCCTACCCTAATCCTCTTTTTTTTTTTTATTTTACGTAACTGAGTGAAAATGTACATTCACATGTAAATTTACATGCCCCCCTATATGCAGCTTCCACTGCTCTCCCTGTCTAGTGACAGCACACTATTCCTCTCTGCTCCCTACCTGTCTCATCCTCCCAACAGTCTCCTTTCCCCTCCTCTCCATCCACTCCCCTTCCTCCAGCCAGAGGTCAGCAAGATGATATCCTATAGATGTATAGAACCATAAAGTGCTTCCAATATATAGTCACTCTGCCTTGCCAAGTCCAATCCATTCCTGTCCAAAGAGTGGACCTTTGTTATAATTTATGGGAGAGGGCAGCATCAGGGAAGGGGGCCATGCTCTCAAGAGTAATCCCAAAACCACTGGACCATCAATTGAGGTCTTTTAGTGGAGATCTCATGATGCACCTCTTTTTATTCTTGTGTTGCCAGTGAGGCTCCTCTCTGTGAGCTTCGTAGTGGCTATTGGCAGTTTTTTTTAAAAGTTAAACATAAGCTTACCATATGACACAGTAATTCCATTCCTAGGAATCTACCTGAGAGGAATAAAAATAGATATCTGGATCAACTTTTCTACAGGAATGCTTTTAGCAGCGTTATTCACAACAGCTTTGAACTGGAAATCATCAAAACATGCATCAACTGGTGAATGAATCAACAAATGTGTGGTATATCCATACAATGGAATACTATGTAGGAACAGTAAAGAAACAAACTATTGAAATATTCTGCATTATGGATTAATCTAAAAAAAAAAAAAAAGATCCTAAATGAGTCAGCCACAGAAGACCACATATTCTGTGATTCCATTTACGTGAAATGCCCCAAAGCAGCAAAATCGATGCAGACAAAAAGCAAAATAATGATTGGTTGGGCCTGGGGGGTGGTAACATGGATTAAATGCAAATAGGCATGAAGGAGGTTTTGGGGGTGATGGAAATATTCTAAATTAGGATGATGATCATGGCTGCAGAAGTTTGTACATTTGTTAAAAACATTATATTGTACACATTAGGGGTGAATTTTACAGTGAACTGTACCTTAATAAAGCTGCAAAAAACAACTCTGATGCAGAGGAAGACTAGAGAAGCACACTGGGGGAACTCTGAATATGAATGTGCCTGTGCCTAACCACTAGCTTGTGAGACAGACAGGCAATCAGGCTATTATCACTGCGACATACAGCCTGAAACAAGCACAAAACCACTTTTCTGCAAGGACATGAAAACTGGGACCCTTAGCGACTAGTTCCTGGAGGCAGCGTGGAAAAAGCATGGTGACTTTCTATACTACACTATGGAGCTTGGGTTTTATTCTGAAGTAACCAACCTAGAAAATGACGATTCAGTAGGCAACTGAGCTCCATGAACGAGAAAAGCACCTTGTGTGCCATCAGAGATCAAATCAGACACAGCAAACCTGGCATAGTGTGTTAAAACTGCTGCTCTCTTGGAAGCTTCTAGTTGTACAATGCTATATTACTGTGTGCAGTAGTAAAAAACCAGTAGTGCTGGCCTGTGGCATGAAGAGGAATGGATTCTGCCAATCCTGGGGGAGGTGGTGTCTCAAAAACATGAAGAAAAGAGAGAAGTAAGAAATAGGAAAAAGGAGTGGAAAGTCAAGCAGATCAGTCTAGCTAAACCTGTAGCTTACATGGAGAGGGCTGCTTATCTTACAGGGATCCGATGCTAATCTGACAGCCCTGGGTGTGCAGGCCATCTGACTTCTTTTTCTACACAAAGGCGCCTGTTTCTATAATCCAAGTGTGGTTTCTTCCCTCTCCTGCACTGCCCAGGGGGCTTCTCCAAGACCCATCTCACAGTACCGGAAACCACGACTCCACACACTGCACACGCAAGCTGGGTCAGTGACTGCTTCAAACGTGCAGGACACTGTTGCTCTTGGGAGCCCTGAACTGTGAGTGTGGAGGTCTAGCCTCAAGTCTTGAAAGTTTATCACCGGTTCCTTGATGAACCAAGTCAGCCAAGCCACTCAGCCCTTCTAAGGCAGTTTCCTACGTCTAGCAAGAGCTACACTATTGATCCTCCGGAGGTCACAGAGATGATCGGGTGAGAGAGAACAGTGGCCATGTGAATTAAATGCTTGTGGCATGCGTGTGGGAATCACAGAACTTCCAGAGTTACAAAGTTGCCCTTCAAGAGCACAGTCATTACCCAATGGAGAGACTTGACAGCAAGCTGACTTAGGAAAAGTGTGACTGAAGTGTCTCCACATCTCCCATCAGTCAGCGGGGTGTCATCGCAGAGAGGCAGATCTGGAGTGCAGGGCCAGTTTGGGAAGTGGAAACGAGAGACAGGAGTCCAGGTCTCACTTTGCTGCCCAAGACCCACCAGGGAAACCTGTCCACCCAGGTTTGCCTGGGCTGCCCTCTGCCCCATGGAGTAGTTGGTCTTTGGGGGGAAATAGTGATTTCAAACTTCTCCAGGGATGCCCACTGGGGAACACACTGTTTCACAGCAGAGACGAAAGAAAAGGAGAAAATCCATGAGAAATTATTTGGGCAAGGGCCAATATGCAGTACTGACCCACAAAAGCAGCTCTTTGCCCGTGTCTCACTAGCACACTTTCTCATGAAACACACCCCTCTGCTGTTGTTACACACCTTGCTCTTCCCTTGCTTTCACAGGACTATTTCTACCTTGCCCAACATAGTTTCCCACAGAATCACCAGAGATATGTCAGCTGTTGAGCAGACTGACTCATGGCGACCCCATATGTTACAGAGTAGAACTGCTCCATAAGGTATCTTAAAATTTTAAATATCTTACTATTATCTTCAGTAAATACAAAGAAAACGTACTCCCTCCCATGCTCTACCATTCTTTGCATTAATACTGTTCTCATTTCTGTTCTAGAAGTATCCTTCTCATTAACTTAGTCTCCCTGCCCCCACACCGAATGCTCATCTATGCTTTATCTACAGGGTTTTCTTGGAGGTATCTTGATTGAAGCAGGCTGCCAGACCTTTTCTCCTGCAGGATCACTGGGTGGGTTTGAACTGCCAGCTTTTTGGCTGGCAGCTGAACATAAACTGCATCACCCAGGGACCTGGTTTATTTCTAGTACTGAAAAGATAAAGTGTAGAAATAACCCAAGTGTCCATCAACAGATAAAATGGATAAACAAAATGTGGTAACACATATGCGCCATGAAACATGATTTAGTCATAAAGACATTCTCATACATGCCATAACATGCATGAACCTTGAAAACATTCCAGTGAACCCAGTTAGACACAAAAGGACAAATATTATGTAATCCCATTTGTATGAAATATCTAGAAAAGGCCAACACATGGAGAACAAAGTTTATTAGGGGTTGCCAGGGCTAGGGGAGAAGGGAGGAGGTCTTATTGCTTATGGGGCACTGAGTTTCTGTTCCGGGTGATGAAAACATCTGGAAACACAGTGGTGATGGTTGCATATCATGGTAAACATTAATGTTACTGAGGTGTACACATAAAAAGGTCAATATGGCAAATGTTGTGTTACATATATTTTTATCACAAAAAAATTAAAATTCAGGAAGGGGAAGAAGATATTAGGAGTGTTCTCTTTTATTTCTCTTTGGTTTCTTAACACAAAAGACATGCATTCTATAAATAAGAGGAGTTAAGATTTTCCGGGAAACAATAAATTGGGGAGGAAGACGGAATCCCTACCAAGTCACACCTCTGGGTCAAGTCATAATGCTGGTCTTCAGCTTCTGTCCTGGCTTTGATCTGAGGTGAAATTCAGAAGGCTTGTGTTACCCAAGAGAGACGCTGTGGGTACCAGTCATCTGGTCAGACCTGGGCTAGACTGCAGGGCCCGCCAAGCGCAGCATCTGTCCTCTGCTTTTTACAACATCCATCCTTGGGTGATAGTTCTTCTGTCAATGATGCTCCCAGGGAGGTTCCAACATCAAAGAGCCCAACCAGCCATCTGCAGTCATTCACTTTCACCACCAGACTGAAGAACTGACGCGTGTGAAAATGTTTGCTCACTTGTGCTTGGGGCCTGCAGGCTTCAGGCCACCTGAAAACCCAGCACTAGGGGTGAGTGGCTTCAGGGCACCTACTCCAAGAGCAGAGTTCCAGCCCCTGGGAAAATGACTGATCCACCCCCAAGTGCACAATCTGGGGCAGGCACCTAAAGGACCCAGACTCTTAACACCTTCGCAATTGGGGCTTGTCAGTGCTGCTTCAAACTCACAGTGGGGAGGAGGACAGGGTACTACGAACACCAACACACTCCTCTCTACTGGGAAGTGCAAGCCGACCTCCATCTGAGTCACCTCTGGAGGCAAACCCAGCACAGGGGAAGCACACGTGTGGGACAGCTGGAGGAGACTGAGAGACACCAGAGCTCCACTGTGGGCCCAGGTTAGACTCTTACCAGATTGCTGAGTCTTTTAAAATAAAATTTAAAAAAAAGTAACATTTTCAAGTGCTTGCAGCAGAGACCCAGCTTCTAAGTTTCAGCCAACAAAGGTCCTTTCCTCTGAACACATGGCGATTGCACACACTGGTAAACCTGAAGGTCCCGGGGCAGGAGTGCCTCCCTAGGCTCCAGAGAGCAACTTTCTGAATTGGCTTCTGGGCCCCCCCGTGCAGGCAGCAGAGGAGTGGAGGACCACCCGATGGAGAGTGGGGACCCTACGACCTAGCCTTGGGGTTAAAGGAATCGCTCCCTCCTTCAGTCTCTGCAGGGGAACTTTATAAACCAGGTTTTGGCAGCAGCAGTTGAAGGACAAAAGCCTCCTGTACACCACAGACTTGACAACGTCCTTCCTCCAGTCTATCCTGGCTCCATTACAGACGCTAGAGGATGGAGACAGCCCCAGTGCCCAGTGCACTGGCAATGAGGAGGGTTTTCCCGATAGGACCCCACTGTGCTCCACCAAGGTCCCACCAGAGGAGGAGGAAGAAGAGGAGCAGAGAGCATGGAGTCCCTTCAAGAGATCACCTGCCAAGGCCAGTGGAAGAAATAGAAAGCACTGTTCTTCACAGCAGCAGCAAGATTCTTTTGGCCTTTAGGCCTTAACGTTGTAAAGCCAGCTCTGCCTGACTCGAAAGGTCCGCCTTGCTGGTTGGTCTGTCAGAGGAAGGCCAGACCCTTGGAATTGGCGAGCGGATGTAGGAGCAGTGGATTGGCAGGGCAGACGAGGTCACTGGAGCAAGCCAGCTTGCGGCTGGTGGAAGGTGCAAGCCCCTGGTTGGGTTCTAGAGGTACAAGTGGTTGATGTGCCCTAGAAGCATCATAACAGGAAAACGGATCCAAGAATGGCTGATGGGAAAGTGGCAATCTGACCACACCTGCTATTTCCTGCTGGTCAAAACAGGGAGAAAGGAAAGTGAGGAGCTGGAATGAGAGCTGCGGTGGCCGTGGAGGTGGGCACAGGAGACCCTGCAACGTGAGAGCTGAGCTGGGCTGTCTGCTACAATGAGCGGCAGTGGTGCAGCCAACTGGCTGAATCTGTGGCTAAAAGAGTCCTCTGATGACAGGTGGGAAGACAGATCCCATGAGCACCCCACTGCAGGACCAGGAGAGGGAGTGGCTTCAGACACGCTGGGGCTCAGAGGGAACCCCACGTGACTGTATCAGGCCTCAGGACCCTAGATCTGAAGGGGGAGGGATGTTGCCCTTTCACATTGGGCGCTTTTCCGTTTCAACATGTCATTTGCCCTTAGTGTCTTTAGACTTTATTCTTCCTGCGAAAAAGTTCACTTAAAAAAAGTATTTTTCTTTACAGTTTCTTTCAAGTGTTTTGCTTTTAGTTGTTTCATTTTTCTTCAGTTTCTTTCAAGTATCTTTTTTCCTTCTTCCGTTTTTCTGAACAAGATGAAAAGAAAAAACCAAACCAAACCAAATCTCCCCCAAATCCTAAAACCAGACACAGGGAAACTTTTGTTCTGCTGCTCATCTTGGGGTGAGGACAAACCCCTTATGGCCTACAACGTAAGGATTGTGCTGTGTGCACCCAACACACTGTGGTGGCTGTGTCACCATGCATGTGGACTTCCTCTCCCAGCCACACCCCACTGTTTCTAACAGGCTTGGCCCCTGCAGCTGTCCCGTGGCAACCGGCCATGACACGGCTGGCTGACAAGCAGGACAGACAGACCCTCAGTAAGTGGATGGCCCACCCTGCCATGGTGGGTGGGAGCTGGGCTTGGATGGAATCTGTGCGGGTGCACACCAGCAGAGCAGCTCTTCGTCCCAAGCTGCCAGGGTGCAGAGGCGCTATGTCCCCTGCTGTGTATCTTGATGACCTAGGCTGAGGTCACAAGGGTAGCACAGGGAGGGAGGGTGCAAGCACCTGGAAAAACCATACCTCCAGCAAGCTCAGTTCACCCCACCTTCTGGTCTACTGCCTCTCCCAACAGGAACTGCTCCGGGAAGGAAGCACCCACGTTTGTACCAGATCCCTAGCCCACCACATCCTACCCTTTGCCTTAAATGGTGAGGAGAGGGATACAGCCCACGCCAACCCCGCCTTCGTGACATGCCATGGGGGCCATAAATGTCCAGCGGTCTGTCTCTGGGTCATACATCTCCACTGAGCTGAGGTTCGACTGTCCATCATACCCCCCCACAGCATAGAGGCGCCCGCAACTGGCCACGAGAGAGACCCGACTCCGACGTGTGAGCATGGGGACTATCAGGGACCACTGGTCCGCCACTGAGCTGTACATCTCGGCGATGCTGAGGAAGCCTGAGCCGTCATAGCCCCCACAGACGAACATCCTGCTGCCCAGGGCAGCTGCGCCATGCCGGCAGCGCTTGTTCAGCATGCCTGCTGCCGGGTACCAGGTGGCCGTGTGGTGGTTGTAGTGCTCCACCTGCAGAAGGGACAGAGGCACAAGACAGGAGGGTCACAGCCAGTCCTCTGTGTGTGGGAGGGCCTGGGGTAAGGAGCCCTGCCAGCCGCTCACCCGCTCCAGGGCTTACATGGACGGGTGAGGGCACCCCTAATCTGACCCCTTCTCTGTACCTGCAAAGAGGATTTGCCAGTGATGCACTGCTGTGCAGTGACACTGCTCGCAAAGGAACTAGGACTTCAGACATCTGACTGGGGGCTATCCGCCACAGCATGAGCTGACGTGATGGAACCACCACTCAGTGGCTGTTAAGCCATTTTAAGAAAAAATGCTATTTCAAGCAAATTATCCAGAACCCCAAACCAAAAACCAGCAAACCCACTGCCATCAATTTGATTCCAACTTATAGCGATCCCTACAGGACACAGCAGAATTGCCCCCCAGTTTCCAAGAAGCACCTGGTGGACTTGAACCACCAACCTTCGGGTTAGCAGCTGTTGCACTTAACCACTGTGCCACCAAGGTTTCCTTTCAAAACACAAGTATTAGAAGTCCCACTCCATGACTGAGATTGCTCTGGGCAGCGGTTTCACAAGGTCTCCCCAGCCCATGAGGGACACTGAATGGCTACAGCTCACCCCTCCTTTAGGTGTTGTGCACACTGGCACCCTTTCTCTGGAACTTAGGAATTTCAGAGCAGGCGGCAGACAGTCTGAAACCTCACTAGAAGAGCCCCTGTCCAGCAATGGCAAGGCTGACTTTTTTCTCTTTCAAAGTAACTCTTAAGATGATGGATGAGGCACCCTGAGTCCAGGAGGAGTCCAGACTCACACTGCTGAAGATCTGCAAGCCGTCGTGGCCTCCCGATACGTATATCCTGCCCTCAAAGACCGTGACCCCAGCAGCACTGCGATTTGAGCTCATTGGGGTCACCATCGTCCACCTTCAGGAGAGAATGAAACAGGAGAGCATGAGAACTGTGTTCTTGTACTCCCACAACTGCAGGCAGGGTTTGTGGGAGCTTTCTAGGGTCCCCTAGTGCCCTGGAAGAGCTCTTCTGCTCTTAAAGCCTCCCCCATGCCTCTGCTGACTGTTCTCTGGCTGCTGCCTCTCACCCACAGCCAGCCTTCTCGGCTCATTGTGGACACACAAATCAGCACATCCCAAACAAGGCCTCAAGCCCCTACAGATCTGTTCTCTCCTGGCACTCACTGGACGTGTTAATGAGGCCATCAGCTATCTCGCTGCTGTACTGACAAAACACAGTGTTTTCTTTGGCTTTGTCCCCCTTAGCCTCAACATTCTTGTGGTCGCCAAGTCTTGGCTGGTCTGACTCCTAGTTGTTGCTGGTTCCCACTGCCACTGCCACTGTCCTAACTCTAGCCTGCTGCTGAGGCCACTGTATAACTGCCCTTAAAAGTGGTCTAGCTTTCTATACCACTCCCATCCTGACCCTGTGCAGCCAGAGGCCTCCCTCCCGGGCTGTTCCATGTTCACTTGATGGCAAAGCCCGACCACTGCCCGGCCCATTCCTACTGTTCAGCTTCATCCTGGCCACGCACCATCTATGTCTGTCCCCTGTCTCCCTTCCATGCCCTGTGCTCTTGACCACTAGACGGCGGCTGCTATCCTCGATCACACTGGGTACTTTCTTAACTCTGAGCAGCTCTACTCACTGTCTCCTGCCTACAATGCACGGCTCCCACTGTCCATCCATGTGGGTCTCACCTCAGAAGACGTCTGGCTACTGTGTCTCTCTCAACCCCAGCGAAGATGAAGGTACCCCCTACTCTGTGCCTGGAGCTCTGGACACAGGCCTCCACGGCAAGATGATCATGACAGACCTGTGGCCTTACCATACCACGCACTATGTGTGGACTCAGACACCATACTCGCTGGCCAGGAATAAGCCAGCTGAGTGAGTGGAATGGCGCTGGCTTAAAAGCACCCTGATGACTCGATTCAACTAACATGCCAGTATTTTTGTTGCTGTTACCTAATATCAGAAGATATAAAGTACTGACATGAAAAACTGGGACTAACCTTACCAGTGTTAATACCAGATACCATATAAGACACTAGGATAAACAGGTTTCTTTATTGCAGCACCTTCCAGAATCTCTGCAACGTTAACATATATTATGGAAGAATAAGGACTCTGGTGCTATAGTCCTCATTTACCAAACTTATTTAACCACATTAACTTTTCTCCCTCAAATCCTATTCTGCCCATTTTGGAAAATGTGGCTCATCTGTTTCTTAGGCCCTCTCATGTGTCCTAACACTAAAAATGGGCTGATTTAGCTAAGAAACTATTAAATGTTTTCAAGTACCTACGTAGTCTGTTTCTGAAATTCATTGTCATTTATTTAACCAATAGTTATTAAAGATCTATTGTATGCCAAAGTACTGCAGGAGCTAAAAAGACAAGATGTGCTCTCCCCACGAGAAGAACAAATAAAAACTGTAGCTCTAACTTTCCTCTCCCCCTGTTTCAGAAGGCCCAGGTACCCCAGAGGAGCTCCGGCCTTACTTGTCTGTCTCAGGTGAGTAGGTCTCCACAGAGTTGAGGGAGGAATTGCCATCATAGCCCCCACAGACGTAGATCTGCCCGTCCAGCACGACTGTCCCCATGGCACTGCAACAGACACAGCCGTTAGTCTAGATGGGCTCAGACTTCCTGGCTCAAGGAGAAGCACTCATCAACTGTTTCTCTTTAGAAAAGACCTAAATCCCAGGTAGGTGACCAAGTAAAGGTGGGAAACAGAAATGACAGAAACTTCTCTGTGATTCCTCTGGTCTTCCAAGTCCCCATGCTGGGCTCCCTCCCCACAGCCTTCCTCTCAGTTTTTCATCTGTCAGATACCCCACAGTCCCAGAGAGACGTTCTGTTTTGTTTTAATTATAATTGACTGAAAATGTACATTCCCGTATACATTTGCACGCCCAACTATATGCAGCTTCCACTGCACTCCCTGTCTCGTGACAGCACACTCTTCCTCTCTGCTCCATACATGTCCCATCCTCCCAACAGTCTCCTTTCACCTCCTCTCCACACACTCCCTCTCTTCCAGTAAGAGGTCAGCAGGATGATATCCTATAGATACATCGCAGAGACTTCTTTCTGTATGATAGCACCCATCACGGTTGTTCATCCATCCAACTCTGAATTTTCATTAGGTACCCACAAAGTGCGCTGCCCGAGGCACAGGTGTGAGATGGCGGACAAGTCAGTGTCCCTGCGTACAAGGTACCTATACTCTGGCACCACAGTTTTGGAATCTGTCTGCCACCTCGCAGCAGGTAGGAGCCTGCTGGAAGGCAGGGCTCTCCACTGTGAACCCTGATGGTGCTGAGACAGTGCTCTGACGACATTGGGTTCTCACTCCATGTTTGGTGCATTACCTCCTGATTTCATCAGTCGAGTCACCATCAAGTTTGGTGTCTTTTCTTTACACATGTGGCCCTGTGTGGTCCCTCATTTGTCTCAGCAAGTGATGCCATAGCTCCTGTGTGTCATGCATTTATTATGTGTCACGTGTTCTATACATGCTGTCTGCAAGCTACATGCATCATGTAATGAAGAAGTATGATCATCATAAGACAATGCTGGACTTGCTGGACATCAAAGATCCAGGGGCCTGGTCCTGGGGGTAATTAGGCAATTTTCTGTTCTGCACAGTGCCTTAGCCATAAACCCACTGCCATCAAGTAAATTCTGGCCGGCGTGACTGCAGGGAATTTCCATCCCAAAGTGTGAGTTTTATCAAGTTACTCTACAGGACAGATGAGAACTGCCCCCATAGAGTTCCCAAGGAGTACCTGGTGGATTCAAACTGCTGACCTTTTGGTGTGTGGCCATAGCTCTTAACAACTAAGCCACCAGGGTTTCCACATGGTATCTTTGGAGAAGCTAAAAACAAGCCCCAAGCTGCCTGATCACTGCTTCCAAACTCAATGCTAGAGAAGATTAAAAATGAATCTGGGTGTGGAACATTCAGAAAAAATAAACTTAGGCTAACTATCTGTCACCTTTGAAGTGAATGTGCAATTTTCAAAGTGCATCCATACATGATCTCATCTGATCTGTACAATGTTCCCCTGAGAGAACTGATGACAGACCCCCTGAACCAGCCTGGAAGGGTATTTGAGGGGGCAGCTTGTCTCAGTCAAAGACTGTGGGAAGCTCATGAACTCACTGTCTTTCTGGATGTACTCACAAGACAAACACAAAAACTATCAATACAGGAGTTTAAGAATATTACATGATTGAGACACCAGAGATGACACCATCTGCCTGTGAACAGCTGATATTTGACAAAGGCCTTAAGACATTAAACTGGGGTAAAAACAGTATCTTCAACAAATGGTGCTGGCAGAATTGGATATCCATCTGCAATAAATTGAAACAAGATCCATATCTTATACAAAAACCAACTCCAACTGGATAAAAGACCTAAATATCAAACCTAAAATGATAAAGCTCATCCAAGAAAAGGTAGCAACAACAACGGAAGTTTTAATACACAGTGTAGACAGACTTCAAAATCTGTCAAACCACAGTCAACAGAAGAGGAAATAGATAAATGGGAACTATTAAGAATCAAACACTTTTGCTCATCCAAGGACTTTATTAATAGAATTAAAAGGCCACCTACAGAATGGGAAAAAATATTTGGCAACTCTATGTCAGACCGACGCCTGATCTCCATAATCTATATGATACTACAAAATATCAATAAGAAGAAGATAAATCATCCAATTAAGTGATGGGCAAAGGAGATGGACAGACATTTCTCTAAAGAGGAGATCCAGGCAGCCAAAAAATACATGCGGTCATGTTCAAGATCTTTAGTTATTAAAGAAATTCAAATCAAGACTATAATGTGATACCATTTCACCCCAACAAAGTTGGCCATGATCCAAAAAACACAAAACAACAAATCCTGGAGAGGCTTTGGAGAAAGTGGAACTCTTCTACACTGTTGGTGGGGTTGCAAAATGGTCCAGCCTCTCTGGAAAGCAATCTGGCGCTTCCTTAAAAAAATGGATATAGATATACCATTTGTCCCAGTCATTCCACTACTTGGAATATATCCTACAGAATCAAGGCCTTTCACACCAACGGACACACGCACAAGAATGTTTATCGCAGCACAGTCCACGATAGCAAAAAGATGGAATCAACCCAGATGCCCAACAACAGAGGAATGGATAGGTAAACTATGGTATATATAATCAATGGAGCACTATGCAATGATAAAGAATAATGATGATTCCAGAAAACATCTCATGACCTGGTTTCAAATGGAAGACATTATGTTGAGTGAAAGTAGTCAGCGACAAAAGGACAAATACTGTATGAGACCTCTAAGATAAGATCCCCAAAACAGACTTGTGTATAGAAGAAAAGACTCTTTGACAGCTGCAAGGGAGGGGAGAGAGGGAGGGCGAGGGGGGAAGGGTTTAGATTAGATAGTTGCTAGAAAACTGGTTGGGTGAAATCAGTGATAGCACACATTAGAAACAAGAACAATATTAAGTGGACTTCAGCATAACTTGAATACTCCTTCCATTTTAACCCAGTATTGCAAGGATAGAGTAGCTGGTGCAGGGGGCGGGGGACCATGCTCCTAAGCGAAATTGAGACCAATTGGCACAACTAGTGTTTTGCTAAGAGGGCTCTTTGCATCCCACATTGGTGAGTGGCATCTGGGGTCTTAAAAGCTGCCAAGCTGCCATCCGAGGGCAAAGCAAATGGTTTCAACTCAGCAGGAGCAGATGCTCACGGAGGACCCAAATGACACAGGGTAAAGACAACCCAGAAGATAGAGAGACCCACATGAGTGGGTGCCTACATCCACTTGGGACCAGAAGAACCAGATGGTGCCCGGCCACCACCAGTGATAGCCATGATGGAACTCACTAAGTTGAGTCTCACTGGCAACACAAGAATAAAAAGGGGTGCATCCTGAGATCTCCACTAAAAGACCACAGTTGATGGTCCAGTGGTTTGGGATTCCCCTGGGAGCATGGCCCATGGCCCTGATGCTGTCCCTACCCATAAATCATAACAAAAGTCCACTCTTCAGACACGAATGGACTGGACTTGGTGATGCATAGTGATCATATATTGGATGCACTTTATGGTTCTATGCATCTATAGGATATCATCTTGCTGACCTCTGGCTGGAGGAAGGAGAGTGGGTGGAGACGAGGGGAAAGGAGACTGTTGGGAGGATGAGACATGTATGGAGCAGAGAAGAATAATGTGCTGTCACTGTGAAGGGAGAGCAGTGGAAGCTGCGTATAGGTGGGCATGTAAATTTATACGGGAATGTACATTTTCATTCAGTCATAATAAAAAATAAAAAAAAAAAGAATATTACATGAGAGAGTTAACAGATGCCACAAAACCTTACGATGTGAACCATCAAGTGAGTGGTAAAGACAAATGTGAAGACATAAGGGGACAGTGACTGATGTGAACTGGAAGAGTCCAATGTGAGAGAGCTTCCTGGAAATGGTCCAGAGGACTGGAGGAGATGGATGGAAAGAGTCAGCAGGAAGGAGTCTGTCACCAACTGTCAGGATGGACAGCTGTGTGGAGTGTTAAGAGAGAAGTGACTATGAACATTCTATAGAGGCCTATATTTAAAGGGGGTGAAATGGAGCTAGGCCTACACTACTAATAACTGGACATTAACCACAGCATGGGAAAGGAATACCCAGAAGGCTCTCCTCCCAGACAAAATTCCAAAATCAGGGACATCACAGCAAGCAAGTGGCCCAGAGCAGACACACAAGGAAGGACAACTTACTGTAGTCAAAGAAAGCAAGCCACTCAAGGTTGGGGATACGGAGCAATGCCACCAAAATTCAATGCCACAGAAAGCTGCAAAGTGTCCAAGAACAGGAAGCGGGTGGTTGGAGGCAGGAACCACAACAGTGTCAGCCTGCTGGTTTGGGAGAAGCAGGTTCTACAGAGACTGTGTCGTTCTTGTTCTTCCAGAACAGAATGTACTTTGTAAATTTGGTCTTATTGGTACCACAGCAGATTCCTCCCACCCAGCATCACATTACTAACATTGCTGAATAGGGAAGATGTTTAATGTGGTCATTATGCTTTTATGTGGCAGACGACCTCCATACTAACTGTTCTTTCTCCCCACCACGAGCAGTCACACTATCTTAGAAACAGACAACCCGAAGCCTAGTCAGGCAAAGAAAGGAGTGCTGAGATGTCAGAAATACAAAGCAGGATGGCCCTCAGAGACCATCTGGTCTGGTGGTTTTCAACCTTCCTTCTTTTAAAATCCACATAACTTTTTTTCCCCTGAAGTTGCACACACGTTAAGGAAACTTAATACACCAAAGAGCTAAATGCAGAGCTTCTGGTTAGACTGGTAGGGGGCCTGGGATTGCTCTGGTCCTTTGTCAGTCCTCTGAAGACAGTGCCACTTAAAACCACTGATCTGGCACAGACTTGCTGAGGGCAGATGAATTGCACCAACTGGCAGATGAATCCCTTGGGCCCTCCAAAGCCCACACCGCCCAAGTGTGTAATCATTCAACCACATGTCTAACAGAAGGAAGATGCTGCCTGTCACTTGGGCCCTTTGAAAGTTAAAATGCAGCACTGTCTGGGTGTCCTCTAATCCCACTTCTGATACAGGAAGTGGGAGTGGGCAGCTGGTAAACAGGCAGCTGACATGCACTAAGTGACGTAAAAACTTAGTCTGCCTTGCAAACACCTTTGTGCTCCAGGCCTGGAGGACATGTGCTGATCGTGAAGTGAAGAACATGGCTTTGGTTGATGCAATCCCTGCGTGATGAGGCACATGAGTGGCAAGGGCCTGGGGGTGGAAGTCTACACAAAAAACAGTCTTGGATTTCTTTTCATATCTGATAAAGTTAAAGCCTCCTTTTCTTCACTTAATTTTTTAATCCTACCTCTTTGAAATTTTCCAGACATTCTAGCCTGCTTCCCTCCTCAAATCTTCCACAATACATCTTTTCAGTCCTCATCTAGCACTTACATGATGATACAACCTTCACATCTGGTCTCCCCAAGCTCCTCAGATGACAAGGCAAGTATTTTACTTTTAGGCAGATGGGGGCTTGCTCCCAGGAGCTGCTGGCAGTGGCTGGTGTGGCTGCAGGGAATTTCCATCCAAAGTGTGCGTTTTATCAAGTGCTCTGCCCACCTAGCACGGAGCTCCCCAGAGGCTCCGTGTGCATGCCTGGGCTACACAGAGCCTTCCGGAATACCTTCTCTTGCTGTTCATGCTCCCCACCCGGGTCCAGCTGTCTGTCTCCGGGTTGTAGACCTCCACGGTGCTCAGCCGCAGCTGGCCGTCGTAGCCCCCGATGGCGTAGAGAAGCCCATTCACCACAGCCACGCCCACACGGCTGCGGGCTGTTGTCATGGGGTGGCACTTCTCCCAGCGGTTGGCGATGGGGTCGAACACTTCCACCACGTTCAGGGAATCACCTGCATAAAAATTTGCTACTCAAATTAAAACCTAGGAGGCCACAGGTTTGCATCCCAGTTATTGGGCACCGGTTACTCAGAACATTTGACTTGACTCCATCAGCTTTTCCCACAGAATCAGTCAAAACAAAAGGACCTATGAAAAAACTTTAGTCATGATAACCCAGTTCTTTCAGGGAAATCAGAATCAGACAAGAGCTACGACTTTCTAGAGAGGGCAGTTTCAGTTTTACTTGATCACAGAGCCCAAGAAGAAAGCAAGCCAGAACTCTGTCCCCCCACGGGAGGCAGGGCCAGGGGAAGGCACAGGTGCCGAGGCTGACCCTTGCTGACTAGCCGGTGTTCCTGATCCTCTGTTCTCCAACGAGCAATGAAGATCATCTGTACTGCACCACAGCTCTGAGGTTAAATGACGTGGTAAGTAGAGCATCCAGCTGGGTTCTAAAATAACTGAACCAAACCTGATGCAGTCAAATCTGTTGTGACTGAGGGTGGCCCCATGTGTTACAGAGGAGAACTGAGCTCCAGACGGTATTCCTGGCTACCAATTTTATGGAAGCAGCCTGCCAGGCCATTCGTACATGGTGCCACAGGTGGGTCTGAGCCACCAAGCTTCAGGTTAGAAGGTAAGAGCAAATCATCCGTGCCACCTAGGATCTGAAGCGCACAGAGTGCTCAGTCAACAGTAAGCAGTTGTCTCAGCGGGGAAATGGTTTCTCTGGTGCCTCCTTTTCCATCACGCTTCTGTGAAGATCTACCGAGGTAACTATCTCCTCGTTTTGTTCTCCTTCGGGACATGTACTAGCACCTGCCTCAACTTCAGGTAAGGACTCACCTCTCCTGGGCCATGAGGTTAACAGGATGCAGAGATCAGAACCTGCTCTGCTTTATCCCACTGCCCCATGTAACCTTCCCCACATACCTTCAATTAAAAACAAAACTGCTCCGGACTGCTCACCAGAGCCCTCATCTCTATCCAAACCTGTATGCACATCACGAATAGCAGCTCCTCATGACAACACATGACAGATTAAGACATCCATAATGTCCTCTCTACTAAGCCCCCACTGCCCTGAGGCAGGTGGTAGGGAGGGGTCCCCAGGGAGCTTTCCTGAAAACCTGTGATACAAGGGCTGTTGGTTACACACAGATTATTAAGCACGTGTGCATCACAGGAGAGCAGGTGAGTAAAAAGTACTGGTGACAGTGGAAGGCTCTGTGTATCTGGAGAGTCTTCCTTCTAACGGTGACATTCTACAGTCTAATTCAGAATCATAACATTGACTTTCTAGTCTGTTAAAAGAACTGTGTCTGATCCTATCCAGAGTTGACTGAAAGCCATGAGCTAGTGTGATGTTCACGAAAGCATGCTGGCTCAGGCACCAGGACACCCAAGTTCCAGTCCCTGTGTAAACACAGAGACAATTCTCTGGGCCTCAGTTTCCCCATCTGTAAAGCAAATGATCTCTAAAAGCTGACAGCCTTGCCTTTAGCATGGATATTCTGAATCAACGGTATTAATACCTGACATGTTCTAACTGCAAAACAATCACATTAACTCCAAAGAGGCAAGGGTTGGCCACACCAAGGGGAAGGGCCGGGCAACGTTGTTTGGTGTTTCTTTGCCCCGAGTCTAAGCTGGGGCTCTGCAGGGGGGAGCTGCAAGATACCTGCTGAGTTGAGGCCACCCACAGCATAGATCAGCCCAGCGATGGATGGACAGCAGCGGGGCCGGGTCCTGAAAGCTGGCAGGTGGGGCCGGCGCTCAGGCATGAGGTGATAGTCCTTTGCTTCATCCACCAGGTCCCTGGAATGAGGTGTAAGATGATAGGACAGGAAGTATCCTCCCCAAGTGGTCCACATCTGCCTTGTCGAAGGCTGGCTCCCTCTTCCCTAGCTGCAGGGGAGCCCTGGAAGAAGCCTTTGGAAGGCTTGGTTTCAAAGAACCCAGGTAAGTTTCAGGGAAGCCACACATGGCTGCTGGGAAATGCTTAAAAGTGGAGGGCAAGACAGACAAGCAGGGTCCACCTACCAAAATGACTATCCTCTATCAAGTATGTATCAGACGTGGGATAAACAGGGCTGACACAGCTGGCTTCAGGGAGGTTCGACAAGAAGCTGCATCCTGTCTCCACTCAGATCCAATCCTTCCTTCTCAAGACTGCTTGTCACAGGGCTCTGGCTACCTCTGGCCACACTCTACCCCTCTTCCTGACACAGACCTTCATACTCCTTCATTGCTGTTGTGAGGTGCCACTAGGTTGGTTCCGACTCACAGCAACCACACGTATAAGAGAAAGTAACATTGCCTGGTTCTGTACCATTCGAACACTGCCAGAGTTGGGAAAATGAAGAAGATGAAACAAATATGTGTAAAATCGTGCCAGCAGAGGGAAAAAAGTATGTCATTGCTATGAATATGGCAAGCAGTGTGAAGGAGGAAGAGCAGTTTCTCCGCTGATTTGCTGTTTTAGCGGTTCTCTTATAGAGCTGCTGTCTTCTGAACTGGCTTGGGAGCTCCACTCTGCCATGTTCTCACTGCCTTACTCTGGTTAAGAGTTGGTGTGCTGGTGAATAGGTCCCCCTCCTGACTGTCCCTGTGGATGCAGGGTCTTACATCCAGCTGAGACCAGGCTACCGACTGCCACCTTCTGAGGAGGACCACGATCCCCAGAAGTCACAGCTGTACCACCAAGTCAGCTCCTGGTGTGGCCAGGGTCAGGACAGGCAGACTCTGCTGGCGTGGAGCTTCATAAAGGGCTCAGTGGCTGAAGACTCTAGAAAGTCCTCCAACAACTTACGGGCAGAGGAGCCTCTTCTGCCTTGATGCTCCCACAAAGTACATTTATGAATTCTGAGTCAGTGGTGCTACACACAGAGGAGACCACCCTGTAGGATTTCCAAGAAGAAGCTGGTGGATTCAAACTGCTGATTTTTGATTAGCAGCCAAACTCTTAACCACTCTGTCACCAGGGCCTATAAGGTTCAAAGCTTGACTGTGAACACTTCCTCTACAAGGTTCTCGATAGAGGGCTGAGCAGTCCTTGGGCCATCAATTATACTGGCCATTCCAAGCCCTTCCTTGTGTCTGCTGGAGCAGAAGTGGCTAAACTGCCAAGTCTGCCTCTCTGCCCAGCCTTCAGCAGTGCCCCGTGCAGGTCCACCCCGCTCACCTGCATTTGTGGCAGCAGCGCACCAGGTCATCCTGCTGTACTCGATCCGACAGGAACTGCGGGCGGCAGAGAGGCAGGCGGATGTTGGACAGCAGCTCAGGCAGGCAGGCTCCCCTCTGCTCCCGGTCATATCTGATCCAAGCCAACGCTGCTTCAAAGACCTGCCGGGACAGACGTGAGACTCTGGCTGACAGCAAAGACTCCTCCCAGTCTGGGGCCTGTCCGTCTTTCCTCCTACTTGTCCCCCGAATCCACTGCTTTCTCTCCAGTTCCCTAGCCACTTCAGTTGGTCCAACAGTAGCACTTCAAATGGGGCTGAGATTGCTGGAGCAGTTTCCTAGTTTCCATGATCACATCTTAGTAAGAGCCCACCAGTGGTTTCTCACTCTTTTCCACATGTAAACAAAATACTCCCCTCTCCCTCAGTCACACTCAACCCAGACAGAAACCCCCGCCCTGGTGAAGTCCAGCACTTTACATTCAATCACTCCCTGCTCTGCACCTGCACCAGCGGAACTGAATGTGCTGACAGGAGACACAGCAGAGCTGCCCAGTTAACTGCACACCTTCTACCCGTCACCTCAGGGAGCCAGCTTCCCATCACACCCCTGCTGCGGCCCTAGCATTGTCCACGGACTCTCTCCCTTTCCTAGAAGATGGCTTCACACTTTTTCATCTCTCTTCAAGTTTCTAACACTTTGCCCCAGGAATCTCTCACCCGAGAAAATAAGAAACAAATCAGGTGAGAAGATAAGCTGGCACCTGCCAGCATCTCCCACAACTCCCTCCTCACCTGGGTGTGGGTACCCAGCTCTCCTTCCTGCAGTGGACCAACAGTCTGGGTTCCTACCAAAGACACACTCCCTTGGGCCCTAGGCCCTGCCTCTTTTACTCATTCCAGCAACGATTCCCTCTTTTCTCCTGCATTGCCAATTCTTCCTACTCTTCTGGAAAATTTCCACCAGCGGTCAAACATGCTATAATTTCTCCCACCTTAAAAAAACAAAATCCTCTTGACTTCACATTCCCCTCGAGCAACTGCCCCAAAGGTCTGCCTTCCTGAGAATAAGGTTCTTTGAAAACATTATCTTGATTTGCTGTTTCCAGTCTGCAGATGCATTATCTCTAATAGTAGCACTACAAATAACCCAAGCATCCGAGAATAAAGAAATTAAGGTTGATAAAAACAATGGAATCTTATTTAGACACTGAAATTATAAAATGTTTTTCATGAAAAAATGCCTATGATACAAAACAAACCCCACAATACATAGCTGCATACACATCATTATCCTAAACTTTGCAAATAAAATGAATAAAAAAACAGAGATTTAAAAAAACAAGAACAAAAACAAAAACCAGTGTTTCATGTGTCCCAGGCACTGCTGGGCTCCACTTACCTGCTCCTCTGATTTGACATTCAGCTCATCCCGAGACACCAGCTCGAGCACGCCCTCCAAGGGTAGGGCCAGGAACTCCTCTGACATGGACACCTCCACAAAGTGCTGGTGGATGAAGCTGGTGGCTGCCTCGTACAGCACTGCACACATCATGGTCTCGGCAAATTGGCGCACACCGAGACAGTTCTTGGGGTGAAGACTTTGGGCATAAGGGAAAAGAGAAACATTTAGAGGGAGAAAAAATACTATCTTCGAAAAGTCTCAGCTTGGTTCTGGGTAGAGCTACAGAGTGAAAATGAAGTTTGTTTTCCACTGTGTGAGAAAACACCTGGTGACATCAGGTGCGTGACACTGGGCCTCAGCTTACACAGGTGTCAAACTAAGACAGGTTATCGTCTTCAATGGCCCATGCCTCTTGGGCCCAGTGCTCTGTGAGTCTTGGAGAAGTAAACTCTCTGAGAAATGCTCTGAAGCAGCTGTCAGGGGGACACGTGCCAGAGGTCCTGGTGGCATCCCTTCAGCCAGTGCCTGTCTGAGTGTCTAAGGCACTGCTCTACCAGCGGTGAGTCGGACAGCATGGAAGTCATCAATGAGTCAAGCACTTTGCTAGCCTTTTTTTTATGTATATTCTTCCAAGTCACTTTAATAGCCCTACAGAGTAATAGCTTGTCATTTTGTAGGAAAAAAACTGAGGTTCAGAGAAACAAGAAATTTCCTCACAGTGATGGAAAACAAGTGATGACGCTGAGACTGATCCTAAGCCTTTTAGGCATGTTCCCACAGAACCAAGGTGGACACACCCTCATCGGGGCCAAGGAAGCGTCGGGTGAAGCCACGCTCTGCCACTCCCTGGGCAACCGTGGGTGGACTCCATAGGTCCCCCAGCTATCAGCAGCTCCCTGATCTGTAAAGAGATGGCAACCACTCATTTCCCAAGGTGGGGGCCCTGACGAAGTAAGATGGCACGAAAGGGCCCTCAGTATGGAGCCTGGTGGGATGCCAGCTGCTGCTTTTATTTTTATTGTTGGTGCTCTTTTTCTTACTCCTGTTGCAGCTGAGAAATTCCGAAGGAGCCCAGAGTGGTTCTGAAATCTTGCTGACGGCAACAGACAAGCCTTTTACTTGACTGATAATCTGGGACAGGAGATGTTATTTATCAGAATGCTTCCTCTTTTTTCTCCATGTTGATGTTACGTTACAGGTATGATGTACGGTTACGGGCACAGACTCGTACTCACGAAGCAACATTCACCACTGTTCCCCAGAGCCAAAGGATGTAAGACGCAAACTCTTAAGCAGTGGCAGACCAGCCAAGGACCGCAAAGGGCAGGGCATTTACGAGCCTGGCTTTATGACCAGTCTAAATTCTAAAAACTGACGTTTCATTCTAGTCTAAACTTGCTGTTTACGACTTTGGAAATCTACATGAATTTCCAAAGGCCAAGAAAACACGAGTATTGAGCAACATATTCTGTAAGGAAGGAGTCTGTGCAAAATACAACACTTCATCTACCACTAGCTAATCACAGGAAGGGAGCAGAAACTTTCATTAAATAAATTATTGGCTTGGTACATTGACCCTGTTTGATGTTCCAACCTAGGTCTGACACAAAAGTTTTAGAAAATACACAGCACCAGTGCCCACCGAAAACAAGGAAACCTATACATCCAAATGCTGGGAAAAGGGCTACACAAAAAATCAACATCAGCCTCAGGTTTAACAAAACAGCGAGCTGCCAATGGAATGGGCCGAGCAGCCTCAGAAACAATAGCTCCAAGAACACTGCATCCTTTCAGCTTCTGTGTTCTGCTACGCCCTGTCTCCCACTGCAGTTTTACTTCTGAGAATGGAGTTCCTCAAGTCATCTACAACCAAACCTTCAGCAACTAAATCTTGAAACTGAGGGGTCCACGGGCTCATCTTCAAAGTCGTATAGGAAAAGGGGGTGCAGGAAGAAGCCATCACATTCTGCAACCAGGCTCGGGGAGTACCACCCCATGAACAGAGGCAGCGACAGTAACTAGTGGAGGGAAAACACAAAGCAGGCCAAGCCTCTGGGAAACAGGCAGTGGTTTGGGCCTCAGAAGGGCTCCTATATGGCTGAATAAAAAAATGTCAAGAACAGAGTAAAACATCAGGTTTTATGTCTAAGTACTTGTTCCTAAAGTGGTACTGTGCATGTAAAAACTGCACTGGTCTAAAAATCAGTTTTCTAAGCATCTTTTAAGCTGACAGTCCTTTACAACGGATCCTGTCTCTGGTGTTGATGGGATAACCTTACTAGCCCTAGGTGGGGCTGTTGTCCTCTTGGTGAAGCTGTGAGGAGGCCAACTTCATCATTTCCCGAGTTGACCTCATCAGAGCTCCTGGGTGGCACCAACAGTTAATGTACTCGGCTGTGAACTAAAAGGCTGGCAGTGAAGTCGCCCAGAGGACCCTCCAGAGCATAGCTCTGCTCTGCCCCACACAGGGCTGTCCGAATGGACCCGAGGGCAGCTGGTCTGGTACAGCTCTGCTCTGCCCCACACGGGGCTGTCAGAACAGACCCGAGGGCAGCTGTTTTGGTTTAGTTTGGCTGCTTGCTCAGAGGCCCTTCTCAAGGTTCTGTGTGGACACAGAGATGAACGAAGTCCCGTCTGTGTCCTTAAGAAGCTCACAAATGAGAAGGCATGCAGTGTGTGCTCACACACATGCCCCTATGCGTCCTTCCGATCTGTCCCTGAAGGCGTCCTGGGGCACGAACACAGCTTGGCTCTGGGGCCTCGCCTCACCACATAGTCCTGCAAAATCAGGACTAACACCTATTTCACTAAAAACTGCTCCGCCAGCAACCTGAAGATGAGTGGTCCCTGTGCTCTAGCCATTATCATCATCCTCATTCTGGCCAGCTGCACACACAGCCACGCTCAGCAAGGCCCAGAAGCACCATGCGGGCAGGTGTGGATGTTAGGCAGGGCTCACGGAGCTGCTTGGTGAGTGGGGCTCAGGGGAGAGGGGGTCACCTCCAGAGAGGATGAGGCTCAGGACAGCTGGCTGTCAGGCCAGGAAACATGTGCTCAGAGCACACTCAGGTGGAGGCTGCGCCTGGGGGAACACCATGGAGGTAGGGGTGCTACTCTTGCTCCTCTCTGCCTGTGAGTCACCCAGCACTAACAGCCCTTACCCCCAAGACTCTGGTGCTTAAAAGTCCTCTCAGTCATCACTAAGGGCTTCAGAGGAGGAAGAAGAGACTTCTTAATCGCTCACAATCACCAAAAGGTCATAGAAGAACTTACCACACTCCATACAGGTCGGGGCATTTGTCCTATAATGAGCCCTGGTGGCCCAGTGGTTAAACAAGCAGTTGCTAACCATTTTTGGTTCAAACCCACTGGCCATTCCATGGGAGAAATATGCGTCAGTTTGTTTCTGTAAAGATCACAGCCTTGGAAACCCTAAGGCGCAGTTCTACTCTGTTCTATAGGGTTGCAAAGAGTCAGAATGACTCAATAAATAAAGGTTTCCATTTGCTTCCTATCCTTAAAGCATCTATCAGCTTCTTCACGACGGTTATGCCTAAGGGCCCAAGGGGAATAGAGAATTCTTAAAGAGCTGAGGTGAGAAGGAAGGTCATGAACGTCAAGGAGGGCGGAGGTTCTAAAGAAAGATGGTAATGGCCGTAGGCAGTTAGGGAGCATGGAGGAGAGGGATGGGGGAAGGGTCAGCTAAATTAGTGGCTAGTCACACTGCACAGAGAGGACCAGAAGACGGACACTGTCAGGCCAGAGGAGAAAGCACACAGGACTACATGTAAGTCACGCTCCACAAAGGTTTAAGATAAAGTGGGCACTGCTTGATACTGATTTCAAGAAACGTCTCTCTGTGGAGTAACCTTCTCAGCTCACTTCTTTCATAACTCTATGTGCCCAAGGACTCAGCACACTTGGGCAGGGGATTCCAGGAGTACAGCGGTCCTGCAACCTGCCAGGGCCCAGGCCCCCACGTCCCCTCACCGTTCTCGCAGGAATGTGCAGCAGGCGTCCTTGATGCTCTGCAGCTGCAGGAAGCTGGCTCCCATGAGCAAGGACTGGACATTCTGCTGGTCAATGGCGAGGTGGCCATTGTAGGCAAAGTTGATCAGAGCCTCCAGAGCACTAGGAAAGATGGAAAGCATGCGATGTTCTTCAAAGACGGGTCTTTGCCCACAGGAGACCCACGCACTAAGTAAGCTGACATTCCTGCCTGTGGAACACATGGGCCTCACTCTAAAAAACATCTAGCGCTGTTGTTTGAGAGAATACCTGAATGGAATAACCACTTCATCACAACCAAAGACTCGCTCTACTTCCAAATAATTTTATTACAGAAAACTCTACAGCCATCTCCCACAATCTAACTACTTAATGAGTTAATGGTGGTCATTTTTATAGGTTCCTTTTCAGGCCATTCACCTGTATATATAACCTGTACAGATATGATCATACATATCATATAAACTGTACAGATAGGATTGTACAACACTATCTGGTCTTTTTCCATATTCCTACAATGTTTTCAGTTACCACTTTTAGTGGTTGTAAACCATATGTACACATGGTATAACTTATCTCCATTATTGGAAAGCACTATAGCTATTATCATTTTAGTGCCTTTATAAATAGTATTTTTGGGTTACTATTTCTTTGAGATAAGTTTGCACAATGAGATTTTTAGCATTTTTTCAGCCTTCCAATTTATACTCAGTACAAAATGTAAATTCCTTCTATGATGTTGTATGTGTTCTGGTTTCTCTTCATCTTTCCAAACTCATCACCTTCCTCTCTTTTCCTCCTTTACTCTACGCCAACATGCTGAACACGCTCTCACCTCAGGGCCTTTGCACTGGCTGCTCCCTCTGTTTGGAGGGCTCTTCCCCCAGATGGCTCACTCCCTCACTTCAATTATGGTCTCGGCTCAAATGTCACCTCATCAGAGAGGCCTCCCCTGACCACCCTGAAATAGCACAGACCCTGCCATCACTTGCTAGCCTTTGCTGTACTTGTCCTGCATCACCTTCACTCCCAGCCACACATACACGTGTCTGTTTATTGTTGGATTCCCACCACTGGAATGTCGCCACAAGCAGAAGGGCTTTCTTCCTTTTCTTCCCTGTCAAAACGGTTTTATTTACTTATTTGTGATTTAGGTGAAGTTCACACAGCACAAGAGTTTCTCATTCAAAGTTTATACACATATTGTTTTGTGGCACTAGGCTGCAATCCGGCACTGTGCTGGCACTCTCCCCTTTTCCACATCCACTCCCAGTTCAGTGTCCATTCATCCAGTTTTCCTGTTCCCTCCTGCCTTCTCGTCTTTGCTCCTCAGCAGGTGTTGCCCATTTGATCTGGTATACCTGGTTGACCTAGGACGCATGTCCCTAACTTGTCACTGTTTGATTGGATCTGGTACACCTGATTGATCTAAAGAAGCATGCTCCTCACGTGTCACTATTTGATTTGATCTGGTATACCTGACTGATCCAGGAAGCACGTCCCTAATGTGTCACTGTTTGATTTGATCTGGTATACTTGATTGATCAGGAAGCACACTCCTCACATGTCACTGATTTGATTTAGTATACTTGGCTGATCTAGGAAGCACGTCCCTCATCTGTCACTGTTTGATTGGATCTGGTACACCTGGCTGACCTAAGAAGCACACCCCTCACGTGTCACTGTCCTAGAGCTTTGTAGGGAACAGTTTCAGGTCTGAGTTACAAGGGTGTCTGAGAGCCACAGTCAAGAGTTCCTCCAGTCTCTGTCAGACTAGTAAATGTAGTCTCTTCTAGGAATCTGACTGTTCCAAAATTCTCTCTCACTCTGTCTGAGACCTTCTATTGTAATCCCACTCAGAGCAGCTGGTAGTGATAGCCGGGTACCATTTAATTCTTCTGGTCCTGGGTCGTGTAGGCGATGGTTCACTAGTCCCTTGAACTAATTGATCCCTTGAGTCTTTAGGTATTTGTCTCTCCCCTTTGCTCCTCATTAGAAGAGACTGAATGTTGTATCTTAGATGGTTGCTCACAAGCTTTTAAGACCCCAGGCCCCACTTACCACAGTAGGATGCAGAACACTGTCTCTAGGAACTATGTTGTATCAACTGATACAGATGTCCTGACTCTATGGCCCTTTGCCTTCAAGCCTGGGGACTTCATCCCATGAGGTGTCTAGTTATGTCTAAGAGGTATCCCTGACTGCACCACTTGGGTGCTCCATTGTCTGTACTCGTAGAGAGGAGCACCTTGTCATGTGTTTAGAAATGTCCACCTCTGAACCTGGATCTGCTGGTGCATATGTCCCACTACCCCCTCTCCCTCACATCTTGGCCTATCTATGCATCAATTGATAGATTATTATTTGTTGACTCTACTACACTGCAGGACTGTCAGCTGTCATAGTTATTACAGTTGGCCTTTACAGGAGCAATGCTTTCTGTTGGCTCACTGCTACACTGCAATGCCTAAAACAGTACATGTTGGAAGTGTTGACTCTCTGTTAAATGAAGCAACTGGAGAGTACGTCATCACTAGCATGTGTTATGGGTTGAACTGTGTCCCCTGAAAATGCCTGTTGTAAATCCTAACCTCTCTTTATGCCTGTGGTTATAATCTCATTTGGGAGTGGGTTCTTTTTGTTGCACTAATGAGAAAGGATTAACGTAGGGTGTTCTTAAGTCAAATCTCTTTTGAGATATAAAAGAGATTTAGTAAACAAGTGAGAGAAGCACAGATGGGGAACAGGGGTGTCAATATATATGAAGGTTACCCAGAAGCAGCTCAAAGACACAGGACTTTCCCCCAGAGCGAGCAGAGAAAGAAAGCCTTCCTCTAGAACCAGCATCTTGAATTTCAGGCTTCTAGTCTCCCCAACAGTGAGAAAATAGATTTCTGTTTTTAAAAGCTACCTTGTGGTATTTGTTACAGCAGTACTAGCTAACTAAGACAGTACAGTTCTTTCCAATACAGAATCTCAGAGAAGAAGAGTTTACAGCTGCCTCTGGAGACTCGCTTTTGTGTCTTTCTTTATAACTACTTGAGACTTTTGTCTTGTGGTGGATATGTAATTCTCTCCACCTTCAAGCATCCTGAGTGTGCTGTACAGTCCCCTAGATCCTTTCCCCTCAGTGTCTAGCACTGTCAGATTAAGAGGTTAAGAGGCTAGCAACAAATGACAGGCTACTCACTAAATGATAACCTTGGGCTTGACCTCTCTGTGCTTCAGTTTTCTGATCCATCAAATAAATTTGATACCCATCATCTTCTAGATCAGTGTGGTCCAATACAGTAGGCACCAGCCACATGTGGTTATTTCAAATTACATTTAAATTAATTAAAATTAAATAAAACTTCAAACTCAGTTTCTCAGCATCACTAGTCATATTTTGAATACTCACTAGTCATATGTGGCTACCAGCTACCATTTTGGACATTATAAAATAGGACATTTCAACCACCAGAAAAAGTTGAGACAGTGGCAAATGAAGGTAATTGTGAACTATTTTCCTAGCTAAGCTGGCTAGCAGGGAGCTCAGAAAATAATATGCCACCTCGTAACCAACACATGAACCCTGGTAGTGTAGTGGTTAAGAGTTTGGCCGCTAGCGAAAAGGTCAGCAGTTCAAATCTACCAGTTGTTTCTTGGAAACCCTATGGGGCAGTTCGACTCTGTCCTATTGGGTTCCCTGTGAGTAGGAATCAATGGCAACAGGTTTATTTTCTTCTGTACTCAGCACCCAGTTCAAAAAGTATCTCTGACCCTAGTTCTCATTACAAGTGTTATTCCGGTAACAGAGTAAAAACAGCATCAAAACTCTCTCTATTTTACCCTATGTCAGATCACTGGTGAAAGTTCTAACTTGTCTACGTATCACTTATTATGGTGTGGCTCTGTGCTAGGGACTGTGTCTTGCTGCAAGCCTTCAAATGGTACCAGGTGCCAAACTAAGCCTGCATTGGGAGAGCAGCCCGTGAAACCCAATGGGAGGAGTGAGTACCTTGGGTCCATTCCTTGCATTACAATCTCATCCTGTTTGCACTCCATCATGTCATTTGTAAACATAGCGTGGAAGTATGGGATCGAGGCTGCTAAGACGATCCGGTGAGCACTGAATTTGTGGTCTCCAATCTGTGGGCAAGTAAAACACAAAGAGACACTGAGGATTGCGAATACCAAACCGTAATCTGCCCCTTCCAGAGCTTATCCCCCTGTCCGCTGTAACAGCACCAACGACATCCAGAGCAGGAGAACTGAGGCTGTCCATGGTGACTGTGGATTATTTACACTTCAATATACTCAGGCAGAGCAGAAGAATGTAAACAATACATCTTACTGAGGTGCCAAAATGGTTAGAAATATGAGCCTGAATGCTTCATATGGTAGCTTATACTTATATGGTGGTCTCTACTACACCCCCTCCAACTCCCTGAACTTTAACACAAAATCCCAATCCCAATTTTCTCAGAAGGTAAATGGAATAAGCAAAAAACCTGTCCAAGAACTGTGACGTTCCTAACAGTACACTCCTCAAGAAGTTAAATACCTAGCGGCAGAGAGATGAGGAGAAACGAAAACAGACTTGAAGCAGGGGCATGCTTGGGAATCACAGACAGAGCGGCAGGAAGAGGGGGGATGCCGCGGGGTCCTCGGGCACCATGCTCGGCTGCGGTCAACAAGAGGCCCAGAGCCCCTCTGGGAAGTGCCCCACAGTAGCCCTGGCGAGTGATCTGCACGGCCCACAGGGCTCAGGCCCACAGCTCCCACGGGGACACAGATGGATGCTCTCCAATTTCCAGCAAACCTTCATCGTCACATCCTGTGCCAGAAGAGTTCTATAAAGTGTTTTATAACTATCTGCCAAAGGATTTCCCAAGTGTTGCCATTTATAGCTCCAAGCTACATAAGCATTTCCACTCCTCAGAGAGAGCTAAACGATCTTTATTCTCATCTTCCTTCAGGTTCTGTATTAGAGAAATGCCAGTACATCTCACTACATGATGTCCATTTCTGTTCTGTCACTATGTCCTCTTTTTCACTGAACTTCAGGTTTATGACTTACAAACAGTCCTTCAAGACCACACACAGAAACACTATCTTCCAAATGCCAAGAGATCCTTAGCAGATTCTTTTAGCTCCTCATGTAATCTAGGTGTTGCTCTACTACAGACACTGGGATACTTACTTTGGGAGTTTTCCATAATTAAAAATAAAAAAAAATTAACCGTAATACATTTACATGTTCCAAAAGTTGTCCCAACGATCTCTGATTCCCTGCTAGGCTGGTGAGTCTGTTGCCAGGAGCAACGGCTTTCAACTCACAGGCATTTCTTTTGGTATTTCTCGCCACACTTCTAAAGGATACGCCTGTATACTATCTCTTGAGTCTTGACTGCTTGTGGTAGCCAGGTTCCAAGACACCTTCTAGTGGTCCCTGCCTCCTGGTACTTATACCCTTGTGTACAATTTACTTCAAGAAGCCCTGGTGATGTGGTGGTTGAAGTGACTGACTAACTGATACCACGGCTCCATGGGAGAAAGATACGGCAGTCTGCGTCCATAGAGATATACAGCCTTGCAAACTTCACTGTTCATTTATTGAAGGCAATAAAGAAGTGTAAAACTCCTTTTCGTGTTCTCAAGTCAGAAGTGACTCGACAGCAGTGGGGAACAGTCCCCTCCCAAGGAGCGCTGGTGGCACAGTAATTAAACGCTCAGCTCCTAACCAAAAGGTCACTGGTTCGAACTCACCAAGCCCTCTGGAATAAAGGTATGGCAGTTTGGTCCCATAAAGATCACAGCCTTGGAAATCCGACCAGGCAGTTCTATTAGGGCTGCTGGGAGTAAGAACTACTCGACCGCAACAGGTCTAGGCCCCTCCCACAACAATTCAGGCCTGGTCTGTTCACCAACAGTATACAACAGAAGTGATGGTTTATTATGTCCAAGACTAGGTCATAAAAGGCACTGCAAAGTTCTCCTATTCGCTCTCCTCGATCACCTGCTCTGAGGGGAAAGGCTAATACTGTATCCTGAAGGCAGGTCCGTGTGACCAGAAACTGAAGCCTCCTCCTACAACTCTTGTAACTGACCCTGAGCAGAACCTTCAGCCTTAGTCAAACTCTCAAATGACAGCAGCCAGGACCTCTTGAGAGGCACGAATCAGAACTACTCAGGAAAGCTGCTTCTGATTCCCTGAGCCACGGAAACTGTGAGATAATAAATGTTTAAAGCAACTCAGTTTAGGGGTAATAAAATGATAACAATTACATTACCAATTTAATTCTTATTATGGAATACTAAGAGTTTGCTCTGGTATCCCCTTCACATACCACTCCACTTACTTCCCCTATCTTTCCAATGTAATTATGTCAATTTTTACTTAAATCAATATTAAGAGTTGCATTATTAGGTTTATTTATTATTCATAGCCAAACTACCCTATATCTTTCTTGTATAAATTGTATCTTCTGCACACATTCTGGAAACCGGGTGAAGAAGTGGGATAGCTCTACTACTCATTATTTAGAACCTTCCCTGAAAACTCTTAAGAGTTCTGCTTCACACTCTTCCCTTACCATATGCTTGGCATGCCTAAATTTGGAGCCTCTGGTTCAATAGTCAACACTAAAACATCCACCTTCCGACAGAGTGAAATGGGGTGGAGGTGGTGGTGTCAGCATCTGACTGCTTTTCACACAGACTTTCAGCTCATCTTCCTGTTTTCGGTATTTTGAGTCTCTAATTTCGGAGCTATTCCAGGGCTCTGCAATTCGAATCCTCTTTCTTCTTAACTCCCTTCGGGCAGGCACTTAGCTTGCAGTCCTGCTGGCCTGCACCGTCCATCACACGGACTTTTCAGCTTCAACTCGGTTCTCTCATTCACTGATTCTCTCCAACCCCTTTCACTATCCTTTTAATAGGGTTCTAGGAGGAAATGGAGGTTAAACCGTGTGCTCAGTTTGCTGTGTTTAACCACTACGCACTTATTTTTCATATAAAAAATAAACACAAGGGAAAAGAGCAAGCTCTGTTTGTATCACTAGGTGATCTGGTTTCCCAAAATAGCTCAGCTAAAGAGAAGACAGGCCTACCTCGGGATACACTAGCCAGATTACTTCTAAATTCCGTGCTCAGTTAAGGGCAACAAGTCTGATTTTGTCTAAAGGAGAGGAACTAAGATAGGAGGTGGCCTGAAAGTTACAAGTTACGAGAAATGGCTAGAGTACAGTTAGCTTAGAAAGGATAGTTTGAAGGGGCATGAGAGTTGGTCCTCAAATCCTGGAAGGGCCATTATGTGGGTGAAGGTAGAAGTCACAGGGGAAGAGGTCCATTTATTACAAGGAGTGAAAGCCTACCACCTAACAATGTTTAGGAGGTTTTGGACTGGTTATAGGACCACAAGGTAACTCTTTAAGGAACATTCCAATTCTACAATCTTATGATGCTATATTGTTGCAAAAAGCCTCTGAAAAATCCAAATACTCTTTTTTGTAAACTCAGTTTAAAAATGTCAATTTTCAAAACATGAAATGATCATCTATGGAGCTCCTTTTATATATCATGGACTATACTAAGTAACCACTGTCACAGATTGAACCGTGTTTGCCTCAAAATGTATGTAGAAATGTTTGTGGTGGCTTGGCTGGGCCATGACTCCTGGTATTGTGTGACATTTCTTTACGCTGTAAACCCCGTTTATGATGTTAATGAGTGAGGGTGGGTGGGCAGCAGTTCTGCTGGTGGGGCAGGACTCAGTGTGTGGGATCATACTCTGCTTTGAGGCAAGATCCGGGGACCTCACACCACCAGGAAAGAGGTGAGCAGAATGCATCCTTTGGAAAGGACCCGGGGGTCCCTGCACCTCTGAAGCTTCCAGTCCAGGGGAAGACTGACGAAAAGGACCTTCCTTTCAGAGCCAGCAGAAAAAGCCTTCCCCTTGAGCCGACACCCTGAATTAGGACTTTATGTCTACCGGACTGTAACAAGATAAAATTTCTCCTTTAAAAACCATCTGCTTGTGGTATTTCTGTTACAGCTGTACTGGGTGACTGAGACAACCATTAAACACCTTTTTCCCCCCTTCATTTGAATCCTCACAGCAACTCTCTGCAATAGGAAGCTACCATTTATCTAATTTTATACATGAAACTGTATATATATATATATATATAGGGTTTAAAAGTATCTTGCCCAAAGTAAAGCAGCTATTATATGAAAGAGAAGGAATTATGCTTGAGCTGTTTACCGGCAGGGTGTGAGAGGGACCCAGAAAAAAACACACTTCTCTTCCCACCTCCTGTTCTCAGTCAATTGAATAGAAAAAATAGTAATAATTAGAAAGAAAAGAACCTACACATATGATAAGATTTCAGAGTACTAAACACATGCACACATACAAAGGAATACAGGTAAAACCAGGTGACCTGAATAACACTGGTAGATTATGTCAATCGCAGTATCCTGGCTGTGATATTGTACTACACACAGTTTTGCAAGCTGGATTCCTTGGGTGGCATAAATGGCGAAACACTTGACCACTAACCAAAAGGGTAATAGTTTGAACCCACTGAGAAGCTCCTCAGACCTATGCAGTGTCCCACTCTGCACACACGGGGTTGCCATCTGTCAGAATCCACTAGTCAGGAACTAACACCCAGCCCCCCATGGGGAAAACCAGGGGAAGGATAAGCTGGATCTCTCTCTATCAGTCATTACAGTTGCATGTGACTTTACAATTACCTCAAAATAGAAAGTTTAATTAAAAAAGATAAAGCGAATGGGAGATAAAAATATACTGTTATTACTGATAAATCTAATATTGCAAACTATGGCTTATACAGGAAGGCAAGTGGGTTATAAATTTTTTTATTAACCTCTAAACTACAATAGTTAAGGGCTCAGCTGCTAACCAAGAGGTCAGCGGCTCCACAAGGGAAAAGACTTGTTGATCTGCTCCCCTGAAGATTAACCTACTGTTGTTGAGTCCGTTCTGACTTAGCAAGGCCCGACAGGACAGAGCAGAAACGCCCCACAGAGCTGCCAAGGCTGTGAATCTTAATGCAAGGGGATTGCCAAATCTATCTCTTGAGCAGCAGCTGGTGGGTTTGAACCCCTGACCCTCTGGTTAGCTGCCCAGTACTTCACCACCATGCCACCAGGGCTCCTTCCATAAAGATTACAGCCTGGGAAACCCTATGAGGCAATTCTACTCTATCATACAGGGCTGATCTAAGTCAGGACTGACTCAGTGGCACGCAACAACAACTGAAAGGCTACTTTATCTACTGATCTGCAGTTATGGATAGATACCTCCAATCTCTCCTCTCCCCCAACCCTAAGGTGGCAACAAAATGGACAACAGGAATTCCAAGGAAAAACAGTGAGAAACATGTATCTCTTTGGTCAGAAAAGTTAAAGTTGTGTGACAAATATCCCTGCCTTCAATCATACTTCACTACACATATCCACCTCTAAAAGCACAAGGTATTATCATTAAACCACAAGTAACAGAATCAGTACAATTTAAGTATCAGCAAAGATCTAACCAATGAGGGAGGAAAAGAAGCGAGTCTATTGTGGGCATGAAACACGTGGAGCTGAAGGAGCTGCACTCGTGAACACACGTGAAGGCTGCCAAGCTTGCATCACAGTACCAGGTCTCTCCAAGTTCACAGCGTGCGTCTGGTGACCATGTCCATGCCAGCACGGAACCAGCGCGTGTATCAGCACCAGCTACACAACCGCTGGCAGATAACATGCAGTGCACAGTGTCTAGGAAGCAAGTCTGAGGCAATCACGGGGCTTCCTACATACACATAACACCTTCAGATTTCCTTCTAAAACAAGAAGGCACTTCAAGCTGAAAGTGCGACTGCTCACACTCAAACTGCAGCAAAGACTCAGCACTCATGTTCTGCTTCTACAAAGAGTGGATACAGACCTCTTTCTGAGCAGGGGCTCTGTATAATATGACTTGGAGACTCAGACTGAAATATTCTTGCTCATACAAGGTCCATCCATTTTATTTTTATTAACCGTAATATCTGTTTCCAGCTGTCTCAGTCATCTAGTGCTGCTATAGCAGAAAATACCACAAATGAATGGCTTTAACAAAGATAATTTTATTTTCTCATGGAAAAGTTGGCTGAAGACCAAATTGAAGGCATTGACTCCAGGGAAAGGCTTTCTCTGTTGAATCTGGAGAAAGGTTCTTGTTGCCAAACTTCCCCTGGACTGGGAACTTCTCAGGCGCAGAGACCCCAGTGTGCCCACCTAGGGCTTCTTTCCTGGTGGTATGAGGTCCCCAGTCTCTCTGTTTGCTTCCTTCTTTTATATTCCTAGAGATTGTCTCAAGACACAAGACAATCCTGCAGCCTGAGTCCTGGCCACCCTGCCACAACTGCAGGCCATTCTCCCTCATTAGCATCCCAGAGGCAAGATTTACAAGGTAAGGGAAAATCACACAATACAGGGAATCATGGCCCTCCCAAAATGATACACATATTTTTAGGGGACAAAATTCAACTCGTCAGCTTTGTTTGGAAGATTAAGAGATGATGGAGTCACACAAAGGGGAGCTGGAATTAGCACCTGAAAGTGAATAGGTAACTTAAATGTGTCTCTGGTTGCACAGTGTAACTCCACCATACTTGGTTTTCAAAATCACAAACCTACTATTCCTTTGGTAACTGTCTAAAATCAAAGTAGGTCCTATGACTCAAATATAGGTATTAAAAGGGATGTGGTATGACTTTGGAGAAGTAGACAGGACAATGAAGAATTCTGCATTTTACTTTGAGAATGTTAGGAAGCCAGGGAACAGTACTAAGGAAGAATTTCCAGGATTCAGAACCATTCTGCACAGTCATCAGTGTAGAAACAGGGAACACATAAGTGACGTGAGAAAACTCAGAGGGAGAAAAGAAACGAGTGTAAGACGGAGCCTGCAGCACCTCCCACATCTAGAGATCACCTAGGAGAGGACGCATCTGCACAGGGGACAGAGAAAGTGCAGAATGGGAGAAAGGTAATTAGAAGCAGGGAGGCAGCTGAGTGTGTAGGCCCACGTTATGGATTGTGTCCCCCCAAAATATGTGCTGTACATCTTAACCTCTATGCCTGGGTTATAATCCCATTTGTGAATGGGTTGTCTTTGTTATGTTAATGAGATGGGATCAGTGTCGTGTGTATTTTCAGTCAATCTCTTTTGAGATACAAAAGAGATTAAAACATACACACTGCTCTGAGTGGGATCACAATAGAGGGTCCTGTACAGAGCAAGAGAAAAATGTAGAACAAAAAATCAAATTAAAAAAAAAAAAAAAAAAGGATCAGCCTTACTGCCTGATAGAGTGGGGGTAACCCTGGAGACTACAGACCTAAAACACCCCTCTGATTTGGAACTGCAGCCATTCGCAGAAACTACCTTCCAGCCGATAAGCAGGACTGTGAAACAAACAGTAATACCTAGAAAGTGCTCTGTAGAATAAACAAATCATATGAAACCAAAAGTACAATATTTGCCTGAAAGTAAAGATGAGAAGACAGGAAGGGGTAGTAAAACCAGATAACAGGAATGGGGAACTTAAGAGTGGAAACGGGGAGTGCTGATACAGGGCAAGGATTGCAACCAGTTGTCAGGGAACACTCGGTGTACAACCTGTTAAATGAGAATCAAATCTGTTCTGTAAACTTTTACCTAAAACACAATAAAAGATTAAAAAAAAAAAGAAGAGAGGGAGATTACACAAGTGAGCACAGCAGAGATGCTGGAAGAGAGATGCCAAGTCATGTGATCGCCCAGGAGCAGAAGCTAAAAGTGACAAAGACCTTCCTGCAGAGCCAACAGAGAAAAGCCTTCCCCCAGAGCCAGCACTCTGAATTTGAACTACTAAACTGGCAAAAGTGAATTTCTGTTTGTTGAAGCCTTTCACTTGTGGTATTTTTGTTACAGCACCACTAGATAACTAAGACAGTCTACCAGACTGACAGTGTGGCATATCAAAACCAAACCCACTCCCAACGAGTAAATTCTGACCATAGAGACTCTACAGGAAAGAAGACAACTACCCCACAGGTTCCCCAAGTCTGGAATCTTTACAGAAGCAGAATGCTGCCTCTTTCTCCTGCAGAACCACAAACCTTTTGATTAACTGTGACACAGACACTAAAAGCCACATGCTTGGAGTAAGGAGGAGCTCATCAACTGTGTGACCTCAGGCAGGCCTGCTCTAGGCTTGGTTTCCCAACTGATAAAATGAGAGATTTTATCCATCTGGTTTCTCACGTGCTTCTGAGAAGAGCAAATAACAACAGTGTATGAGAATGGCTATTATGAATGTCCTTTGACTGAGCCTCCACCATCATTCCAAACTCCCAGCGTCCGTCCTGCACAGCCTAAGCTGATGCTGCCACCAATCAAGGATGAACTTGTGCTGATTTGTCCTAGTTTGTCCACTACTGTGACGTGACTTGAGGGCATGTTTGCGAACCAGAAAATAGGTGCTCCACGGTGCAGAACGGGTGAATAAATGACCAGAAGGATGGGCTTTGGAGCACACTGAAACTAGCTTTGTCTGAGAGGGCCCTCAAAACTGTATCCATGGCCTTATTAATTAACAGCAATATAATATATAATACATGTGAAAATATTTGGCACAATGCCAGGCACTTAGCAGGTGTAACCAAAGTTTTTCTTGCACCCAGATGAAAGTGCCAGTCACTAAAGACTAAAACATAAATGACAAAAATCCTCAGAAGTTCAGTTTGATGAACAGTGTCTTGGTTCAGAGATTACAACTCTGAGATTCAGGGCTAGCTCTACCACTGATAGAAGCAAGTTGCCCAATTTTACTATGTTTCAGATTTCCAGACTGGAATACAAATTTTTCACATATAGGGCAAGGCAAAACATATTTTAAAAAATTTTGATCCTCAAGAGAAGCACTATAAGTACTGGTACAGGTCACTGGGATCAATTAGATAATGCAGAGCACAGCATTAAAGGTCAAAATCTTGCAATTATCTCACCCCAGGGGAGACAGAAAAGCACAAGCCACCCGGTATTTGAAAAATAGTACCTCGCTGTGTTAACCAAAGGATGGGCAGTTTGAACCCAACAAGCGCTCTCTGGAAACCCTATGGGGCAGAACTGCCCTGTCCTACAGGGTCATTATGAGTAAGAATTTACTCAGTGGCAACAGTTTGCTTTTTGGATTTGCGCTGGCTTCAAGGTCAGCTGTTATCTTTCTGTATGACTTAGGTAAACACCTTCCTTTGCTCCCATCTAAGTTTTTCATCTGTATAATAAAGGAGTTTAACTGTGTCAGGTTTCCCAACAGGCATAGATGTGTTTAATCTCAGTAGACTACCATGAATTCCAAGTCTTTAAAGTGGTACAAACAGTTAGTGCACTCATCTGCTGAGGATGAGCTTAGAACTTACCCAGATGCAACTTGAAAGAGACATCCATTGATCTACTTCCAAAACATCAGCCACCAAAGACTGCCTTACCGAACACAGCTCTACGCTCACATGTGGGGTCACCGTGAGTTGGAATCAACTCAGTGGCCACTGTTTTTTTTACCATGAACTCAGGAGAGCTTTTGTTTTTATCATGATGGCATCTACATAAATTTGAAAAGAAACTGTAAACATAAAAAAAAAATACTCATCCAGTCTACAGATTAGTGCAAAGGTAGATTTGAGGACCTTGCCATTAACTGTGGCATCCCTGAGGCCTGGGAACCCCTGTATCAGAGGCGCCCCAAGGTCCCCCTAGGTTAGCACAGTTTAAGACTATGACTAAACAGAAGGAACTGCAAATCCTAAGCACCTCCATTGTCAACCTCGATTACGACTTGCTTTCACACACACACACACACACACACACACACACACACACACACACACACACACACACACACACACACACACACACAGCTTTCTGTTTTCTTTCTTAGAAAACCCAGGAAACTTTCCATTTCTGGCCTTGCTTTGGTGGTATCTCTAGATCAAGAGGGTAGTATAGCATGACACTGAAAACTGTGTTCCAGTCCCTATCATAGGTAGGTGGGGCTCAACATTCAACCAGCTGCTTATTCAAGTAGAAAAGCAGCAGAGTAAAATCCGAGTCTGGAGCAATACGTGACAGTTGTTTGCAAAGAAAGCAGAAGACACACCCAGAACAGATTTCTCTTTGCTAGAAAACATTCTGATACTACTGTTTCTACCTTCAAAGCCGGAACATAAATAAAACAACAAGCAAGCAGTTAAGTGCCCAGTCTGTACAGACAAGAATACCTTTGGGATCAGTGGGGTTAAGGTTAAACTCTTAGGCAGTCACAGGGGATGCTGAAAGTGTCTGATACGCAGTAATCCATAATTTTACTGACGTACAAATTTGAACCGTAAGCATCTGAAGCTGGTGTGTTAAGAATGAGGCTATAACATGGAGACATACTAGAAATGGGTCAAATGTCTAAAATGCTTTCAGGTTAGAAAGTCAATAATTACAAATTATTTAAGAGAAACAGCATAGCACGGCGGATAAGAACAAGTACTGTGGAGCCAAACTGCCTGGGTTCAAATCTAGGGTTTGCTGTTTATTAAGTGACCTTGGGCCAGTTACTTGACCTCTCTGGGCATCAATTCACTCACCTGCAATATGGGGAAAACAGTGCCTCCTACATGATGTTATTGTGAAAATTAAGTTAGTAACATTCGTTAAGACATTCAAAACAGTGCTATATGTGTGTTTATTAAATAAATGAAATAAATGCCCTTCAACTTAAAACTCTGTAGAAGCTATTTTTAAGACTTTCAGAAAAGGGGTTGGCAAATTATGGCCTGTGGGCAAAATCAGGTGAGCCTTCTCTCTGTACAGCCCGGAAGCTAAGAATAGCTTTTAGACTTTTTTTTTTTAAAGGAATATAAAACTATTTATTGACCACTGCTCACTATTATTTACAATAAGGTAATAGCTTTTAGACTTTTAAATGGCTGAACAACAAAAAAAAATCAAAAGATGACTAGCATTTCGCAACATGTAAAAATTATACAAAATTCAAATTTCAGTGTCTATATACAGTTTTACTGGAACATAGCCATATCCCTGAAACAGCAAAGCTGAGCAGCTGCGACAATGACCGATGGCTACAAAGTCAAAAACATTTACCATCTGGCCCTTTACCGGAAAAGTTTGCTGACCTCTGCTCTGGAGTCACAGGGAACAAATATTTTAGAAGAGGAAAACGGAAGTGGAACATCCTCTAGAAAGAAGATGCTGATCTAAGATTTGCCAGCCCAAATCACAGCTGATTTTCTGTTGGCATATTCACGGACTCATTGGCTGAACTAGTGTCCACACTTTGGAAGTTCAACCCTAAGATCAACCCCTGTCTCCTATGAAATGCCTGCTCCTTTTTAAAAGCAAAGGAGCTGAGACTGTGACAGAAGTACTCACCCCCGAGCCATAAACAGGCTGTACAGGCCTACCACCACAAACGTGCTTTGGTGAAACTTCCGTCTCTTAGCCATGGTGACACGATTCTCTCTCCACCCTCCATCCCTGTTCCTGTTTAAACACTAATTAGCCCCAGCAAATAGTGCTGGCTTATCCACAAGAAACGAAGGAGGTAGACTGCACACCTGAGACACCATGAAGCACCCTGCCCTCCCACCTCAGGTACCAACCAAGCCTCCGCTTAGTCCGCTGACAACCAGGTGCTCAAGGCCAGCCCAGCTCGGCTTTCACCTGCAGCCCAAGTCTTAAACAGATGTGCAACAAGTAAGGCTACTCAGTGTTTAGGAGGTGACTCTAGGAGGTGATGGCCACTGGTAGCTGGAACTGACTCAGAGACAATGGGTTTGGGCAGCACTCTAAAATGCAGTATCTGTTTCTGTTTTTTCCTACTCCAGTGGATTTCCAACTCCTTGAGGATAACAAGGGTCTTGTACGCCCACCCATTAAATAGCTCAGTGAATATTGGTTGAAATGAAAATACCCTCTCTGTCCTCTGCCAGTCTGAGAAAATTCAGCAGTAGCAGACCAAAAGTCAACAATTCCCTGAGAAAATTAATTACCCCCTAGAAAAGCAGGCAGTTTCACTAAGGGTTAAGTCAAAAGGGAAGTGAGTTCTCTGAGTTCCCAGAAAAGGGGACTAAAGACTGAACAAAGGCCCAGTGATTTTCTACTCATTTCTCTCCAGTTGTTCTCATGTTTATAAGTAGGCTTAGTATATCTTCAAATAATCATTACACTTACGGCTCATAATAACAGTATTTATGATTATATGTTACATATTGGTAAAAGATCACTGATATTGATAGCATGAAAATAATAGAGTAACAATTATCTATAATGATATTATGATAGATATTAAAGAGCTATTTTAGTTTACTTGAAAGGTAACAGAAAAATTTAGGGTTTACAGGGGCCACGAAAAATCTTCCTAAAACCCATGATTAGCTGCAGAGTCTATCTGACATCAGCTCTGTCCAGACCTTGCTGTCTTCCGGAAACTTGGATGTTTACTCCAACCACATTACACAACACAGGACCCAAGCCCCACTGATGAGATTCTCCCTTGGCATTTCTCCAGTAGGAAAGAAGGAAAAGGGATGATCCCTTTAGGGTGGCTCCATTATCTTCAACATGTAGAAAATCAGTATGTGTGGGAAAAGGGTGCTGATGACACTGTCTTGGTGGCAGTTCCATCTCCCATGCCCAGCAACAACCCTGTAGGCCCAGATGCTTCCACTGGAGAATTCTACCATACAGTTAAAAGAGCATTAGCAATAATTCTATACAATCTCTTCCAGAAAATAGGAGAGAACAATTCCAAATTCATTTCATGAAGCCAGTGTTAACCTGATATCAAACCTAGAGGGAAAAAAGTATGGGGGGAAAAAAACTGCAGACCACTCTCTCTTAAGATCATATATATAAAAAAACTTTTTAATGAGAACAAATTTTTTTTGCTCTGTGAAAGACCCTATTAGAATGAAAGCCACGGCAAGTGCCGTCGAGTCGGATCAAAAAGATAAGCTATAAACAAGGAGAAAATATCTGTAAACCACATATTTGACAATGAACTAACACCTGTAATATCTAAACTCTAAAAATGCAATCGTAAAATCGACATCAGAAAATGTGCAAAAGACATAGAAACACTTTCTTCAAGAAGACTATTCAGGCAGCAAATAAATACACTACGAGCTCTTCAACACTGTTAACCAGTAGAGAAACATAAACTAAAATCACAAGGAGGTATCACTATACCTCTAAAAGAAAATAGCTCAAGTTAAAAAGCACCAAACGCTGGTGAGGACGCAGGAGAACTGGGCTACTTAAAACATAGCTGGTGGGAAGAGAAAATCAAACAGCCCTTCTGGAAATCGTTCAGCAATTTCCTCTAAAGCTAAAACTGCACTTTCCATATGACATTGTAATTGTTCTCTTGGGCACTTATCCCAGACAAATGAAAACTTATGTTTACACAAAATCCTGTTCATGAATGTTCAAAGCACCTTTACTCTTAATAGCCCCAAACAGGAAACAATCCAAATGTCCTTCCATGGCAAACAGTTCAACTGTGGCACCTCTAGGCCACAGCCTGCTACTTAGAAACATAAAGGAACTAACACAGATACAACTTGAATGGACTTCCAGTGCATTATGGTGAGTCACATGGTCTATAATTCTGTTTATTTAACGTTCTTGAAATGAGACATGGAAAACAAATTTCTATCTGCCAGAGGTCAGGGTGATGGGTGGGAGGAAGGCTGGTGTGACTGTAAAAGGAGTAGCACGAGGAGATCCCTGTGGTGATGAAATAGTTTCTTAGTCTGATTGTAGTGGTGGTTCCAAATTTTCCTTTCATGAGGCACTTTTCAAGAGCAGGTCTGCTAGCAACGAAGTCTCTTTATTTTATTCATTTGGGAACATCTTCGTTTATGAAAAATAGCTTCAACTGGATATAGAATGTAGTTCTTTACTTTCAGCACTTGAAAAATGTGTCATTTCCATCTGGCACCCGCTGTTTCTGATGAGAATCTGTTGCCACTGGAAGTGGTGGTCCCTACAGGTAATGCAGAAACCCTGGTGGCTTTGTGGTTAAGTGCTACATCTCCTAACCGAAAAGTTAGCAGTTCAAACTTACCAGGCACTCCTTGGAAACTCTACAGGGCAGTTCTACTCTGTTCTATAGGTTTGCTATGAGTCAGCACTGACTTGACGGCAGGTGGTTTGGATTTTTGTTGATAGATAACACAAGCCCTGGTGGTACAATGGCTAAAGCACTTGGCTAATTGCAAGGTCTACTGTTCAAACCCACCAGTCTGCTCCAGTAATGATTTACAGTCTTGGAAACCCTATAGAGCAGTTCTACTCTGTCCTGTAGGGTCACTGTAAGTTGGAATCAATCAGACAACAGCAGGGTGGTTTGGCTTACAGGTAACGCATCATTTCTCTCTAGCTGCTCTTACGATTTTTTCTGTCTTTAATTTTTAATTAGTTTGGCTAGGATGTGTTTTGGCATTAATTTCTTTGTGTTTATCCTATCTGGGGTTCACTCAGCTTCTCGTATCTGTAGCTTTATGCCTTTTGCCAAATTTGGCAAGTTTTTGGCAATTAGTTCTTTGAATACTTTTATAACACTACCTTCTTACTCTTCTTCTGGGACTCTGATATGAATATTAGATACTTTATTATTGTCCCATAAGTCCCTGACACACTGTTTTTTTTTCCCCAGTCTATTCTCTTGCTTTTCAGGTTAAGTAAATGCTACTAACCTGTCTTCAAGTTCACTGATGCTATCCTCTGTCTTTTCTACTTCACTTAGGATTGTTTAAGTTTCAATTATTATGCTTCTCAGTTCTATAATTTCCATTTAGTTATTATTGGTAACTTCCATTTCTTCGCTGAGATTTTCAATATTTTCACTTGTTTCAAGACACTATAAATGCTCACTGCAGCATTTTTATAATGGCTACTTTAAAAAAACTTGTCAGACAATTCTAAAAGCTGATTCATCATGGTACTGGTGTCAGCTTACTGTTTTTTTCCTCATTCAGATTGTGATTTTTCTGGTTCTTGGTATGACACGTGACATTCTAGAGTGTCCATGGCATTTTGGATTTCATGTTAGTTAACTGTTTAAATACTATTTATATCTTTTTTTTTTTTTAGCCTTGGTCATTCTGTATGATGTAGTTTACTTTTATTTTATCAGTTTCAACAACAATTTAGTCTTCAGAGATACTGCACTGCTAACCTGACCTGCTCTGTTCACCTGGCACTGCTGAGGCTTCTGTACGATCCCTACTGACGTCACCCCTGGGGGCAGAAAGTATTCCCTGGACTATCCAGTGCTGCTACATGAGGGGAGAGGATGCAAGATGCAAGAGTGTTTCCCTGGGCCTATTTTGTGGGCTGCCTAATGATGACAGGCTTCCCACTCAGATCTCTGTCAGTGCTGCTGAGTAGAAGAACGGGAGAAACCAGGCCTGCCTGTAGTCACTAGCTGCCCCACAGCAGGTGGGGTTCCCTCTGAAGCCTTTGCTGGCATCAATTGTGTGAGCAGCACACAGGTCTGCCTGCTGTCACTGATTGGGGCACACTTTTAAGCCAATTAGGAAGCCTGAATTGCAGACTGCAGCATCAGAGGATAACAAACAATCTCCATTCTGTGAGCTGTGATAACTGAAGTTACAATACAAAATGCCCATAGTTTTTACAGATGCATGCTAAACCGTCAAGGTTTGAAATGTTAGGGATTTGTTTCAAATACTGGGCAAAAGGAAGAAAATGCAGCAAAAAAAAGGCACAGATTGCACAAATGTGGCAAAAATCTTGATAACTGTTGAATCTGGATACTGGGTACATTATATTATTCTTTTCTTGAAATTGTAGGTATTTTTTTTTAATTTTTATTTTTATTTAACATAACTGAGTGAAAATGTACATTCACATATAAATTTACATGCCCACCTATATGCAACTTCCACTGCTCTCCCTGTCCGGTGACTGCACACTATTCCTCTCTGCTCCATACCTGTCTCATCCTCCCAACAGCCTCCTTTCCCCTCCTCTCCGTCCACTCCCCTTCCTCCAGCCAGAGGTCAGCAAGATGATATCCTATAGATGTATAGAACCAAAAAGTGCTTCCAATATATGGTTACTCTGCATTGCCAAGTCCAATCCATTCCTGTCCAAAGAGTGGACCTTTGTTATAATTTATGGGAGAGGGCAGCATCAGGGCCAGGGGCCATGCTCTCAGAGTAACCCCAAAACCGCTGGACCATGAATTGAGGTCTTTTAGTGGAGATCTCATGATGCACCTCTTTTTATTCTTGTGTTGCCAGTGAGGCTCCTCTCTGTGAGCTCCGTCGTGGCTATCACTGGTGGTGGCCGGGCACCATCCAGTTCTTCCGGTCCCAAGCCGATGTAGGCACCCACTCATGTGGGTCTCTCTGTCTTCTCGGTTGTCTTTACCACATGCCGTTTTGGTCCTCGGTGAGCATCCGTTCCCGCTGAGTTGGGACCACTTGCTGTGTCCTCGGATGGCAGCTTGGCAGCTTTTACGACCCCAGACGCCACTCACCAATGTGGGGTGCAGAGAGCTCTCTTAGCAAAACGCTAGTTGTGCGAAATTGTAGGTATTTTTGTTGTTGAGAACATACACAGCAAAAACACACTAAGTCTCTACATGTACAACTCAGTGTCACTGATGACACTGGAGCTGTGTGACCATGCTCACTTCCTTTACCAAGTTATTTCTCCCCATTAACATAAACTCACTGCCCCTAAGGTTCCTATCTAATCTTTAAAGTTGTTATTGTCATTTGGACCCCATACAGACAATTAAGAACATAATGCTCCAATAAGTCATTTTTTACTACTTAAGCTATACTACTGCTAGGTTTTAAGACTTCAGGCGATGTATCTGTTTCAAGGTTTAAAGAAGATCTCAGGACACTAGTTTCAGGGGTTCATCAAGCCTCCACGGCTCCAGAAAGTCCAAAGTCCATGAGAATCTGAAATTTTGTTCTTCACTTTCTTTTTGACTAGGGTTCTTCTATTCAATTTTTGCTCACAATGTTCAATAGCCAAGCACTCTCCACTTCCTCTCATTTGTTTAGAGAGGCCACTAGTTGCACATTCCATTTCTTCCTTCTATTCCTGACTCTCCTCCTTTCTCTGCTGCTTCAAGTGAAGACATACTGCTGTATTTTGGATGGCTTCTGTTAGCTTTTAAGACCCCATGCATTCCTGAACAAACTAGGAGGTAGAACTAAATGTGTTATTAGGCCAGTCAACTGGGATGGCCCGTGAAACCACACCCTAACCTCAAACCAAGGAATCAAATCCCATGGGGTGTTCTTTCCACTTTTATCTACATTTCAAAATTTCGATAACAAAAGATGCTATTTAAAAAATTGTCACCCACCATCTGTCTTACCTCATTTTCCATTTCTCTTGCCTTTTCATAGTGTTTATTACCTTCTAACATTCATTAATTCAACAAACACAGTGCTTAATTATTAAGAATTAAGAGTGCTGGGGTAAAATCAGTTCAGTTTTGGATCCCACCAGTTTATGATGCCAAGTAGGCAACTGAGTCTGAAGTTTGGGAAAGCGGTGTAGGCTAGAGACACACCAGGATACAAATAATACTTAAAGCCATGCGATGGGACAAAATTGTCGTGGGAGTGGGTGTAGACAGAGAAGGTGTCCAAAGATTGGGTCCTGGGACCTGTGAAGAAGTTGGAGAAGGGACAAAACCACAAAGCAGACTCAGAAGAGTGATCCTTGGGATAGGAAGAAAACTGGAAGCTAAGTAAACAAGTATATTTACAGCAAGGGAGTGACTCATGATGCCCAAACTACTGGTAACTCAAGTAAGAGGCACACTAAACAGTCATCAATGTGGAGATCACCGGTAACCTTGGTAATAGCAAGTAGTGGTAACCTGTTCTAATTTACCGATCCTTAGCAGAATATAAGCTCCACCAACACGGCAATCTCTGACTGTCTCATGTTTTCTGCAATAGCTTAACAATTAACACTCAGTAATTTCTGAATGAAAAGTGCCCAGGTAGTAGAATGGCTACAGCACTTGGCTGCTGAATGTCTGGCAATTTGAACACTCATCAGCTGCTCTGTGGGAGAAAGATAGGCAGTCTGCTTCTGTAAAGATCACCGCCTTTGAAACCCCAGGGACAGGTCCTACCCTGTCAAAATGGGTCACTCTAAGTTGGAATTCAACTTCATAGCAATGTGCTCATTTGTTGAGTGAATGAGTTCTGGTGGTGCAATGGTTAAGCAGTCTGCTGCCAGCAGTTTAAACCCACCAGCCACTCCGTGGCAGAAAATGCCTAATGAGCTGCTCCCATAAAGATTTATAGCCTAGCCACATCTAAGCTTTTTTTCTCTAAAGAAAATGTTCTGCATATCACTTGGGTGAGTGGCGTCTGGGGTCTTAAAAGCTAACAAGCTGCCATCTAAGTGGCATCAAATTGGCCCCAATCCACCTGGACCAGAGATCAACAGACGACATCATGGACAGGAAGAAAATATGAACCCAGCAGATGGAAGGTGCCATATGATCCAGAGACTACTTCAGCACACGACCAGAAAAACTAGATGGTGCCCAGCCACCACCAATGACTCCCCAGATGGGGTGCACAGAATAGAGCCCCTGATATAGTGGGAGAAACGTAAGTGTGCACAATTAGAACTCTACCAAATGACACACTTCATCGTCCCTTAGTCTGGAAGGTCTCCTGAGAACGTGGACCCTGACACTAACCCCAAACCACATCCAGCACCAAAGCCTGCTCTCCAGACAGAGACGAACTAGACTATATGAGCCATGAAGTGATACTGAACAAACTTTTGGATTTCAATACATACAAGGGGCTGTCTGCGAAGCTCACCACTGGAGGCGAGATGATGGGGTGGGGGGGGCAGGTACTGGCCAGAGGGGCATGGCATGGGAAATTCTGCATGAAAAGGGGGTGCATGCTGTGGCGAGGAGGGGGAGGTGGCAGTCAGAGTAGAATAGTGCTGTGAGTTCCAGGTGTTTTATGGCAAATTGATATGGATTGTAAACTTGCACTTAAATCACAATGAATTAAAAAAAAAAAATTATAGCCTAGGAAACCTATAATAATCAATTTGACAGCACAAAACATTTGCTGAATGAATGAAGTTTCTGAATGAATCCACTCAATGTATGATTGAGCCTGGCCATGTCAATTCCCATTTTGGTGGGTTCCCTACTGCTTACAAACCCTAAATTTGCTCGAATCTACCCCTATATCTCCTGTTCTCTTGCTTGAACCCTTACCCCTTATTTTCTGAACTACTCTTCGTCCTCTTAAGACGCAGATTAAATGTTCCCTTCTCTGAGGGGCCTCCCTGACCTCCAGGTAGTCAGTTCTCTTTTTGTGGCACTTGGTACAAGCCTCCTCTAGGGCCCTTACTACACTAGCCCTAATGAATATTTCTACACCTAGTTGAACATTCCCCTCATGGAAAGAAAAGGCTTGTGTCCCAGCACTTCACACAGTGTCTCATTTTCAAGTGCACTTAAGGAGTCCTAAAGCCCATTTCATTTAAAAGGTAGTCATCAGGCCACCTGAGATACAAACAAGTAACACAGTATCTGATGGGTTTCATCTGTTGTTTTTAACTGTTACCATCCTGGCTCAAGACTGGTATATCTCAGGGGAGAAAGGCACTGGTCCTTGACTAAAGCTCAAAGGGGGGAAAAGCACAGGGAGGGTGACTCCCTAACCATATCTGAAAATTCAGCTGGCTGAAGTAAAAAGGTCCAAGAAAAGTATGGTACGGCTTCTGGCCAACTTCTGGGGGCTTGTCTTCCAGGCCAACAACGCATTCCCAGGCCTCCAGAAATAAACCAGACACACTACGAGGTGGCAATGTAGAAAAATGAGGGGGGCAGGAAGCTGTGTCCTGTCACCTTGAATATTAATGGCATTCCCATCAGCCAGAACATGGGCAGAGGGCCACCAGTCCATGCCACCATAAGGAGAAAAAAAAAAAAAAATCGATCCTCACAAACCAATGGATTTGGAAATCTGACAGCAAATATAATAAAACACATTAGGTGCAGTCTGGGGTTTTGCTGGCATTTTATTGCATATGCTCTGAAACCCTCTATTGACAAAGCTTGGGTGTCTCTGTTTAGGGGGCCCACTGAGAGGCGACTTCGGGAAGGGGATGAGGGAGGAAGCGGCTGACCAGCTGGCACTAAAAAAAGACCTAGGGCTACAGTCCCATGTACACAGCAGGCTACAACAGTCTGCCCCCACCTCTCGCAACCTTCCTCCACTCATATCCAGAAAGGTAGAGGAAAGAGTGCAAAACGGTTGGGAGAGAGAGTCCACTTGACAATATCTTACACTACACATCTCACTGTACCAACAATATGTGATCTGCAGTTGTTTCTTAACAGTGCAGACTCCTTACCATGAAAATTCCAGAAGTCTACAGTCTGCACCCCATCCACCTCCCCAATCTCACTTTCCACACTGCTCCTCTATGTACTTGTTTGAGAAATACACCGTGTGTACACTTTTATGCCGGGGCTTCTCAACAGACTTTCCCCAGCCTGGCATGCCTCCCCACCACATCTGTCATCTAATCATCCTTCAAGGTACCCATTAGATAATATCCTCTACCATGCTAGATACACAGAGTGAAGAGAAGGAGTGTGCTATCACTGGGTTGGGACACCAGAGGGAGCTGCAGATAGGTAGGCAAGCAAAACTGACTTAGATTGTATACTTTCACTTAATCACAATTAAAAAAAAAATCCTCTGCATAAAACTATCCCAAGCCTTCTAAACTGGAAATAACTACTGCCTCTGCCGTGTTCTCTCAGGGCCTTGACAATAACAGAATTTTTCATACTTGCCCTTGTCTCAATTAACTGGTGGGTACCTATTATCTGCCTACTAATTCACAGATGTCCAGAAGTCTGGGACTGACTTCCTCTCATAGCAGTGTGCCTCACGGACCTGGCAAAGCACTATGCAGTCCAATGTACTTCCATAAAAAGTGGGCTAAAGAAGCATCTCACACATGAGGCCAGGGGCCCCTCAGGGTAACTCAGCAGATAGTTTTGAACAGCTGCACCACACCAAGAACTCTGGGAGATAACAGGTGGCCCGTGGTCTGCATGCTTCAGGGGCTCAAGATCTAGAAGGGAGAGAAATACTCCAACATACTTACACTCTCCAGTATCATAACGGCAGTAGGAGCCAGGTGCTAGGGCAGGGCTTTTCAAGTTTTCATGCACATACAATGTAGGAATCACATGAGAGTCTTTTATAATGCAGACTGCAACAGGGTCTGAGATTTTGCATTTCTAATAAGGTCCCAGGTGATGCTAATGCTACTGGTCCAATGATAACACTGAGTAACAAGGGGTGAAGTTACAACACACAAGGGAGAGACTAACTGTACCTGGAAGGATATGGCAAGACTCTTTAGAGAAGTGGGATGTCACACAGCCGACTCCACTATGACAGGACAAAAACAAGAAGAAACCTACATTGGCAGGGAGACATGCTTGCAAATCTGTGACCACAAAACCCAAATCAAACCAAACCATTGCCGGTCGGGCAGATTCCAACTCATGGAGACCCTATAGGTCAGAGGAGAACTGCCCTATAGAGTTTCCAAGGAGTGTCTGGTGGGTTCGAACTGCTGCCCTTTCCATTAGCAGCTGTAGCACTTAATCACTCTGTCGCCAGGGTTTAGAAAATGGTAAAGAGACACAAATGCAAAGTGCTTTAGGAGACCAGAGAAGGGAGTGTATGACCAGAGCAGAATCAAAAAGAACCTGGGTCTGGTCTCACTTCTTTCTCTCTCCCTTTGAGAAGAATACAAAAGGAATCTTGAAGTACAGATAGGACTCCACCTGGCACACACGTGAGGAGACTTCAAGCCAAAAGAACAGCAGAAGATCACATCAACTGATACACGCACACAAATGTTTATCGCAGCACAGTCCACAATAGCAAAAAGACGGAATCAACCCAGATGCCCAAAAACAGAGGAATGGATAGGTGAACTATGGTATGTATACTCAATGGAACACTATGCAATCATAAAGAACAACGATGATTTTAGGAAACATCTCATAACCTGGTTTCAATTGGAGGACATTATGTTGAGTAAAAGTAGTCAGTGACAAAAGTACAAATATTGTATGAGACCCCTACAATAAGAACTTAAAGACTCATGCATAGAAGAAAAGAATCTCTGATAGCTACAAGGGTGGGGAGGGAGGGAAGGCGAGGTGGGGAGGGTTTAGATTACATTGTTGACAGAAACTTGGATGGGTAAAATATGGGACAGCACACATTAGAAAGAAGACCAATATTAACTGGACTTCAAAGTAACATGATTACTCCTCCCATCTTAATCCAATATTACAAGGACAGAGTAGCTGGGGCGGGGGGCCACGGGCTATGCTCTCAGGGGAAACCGAGGCCAACTGGCACAACTACTGTCTTGCTAAGAGAGCCCTCTGTACCCTACATTGGTGAGTGGTGTCTGGGGTCTTAAAAGCTGCCAAGTTGCCATCTGAGGGTAAAGTAAAGCAAACGGTCCCAACTAAGCATGAACGGATGATCATCAAGGACCAAACCGACATGGGGGAAAGAGAACCCAGAAGGCAGACAGAGAACCACGTGAGTGGGTGATTACATCGACTTGTGGCCAGAAGAACCGGATGGTGCCTGGCCACCACCAGTGATAGCTGTGATAGAGCTCACAAAGTTGAGTCTCACTGGCAACACAAGAATAAGTGCACTCTGACAGCTCCACTAAAAGACGGCAACTGATGGTACTCAGGCCTCAGAGTTCCCCCGGGAGCATGGCACCTGGCCCTGATGCCGCCCCTGTCTGTAAATCATAATGAAGGTCAACTCTCAGACAGGTATTGATTGGATTCGGTGACACAGTGACCATATCATGTATGCACGTTACGGTTCTATGCATCTATAGGATGTCATCCTGCTGACCTCTTAGTGGAGGAAGGGGAGTGGGTGGAGAGGAGGGGATAGGAGATTGTTGGGGGGATAAGATATGTATGAGTAGACAGGGAAAGTGTGCTGTTACCAGGCAGGGAGAGCAGTGGGAGCTGCATATAGGTAGGCATGCAATTTATATGGGAATGTACATTTTCATTCAATCATAATAAAAATAAATAACAATGGCTGCAATTTACAATAAAACACTGAATCACCGCCCTCCCCCCTAAAAGAACAGCAGAACAAAGACCCAGACTCAAAAAACACAAGGCATGAAGAAACAGCTGGCCAATGCCAACTGGGGGAGAAAGGCAGAGAAGCCATGTCTGCAGACCCTGGACCATCAAGTACATAGCCAGCAGTCCTAGAAAATCACCCATGAGCAGTTGTCAACAGCAACAGGATATCCTTAAGCCTCTCCTCTCTCTGTCTCACAGATGGTAACTGATGGATTTCCAAGAGCCAGCTTACAATAATCAGTGGTTCATTTAAATCAGCAGTCCTCCCCTTAATCCTACAGACAACTAGTCACCACCTGTCATTCCTGCATTCCCACTGCCTGCCTCCACTGGGGAAGGTACTGTCTGCCTGGAAAAACACCTTCTCCCCAATATCTTGATGACTTACAACAGCACCCCTCGGATACGGGAAGAACAAAAAAGGCAGACGGAGTGAGGCTCTACCCAACACGGGGCAGAGAAACCTTTAAAAACCACCGAGAGCAGAGCAGCTCTGTTCTACTTCCTGTTCCCCTGACAAGTTTCTAAACTCTGACTTCCACTGCAGGCAGAAGAGAATTTCTCTCAAGGGCATGCCACAGTTGGTCTTTCTTGCTCCAGCTGCTAGCATCATCTCTCCCGTGCTGTTTTCTGCGCTCTTTCCATGAACTGTGGGGAGTGCACGGGATCTTTCTATACCGTGGGTTCACCCCAACACCCTGCCCTGATTCCTCACTCATCAATGAATAAACGAGTAATTACTGTTCAGCTTCATGCATCCAGTGAGTATAAACAGCCATTTTCTGAACCATGCAAGAAACTGGGCTGGGCCTGAGGGGCTACCACTCCGACCTCATGTCCTTCCATTCTGCTTTCTTGGTCACTCTGCTCTTACCAGGCCAACTTCTTTCTGTTCTTCAAAAATACCAACTACGCTTCTGCCCCAGGGCTCTGCACGAGATTATTATTCCTGCTGCCTAGAATACTCTTCCCTCAGACGTCCTCCCGGATCACTGCCCACGTCGCTCTTCCCTCAGACGTCCTCCCGGATCACTCCCCACGTCGCTCTTCCCTCAGATGTCCTCCCGGATCACTCCCCACGTCGCTCTTCCCTCAGACGTCCTCCCGGATCCACTCCCCACATCACACAGATGGCTGCTCAGCACAGTGAGCTCTGGTCCCCCTACAAAAAAACAGCACTCCTGGACCCTTGCTGTGCTTCCTTCTTCATAGCACTTAGCACCAACTGCCCTTTTACATCTGTATACTTGTTTGTGGTCTGCCACCCCACCACCCTAGAACGCAAGCTCACATGTGTGGGGGTTTTGCCTACTCTACTCAGTGCTACCTCCCCAGCACTCAGCAAAACACTTGGCACATAGAAGGTGCTGACTTACCTGCTGAGTAAACTGTTGAGTGAAAATGAAATGTGAAGCCATTCAGAGCAGAGTGACACAGTCAGAGATGAGTCTTGAGAAAACCAACCTGTCAGCAGCATGAGGATCGTTCTCTAGGAGATCTGTGAAAATTCTCAACACACTAGCGAAGTTTAAGGAAATCTGGACTAGCGAAAACATGATGAAGATCTGAACTAGAGCAGTGCTTTACTGAGCTCCTAATGTGTAGACAATTTAGTGATGGTCTCTGCTGACACTGGGTTTTTGGAGTCTGCTGACATGGGGGTGACAGTTTTGTAACTAAGTATGCAATTGCTTTTAGGACAAATGCCACAAAGTACAGATAAAAGAGACAGGAGGAGTGAATGCCAATTCCAGAATTTCAATCCTGAGTGACCAGGTAGATGGTGTGTCATCCTGACTCAAGGAGAATAAAAGAAGGGGTGGTTAAGAAGGGAAAGGTTGACTGTGTGAGGATCAACAGGACAAAGGGAAACACAGGTCTAGTACTGGGAGCAAAATAAGGGGTAGCAATAAGGAGCTGAAAGCCAATTATAGAATATGCCAACAGGAGGTGGCAAATACTGAGTTTTATATATTATTTCTATTTACAACACTTTTTAAAAAAGAATATGCCACTGGATCTTTCCCTGGGAGGCATGCTGGTATAGAATGTTCTGCTGGCCCTCAGGATAGTGCTGTCCAGGTTACATTCCTTTAGATTTTACAAATCAGCGCAAGAAAAAGAAGTGCTCCACACATGTGTAATATCACTTAAATATCTCTCTCTCAGAAGTCTAATTCATTTTAAGCCACTGTTCGAAGTGCAGCTACAGGCTGAGCTAATAAAACCTGGCTGTTAGCAGCTGAGGCAGCATACTACAGGAGAGCTTACTCCTCAGTGTCAAATGTTTGTCATCAGTACGTTCTGATACAGGGACAAACGAGTCACACAGCACTATAAGCATCCCACCTGGCAGCAAGTCTTCTTAAGCATTTTTTAAGCTTTTTCCATTTCATAGCCTTTTTTTCTTTTAAGGTTTTAGAATTACAAAGAAATCTAGCACAAAGTACAGAGTTCCCAAAGACTTTCCTTCCCACTCCCTTTCCCTAACAGTTTCTCCTATTATTAACATCTGACACTGGTGTGACACATCTGTTACAACTGATGAACTAATATCAATACATTATTATTAATCAAAGTCCATAGTTTAGAAGAGTCCCTGAGTAGCTGGTGCAACAGTTACAGATTCAAGTTCTCCACTGCTAACCCAAAGGTTGAGAATGATGTGACAATCTGCGTCCATAACAGTCAGAGCCTTGGGAACCCTATGGGGCAGTTCTGCTGTGTCATAAGGGTACTGCGAGTCAAAATCAACTCAACAGCAATGGGTTACGCTTTTGTCTTTTCCACAAGGTTATACAGTTGCAATCATACATTATTTAGCCTTCGCTGACTGGAGTTTTTCTTGTAGCAACATCCATCTTTTCATGGCTTGACAACTCACTTCTTTTTACTGCTGAATAACAGTTCACTAAGTTTGCTTATCCATTTACCTATTTAAGGACATCTCGGTTGCTTCCAATTTTTGGCAAATACTCACACAGCAGCTATAAATATGTGTGCAGGTTTTTGTGTAGATGTAACTTGTCAACTTATGATCACAGGATCATACAGCAAAGCAACGTTTTGCTTCGTAAGAAACCGCCAAACTGTCTTCCGGTGTCCTGTACCATTTTGCATTGCTACCACCAATGACTGAGCTTATTTTGCACATTTTTGTGTTTTGATCAGATATTCAGCACATGCTACACAGATGCACCACTTAATCGGGTGAACTACTGATCCTCTATTTTGCCTGGCAAAAGCCCAGACTCTGACCCTTATCTTACCTTTAAGACCCTGAACACAGATGGCCAGGTCCTTGGAACACAGGAGCCATCATGGTCTCTGGCCTGCCTTTCAGCAAGCAGCTAAGCATCTCAGCTTCAACTGACACAGAAAGGAAGCACAGGGTCTTTAGTAAATACCTAGGGAACATCCTGCTTCAAGATACAGCAGAGCTACAAGGCTTTTGAACAGGAGATGCAAAGTCAACAGTAACTTGTCCTTGTCAGTTAGTTACCAATCAGTAGAGCCCACGACAGGCAGCAGCCAGTGGGAAAAGGAAGCATTTCACTTCAGATTCATCAACACTCTTTAACAAGAAAAACCCAAACCAAACCCTCTGCCACTGAGCTGATTTTGACTCACTGAGACCCCATAGCACAGAGTAAAAATGCCGATACAATTTCCAAAGAGTGCTTATGGATTTGAACTGCCTACCTTTGGGTTAGCAGCCATAGCACTTAACTATTATGCCAGCAGGGTTTCCTCTTGAACAAGAGTTGCTTCCAATTTCTAGATACTAAGTGGAAACTAGAGAAGTAATGCTGGGGGCAACAAAGCACTTGTAAACTATTCCAATGCCTTAACCTTTACAGAGGCCATAAGGGTAGATAACCAAAAAAACTCACTGCCATCAAGTCAATCTCAACTCATAGTGACCCTACAGGACAGACAAGAATTGCTCCAGTTTCCAAGGACTCAAACTGCTGACTTTTTGGTTTACCGACATAGCATTTACCCACCACACCACCAGGGTTTCCAGGTATACAACAGAGGTCAGCAATCTATAGCAGCAGGTCCGGCTCACAGCCACTCTAGAACACAGCCACACCTATTGGCTGCCTTTTCACTGTAACAAAGTAGCTGCAATTCAAACTGCAAGACAAATCCTAAAATACTCACTATCTGACCCTACAGAGAAAATGTTTGCCAATACCTGGCACACAACCTTGTTTCACTCCTTTTTCTCCCTCAATGGAATCAAGTGTTGACGCAATCAGCTGTTTGGGTAGAAACAGCCTTCCTAAGCTGACTGCAGTAGAGCTGGCAGGTACTGTGCCAAGGAGGCAGCAGGAGTGCCAACACTCTACAAATTGAAAGTAAGCAATTAGATGCCATGCATGTAATTTAGGAGGGGTCAGGAACACACCTCTCAGAAAAACAGTGTGGTCTCACTTTCCATAAACTAGCCCACAAGCTGATCCAGGTGGCACCAAGAGGCACGAGACAGAACCAAACCATAAAGTAAAGCACAAGCATTAAGGAGCAATCCCAAACAGAGACTTCTGAAATGGACCCAGCTGTCGGCCAGGCTCCAGAACCCTCAGGGTGAACCACCATGAATGCCGCCTGGCTGGTGATCAGCTTTCCAGGGTGCACCGCCACCTCTTCCTCCATGAACTTATCAGGCATAGCCAAGCTCTCTCATTCATCTATCAGTGTCCAAATTCAGCAGCATCACCCACACTAGAACTTGAACAAGAGATCAAACCTGACTTTCTGACGAATATGATATGAACTCACATGAGTTCATATCACACATGCTCCGTGAGAAGCATGTTCTTCCTCTCAGCTCTTACTGCTCAACAAAAAGGCACAAGGCTGAAAATGAACACAATGACCTAAAAACAGTCAGGAGAAAATCCTGGAAATAAATAGTGTTCAGAAGCAGAAGTTTTTCAATACTTTCTAAATCAAAGAGTCAAGAATTCATAACAGACCAAGAGGAAACGCCTGCATCTCTCTTCTCTCCTGGAAGACGACAGCGATGTTGCATCTGGACACACACAGTCACTGCCATGGGTTGTCACAGTGAAAACAAAACAAAACACAACACAACACAAATCTGCTGCCTTTAAGTCAATTCTGACTCACAGGACACTAATGAGTGTCTGTCTCCTACCCCACTTCATGCCATCAGCAAGAACGGAAATAATCTGACCCAGGACTAGGACACAAAGCCTGGCACCCTCCAATAAACAGCTGTGTTGGTTCTCAAATATAGATTTGTGCCTTGGGCAAATCCCTTAATATCTCTAAGCCTCAGGGTTTTTTTTCATCTGTAAAAAGAATGGCTTTACTAGAAGACTTCTATGACTCCTTTTAATACGCTGATTCTAGCTCTGCAATTATATCTGTGTAACTCACGGAGCACAAAAATGGCATGTATCAACAAGCCCTTCATTTCCTGATACACTTCTCCACCTACACTTCCGTCACAGAATCACTGATGACGACAAATAAGACTGCGTAGCTCTTGAAGACAGTTTCAATGAAAACTGTGTTGTTGGTTACTGTCCCATGTGTGCAGAATGGAACCATCCCATGAGGAAGGAACCCTGATGAAGCAAAGTCTGAGCGCTCAGTTGCTACCCAAAAGGCTGGCTGTCTGAACCCACCAGCTGCTCCACGGAAGAAAGACGTGGCAGTCTGTTTTCACAAGTGTTCATCTTGGAAACCCTCTAGGGCAGTTCTACTCTGTCCTGCATGGTGGCTGCGAGTTGGAATTGACTACACGGCAGCGGGGCTGGTGTTTACAGGGGTTTCAAGGCTGTGATCTTCAGGAAGCAGATCTCCAGGCCTTACTATTCAGATGCTGCTGGATGGGTTTGGAACCACCCACCTTTTGGCTACTACTAGTCAAGTGCTTGACCATTTGCACTAGCCAGAGACTTCCGAAAACTGTGTCCTTGATGTGATGGGCCAAAAGCACCTATTCTTACACTGTCTTTCACCCATGAAAAAGACATCAGCTCCTGGAGGTAAAATTCTCAGATCTTGGTTTAAAATCTCAGCAAGGGTGTTGAGAAAACACTGAGATTACAATAAGCAAGTCTTTCAGGAAGCACATCAGTGGCTAAAATGTAAAGATGGAGTCCGTGGATGGCACAAATGGTTAAATGCCTGACTACTAAGCGAAAGGCACCTTGGAAGACATGCCTGGTGATCAGCTTCCAAAAGGTCACAGCCCTGAAAACCCTATGGAGCAGCTCTACCTGCACACACGGAGCGGCCATGAACTGGAACCAACTCAGCAACAACTAACAACAACAAACAAGCAATACAAAGTGTGTGAGTGAGTGAGTGAGTGTGTGTGTGTGTGTCTGTCCTCTTTGCTAAAAAATGTATGAGTCAGAATGCAGTCTGCAGATATGGTGACTCCTTCTGCTCTCACAAATACAGAAAGATAAAAATGGGCATGTGAGTTGAAGAGGGAAGAGAAATATGGGTCTGGTGGCACCAGATCTTAAGAGTGAAAAGTCATGCAGAACAATCACTGAACCTGGGGAGTCTGCCCAACTGGCAGAGCCCTGCTGAATCCAACAGGAGTACAGCTGCCTAAGCTTTGTGTTTGTGTAGCTCAGAGGAAAGGTGATGAAACCAACCTAGGAGAAGAGATAGAAGCTCACCTCTCTTCCTCAAGTCACAGACTGCTGAGAAGTCCTGAACTGTTAACCTTCTAACCTTTAAGACGACCCACCAAGGACAATGACTACTTGCCTTTTATGATGCCAAGCCAGCCAAGTGCCATCAAGTCGAATCTGAGAATAATAATCAGACGGACTCACAACTCAAGGTCCAAATATGGAACTCAGGGGAACTCCCACAAAGCCGAAATCAAAGTTTTCTATGTATGTAATTTTATACACTCTTCTGGGGAGAAGGTTCACAGTTTTCACATATTCAGAGGTTCCAGCCACCACAGATACAAACCCAGTGCCATTGTGTCAATGCTGACTCATAGCAACCCTGTAGGAGAGGGCAGAACAGCCCCATAGAAGTTTCCAAGGAGCGCCCGGCAGATGTGAATTGCTGACCTGTAAGTTAGCACCTGTAGCACTTAACCGCTATGTCACCAAGGTTTCCACCACAGATACAGAATGTAATAAAAACACACAATAGAGTATCTTTTTTGGTTATGCTTCTACTCAACTGTCTAACAGGCTCCCAAAGAGCTTGCTTCCAAAAACAAACTAAATACTCCCCAAAAGAAACTTGAAGCACAAGTTCAAGAGCTGACGGATGATTTTGAGTCTGCAGTATGGCCTCTAAAGACCCCCTTAGAAACTCGCCCTAAAACTCAGAAGACAGAAAAGTTTACCCGTTGTTCAGGATGAGCAGTACATTGACCTGAAGTAGATTAATTCACATCGCAGCAGCTGAAACCAGTTCACCCTCTGTGGTACAAGAGCAATAAGAGAAAAGGAAAGAATACCTGACCCAGGGTACTGAGGCCAGGAATCTCATCCCAGCTGTACCTAACTCACTATGTGTCCTTGGACAAGTCCCTTGTCCTTCTGGGCTCACGTCATCATCTGTAAAATGCAGACTACTTAAGTAGAACAAAGGTTTGCAAACTTTTTAAAGTAATTAACATTTTGTTCAGATAAAATCTCCCCAAGTTCATCAAATAATAAAACAAATTCAAAACGACAGGTTGGATACATACATTTATCTCTCCTCTCCCCAGCTACTTCATTAAATTATCATTAATGAACACTCCTTATCGAGCATTTGTGGAGATTGTGGTGGTGGAGCGGTTCAGAGTATGGCTGCTAACCAAAAGGTCGGCAGTCTGAATCCCTCACGTGTTCCTTGGAAACCTGATGGGGCTGTTCTGCTCCATCCTATTGGGTTGCTATGAGTCAAAACTGACTCAACGACAATGGTTTGAAATCAGCATTTACAATATGACTGTTTAAAGCATTCTAACTGATGGAATCCTCAATACTCTGTTAGATAGACTAACATGATTCCTGATTTAAGGATCAAGCAACTGAATCACTGTTTAAGAAACTTGCCCAAGTTTTCACAGCTAGTAAGGAGCGAATCCAGGCTTCAAACCCAGGCAGCCTTAGAGTCTGTTATAACCGCCTCTCAGACTGACAATCAAAGACTAGCTAAGGTATAAGCTCACAAGGAAAACAAAAACCCAGACAGATGAAAAATGTCAATCAAATTTTAAACGATGAAAAGCAAATGAACGAGCAGTAAGTGATTTTGATGGAGACTACTGAGTGCTGCAGACAGGAAGCCAATTCTCACTGCAGAACCCCCTCCCCAACTCAACCACTGGAGGCAGCAGTGTCCTCTGAAGTTGTGAGCAACTGGAGGACCCCACCCACCCCAGGTAACTACTCTGTCCGCCACCTGCTCCAGCAGACTGGAGGCTTACCTTCTGCACAGGCTGATGTAGTGCCCTGGGTACACCACACCGCTGAAGACAACGAAGTAGCACTGTTTAGTGGGGTTAAGAGAAAGTCTGCATACAAAGCAAAAGTCTCCAGTTCCCTCTTAAGATAAGGTTCCCAGAATGGTAACAGCCAGCCTTACACCACCCAGGCAGAAACCTGGAGGAAGATCTACAGGCTCTGACTATATCCTGCTGAAAGACAAGTCCACTATCCTACAGCTGTGACTCTGAGAATGTTGTCTTCAGACCAGAGGTAGGATCACTAAGAACTCGGCAGAAATGTCAATTGTTAGGCCCATGCCAAATCTACTGAATCAGAAATTATGCAGTGGCACCCAACTACCAGTATCATTTTTTGTCAGTTTTTTTAAACACCGCAAGTTTAAAAAATATATATATACACACACACACACACATTTGTTGTAGCTGAAAATACATACGGCAGAACATACATCAAATGAACAATTTCTACATGTACAATTCAGTGACAGGACAACAATCCGGGCAACCATTCTTACCCTCTTCTGTAAAGTTGTTCTTCCTCCTTAGCTAATCTCACTGTCCCCTAAGCTTCCAACCTAACCTTTCCAAGTTGTCGTTAATTTGAAGGAATCCTTGTGGCACACTGGTTAAGCCCTTGGCTGCTAACCAAAAAGCTGGCACTTAGAACCCACCAGCTGCTCTGTGGGAGACAGAGGTAGCAGTCCACTTTGGCAAAGATTACAGCCTTGGAAATCCTCTGGCACCATTCCACTCCTCACTACAGAGCAGAATGGTGAATCAATTCAATGGCTGTCAATGTCATCCCATATAGACAGCTCTTTCTAAAAAGCACAATGTTCAAGGCTGGCATTCTTTACTAACTAAGATAAACTACTGCTTGTTTAAAGACGATTTCAGGACATATCTTTGGTTTAAGATTTAAAGACTAGTTCAGGGCAATCTTTCCAGGGTTTATACAGCCTCAGTGGCTCTAGAAAAGTCTCACCAAAAAAAACCCTAATGCTGTCAAGTCGATTATGACTGATAGCTACCCTATAGGACAGAGGAAGACTGCTTCACAGGGTTTCCAAGGAGCACCTGGCGGATTTGAATTGCTGATCTTTTCATTAGCAGACACAGCACTTAACCACTATGCCACCAGAGTTTCCACTAGAAAGTCTACAAGCCAAGTCAAGTGCCGTCGAGTCGGATCCGACTCATGGCGACTCCAGGGGCCACGGCAGAACTGACTCCTGGAGTATTCAAGGAGCGCCACCAGTGCTTTAATAAACCTACCAGGTGATTCTACCGTTCACTGACTTTGAGGCTAACTTCTCAACATGGAGGCCCACGAGTCAACAAGCCCATCCCATACCAAAAATCAGCTTTTTAGTGCCACTCTATTTAACTGTTAGACAGCCTGAAATCACCAGAAATTGGAGGAAAGACTCTACCATGAAAAAGACCAAAATACAGTCCAGAAAGCCACTCTGGAGAAAACTGACAAGAGGCTTGCCTGGCCTCTCTCCTGCCCCCATCATTTCATTGCTACTGAGCTAATCCTCATGCTCTGCAGAATGGTTAAAAAAAACAATGACTTAGAAGCTCCTTCTGGTTCTGTCAACTCTAGCCTATGCCCTTACACCAGTCTTCACGTCTTGGTGGTTTAGTGGTTAAGTGCCACGTTTGCTGATCTGACTCGACGGCACTTGGCTGGCTTGCTAACCAAAAAGTAAGTCGTTTAAATCCACAGGCGTTCCTTGGAAACTCTATGGGGTAGTTCTTTTCTGATCTATAGGGTCATTATGAGTTGGAACTGACTCGATGGCAGTGAGTTTAACTTCTGGCTTCATGTCCCATAGCCTAGAAATTAAGAGAGCAATTCAAACTGACATTCTTGGTCAGAACTACCTGATACTTGTCCCTGTGAGTGAACAAAAAAACACTTTAATGGAAAAATCATACAGCATTTTTTCTGCTAAAGGTTCCCTATATTTTGTGATTTCATTACAGGCAGGGTCAACACACAGCCTTAATGTTTTGTAGACATATCTGTCACTGCTCTGGCATGTCCTTACTGCTTCTCTGAATATCCCATACTGCAACCCAAATCTCAATTCAAAAAATGCCCTCCTATTACTTGTCTTGTACCAGTGTCTACTCACCCCAAGTACTACTGCCACAATCACATCATTTTTCTGCTTACACATCTCTAAAGCCAAAAGCCACTGCCTTTGAGTCGATTCGGACTCATAGCGCCCCTATAGGGCAGCACAGAACTGCCTCATAGTTTCCAAGGAGCGCCTTGTGGATTCGAACCATAGATTTTTCAGTTGACAGACACAGCACTTAACCACTATGCCACTAGGGTTTCCTACACATCTCTAGTGGCCTTGATACCTTCCACCATGTAATCACTGCTGACAAAAATGCTCATTCATTCTTATTTCTCCCTCTATCTCCTTTAGTACAGTCCATCTTCCTCAATCCCCTTAAATCCTTTCCCCTCTCAAACCACTTCACTCTTCTTCTGGAAAACTAACCTCCTTCAGGAGACGTTTAGGTCACTGAAAAACGTACAAATGCCAGGCATTATGCAAGAATATCACCAATATTCTCATTTAATCTTCACATTGAGAATTAGGAATCACTGCTACTTTTATATTTCGAAAACCGAGGCTTAGAGAGATTAAGCAATTTGCCAAAGCTTACAGCTAGGGTTTTAATCCAATTCCTTCTGTCTCCAAACCTATACTCTCAGTCATTCTTCTATTGCTTCCAGAAATGTGACTCAAATACATGGAAGGAAATTTGCCTATTTCTGCAAAGAAGCGTTGGTTTAAAATAAAACCAGGGGTCCTCCCCAGATGCTGAGAGCCTTCCAGGCAAATCCCAAGGGCACGGCTTGCAGCATCATCTCTCCACCTGGAGGGCTCCACATGGCTCAGCACTCTGGCTGTGGAGCAACACAGCACGCCTCTCCAGCAGGAACGCAAGCAAAGCGCAGGAGTGAGACTGGCTCCTGAGACCAGAAAGCTGGTGGGGAATTGGCAGTTAGGAGATGTTGCCCGTACTGATGTAGGCACCCCTCTGTCGACACTGAGCATCAGCCCAGGCTATGGGACCTTTGTGATGGTGCTGAGCGGGAAGGCTTCCAGTGTGAGGGAGAGCCGCGGCCCACCTAAACAGATTTCCAGATCGGGTTTTAAAAGCTGCTAGGTAGCGCAAGGTAGTCACCTAAGATTCAAGTCCAGGCAGACTGCTAAGGAGAAACCTGCGCCTCTACAACACAGCCAACTTCAAAGGGCACAAAAACACCTTTACGAAAATAAAACGCTTCATTACTGTCTCTACGAACGCACAGCCGGCCACCGCCCCTTCTTCCACAGAGGGGCTGCAAGTCCGTTTTCTCTTCTCGGCGTGACAGAACAGGGAAGCGGACACCCCAATGTCTCCCACTCCGAGGGCCTAGGTCGCGCACCTCCTTGCTTGCCTTCCACGAGCTGCGGAGCTGTCCCTCACCCCGTCGCCGCTGGACCTAATTACCCTCCTTCCCCGGAACTTGGTCCCTCTCCAGTCTTCTCACCCTAAACCTCACCCCCTTCAGCCCCTTTCTCCTTTGCCGCCCTTCTCTCCTCCCCACTCAGCTCCACTTCCCCTAGCTCCGAAACGCCCAGCCCGCAGTACCTTTAGCGTCACATCGCACAGCTTGCCCTGCCGCCGGATCTCCTCCATGACGCCGTAGCCGCGACTAGGCAACTCGGACACCGAGAAGTGCACCAGATCCTCCAGCTCCTCCGCGCCGTCCTCCACCATCTTCCCCGGCCGCCGTGACTGCGCAGGCCTGACCGGCCGGCTCCAAACTAAGCAGGGCGGGGTGAGGGCGCGCGCCAGCAGCAGCTCAAAACGCGGGGCCGGAACCGGACGGGCCTGCGCGGCCGCCGTAACCACAAACTCCTCTGCGCCGGAAGCCTTGACACTTCGCTTCCTGGTTTATATGCAGCCTTCGTTGCGTGTCTACCCTGACCTTGGCTTCTTGTTTGCAGCTGCCACAGTCTTCCCGGATCAGTCGGTGCCATCTCCCGTCTTCCGATTCCACCCTGCCCTCGCCTGTATCCTCAGCCAAGGACGGAGGACTTCATTTCCGCCACCATTCGACAGTTCCGGAATACCCGGAAACGCCGGTTGCCATGGCGACTCTGTACACAGTCCGTCGGCTACGCGTGGGGCGTTCAGATCCCCAGCCGAACTTCGGCGACTGCAGCTGCATCTGTGGCGCTCTAGCCTCGTGTGCGGTGAGTAGGGGCCGCGCCCCTCAGGGGACTGGGGAGACGGGAGGCCGGACAGGGGTGTGCGCCTGCGTGGCGGGCAGGGGCTGGAGTCCGAACGTCGCTCCCATCGGGAGTCATTGGGCTTGGCTGGCTCGTTTTTGAAGCGAGGGCAGACATCGCGGCATCGCCAGAACGTCTCCACTCTGACCGTGGCTTGGGTTGTCAAAGCTAGCTTTCCTGAGCCTCAGGAGAGTCCCACGTCGCGCCAGAGGCTCTGGGGGCTGCGGCTTCTGTACTCTTCCGTTTTCAAACTGGAGGGGGCTTTAGCATCGCCAGTTCGAGTCCTTCGTGAGGAAGCCGTTCCAGAGAAAGATGGAAATGGCTTCAAGCCCCGTTGCTACTTGTTCTCTAGACAGGGGTCCGGTACGTTGGGTGAGAGAGATGAGAAACACTGGATTCCCGTAGTCCATGTCAGCGTGTAGCTCAAGGCTCGGTGCGTTGGGCCCTGGTGCTGGATTCTTGTGCCGCCGCCGCCGCTTCGGTGGTGACTATAAGGGTACTTCATGCACGATCCTGGTCTGTGAAGGAGATACCGGTGAAGCCCTGAAAGATGGGGACCCGCCTGGTGTCTGCCGCTTGAGCCGCCAGTCATACCCTCTCTTCGTGTTGGTCCGTCAGTAGTGCTGGGTAGCATTTCTGTTCATTCTAACCCCTAAGCAAGAAATCTGCGAGCCTGGCAGAACTGAGGACTCCTGGTGGCCATTCCGAGGCTCACCTTGCTACACCAGCTATACTCAAGGGTTCTGCCCACCAAAGGGGGTGTTCCCCACAAGGTCCTGAGCGGGGAGGACACAGCTAAAAGGGAGGGTGTGGTGAGACACTAAAGAAAACTTCCTGCAAGTGGAAGGTAACCAGGTATCCTCCTGGAAAGGTTGTGGAGCGGGGGTTGGCGGTGGTTTGGGGGGAAAGTTAGCATCTTGTATTTCTTGCGATATTCTGGATACTAGAATAAACCGCTCTTTCAGTACTGACTGAAGATGGACCCACAAATGGAGATTCAGCCACCCTCTGACTTCCGGCCATCACCACCAACTGTCATTTTTTGAGTACCTGCTGTATCCTGGGCACTGTTTTGGATGTTGTGGGGGGATTCAAAAGAGATAAAAGACACAGTCCTTCCCTCAAGCAGCTTGTAATTTAATTCGGGATCTGAAACTCGTTCAAATGAAGCGGCGTAAGAACAGTAACAAGCGGTATTTCAGTAAGTGCAAGATAGCATGGGGTCTCCAAATGTTTGGCTGTCTGAGGGGCTGCTAAGTAGCAGACTGGAAGGCTTGCTGCATGCGCAGAGCAGTGGGTGAGGGCGTCGAGAAGTGCAGATGGAAGTCACTGCCTGTGCGGGTGCATGTGGCTAAGGCAGGGCGAGAAAGGACAAGCTTTGCACAAAGGAGGATGCTTCATCCCACTCTTGGGCTGTTGGTGGACACCAGCTGCCAGGAGAGAGGCCACTTGCCTCCAGAGTTTCCCTGCTTCTTCTGGGTCTCTTTCAGAGAGCACCCTGGGCAGCATGGGGTTGATGTGGGGAGTGATTCCCAGAACTTTAGGGCTTGAGGGTGTTTCCTTGAGCCCAAACACATCTTTCTACACTCTCAAATCCCCAATAACCCGGATGAAACAGACCTGAAGGCAAGCTTTTCTCTTTGGTTTCCTGAGTTGAGGGTATACAAAGTCTGACAATGAAGTTCACAAACTCATCCTAGAAAAAGTGCTACGTACCTCATTGCTGAATATCACTACAGTCACCTTTGAGGTATTCTTGGGAAGCTATGCACCAATGCCAGCACTTGGTCCACCTTCTAAGCAATTTTGGAACTCTTTCTGGAATGGCCATTAGAGCTATCGTCATGTTCCCCTTGATGTCCTAAATGTCATCAAAATGTCTTCCTTTCAATATTTCCTAAGAAATATTGAAAAAGAAAATAAAGAAAAAGGTCATTGGGGGCCACATCAGGTGAGTAGGGATGGTGTTCCAGTAAAGTTGTTTACTGGCTAAAAACTGCCTCACAGACAACTAGACAATTAACTTCATGAACTTGCCACCTTGCCACTGTGAGCAATTGCTTTGAAGGGTGGACTAGGCACTGGCATCTGTGCATGACTTCTGAAGGGGAGTACTTCAAAGGTGACCATAGTGATAGTGAGCAGTGAGGTATGTAGCACATAGGACAATTAAGTTTGCAGACTTAATTGGCAGACCTCATGTGTTAGAGCTGTTTGTGGCTTTCTATTTCAAGGTTTCAGTTTTGCAGACAGAAATGTTAAAATCTCAACTAGGCGGGTCATTATTCTTGCATACCTGAATACCTTTCAGATCCATTTTCTAAAAATTAAAAAGTCTAAATAACCCCACAGTGATTAGGAAAAGACTTCCACGACATAATTGACTTGAGTGTTGGCAGCACACACACCCTCTGGAACAGGTAAATATGAAAATGTTTGCTTATTTGATTTTTGCTTGAAGGGCTTATCACAGGAATTTGATTAAAACTGTAGTTTTATTTTGTCCGCAGTGTTGAAACGGAACTGAAAGGACAAGGCCTGTGTCTCTTTAACGTGCTCATATATAGAGATACTTGATGATAGTTAGTAAACAAGCTGTTTTTCCCTGATTAAGTGTGCCAGTACTGCTATCTTCTAATTTGAAGGTGAAATTGAGTCAGCTCCCTATGCTTCATGTTCCCCTAACTTGCATCATAAATTCAGCAATTCCTTAGATGGTTATCTTTTTCTAAAGTGTTTAAAAGGGTTCTCTTTTACCTCCACTGCTGTATCCTGTCCCATCAAAGTTTGTGCTACGTTAGGGGCAGAGGCCTCATTTCTTATTGAATTGCTCCAACTCTGTGGAAACTGAGAGAAGTCTGTGACAAGGTACATACTTCTGACTCCTGGATCATGGACACCATTCGAAGTCTGTTTGTACATTATGGAGCACTAATGCTAAATCGGTTTTTAACGTTTTTTTTTTTTTTTCTTGATTCTCATGGTTCTTTAAAAGTGAAATTGTTGAAACTTGAAAGCCCAATCTTGGGATGACTATAAACTACTTGAGGATATTATTAAAATTATAAAAAGAACATCAAAAACATTACATCGATCTTAGAAAGATAGTTTTATTTATATGGAAACAGCAAAAACCTTGGAACAACTTAAAATTGTATTATGTTAATTTGCATACGTGTTTTGAACAATCAAGTTGTTTAGTGTATTTTGTGGACCTTTATCATGTTTTCTAATACCATTTAACTAGATTCAACACAGTGATGATTACAAAGAGATTAGATTTTTACTTCACTTGCTTTAGAATTCTTGGCAATTTGTCTCCATATTTCATGTTGTCATCACTGTAAATAATGAGACACCTGAGAAGCTGAGTAAGTTTTAAGTTCCTCTTAAAGAAATTAAAATCAGTATAATTATCACTTCTATTTAATTATTCTTTTTCTTCTCCAATCTGTGTCAATGCTGGAACCCAAATTTGCTAACTAACTATTTTTACACAGTCACTCCCAGCAGAGGGGCCTAGTGTGATTTGACCAATGGAGATAATATCCCTTAAAATAGAAGATTTCTTAGTTATCAGTGGAGGGTTGTCATGCAATTCAATCTTTCTGTGTGTGCCTTTATGAACTGTATTAGTTAGAAAGGATATTAGGTATCATTTAACCTAGTCAATGCAACAGTCTCTTTTGTGTGTGTCTGGTTTCTTCCTTGAGAAGTGAGGTCTCTTCCATTATGGGACTGCTCTCTCAATACTAGGAAAGTTGTTTAGTTTCCTGTCACACCTGGCCTCCCTGTTACTTCTTTCTATAAGCTTTCATCCTATACCATGAAGTCACATCAGATGCACTTAACCTCTTTTATTATACATGGTAATTATTTGTAATAGTATGAATGAAAGAAGACAAATGCAGGAAGTTGTTGTTATTTGTGGTGGCTGTGTTCTGTAACACCATAAACACTGAATTGGTGAACACAGAAACCTTGCTTCAAGGGGAAATTTGAATTTAGCTTCCTGCAAGCCTCTGGTCACAACATTTTCATCAACCAATCAATACAATACAAAACAGTTGTATTGTAGGGCACATCATAGCCTTCTGACACTTAGGAACACTAGATAGCAGTATATGTGGCCATTTCAAATAGTGACTCACCAAGAAAAAGTAAAAAAGAAAGTACTAAATAGACTGCAAAAAGGACACTTGTTTACAGTTTTCACCAGTTCAGCAAACTCATGAGAACTGAAAGAAGACAGAGTGTCACTTTGTTCAGCCTCAGCTAGGAGTGTGTATATTGAACGTCCCAATGTTTTGGCTGCTCTGTGCATGTCCACAGAGACCACAAAAGAGTCAGAAGTATTGATTTGAGGGTATAAATAAATTGAGTCAGTAGGTGAATTCCAAATAAGGAATCTATTGAGTAATAAAGATGAACTGTCTGTGTGTGGCTATCTGAAAAGTAATGATGAGAGCACAGCTAGTTTGGGGAGGGAGAGGAGGAGGAGGAGGCGGTAGACTGTTTTTATTTCAGTGGAGTGGCAGAGAAGAAAGATTATTTGATTATAGGCTAGATTAAGTAGACACCAGAGATATATTTCTGCTGTATTTAGGCTAATGGAGATACAGGTGGAGGCAAAGGTGTTGGATCCAAGGTGAGGCAATTAATGAAGAAAGAAAATTTGTTTTAATGCTTTTCATAGTCAGTGCTTTAGAGAAAAATATAAATGAGGCAGAACATGAGCAGTCTCATCTTTCATGCAGATAGAACATTTTTGGAAACCCTGGCTAAGAATATAGGCCACTAAAGACAGCATCCTTTCTGCTTGGTACTTGATCTCTTCAGGGTCAGTAGTGGAAAATGATGAAGCAGGCTATGCAGCAGGAAGTACACAGGCTTTCTGAGCAGAGTTCCCCAGGTAGAGTCCTGAAATGAGCAGGGGAGAAAGAAATGCTGGCCCTAACGGAATAGGAGCAGGAGGACTACTTTTTGCATCTTAATGAGCCACACCTCCCCTTGGGGCTGTTGTTTGCTGATGACTACTGAAGATGTCCCTGTTCTCTTCAGCTAGAATGGGTACGAGGAAAAATGTCCACGCATTTGTCCGTGTCAAACCGACTGATGACTTTGCTCATGAAATGATCAAGTACGGCCATGACAACAAAGTAAGTGGAGCGTGTTCGACTTCACCTGCCAGGGCCACTCGCTACACTGTGACCTCGTGCTCAGGGAACTGTTCAACGACCAACACAGAAAGGGTACAAGTTCAGATGGACTCTGAAGTTTGTCCAGTCCAGACCATACCCCCTGCCCCCCCATGCACAGTTTTATTGATGAGGAAGCTCATGCAGCTCCCGTTTTGAATTGTCTTTGTGGGTAATAAATTTACCTTTAAACAAAACTGACACGAAAATACTGGTGCTTGTACATGCTCATAAAGCTGTCTGGTGAGCACATCTACCATTTACATATTTACATAATCTCCCAGATGGGCACAGTGAGAATATCTTGAACTGACTGCTGTTAACTGAAGAAGCGGGGAGTGTCTTAGCAAGGGCACTAGAAAGATTTCTCTATCCCTGTGTCATCCCTGTTACCCTGAGAGTCCTTCTGAAGGCTCCGAATGGCTTAGGACAATGTGAAACACTGTGAGGATGTTAGATGCTTTCATTCAGCAAATGTTTGTGGGCCTCCTCTGGGCAGCACTGAAACAGTCTTTTTAAAGAAAGAATTCAAAGACAAGCTGTTAAAGCTTTGAGGGTCAGGCAGTCAGAAAAGTGCAGTGCAGCCCCTGTGAACTGTGCCCTCCTGGATGTTTCCAGAAACACAGAGCATTTATGCATGGATAGAGCCAAGCCTGGCTCACTGGGTCTTGAAATCTACCACTGACTTTACCCAGTAAATCTGTAAGCCAGCTGTCCTACAGTGCCTTACTGAGGGACACACGTCTGAAAACCCACTGATTACAGATAGCTTGGGCATGCTCAGTTTACTGTAATACTGGTAAGTGTGCTGAGAAGTCCAGTCTTCTCCGGCTGTTATTTCACCATTCCTCACACTGACCCCTGGGCACACATACAGAAGTAAGAATCACTGCAGTATAGAGCTGGGGGCAGCCTCACTGCCAGTGACCAGAGAGGTGGGACCCCAGCCCACTCTTCTTTCTAGCCTCGTTAAAGGCCTGCTTGTGCTGATAGAATATACCTATTATCTTGTTTAATAAGAATATGATGAATTTGCTTGACTACTTGTCAGAGGCAAGTGAAACTAAGACAGACATATCTTGTAAGCTAGGGTGAGATATACTGAAACTAGGAAATACTCCAGTCTCCTGATCCTTCCACTGTCAGGGCTTGTGTGACCTCTCTGCAAGGGCCCCATTCTCCCACCCCCAAAAGAATTCATCTGGATTATCAGCCCACATGTAAGAATCCTGCTTCTTCCTAAGGTTCACTTCTTGTAGCTCCCATAGATGTCAGCTATCAGTGATTTTCTTTAAATCCGTTTCCTAACAACTTTTCTCTTTCTTCCTAGAGCATTGACATCCACTTAAAAAAAGATAACCGGAGAGGAGTTGTCAATAACCAGCAGACAGACTGGTCGTTCAGGCTGGATGGAGTCCTCCATGATGCCTCCCAGGATCTGGTTTATGAGACAGTCGCAAAGGATGTGGTTTCTCAGGCCCTGGATGGCTATAATGGTAATTTAGTTAATTAGCTGTTAGTTTACATAAGAACCTGCTGAACCCCTCCCAGAGGAAGAGGTTCAGGTATTCTGTGGTGAATAAATAAAATATAACTTTATTTACTAACATTTGTTTGTTTACTTGTCTGTCTCTGTGTTCATATTGTGGAAAACTACTGACCTTGCAGGCAGGGTTTGACCCAATATCCTGAGGTCCCACCTTCACAGGGAGATGAAGTTCGGCTCAACTCACTTAGGTCATAGGGGGTCAACTATTATGTGTTTTAAATCCCTCAAATACTGGTTTTGAAGATGTGCCTTATGATGAGTTTGGCAGGATACAAACATTTTTCTCTTTATTACCTGCTGCGTACTGTTTATTTGCATTTTGCCAGCATGATCATTCTACTATCGAGGGTCTAAAACCCCAGTGATACCGAGTTGATTCTGACTCATAGTGACCCTATAGGGCAGCTTAGAACTGCCCCATAGGGTTCCCAAGCAGCAGCTGTTAGATTCAAACTGCTGACCTTCTGGTTAACAGCTATAGCTCTTAACCACTGTGCTACCAGGGCTCTGATTGATAGTCTAATGGAGGGTTTTCTACATGTGACTCTAAAAGCTTGACCAGCACTGAACTTCCTTAACAAACTAAGAACAGTGTTGGGAAATGTTTATAAATTATTTCAACCTAAGTTTTTTTTTTTTTTTTAGAATTTATTCTTACAAAAGCGTCACAGTTTGTAGACTTTGCCCATCTGGTGGCTGCTGCCTAGAATGTCCCTATTTTGCTATTAGCGAGCCAAGTTTTAGGTCTTTGGTTTGCAAGTGTTGCGTATGGATGCGCAAACATTTTGATTTACACCACAGCTGATACATAGGTGTGGTTTCATTGACCCGAGCGTGTTTTCTTTGGTCTTTACGACTCCCTGAGGAGGTGGAGGCAGAGGATTTAAGGCCCAGGGAAGTTAACCATCTTGGGCACAGGGAACTGAGAAACCATGAATGGGCTCTGAGTCTCAGCCAGGGGCCAATTTCAGCTGAAGTGACTCCTTCTTGCTCATTTATAAATAGACACTGTTCCTGGCCCCAACTCAGATGCCAGTGTTAGGACTCCTTGTAGAAAATCTCCCAATGCCAGGAACTAAGTCATCTATGTGGCAAAGGCAAACACTGGTTCTCCTTGCCCGGCATTGCCTGGGCAGGTCTGCTGAGTAAATATGCAGAAGCAGCTTTGGTTTGGGGCCTGGCTCAAACTCCCCAAGCCAGGAAGAAGAGCAGGGGTGAGGTCCAGGGTGGCTGTGTGGTTCGTGTCCCAGAGCTGATGGTGATGATGAGACTAAAGGAAGTGAGAGGTGTAAAGGGCTGTCTCCACAGAGTGGGCAGTGAAAGGGGACCAGAGCAGGTCCTGATGATGCTGGTCCTGTTTCTATATGTTCAGGAGGACCAACCACCAACCTAGTTTGATCCTCTGGGAGCTTGCAGTCTGCAAATAATTTTTGCCATTGATAGGAAATGCCTTTATTATCCCACCTCTTTCTGGGAATCTTGAAAGCCCGCCTTCCTCTGTGGAAAAACGGATGCCTCCTTCCTGACCACTCCCACAGAGAAGCCTAGTTCTGAGGCCCTGCTCGTTCACAGCCTTGCTAAAGGATCGGAGTTTAATTCTCTGGTCTCCCTCCTTGCTTTGCTCCCTGACTTTCCTTGCCCTCCCCAGAAGCTCTAGGGCCAGATCCTCCACTGGGGAAGGGGACAGGGAGCAAAGTGTGTATTCAGAGCTGATAATCTGTGTTTTGACTCTTCAGTATCCCCTGCTGACTCACCTCCCACCATGGCAAGAATTCTCAATGCTCTCACCTGCTCCCGATGGCCACTTTCCCGCCAGGATCCTGTAGGTGGCTCCGGGTCTACACTGGACCTGCAAGGGACAGCATCCTGGGGAATGGAAAAGCTGTCCTTGGAGTGATTTTCCTGGATGTCACCAAGGTCTGTTTTGAAATGTTTGCAGGCACCATCATGTGTTATGGGCAGACAGGAGCCGGCAAGACATACACCATGACGGGGGCAACTGAGAATTACAAGCACCGGGGGATCCTCCCTCGTGCCCTGCAGCAGGTAGAAAGAGGGCCCAAGGGTGGGATGCCACACAGGTCCTCTGTTGCGCCACCACTGATGCTGCTGACCCCGAGCCAGCTACTAGAGACAGTTAGAGTCTACCTATTTGGAGCCTATACCAGAGTGAGACAGGGTACCCACAGCTGCCAGGGTAGGCAGGGTCAGAGGTCTCAGGAAATGGGGGGTTTCTCAGTTTCAACTGCTGACCCACAGCTGTGCTGAGTCTGTGCTCATTTGTGACAGAGAGCAGTAGATATGCTAAGTGGCCTCCTGCTGCTCTGGAGCACTGTTATCCATTATTAAGGATTTGGAGGTCTTAATCACGTTGCTTCCTGGTGTTAATGAGAGGGCTGTGGACTCTAGCAGGACTTCCTTCCTGGCCTGCTTTAGCTTCTTCCGCAGGCCCTAAGAAGACCAGGGAAGAACTAGGCGGGACGTGAGCTCCGAGGACTGAGTCAGCCCCGGGGGTCTAGGAAGTGTGACTGAAGACAGACTGGAAGGGTCTTCCTTTGGCGTTCCCTAGCCTGGATTCTGTGAGGACTCTCTAATTGAAAGCAGGAGGGGAAGGCCCTTCTCTCAATGCCATCTTAAGGTTTTACGGCCCTGGCCTATAAAAAGTATAAACCACATATATAGAGTTTTCCAGTAGCTACAATTAAATACTACATAAAATTGAAGAGGTGAAATTAATTTTAATAACACATGTTTGTTATCAGAAAACCAAACCTGTTGCCATCACATCATTTCCAACTCTCAGTGACTCTACAGGGCAGACATGGGGTTTCCGAGGAGCAATGGGTACGTTCCAACTGCTGCTCCTTTGGTTAGCAGCCAGGCTTTTAACCTGCCAGGGATACAGGGGCTCCTTTATATCCCACCCCCCCAAAGCCAAACCCACTGCTGTTGAGTCGATTCTGATCATAGCAGCTGTATAGGACAGGGTAGAGCTGTTCCATAGAGTTTCCAAGGGGCACCTGGTGGATTTGAACTGCCGACCTTTTGGTTAGCAGACATAATACTTAACCGCCACACTACCAGGGTTTTCTTATCCCAACCAGCCACTGCCATTGAGTTGATTCGAACTCATAGTGACTCTATAGGTGAGAATAGAACTGCCCCATAGAGTTTGCAAGGAGCACCTGGTGGATTTGAACTGCTGAACTTTTGTCTAGCAGCTGTAGCTCTTAACCACTGTGCAACCTGGGTTTCCTTATTATCCCAACCAGCCACTGCCATTGAGTTGATTCCAACTGATAGTGACTCTATAGGTCAGAATAGAACTGTCCCATAGAGTTTCCAAGGAGCATGTGGTAGGTTTGACCTGCCGACCTTTTGGCTAGCAGCTGTAGCTCTTAACTGCTATGCCACCAGGGTTTCCTTATTACCCCTAAAATTTCACTCTAACATGTAATCGATGGAATTATTATTAATGAGATGTTTTATATCTTGTCTTCATACTGTCTTTGAAATCTAGTGTGCATTTGAGACTTACAGTTCATCTCAATTTAGACATTAATGTTCATCAGAGGTACTTAATCTGTATTTAGATTTTATAAAAATTTACATTTGAAAAAGATTTGCATAACAGAGCTGTTCTAAACATACTTAATAGTTTACCGATACCTGAACTGATTATCAGTTTTTAAATTAACATTAAATAAAATTTAGTTTCTCATTCATCCTAGCCACATTTCAGGTGCTCAGTAGCCACCTGTGGCTAGTGTGTCCAACAGTGAACAACATAGGTCTAGACTCTTAGAGCAATTTGAGATTTCAGGTATCAGACAGCTCAACTCCACATTTGATAGATGAGAAAATTAAGGTCCAGAGAGTAGATGGGACCAGTTCAAAGTCACCTGCTGATAAGTACTGAGGAGGAGGCTACTAGGAGTCAAGAAGGTTGAGTTCTGGTTTGACTTCTACCAGTCTAGCTGAATGACCCTAGATAGTTTTATGGCATGGAGTCTTTCACAAATGGGTATTATCCCTGCCCTGCTCCCTCATTAAAAAAAATCCTGCTTCCCATGAGTCAATTCAGACTCATAGCAACCTTGTAGGATGGAGTAGAACTGCCTCATAAAATTTCCAAGGAGCTCCTGGCAGATTAGAACTGCCAACCCTTTGATTAGCAGCTGTAGCTGTTAACTATTAAACAAGCAGGGTTTCCTGCTTGTTTGTACCAAACCAAGCCAAAACCAGTGCTGTCTAGTTGATTCAGACTCATAGTGACCCTATAGGTCAGTACAACTGCCCCATCGAGTTTCCAGGGAGCATCTGTCAGGTTTGAACTGCTGACGTTTTAGTTACAGCATAACACTTAAACACTAGGCCACCAGGGTTTCTGCTCCTTTGTCAGAGGATGGAATTACGTAATGAATATGAGAGAGGCGTAGAAGTGGTGAGGGGAGAAATCTGCACTCCAGAATCCTTGTGATCATGGCTCTACTTCTTGGGAATGTACAAATATTAGCCTGGCTGTAAGGCAGGGCTCAGGAAAACTACAGAATGATAAAATTTTAAAAACTAACAAAATGATCATAAATATCTCTTGATGGACCGATAATAATGATAATAAGCGTTGTTGAAGATGACCACTGTGGCAACTGGATTGTACGTTCTTTTACAGCAAGGGTTATCTTATACCTGGTGAGGCTCCTCCCTCCTGAGGTGAGAACTGCCATCATACTAGCTGGTTGATGGACTTCTGCCCTGGGTGACTGCTGTCCAATCTCCCATCTAGGTTTTTAAGATGATTGAAGAACGCCCCACACATGCCATTACCGTGCACGTTTCCTACCTGGAAATCTATAATGAGACCCTGTTTGATCTCCTCTCCACCTTGCCCTATGTTGGACCCACAGACACACCAATGACCATCGTGGAAAACCCACAAGGGGTCTTCATTAAGGGCTTGTCAGTCCACCTCACAAGTCAGGAGGAGGATGCGTTCAGCTTCCTTTTTGAGGTGAGATGGTCAGTTTTAAGAGTCTCTTTTTCTCTTTTCTCCTCTCTCTATCTCCCTGTGTCCTCTTTTTCCTCCTCCTCCATCTCCTTTCACTCCCTCCCACTTAATGTTTCATTTACTTTGATAATCAGAATGAAAATTAATCTATGTGCATTTAAAAAGTTCAAGTGGTACTGAAAAGAAAAAAAGAAAAAAATTCACTCATAGTCTCTTCTACCTAAAGCAGCAATAATGTCTCTTTTGGCTCATTTCCTTTTAGTATTTTTTCCTGTGTGGTTTTTACTTTACATAGTTGAAATTATCTCTATGTCCTTTTTTTAAGTTAACATCAAATAATGAGCATTTGTTGTATAAAAAATTAAATATTAATGTCCTCAATTACCAAGCTGTTACAAAATCAGTAGAAAATTAAAAAAAAAAAAAAAAAACCCTAAACCAGACCCATTGCCCTGGAGTCAATTCTGCCCTGTGGTGACCCTATAGGACAGAGTAGAACTGCCTTCTAGGACTTCCAAGACTGCAGTCTTGACAGACTGCCACATTTTTCTCCCACAGAGCAGCCAGTGGTTCAGACTGTTGACTTTTAAGTTAGGAGAGAAGCGTTTAATAATCACTGGACTATCACAGCTTCTAGTAAAAAAAAAAGTCCCCAGTGTAGAAGGTTTGATGATTATGTTCACAAACTCATCCTAGAAAAAGTGCTACATACCTCATTGCTGAGTATCACTACAGTCACCTTCAAAGTTCTCTCCTTGGGAAGGTATGCACCGATGCCGGCACCTAGTCCACCCATCAAAGCAATTTTGGAACTCTTTTTCTGGAATGGCCATCAGAGCTATCATTGTTTTACCCTTGATGTCCTGAATGTCATCAGATGTCTTCCTGTCAATATTTCCTTTATCTTCGGGTAAAGAAAAAGTTACTGGGGGCCAGATCAGGTGAATAGGGAGGGTGTTCCAATACTGTTATTTGTTTACTGGCTAAAAACTCCCTCACAGACAGTGCCATGTGAGCTGGTGCACTGTCATGATGCGAGAGACGTGAGCTGTTGGCAAAAAGTTCAGGTCGTTTTCATCTAACTTTTTCACATAGCCTTTTCAGCATTTCCAAATAGTAAGCTTGGTTAAGTGTCCAGTTGGTACAAATTCATAATGAACAATCCTTCTGATATCCAAAAATCTTAGCAATATCCTTGTGACTCTTGATTTGAACTGATGAAACTTCTTTGGTTGTGGAGAATTGGCTGACTTCCATCATGCAGTTTGACGCTTTGTTTTAGGGTCATATTGGTATACCCATGTTTCACCACCAGTGATAATACAGTCCAAAACATCATCTTGCCTATCCAGAAGGTCTTGGCAAAATTGCTTTGCCTCTGTTCATCCGTGAGCTCCTTTGGGACCATTTTTGCACACACCTTTCTCATGCCAAGATTTTCAGTTCAGATTTTTCATACTGTTTCTCTGTTGATGTTTACTTGGTTTGCTATGCTTCTCACAGTCAGCCAATGATTTGGACACACAATTTGATGAATTTTTTCAATGTTTTCGTCAGTTCTGCTCATTACCAGCCTCTCTAACTTCTCTCCCCACAGAAAAACTTTGAATCCTTATGTACACTGCCATTTTCTTCATAGCATTATCCCTATAAACTTGGACTAATGTGTCCCTGATTTCACTTCTATTGTTGCCAAGTTTAACAAGAAATTTAATGTTTGTTCATTCTTCTAATTCAAGCTCTGACATTCTCACCACAGCACACAAAAAAACACATAGCAACAAGAATGAACACCACTCAGTAAGATGCTGTGACACATCCACACGAACACAGCTATGAAATACTGATATACCAAGGTCATGAAACTGTACCAAGTTGTTTGTACAGTGCTGCCAACATAAGCGCATGATGGCCAAGTTCATGAACTTAAATTGTCAGACCTTGTATGGTATTATTTTAAGTCATATAGGCTGAAGCTCTTATACATTACTGGTAGATGTAAGATGGTGCAGCTACTTTGGCAGTTGCTTTGAAAGCTAAACATAAATTTTATCATACTCCTTGCTGTTGAGTCAGTTCTGATTCATGGTGACCCTGTAGAACAGAGCAGAACTGCTCCATCAGGTTTCCAAGGAGCACCTGGCAGGTTTGAACAGCTGAACTTTTGGTTAACAGCTGTAGCATTTAAACACTACATCACTAGGGTTTCCTTTTTTTTTTTTTTTCAATCATAGGACCTAGCAAATCTACTCCTAGGTATTCACCCCAGAGAAATAAAGCATATGATCACACAGACTTGTATATGAATGTTCATACCAGCATTATTTAAAGAAAAAAAAAGGAAACAACCCAAATGTCTATAAACTGAATGAATAACAAAATGACAGTGGAAAACTATTTGTCAGTGAAAGGAATGGAGTGCTGATACATGCTACAACATGGACAAACCTCACAAGCATGGTGGCACCATGGTTAAGAGCTGGGCTGCCAACAAAAGATCACAGTTTGAATCCACCTGCTGCTCTCTGGAAACCCTGTTAGGTGGTTCTGCTCTGTTCTGTATTGTTGCTAGGAAAACCACCTCAATGGCCCGTACCCACAACAAGAATTAGCATAAGACAGTCACAAAAGGCCATTTGTTGATCCATATGAAATGTCCTGAATAGCTCAGATCTATAGAGACAGAAGGCCTATCAGTGGTTGTCCAGGGAAGGGAGCAGAACAGGAAGTGACTGCAGATGGGCCAGGGGAAACTTTATGGGGTGATGCAACAATTCAAAAACAAGGTGGTCACGGTGGTCGAACAGTTCTGTACATTTACCAAAAAAAACACTGAATCTTAAAACTGTGAATTTTATAATATTTAGACCATATCTCAATAAAACTAAAAAAGAAAAAAATACATTACATTGAAGTCCTTAGGGTGACATATGCCTGGATCTCTTGCACCTGCAGGGAAGAAACTGCCTCCCAGGTAGCAATGATTGGGAATTCTTGTCTTACTGTTGCTCCTAACATTTGACCGTGAAGAATGACATCGCTATAGGTTTTCAGTGGCTGAAGGGAATTTTAGGAAATTTTCTTCATTCCAAGTCATTAGTGAAGAGTTTTTCTTTTGAATAAGTATTTATTCATACCCCCTAGCAGTAGCCACTATCCTTACTTTTGTGGTAATCATCTCCTGGGTTTTGCTGATAGCTTTAATACCTATACATACTTCCTTAAACAGCATAGTTCAATTGTTTTTTAACTTTCTAAGAAAGGACTCATATGGGATGAATTCTGTGTCTTGTTGCTTTTTATCTACTCATTAAAATTCATCCATGTTGTTGCTACAATTTGTTTCGTTTTCATTATTGTATTCCATTGTATAAATATACTACAATTTAGTTATCCTTTCTACATCTGATGGATATTTGGATTTTCCCAATTAGGGAATATTACAGACAATGTTGCTGGGAACTTGCTTGTGTGTATGTCTTGGAGTACATAAATATAGCTTTGTCTAGGTAAAGCTGAGGACTGAAATTGCTGGGTCATAGAATACATGTGTCTTAAGCTTACCCAGATGAGTACAGCTATTTTCCAGTATGATATATTCCTATCAGCAGGTTATTAGAATTCCCCTAATGACTTTAAATTGACCAGTCTCATCAGCGTGTAAAGGTATCCTACTGTTATCTTGATTTGCATTTCCTTGACGTCCAATGAGATTAAGCACCTTTTCTTGTATTTAGTGGTCATTTGAATTTCCTCTCTTAGGGAGTACCTGTTTTTATATCTTTTATTTTCTTTGTAGATGTCTTTTTCTTTCTTACTTAAGTTTTAAAAATATATATTCTGAAAATCAGTTGTATTTCAATTGTATGTTGAAAATATCTTCTATATCCTTTGGCCTCTCTTTTTTATTTTTTCCCTCTTTACATGGCATTTGATGAACAAAATCTGTCATTTTTAAGTTAGTTGAATGTCTATAAACTTCCTATTTTATTTTTTGTGTAAAGAGCATATAAAGAAACAAAAACCCAGTGCCACTGAGTCAGTTTTGACTCAGAGCAACCTATAGGGCAGAGTAGAACTGCTCCTTAAAGTTCCCAAGGAGCACCTGGCAGATTCGAACTGCTGACCTTTTGGTAGCAGACGTGGCAGTTAACCACTGTGCCACCTGGGTTTCCGAAGAGCATGTAGAATTTTAAAAAGTCTTTTCTGATGGTCTGCCTTTTAACATTTTGTTCCATTTACATTTAATTAATTACTTTAAAACCAAAAAAACTCAAACTCGTTGTTGTCAGTCAATTCCAACTCAGAGCGACCCTAGTATCTTTGAGTTTAATCTGTCGTATGTCTGCTTTCTCTTTGTCCCATCTGTTTACATCTATTTACTTGCTTTACATTCTCTTTCTTCTAGCTCATAAAAGAGGTTTATCTGGATGGCATTGCTAGGAGGTCATTTTAGTAGCAGTTGATGATGCAAATTACTTGGTATTTTCAGTTTTCAAAAAGTCATTTTTGTTTTCCTTCCTCTTCAGGGAGAGACCAACAGGATTATAGCTTCCCACACAATGAATAAAAACTCTTCTAGGTCACACTGCATTTTCACCATCTACCTGGAGGTAGGTGCAAACTCTTGGCATGGGTGGCAGAAAGTGTTGATTTCCGTGGGGCCTACTGACTCACAAGCTTCTCACTGCTGAGTTTCTAACCTCCCTTTGAGTGTTTCATAGGCCCATTCGCGGACCTTATCAGATGAAAAATACGTCACTTCCAAAATTAACCTGGTGGATCTAGCGGGCTCGGAGAGGCTGGGAAAGTCTGGGGTAAGTGAGAGAAGCAAGAGGTTCTTCTCAACAAGCCACGGGCCTCTTTCTGGCCTAGTGCCTGTGCTTGTGTCCATCCCTCGTTGGATATTCATGAACAGAGGGGCGGAGCATGTGTGCTTGACTCTGAGTTGTGGTGGGACAGAATTAGAAGAGGTGGAGTAGCTGCTATACAAGGCAGCTCCTGCCTCACAGGATTTTGGTAAAGATCCCCTGAGATGACGCCCCCTAAATTTTTAGCAAAGCACATGGCACTCAGTGAGTCCTTAGTAGTCAAATGTTCTTGCGCTACTATTAGTGTTTCTCGCAGATGTGAGCATTCACATGAATATTTGCCTGAGTGTACTGGCACAAGTGTTCCTAAGAGCATTCAGATGAATATTCATATATTTGCATTCACATGAGTATTCCTATGAATGTTAGTTTTAACTATTATTAGCCCAAGGTGGAATACAATCCCATGACACTGAGGGAAGCCCCTGGTTCAGTAAAGGAGGCTTGGGTCTGGCCACAGACTTGTGGCATCACCCTGAACAAGAAGGCCAACCACTCTTTTTTTTTTTTTTATTTAACATAACTGAGTGAAAGTGTACATTCACATGTAAATTTACATGGCCCCCTATATGCAGCTTCCGCTGCTCTCCCTGTCCGGTGACAGCACACTATTCCTCTCTGCTCCATACATGTCTCATCCTCCCAACAGTCTCCTTTCCCCTCCTCTCCATCCACTCCCCTTCCTCCAGCCAGAGGTCAGCAAGATGATATCCTATAGATGTATAGAACCATAAAGTGCTTCCAACATATGGTTACTCTGCATAAGGCCAACCACTCTTAATGGGGCCTTTGGTTTGCAGTCTGAGGGCCGTGTCCTGAGGGAAGCCACCTACATCAACAAGTCACTGTCATTCCTGGAGCAGGCCATCATAGCCCTCGGGGACCAGAGGAGGGACCACATCCCCTTCCGGCAGTGCAAGCTCACCCACGCCCTGAAGGACTCGTTAGGTGAGTTGCGGGGTTGATGCCCAGGAGGAGCTATGAGCCCCGAGGAGGGGTAGTGCTGGCACCTCTACCACTGGTGGTAATGGACTTGCCCCCTTCCCGTCACACAGACTGACTTACACCCCTTCACAGCGATATCCGGCACACCTGACTCAGCAAAATGTGGGACAGCTCCCTCATGTGCCCAGTAAATATCATGCTGCTCACTCCTCAAGACCTTTGCCCGAGCTCTTGCCTTTCACAGGAATACCTTCCCTTTCCCTTTGTCCCCAAATCAGCTGGCAGAATTCTTCACGGCTTGAAGACTCAGGTGAAGGGCCTCATCTGTGATGGCCTCTTTTCTCCCGCAGCCTCTCTGACAGAGAAGCAGGGGCTGTGTCCTGTCATCCATTTGTCCCCAGACCTTTGTGGTGGGCCTGCTAGCACAGTCTCTACTGTCAGACTGTGAACTGAGTGCCACTGTGACCCCTGGCTCCCCGTCCCCTCCTCGGCTCTGGGCCTCCCTGTCACACAGCAGCTCTCCTCTCCTCTTCGCCCCTGACTCCTCTTTGAGGCACACAGTCTTCTCTCTCCCTTTGCTCTCTCTCCTGGTGCCTCCCAGCCTCATACTTAGCTGGCATGTCCTTTCTGACCCCCACCTGCCTCAAGGGAGGCTCTTGGCAGAAAATCCACATGGCTTATGGCCCTTCTGAGTGTTGCCTTCTGCAGGAGGAAACTGTAATATGGTTCTTGTGACAAACGTCTACGGAGAAGCCTCCCAGATAGAAGAGACGGTATGTGACACCAGCCAGTGTGATGAGGTTGGAATGCCTGCTCGTGGGTGCCAGGGCTGGGTAAGGCTGGCTCCGAGCTGGTTAACCTGGCTCATTAGCCATAAACATTGTCAAGAGTGGAGGTGTCCACAGGGTGCATCAGGCCCAGTTGCTGAGAGAAGCCCAGAGCCAAGATCTAAACACCAAGTGTGAAGGGGCAGAAGCTGTGTGGAAGAAGGGGGAAAGGGTAGGATTAGGCAAGGAGTAGGGAGGCTGAGAATGGCTTTGTGTGGGGCAAGGACTGTGCTTCCTGGGATGCTCCTTCTGTGAGAGGGAACCAAGCAGAAGAGTTGATTCCTTGTATTTCATAATCACACAGGTTAAACATCTTGAAACCAGCATAGGCTTCCAGGCTGGATCATAACACTGGTGTGAGCAGATAGGTGTTAAATACCTGCCATGAAGCAACTCTGTAGAAAAGAGTCACACATGGCCTTGGAACCCAGCATGCCCACCCAGGAAAGGCGATGCACTGTGTCTCTTGAGTAGTGAGGCCCAGAGAGAGGAGCCCTTCAGAAGGGCTGTAGCAGGATCGGGGTGGGCAGACACTTAGCTGGGATTAAAGGATTGGTGATAGGGTTGCACACAGATATGCCTGGAAGAGAAGATGGTAGGACAGAAGGCATGGCTTAATTGGGAACACCCCAGCCTGCTGCAGTGAGAGCTCAGGCAAGAGAGGAGGAAGACAAGACACCGCAAGGACTGGAGGGGCCCTGGTGGCCAGGCTCGGACCTTGGCTCTTCTGCAGGCTGGCTGGAAGTCTCACAGGGGCTGAGGAGGAGAGGGCTGTGGCCAGAGTTGTGGCTCAAGGAGAAGCTCCTGGGAGTCAGAGGCTGGAAGGAGGGCCAGACGACACAGGCCTGAGGAAACAGTGCAGGAGAGTCCACAGAGCTAGGCACCTTCCAGCTGGGGCTCCCTTCCTGTGCTTGCCTCTGAAGTGTCACCTATCACGTGTGAGACAGCTCTCTTTAGAAATGTTGCTTTTCAAGTATAGGTGTTTAGGGTGAATTCCAGTCATCTGAAGAATCTGCTAATATAGAATGTATCATTTGCAGGAATGCTGTGGGGCAGGACAGTCCTGTAAGATCTCCTAGCTTCATGCATTAGGGACTGTCCCAGCTCCCAGGGGGCAAGTGCCTGCCACACAGCCAGCCGTAGAGGGGAGCTGCAGCTGACGTGCAGGCAGCAACCCTGCAGGATGGGTTCAGGCATACTCCTAGTTTCATCTTAGAATAAAGCATATTTGAACCCCAAGGGAGGCCATAAGAAACTAGGGCTTCCTGACTGCCTTCTTAAGACAAAAGGTGTCCTCTGAGACAGTGCAAAGCCTCCCTTCTGTCCTTATCCCTCTCCTTCTCCCCTCACCAAGATGGTCACAGCTCAAGAAGCTGGCCTGGTATCTGCTGCCCTCAGAAGTCTGTGTCTACACCTCTCGAGGTGTCCTTCCAGAGCTGAAGCTGTAGAGCGGCAGGGGCTACTAGGGGAGTCTCAGCAGTGGAGACTGGTAGAGAGCTGATTAAGGTCTGTCTGGTCTGTTTCCAGCTGTCTTCGCTGAGGTTCGCCAGCAGGATGAAACTGGTCACCACTGAGCCTGCCATCAACGAAAAGTGTGATGCTGAGGTACCACAGCACTCCCCTCCATGGCTGTCCAAATCTGAGGGCACTGAGTTTGTGGCAGTAGCACTCTACCTGGGAGCTGGGACAGTCCCAAATAATGCTTGCCAGCTAGGAGGCCCTGCAGGAGTGACGTACAGACACCCCACTGTGGGAAGGTGTGTGGGTTGCTGCCTGGGTCACACAAGCCTGACTTCTCTTCCTGCCCCAACCAGACACGCATGTGGACTTGGGTCTCTTTCCATCTGGAATAGACTGGTCTTCAGAGTCTCTGGAGACCCCTTTGGGGCTACCACAGAGGTGAAAGTGGTAGGTCAGCCTGCTATGCTGCTCATTTGTGGGGCTCCAGAGACTTTGAGAACCTTGGACTTCTATGCGAGATTTCGTTAGAGCTTGGTCACAGAGCTAAATCAGTGTGCATTATCTGTCAGACTTGCCTGGTTGTGTCATTAAGAACCTTTGATGTGGTTTTTACCACATGCTATACATACCACAACACACCACAGCACACTATACCACACCAGTCCACACCATACATGCCCACTGTCATCTAATAGATTCTGACTTACAGTGACCCAACAGAATAGAACTGTCTCGTATGATTTCCAGTGCAAATCTTCATGGAAGTAGACTGCCACTGCTTTCTTCTACAGAGTGGTGGCGAGTTTAAAATGCTGATCTTTCAGTTAGCAGCCAAGCACTTTAGCTACTGTGCTACCAGGGTTCCCCATTTCTGTATTATTTTGAATCAAATATGAAGTCATTTCTCAATTCCACTCTTTAATATTTTAGTATATAAGGAGGATCTAATTTATTCTAACTACCATTGAGTCTGCTCAGTTTCCAGCCACCCAGAAAGGGGAAGGTGGTTATTTTCCAGGGCCTGGGACCAGTGGCCCTGCATGGGTTCAGGACCCCCCAAAATAGACTATTAAAGCAACACTTTAGATGGTCCCTGAAAAGAAGACAGACCCTCTCCGCCATCTCTGTGATTGATGCTCATTGCTCTTTCTGCCAGTGAGCCCCAGTGGTGCCGTGGTTAAGGTGCTTGACTGCTAAGCAGAAGGTTGGCAGTTCGAAACCACCAGAGTAGTTCTGCAGGAGAAAGATGTGGCAACCTGCTTTTGTAGAGATTTACAACCGTGGAAATGTTATACGGTCACTAAAAGTCAGAACTGACCAGATGGCATTGGGGGTTAATCTTGACTCCACCCGGTGGCTGGCTCACTCCTCTTAGAGTTACTGGCGCGTCATATTGGGCTGACCCAGAGCAGGCGCTCGCAAATACCAGCTGAATGAATGCAGTTCACTTGCCGGTTAACTGAGGGTCCAGCTGGAGTAAAACAGGCCCATCTTTCCCTGAGGGCCCCAACTGTGATACTGCAGCTGCTAGGAGCACAGGGAGAAGCTGGCCTTTCTTTCCCTTTTGTTGACTCCAGAGCCCTTCTTTGCTTCAACCTGGGTAACCCCTCCAAGCAAACAGAGCTGACCCATCAGAGGGCATGTTCAGCATTACCGTTTAACTAGGGAAATGCAGATTAAACCCCCAGTGGAACACCACCCATTCCCAGACTAGAAAAAATTTTCCTGATGGTGTAAAATGATGACTCTATGAAGAATCAGGAGCTCTCATCCACTTTTGGTCAGAGTGTGCTTGATGCATCTGCTTTCCAGGGCTGGGAAACATGTGGCAACGTGGAGTAGACTTAAAAAAAAAAAATGCTGTTACCAATAATTTGACTTTCCTTTAAGATGCTTCTGGAATCATAGTTACTAGGAACAAGAATATATGCATGCCCTAAGCCCATGACAAACCAGTGAGACTTTCCACGTTGTGAAGTCCTGAAGGAACACATCAGTCCCTAGTGGCCATACGGAATTAACCCATGGTTCAGAGGCTGGAGAGGGAGGAGAGCCTGGAGCAGTGATTCTGAAACTTGAACAGGCATCACAGTCACATGGTGGGCTTTGTGAATCACAGGCTCCACTCAGTCTGCTCCCAGAGTTCATGATTCAGTCTTCTGCAGTGGGGTCTATGGATTTGCATCTCTAACAAGTGTCAGGTGACGCTGCTGCTCCTAGTTTGGAGGCCACCCTCTTTTTTTTCTTTCTTTTTTGTAGTTTGATTAAGTGAAAGTTTGCTATCCAAGTCAACTTGCCATTTAAAACCTTGAGCACTCACCTCTATGCAGCTCTATCTGTTCTCCTCACCTTGTGACAGCACACTCATCCCCTTCACTCTTCATTTCCAGTATCCACTTAACTGATACCTGTCCCCTCCTCTCCAACCTCTGCTCTCTGGGGGCCACACTTTGACAACTATTTGGCCTAGTGGTTGAGTGCCTTGGCCCCTAGATTGGGCTGTCCTGGGTACAACAACCTGATTTTGCCTTCATTGGCTATATAGCTTCAGCAGGATACTTGCCCTTTCTGAGCTTTAGTTTCTTCATTTTTAAATTAAGGGAAATAACAGAGTCCATTCTCAAAGAGATCTTGTGAACAGTAAAATGATGTATGGAAACCTCTGACAAAGTGGTCAATAAATAATTAGCTAGTCAGAAAAACATTTTTCTTGCTCTAGAGACTAGTACTGTTGCTCCTATGTGTATGTTGTTGTTGTTAGGTGCCGTTGAGTCGATTCTGACTCATAGCGACCCTATGCACAACAGAACGAAACACTGCCTGGTCCTGCGCCATGTTCACAATCATTTTTATGCTTAAGTCCGCTATTGTAGCCAGTGTGTCAGTCCATCTTGCCTATGGTCTTCCTCTTTTTTACTGACCTTCCACTCTACTAAGCATGATGTCCTTCTCCAGGGACTGATACTTACTGACAACATGGCCAAAGTATGTAAGACACAGTCTTGCCATCTTTGCTTCCAAGGAGCACTCTGGTTGTACTTCTTCCAGAACAGATCTCTTTGTTCTTTTGGCATTTTTACATAGGTATATAAGGAGAGTTACAGAACTATGGTGCTTGCAGTGTTTATTACAATAGTAAAAAATTAGAAACAAAATCCATATCCCTAGTCAGGAATATGGACTAGGCAGTTCCAAACTCCCGCCTATCCACAGAAACAGAGATAACAGCCAGACAATCAGAACCAATTTTGTCTGAACTGTGGAAGAGGTTTGCAGCAACCAAGCAAATGCTGAATCAAGAAAAAGGCAATTTAAAAACAATAGGAAAGTTTTGTGGCATTCTTGCCTTTCTCTACCCATTCCCAGCTCTGCAGCAGTCTTGAAGATGGCAGCCTACAGTGGCAGCCCATGTTCCCAGTGTGGGTCCCTGGTCCTTGGCTCCAGAGGGAGCAGAGCAGACTGTATGTGCAGAGTATTATGCTCGTCTCTGTTTTGACCTGTCTGGAGAGCTGCCTGAAGGGCTAATGCGAAGTGCACAGAAAAGTGATAGGCATTGCTCAAAAAACACTGTAAAACAGAAAAACTTGCAGTCATCTGGGCAAAAGACTAGCATTGAGACATGCAATAGACTATATAAAGCCTGGGAAGGAAAGCCAGGGAGAAGGTTTGTCTGGGAAGTTAGGGCATTCAAAAGCACTTGTGTATACTGGGGAATTTAGAAAGTCACATGGATGTCCAGGACAGGATGCATGCTCAGAAAAGACTTGAAAAGACCCCAAGTTTTCACCACTTGGCTGATCTCTAGGCTGAGAGCAAGCTGGAAGTGAATGCTGTGTCAGAATTATAAACAGCCTGTTTAGCCCGTGTTAAGGGGCTTCCCCCCACAAAGCCCATATACAAAGACCAGGAGAAGTTGTTGTTGTTGTTACTGCTGTTTTAAAACTTCTGGTCTTTACGGAAATCTCAGTCAAGAAACTGGCTAAATATAAGCTAAGCCTTCAGCAATCAAAAATAGCAAATCTTGAGGAAGGGGGATAAGCTGGTTTCAAGAGTTACCACATTATAATACTCAAAAGTTCAGTTTTCAACAACAAAATCGCAAGACATATATGGAAACAGGAATCATGCCCTATTTAAAGAAAGAAAATAAATTAAAAGAAACCTCTCCTGAGAAAACCCAAGATTGGAACTGTTACACAAAGACTTTAAAACAAGTATCTTAAATATATTGAAAGAGCTAAAGGACATTGTAGACAAAGAACTAGAGGAAATCAGAAGATACTGTATGAAAAGCATGAGAATGTCAATAAAAGCACAGCAGTCCTAAAAAGCACTTAAATTCTAGAGCTCTAAAGTATAGTAATTGAAATGAGAAAATCACTACAGGGTTCCCAGCATATTTAAACATGTAGAAGAAACAATCAATGAACTTAAAGATAGGAAAACAAATTATATAAAATTATATATCCTGAAAAGTAGAAAGAAAAAAGAATGAAGAAAAGTGAACAGAGCTATAGAGATCTGTTAAACACCATAAAGTGGACCAACATGTACATTTCGGGAGTTCCAGAAGGAGAAGAGAGAGTGGAGCAAACAAATAAATAAATAAATAAAATAATCTCACCCCAACAAGATTGGCCATGATCCAGAAAACACAAAACAATAAATGCTGGAGAGGCTGTGGAGAAAGTGGAACCCTCCTACACTGTTGGTGGGGTTGCAAAATGGTCCAACTTCTTTGGAAAGCAATCTGGGGCTTCCTTAAAAAAATGGATATCGATATACCATTTGACCCAGTAATTCCACTACTTGGAATATATCCTACAGCATCAAGGCCTTTCATACCAACAGACACATGCACCAGAATGTTTATCACAGCACAGTCCACGATAGCAAAAAGATGGAATCAACCCAGATGCCCAACAATAGAAGAATGGATAGGTAAACTATGGTACATATACTCAGTGGAGCACCACGCAATGATAAAGAATAACGATGATTCCAGGAAACATCTCCTAACCTGGTTTCAACTGGAAGACATTATGTTGAGTGAAAGTAGTCAGTGACGAAAGGACAAATACTGCATGAGACCTCTACGATAAGATCTCAAAAACAGACTTGTGTATAGAAGAAAAGACTCTTTGACAGCTGCAAGGGAGGGGAGGGAGGGAGGGTGAGGGGGGGAGGGTTTAGTTTAGATAGTTACTAGAAATCTAGTTGGGAGAAAGTGGTGATAGCACACATTAGAAACAAGAACAACATTAAGTGGACTTCAGCATAACTTGAGTACTCCTTCCATCTTAACTCAATACTGCAAGGATAGAGTAGCTGGGGCGGGGGGCGGGGGACCATGCTCTTAGGCGAATTCCAGGCCAATTGGCACAACTAGCGTTTTGCTAAGAGAGCTCTCTGCACCCCACATTGGTGAGTGGTGTCTGGGGTCTTAAAAGCTGCCAAGCTGCCATCCGAGGACACAGCAAATGGTCCTAACTCAGCAGGAATGGATACTCACCAAGGACCAAAATGACATGCGGTAAAGACAACCTAGAAGACAGAGAGACCCACATAAGTGGGTGCCTACATCGACTTGGGACCGGAAGAACCTGATGGTGCTCGGCCACCACCAGCAATAGCCACGATGGAGCTCACAGAGAGGAGTCTCACTGGCAACACAAGAATAAAAAGGGGTGCATCATGAGATCTCCACTAAAAGACCTCAATTGATGGTCCAGTGGTTTTGGGGTTCCTCTGAGAGCATGGCCCCTGGCCCTGATGCTGCCCTTTCCCATAAATTATACCAAAGGTCCACTCTTTGGACAGGAATGGATTGGACTTGGCAATGCAGAGTGACCATATATTGGAAGCACTTTATGGTTCTATACATCTATAGGATATCATCTTGCTGACCTCTGGCTGGAGGAAGGGGAGTGGGTGGAGAGGAGGGGAAAGGAGGCTGTTGGAAGGATGAGACATGTATGGAGCAGAGAGGAATAGTGTGCAGTCACCGGACAGGGAGAGCAATGGCAGCTGCATATAGGTGGGCATGTAAATTTATATGTGAATGTACATTTTCACTCAGTCATGTCAAATAAAAATTAAAAAATAAATAAATAAATAAAATAAGAAGAAGAGGAAATAATGGTCTAAAACTTCCCGAAGTTTATGAAAGATATGAATCTACGTAACAAAGAAGCACAATGATTTCTAAGCAGGATAAACTAAAAAAGATCCACACTGAGACACATGAGTTAAATTTTCAAAATACAAAGATAATGTTGAAAGCAGAAAGAGAGAAGTGACTGTTTATGTACCAGGGTTCCTCTATAAGAGTAACAGCAGATCTCATCAGAAGACATGGAAGCCAGAAGGCAGTGAGATGACATAATTTAAGAAAACCCTGGTGGCATAGTGCTGAAAAGAAAAAACTGTCAACCCAAAATTATATATCTGGTAAAACTATTCTTTAAGAATGAACGTGAAATTAAGGTGTCAGATGAACCAAAGCTGAAGGAGTTTGTTGCTAATAGACCTGCTCTACCAGAAATGCTAAAGGGAGTTCTTCAAGCCGAAATGAAAGAACACTAGACAGTAACTCAGAGCCATATGAATGAATAAAGAACACTGGTGAAGGTAACCGTATAGGTAAGCATAAAAACCAGTGTTACTGTATTTTTGGTTTGTAATTCATCTTTTATTTTTCTCTCATACGGTTTAAAAGGCAAACACATGACACAATAATCACAAATCTGTCAGTGGGCACACAGTGTATAAACATATAATCTGTGATAATATAATGTGAGGAAGGAGGTGTATAGGAGCAAAATGTTTGTATATACTCAAACTAAGTTGATAATATTCAAACTAGGCTATTATAAGACTAAGGTGTCAATTGCAGTCCCCAAGGTAACCCTACAGGCAGATGTATAGAAAGGCAAAGAAGAAAAGAATGAAAATAAATGCTACAAAAAAATCAACTAAATATTTCAGAAAGCAGTAATGGAGAAATTTAGGAGCAAAAAACAAACATACGAGGACACAGAAAATAAAGACCTAAATGGCAAAAGTAAGTTCTTTATTATTGGTGATTAATTTAAATGTAAATAGATAAAACTCTCCAATTAAAAGGTAAACAATGGCAGAATGGATTTAAAAAACATCTGTATACTGCCTATAGAGACTTTAAGTACAAATATACAGAGAGGCTGAAAGTAAAAGGGAAGGACTAGATACATCATGCAAATACTAAACAAAAGAGACCTGAGGTTGCTATATTATATTTGGTCTGTCTTTATCAGACCAAAAAAAAAGCTGAAAACGTGAGACTAAGAAGGACATTATATATTGATAAAACATATATACACCTAACAGTAAAATCCCAAAATGTATGAAACAAAATTTGACAGAAATATGTGACAAATTTTGCATGACCTTGGATTTAGTAATGGTTTCTTAAACATGACAACAAAGCAAAGGCCATAAAAAATAGACAAATTGGACTTCATTGAAATTAAAAACTTTGCTGCTTCAAAGGGTATTGTCAAGAGAGTGAAAAAACAGCCCACAGAATGGGAGAAAGCATCTGATAAAGGTTTAGAATCCAGAATTTAATAAAGAACTCCAACTCAACAACCTAAAGAACATAACGCAGTTTAAAAATTGGCAAAGTACTTGACTAGACACTTCACCAAAGAAATTAGACCAATGGCCAATAAACACATGAAAAGATACTCAACATCACTGGTCTATAAGACTAAAATGGTACTGGGAAAGAGTATGCTTCCTGGCCTTAATAGATAGAGGAGACCAAGTGGGCAGCTGCTGTCTGGAGGCCAGATGACAAGGCAGAGGGGGACAGGAGCTAGTTCAATGGATGTGGGAAATACAGGGTGGAGAGGAGGAGTGTGCTGTCATGGTATGTGCAGAACAGCTAGGGTCATATAACAAAGTGTGTGTAAGTTTTTGTATGACAAACAGACTTGAATTGTAGACTGTTAACAGACACACATAAAGATACTCAACATCATTAGTCATTAGGGGAAATGCAAATGAAAACTGCAGTGACATATTACTTCACACCTACTGGAATGTTATTTAAAAAAACTGGAAAAGAATGTGTTGATGAGGTTGTAGAGAGGTTGCTAGTAGGAATATAGTATATTGCAGCTCTATGGAAAACAGTTTGGTGGTTCCTCAAAAAGTTAAACATAGAATTACCATATAACCCACCAATTCCACTCATTAGGGTGTACCCTAAAAAACTGAAAACAAATATTTGTATGCCAATGTTCATAGCAGCCTAATTCACAGTATACAACAGGTAGAAACAACCCGAGTGTTCCTCCATAGACAAATGGATAAATGATATGTAGTATGTACACAAAATGGAATATTATGCAGCCATGAAAAGGAGATTCTGATACATGCAATAGCATAAGTAAACCTTTAAAACATTACGCTAAGTGCAATAAACCAGACACAAAAGGATAAATATTGTATGTTTCTATTTGATATGAAATATATGCAACGGGCAAATTCATAGAGACAGAAAGTCTGTTAGACATAGCAGTTCATGGTGGAAGACATGAATGGGAACTCACTGCTTGATGGGTAAAGTTTCTGCTTGGGTTGGTGAAAAATTTTGGAAGTGGATGGCAGTGATGACTGCATACCATCATGAAATTTAACTAATGCTGTAAAACTGTACACTTAAAAACAGTTAAAATGGAATTTTTTAATGTTTTATATATAATCATAATTTTTTTAAGTAGTAAAAAAAAGAAAAACACAACCTAAGAAGCTCCCTCCTTGATTTGCAAGTGAAGACAAACAGACGAATTGCCCAACCACTCACAGGAAGGACCCAGAGGGGGCAGTCCATTGAATTTCCTGCTGGAAGCCTTTAGACCATCAGAGTGCCTGGTAAACTGGGACAGTGAAGGCCACCATGATGACCATGGCTTGTGGAGACTGTGTTTTAGTAATGACAGCCCTCTCTTAGGTCACAAAAGAATTGAAAAGCTGGCATATACAAACCCTCCATGCAGCAGCCAGGACCAGAGAAGTGGGTATTAGTCTGTCTACTTTAGAGATGAGAAAGCTTAGGTCACAGACTTGTGCGTGTCCCCACAAGAAGCCAGATGACAGTACAATCAGATGCAGAATCAGGTGGCCTGACCACACTTGTCATCCGGCTACATCACAAACCTGAAGTAGATTCCACCCAACTATCTCTCTTCCTTACTTAAAAATTAAATATATGTATATATTTAATTATACATATGTATAATTGTTAGTGTATACACATGTATATATACACTAACAAAAGAGTAGATGCATGAGTTGTGGGTTGGCTGCAGTCTAAAATGAAAGAGCTGGATCTACTAGCTTGGATAAATGTCAAGTGACAAAATGACTTGAATGAAGTGTACCAGGTAATAGTGGCTCTCATTTACACCTGCTATAAAAGCATGCAGAGCTATGCTGAATATCCTTAATGGATATATGGTTGTGAAGTACAGGAAAAAAAAATACAGAAGTGAAATGACTAAAATGAGGGCAGTGGTTCCTTACAGGACACGAGGAGAATAGAACTGGAAAAGGTGCATAGGGTTCTTCTCATTTATTTGAAATGTTTTACTTCTTAACTTAAAAAACAACAACAGAGTGAAACATGCTGATAAAGCCCAAATTTCATGGTGTTATTTTCTGTAAGCTTGAAACTGTTTTTAAATTTTATTTTGTTATTGCTGTTCACAGTATACACAACACGACATACCCCAGTTCAGTTTCTGCATGTACAGTTCAGTGATGACATTCTCTGAGTTGTACAGCCATTCTCACTGTCCTTTTCTGTGTTGTTCCTTCCCCATTAACATAAACTCACTGTTCCCTAAGGTTCCTAAGTTGCTCTTGTCAATTTGATTCCATATAGATAGATTTAAAGAGCATAATGCTCAAGGCAACCTTTTTTTTTTTTTACTAGATAAGTTATTGTGTGGTTTAGAGAAAACTGAGGAGATATTTTTGGTTTAAGGTTTAAAGACTGTCTCAAGGCAGTAGTTTCAGTGGTTCATTCAGCTTCCACAGCTCCAGGGATCTAGAGTCCATGGGAATTTGAATCTCTGTTCTGCATTTCCCCCCTTTTGATCAGGATTAGATTGAAGCTTTTTGTATTTGGTGTGGATTGATGTCCTCTTAGCTCGGGGTTACCGCATTACATCTGTGAGCCTGGCTGGGTGGGTGTAACGCCTCATATTGAGGACATTCATGCTCTTTGACGGAATTTCTGGTCTAAAATCTGTTTGTTGGTCCTAGATAACTCCCTTTCACTCAGTGTGAATGTTTTGATAATCTTCATGATGAACATTTTTTCTTCATGAGCTCGTAAGATATGGAAAATTATTTTGGTTGATGTCTTTCTTCAGCTGTACTCAGCATTCCCTGTTTATTTCCAGCACCATCATCAAGAATTGGTATCTGTTTTCAAGGGGGTGCCATAGTTTCTGCAGATTTTCTTGGCTGGTGGGGCTGGCAGTAATCTAGGAGACATCAGTTCTCAGTTCATTCCTGCCCCTTCCTCCTCAGCTCTCTGTGGCAAGTGGCTCCAACTCTGAGCCTCAGGCTCCTCCTCTGTGAACAGGGATCTTGGACCCATGACCTTCAGTGACCGTCTCACTCCGTCAGTGGTTCTGTGAGGCAGTAAAAGGGGCTGTGAACTGTGGGCATAAACAGGGGGCAGAGAGAGAGTCAATGTCTCCCACTTTGCCAAGAGAAAATGCCCCTGCAGGCTGTGGTGGGGTCACAGTGCAGCCTGGTGTGGGGCTTAAGCAAAACTTGCTGAGTTATTCTTAGGATATTTCTGATGAAAACACCCAACCGTCAGGGAATTTCATGTGAATCTGTGCCGTTTCCAGGGTATTTTCCTGTCTAAACATGCCCCTGACTTTTATTAAGGTGTCAGTTAGCCAGGAGGTTCTGCCAGACCTCGTTCTGTGGAGGTCTGCTGCTCCAGCACTGTGTTTCCAGGCAGCTGGTATCCAGTCAGCAGAAAAAGGGTTGTTTGAGGCCACTGAGGCTGCCAGACATTAGAAGTGGTTCTCATGCTCCCAGGGTGTGAGGAGGAGGCCAGTGCCAGGAGAAGAAGGGATTGTCCCTTTTCCTGTATCATCTCTTATTGGCCCACTGGACAGCCATCTAGCTGGAGGCCCTGACAGTCTAGCCAGACTTTCCCTGACTGGGGCATGATGCATTCTCTAGAGCTGAGGCTCCTCAGCTGGTAGGGGTGGAGATAAAAAGGGGCCTAGCTACTGAATGTCTCCTTTGACTCTACAGGAAGTCCCCTAGAAGGAGTCTTGGAGCTGCCCAAAGGGGCAAAGTCAAGACTGAAACCTAGTTGCATACCTTGAGTCTCATGTTTTGTGCCTTGAATTGCCACAGAGCCACCAAATGCCAGGGTCTGCCACCAGGCACCCAGTGTTGCTGTGCAAGGGTACAGTGGCAAGTGGCCTGGCTGGATAACATCTAGTGTGCAGCAGATCTTTGGTCTGGGACAGGACCATTTTGACTGTGGGCTGGTTGTGGCTTCAGTCACCAGCACTGGGATATGGCTGTAAGAGGCTCCCTCCAGTGGCTATTTAATGACAACTGATAGAAGCCTTCTAGAGGGAAGAAGGACCTGGCTGTCTGCTTCTGAAAAGAATTAGGCCGTGGATACAATGCTGGAACACAACTAAGGTTGGAAGGTACTCAGAAGACAGCGGGGAAGAGACGCCTTCTCAAAGTAAAGCAGACCTTCATGACAGAGTCGAGCTTTCAGGACCTTAATTTGCTGATGTGGCACAACTCAAAATGAGAAGAAATAGCTGCAAATATCCATTAATAAACAGAAAATGGTTTGCACAAAGTACGAATCTAGGAAAATTGGAAATTGTCCAAAATGAAATGGAACACATGAACACCAATATCCTAGGCTTTTGTGAGCTGAAAGGGACTGGTATTGGACATTTTGAATCTGACAGTTATATGATCTACTGTACCAGGAATGATAAATAGGAGTGGCACTGCATTTATCATCAAAAATAACATTTCAAGGGACGGAGTCAAGATGGCGGACTACACACACGTCTCCTTCTATCCCTCTGGAAACCAAGACCTGAATTGACAATCAAACAGAGCCTTCTGATCACCTAATCAGCCTCAGGACACGGCACAGAGCTGTTAATTGGGACTTCATACCACTCAGCGAAAAACCTCCTCTCTTTCGCTGACTCCTGCTCCTGGCTAGCCCCGGCTCTCACGGAGGGAAGGGAAACGCACCATTTTGACTTTTTTTTCCTCAGTCTTGGCTGGCGGGTGGAGCTGGGCCTTGCCTGGCGGCTGGACTCAGACGCGCTGCTGGGGGGATGGGCAGGTGAAATTCCCATATTCTGAGAGCCAGGCTCGGGACTCTGTTAATCTAGACACTTTGAGCCTTTCGTTTTGTAGCTGCCTCAGCAGGGTTTGTGCTGAGCTTCGCGGTCAGTGTGCGGGACACCATGTTGGTACCGAGATTTTAGCAGGACCTCGTTCTTAGCCTGGGAGCCAGCGCCTGCAAACGGGACAGCACTTCTCCGACAGAAAAGTAGTGATTTTGCACAGTGCTGCCTACACTGGGGGCCCTGCAACAGAAGCAGAGGAATCACTACCTCTCAGCACCTTTAGCCCCCCTGTCTGCTGCCTGTGTGGAGGACGCCATCTTGGATACGGTGGCCGCAGCTGGACCTAATTCTTAGCTTGGGAGCCAGAGCCTGCCCACAGGAGAGCGCTTTTCTATCACAAAACCAGTACTCCACGCAGTGTTGGCTAAGGCTAGGCCCTGTCAGCAGAGGCCACCAGGGCAGTAGCACTGCTGTATTCTGAACTAGTTATCATCTGGGGTTGGATATAGTGGCACTTATTTTGTCAGATGAGAAGAGGGACCCCAACACCTGAAAACCTAACTGACTTGTGAACTGGTCAGATACCTTTTGCATTACACTTGAAGAGAAGCCTAGAGAAACATTTGCAATTCATCCTCACAGTACCTCTTCCAGCCTCTATATACTCACATGGGACCCAAAAAGCAACAGACAATTGTGGCATACAAGCAATCACTTATGGCTTCAGAAGGCTCCCAAACAAAGCAACCAAGGAGTTTTCCAGATGAAGAAACTTTTATGAAAGCATTAGGAAGTGAATACAAATTGATTATATACAGAGCCCTTCTAGACCTTATACAAAATGCAGCAGAACAAAGTGAAAAATTAAGCAAGTTGTTCGATCTGATGGAACACCAGTACTCTGAAATCCAGCAGATCAAGAAGAAAATCACAGACATAGAAACTTCCATGCAAAGCCAAGAGAACAGAATGGAACAAATGGAAAAAAGAATTTCTGACTTGGAAGACAGAGCTACTGATGCCACCATCTATGAGCAGAAATCAGAAAAAAGAAACAAGAAAAATGAAGAAACATTAAGAAGCATGTGGGACTCTATTAAGAGGAACAACCTTCTATTAATTGGAGTCCCTGAACAGGGTGAGACATCTGAGAACACAGAGAGTATTGTTGCTGAGCTCCTGAAAGAAAACTTCCCAGAAATCATGAAGGAAGAGAATATAGACATCTCAGATGCATATCGTACGACACCCAATATAGATCTCAAAAGAAAGACTCCAAGACATATTATAATCAAGCTTAACAAAATCAAACACAAGCAGCAACTCATAAAGGCAGCAAGACTCAAGGCAAAGCTAACATTCAGAGGGAAACCCTGTAGGCTCTCGTCAGATTTCTCAGCAGAAACCATGCATGCTGGCACAGAGACAGTGGCACGACACATTCAAAGTCTTGAAGGAGAAGAACTTCCAACCAAGAATTATATATCCTGCAAAACTATCTTTCAAATACGAAAATGAAATTAAGACGTTCCCAGATAAACAGAAACTCAGAGACTTTGTAAAAACCAAACCCAAACTACAAGAAATACTGAAAGAAGTTCTTGGCTTTGGCTTAGAAGAACAAAACCACTAACTTTATATATTACAACGACACACTACTCAATACTCTACTCATTTAGGGGAGGCCCCAAAGTAATTCACAGCTTTGATACGGAAAGAAGCAATCCAGTGATCATCATGAAAACTGTGGTGTCATCATAATAAAAAGAGGGATGTACTACGGTTGTTATAGTCCTTACAGATGGAGAGGAAGATGACAAGACTGGTAGTAATTAAAATTGGGTTTATAAATAGTTTATTAAGGGGGTTGATAGGGGCAGCTGTAAAGCACAACAAAGATGTATCATGCCATTTCAAGAAATCTAACACACGAGTCTCAACAACTATAAAACCAGCTCTGAAAAAGGTGAAAAATCAACTCACAAAAAAGAGTGTCCCAGAACAGACTGATAAGAACAACAGAGAAAACATCAACATAAAAGTAAACATACCACAATGGCAGCAGTGAACACATACCTATCAATACTTACATTGAATGTGAATGGACTGAATGCTCCAGTAAAGAGACACTGAGTGTCATCTTGGATCAAAAGACACGACCCATCCATATGTTGTCTACAAGAAACTCACTTGAGACCTAAAGATAGGAACAAACTGAAAATTAAAGGATGGAAGAATATATATCAAGCTAACAATGAACAGAGAAGAGCAGGGGTGGCAATTCTAATCTCAGACAAAATCAATTGTAATGTCAAATCCACCATCGTGGACAAAGATGGACACTATTTATTGCTGAAAGGTTCAGTACACAAGCAAGACTTAACTATATTAAATATTTATGCACCTAATGCCAGAGCACCTAAATATGTCGAAGAAACACTGACTACGCTCAAAAGAGAGTTAGATGACTCCACAATAATAGTGGGAGACTTTAACACTCCACTCTCATCACTAGACAGATCATCTAGAAAAAAGCTCAGTAAAGATACAGAAGACCTCATTGACACAATTAACCAACTAAACCTCATTGATATATACAGAACTTTCCACACATCAGCAGACAACTACACCTTCTTCTCCAGTGCACATGGAACATTCTCCAGAATTGACCATGTGATAGGCCATAATGCAATGCTCAACAAAATCCATACCATTGAATTACTGCAAAGCATCTTCTCAGATCATAAAGCCATCAAAGTTGAAATCAATAGCAGAAAAAACAGATAGAAAGTGGAAACTCTTGGAAACTGAACAACATGTTGCTCAAAAAATCATGGGTTATAGAGGAAATCAGGGATGAATTAAAGAAATTCATGGATTCCAATGAGAATGAAAACACTTCCTACCAGAACCTATTGGATACAGCCAAAGCAGTGCTCAGAGGTCTGTTTGTCTCCATAAATGCACACATCTGGAAGGAAGGAAGAAACCAAATCAAGGAACTAACTCTACAGCTTGATCAAGTAGAAAGAGAACAACAGAGGAACCCCTCGGGTACCAGAAGGAATGAGATCATAAAGATTAGAGCAGAGCTAAATGAATTAGAGAGCAGAAAAACAGTTGAAAAACTGAAAAAGACCAAAAGCTGGTTTTCTTGAAAAGATCAACAAAATTGATAAACCACTGGCTAAACTTACTAAAGAAAAGCAGGAAAGGAAACAAATAACCCAAATTAGAAATGAGAAGGGAGTTGTCACCACAGATGCAACAGAAATCAAAAATATCATAACAGAATACTATGAAAGACTGTACTCTAACAGATTTGAAAACCTAGGGGAAATGGACAAATTCCTTGACTCATACCACCTACCCAAATTATCACAACGTGAAGCAGAACAACTTAATAAACTCATCACAAAGGAAGAGATTGACAAGGTCATCAAAACACTGCCAAGCAAAAAAAGTCCGGGCCCAGATGGCTTCACGGCAGAATTCTACCAAGCATTTAGAGAAGAGTTATCCCGAATACTACTGAGACTATTTCACACTATAGAAAGGGATGGAGTACTCCCAAACTCATTCTATGAAGCCAGCATAACCCTGATACCTAAGCCTGGGAAAGATCCAACAAAGACAGAGAACTACAGACCGATATCACTCATGAACCTAGATGCAAAAATCTTCAACAAAATTCTTGCCAACAGAATACAACAACATATCAAGAAAATAATCCATCATGACCAAGTGGGATTCATATCAGGGATGCAAAGCTGGTTGAACATCAGAAGAACAATTAATGTGATTAACCACATAAATAACACAAAAGACAAGGATCACCGGATTTTGTCCATTGATGCGGAAAAGGCATTTGATAAAGTCCAACACCCATTCATGCTAAAAAGTCTTAGCAAAATGGGCATAGACGGCAAATTCCTCAACACAATAAGGGCCATTTATACAAAGCCAATTGCCCACATCATCCTGAATGGACAGAGACTGAAAGACTTTCCCTTGAGATCAGGAACTAGACAAGAATGCCCACTGTCACCTCTCCTATTCAACATTGTGCTGGAAGTTCTAGCCAGAGCAATTAGACAAGACAAAGAAATAAAGGGCATCTGCATTGGCAAAGAGGAAGTTAAAATCTCCCTGTTCGCAGATGATATGATTGTATATGCAGAGAACCCCAAGGAATCTATAAGTAAGCTACTCAAACTGATAGAAGAGTTCAGCAAAGTCTCAGGATACAAGATAAACATAAGTAAATCAGTAGGATTCCTTTATACCAACAACGAGACTGTTAAGGAGGAAATTATCAAATCTATACCATTTATGATAGTCCCTAAGAAGATAAAGTACCTAGGAATTAATCTAACCAGAGAAACAACAGACCTTTACAAAGAGAACTACAAGCCCTTACTACAAGAAACTAAGAGAGACTTAGATAAATGGAAAAACGTACCCTGCTCATGGATAGGAAGACTTAACATTGTGAAAATGTCTGTTTTACCCAAAGCAATTTATTTATATAATGCAATCCCAATACAAGTTCCAGCATCATTTTTTAATGAGATGGAGAAACAAATCCGGGAAGAAGCCCCGGATAAGTAAGGTACTACTAAAGAAGAACAACACACTGGGAGGCCTCTCATTACCCGACCTTAGAACATACTACACTGCCACAGTGGTCAAAACAGCCTGGTACTGGTACAAAAACAGACAGATCGATCAATGGAACAGAATTGAGACCCCAGAGATGACACCATCTGCCTATGAACAGTTGATATTCGACAAAGGCCCTAAGACATTAAACTGGGGTAAAAACAGTATCTTCAACAAATGGTGCTGGCAAAATTGGTTATCCATCTGCAATAAACTGAATCAAGATCCATATCTTACACCTTATACAAAAACCAACTCCAACTGGATAAAAGACCTAAATATCAAACCTAAAACGATAAAGCTCATCCAAAAAAGGTAGGAACAACAATGGAAGTTTTAATACACAATGAGGACAGACTCCAAAATCTGTCAAAGAAACCTCAATCAACAGAAGAGAAAATAGATAAATGGGAACTATTAAGAATCAAACACTTTTGCTCATCCAAAGACTTTATTAATAGAATTAAAAGAACACCCACAGAATGGGAAAAAATATTTGGCAACTCTATGTCAGATCGACGCCTGATCTCCATAATCTATAAGATACTACAAAATATCAATAAGAAGAAGATAAACCATCCAATTAAGCGATGGGCAAAGGAGATGGACAGACACTTCACTAAAGAGGAGATCCAGGCAGCCAAAAAACACATGCGGACATGTTCACGATCTTTAGTTACTAAAGAAATTCAAATCAACACAACAATGAGATACCATCTCACCCCAACAAGATTGGCCATGATCCAGAAAACACAAAACAACAAATGCTGGAGAGGCTGTGGAGAAAGTGGAACTCTCCTACACTGTTGGTGGGGTTGCAAAATGGCCCAGCCTCTTTGGAAAGCAATCTGGCGCTTCCTTAAAAAAATGGATATCAATATGCCATTTGACCCAGTAATTCCACTACTTGGAATATATCCTACAGAATCAAGGCCTTTCACACCAATGGACACATGCACCAGAATGTTTATCGCAGCACAGTCCACGATAGCAAAAAGATGGAATCAACCCAGATGCCCAATAATAGAAGAATGGATAGGTAAACTATGGTACATATACTCAGTGGAGCACCACGCAATGATAAAGAATAACGATGATTCCAGGAAACATCTCCTAACCTGGTTTCAACTGGAAGACATTATGTTGAGTGAAAGTAGTCAGCGACAAAAGGACAAATACTGTATGAGACCTCTACGATAAGATCTCAAAAACAGACTTGTGTATAGAAGAAAAGACTCTTTGACAGCTGCAAGGGAGGGGAGGGAGGGAGGGTGAGGGAGGTAGGGTTTAGTTTAGATAGTTACTAGAAATCTAGTTGGGAGAAAGCGGTGATAGCACACATTAGAAACAGGAACAACATTAAGTGGACTTCAGCATGACTTGAGTACTCCTTCCATCTTAACTCAATACTGCAAGGATAGAGTAGCTGGGGCGGGGGGCGGGGGACCATGCTCTTAGGCGAATTCCAGGCCAATTGGCACAACTAGCGTTTTGCTAAGAGAGCTCTCTGCACCCCACATTGGTGAGCGGCGTCTGGAGTCTTAAAAGCTGCCAAGCTGCCATCCAAGGACACAGCAAATGGTCCTAACTCAGCAGGAATGGATGCTCACCAAGGACCAAAATGACATGCGGTACAGACAACCGAGAAGACAGAGAGACCCACAAGAGTGGGTGCCTACATCGACTTGGGACCGGAAGAACTGGATGGTGCGCAGCCACCACCAGCGATAGCCACGATGGAGCTCACAGAGAGGAGTCTCACTGGCAACACAAGAATAAAAAGGGGTGCATCATGAGATCTCCACTAAAAGACCTCAGTTGATGGTCCAGCGGTTTTGGGGTTCCTCTGAGAGCATGGCCCCCGGCCCTGATGCTGCCCTTTCCCATAAATTATACCAAAGGTCCACTTTTTGGACAGGAATGGATTGGACTTGGCAATGCAGAGTCACCATATATTGGAAGCACTTTATGGTTCTATACATCTATAGGATATCATCTTGCTGACCTCTGGCTGGAGGAAGGGGAGTGGATGGAGAGGACGGGATAGGAGGCTGCTGGGAGGAGGAGACATGTATGGAGCAGAGAAGAATAGTGTGCAGTCACCGGACAGGGAGAGCAGTGGAAGCTGCATATAGGTGGGCATGTAAATTTATACGTGAATGTATACTTTCACTCAGTTATGTTAAATAAAAGTTAAAAAAAATAACATTTCAAGATCTATTATGGAGAACAGTGCTGTCAGTGATAGGATAATATCCTTACACTCACAAGGAAGACCAGTTAATGAGGCTATTCAGATTTGCACACCAGCTGCTGAGGCCAAAGGTAAAGGAACTAAAGATTTTTTTTACCAACTTCTACAGTCTGAGAAAACCCTGGTGGTGTAGTGGGTTAAGTGCTACATCTGTTAACCAGAAGGTCAGCAGTCCCTAACTGCCAGGCGTTCCTTGGAAACTCTATGGGGCAGTTCTACTCTGACTTTTAGGGTCACTATGAGTCAGACACAACTCAATGGCAGTGGGTTTTGGCTTTTGGTTTCTACAATCTGAAGTTGATCAAACATGCAATCAAGATGCATTGTTAATTACTAGTGATTGGAAATCAAAAGCTGTAAATAAAGAAGCAGCACAGTAGTTGGAAAACACAGCATTGGTGGTAGAAAATGGCATTTTTCAACAACATAAATGGTAATATACACTTGGACCTCACCAGATGGAATGTGCTGGAATCAAATTGACTACATCTGTGGAAAGAGATTCTGGAGAAACTCAATATTATCAGTTAAAATAAGGTCAGGGTTCAACGTTGGAACAGACCATAAATTACTCATATGCAAGTTCAAGTTGAAGCTGAAGACAATTAGAATTAGTCTGCTAGAAGCACAGTATGACTGTGATCATACACCACCTGAATTTAGAGATCATCTGAAGAATAAATTGGATATGTTGGATACTGATGACGAAAAACCAGATGAGTTATGGAATGACATCCAGGACCTCATACATGAAGAAAGCAAAAGGTCATTGAAAAGACAGGACAGAAAGGACAAAAATGGGTGTCAGAAGAAGCTCTGAATGGTTGTGTGCATCTCTAGGGTACCATCCTGCTGACTTCTGGCTGGAGGAAGGGGAGTGGGTAAAGACGAGGGGAAAGGAGCCTGTTGGGAGGATGAAACACGTGTGGAGCAGAGAGGAATAGTGTGCTGTCACCGGGCAGGGAGAGCAGTGGAAGTTGCATATAGGTGGGCATGCGAATTTATATGGGAATGTACATTTTCACTCAGTCATAATAAAAAAAAAAAAAAAGAAGAAGAAAATCTGAAACTTGCTCTTGAACATAGAATAGCTAAAACAAACAGAAGAAATGAAGAAGTAAAGAGTGGAACAAAAGCTTTCAGAGGGTGGTTTGAGAAGACAATGTAAAGCATTATGATGACATATAAAAAGTGTTGGGGAGCAGGTGGCCCGAAACAGAGGCAGAGACATGCCAGTCTAAGGGTCCAGTGATGTTTGTTTGAGAAGAAAGACAGTGGGGTCTGAGCTGAGAGTGGCTCAGCCCACCTTTCCCCAGTAGGGCAAGTTTTTTATAGTTTTAAAGTTTCAATGAGGTAGTGTGGGTCAAGGAGGTTTATGATTTGATAAGGAAACAAGCAGAAGAGGGGCATCAGGAAATTCTGGTTAGGGGATTTGTGGTCTGATAAGGAAGAAGTGTTGATTAGAAGGGGGAGGGGTAAGGTTTGTTTATAGTCAAGATTTTGATGAGGGAAGGGCTTTGATTAGCAGGGCAGGGATGGCAGGCATAAAGTTATTTATGGTTATACCAGGTGGGGCATATCAGGCTGTTTATAGCTTATAGTGAGTTCTGATCATTGGATAAGAAAACCTCCCTGGATTTCAGGGACAGAGTTCCCTCAATGACCTCCCTGAATTTCAGGGACAGAGTCCTTTCAGTGACCTCGCTGAATTTCAGGGACAGAGTTCCCTCTCAAAGATTAGAGTTAGAAAAACAAAAGGGAAAAACACAGCATTTCTTTCTTTTTTTCTTTTTATTGCGAATTAAGAACAATTTTAGAGTGTCTTTCATGTAGCCATATAACACCCACAACTTTCACCTCTATTCTATTCTTTCAGTATTTCTCAAGCTTAAAGAACTAAAGAAAAAATTCAGGGCTCAAGTTACAATAGTGAAAGATTCTATTGGGAAAATATTAAACAACACAGGAAGCATCAGAAGAAGATAGAAGGAATACGCAGAGTTACTATACCAAAAGCAACTGGTCAGTGTTCAGGTGTTTCAAGAGGTCAAATACAACTAGGAATTGATGTTACAGAAGAAAAAGGTCGAAGCTGCACTGAAGGCACTGGTGAGAAACAAGTTTCCAGGAATTTATGGGATACCAGTTGAGATGTTTCAACAAAAAGATGCAGTGCTGAAAATACTTGCTCTTCTATGCTGAGAAATTTGGAGGACAGTTCTCTGGTCAGCTGACTGGAAGAGAGTGATATTTATGTTTACTCCAAAAAAAGTTGATCCAACTGACTGAGGAAATGATCAAACAATACAATTAATGTCACATGCAAGTAAAATGTTGCTGAAGATGATTTACAAGCTGCTGCAGCAGTACATCAACAGGGAGCTGCTGTCTTTTTAATGACTCTTTACTCTCTTTGTATATGATGTCCTTGATGTCATCCCACATCTCGTCTTGTGTCATTAGCATTCAGTATATCAGATCCATTCTTGAGATGGCCTTTAAATTCAGTGATCCATTGCTATTCGTAAGTTTTACACATGTGACTAGCTTGGCTGGCAAGTTCTATCAGACAGCACTAGTCTAATGTGTTAGAAGGTAATGTGTGCAGTGGAAAAACATAAAGCAACAATTTTTAAAAACAACAGTACAGTTGTGGAACAGGGGCTGCAATTTAAAACAGGGTAGGTGGGTGATTTATTTACTTATTTTTTTTAATAGTGTCACTGAATTCATGAAGAACCTTAGCCATGGTGGGTTTTTTTTTTATTTCTTTTTTAAATTGTGCTTTAGGTGAATGTATAGAGCTCAAGTTAATTTCTCACACAAAAATTTATACACGTGTCTTTTTGTGGCATTTGCTGCAGTTCCCACAGTGTGACAGCACACTCTCTCTTTCCGCCTGGTTTCTGTGTGTCCGTTTGACCGGCTCCTGTCCCTTCCTGCCTTCCCATCTTGCCTCCAGACAAGAGCCTCCCCATTTGGTCTCAGGTATCCGATTAAACTAAGAAGCACACTGTATTATTTTATGTTGCTGCCAGCTGCTGTCAAGTTGGTTCAGTCATAGTGACCCTGTGCAGACAGAGTGAAACCCTGCTCAGTCCCGTGCCATCCTTACAGTTGTTGTGCATCAGCCCCCTGTTGCAGCCACCGTGGCAGTCCCTCCCGCTGAGGGACTTCCTCTTTTTCACTGACCCTCTGCCAAGCATGATGTTCTTCTCCAGGGACAGATGCCTCCTGATAACACATCCAAAGTATGTGAGACATAGTCTCACCATCCTTGCTTCTAAGGAGCATTCTGGGTGTATTTCTTCTGAGACAGATTTGTTTGTTCTTTTGGCTGCCCATTGTATATTCAGTATTCTTCACCAATATCACAATTCAAAGGCATAAAGTCTTCTGTCTTCCTTATTCAGTGTCCAGCTTTCACAAGCATATGATGTAACTGAAAACACTATGGCTTGTGTTAGGTGCCTCCTGGTCCTCAAGGTGACATTTTGGCCTTTCAACACTTTAAAGAGGTCTTCTGCAGCTGATTTGCCCATTGCAAATTACAGAGGTGTTCATTGCAGCATCATTTGTAGCAGCAAAATTTGGAGGTTACATACATGAATACTACTGGGGACTAGTTGAAAAGCTATGCTATCTTTGTGCAGTGGCTGGAAAGGATGAGGGTCAACGTATAGAAGAAAGTATCTGGGAAGCTGTGGGCCATACTGAGAGAGCCTCTGGGCTGGTAGACTGGGAACAGGCTGGAGCCCCTGGGAATTGGGGTTTGGGGTAGCCCTGTGAGTGCTTGTGTTCCCTCTGGTTCTCAGTCTCCTCTGCTATAAGAGGCAGAGACCAGGGGACTACTGAGGCTGTCTCAGACCCTAGACACATGCCAGCAGGGGAAGGGCCACAGGGTGGGGATGCATGCAGATGCGGAGATGGCCAGGAATGGTCAAGACACCTGGACAGGGGCTGGGGAATGGTACAAATGATGTGGGGGAGGCAGCCTAGCTTCTCTTATGGTCTTTCCTTTCCTTCACTCCATGCTGTGTCTCCCTGGCAGCGGATGGTCAAGAACCTGGAAAAGGAGCTGGCACTGCTCAAGCAGGAGCTGGCCATCCATGACAGCCTGGTAAGGGTTAGAGGCAAGGGCTGGAGAGAAGGGATGATGTTGGAGGCAGGGCAAGTTCAGGAGGGCCTCTGGGGTCAGGAGGACTAGGTAGAAAAGCAGCAAGGAGATCAAGGTCGGGATGCTAGATGGGCAGTGGGACGGGTGGGCAGGGAGGCCAGGTGGCTGAGTAGCCAGGGTAAACAGGGGAACAGAGGCTGGGGACAGAGGGACTGAGTGGGAAAGGAGGCCAGGTGGGTAAGAGTATTGAGGTTTGGGGAGGCTGGGGCAGGGATGCTAGGAGGGCAGAGAGACTAGGAGAGCAGAGCGTTAGGGGTAGATTGTCAGATGGGCAGGAGTTGAGGCAGACAGTGGGCAGGCAGGGGGCCTTGTGGGTGGGTACTGGAGCAGAAGTCATGATGGCCAAGGTCAAGGGAGGTAGTACAGCCTGGGGATGGGAGAAGCAGTAGCAGGGGGCCATGAAGGCAGGAGGCAGCATAGGAGTTCTCAGGTGGCCTGCTTGGGCTGATGCTCACCCTGAGAGAGTCATCAGGCAGGAACAGTACCCCCTCCTAGGCCCTCATCCTGCAATGTCTGCTGAGACTCAGCCAGCAGAGCCCCCTTGCCAGGAGCAGCAGGCCCCAGTTCTGGTGGCCTTTCCTTTCTTCCCCCACCTCACTGTCCCTCTGACCTGAGCACCTGGCCTGTGTGTCAGTCAGGCCGTGTCCACCAGGACTCATTGGAGAAGACAGCAGAGCTGGCTTGGGGGGGCCAGGACCTGTGTCTGACCTCTCCACCTCAGCTCTCGGAATGTTGAATTTGACATGGTTTTCATCCTTCTCCAAGGCCAACCGCACCTTCGTGACCTATGACCCCATGGATGAAATCCAGATTGCTGAAATCAACTCCCAGGTTCGGAGGTACCTGGACGGGACACTGGATGAGATTGATGTAAGGGTCCCTTTGCAGGACTGCCAGGTCTCCCTCTCCGGGCACATCCTTGACACCACTCACTGAGTAGGTGCAGCAGGCAGGAGGGCAGTGCTAGACCCCTGGCTTCAGGCCCTTCAGCCCACTGTGGCCTCAACATTCATTTTTAGGGTTACACAAAAATGTGAAGGCTGCACAGAGTGGCAGTGGCCTTGAAAATGTGTATAAAACGTGACCCATCTTGGAGGTGACAGCATAGGCCCTGGAGCCAGGCTGTTGGAACCAAATCCCAGCTCAGTAGCTCCTGAGTGAGCTGGGCATCTCTCAGCCTTGGCAACCTCACTTACCCCATGTGCCCAGTGGGAAGGGAAACTGAGCTGGATGAATGGAACTGCAGCCTGAGAGTGAGGCCACAGAGGACGGTGGTCATGCTGGTTGGGCAAGGCAGATGTCCCAGGACCCGTGTTGGAGACAGAGACCACACAAGGAGGGGTCTTCAGCAGAGAGACATACATCCTGTTTTCACAGTGCAGCCATCAAGCCCCTCGTCAGACAGCCACGGGCAGATCCCCTGGCCTGTTACTGTGGGTGGCTACAAGAAGCAGGCCTGAGGACAGCCGAGGGGCAGACACTTCTGGTTCCCCAGCAGGGGCAACCCCAGACTGACCCTTGATCAAGAGTAGTGCTGGGGATTTTAGGGCCAGGAGGGAGGCTGAGGACACTTCTCCAGCTACAGGTGCGTGTGTGTGCTACACAGAAAGGTTTGCAAGTGGACTTAGTCCAGAGATGGCAGGTGGAACCTTTAAGAAGCAGGAGAGAACTGTGAACAAATGTTAGTAAACTTTTTTCCTTCGGAAGTATTTCAAGAACTGTTGCATCATTTGGGCCTTACAGAGAGCTCCGCTTAGAAAAGCTCATTTTTATAGCCTTGGTGGAAACCTCGGTGGTGTAGTGGTTAAGTGCTATGTCTGCTAACCAAAAGGTGTGCAGTTCAAATCAGGCAGGCGCTCCTTGGAAACTGTATGGGGCCATTCTACTCTGTCCTGTATAGTCACCATGAATTGGTATCGACTCGACAGTGCTGGGGTTGGTTTTGGGGTGGGGGAGTTTGTTGAATACTTAGTCTCAAGACTCTAACCAGGTGTGTCTCTGCTCTGGAGCAGGCCACCGCCATGGCTCTGTTTGCATATACCCTATTCTGGAGACAGATAGCCCAGGGCTCAGCCAGGGGATCCTGGTTTCTCTCCTAACACAGATGCAGCCTCAGTCCCGTGCAGCCCCACTGTCTAACCTCTGCCTTACTGTCTTCCCCCTAGATAATCAACCTCAGACAGATCCAGGAGGTGTTCAACCAGTTCCGGGTGGTGCTGAGGTGAGGGGCCGGCCCCTGCCCATACCATTCCTGCATCTGGCTGCCATTCCCATTTCCTGTGGCTGTCTGGGCACCTGCCTCCCTGTGCGCCCCCTCCCGCCCCCTCTTGTATGTGAGAAACCAGACCAGAGTCCTTGGGCTGTGCCTACGCCCCTGGTGTCCCTGCCAGCCTCTGCTGCTGAGCTGCTGGGCCCTCTGGCCCTTTGCTTACCCTGGAGGAAGTAGAGGCCAACCTTTCACTGGGGGATGTCTCAAAGAGGGGGTGGTACTTGAGGGCTATCTACTGAGTTTTTTAGTTCGACAGGAGATCTTTATGGAGTGCCAGCCTTGAGCATGGCCGGAGCAGGGTCTCATGAATATACCCTCCCCACTCCCCAGGAGACGATTGCAGTTTATGTGACTGCAGACATTCCAGTGGTCTGAGCAGCTCTTGTTGGATGATGTCACAGAAGTTGGTCACATGATTCCAAGGGGCCTATTAGAGACAGAACTCAGAGGAAGGAACATGGCTCAGAGGCAACCTTATAAACCAAAACCAAACCCACTGCAGTCAGTTGTGACTTGTAGTCCTTGATAAATGTCATCTCAGAGTAGTTACACCTAAGGGTGGCTCTGAGGTTTGAGGGCTGCATGGTGGGTGTGTATATTGGAGGTGGGAGTGGAGATAAGCTCATTTTCTCTTGTTTCATCTGGTTTCGTGGTTCCATCACGAGGAGTGTTACCCAAACGATTTGATTTCTAACCCTGGTCTTGCCCCAGTGGGTTCAGCACAGCCCCAGGTGCAAAGTGTTCTGTGACTCTCTCTCCCAAGCCAACAGGAACAGGAAGTGGAGTCTGCTTTGCGCAGGAAGTACACACTCATAGACAAGAATGACTTTGCAGCCATTTCTGCCGTCCAGAAGGTAAGAGCGACTTGCCTCTTTGGATAGCATTCTCCTCGGACTTTACCATCCCCAGATCATTCCAGAGGCAGCAAGTGTCCTGCATTAGAGCAGATCCATGCTTGCAACAGATAAAGGTAACATGATGACTGTTAACCTTGTAAGAGTAAACTTCAACTGAATTCGACATGATTTCAGTAAATTGGAGATGTGACTAGTAATAAACAAGAGCAATTTGTAGAGCTGGGTCAGAAACAGACCTTAAGATCGATGAGGCATGGAATGAGGTGTCATACCGGTGAGGGGGATTGAAGTGGAAAGCGGACATTTGGCAGGGTGGTCAGGGACAGCTCTGTCATGGACAACCTGAAGCCAGCAGCTGCAACCCCATCTCAGTCTACTGGACAAGCACGCTTACCCTGAGCCTTTCATCCACGTACACCAGGGCGGGGTATAGGCATTCTTCCAAGGGGTTCTAACACTTTCTCTAACCCCTGATTCTGGGCCGGGCTCTCCATCCAGGCAGGGCTCGTGGATGTTGATGGCCACCTGGTGGGTGAGACCGATGGACAGAGCTTTGGTCTGGGAGTTGCCCCTTTTTCTGCTAAACATGGGAAGAAATCCAAGTCCAAGAAAGCATTAAAAGAGCCATCCAGGTGAGTGACCTTCTTGCTATATTTACTCAGTACCTGGTCCTCCTGGGCAGGTGAAAGGGAGGACATGAACTATCCCCCATGTCTCAGCCACTCGGTAGTCGCAGTGGATGCGACTGCTGTCAATTCTCACAATGCCTGTGGGACTCAGTCCAGGGTTGGTCTCGACCCAGCCATAGCACAGTGTCACCTTCTTCCTCATAGCAGCCCAGAGGGAAGAGTTCTGTCCCCATTATATTGAAGAGGAAATGGAGGCTCAGGGAGAAGTCACCTCAGGTCATGCCATCGATGAGTGGTACAGTTGTAGTGAAAAGCCAGGGTGGCGCTCCAGAATTATGCCCTCTGGAATACCATATGAGCCCCCTTCAGCCACTCCTCCATCGTGGTCCACTCGTGAGCCACCTAAAACTCCAGTTCACCTTTCACACAATACTCATTTGTGTCAAGGTCAGAAGAGTGTCCAGGGTCGCGTCATGAGCCTACTCCCCAGGGGTGCTGTGGAGCAGTGGACAGGCACCCAAGTGCTGGGGCCAGCACCTGAGCTCACCTCTCTGTTCTGCACTTCCTACGTCCAAAGGTCCACCGCGGTGGGGGGGCACGAGCGCCTCTGCGTGTCCCCCTTTCCTCATCTCTAAGGGCAATAACAATAGTAATAGCATCACAGGGGCATTTTGTGAGGTTGAATGAGTGAATGCAGTTTCTACACACAGGAAATTCCTGATAGAAATGCGTTGTTACCACGATCATTTGTATAAGGACACAGTCTGGAGCTAACTGTAGGAAACTGTCACCTGCAAGGCAGAAGTTGGGTAGCAGAGGTTGTTGGGTGCCCCTGGCCACCTCCTGCCTCTTCAGGAAGGGCAGTCACACCCAGCCCTCTTTGTTCTGCTGCTGGGTAATCAAGGCAATGACAAATGGGTTGAGGCTTGGTCCCCTAAACCATGCCTGTTGCAAGAAGAAAAGAGAATGAAACAGAGGAGAGAGCTGTTGGCATTCTCCTGTCAGCTCAGTCCTGTACAGATGTGCCCCTCCTGGAGGGCAGACTGAGCCAGAGGGTGGCAGCTGCTTTCCTGGTGGCTGCTGTGGGCACTGAGTTAGGTGGGGAGAGCAGGCTGTGGGCTGGTCAGAGCAGCAGGGCAGATGGGTCCTGCTTCAAGGTTTGCCCATACCCAGACCCTCCCCATACCCAGATGCCTGCATGACTGATGCCTCAGCAGGCACAGGGGTACCCTAAAGCCTGTCGCCTGTCCCACAGGTCACTGGCTTTGAAGCCCTGGAGAATGTACCCATCCTTCTCAAACACCTCCTTCTGAGGCTGCTGAGTAGAAGACTCCTCATTCTCATAAAAGGGAGAAAAATACTGCCTCCTGCTAAAAAACTCCATGACTGTGGGTCACGCTCCACGTTTTGACCTAGGGATGATCAAAGCAGAAACCCTGGTAGTGTGGTGGTAAAGTGCTATGATTGCTAACAAAAGGTTGGCAGTCTGAATCCACCAGGTGCTCCTTGGAAACCCTGTGGGGCAGTCCTCCTCTGTCCTGTAAGGTTGCTGTGAGTCAGAACCTACTCAGTGGCATTTAACAATCACATGATCAAGGCAGGAGCTGACGCCCCTGAAACTACTGCCCTGAGATAATTTTTAAACCTTAAACCCAAAATATCCCCTGAAATTTTTAAACCAAGCAGCCATTTAGCTTGATTAGTAAGGAATGTCTGCCTTGAGCACAGTGCTGTTTTTAAGATCTGTCTATATGGGATCAAAGTGACAAAAACAATTAGAAAGATTAGATATGAAACTTAGAGAGCAGTGAGTTTGTGTTAATTGAGACAGAAAACAACTGGAAAAGAGAGGAGAGAATGGTTATGCAGTTCAAAGAATGTTATCAATGTCACTGAGTTGTGCAGGTAGAAATTATTATTCTTCTCCACAACAGCAAAAAAAAAATTATGTTAAAAAGACACAGAAGCTGATGTGGTGTGGGGCTCCTGGTATAGTGAGGGCTGAAAGGTCCTCCCTCCCTGGTACCTGAGACACCTCACTGCCTGTGGCTGGGTTCCGGGGGCTTCCTTGCCTTCTTCTTCCAGTGCTTCATCAAGAAAGGAAGGTGCCAGCAGCTCTGGGAGTGTCAAGGACATGGAGACAATGTCCACCTCCAAGACCCAGCTGATCACATCTGCCAAGGATGCAGAGGTCAAAGACCCGCTTCTGCGTGACCGGGAGACCTCCAGCACGGAGCCTCACCCCTTGGAATCCCCCAGAGAGGATGCACGCCCACCCAGGTAACCCTCTAATGTTAGGTTCTGCACTAGATCTGTCAAAACCTGAGTATGGTCCTCAACATATAAAGAGTGCCTACAGAGAGAAGGGAAAACGGGGATAAGGGACAAAGAGGGTGGGACCTATTAGCCACTGTGGGAGACTGATGTGACAGTCTGCTTCTGTAAAGATTACAGCCTTGGAAACCCTGTGGGGCAGTCCTACTCTGTCCTACGGGGTCACTCTGAGTCGGAATCTGACTCTATGGCAGTGAGGAAGGGAGGAAGGGAGAAAGGGAGAAAAGGACAAGACTGGGAACACAATCCAAAAAAGGAGAAACATGATGTCTTTCAGACATACAAAAGGGTCCAACCTCAGGAGTGATCAAAGATATATAAGTAAACATGGAATCTTCTAAATAGCAAAGATTTTAAATAGCTAAATTTGTATACTTTTAAATAACTAATACATTCAAAAAATATAAATTCTGAAGTTATGAAAGGGTGAAAACCTCCCTCCAGCCCCACTTTTTCTAGCCACTCAGTTCTCCCCCTGGTGAGTCCATAATTCAGTATTTAGGACTGTATCCCAAGGAAATAGAGATGTGGACAATGTTTATTCAAAAAGATGTTAACTGTATCATTATTAATCATTAATTGGAAAAGAAAAAAAGTTAAATCCTCAGTCTCTAGGGAAAAAGTGAGATGAATTATTATCCTCTTGGAATGTGCAGAGATGTGCAAGACAGCTTTGTTTTTCTAGCCTATGAACATTTCCACACATCAGAGAAGGTAAAAGAATTCTATAGTCAACACATGTATACCAAATGTTCCCTTAATTCTACAATTCACACAATACTGGACTTCTTTTGGGAGTCCTTTGGTAGTGCAAACGAGCTGAGAAGTCGATGGTTTGAATCTACCCAGAGAAAGGCTTGGTGACCTGCCTCTGAAAACCCCGCGTTGGAAACTTTGTGGAGCCAGTCCTACTGTGATGCACAGTCCTACTGTGACACACATGCAACTGCCATGACATGGAGTTAATGGCATCTAGCCATCTGGTTTTTGGGTCCATCATCTTATTTAACATTTCAAAATAAGCTGTAGACATCAGTCTATGTGTCTCACTATCCCAGTACTTCATCCTGTGTCTCATTAGCTAGAGATCTCAAAGTTTTTAACAGTTATGAAAGAATCTTTCTATGAAAAAAAGGTGCAAGATCATATATAGTGCATGGCTTCAACCACTGAAAAACATATGGAAGAATTCCTGGAAGAAAATACAACCACTTGCGTGATTGCCAATAGATAGTTAGTGGTTTTTGTTTTGTTTTGTTCTCTTTTCCTACATGTTTTTTCTTCTGGGCAGGGGTCATTGTGTGTGTGAGTAAGACAGAGATGAGAAAATGATTCCCAAACAATTTAGCTCCCATCTAGAGTAGGGGGCCCCAGAAGGACTCCTGGCCTTCTGCCCTCAGAAGCCCCAGAGAAGGAAGGTGAATTGCCCTGTGGCTCCAGGGTAGCCCCCCTCCCCCACCGTTTTTCCTTCTTACCTGATTTCACCCTCCATCTCCAGGCCCAGCACACCACCCCCTAAGCCTGCAGCCTTTGAGGATTTTAAGAATGAGCGTGGTAGTGAGATCAACCGCATCTTTAAAGAAAACAAAGCCATCCTGAATGAGCGGAGGAGAAGGGCCAGTGAGACCACACAACGCATCAATGCCATCAAGCGGGAGATTGATGTGACCAAGGAGGCATTAAACTTCCAGAAGTCAATACGAGAGAAGCAAGGTGAATGTGACAGGAGGATGGCAAGGGATTTGTGGGATGTCAGAGTCATCCTGCTCCAAATGGGGCAGGCTGGGGCACTGGGCGAATATCACAGACAGTGGAGTATAGCCTACACCCAGGGGTCATCACCCACTTGGCTCTGGTCCAGCCTGGGGGAGCCACCGAATTTACATCCATCAGCCACCCTCTGCCTGTACATCTGCTATTACTACATTATCTCAGACCTAGGCGCTGGGTCTAAGAGGTGCTGCTGCGCATGGAAAAATAGACCCTTGATCCTATGGAGGTTTCCCCAGGGCAGTGGATGGCCAACAACCCCATGTGGCCCTAGGGAACTCACCTCTGTCTGGGTCCTGCTGTGACTGCCTCACTGGGCATGGTGGTCAGGGCCAGTCAGGGCCATGAGAGTCCCAGGAGGGAAGAGGGAATGTAGATACCCGAGAACAAAGGGACTAAAACTTTTGAACCCCTGAAGCTGTGTTGGCCTGGCAAAGTCTCCTGTCCTAGGGCAAATGGTATAGGAGGACCCAGGCTTAGAGAGCAGCAGAAACCCCTGTGTAGGAGCTCAACTGCCTGTCCTTGTCCCAATGGCAGGCACTGCCCTCACCTGCACTGTGGGCCAAGGGTCCTCAAACTTGAGCATGCAGTGGACGCATCTGGGAGAGCTGATCAAGTGCAGATTCCCAGGCTACAACCAGTGGTTCTCACTCAGAATCTGGAGCCAGACACAGAATCTTCACTTAATGAGAGACTGGCCAACTCTGAGGCAGAACCAGAGGCTGCACTCTTGTCCACTTTCCTGACTTGATCCCACTGTCTTCCAGAGCAGCACAGCACAGCCCAGTTTATGAGGCTTCTCTCACCCAACCCAGGTGGCATAGTGGTTAAGTGCTATGACTGCTAAAAAGTCAGCAGTTTAAATCTACTAGGTGTTCCTTGGAACCTCTGTGGGGCAGTTCTACTCTGTCTGTTGGGTCGCCATGAGTCAGAAGTGACTTGATGGCAATGGGTTTGGTTTTAGGCTTCTTGACCAATCACGACTCCATTCCAGGCTGACTTTCCTGAACATATTCACTGATCGCTTGGGGCATTTCTGGACCTCACTTAGTTTATTTCTGAGGGGAACATTTCTGAGGGCAATCTTATTTTCAAATTCTTGGGGCCACTCTGCTCACATCCTACAGATCACTCATGATGTACTTTTCCAAATGGCAAGGACTTCCAAGGGGTGTGAGAAACTACAAAAGGCTTGACACAGACTCTAGACAGGCCCCCACCAGGAAGCTCCAGGGAGGGGACACAGTTAAGGTCTCACAGGACCACTAGGCACTTTTTTGTCTCCTCTGCGCACAGCCTTCTGGACACACAACCCCCATTACATTTACCCATTTAAAGTGACATACATGCTTTGGTAAACAGAGAAAAGACTGAGGTTGTCAAGGCCTTCACTTTTCTTGGTTCCACAATCAACATCCACGGAAGCAGCAGTCAAGAAATCAAAAGATGCTTTGCATAGAGCAAATCTACTACAAAAGGCCTCTTCAAAGTGTTGAAAAGGAAAGATATCACCTAAGGTGCGCCTAACCAAGGATGGCGAGACTACACCTCACATACGTTGGATTCGCTATCAGGAGGGATCCGCCCCTGGAGAGGGACATCATGCTTGGTAAAGTGAGGGTTACTGAAAAAGAGAAATACCCTCACTGAGATGCACTGACTCAGTGACTACAGCAGACTACAGCTTCAAGCAGAGCAAGGATTGTGAGGATGGCACAGGACCAGGCAGTGTTTCATCCTGTTTTATGTGGGGTCCCTATAGGTCAGAATCAATTTCATGGCACCTAACAGTGACACATGCATGGCTTTGCTGACATCTTGGTCACTCCTGAATATACCCTAAAATGGACAGTTTAAAAGGATGAGATGAGGAAGAGCTAAAAAAACATTTTTTAAATATTTAAAATTTTTATCTGCTTGTACCTCAAAACATTTTTGTTCTTTTTCCCCAAAGCCACTTCATCTGGAGGGGGCAAATTAAGTAAATTCACTTTTTTCAAATAACTGCCAGGTACTTTATGACTGTCAGCCACTTGTAGGCCCAGAAGAATCAGGAAATTTGGAACATGAGTCTTTTGTAAAAGAAAAATGCAACATCATCTTGAAGTTCAACCTTTTAAATTTTTCTCTTGGAGAAAATCCAAGAATTTCGGGTAGTACAGATAATGTTCCCAGTCACTTCCTATCGAAAGGCAGTGGAAACACCAATAAAAGATTTGTGCATATCAAAGCAGCTACATCAGGGATGTCCTGACCTCACAGCCATGTGGCCGGTTGCTCACACTGAAGGAGAGGGACCTGGAGATGGTGACTCTGCACACCCAATCTAGATGGGGTCCTGTCCCCTTCATGGTATCAATGATGCTTAATTAACATGCTTTACTTTTCCCCATGAACGTCAGTGGATGTGCTAATGTTTTCCTTTGGTCCCAGGGGCTGCCTGGTGCACACACCTCAAGTCACATGCAGGACTCGTTCACCGTGGGTCCTGAGCACTGGAAGCTCCTACCCAAGGAGATAGATGTGAGAGCTTTGCTGAGCTGCCAAGATGCTGTGGCTAGTAAGACAGCTGGTTGAATGGCGCTGTGGATTTGGTTATCTTGTCTCAATCCACCAGCCCTTGCTGAACTGACAAGTCTTAGAAAAGTCTGTGCAAACAGACTGTGGTTCGAAGAGTCAAATAATAGCACAGCTCCTCCAGCTCCACAGTGCTCTAACAGCCACTCAGCATGGTTAAGATGTCTGATCGTGTGACAAGAAGGTGGCTGGTACTTGACAGAATCATAAAGAAGATAATTAGAGACATGGCTTTACATGAACTGTTATTGCTGATGAACCTTGCCCCACATGCCTTGTGATTTTAGCCAGTGATGCCAGTTCATGGGTGGAATTTATTTTAAAAAGTCAATTATTTATGTAATAGGGTGTTTACTCATATCTTTGACTCTTGGAGTACAAGGTCAAAATTAAATGTGGAGCATATGAAGACTGCCTGTTCATGTACTCATCCTAGAAAAAGTGCTGCATACCTCATTGCTGACTATCACTACAGTCACCTTTGAAGTACTCCCCTTGGGAAGCTAAGCGCTGATGCCAGTGCCTAGTCTCCCCTTCGAGACAATTTTGGAACTCTTTTTCTGGAATCGCCATCAGAGCTGTTGTTGTATTACCCTTGATGTCCTGAATGTCATCAGAATGTCTTCCTTTAAATATTTCCTTACCTTCAGGTAAAGGAAAAAGTCAATGGGAGCCAGATTAGGTGATTAGGGAGGGTGTTCAATACAGTTATTTGTTTACTGGCTAAAAACTTCCTCACAGACAACTATATAATTCAGTTCCTGAATTTGTCACCATGCTACCATGCACAGTGATCATTCCAGAAGCCAGCCAAGTGTCGTCGAGTAAGATCCAACTCATAAAGAGTTCCAAAATTGCCTTGAAGGGTGGACCAGACATTGGCATCAGTACCTAGCTTTTTAAGGGGAGTACTTCGAAGGTGACCGTAGTGATATTCAGCAATTGCGTATGTAGCACTTAGAATGGACCTCATAGGTCATGTCTAGCCTTTCCTCTACCCACCCTTCCTATTTGTCCTAAAAGTCATTGTGAGCCTTCTGATCTGAGGCCCCCCCATTAAGAAATGTCCTGGCAGCCTGGCCTCCCCTCATGCTGTGCCTACCTCCATGCCACATCTAGCCCTTCCTCTGGGCTCCTGGCTCCCTGCTTTGCCAGCACAGTTCCCTCTTTCTGAACGCCTTCCTCCCTCCACCCCAGGGGAGGCTTGCCGACTCCCCAACTACTCCATCCTCCCGCAGGTGAGTATGAGAACAAGGGGCTGACAATCATTGATGAGGAGGAATTCCTGCTGATCCTGAAGCTCAAAGAGCTCAAGAAGCAGTACCGCAGCGAGTACCAGGACCTGCGTGACCTCAAGGCTGAGATCCAGTACTGCCAGCACCTGGTGGATCAGTGTCGCCACCGCCTGCTCACAGGTGCGCCAGGGGGGAAGGCTGGCTGACCACCTGAGGTCCAGGGGGATGCAGGGCAAGGCCACAGACCAGACTCTGGAAGTGGCTTTGGAGCCTCCTGCTGGCAGAAGCAGGGCCTGGGGAGGGGCTTCAGATGTAGAGTTCCCAGGACTGTGAGGTCTGAAGACAGAGCTGGGGACAGAGTGAGATTCTTGGGCAGCAAATGAACAAGAGTGATTATGCAGACAGGTATGCAGACGGGCACACTCAGCACGTGCCTGCTTCCTCAGGGTCTCCCCTCAACCTTATGGTACTCTCTCCCTGCCTTCCTGCAGAATTTGACATCTGGTACAACGAGTCATTTGTCATCCCTGAGGACATGCAGGTGGCACTGAAGGCATGCGGCAACATCCGACCAGGCATGGTTCCTGTCAACAAGATCGTGTCTCTGGTGAGCAGCACAGGGGCAGGGACAGGGGCGGGGGCAGTGGCTGAGCACAGGGTAGTGGGCAGTGCTCCTTGTCCTCTGAGCTTGCCATGAACATAGCAGTATAGGTGATCTCAGCCTCTCTTAGGGCTGGCCTGGGCAGGTGGGCAGCTGTGTCCTCTCCCCAGGTATCAAGCAGTGAGGTCAGCACAGCAGACATCAGTCTTGCTGCTGCTACCCTTTTGGGGTGGCTCATAGTGCCCATGTGGCAAGAATGAGGTGTCTGTGGAGACAGGCAAACTTGGTGACTGATGTCATTGTGTGCTGCCCAGGGTTTTCAAACCAGGCTGAAGGGACTGTGGTGGCTGTTGCCCTCCTCAGGGAGAAGATGACCAAGACAGGTTCAGCCAGCTCCAGCAGACAGTGTTGCCTGAGGGCCCTGACTCTGTCTCCTTCTACAATGCCAAAGTCAAGACAGAACAAAAGGTAACTCAGGAAGTCCACGTCTAGGAGAGCAGGGGCCTCAGAGACCTCGTTACCAGTACATCCAGGGCCACTCTGCCTACTTTAGAGAGGGATGGGGAATGGTGCCAGTCCAGAGAGAGACCCAGACTCACCCAAGTTCTGTGGGTATCCTTTGCCAGCTCTGGGATCCTGGGACTGGGCTGGACCAAAAATGGGCCCTGACACTCAGGGAGAACCAAGAAGTCTGCTCTAAGGAAACAAGAGACAAGGAAGCAAGCCAGTGGGGGGCCACTAGCCCAGACACCAGGACCAACTGCCTAACCACCCATCAGCCCTGAGCCGGTCATTCCCCTGACTTCCCCAGACCTCCACTGCTCAGCTGCCCTCTGAAGGCAGAGAGAAACTGGACACAGTGCCCTGCCTATGGGACAGGAACTCCACTGGGCTACACTGTGTCTCAGTCACTCTTGAGGAGGGACTTCCTGAAAGGCACATTCAAAAAAGCCTCAGGAGCAAGTGTCCCCAGGGCAAGATGGTTTGCAGGGAAGTTTAATGCCAGGTGGAATTCTAAGACAAGTGACCATGCACAAAGGAGACTGACAGGCAAGCAGACCTGGAGATGGGGGACTGGAGTGGGCACAGGATGCCTCAGGATGCTCTGGGCATCAGAGTCACATCATCCAGAAACACATATATTGGGGAACAGCAAAGGAGTAGCAAGCCTTGAACCGTGACACTACATCCCTGCTCCAGAACTACCCTTCATGCCTCTGCAAGCTTGGGCATTCTTCTTTGGTCATATTGTGGCCTAGCTGTTGTTTCCACCCAGGCCGTCGACATCTCCATGGGACAGTGTGGCACCGCCTCCCCTTTGCTTCCACCTGCCTCCAGATGTGAGGCCACCAGGATTTTTGAAATCTCACATGGGCTGTGGGCTGTGTCATGCTAACTTTTCTGCTTATTCTCTGAACTTCCCTCCCATCACTATCCCTCAGAGGATGAGTGAGGTCACTTTTCTGAAGGCTCTTGCATAGTCCTTTTTAGGATCTGGGTAATGGCAGCTGTCTCTATAGAACTGCCTGTTCTGGACATTTCTCAGAAATGGAATCATATCACATGTGGCCTTTTGTGTCTAACTTCCTTCACTTGGTGTAATGTTTCCAGAGTTTAGCCATACTGTATCATGTTATCACAACTTTGTTCTTTTTATGTTCAAACAACTTTCCTATATATGACTATACCATGTTTTGTTTATTATCTGTTGATAGACACCTGGTTTATTTCCCCTTTTTATTAATTAGGAATAATATGAACATTTGCATCCAAGTTTTTATGTGAACATATGTTTTTATTTCTCCGAAGTATATACCTAAGAGTAGAATAGCTGGGTCATATTGTAATTTTTGAAAAGTAAAGGTGTCACCTTGAAGACTAAAATGCGCCTGATCCAAGTCATGGTATTTTCAGTCGCATCAGATGCATGCAAAAGCTGAACAATGAACAAAGAAGACAGAAGAAGAACTGATGCCTTTGAACTGTGGCGCTGGAGAAGAATGTTGAATGTACCATGGACTGCCAAAAGACCAAACAGATCTGTTCTGGAAGAAGTATAGCCAGAGTGCTCTTGGAAGCAAAGGTGGCAAGACTGCAGCTTATATACTTTGGACATGTAGTCAGGAAGGATCAGTCCCTAGCGGAGGACATCATGCTTGGTAGAGTGGAGGGTCAGCAAAAAAGAGGAAGACCCTTGATGAGATAGATTGACACAGAGGCTGCAACAACAAGCCTAAGCATAAAAATGACTGTAGACCTGGTGCAAGACCAGGCAGTTTTTTGTTCTGTTGTGCATAGAGTCACTATGAGTCAGAACCAACTTGACAGCACCTAACAACAACAACAACATGGTAACTCTATGTTTAACCTTTTGAGGAACCGCCAAACTTTTTCGTGCAGCAGCAGCCTCATTTTCTATGCTTACCAGTAAGGCATAAGTGTTCCAGTGAATCCACATCTTTGCCAACACTTGTTATTTTCCACTTTTTAAAATTTAGCTATCCTGGTAGATATAAGTACAACCAGAGTGCTCCTTGGAATCAAAGATGGTGAGACTGCATCTTATGTATAATTTGGACATGTTGTCAGGAAGGATCAGCTCCTGGAGAAGGGCATCATGCTTGATAGAATGGAGGGTCAAAAAGAGGAAGACTGTCAACAAGAGGGATCGATACAGTGGCTGCAACAATGGACTTAAGCATAAAAATGACTGTGGGCATGGCACAAGACCAGGCCGTGTTTTATTCTGTTATGCATGGGGTCACTCTGAGTTGAAATTGACTTGACAGCACCTAACAACAACAGTAGATGTAAAGTGGTATTTCATTTTGGTTTTCACTTGTGTTTCCCTAATAACTAATGCAATTTAGCACCTTTTCCTGTGCTTATTGGCCATTTTATATCTTCTTTGGAGACACATTTTAACCATTTTTTTAATTATGGGTTGCTTCTCTTTTAGCTGTTGAATCATAGCTGTTCTTGACATATTCAGGATAATAGACTCTGATCACGTAATATGATCTGCAAATATTTTCTCACATTCTGTGAGCTGATTTTTAACTCTCCTGAGGTGTCCCTTGATGCACAAAATTTTTAATATTAAGCTTAATTTATCTATTTTGTCTTGTCTGTGCTTTTGGTGTTCGATCTAGGAAACATTGCCATATTCACAGTCATAAAGGTTTGCCTCTATATTTTCTTCTATGAGTTTTATAGTTTTAGCTCTTAGATTCAGGTCTTTCATTTTGAGTTAGGGGAGCAGAGCCAAGATGGCAGACTAAACACACATCTCCCTAAATCCCTCTGGAAACCAAGACCTGAAATGATAATTAAACAGAGCCTTCTAGACACCTAGTAAGCCCTGGGATGCAGCATAAAGCTGTTAATTTGGACTTCATACCACTGAATGCAAAACCTCCTCTCCTTCACTGACCCCACTCTCAGCGAGCAGAGGCTTGCACAGACCGAAGGTAATTCACCATTTTGATATTTTTCCCCTCTGTCTTGGCCAGTGGGCAGAGCTGGGACTCGACTAGCTGCTGGTCTCAGACGCACTGCTGGTGGGACCGGCAAGCGTAATTACCAGGTTCTGAGAGCCTGGCTTTGGACTCTGTACACCTCGGCTCCCATGGCCTATCTTTCTGCCTCCACCATGTGGTAGCTGTACAGACGTACTGTGTGGGACGCCATCTTGATCCACTGGGAAATGGATAGGCCCAGGCAGAGGCCCCAGCCGGACTTGGTTCCTAGGCTGGGAGATGGCGCCTGCCAGGGGGCGAGTGCTTTTCCAGCAGGGAGGTTGTGTTTTGCACAGTGTCACCTGTGGCTGGGGCCCAGTGGTGGAGGCTGTGGACTCTCTGCATTTTGGCACTCTTGGCCTCTCTTTCTGCCAGGAGACTGGTCCTGGCCAGCTGGCAAGCTTGTGCAGGATGCCATCTCGTTTCAGTAGAAGGTAGAGTCATCCATACGGAAGCCTCAGCTGGACCTAATTCCTGGGCTGGGAGGCAGTGCCTATCCAGAAGAGACCGCTTTCCTAGCAGAAAAGCAGAATTCTACACAGTATCACCTATAGCTGGGGCCTGATAGCAGAGGTTAGTAGGCCAGTAGCCCTTCTGTATTTTGAGCTAATTTATAACATCTGGAGTTCAATATAGAGGTGCTTACTTTGCCAGCTGGGAAGAAGGACATATACACCTGAAAACTTGACTGACTTTGGAAGTTGTCAAATACTTTTTACTTCTCATTTTAAGACAGCCTTGAGAAACAACTGTGGTCCATCTTCATAGCATCTCTCCCAGCTTCTGCTGACCCACATGAAGCCCAGAAAGCAGCAAACATTGGAGAAGATGGTAACCCAGAAATCACCCATGGCATCAGAAGGCCCCCCAAAGAAACCACCTCAGAACTTCCCAGATGGAGAAGCTTTTCTGAAACTATCAGAAGGTGAATACAAAAGGATTATATAAAGGCCCTCCCAGACTTTATACAAAATGCAGAGCAAAACAAAAAATTAAGCAAGCTATTTGATCTGATGGAACACCAGTATTCAGAAATCCAACAGATCAAGAACAAAATCAAAGACATAGAAACTTCAATTCAAAGCCAAGAAAACAGAATGGAACAAATGGAAAATAGAATTTCTGATCTGGAAGACACAGCTAATGACTCCAGCATCTATGAGGAGAAATTAGAAAAAAGAAACAAGAAAAATGAAGAAGCATTAAGAAGCATGTGGGGCTCTATTAAGAAGAACAATCTATGATTAATTGGAGTTCCTGAACAGGACAAGACACCTGAGAACACAGACAGTATTGTTGCTGAGCTGCTGAAAGAAAACTTCCCAGAAGTTATGAAAGAAGAGAATAAAGATATCTGAGATACATATCAAACACCACTCAATACAAATCTCAATAGAAGACTCCCAAGACATATTATAATCAAGCTTAACAAAATGAGACATAAGCAGCAACTCTTAAAGGCAGCAAGACTCAAAGCAAAGCTGGCATTCAGAGGGAAACCCTTTCAGCTTTCGTCAGATTTCTCAGCAGAAACAATGCTGGCATGGAGACAGTGGCATGACATATTCAAAGCCTTAGAGAAGAACTTCCAACCGAGAATTATATATCCTGAAAAACTGTCTTTCAAATATGAAAAATGAAATGAAGACATTCACAGATAAACAGAAACTCAGAGACTTTGTAAAAATCAAACCAAAGCTACAAGAAATACTGAAAGAATTTCTTGGCTTGGAAGAACAAAATCACTAACTTTACATTTTAGAAGGATACATTATCCAGAATCCTGCTCAGTTAGGGAAGGCTCCAAACCCAATCAAAGCTACAATAGTGAAAGAAACGATCTAGTGATCGTATCATGTAAACTATGATATCATCATATTAAAAAGAGGGATGTACTACAGTCGTTATAGTCCTTCCAGGTGGAGAGGAAGTTGACAAGACTGGTGGCAATCAAAATTGGGTTTATATATAGTTTATTAAGGGGGATCATAGGGACAGCCATAAAGCACAATAAAAAAGCAACATACCGTATCAAGAAATGTAATACAGGAGTCTCAACAACCGCAAAACCAACCCTGAGAAAAGGGAAGAATCAACTCACAAAGAAGAAGGTCGCAGAGCAGATTAATAAGATCAACAGAGAAAACATCAACACAGAAATAGACATATCACAATGGCAGCACTGAACACATACCTATCAATAATTACACTGAATGTGAATGGACTGAATGCTCCAGTAAAGAGACATCGAGTGACATCTTGGATCAAAAGACATGACCTATCTATATGTTGCCTACAAGAAACTCATCTTGGACTTAAAGATAGGAACAAACTGAAAATTAAAGGATGAGAGAACATATGTGGAGCTAACGATGAACAAAAGAAGAGCAGGTGTGGCAATTTTAATTTCAGATAAAATCAATTTTAATGTAAAATCTACTATTGTGGGCAAGGATGGTCACTGTTTATTGCTGAGAAGTTCAATACACAAGCAGAACTTAACAATATTAAATATTTATGCACCTAATATTAGAGCATCTAAATACGTCAAAGAAACACTGACTATACTCAAAAAGGAGATAGATCACTCCACAATAATAGTAGGAGACTTCAGCACTCCACTGTCAATATTGGACAGATCATCTAGAAAAAAGCACAGTAAAGACACAGAAGACCTTATTGCCACAATTAACCAACTAGACGTCATCGACATATACAGAACTTTCTATCCATCAGCGGACAACTACACCTTCTTCTCCAGTGCACATGGAACATTCTCCAGAATAGACCGTGTGTTAGGACATAAAGCAATTCTCAACAAAATCCATACCATTGAATTAATGCAAAGCATCTTCTCAGATCATAAAGCCATAAAAGTTGAAATCGATAGCAGAAAAAACATAGACAGAAGTGGAACTCATGGAAACTGAACAACACCTTGCTCAAAAACTCATGAGTCATAGAAGAAATCAAGAATGAAATAAATTTATGGACTCCAACGAGAATGAAAACACTTCCTACCAGAACCTGTGAGATACAGCCAAAGCAGTGTTAAGAGGTCAGTTTATTGCCATAAATGTACACTTCTGGAAGAAAGAAACCAAATCAAAGAACTGACCCTACAACTCGAACAAGTAGAGACAGAACAACAGAGGAACCCCTCAGGCAACAGAAGAAAACAGATCATAAAAATTAGAGCAGAACTAAACGAGTTAGAGAATACAAGAACAACTGAAAAAATTGAAAAGACCAAAAGCTGGTTTCTTGAAAAGATCAACAAAATTGACAAACCACTGGCTAAACTTAAGAAAAACAGGAAAGAAAACAACCTAAGTAAGAAATGACAGGGGAGTTGTCACCACAGATCCAACAGAAATCAAAAATATCATAGCTGAATACTATAAAAGACTGTATTCTAACAAATTTGAAAACCTAGAGGAAATGGACAAATTCATTTTGAGTTAATGTCTGTGGACAGTGTATAGCAGGAGTCCCTCTTCATTCTTTTGTGTGTGGATATCCAGTTGTCCTAGCATCATTTGTTGAAAGATTGGTTTTCTCACATGGAATTTTCTTGGCATCCTTGTTGAAAATCAATGAGGGCTTATTTCTGGATTCTAGATTCTATTCCGTTGACCATATGTTTCTCTTTTTGCCAGTACCACCACACCGTGATGACTGTAGATTTGTAGAAAGTTTTGAAATCAGGCAGTACGAGTCTTCCAACTTTGTTCTGTTTCAAGATGGTTTTGGCTATTCTGGATCCCTTGCATTTTCATATAAGTTTTAGGGGTCAGCTGGTCAATTTATGCAAAGCAGACAACTGGGACTTCTATTGAGATTGTGTTTAATTTACAGATCACAGAGTTTTGCCATCTTAACAATATTAAAAGTCCTCCAATTCATCAACAGAAGATATCTTTCCATTTATTGATTGTCACTGTTGTTAGGTGCCGTCAAGCCAATTCCAACTAAGAGCAGGCCTGTGCACAACAAAACATTGCCAATCCTACACCATACGCATAGTGCACGGTCACTGTAGTGTCTGTGCCCAGTCTTGCAGCCACTGTGTCAGTCTATCTCACTAAGGGTCTTCCTCTTTTTCACTGACCCTCTAACTTACCAAGCATGATGTCCCTCTCCAGGTCAGGTGCACTATAGTCCTCAAAGGGACATCTTTGCTTTTTATTTTTATTGTGATTAAGTGAAAGCTTGCAATCCAAGTCAATTTGCCATATAAAACTTGAACATACAGCTCTGTACAACACAATCTGCTCTCCTCATCCTGTGGCAGCACTCTCTGCCTTTCCACCTTGTATTTCCAGTATCCACTCAACCAACACTTGTCCCCTTCTTTCTCCACCATCCCCTCTGTTCTCTAAAGAGGAACCAGTTGGACAGCCTCATATATATATTAAGTCAACATCTTTTCTTTTTAATACTTTAAAGAGGTCTTTTGCAGCATATTTATCCTATTCAACATGTTTGATTTCTTGACTGCTGCTTCCATGGGCACTGATTGTAGATCCAAATAAAAGAAAATCCTTGACAACTTCAGTCTTTTCTCCCTTTATCGTGATGTTGCTGATTGGTCCAGTTGTGAGTTTTTTTGTTTTCTTCATCAGTAAGTGCTTCAAGTTCTCTTCACTTTCAGCAAGCAAGGTTTTGTCATCTGTGTACTGCAGGTTGTTAATTAGCCTAGCTGTGGGGCTCTAACAGCCTAGTACAATTTTAACCCCTTTCAAGGATTCCACTTTAACATGGGATTCCCCACCTTATGGGGAATCTAGGTTACCTCTCCATATGATAGTCTGGTTTGGGCATTAGTTTGCTTACTGTTTATTGTTTCTGTTTCTGCTTATTTCTTCCACTTGGTTTCCCAGATCCCAGCAGTGCATTAAGAGGGCAGATTTGTGAACATTTAGTTGACTTGAGGAGCGAGGGCCCTTCAGAGTACCCATGGCCCCATCCCACTGGAGATACAGCCTTCTTTTCTTTTGCAGTATAATTCTTGTCAGGAACTTTCAAGTAGGCCATTGAAACATGCATACCTCCTTTTAAATATGCCTGCCACAAGCCTTTTAAAACAGTTTTAAATACTTCTTTTTGGATGAAATAATGAAAGGGATCAAATGGAATGCTAGTTCTCACAGAATTGGGACTAGTCAGAGGGAGGCCTTTTCCAGAAATTGCTGCAGGAAGAATGATGAGGTAGGTTCGAGTGGCCTGGGTTCTGAGTCCTTGCTAAGTCCACACCTCCTAACCAACTCCTGTTCTCTCCTCTTTCCTGTGACAGCATAGTTACCTGAAAACCACACTGGGCCTCCAGTCAGCACACAGAAGATAGCGTCAAGGCCCCCAGCACTTCCAGCCAACTCTAGTGGAGCTGCGTAACAGTCCATCCGGAGTGCCAGCCCCCCCAAGGCTGGAACCTAGTTGACAGACTACACAACAGCCCGCCTGCCAGGAGCACCCTCCATAGGACACCCGTGCTCACCTTTGTAGAACACTGCTGGCCTCAATTCTCTGTCCCATATGCAAGGAAAAGATCAAACAACTTTCTGGTTTGGACGTCTAGTGCTCATCCAGGGGCTTTGCTTTCTCTCATCTGTAAACGTCTGGAGTCAGAACTGAGTTGGGAGCAGGAGAATAAAACAGGCCTTTGTCCCTTTGGCCCACTTCTTCCCTGAATGGTTGTCTTCAAGGTGAGTTTGGCCTGAGATGTGCTGGTGCTCATAGCTTCTTCAGATCCTGAGTCTTCCCGGGGCATCATCTCTGTGTCCCTGAGCTGCTGAAGGCAGGAGGAGGTCCTCCTTCTTCTGCAACCAGCAGAGGACTGAGTCCAGCCTCCAACCTCAAATAGGCATGAGGCAGAGTGGGGTCTGCTGTACCTGAGAATGAGCAAGTAGCTTCTGGAGCACATGCCCTCTAAGTTACCAGAACACTGCAGCCTTCCCTACCCAGCATGTGTGTCAAGGCTAGTGTCCGTCTGTCTTTCTGGGTATGTATAGGCTGCAGACAAGCACAAGTGGAAGTGGCCAGTTTACCCTGCATAAGAACAGGGATTACACCATCAGCACTGAGCAGGGAAGAGAGGACTTTACTCTCTGGTTAAGTTTTCAGGTTGCAGACTTATCCCCTTAGTGGCTGTACCAATGGGACAGAGTTCACAGCTCTGCTCAGAGAACAAACTCAGGACCTCTGGGGCCTCTCAGCTGATGCACCATGTACCTGGGTTGGGAAACTTAGTTTCCACTGAGGCAGAAGTTTTGGAGCTTCTTTGGAATCTTGCCTGTTACACCCTGTTCTCTTGCACAAGGTCTTGGCCTTGCACTCTGTGGGCACTCCCTTCATCTAACACCATCTCAGCAAGTCTGTGATGTTGCTGTGATTGGAGCCAACAGAAAGGGGTCCTAACCACCCTGCCACTGGGGGTTATGAGAGAAAACTCTAGATCATGTCTGACAAGTGACATCTGGCTCTGGGAACACTTTATACAAGGAATGAAGAAGAAACCAGCTCTTACCTGGAGGGTAAGAGGAATGTGACAGAGGCCCAGGCAGGGCTGCCAGGTGGCAGGGAAGCAAAGGAGTCAGATTTGTGTGTTCCCTCAGTGGGGACAGAGATGAGCAGGGACAGAAGTTTTCGTAAAAGGTATAAATGGCTGAATGGCAGACTTGATATAGGGAGAGGCTTAAAATAAGAGCATCCCCCATGAATCTAGCAGTGAGAGCCCCACTGCTGGAGGCTACCTGGCAAGGAGTTTCCAGAACCTTCCTGCACCCAGAAGCATGTTGAACTGATGGCATCCTTCCAACTCAAGACCCCATGATTCTGTTCTTCAGCCCATCAATGAGCAGATGGATGTGGGTTTTGTTACAGAGAGAAAGTAGACCGGGTTTTTTTGAGGTCTCTTCTCTTCTCCTTCCCAAGCTCCCCTTCTCTTTCATTAGTTGATATGTGATGGTTCTTAAATAGCTTTCAGAGACTCTTAGTACATTACACCAAGGCTTTCCCAAGCAGCTTTGAAAGCCCCTAACTTCATTTCCATAGATGACACATAGTGACTCACTGACCAGTACTAATTATATGTATTTGACTTTGTTGGTCGGTCAGTCCTGGTATTTATTGATTGTGGCCAAATAGGCAGATCTACCTAGGCTCTTCCTACCCTCCCAGTGATGAAAGCCTTAGGCAGAAGGATTCTAATTCCTTCTTTCCTTGGCTGCCCCCTCAGGTCTTTGGGGCACCTCAAGAAATAGACAAGTAGTGTGTCTTCTTATTAGGGTCATAGGGAGCAGCTGTTTGTGGCATTACTGCTCTCCCATCTCTTCAGTTCCCTATCACTGGCTAGATGGAATGACCCCAGTGGATATCTTGCCTACAGAAAAGCCCAGGCAGCCAATCTGGTCTGCTGGCCAAGGGAAAACTGGGCCTCCGTAGTGGCAGTTATTCCTGGATGCTGTCACATTTGTATGTAGCACATTCACCATCACACAGGCCTCCTTGGTCAGTTGTGACACAGACTGAAACCGATAATCATCACATGGACAGAACCACAAGCATAAACAAGGGTGGTGCTTGGTAGGTCATCCTCTATATGAACTCCTCACAGGAGCAGATGCTTCCAGCATGACAGGGAGGTAGGAGGCATCATGTCCACTCAGTTGGCCTGTTTTTCCAGAAAACAGTCCCTGCTGAGCTAAACTGACAATCAAAATCACCCCAAAGGGACTTTCAACTCCATTGAAGTGACAGGTAAGATAACCTGAAAACACTCTTGCTGTAATCACTTAGAGATGCCGACTAAAGTGTGACATTGTTTTAAACACAAAACTAAACCTGCTAGAAAGAGGGAACTTCCAGGAGCTGAAGATAAAGGGGAAAAGTGAAAACCAGAGTGGTCAGCTCATGAATCAACTAAGACAGCTCAAGATGGGAAGAAAGTGTGTGGGTAGATTACTGACTTGAACATTAATGTCCACACAAGAAGGAGAAATGAGATTTTGGCCAGTGCTAAGTAGGAATTTGGAAATGAGACCCCCTCCCTAAAGCTGCTATCTGAAGGCTGTTTCTTTGGTAAAGAGGTGAACTAGAAAGATAGACAACAGACAGATATATGGATAGACAGACAGATAACTGCAGTTGAGCCAACTCCAAAAAATAAAATAAGCCACTGCCCTTGAGTCAGGTCCAACTCACAGTGACCCTATAGTTCAGAGTAGGACTGCTCCACAGTCTCCAAGAAGTACTTGGTGGATCTGAACTGCAGACTTAACCACTACGCCACCAGGGTTTCCTGTCATGAAGAGATAACAAGGTCTTGTTCCCCAGGACAAGGGGAAAAGTTTCTCTGGGAATTACAACTATGTACAAGTTGAAGGTTTAAATTTACACTCTGTGGTTCCAAGAGCCATCAGGCTAAGGAATTGGCATAAAAACGAGCCCAGGCTAGTGAAAACACTGAAACACGGTAGAATAAAAAATCTATACATGCCCTTTATTCAGCCACACAGCATTCACTCCAAGTTCTAGTTAATATGAACTCACAATCCAGAGATTAAATCACACACAAGGAAACAACTAACTTGGAGGATAGTCAACAGACACAATGAAAGTAGGATTAGACTCCTAAGAACTTGATAGCAAATTATTTGATACAGATCTACACAAAGTATGTGTTACATAAAGGCAAAAGAATAAAAAATATGATAAAGGATATCAAAAGACTACAGATATTTTTATTGTGATTAAGTGAAAGTATACAATCTAAATCAGTTTTGCATCAATTTTGCGTGCCTGTCTGCACCTCCATCTGCTTTCCTCACCCAGTGACAGCAGATTCCTCCTTTTCACTCTATACTTCTAGTAGCCTCTTAATGAGCACCTGTCTCCTCTCCTCTCCACCCTCCTCTCTCCCATCTAGAAAGAAACCAGTAGGACAGCCTCCTATAAATGTATAAAACCTTAAAGTACACACACCAAATGGTCACACTGTGTCCCTGAGTCCAGTCCATTCTTGTCTGAAGAGTTGACCTCAGCACTGGTTTCCGGTCAGGACCAGCAGCAGGTCTAGGGGCTGTGTTCCCAGTGGACCGTCCAGGCTGTCAGACCATCCATTCTGGTCTTTTAGTAGAGTTCTTGAGCTGTACCCCTTTTTATGGTTTTGCCTCAGGGACTCTACACTGTGTCCCCCATCACAGCTGCCTTTGGTGGTGGCCGGGCACCATCTGGTTCTTCTGGTAAAGAACTACAGATTTTTTAAAAATCTGGGAATGAAAAAAATGTAGTTCTGAAAACAAAAGTGACAAAGAAGATAGGAGAGAATTGATGAAACTAGACCTGAGGGAACTGTCTAGAATGCAGGATGGAGAAATGAGGTGGAGAATTGAAAGCAGGACAGACAGAATGAGAAGACCCCATATCCATCCAACCTCAGATCCAGAAGGAAGTAATAGTCTATAGATTTAAACATCATCCTTATATTGACTCCCATTCTTATGCATTCAGCTTAGACCTCTCTCTTGAATTCCAAACCTGTATAGCCACCTATTTCCATCTGAAATCTCCACTTAGATGTCTAATACCAAACTTGCTGCCATCAAGCCAGTTTCCAATAGTAGTGACCCCATAGTTTCCAGGACTATAAATCTTTACAGAAGCAGACTGCTACATCTTCCACAGAGATGCTGGTGGTTTTGAACTGCCAACTTTTTGGTTAGTGGTCAATTGCTTTAACCACTGTACCACCAGGGCTCCTTTGATAGATATCTACCAATCAGTATGTTCAAACCTAAATACATAATTGTCCCTCAAACATGCTGCAGACACAGCTTCTCTCCTTTCAGCACAATTGCTGAGGCCAAAATCCATAGTATTATCCTTGGTGCCTCTCTCTCACACCCCACACACAATATCAGGAAATCCAAAATTTGCTTCTCCCCACTTCTACTGCCTCTACCCTGATCTAAGCTACCATCATTGTCTGGTTATTGCAGTTGCTTCCTGTCTCTCTGCTTCCCCGTGCTGTCTATTTCCATCACAGCACTTAGGTTGATTCTTTTGAAATAAGATCACAATATACTTCAAACTTTCAATGTCTTCTGTTTCTCTGAGTGAAACCCACAAACAGCCAGAGGCCCTGCATGCTCTTGTCCCCTGTGGCTTCTCTACTCTCATTTCCTCTACTTTCTCACTCATGCTGCTCCAGCCCCACAGGCTCCCTTGTTGTTTCATGAATGTGCTAGGCAGCTCCTGCCTCAGGGCCTTTGTACTGGCCATTTCTTCTCCCTGACACATTCTTTCCCCAAGTGTCCACATGGCTCACCCCTTCAAGTCTTTGCTCAGATACCACCTTTGGTAGCAGACATTGTCATGCCTTGACCATAGCCCCTATGTACTTGCTATTACTGCCAAGGGCTTCTTATTGCGAACACCTGCAACTTTCTGCATCAACGTGTTCTCAGGCCTATGTGCTCACCTGCTTGCAAAACAGATCCAAGTGCCAGAGAATTACTGTGCCTAGTTGCAGCCCTCAGCCAGTGATGAACAAGACTCAGTGGATGAGTACCCAACCTGCTCCCCCTTGGATGGGACAATTCTGAGGCATGTTCTCCATTGTCCCCAGGGATTCCCAGTATAAACATAGACATTTACACATACAAGAATACAACCATGGGGTAAAGTGCAGGGGAGGGAGGGTGAAGGATGATAGTTGCTGTGATTTTTTTTTCCAGTTAAAAATCAGTTTATTTCTCCTTTATATAGTGGGGTAGAAGAAAAACCTATAATTTTAGTTCAATGCAGTTTGAAATGATAGGATCCAATCACTTCTTTTTTTTTCTCTTTAAGAAACTTTACCTTGTATGACTCAAGCTCTTTCAGGATTTGGCCCCTCTTCTTCATTGCCCCCAAGATGGCATCTTTTGTGAGGAGGAGTTATTTTTATATGTGATCAGTTTTTACTCTCGGGACACTTTTAGGACTTTTTTCCCCCATCAGTGTTGTGAAATCTTAAGTGACTTACTTTGATGTGGATCTATTTTTATCCATTTTGTTGGACAGAGGGTGAGCCCTTTAATCCAGAAGCTTTTCATTTCACTGGTCATTTCCTCCTTTCTGTCTTGTTCTGTCTCTCTCTCTGTGGAACTCCGGTGTTTTCTGACATAGAATACCTTAAACTTGTCTTCTGTTTTGTTTTTAATAATTTATTTTGTTTTTGTCAAGAATATAAATTGAGGGATTTTCAATGAAATTACAATATCATAAAATATTTAAAGTTGCATTAAATAATGTATAAGAGTTTGTAATGTCTATTATAAACAAAACCAAAAACCAAACCCAGTGCCATTGAGTTGGGTCCAACTCACAGCAACCCTATAATATAAAAGGATAATGTAAACAATAAGATTGGATCAATATAACACCTAAAGTTTCTTTCTAAAGTTCTGAGGTTCAAGATAGGCTAAGAGCTCTGACAAATCTTCCCTCTGCTGTATTATGTTTATTCCAAAGGGCTCAGACACTACCTTTGCCATTTCCTCCAGTATCTCACAGAGGTTCCAGTTCCCAGCCCCTACCAGCTAGGCCCAGGGAGTCTCGCTCTAGACTTTAACGCTGATGGTGAGTTGCACTTTTCTGAGGCAACAAAGAATAGGGGAAGAGACACCAGAGTTTCGACTGAAACTCTGTACCGTCTCATGTGGGACATTGGTCAAGTTGATCAATTTCCCTATCTTCTTTAAAGTCTCATGCATAAAACAATGACAATAATCCTGGGACTCTGTGAAATCATGGAACTAATGTATGTCAAGTGCACAGCAAGACCTCAACTAACTGAAACAGCCATGACAGTGATAAAGGAACAAACATGCCCAGCATTGTGTTCGATGGGTGGTGATCTCACACACAATCAATACTAGGATCCCGCTCTACTTCCCAAGATGGATTTTGGATTCGAGCTTACTCTCTTTCTTTTCAATCAATGGTGACTATGACGGTGACTTTTTTAGACCAACCCGAAAGTTGACTCAACAGAGCTAACTGCTAAAAATATGCCCAGTGCTATCCTGGGTAGTATTAATAGATTGTCAAGTGACCTTGGTCAGGGAAGGAATAGCCCCTCTGTGCACGTCTGCCAGGCTACACTGGGAACTTTATGTCAGCCTCTGGTGGAGGGTTTGAAGAAGACATACTCTCCTGAGTAGAGTGACCAGCATCACGAGAGGCTGTGAAGACAAGCAAGGAATAGTCACAGTAATTAGGGACATTCAGTGTGAGAAGCGAAGTCCAAAGGAAATAGATTGTTCCATCATTTCAGGAGGGAAAAAATGTTTTCCAGCCTGGAATGGATGGTTTTGGTGCAAACTGGGCCCCCAGGCCCTGAAGAACACAAGCAGTAACTAGACAGCCTCAGTCAAGTTCCATGTGGCAGAAATGCTCAGACCAGGGGTAAAGGACTTGAAGACCTTTTAGATTTAGGTTCCTTCTAAATCAAAATTCTGTAATTCTATAAAAGCAATAGTTGTAGGAAAGTCCCTATGGATATCAATTAAAAATTACATGTTTGTGTATATGTATGTACACACCTATACACATGAACTCTGACATTTAAGTTGGCAAACTTATTCTAGAAGAAGTGCTACATACCTTCTTGCTGTATATCACTACAGTCACCTTTGAAGTTCTCCCCTTGGGAAGCTATGCACCGACACCAGCACCTTGCCTACCCTTCAAAACAATTTTAGAACTCCTTTTCTGGAATGCCCATCAGAGCTGTCACCACATTGCCCTTGATGTCCTGGATGTCATCCAAATATCTTCCTTTCAATATTTCCTTTATCTTTGGGTGAAGAACAATGTCATCCAGGGAGGTGTTCCCATACAGTTATTTGTTTACTGGCTAAAAACTCCCTCACAGACAACTATATAATTAAGTATGCGAACTTGCAACCATGCCACTGCACACAATGGGCATTCTAGAAAGAGTTCCAAAATTGTTCTGAAGGGTAAGCTAGGTGCTGGCATCAGTGCATAGCTTCCCAAGGGGAGTACTTTGAAGGTGACTGTAGTGATACTCAGCAATGTAGCACTTAGAACAATTAAGTTTGTGGACTTAACTGTCAAACCTCATATATACATATATATATATATATATATAAAACCCACTGCCATCAAGTCAATTCCAACTCACTGTAACCCTGCAGGACAGAGCAGAACTGCCCCACAGAGTTTCCAGGGAGCGTCTGGTGGATTTGAACTGTTGACGTTTTGGTTAGTCACTGTAGCACTTAACTACTATGCCACCAGAGTTTCCATATACATACATATGCACATTCATACATACATATATATGTATATATATGTACACACACACATATATATATGAATTTAAAAAAAGATCAAAATGTGAAAACTGACAGCTTCTGGGTGAAATTAGAGGTGATTTTTTTCCCCTCTTTTTATATTTTTATTTTCTATATTAAATATGACAGTGAACAAAGATATTGACTCCTTTGAATCGTGGTGTTGGAGAAAAATGTTTAATGTACCATGGACTGCCAAAGAACTAACAGATTTGTTCTGGAAGAATTACAGCCAGAATGCTCTTGGAAGCAAAGACAGCAAGACTGCAGCTTATGCACCTTGGACATGTTGTCAGGAAGGATTAGTCCCTGAAGAAGAACATCAAGCTTGGTAGAGTTGTCAGTGAAAAACAGGAAGACCCTTGAGGAGATGGATTGACACAGTGGCCGCAACAACGGGCTTAAGCATAAAAACGATTGTGGACATAGCACAAGAGTGTGCATGTTCTATTCTGTTGTGCATAGGGTCTCTATGAGTGGGAACTGACTTGACGGCACCTAACAACATTAAATACGAATTACTTTTATTAACAAAATAACATTTAATTTAGAAAATTATTAAGCAACCTATTTCCGAGCAGATGAGAGATATTTTACCTGCGTATCTGTCAGCAGTAAAGAGGCATCCCATTTGTAGAAGTGTTTCTGCAAAGACTGGAAGGTAAAATGGGGGGTCTGCATGTAGAACAGGAGCTCACCTTAAGGCTAGACCATGACTGTGGGAGTCAGCGACTAAAGAGCCTGTACAGAATTGAACCCACCTGGGATTTTCCTGTTACAAGCTCTTTGAAGGACAATCTGCTCAATCCAAGGAAGCTGTAAAAAGCGCTAGGAAGCTGGAGTTGAGCGTGCGTGGAGTAGACAAGCTGTATTCTTAAATTTAGGAACGATGCCCAGGGATGGAAGAAAACTTCTTTGCTGCAAGGCTGAGCACTGGCCTTTTCCCAAAGAACGTGGGAACTGAAGCAAGGACTTGGGAAACTGAGAGCGTGGAGTAAGTGGTCACATATGTGGTCAAGCACATGATCCCAGGATCTGGGAACCCCACACAAATCCAGGTGCCTTCACTCAGAGCTGGTGACCTTGGGTGGCCCTCACTTCTCCCAGGGTCCATTTCTTCATCTGGAAAACACAGGGAAGCCCTGTTCCTGCCCTCTCCACTACAGGACCACATAAGATGTTGTCTGTAGAGACCCTGCAATGTCTAAAAGCCCTCTGCAAACATCTGTTGTTGTTTCTGCTCCCTCAGAATAGCTGAAAGTCATGTTAGGTCTTTGCTACTGTGGTTAGAGCCTCAAAAAAAAAAAAAGGATTTGGGAGTTTGACACACAGTAGAGCAGCAAAGGAGGCCCCGAGCTGCTGAGGAGCGTGGCAGCAGTGGCGGTGGCGCCGGCAGCAGCGGTCGTATCTAAATCCGAGAGATTCTGAACCTGAAACTGGTGTTTCCACAATAAAGCCTCACAAGCAGGCCTGGTCTGCTAAACCACTGAGAGATTAGGCAGTGGGGCATCTAATGATGCTTAGATGCTTATAGTTCTTCAACTCTTTCAATCTAAGTTTTGTTACCATCTGTTTGAATATTATTCTAGTATTGGTAAAAATGTATATTTAGCTCCTGTAATAAAGCTACAGGGTTGCTTATGAGTTGAAATTGACTAGACAGCAGTGGGTTTGGGGAATAAAGCTCTTGGTCTCCTGCTAAGATCACTGTCCTAGAAAACTCCAAAAGCAGGGGGCGGAGTCAAGATGGGCGACTAAGCCCACGTCTCCTTCTATCCCTCTTGAAACCAAGACCTCAATTGACAATCAAACAGAGCCTTCTGAGCATCTAATTAGCCTCAAGACATGGCACAGAGCTGTTAATTGGGACTTTATACCACTCAGCGAAAAATCTCCTCTCTTTCGCTGACTCCCGCTCCTGGCTAGCCCCGGCTATCACGGACAGAAGGTAAACGCACCATTTTGACTTTTTTTTTCCTCGGTCTCGGCTGGCGGGCGGAGCTGGACCTTGCCCGGTGGCTGGACTCAGACACGCTGCTGGGGGGATAGGCAGGCGAAATTCCCATATTCTGAGAGCCAGGCTCGGGACTCTGTTAATCTAGACACTTTGAGCCTTTCGTTTTGTAGCTGCCTCAGCGAGGTTTGTGCGGAACTCCGTGGTCAGGGTGCGGGACGCCATGTTGGTACCGAGATTTTAGCAGGACCTCGTTCTTAGCCTGGGAGACAGCGCCTGCAAACGGGACAGCACTTCTCCGACAGAAAAGTAGTGATTTTGCACAGTGCTGCCTACATTGGAGGCCCTGCAACAGAAGCAGAGGAATCGCTGCCTCTGGGCACCTTTAGCCCCCCTGTCTGCTGCCTGTGTGGAGGACGCCATCTTGGATACGGTGGCCGCAGCTGGACCTAATTCTTAGCTTGGGAGCCAGAGCCTGCCCACAGGAGAGCGCTTTTCTATCACAAAACCGGTACTCGACGCAGTGTTGGCTAAGGCTAGGCCCTGTCAGCAGAGGCCACCAGGGCTTATAATCTGGGGTTGGATATAGTGGAGCTTATTTTGTCAGATGAGAAGAGGGACCTCTACACCTGAAAACCTAACTGACTTGTAAACTGGTCAGATACCTTTTGCATTACATTTGAAGACAGCCTAGAGAAACATTTGCAATCCATCCTCACAGTACCTCTTCCAGCCTCTATATACTCACATGGGACCCAAAAAGCAACAGACAATTGTGGCATACAAGCAATCACTCATGGCTTCAGAAGGCTCCCAAACAAAGCAACCAAGGAGTTTTCCAGATGAAGAAACTTTCATGAAAGCATCAGGAAGTGAATACAAATTGATTATATACAGGGCCCATCTAACAGGGCCTGTCTAGACCTTATACAAAATGCAGCAGAACAAAGTGAAAAATTAAGCAAGTTGTTCGATCTGATGGAACACCAGTACTCTGAAATCCAACAGATCAAGAAGAAAATCAAACACATAGAAACTTCCATGCAAAGCCAAGAAAACAGAATGGAACAAATGGAAAAAAGAATTTCTGACTTGGAAGACAGAGCTACTGATCCCAGTGTCTATGAGCAGAAATCAGAAAAAAGAAACAAGAAAAATGAAGAAACATTAAGAAGCATGTGGGACTCTATTAAGAGGAACAACCTTTGATTAATTGGAGTCCCTGAACAGGGTGAGACATCTGAGAACACAGAGAGTATTGTTGCTGAGCTCCTGAAAGAAAACTTCCCAGAAATCATGAAGGAAGAGAACATAGACATCTCAGATGCATATCGTACACCACCCAATATAGATCTCAAAAGAAAGACTCCAAGACATATTATAATCAAGCTTAACAAAATGAAATATAAGCAGCAACTCTTAAAGGCAGCAAGACTCAAGGCAAAGCTAACATTCAGAGGGAAACCCTGTAGGCTCTCGTCAGATTTCTCAGCAGAAACCATGCTGGCACGGAGACAGTGGCACGACACATTCAAAGTCTTGAAGGAGAAGAACTTCCAACCAAGAATTATATATCCTGCAAAACTGTCTTTCAAACACGAAAATGAAATTAAGACATTTCCAGATAAACAGAAACTCAGAGACTTTGTAAAAACCAAACCCAAACTACAAGAAATACTGAAAGAAGTTCTTGGCTTTGGCTTAGAAGAACAAAACCACTAACTTTATATTTTAGAACGACACACTACTCAATACTCATTTAGGGAAGGCTCCAAAGTAAATCACAGCTTTGATTTGGAAAGAAGTAATCCAGTGATCATCATGAAAGCTATGGTGTCATCATAATAAAAGAGGGATGTACTACAGTTGTTACAGTCCTTCCAGATGGAGAGGAAGATGACCAGACTGGTAGTAATTAAAATTGGGTTTATAAATAGTTTACTAAGGGGGTTCATAGGGGCAGCTGTAAAGCACAACAAAGATGTATCATACCATTTCAAGAAATCTAACACACGAGTCTCAACAACTATAAAACCAGCTCTGAAAAAGGTGAAAAATCAACTCACAAAAAAGAGTGTCTCAGGACAGACTAATAAGAACAACAGAGAAAACATCAACATAAAAATAAACATATCACAATGGCAGCAGTGAACACATACCTATGAATAATTACATTGAATGTGAATGGACTGAATGCTCCAGTAAAGGGACACCGAGTGTCACCTTGGATCAAAAGACACAACCCATCCATATGTTGTCTACAAGAAACTCACTTGAGACCTAAAGACAGGAACAAAGTGAAAATTAAAGGATGGAAGAATATATATCAAGCTAACAATGAACAAAGAAGAGCAGGGGTGGCAATTCTAATCTCAGACAAAATCAACTTTAATGTCAAATCCACCATCGTGGACAAAGATGGTCACTATTTATTGCTGGAAGGTTCAGTACACAAGCAAGACTTAACTATATTAAACATTTATGCACCTAATGTCAGAGCACTGACTATGCTCAAAAGAGAGTTAGATGACTCCACAATAATAGTGGGAGACTTTAACACTCCACTCTCATTACTAGACAGATCATCTAGAAAAAAGCTCAGTAAAGATACAGAAGACCTCATTGACACAATTAACCAACTAAACCTCATTGATATATACACAACTTTCCACCCCTCAGCAGACAACTACACCTTCTTCTCCAGTGCATATGGAACATTCTCCAGAATTGACTACGTGATAGGCCATAATGCAATGCTCAACAAAATCCATACCACTGAATTATTGCAAAGCATCTTCTCAGATCATAAAGCCATCAAAGTTGAAATCAATAGCAGAAAAAACAGAGATAGAAAGTGGAACTCTTGGAAACTGAACAACATCTTGCTCAAAAAATCATGAGTTATAGAGGAAATCAGGGATCAATTAAAGAAATTCATGGATTCCAATGAGAACGAAAACACTTCCTACCAGAACCTATGGGATACAACCAAAGCAGTGCTCAGAGGTCTGTTTATCTCCATAAATGCACACATCGAGAAGGAAGAAAGAAACCAAATCAAGGAACTAACTCTACAGCTTGAACAAGTAGAAAGAGAACAACAGAGGAACCCCTCGGGCACCGGAAGAAAGGAGACCATAAAGATTAGAGCAGAGCTAAATGAATTAGAGAATAGAAAAACAATTGAAAAAATTGAAAAGACCAAAAGCTGGTTTTTTGAAAAGATCAACAAAATTGATAAACCACTGGCTAAACTTACTAAAGAAAAGCAGGAAAGGAAATAACCCAAATTAGAAATGAGAAGGGAGTTGTCACCACAGATGCAACAGAAATCAAAAACATCATAACAGAATACTATGAAAGACTGTACTCTAACAAATTTGAAAACCTAGGGGAAATGGACCAATTCCTTGACTCATACCACCTACCCAAATTATCACAACGTGAAGCAGAACAACTTAATAAACCCATCACAAAGGAAGAGATTGAAAAGGTCATCAAAACACTGCCAACCCAAAAAAGTCCGGGCCCAGATGGCTTCACGGCAGAATTCTACCAAGCATTTAGAGAAGAGTTATCCCCAATACTATTGAAACTATTTCACAGTATAGAAAGGGATGAAGTACTCCCAAACTCATTCTATGAAGCCAGCATAACCCTGATACCTAAGCCCGGGAAAGATCCAACAAAGACAGAGAACTAAAGATCGATATCACTCATGAACTTAGATGCAAAAATCTTCAACAAAATTATTGCCAACAGAATACAACAACATATCAAGAAAATAATCCATCATGACCAAGTAGGATTCATACCAGGGATGCAAGGCTGGTTCAACATCAGGAAAACAATTAATGTGATTAACCACATAAATAACACAAAAGACAAAGATTTTGTCCATCGATGCCAAAAAGGCATTTGATAAAGTCCAACACCCATTCATGCTAAAAAGTCTTAGCAAAATGGGCATAGACGGCAAATTCTTCAACACAATAAGGGCCATTTATACAAAGCCAATTGCCCACATCATCCTGAATGGACAGAGACTGAAAGACTTTCCCCTGAGATCAGGAACTAGACAAGGATGCCCACTGTCACCTCTCCTATTCAACATTGTGCTAGAAGTTCTAGCCAGAGCAATTAGACAAGACGAACAAATAAAGGGCATCTGCATCGGCAAAGAGGAAGTTAAAATCTCCCTGTTCGCAGATGATATGATTGTATATGCAGAGAACCCCAAGGAATCTATAAGTAAGTTACTCAAACTGATAGAAGAGTTCAGCAAAGTCTCAGGATACAAGATAAACATAAGTAAATCAGTAGGATTCCTTTATACCAACAATGAGACTGTTAAGGAGGAAATTATCAAATCTATACCATTTGTGATAGCCCCTAAGAAGATAAAGTACCTAGGAATTAATCTAACCAGAGAAACAACAGACCTTTACAAAGAGAACTACAAGCCCTTACTACAAGAAACTAAGAGAGACTTCGATAAATGGAAAAACCTACCCTGCTCATGGATAGGAAGACTTAACATTGTGAAAATGTCTATTTTACCCAAAGCAATTTATTTATATAATGCAATCCCAATACAAGTTCCAGCATCATTTTTTAATGAGATGGAGAAACAAATCACCAATTTTGTTTGGAAAGGGAAGAAGCCCCGGATAAGTAAGGTATTACTAAAGAAGAAGAACACACTGGGAGGCCTTTCATTACCCGACCTTAGAACATACTACACTGCCACAGTGCTCAAAACAGCCTGGTACTGGTACAAGAACAGACAGATTGATCAATGGAACAGAATTGAGACCCCAGAGATGACACCATCTGCCTATGAACAGTTGATATTCAACAAAGGCCCTAAGACATTAAATGGGTAAAAACAGTATCTTCAACAAATGGTGCTGGCAAAATTGGTTATCCATCTGCAATAAACTGAATCAAGATCCATATCTTACACCTTATACAAAAACCAACTCCAACTGGATAAAAGACCTAAATATCAAACCTAAAACGATAAAGCTCATCCAAGAAAAGGTAGGAACAACAATGGAAGTTTTAATACACAATGAGGACAGACTCCAAAATCTGTCAAAGAAACCTCAATCAACAGAAGAGAAAGTAGACAAATGGAAACTATTAAGAATCAAACACTTTTGCTCATCCAAAGACTTTATTAATAGAACTAAAAGAACACCCACAGAGTGGGAAAAAATATTTGGCAACTCTATGTCAGATCGATGCCTGATCTCCATAATCTATAAGATACTACAAAATATCAATAAGAAGAAGATAAACCATCCAATTAAGCAATGGGCAAAGGAAATGGACAGATACTTCACTAAAGAGGAGATCCAGGCAGCCAAAAAACACATGCAGACATGTTCACGATCTTTAGTTTTTAAAGAAATTCAAATCAAGACAACAATGAGATACCATCTCACCCCAACAAGATTGGCCATGATCCAGGAAACACAAAACAACAAATGCTGGAGAGGCTGTGGAGAAAGTGGAACCCTCCTACACTGTTGGTGGGGTTGCAAAATGGTCCAGCCTCTTTGGAAGACAATCTGGCGCTTCCTTAAAAAAATGGATATTGATATACCATTTGACCCAGTAATTCCACTACTTGAAATATATCCTACAGATTCAAGGCCTTTCACACCAATGGACACATGCACCAGAATGTTTATTGCGGCACAGTCCACAATAGCAAAAAGGTGGAATCAACCCAGATGCCCAACAATAGAAGAATGGATAGGTAAACTGTGGTACATATACTCAATGGAGCACTACGCAATGATAAAGAATAACGATGATTCCAGGAAACATCTCCTAACCTGGTTTCAACTGGAAGACATTATGTTGAGTGAAAGTAGTCAGCGACAAAAGGACAAATACTGTATGAGACCTCTACGATAAGATCTCAAAAACAGACTTGTGTATAGAAGAAAAGACTCTTTGACAGCTGCAAGGGAGGGGAGGGAGGGAGGGAGGGCGAGGTGGGGAGGGTTTACTTTAGGTAGTTACTAGAAATCTAGTTGGGAGAAAGCGGTGACAGCACACATTAGGAACAAGAACAACATTAAGTGGACTTCAGCATAACTTGAGTACTCCTTCCATCTTAACTCAATACTGCAAGGATAGAGTAGCTGGGGCGGGGGACGGGGGACCATGCTCTTAGGCGAATTCCAGGCCAATTGGCACAACTAGCATTTTGCTAAGAGAGCTCTCTGCACCCTACATTGGTGAGTGGCGTCTGGGGTCTTAAAAGCTGCCAAGCTGCCATCCAAGGACACAGCAAATGGTCCCAACTCAGCAGGAACGGATGCTCACCGAGGGCCAAATTGGCATGCGGTAAAGACAACCGAGAAGACAGAGAGACCCACAAGAGTGGGTGCCTACATCGACCTGGGACCGGAAGAACCGGATGGTGCCCGACCACCACCAGTTGATAGCCACGACGGAGCTCACAGAGAGGAGCCTCACTGGCAACACAAGAATAAAAAGAGGTGCATCATGAGATCTCCACTAAAAGACCTCAATTGATGGTCCAGCAGTTTTGGGGTTCCTGTGAGACCATGGCCCCCGGCCCTGATGCTGCCCGTTCCCATAAATTATAACAAAGGTCCACTCTTTGGACAGGAATGGAATGGACTTGGCAATGCAGAGTAACCATATATTGGAAGCACTTTATGGTTCTATACATCTATAGGATATCATCTTGCTGACCTCTCGCTGGAGGAAGGGGAGTGGATGGAGAGGAGGGGAGACTGTTGGGAGGATGAGACATGTATGGAGCAGAGAGGAATAGTGTGCAGTCACCGGACAGGGAGAGCAGTGGAAGCTGCATATAGGGGGGCATGTAAATTTACATGTTAATGTACATTTTCACTCAGTTATGTTAAATAAAAAAAAAAAAACTCCAAAAGCAGAAGAAGGGTTAAGAGCCCTTCCTGGATGATCAGTAATCCTTGGATGCTGGGCACCTGTGATTTTAGGGTAAAAAATATGTGCTAATATACACTCATCTTCCCTTCCCAAACACACACACATACAATTAATACTCTAAGGGCTAAAGATACAGATTCTCATGCCAAACTTTATTTTTAAGATTGGCGTGATGGTTAACATTATCTGTTAACTTGGCTAGGCTACGATTCTCAGCAATTTGGCCAGATTCTAGACTAGTTACTGAAGTGTAATGCTATCACTTTCCATGATGTGATCAACCCACCAGCTAAACCAAGAGTTTCCTCGGGAGTATGGTCTGACTCCAGAATACAAATGGATGTTCTAGCAGAGCTCGCTCTCTCCCAACCCCGCACTCTTCTCCTTGTCTGACCTCCAGTTCTTCGGATGAAAGCCCACCTACAAAAGTCTCCAGCCTGCAGCCTGACCAGCAAAATTTGAATGCTCCAGTCCCCACAATCTTTTTCGTCAGCAGAGGGCTCCAGCCTGCCACGTGACCTACAAATTGGGGCCTTGTTAGCCTTCACAATTTTGTGAGCCATATCCTTGAAGTAAATCTCTCTGTATATATACTTCTCACCTGTTTTGGACCTCTAGAGAACCCAGCTAAGACAACTAGATTCTGAATAAACTGAAAAATTTGTGTATATGAAAAAAAAAAGTCAATACAGAAAGTGACTTCTTGAGCTCTGACACAGATATTCACAACATAAATTGCATACTATCATCACTTGAGGTGCTTTTAGAAAGCCTTTGTGATTGGGCCACAACCTAGACCAATTAAATCAGAGCCTTGGGGAGCTGGGATCACTTTTTTAAAAGCTCTCCAAGTGATTCTAATGTGCAGACAGAGTTGAGACCCTCATAACAGAAGGAGACCTATACTTGTTTGCTTTACACCCTTGGCATATACTTATTTACCTGATTAACATGGTGATAAATTGCTGATTAACCTTAATTAGCAACTATTTAATATCATACTCTCATAGAAACAAACACAGAAGCTTCTCTACTGATAAATTTTCAATTCACAAACTTCCATGGTATCTGATTATAAAAATCTGAATATTCAAAGATGATTTCTGGGTGCTTATATGTTTCATATGCTCCACAGTGATTCTAGTTTGCAGGCAAGATTAAGGGCCATTGTCATAAGTACTCAATAAGCATTCACATAATGGGTAAATGGATGTGTGGATAGACTGGTGGGTGGTTTGGTAAGGGCAGACCAGGGGTTTTCAGCCTTGCCACAGCTGGCATTCTAGGTCAGATCACTGTTGTAGGGGACTGTCTAGTGCACTGTAAGATTGTAGATTAGAATCCACTGATGTTACAAAACTGAACTTGATATAGAACTCTAAAGAGACAATTTCTTTCATAATGGGTAGCACAAAGTTAGGTTCTATGAGGCCAAGGTTAAGGATGCCCCAGATTTGCAGCTTTCCCAAGCTGCTGTACCACTCCACCATCTCTAACCCCAGCTACTCCCTCTCCCCTCTGTACTTTTCCTTCTGTCTTTGGGTTCCCTAGTTTGCTGGAACATGTCTCACAAAACTCACAAACGTATAAAGAAAGTGAGTTACGAAGTTGTGGATGCTGGCAAGTCCCAAATTTGTGGGTCAGGCATAGGCTTCTCCTGCCCTAAACAGTTGCAGGGGCTGACAAACTCAAACCAGCAGTTCAGACCATAGTCTACTTCACTGGCTCACAGGCTGCGGAAGCTGGTGAATCAGGTCACAGGATAGGCTGTAGGCTGTGGAGGTTGGTGGATCCTAGAATCAGCAGGGCGACAGCAGGCCTCTGGAGACGTCAACCAATCACAAACAAGAAGTGGGATCCCGATGCACAGAAAGCCTCGCCAGGACATAAACATATATCCTAGATGCAGGTCACACCCCAGGAAGAGGGTAACTTTAGGAAGCATAGGGCTTCTACCCATGTCAGACCCTGCACCAATCTTGCCTCATCAACATGTAGAGGTCAGGATGCATAACACATGAAACACAGAGACTATAGCCAGCCACGCTGACCTATAACCCCCGCCATCACAGGTTCCATTTATTTGCATAGTCCCGCTCAGTCATTGCACGTTATTTATTGTACCGCAAGGCCACAAAATTCACACTGACAATAGCTATAATCAGTTACATTTGGTTCCCCCCAAAAGTTCAGCCTCAAACACTTCTTAAAGTGTACTAATAAAAATAACTTCAATGAAATATGTTTTAAATGAAAAAATTAGTGACTTTCATAGTAAAGTGTAGAAAATATATGAAGGAATTCAACAGGCTTAATGAACCCTGATATAGAGAATACTTTCTCAATGAAATTTCTTACTGTTAATATGATTCTAATTAAAATACTTTTCAAGTATCTCCTGAATCAAAACATCTGGTTGCTAAAAAAAAAGAAAAAGAAAAACAGGAGCACAAACAAAAATTTCTCTGGGTAAAATCCAGCTGTTGTCTAGATGTTAGGCATGATGTTCAGAAATAATGGGTACAGGGGACCCTTCTTTTTTAAAAAAAAAGTTGTGCATTAGAGGAAAGTTCACAGAGCAAATTACATTCCCGCTGGGTAAGTTTCCACATGAAGTATTTCGTGGGCTTGGCTTCATTCCCCACAATGTCAGCACTCTCCCCATTTCCACCCTGAGTTCCTTGTTTCCTTACGTCCTGATTTTCTACCCCTTCTTGCCTGCTTTCTTGTCTTTGCTTTTGGGCAAATATTGACTTTCTAATCTTCCATAATTTCGTTGTTCTAAGGAGCACATTTCTCTTGAGCATTATAATGTATTCTATGGCCTGAATCTATTGTTTGGCTGGAAGGTTGTCTCTGGGGATGCCTTCAGTTCCAGGTCAGAAGGGTGTCTTAGGGCCATAGTCTCAGTGGTTCCTCCATTCTCTGTCAGCACAGTAAGTCTGGTTTTTATTGTGAATTTGATCTTTTGTTCTGCATTTTTCTTCTGCTCTCTCAGGGAGCCTCTGTTGGAATCCTGAGGGGAGCTTTTTGTCAGTCACTGCTTTTCCCATGGAAATCCTGGTGGTGTCTACATCTGCTAGCCAAAAGGTCAGCAGTTTGAATCGGCCAGGTGCTCCTTGGAAACTCTATGGTGCAGTTCTTCTTGGTCCTGTACAGTTGCTACAAGTTGGAATCGACTTGACAGCAGTTGGTTTGGTCTGGTCTGGTTTGGCTTTTTCAGTTGCTTAGGCTGTGTGTGTGTGTGTGTGCAAGCGTGTGCTCGTCAGGTGAAAGTTTACAGCACAAATCAGATTCATAAAAAAAAATTTATACATAAATTGCTTTGTGATGTTGGTTGCAATCTCCACCACTTGTCAGCACGCCCCTTCTCTTTTACACCCCAGGTTCCCGTTTTCATTCCTCTAGTATCCCTGTCTCTTCCTGCCTTCTCCTCTTTGCTTTCAGGAGCGGTTGCCATTGGGTCTTGTATACTTGGTTGGACTGTATACTAGTTTCCACAGAGGTCGTCCTATTCTACATTCCCAACAGCAATGCAAAAGCAGCATGTTCCTCGCGTGTGTTGTTGCTTATTTGAGAAGTCTTAGTCTGAAAGTTAGACCTCAGGAGTAGATACACTTTTGAATTTGCAGGGTGACTAGGGTGCATGGTCTTGGAGGTTCCTCCAGTCTGTCAGACCAGTAGGTTTGGTCTTAATTTTTTTTTTAATGAATTTGAATGTTGTTCTACATCTTTCTTCCACTCTATCTGGAACCTTCTATCATGCTCCCTCTCAGAGTCTTAGGTAGTGGCATCCAGGCACCATCTAGTTCTTCTTGTCTCAGGCTGGCAGATGCTATGCTTCATGTGGTTCATTAGTTCTTTGGGCTAACATTTTAATACATGCACAGTAATTTCCAAGCACAGTCAGCTGCACAATTGCTTGTGTACACCTTTAGGACACTAAGGTAGCATTGACTTTCAGCAAAGATGACTGGATTTATTTCTGTTGGTTCTGCAATAAAGGTTTTAGTTGACAACAGGGATGCAGGGAGGGTAACAGCATCCAAGGACAATCTCTAAGTTGTGCTCCTCTCCTCGGTTTCAAGATGGGTAGACTATGATAGTAGCAGTGCTGTTAGCAGAAACACCTGCCCCCGCCTTGTCTGGTAGCCTCAGTCAGGTGCCCTTCATGTTTGTAGGGCCTCAGAGTATCATTGCATGCTTTGTCTCATGCCCCCTTGGGTTTCTACCCCAGGACAAGTGCCCCTTTCTGTTCCTTCTCTCCCCACCCCTCTAGCTAACAATGATGCATCATCCAGTTACTGAAATTTCTTTTTAATAGTAGCTGACTAGCTAAAGATTTATCTCTTTCTCAGCCCCTGGACTTGAGGTTAGGCAATAATGTAACTTCTTTGAAGTACACTAACAAACTGAAGAGTTTTACTTTACTTGAAGAAGACACTTTCTGAACATCAAATGTAAATTGCTTTATTTCTAAGGGTTATGCATTCTAGTATTCTTTGAGAAATACATGCTGTTTGACCATGGACCTAGAACTGTGACTTAGGTGCAAGATAACAAAATTGCCTTTGACTATCTATGTGACACTCAGCTTCTATTGAATACACACCAATTCAGCATCTTCCCTGGAGTATCATAGGAGATACACTAGTACTCTGAAGGTTCCTTCTGTTGAGTTGTGATGCTCCACAAGACTGTCTGTAAACCTGCTCATCAATTAAACCTAAGTTTAGTAAACAGACTGCTGTCAGAGAGACCAATGTGACAAGATCGTAATAGCTACTCCATAGGGGACAGTCAGGGGAAGATATTCACAGGGTTTTAGGGCCTAAACTCAATGACTTGAAAGAGGTTCTTGCAAATCAGGAAACTTATTGATATTAGGGAGTTTATGATAATAATAATTTTTGATTAGCAAGTCTCCAAGCAAGTTCTGATGAGTAAGCAGGCTAGTCTTGATAAGTAAGCTATTTTTGTTTGTAGTCTTAGCATTTTTAGACTCTTATTTTTTGAAGCAAATGACTGAGTTATTTTTGTTCTCAGTATTATTTAATAAAAGGACAGGAATGTATGCCTGCTTGCTCCCAGTATTTCTTAACCCAGGGACAGGAAGTTATGTTGGTTTCAGTTCTCTTTATCAGGTTCCTGCACACTATTTTTCTTGTGACCGTTGGCTGTTAGTAGATCCTGCTAGGCTAGTATTATTATTGAATAATACAGCAGCAGGTCTGCTGTGTAACACATACCCATTGCCATCGAGACACATGATGGCTGCAGCTGCATGTTGTTTGAACCACCTGTGTAAGTACATGACAAGGCAGTCCCCAAATCTTTGGCAGGTCAGGTAATGTTTTGCCTGAATCAAAAATGATGAAAGCAGTCTACTCTTTGTCATGGGTTGAACTGGGTACCCCCCAAAGTATGTGTCAACTTGGTAGGCCATGTTTATCAGTATTGTGTGGTTGTCCTCCGTTTTGTGATCTCATATAATTTTCCTGTGTGTTGTAAATCCTAATCCCTGCCTGTGGCTACTAAGGCAAGGTTAGGTTATATTAAAGAGGATTAGGGTGGAATGTCACACCCTTTCTCAGGTTACAGCTCTTAGCTGATGTAAGGACAGTTTCCCTGGGATGTGGCCTGCATGGCCTTTTACCTTATGATAAAAGGAGAAAGCAGCCAGCAGAGAACAGAATGACCAGGAGCTGAGTGTGTCCTTTGGACCCGTGGGTCCCTCTGCTGAGAAGCTTCTAGACCTAGGAGAAGATTAATGACCAGGACCTTTACCCAGAGCTGACGCAGAAGGAAAGCCTTCCCCTGGAGCTGGCACCCTGAACTGAACTTCTAGCCTCTTGAACTGTGATAGAACACAGTTCTGTTTATTGAAGCCATCTATTTATGGTATTTCTACTCTAGCAAAACTAAATCACTAAGAAACTGTCTTTCTGCCTCTGGCCAGTGATTCTGTTGCACCCTGCTGTGCTAAAAGGACTGCCTGTTAGCAAATATCCGATGGGTGTTAACATTTTATGCTTGTGATTCCAAATCACTCACAGATATGAAAAACCACAGCTTTTTGAAAGACAACTCCAAAGTGAAACCTCAAATTTACGACTTTCTTTAATGTAAGGTTTTGTTTTGTTTTCTGTCTTAGTCATTTAGTGCCACTACAACAGCAACACCACAAATGGATGGCTTCAACAAAAAGAAACCTATTTTCTCATAGCACAAGAGGCCACAAGTTCAAATCCAAGGTGCCAGCTGCAGGGAAAGGCTTTCTCTTTCCATAGGCTCTCGGGAAGCTTCCCGTCCAGGAGAACCCTCAGCAGAGATGGTCATTCTCCTTGCTCTTGTCTCTTGGTGGTATGAAGGCCTCTATCTTTCTACCTTCTCTCTCCCACATCTCAAAACTGACTGGCCCAGGACACAACCTAGTTCTATAGATTGAGTCCTACCCCATCAACACACCTGCCTCTAATCCCACTTCACCAACATCATAGAGGCAGGACTTACAACACACAGGATAATCGCATAAGATGACAAAATGGTGGACAATCATAACACTGGAAATCATAGCCAAGTTGACTCACATTTCTGAGGGACATAATTGAATCCATGTCCTTTTCACTTAAAAAAAAAAAAAAAAAGCAAAGCTATTCATTATCTTTGCTAGTGCATTCTCCGTTGTCAAAGACCAATAAAGACTTGGGACTTGACCCTGTTCTTGTTCTGTTGGCCATGAGTAGAAATTGGTACACATCCTGAGGGGTACCACGTGCTGCCTTACAACATGCATTGTCTACAAACTAGGTGGTGGGAGAGTACTAGACGTTAATTAGACTAAGTAAACCATTTTTCAAGCCCAGGAGCTCAGAGGAAACTGGGAATTCAAGTTTTTTGGGTAGGTACGCCAAGATATCCCTATCTCAAGAGTCAGATTCCCTGTCCTTTCCAGTCAGAGCTTTGGCTTTGGTAGGTATAACAGACTTGCAGTGCTGTCTTTTGTGACCTAGCCTTGGAATTCATATACTTCTACAATATCTTATTGGTTATACAGGTCAGCCTTAGTCACTGTGGGAGGGAACTACACAAGGCCATGAATGCTAGGAGGTGAGAAATCATTTAGAGCTATCTTGAAGACAGGCTACCACTACATTTTTTGTTTTGTTTTTAATTCTGTTTACACTTGAGTATTTTTGTAAGTCACAGTAAAGGATGCTAGAGAAGAAAAGGATGAAAGTATGAGAGGGGAAAATGGGAGGAGACTAGGCAAGAATAGTACTCATCCCTTGAAAGTAAAGCACTTTTGTCCTCTTAACAGAGTACTTTCTGTGTCTGAACCTCCCTGCCACATTGGTGACTCCCAATAGCAACCAACAGCAATAAGAACAGCTAGCACTAAGATCAAGGCTTCTGTCTTAGTCCTCTAGTACTGCTGTAACAAAAATAACACAAGTGGATGGCTTTAACAAGCAGAAGTTTATTTTCACATCACCTAGTAGGTTAGAAGTCCCAATTCAGAGCATCAGCTCCATGGGAAGGCTTTCTCTGCCGGCTCTAGAAGAAGGGGTCCTTGTTATTGATCATGTCCTGGACTAGGAGTTTCTCCACACAGGAACCCCAGGCCCAAAGGACACAATCTGTTCTTGTGGCTGCTTTCTTGGTGGTATGAGTCCCCACTCTCTCCCTTCTCTTTCCTTTTATCTCTTGTAAGATAAAAGGTAGAGCAGACCACATTCCAGGGAAACTCTCCTTACACTGGATCAAGGGTGTAACCTCAGCAAGGGTATTACATCCAATCCTAATCCTCCTAATGCAATTCAATCTTCTCTTCTTACTAACTACAGGTAGAGATTAGGACTTACACTACACAGGAAAATCACATCATATGACAAAATGATTGACAGTTACACAATATTGGGTATCATGATCGATACAAATTAATACATATATTTGTGACAGAATACAGTTGAACTCATGATAGCTTCTAAATACCATTTTCCACTAAAAGAACTAGGATATATGTAATATTTCCAACCCTCAAAGACAAATAAAGATCAGATTTATAAATGTACTGGCAATAAAAGGCAATAACAAAAACTAAAAAAAGAGGTATTTGACTTATATCACAAGTGACTTACAATGAAGTTGTTGGAACAGAACCTGCTGTAAGTTAGGGACTACCCCATATAATACTTACAAGCCCTGGAATTTCTATATACCTCATTTTTAAAAATAATTTGTCTTTATTGATAACTCTGTGTAGGATAGCCTTCTCCTGATTTAATTCATTGTCCACGGTTTCCTCTAGATTTCTCAGCATATTAAGAAAGTTGATTTAAAGTTGTTTCCTAACGGCGTTATATGGGATTCCTCAAGTAAAATTTCTGTTAATTTTTTTTCTTTTTCCCTGTGAATGACCATACTTTGTTTCTTTGCACACCTTGTATTTTTTGTTTGTTTGGGAGGGGACACTAGAAAGCAGACATTTTGAGTACTATATAGTGGTAATTCTGAAAATCTGATTCTTCTCCCTATGCCTGGAAGTATTGTTGCTGCTTGTTGTAGGTTGTAGTAGTGACTTGCCTAACTATTTTTGCAATAACTGTATTCTTTGTTGAAACCCTGGTGGTGTAGTGGGTCAAGTGCTACCACTGCTAACCAAAAGGTCGGCAGTTCAAATCCACCAGGCACTGCCTGAATACTCTAGGGTCATCGTGAGTCGGATCAGACTCAATGGCACTGGGTTGGTGTATTCCTTGTCACGTGTATTTACTGAAGTCTGTTATCTTAACTTAGTGGATAGCTAGTGGTTTCACTGAGATTTTTTTAAATGCTGAAGCAAAACAAACTCCCAGTCTTTGTGTTGGAGCACACCTTCAACACTCAGTTGAGCAGTTTACAACTCTTATTTTCCCTTCATTTTCTGCTAGCGTTAGAGCTTAAAGGCCACCCAGAGGTGACAGCTTAGGAACTTCTCAGGTCTTTTCTCAGCATCTGCCCAACCCAGGGCATAAGCATGGCCTAAAAGTCTCTTAGAAATACATGAAAGCTTTTCCAAGTTCTTATTCCTCAGTGTATCTTACGCCCCAGCTTTTCCTACACGGTTTTTCACCACAATTATTTGCCCCCTTGACTTACAAAGGCATGCTGGGACAGATGGTGAGAACAGCTCACACACCGTGAAATCCCAAGAAACTTTACCATTAATTGTCCTTTTAGGATCAGGGTTTATCAAATTTCGTCTATCATCTAAAACCAAAACCCATTGCTATCAAGCTGATTCTGGTACATAGCATTCCTATGGAACACAGTAGAACTTTCCCATAAGGCTTCCAAAGCTGTAATCTTTATAAAAGCAGACAGACTCATCTTTCTACTGAGGGGTGCTGGCAGATTCCATCTTCTGTCACCTAAAGGGCTTGTTAAAAATGCAGTTCTCAGGTCCCATCCCTGAGAGATTTTGATTCAGTCTGTGTAGGACATAGGAACATGTACTTGAAACAGAGCCAAGAATTAATTATCACTAAGGAAGTTTGGGGAGCCTATCTGGAGTTGTGAGACTTCTTAGGCATTTTAATGAACAATTACAGTGACTTCGGTTTCTGTGGCCCATCAAAAAGCTGTTGGCTAATGTGTCTGACAGAGAGAGGAGAGATGCTGATTATATTTGATTTAATTGTTTATATTATCCAACAGCATGGAATAATTGAAGGAGCACAATCTTAGGATACATAAGCCCTGGATTCAAGCAGTTTTACCACACACAGCAAGCTTCACAACTCTGTAAATTAGGGAAAACACAACATCTATCTCCTAGGGCCTACGAAAGTGCCAAACACAGTTATATAAAGGTTAGTTTCCACAACCCATTCTCCAATACCGTCAGGAAACCAGCTTATGTTGCCTCTTATACAATGCAGGATGCGAAGATCTATCAGGCTGTGTTCCTCTTATTTTATTTACTGAAAGCCAACAAGTTTAATTTACCTTAGCAATAACACAGACCAACTTGCAGATTTAATGCTCCATCTTCCTTTCTTTTTTGCAGTTGAGTTTCTAAAGATTCTGTGATTTTTTTTTGCATCAAAAATACAAACTTGAATTTAGTCATTTGAAGCCTCAGGCTGAGAGCACAAATTTCTCACCAATTGTACAAAACGACCCCTTGGGCCAATTTTCAATTAGGCTCATGCAACAAAATCACACATTTCATTTGAAAGCTTTTGTGCAGGTGTGCCTAGGCACTTAAATCCAGTTAAACATGGCTTACCACTGTAACAGCTGAAGACTTACTTTCTCATCAGGCTGACTCAGAGGTTCCAAATCAAGTCTTAAGAACTTTTTAAATATATTTATATATATAGCCAAGAAAGATTACTACTGAATAATTTGTAAGAGTGGTCAAGGGTGAATTCAATTCATTACAGCACTGATTCCAAGAGGCAGATGCCAAGTGCATTTGCCCTTGAAGGATAAGTGGAACCTTGACCTGTGGGGCAATGAGCCATAGAGCTCTTGGTTAGGCAGAGAGTGTTCTCAGGTAGAGGAGTGCAGAGTGTCAGGGGCAAGTGTCGAGAGGGCAGCTGGGCTTACGATGTCATGCTGGTCTGGATGGTGGGGCTCAAATGCCTTGTTGAAGAAAGGTGAAGAGGTTAATAGTTTTTCCAACCTTGGAAACAAGGCAAGAGGTTAGAAAGCACGTACTTTAAATGTCATACTGGAGAATTAGATGTATAAGGGTCTCATCCAAAGGGCATTTAATTATTTATTTAATGTTTGGCCTTGGACTCTGAAGTTACAAGCTAGATGTTGCCCAGGAGAAAACTCTGAAGGTGGAGGCTTTATTGCCAAGCAGGACATGTCAAGTCTATTATGTCTAATCTGGCACTTTTACTCCACCATTCCTTTTTCCCCCCCTAAATTGTATTTTTTTTGGTTGTTGATGGGAATACACACAGCAAAATATACACTAGTTCAACAGTTTCTACATGCATAATTTAGTGACAGTGATTGCATTCTTGGAGTCATGCAACTATTCTTACCCTCCTTTTTTGAGTTATTCTTTCCTTATTACCATAAACTTACTGTCTCCCGAAGTTCTTACCTAATCTTTTGAGCTTTTGTCGTCAATTTGATCCCATATAGTTCTTAAAAGAACACAATGTTCAGGACCCACCTGTTTTACTGGTTAAGTCAAACTACTGATTGTTTGGGGGTACATTGGTTTAAGATTTAAAGATTATCTCAGGACACTAGTTTGAGGAATTCACCCACTCTCCACGACTACAGAAAGTATGGAGTCTGTGAGGATTTTAAATTCTGTTCTGCATTTCCCCCCCTTTGATCAGGCATCTCTATGGACTCTTCGATCAAAATGTTCAGTAATGGTAGCTGGGCACCATCCCGTTCTTTTGGTCTCATGGAAACAACTGATTACATACACATTTCATATCCTCTTCCTATTCCTTCTTCCTCTGTTGTCCCAGATGAAGAGAGACCAGCTGTTGGGCCTTGGATGGCTTATTGCAAGCTTTTAAGATCCCAGGCACTACACAATAAACTAGGAGGTAGAACCAACTGAAAATCAAACCTGCTGCTGTAGATGCTGACTCACAGTGACCATGTAGGACAGAGCAGAACCTCCTCATAGCATTTCCAAGGAGCACCTGGTGCAGTGCAACTGCTGGCCTTTTGGTTAGTAGCCATAGCATTTATCCACTATGCCATCAGAGGTTCCAAGAGGTAGAAGTTCTAAATATGTCATTAGGCCAATTAATTGGGATGTCCCATGAAACCATGTCCCTAACCCTCCAAACCCAGGACCCATATCCCAGAAAGTGTTTGGTTGTGCATAAGCAGCCTCAGCAACTACTCTTTCCTAACATTCCTTTAGAAAAGTCTATGAACATCCTGTGCCTCAAATGTTGTTTGAGTTAGCTTTGCCATCTTAGTGGTTCATTTTGGCAAAAGTTAATAAATATTTGTTACATGTGCACTCTCTATCTGTATGTCCTATTTTCAATGTTTTGAAAATAATAGTTTGACAGTGTTCAACTCCAGTGACCCAGATTACCCAAGGGTTGCTAAGTATCCTTTGAGAAAAAAGTAGCCGTTTCTCTAGCAAGAAGAAAAATGCCAGTCATTGGATTCCTCATTCTCCGTGGATTTGTAAAGGACCAGACAAAAGCAGCTGTGGAAACCTATCCTAGGGGAGAGGGAGGCTCTTTCCAGAGGGCTGCTGTGAGGTTATCACCACAGCACAAACTTCAGGCAGGCAAATTAGGAAAGTGAGCCAGACATTCACACCTGTGGATGTGTTTCATAAGGATTTCAGGCTGTCTTTCCTCTTAGCCCCTCCCTGGCTAGCTGTTGCTGCACTGTTGAAAGTTCACGTAAAGATATTCAGATGCCCATAACCTAGTATGTATGCATACACCGGCTAACTGCCACTTTGAAACTTTATAGGATGGGAGGAAAACCAGCCCTAATGGCACGGTGGTCAAGTATGCCTGGGAGAGAAGAGGTGGCAACCTGCTTCAGTGAAGCTTTTAGCTCCAGAACTTCTGTGTAGCAGTTCTACTCTTTCCTATGGGTCACTATGAGTTGCAGTTGGCTCCATGGCATACAATAGCAAGACAAGAGGGAACACCCCTCTTGGTTTCTAGTTGGATCCCCCAAGTTATTAACAAACTCACAGGTGGGGCCAGTGTTCACGGCTGGAAGTGCTCTCACCTGCCTCCTTTTTTGTGAGACAAGCAACAGTTTATTATTTAGAGTCTGCCTTGAGTATCACCTCCTTCTCAATTCCCCCAGGCAGACAGTTGTATCCTCTCCATTTAGCCCTCCTTTTCATCTTGACAGTACTTTCAACACAGCATTCCTCCTAACCTGTTAGAAGGGCCTGCCCAGTTAGTCTACGAGCTTCCCAAGGCAAGGCTTAGGCCACTTACTTCAGTGTTCTCTCCTTTCCAGCGTTTGACATATAGAAAGCATTCAATAAATTGCTGTTGAGGGAAGACTCTTTTTGAAATGTTCTATCAGCAGGTGCCATTACAGGCATACCAAAAAATAAAAATATTCATGCTGGAAAGCAGCGAGCCACTAATTCACCTCTCCAAATGTGGAATTAATTTCAACTGGCTTAGATTTCTCATCATGGAGATGAAATGTTCTTGGGTTAGATGAAACAGCAGAAAAAGGTAACATTTATGTAACTCAATAAAAATTAGCCTTTTGTGTTAAGATTTGAGCACTAACTCTCCAGAGATAAACTCTCAATTTTTTTTTTTACAAGCAAAGAAATTATTGTGCATCCTCTGAGTGTACATGAGTCTTCTGAGATAAGCACAGTTGTGTGTGCTGTCTGGGGAAGCAGAAATGAAATGGAAAGATAAAATGACACAAAGTTGCCTCTACCTTGTGGAGGACTTGGCCAAAATGAGTAACAGTTCAGTCATAGTTAAACAGTATACACTTTATTTAAACAGTACAGTCAGAAGACAGGCTGACCTGCTTCCTTAAGGTCCCAGCCTTGAAGACCCTCCAACACACATGGGGTCACCACAGGTTGCAGCTGACTCAACGGCAACCACACACAGTAGTATGAACCAAACTTTCAGAAGCTGTGTGTATTATAATAAGGTTAAAAAAAGACTTCGTAACTTTTACAGAATCTTCAGTTAAAACAAAATACCATATTTCTGTGCCCCAAATAACTTTATCCTTGTTATTTGGTACTAATCATCTTGTACTAGCTGAAATTTGGAGCAATAGGATCCACAATATTTGACAATACGGAAAATATAAAAACATGTATTAGCAATATATATCATCTACTTTGATAGGTTTGATTCTGAAGTTGTAATCTGAAAACTGATTTCGAGCAGGGCTAAATAATCTGCAAATTCAGGAAAGGTCCTTTCCTAAGAGAAATCCACAGCCTATCAATCCATCCCTATCAAGTCCACGGGAGGGTGCAGAAGCCATACCATTTACTACAACAATAAGGAATGTATTTGTGACAGGAGCATTAACTTCCCTAAGCTGAGTGATGGCTTTCCTCTGTGGGCCAGCACTGAAACTAGGAGATGCCATTACCTACCTAAGTGGGCTTTCTAATAGCAAAGAGAACAGTAGGATCCATGCACAGTTCCCCGCCTCCCCCCACACTCCAAATAGATGCCAGGCGGCAGCACTTAACCTGTATAAGTCAGGGGTTAACAATTATCATAATGATTGGCAAGGTCACAGTGGCAGCCAGGGGGACTTGACACACAAATGGTTAAAAAGGCAGTTAATAGAAAACAGAACTTCTAGGAGCAAAACAGATGAGTAGCCAACAAAACAGATGAATAACTCAATCTGTACAATCAAAATAAACCCAAGATAGATGACAGGAGGATGAAGTCAGACAATTTCTTGCTCAGTTTTTTCATAGAAGGAGGAAACCTACAACACCTTGGCAAGTGTACATGATAATGATTCTCCCGGTCTTCCCTTCAAACGGACAGATGGCCATTTGACACAGTGGTTAAGCATTTGGCTGCTAACCAAAAGGTTGGTAGTTGGAGTCTACCAGCTGCTCCTTGGGAAACCTGCAGTGCAGTTCTACTCTGTCTTGTAGGGTTGCTATGAGTTGCAATAGACTTGAAAGCAGTGAGTTTGGCATGTATACACACACACACACACACACACACACACACACACACACTGCGGAAAGGGCAGATACAAGAGGATTGTTGTACTCATAGTCTGAGTTGACATTAACACTTGAATACCTAAAGAGTTGTAATGACACCCCTTTTTAAGCAGGGATATTTTGAGGCCAGGTAATAAATGGAGCTCTAGCCTAGATTTAGCTTTTTAAATTAAACATGGCTGTTGGATTTTAACAAACACATTTTTCCTGCACCTAAAGTGATTTGGTTGTCCCATCTGTACTATTTTTTTTTTTTACATCACTGCTGTGACAGATTATCACAAACTTAGACGCTGGAACCAACACAAATTTTTAGTATTTTATTGTTTTTTTCTGTGAGTTTATATAGAAAATTTGACCATTTCTACACAAATTGTTCAATGACATTGGTTACATTCTTCACAATGTATCAACATTCTGTTTTCTTGTTCCATTTCCAGTACTCCAGTTTCCTCTATTTTTCCACCCTTTCTTTAGAGTAACTGTTGACCTTTTGGTCCCATATTTTAACAAAGCACCAGACTCACAAGTAATATCCTTTATTTTGTGTGCCAATCTGTTATTTTGGGGAAAAGTAACCTCAGATGGTAGTTTTGTTTCAAGGTTTAAAGAGTATCTCACAATGCTAATTGCAGCTCAAGTGCTAGTCTCAAGTGGTCCAGTAAGTCTGGACTTTTGAAGAATTTTCTCTGGTTCTATCAGGGTCCACTTATTGTGGCCCTCATCTGAATGACCGGTCATGGTAGTTGGGCACCATTTAGTTCTTCTGGTCTCAGGGTAGATGAGGCCATGGCTCTTTAGGCTTTTAGCTCCGTGGACTAGTTTCTTCGCTGAAACTTTGGTTTCCTTCTTTCTCTTTTGCTCCTGATGAGTAGAGCCCAATAGTTGTAACTTAGATGGCTGCTTGCAAACTTTTAAGACAACAGATAGAATATCTTCAGATACCATATATCTGACATGAATCTGATAATCGAAATGAATATATAACTTTGACAACTTATAAAAAGACAAATAACCCAATCATAAAATGGGCAAAGAACTTGACACTAATGAGGACATTCAAATGGCCACTAAATACGCGAAAAGATGCTCAATGTCATTAGCCATTGAGAGAGATGCAAATCAAAGCCACAATGTGATCCAATTCACTCCTACTAGGGTGGCTAAGATTTTTTTTCCCCCCAAGCCCCAGAAAATAACAAGCATTGGCAAGGATGTGGGGAGATTGGAACACTTATCCATTGCTGGTAGGAATGAAAAACTGGTTTAGCCATGGTGGAAAATAATGTGACAATCTTCAAAAAACTAAAAGTAGAGCTACCATTAAAAAAAAAAAAATCAAACTCATTACCATTAAGTTGACTCCAATTCATAGAGACCTTATAGGACAGAGTACAACTGCCCCATATGGTTTCCAAGGACTGGCTGGTGGATTTAAATTGCTGACTTCTTGATTAGCAGCTGAGCTCTTAACCACTGCACCACCAGGGCTCCAGTACTACCATATGACCCAGCAATTCCACTCCTAGGTACATATTGAAAAGACTTGAGAACAGAGACTCAAAAAGAGATATGTAAACCAACATTCTTTGCAGCAAAATGTACAACAGCTAAAAAGGTGGAAACAACTAAATATCCATCAATAGATGAACGGATAAATAAAATGTGGTACATACATACCATGGACTACTACTCAGCCAGCAGGAGAAATGAAATCTCAATACATGCTACAGTGTGGAAAGAGCTTGAAGACACCATGTTAAGTGAAATAAGTTTATCACAAAAAGATTAACATTGTATAACCTCACTCGTATAAAAAGATAAGAAAAGGCAAATGTATAGAGAATAAAGTTTAACAGTGATTACCAGGAGTGGAAAGGAGCGAGTGATGGAAAAATCACATCAGATATGGGTAGAGTTGCACAGCTGATTATTATAATTGCTGTCAATATTTACAATGACAACAACAACAAAAAAAGTAGTTGCTGAGGCTGCTTATGCATAACCAAACACCTGATGGGATTTAGTTCTTTGGTTTGGACATTTAGGGTCATTGTTCTGTGGTACATCCCAGTTAATTGGCCTAATAATACATTTGGCACTTCTGTTCTATCTCCTAGTATGCTGCATAGTGCCTGGCATCTTCAAAGCTTGCAAGAGGCTATCCAAAGCACAGCAGTTGGTCCCTATTCATCTGGAGCAACAGAGGAAGGAGAGTCAGAAATAGGATGAGGATGTGGAATTGTCTCCATGAACAACTGCTTTCTTTTCTGTGAGACCAGAAGAACCAAATGGTGCCCAGCTGAACATGTTGATAAAAGGTCCCATAGAAGAATCCTGATCAAAAGGGGAGAAATGTAGAACAGAATTTAAAATTCTCACGGAATACAGACTTCGTAGAGCCATGGAAGGAGAACTCTGAAATAACGGGTATTACTTGCCCTGAGATAATCTTTAAACCTTTAACCAAAAATATCCCCTAAAGTCATCTTTACACCAAAAAATAATTCAGCTTACCTAGTAAAAATGACCTGAATTGAGCATTAAGCTCTTTTAAGAACTATCTGTACAGGATTAAATTGATAGCAGAAACTTGGAAGATTAGATAGGAACTTTAGGGGGCAGTGAGTTTGTGTTAATGAGAGAGGAACAACTCAGAAAATGAGGGTGAGGATGACTGTGTAACTTGAAGAATATAGCCAATGTCAGTAAGTCGTACATATAGAAATTGCTGAATTGGTGTATGCTTTGCTGGATACGTTTTCAGCAACAATAACAAAATAAATAAAATTTAGAAGAGAAAAAACAACTCATTTGACAAGAATGGATTTAATAAGAACGTTAACACCTTGTGAAAAACATAATCGATGTCATTGAATAATTTGTCTAGAAATTATTAAATGAGAACCTAGTTTGCTGTTTAAACTCTCGTCAAAAATATATATACATACATATATACATGTATATATACACACATATACACTACATACACACACACATATATACACAGACACAAAGACACACACACAAAAGACCCCAGACACTGCTCACCTCGCTAGGATGCAGAACATGAACTCTGTGAGCCCTACTGTCCCAGCTGACTGTCCCATGACATTAAGATCCTAAGCCTTCAAACCCAGAAAACCAATCTGTTAAGGTTTTGGTTATGTCTGAGAAGAACCTGTGACTGTGTCCTCCTCTATGAATATATACACACACACATATCTGTACACACAGGTGCACTTTTATCCACACATACACACATTACCTCTGCTCACATGAACACACACAGGCCTGTGTATCTGTGTATGTGACTGTGCCCTCTTTTTCCAGTATTGTCGGTATTGTTGCCAAATTGCACGCCATATTCTTTAGCAAAACCCTTCTCCCCCGTGCATTTCTGAGCAGCACTGTCTACTCTGGTCGAGCTGTGCTCACTGCACCCACATTCTCTGTTACTTTCCCCATCAGCAAAAGTAACAAAAGTCTATGCTCGTGATACCGATTCCCACCTCCTCACATCCCGGTGACCACCAATGTCTCTGCGTACACATACAAATACGTATATATATATATATACACACATGTATATGTACATATATTGTCTTAATATTCCGAGAACATGGGCTGTATGAAAAAGAACAGAACGTTAGGCTTGGAGGAAGAATCATTAACCTGCATTATGTACATGACCAATCTTGCTTGCTGAAAGTGAGAAAGACTTGAATACTTACTGATGAAGATCAGAGAACACAGACTTCAGTATGGATTACACCGCAACATAAAGGTAACTAACATCCTCACAATGGGACCAATAAGCAATACAATGTTAAGCTGGAAAAAGACTGAGGTTGTCAAAGATTTCATTTTACTTGGATCCACAATCAACACCCATGGAAGCAGCAGCTAAGAAATCTAAAGATGCACAGCATTGTACAAATCTGCTGCAAAAGACCTCTTTAAAGTGTTGAAAAGCAAAGATGTCACCTTTAGACTAAGGTGTGCTTTAACCAAGCCATGATACTTTCAATCGCATCATACGCATGTGAAAGCTGGACAATAAAGATTGAAGAACTGATGCTTTTGAATTGTGGTGTTGGCAAGAAATATTGAACATTACCATGGACTGCCAAAAGAACAAACAGATTTGTCCCAGAAGTACAACCAGAGTGCTCCTTGGAAGCAAGGATGGCAAGTCTACATCTTACATACTTTGCCTGTGTTGTCAGGAGGAATCAGTTCCTGGAGAAGGACATTATGCTCGGTAAAGTGCAGGGTCAGTGAAAACAAAGACCTCAACAAGACGGGCTGACGCAGTGGCTGCAACAATGGGCTCAAACATAATAATGGTGTGCGAATGGCCCAGGACCAGGCAGTGTTTCATTTTGTTGTACATGGGGTCCCTAGCTCAATAGCACCTAACAACATACTGTATTATTATAAAAGTGGGATCGTACAGTATTTGTCCTTATCAGATTGACTTACTTCACTCAGCATTATATCCTCCAGATCCATCTATGTTATAGTATCTTCATCATGGTGATAATTGCTCTTCAAGGTTCCATAGCATGCCATTGTATGTATATACCACATTTTGCTTATCCATTCATCTGTCGAAGAGCACGTATGTTGTTTCCATTTTAATTGTTATTGTGAATAATGCTGTAACAAACATAGGTGTGCATGTGTTTGTTCTTGTCACTTCCATTAGGTTTCCAGGGTATATATGTAGGAGTGAGATTGCTGGATCATAGGTAGTTGTATTACAGGTTTTTTAGGAAGCATTGTATCATTTTCCATAATGGTTGTACCACTTTACAGTCCCCACCATCAACTAGTAAGTTTTTTAATCTCCCCACATCCTTGTCAACATTTATTATTATTTTTAATCAGTGCCATTTTAGCCCAGGTGAAATATTATCTCACTGTAGTTTTGACTAGCATCTATTAAATCAGAATTGACTCCATGGCAACAGCTTTGTTTTAATGGCTAATGATCTTGAGCATCTTTAATGTGTTGGCTACTTTAATGTCTTCTTTGGTGAATTATCTGCTCATGTCTGTAGCCCAGTTTGCAATGGTACTATCTGCCTTATTGTTGTTGAGTTGTTGAAGTTTTCTATATATTTTAGATATCAGACGGCACTTGGCTTGGCTTGGCCACTGTATCTGTTGTCTCCAAAGACTGAACCATACAAATTTATTATCTTACAGCTCTATGCACCAGGGGTCTGGTACTGATCTAACTAAACAAAAAACAACATTTTGGAGGACTTATTGATGAAGGGGCACTGAGTTTCTGTTAAGGGTGATGAAAAAATTTGGAAATACACAGTGGTAATGGTTGTCTAATAGGGTGAAGATAATATTAATGAAATGTGGACTTAACAAAATGCTGAAATGGCCAACATTTTATTATATATAATTTTAACTCAACTAAAGGAAAACAAAGTAACAAAGAAGTCCAAGGTGTTGGCAGGCTGCTTTCTTTTCTGGAGGCTCTGGGGGAATATCCATTTCCTGCTCATTTGGGTTGTAGGCAGAATTCACTTCACTGCAGTTACTGGACCATGGTTCTCCTTTTCCTGCTGGCTGTAAACTCATTATCATTTCTAGCTTCTAGAGGTTGCTGGATTCCTTGGCTTGCCACCCCTCCCGCCATTTCAAAGCCAGCAACAGCAGCTCAAGTTTTTACTTTGCTTCTGCCTTTCTCTTCCACTTTTAAGGACTCACATGTTTAGATCAGCTTCCCTAAAATGATCAAGGATAATCTCTTCATCTCAAAGTTCAGTCCTGTAACCTTAATCACACTTAAATCCCCTTTGCCATGTAAAGCAACGTATTTACAGGTTATGGAAATCAGAGATTGGGGGCGAGGAGATCTTTGGGAGGTAATTATTCAGTCTGCCACACTATGTTAATTTACAAATATGGTGATGTAGTACAACAAACTACTTAAATACGGCTCTTCTAGCCACAGTCTTTGTAACTCCCACCAAATAACTTGGTGGGACTCTGAAATGAGGTGCTTGAAACCCCAAAGAGGGGACTGATCACTTTTGCCACTGTGCTATGTTTAAAGGCAGACAATGAGAAAAGACAGTAGGAGCTATAACACGGAAGACAGAGAGGTATAAACTGGAGATGGCAAGAAGCAGCCACAGAGAAAAGATGGCAGCAGAGGCCAGTAGGAAACTAGCTGGAGATGCTGTGATGAGCTTCCTGGCCCAGGGAGGAAGAAAGCTGAGACCTTCAGCAGGAGGCATGTTGGTGGAGTAAAGTGCCACCAGGCAGTTGGTGGAACTGGGTTTGCTGATCCTTGGGGCTACAGTTGAGTGTCTTTGGGCCAAGGCTTACTGGCAGAGCAGGGTACCTCCGGGCACTTACTGGTGGGGCTAAAAGGCCTTTGTATCACATGCCTGAACAGAGAAGGCAAGGGCCAATGATCAAGGGGAGATCTGCCTGCAGTCATGGCTGAGAAAGCATTGTCTTGATCAAAGAACTGTATCCTAAGCATTCTTAAACCTGAACTGTAACCCATCACTTGCCTCATAAATCCCATAATTGTGAGCATTGTCTGTGAGTTCTGTGTGGCCACTGCAATCAATCACGAAACTCTGCTGAGAAGTACAGTGTGCAGAGACAGATGTATAAGAACTGGTAAAGGGCTGAGACGTGGTATGTCTGATCTGTGCCTCATAGTCATCAGTCTTGGGCTACAGATTTCGAGTCTTTCTTCCTTGTGAAACTAGAGGAGGTCAGAAGCCTCTACCATGCCATTTTTACAAGTTAACTACATGAAAAGATTTGTGATACTGAACCCAACCTTCTACAGATATTGAACTATTTGTGAATAATGACATTTTTCCTTCTTTTTCAATTCTTGTACCTTTTGCCTTACTGCACTTGCTAGGACCTCCAGGACTGTACTGAATAGGAGAGACGGTAGAATATATTCTTGTTTCACTTCCCATCTTAGTAGGAAAGTATTAAAATTTAGCCGTTACTAAGTTATAACGTTTGTTGTAGTCTTTTTGTGGATCCCCTTGTTAAATCTAGGAAGTTCTTTCTATTCCTAAGAGCTCTTATTATGAAAGAACAGTAAATTTTACCTACAGCTTTATGTGCAGCTATACTGGTGATTATTAGTTTCCTCTATGTTTCTATTAATACACGCAATGAAACTAGCATATATTTTCTAATGTTAAATCAATCTTGTATTCCTGGAATATGCACAAGTTGGCTATGATATGATATCCTTTTTATAAATCGCTGGACTCAGTTTGATAATACTTCAGGATTTCCACATCTATGCTTATAAAAGAGACTGAAATATAATTTCACTTTCTTATAATCTCCTTGTCAGGTTTTGGTATCAAAGTTTTAATAGTCATTTGTGTAAGATTGGCCTTATTTCCTTCTTGAATGCTTTACAGAAATCGTAAGTCTTATGGTCCTGGAGTCACCTCTGTGAAAAAAAGTTTTATATTATTCTTTAATATTTATAAAATATTCAGATTCTCTACCTCTGCTTGGGTCAGTTTTGGGAACTGAAACTTTCTAGGAATTTATTCATTTCAACAAAATTTCACACATACTGACATAAAACAGGTAATATCTTCGTATGATCTTAATTGGGGATTGGCTTTTTTTTGTAGAGGGACAGGTGACAAACATTTTAGGCCTTGTTGTTTGCCACAGTAGTGCAAAAGCAGCTACAGACAATATGTAAATAAACGAGCACAGGCGCTGAGTTTAATGCTGCTGTAACAGAAATGCCACAAGTAGGTAGCCTTAAAAAACAGAAACTTACTTTCTCACAATTAGGAAGCTAGAAGTCTAATTCAGGCACCAGCTCTCAGGGAAGGCTTTCTCTGTCAGCCACAGGGAAAGGTCTTTGTCTCTTTTCAGCTTCTGTTTCTTAGTTCTTTGGTGATTTTCATGAAGAGTATCTCTTCCTTTCCTTCTGTGTGCTTAATCTACTTTTTTATGTCTCAAAGGTGATTGGCTGAAAACATACCGCATGCTGATAGGATCTTATAACATAGAAAGTCCGTTCTCGAATGTGATTATGTCACAGGCATAGGGGTTCAGGGAGTACAACACATTTATCTTGCGGGGGATACAACTTAATGCATAACAGTTGTGTTCAAGAAACCTTCGTTTACAAAAACAGGAAGTGACTTGGATTTGGCCTGTCAGCCATAATTTGCCAGACTGACTTTCATGATTGTAGGAGCAGTTATAATGTCCACCCCCCTCATACTCTCCATACCGGCTATTTGCATTTCTTCTCTTTTTTCAGTCAGTCTCTTGATAGATTTATCAATTTTATTAGTCTCTCCAAAGACCTTCTTTTGGTTTTGTTAATGCTTTTCAGTGTATGTTTCTTTTCCATTTCATTCATCTCTGCTCTTTTATTATTTTCTTCCTCCTATTTTCTTGGAAATCCTGGTGGCACAGTGGTTAATATCTACCAGGGGCTTCTTAGAAACTCTGTGGGACAGTTTTACTCTGTCATATAGGGTCACTATGAGTCAGAACTGACTCAATGGCAACAGGTTTGGGTTTTTGGTTTTCTGTTTACTTTGGGAATTGCTCATTTGATTTTTGATGGTGGTGGGAGAGATGGATACTTAGCTCATTGAGTTTCAGTCTTATTTTTCCTCTTACATGTGCATTTTAAGGCTGTAAGTTTACTTTTAGGCATAGTTTGTGTTCCTACAAGATTTGATATTCTGTGATGTCATTATCACTAAATTCAAAATTTTCTGATTCCTATTTGTTGTAGTTACCTAGTGCTGCTGTTAACAAATATTACGAGTGGCTTTAAACAACAGAAATTTATTTTCTCACAGTTTAGAAGGCTACAAGTCCAAATTCTGAGTGTGGCTGTAAGGAGAGCTCCTTCCTGGTCTATTTCAGCTTCTTAAAAAAACTGTGCTGTCAAGTCAGAGTGACTCTATAAGACAGAGTAGAACTGCTCCTGTAGGGTTTCCAAGGAGTGGCTGGTAGATTCTAACTCCTGACCTTTTTGGTTAGCAGTCCAGTTCTTAACCACTATAGCACCAGGCCTCCATTTCAGCCTTAGTAGCTGGCAGTCCTTGGAATTCTTAGGCTTGTAGATTCATCTGCCTCTGTTACCTTCAGATACCAACTGTCTTCCCTCTGCATCTACTTATTTTTGTGTCAAATTTCTTCTTTTTATAATTTAGAAGTGATGAGGTTTAAGACACATTTTAGACTGATATGGCTGCATTAACATACAAAAAAAAAAAAAAACTTATTCCCAATGGGAATAGCATGCTCAGGCATAAAAACCTTGTTGCTGTAGAGTGGATACTGACTCACAGTAACCCTATAGAACAGAATTCCTTCAGAGTTTCCAAGAAATAGCTGTGGACTCAAACTGCTGAAGCTCTTAAGCACTGTACCACCAGGGATCCTCCTTAGGAATAGAGGTTAGGATTCCAACTCATATTTTGGGAATGCAATTCAATCCGTAACACCATTGTAATGCTTCTTTAACACATATGTTAATTGGAATTACGTTGCTTAATTCCCAAACGTATCAGAATCTTCTTCTAATTGTTATTTTTAGCTAAAAATGTACTATAGTCAAAATACCTGAATCAGTATCTGTAAATAGTCCACTGTTGTTGTTGTGTGCTGTGAAGCTCTTTCCAACTCATAATGACCAAGTAGAAGAGTCTCATAGAGTTTCTTTGGCTATAATCTTTATGGGACCAGATTGTCATGTCTTCTCTCCTTTTGAGCTTTTGCTGAGTTAAAACTGCCATGATTTGGTTAGCAGTTTAGTGATTAACCAGTGTCACCAAGGCTTCTTAAATGGGCCGTATATCTCTGAAAATGGGAAACCCTGGTGGTGTAGTGGGTTACGTTCTACCACTGTTAACCACAAGGCTGGCAGTTCAAATCCACCAGGCACTCCTTGAATACTCTGGGGGTCAGTTCTACCCTGGCCCCTAGGGTCGCCATGAGTCAGATCCGACTCGATTATCTCTGAAAATATGTATTCTGCAGCTGCTGGATACTGTATTGTATACATGTTAATTAGGTTGGTTGTTCATTATTCTGTTGTTAAACCACTTTATATACTCACAAGTCTTCTGCCTAATGAAAGAAGCATGCTGAGAGGTTTTCAACCTCAACACTATCGACATTTTAGACTGGGTAAGTTATGGCTCTGAAGGGGTGTTCCGTGCTCTGTATAATGTTTACCAGCATCCCTGGCCTCTGCCAGTAATACTAGTTGCCAGTATACTGGTAATACCTTTTGTAGTAATACTACCCCAGTGATGACAATTATAAAAGTCTAAATGACAGCATGCAGTAGAAGGGAGGTCAGCACTGCGTTTCTACACCATAAGCTAGAAGGTTTTCTAAATACAACACTTCAAAGGACAGAGTAGCAAGAACAAGGGTGTGGGGACCTTGGTTTTAGGGGACATCGAGGTCAACTGGCAGAACTAGTTTTTCTTTTCTAAGAAATTGTTCTACATCCCATATTGGTGAGTGGCACCTGGGGTCTTAAATGCTAGCAAGCTGCAACCTACGAATATCAACTGGTTCCAACATACCTGGAGCAGATGGAAACCATGAATATCAAAGACATAAGGAAAGTATGAGCCTAGGAGACGGAAGGGTTCATATGGGAGACTACATGAGCATGAGACCAGAAGAATTAGATGGTGCCTGGACACCACCAAAGACTACTCTGACAGGGAAAACAATGTAGAGTCCCTGGCATAGCATGAGAAAAAGGGAAGTACTGATCTAGAACTCTATTAAAAGACCAGACTTGATGTTCCAACACCCTGGGGGGGGAGGGGCCCTGAGAACATGGCTCCTGGACTTGCTGCTAGCCCAGAGCTGACACCTGTGCCAAAGCCAATTCTTCACTCAAAGTGTAGGCTGGACTATGTGACACAGATTATGCAGGGGTTTTGTGTACGTCTTGGCTTAATATATATATACGGCTGTCCAACTGGTTCCTCTTTAGAAGGAAGAGAGGAGAGTGAAGAGAAGGTGAAAAAGTGTTGGTTAAGAGGATGCTGGAAGCACAGGGTAGAAAGGAAGAGTTTGCTATCACAGGGTGAAGAGAAGAGCTAGACTTGCAGAGGCGTCTGTTCGAGGTTTTGTATGGCAAATTGACTTAGACTGTAAACTTTCACTTAATTACAAAAAAAATTATCTCTAGAATTTCAAATGTCCATTTGGGGACAGAATCACCCCTAGTTGAAAATCACTGTATTTTATTTTAGCCTTGTCCTTGTAAGTAGTATATAGATGTTTTTTAAAAAAGTGATCATCTTAGTTTAACTGCAGCATTTAATCCACATTAATATACTGGAATATACTGATATTGAGCCCTGGTGGTACAGTGGTTAAGAGCTTGGTTGCTAACCAAAAGGTTAGCAGTTCAAATCCACCAGCCACTCCTTGGAAACCTATGGAGCAGTTCTCTGTCCGATAGGGTTGACAAGAGTCAGAAATCAACTACATCACACTGGATTATGGGGGTTATTGTTGATATACTGCACGTACATTAGGCCTTCTCATGTATTCTGTGGTTCCCATCTGTCATGGTTGGAATTGTGTCCCCCCAAAAATGTGTGCAGCCACGTGGCTGGGATATGGTTCCTAGTATCTTGGGACTGTCCTCCATTGTGTGGTTTTGCTATCCTGTATGTTAAAGGATTAGGGTGGGGCTGTAAATTCCATCTGTAGGGGAAGTTTCCTTGGAGTATGGCTTGCCCTACCCTTAATGCTTTTAGCTTTCAAGGAATAAAAGAAAAAAGAAACAAAGAACAATTGGAGAACCTCGCTACCATCAAGCAAGCAGCACCGGGAGCAGAGCGCGTCCTTCAGACCAGAGGTTCTTGCGTCAGGATGCTCCCTGGACAAAGATTGATGCAATACTGGACTTTCCTCCAGAGCCGACAAGGGGAAAGCCTTCCCCTGGAGCGGACACCCTGAATATGGACTTGTAGCCTACTGGACTGTGTAAGAATAAATCTTTCTTTGTTAAAGCCATCCACTCTATGGTATTTCTGTTACAGCAGCCCTAGCTGACTAAAACACCATCCTTTGCCTCTTTATGTATGGGTATTTTATTCTCCTATTTTCTCTTCCTGTTCATCATATTTCTCTTCAGATGTGTTGAGTCTGTTTGTAAATCTTAAGAACCAAAAGTTCTTAATTTTGGTTATGTTTTCTAAATTCTAGAAACAGCAGCAGGAATCACTCATGTTTTTGGCATGAGGGAAAAGGTTGATTGTGGTTTCAAAGTGGGGAAAAAATGTAAGAGTTCTGTTTTGATGAAGTTATGTTTCAGACCTTGGCTAAGATTCTGTGAGCCTCAGTAGACTCATTTTAACATGGGGACAATCAAACCTACCTCATAAGGTTCATCATTCAGCCAGAGATTCGACAGGCCCATAGAACAAAATGAGACTAAATGAGAAAACCAGTGCAGAAGAAAGGAGGGGACAAGGAAGGTGGCAATGCGGAAGCCAAGGTCAAGAAGCCAAGAGTATTGACATGTCGTAGGGTAGGAAACCAATGTCATAAAACAGTATATGCACTAACTGTTAAATGAGAAATTGATTTGCTCTGTAAACCTTCATCTGAAGTATTATACATAATATATTAAAAAAAAATAACAAACCTACCTCCCTGGGATCTTGTAAAGGTCAAATAAGACAATGACTGTGAAAACATCTGGGAAAGAATAGGCTTTAATCAAAAGTTGCTACATTCATTCCTCTTTCTTTTTTCTCATGTAGGAAGTGATCTCACAAAGAAATTTCTTTTCAGGATGAGAACTACAATTAATGTTTCTAGTACAATGCAAAGAGAATGTTGGGTTTGGAATGAGATAACCTAGTTCAAATCCTTGCTCTAAAACTCCTTGGTCATGTGACCCTACATAAAGACCTTTACCTCTGGAGTCATAAGTTTCTTTTACCTGCAAAACTGGAATATTCTTGAGTCTTTCATTCTCTGCTGGGAGACAGAAGTCTATCAGTGAAGACACAATAATAAATTCTTTAAAATACAGTTTTCTTTTTATTGTTGAGAATGTGTACAGCAGAACATCCACCATGTCAACAATTTCTACATGAACAACTCAGTGACACTGATGACATTCTTCCAGTTGTGCAACCATGGATCATCCAACAAACAAAGTAGGCACATGCTTACCTGTGTTTATATACTAATCCGTACTGCACAATTTCACTTGTTTTCGGCACGTCAAAGATTACTACAGATTAGAAGGTAATAATTAAGCTGATGTGTACCTTAGAAACACTGGTGGCTAGTTAGTGCTACGGCTGCTAACCAAAAGGTCAGCAGTTTGAATCTACCAGGCTCTCTCTGGAAACTCTATGGGGCAGTTCTACTCTGTCCTATACAGTTACCGTAAGTCAGAATTGACGGCAACGGTTTTTTTTTTTTTGGTACCTTGTTTACTGATTACTTTACCTGCATCCTTTGGACCAGGGTTCCCACATGGAGAAGCTAACACTAACCCAGAAAAACTATGTGGTGCCCATCTACTGCTACTGAATGTTTTGATCCAAGATGCTATACAAAAATCCTGACTAAGACGTGGGGTAATACAGAGCAGAAGTTGTGCCATTCTCATTCTTCTTTTTTCAATTGCTCCTCCCTCATTAATATAAACTCCAGGCCTCCTAAAGTTCCTATCTAATCTTTTTGGCGCTGCTGTCGATTTGATCTATATACCCAAATCTTAAAACAGCATAATGCTCAAGGCAGATATTCTTCACTAGTTAAGCTAAACTACTGTCTGGTTTCACAAAGGCTTCAGGGAATATTTTTGGTTTAAGATTTTGAAGAATTATTTTGGGATAATAGTTTCAGGAGTTCATCCAATCCCCATGGCTTTAAAAAATTTATAGATTCCACAAAAAATTTCCACTTCTGTCCTATATTACCCCCCTCTTGATCAGGATTTTTGTATAGAATCTTGAATCAAAATTGTTCAGTAGTGGTAGATGGGCACCACATAGTTTTTCTGGGTTAGTGTTAGCTTCTCCATGCGGGAACCCTGGGTCTAAAGGATGTGCTCTGCTCCCAGTGCTGCTTTCTTGGTGGCATGAGATCTCCATGTCTCTGTCTGCTTCTCTTTTATATCTCAAAAGAGATCTGCTTAAGATACAATCTAATCTTGCAAGTCTTACCAACATAACTGCTAATAATCCATCTTAGTAACATCATAGTGGTAAGATTTATAACACATAAGAAAATCACATCAGATAACAAAATGGTGGACAGTCACACAAAACTAGGAATCATGGCCTTGGCAAATAGATTCACACATTTTGGGGGATACAATTCAATCCATGATACTGGCCAACTGACTGGAAGAGATTTATATTTATCCTTATTCCAAAGAAAGGTGATCCAGCTGAATATGAAAATTACTGAACATCATACACAAAGTAAAATTTTGCTAAAGATTATTCAAAAGTGGTCATAAAGAGTCTGTATATAGATCAAAAGGGAGTTGTTCAAACAGAACAAGAAGATACTGCATGGTTTAAAGTCAGGAAAGGTGTTTGTAAGGGTTGTATCCTTTCACACGTATTAAATCTGTATGCTGAGCAAATAATCCGAGAAGTTGGACTATATGAAGAAGAATGAGGCATCAGGATTACAGGAAGATTCATTAAAAACCTATGATATGCAAGTGATACAACCTTGTTTGCTGTAAGTGAAGAGGACTTGAAGCACTTAGTGATGGGGATCAAAGACTACATAGCCTGCAATATGGATTACATCTCAATACGAAGAAAACAAAAACCCTCAAAGCAACATCATGATAAATGGAGAAAAGATGGAAATTGTCAAGGATTTCATTTTACTTGGCTCCACAATCAGCACTCATGGAAGCAGAAGTCAAAATAAAATGACATGTTGCATTGGGCAAACCTGCTGCAGAACATCTCTTTAAAGGTTTAAAAAGCAAAAATGTTACATTAGGACTAAGGTCTACTTGATCCAAGGCATGTTATTTTCTACCACCTCACACACAGGGGAGAGCTGGACAATGAATAAGAATGACCGAAGAAGTGACACCTGTGAGTTGTGATGCTGGTGAAGAATATTGAGTATACCATGGATTGCAAAAAGAATAAATAAATCTGTCTTGGAAGAAGTACAGCCAGAATGCTCCTTAGAAATGAGGATGGAGAGGTTTTGTCTCCACATACTTTGGACATGTTGTCAGGAGGGACCAATCCCTGAAGGACATCAAGTTTGCTAAAGTGGAGGGTCAGTGAAACAGGGGAAGACCTACAAGGAGATGGACCAACACAATGGCTACAACAATGGGCTTAGGCACAACAATAACTGTCAGATGGTGCAGAACTGGGCAGTCTTTCATTCTGCTATACATAGCGTCATTTTAAGTTGGAACCAACTCAATGGCACCTAGTGACAAAAAACAATAAAATAATGTGATGATCTATGAACACTAGCAGTAAAATTACCATTATAAAACTGCATGTGGCACTTAAAGACACCAAATCATATTTATATTCTAATGCTAAGATGCTCCTACTTGTATTCATGATTTTTTATGGTTCATATACAATTATAGTAACAGTCAATTTTGGTCTCCTGGAGACCAAATTAAAACAAACCAACCAACTTTTATTTTTGGGATATGTGACACAGACTATTACAGTGTTCAAAAGAGCACTGGGAATACTGAAGCCAACTCTTCAGACAAAGATTGGACCAGACTAGAGTGATGCTCGCCAAGAGTGTGCTTCTTGGCTTAAATATATACATGAAGCTATCTGCACAGCTCCTGTCCAGAGGCGAGATGAGAGGGTAGAGGGTGACAGGAGTTGGTTGAATGGATACAGGAAGTACAGGGAGGAAAAGCAGGAGTGCGCTGTCACAGGGTAGGGAGAGCAGCTAGAGCTGCATAGCAGTATGGGTGCAGGACCATATATGGCGAATTGACTTGGATTGTAAAATTCCACTTAAAGCACAATAAAATATTAAAAACAAAACAAAAGAACACTGAGGACCAAAGAAAAGTTGGGAGTGTTAAAAGCAGGGAACACATTTAAGACTATATAAATGATCAAGAACAGTATGTATCTCACAAATTCTTGTGATCTTCATAAAGCCTTGTACTGGTAGGCCTCAACTTTCAAACATCTGACCTTGATACAATCAATCCTTGTGAATATAACTCACGCACTTTCCCAAACTGACTCTCTGATGCTAAGCGCAACCTCCTAGACATCAGACCACTACCATCCACAGGCTATGGCCACCAGGAAAAGGCCTGACTCTGCCAAGGTGAGGGTGTTTGTGGGTGCACATGTATGGAGAAACACATTCCTATACTGGTCTCCTGAGTACAGGTCCTCTCCTTACCCTTCCCCAAGTCAAGCTGTAGAGATCGCAGACTGAAGGCCAGGGCTGCTATGTCCTTCCACAGTCATTATCTCTTGAGAGGCAAAATCAGTCCTCAGACAATGCTCACCTGGGGAAAGGATGTGGAGAGGGGAGAGTGGGATGGGAAGCAGCAGGAGTTAAGCAAGCTGGGAGGCTTCACCACTCAGCTCCAGCTGTGGGTTTAAGATAGAAGACTGTTACCCTCTCTCCCATATGCTTAACTAGGTTTCCATTTGTAGGAACACAGGTTTGGCCAGAATGTGGTAGAAACAAAAAAAAAGACCACCCAGTGGCACCTCAAAGCTGCTCAGTGTCTAGATTTTATTGCTTCTTCTGTGTTGTGTCAGTCTTAAGAACTATCTTGTCATCTTACCTCAAAAAGTTTTACAAACAGCGATTTTGACAAACATGCTCAAGTGGTCAAACCGATCCCTTCCCTGTCCCCTCTCATCTATACTTCTTCTTTCCCCTGCTCCTTTACCAGGTACCTGGGGCTTCACTGTGGGGATTGTTGACCTATGGCCTCTTATCTCCTTTAAGGCAAGAGAAGGCTCACTCAGTGTTGTTACAGGTTCTCTGGGTCTCTATTGGAAACCCTAGTGGTGTAGTGGTTGAGTGCTGTGTCTGCGAACCAAAAGGTTGGCAGTTCAAATCTGCCAGGTGGTCCATGGGAACTCTATAAGGGCAGTTCTACTCCGTCCTATAAGGTCACTAGGAGTTGCAATCGACTTGATGGCAGTGGATTTAAGGTTTGGCTATCTACTTGGAAACGCTGTTGATGTACTGGTTAAGTACTACGAGGTCTAACAATTAAGTCTGTGAACTTAATTGTTCTAAGTGCTACATGCCTCATTGCTGAATATCACTACAGTCATCTTTGAAGTACTCCCCTTGAAAAGCTATGCATTGACACCAGTACCTAGTCCACCCTTCAAATCAATTTTGGAACTCTTTCTAGAATGGCGATTGAGCATGGTGGCAAGGTGGCAAGCTTGCAAACTTAATTGTAGAGTTGTCTGTGAGGGAGTTTTTAGCCAGTAAACAAATAACTACTGGAACACCCTCCTTACTCACTGATCTGGTCCCCAGTGACTTTTTTGTTTACCTGAAGATAAAGAATATATTGAAAGGAAGTCAGTTTGATGACACTCAGGACTCAGTGGTAATAGGATGGATGACAGCTCTGAAGGTCATTTCAGAAAAAGAGTTCCAAAATTACTCTGAAGGGTGGACTAGGTGCTGACGTCAGTGCATAGCTTCCCACGAGGAGTACTTCGAAGATGACTGTGGTGATGTTCAGCAGCGAGGTTATGTACCACTTTTTCTAGAACAGTTCGTGAACTTAATTGTCAGGCTCCATATGAGGTGCTAACCAAACGGTTGGCAGTTTGAATCCACCAGACACTCTTTGAAAACTCTATAGCGGCAGTTCTACTCTGTCCTATAGGGTTATTATGAGTTGCAATTAACTCAGTGGCAACGGGTTTGGTTTTTTTTTGGTGTAGGGGCACTAATGCTTAAGAGCTTGGCTGTTAATCAAAAAGTTGGCAGTTCAAATCTAGCAGCCACTCCTTGGAAACTATAGAGTAGTTCTACTCTGTTCTATAGGGTCACCGCAAGTTGGACTCAACCGAAGGCGGTGAAATTTTTTTTAATTGGCCATCCTGAGGACTCCTTGGATGAGTATAATATGGGCCTGTAGGGGCTAGTAATGGCAGGAAAATTATTAAAAGTTATTAATTACAGATGAAACGTTTTAGCATTCAAGAATAGAATGCTTCTGATAATATGTTTTAAGACTTTTTCTTTTCTTTTTTTAAAGATTTTTTTATTTCAAACACATATGCGGAAGATATCATGTGTGAAGAGAAGTCCTGGTGGTGTAGTGATAAAAAGTTCAGCTGATAATCAATAACTGAAAGGCTGGCAGTTCAAACCCATCAGCTACTCCACAGGAGAAAGATACGGCAATGTGCTTTCCTGAAGATTACAGCCTCAGAAACCCTATGGAGCAGTTCTACTCTATCCCATAGGGTCGCTGTGAGTTGGAACTGACTGGACAGCAACAGGTTTTATTTTATCTTTTTGGTTTATGTAAGAAAGTAGGAGACAGATTCTAATAATCCTAAAAACCAAATACAGTATTTCACAGCTTTGATTAGGAGTATCCTGATCAAGTACATGTCCTGAGGATGCTGCATCCTCTCAGACTTATAAATACATATCCAAAGAACCCCTAGTACAATCCCAGATGAAGGCTGAATGACTAATTTCTTTTGCAGGGATTAGCACAAAGCTGGTTCCTATGAAGCAGAGGTCAAAGGTGTCCTAAATGTCCAACTTTTCCATATTGCTGTTCCACTCCATCATCACTAACATCAACTATTCCCACTCCCCTCAGTACTCTCCCTTCTGCCTTTGAGTTCTGTAATTTATTGCGACTCCCAAAGCAACAGCTGTGGAGGCTAGCAAGTCCCAAATCCATGGGTTAGGGGTCAAGCTGGAGGCTTCTTCTGATTCACGTGTTTTCTTGGGCTGATAAACCCAAACTGGCACGTCAGATGACACGCTCCTGGCTCACAAGGCTGTGGAAGCTGGTGAATCAGGTCAGACATAGACTGCTGGCTCAAGTTCCAGCAACCAGAGATCAAATGACGATGAGCAGATGCAGGATCCGGAGTGAAAGAGAGAACTTTGTCAGAACATTCATATATTTTGGATGCAGACCATAACCTCAAGGAAAACTCCCTTTACTTGAACAAGGTGGTACAAGGGTATGACCTGAATAAGGGTGGTAAGGGTGGTGACTGGGGTAAAGGTAGTGACTTGAGTCACACTTTTTACTAAACTGGTAACTCAAGATACATCCTAATTCTGCATCATTAATATAATAGATAGCTCACTGCTCAATGGAACCATAATCACAGGCATTAAAAAAACCTATTACCATTGAAATCAATTCCAACCCAAAGCAACCCTACAGAACAGAGTAGAAACTGCCCCATAGAGCTTCCAAGGAGCATCTAGTGGATTTGAACTGCTGACTTCTTGGTTAGCAGCCACAGCAATTAACTGCCACACCATGAGGGTTTCCAATCACAGGCATAGAAGCTAGGATTTATTACATGGCACAAAATGGAAGATAATTACATCACTAGACAGCTACGAAATCGCATCATTACGTAACCGCCAAATCACTGAAAATCATGGCACAGCCAAGATAACACATAACCTTAACTGTCATAGGCTCTGTACACCTTATTTGCATAGTCCCACCCAATCACTGTGTGGTCACAAAGACTACGGCTAGAAGGGCCATATTAAGTAATTCACCACACTGCAAGAACATTTAATTTCACTCAATCTTCCCTTTAAAAACTCAGTTCGTCTATGTTTGGGGTCAGTGTTTTCCAAGGACCTCCATGGTTTAACATGTGTCCTAATCAGATTCTGACTAATGTCATCATGAGTCCAAGTATTACAGAGTCTAACTGTTCCTGCTGCAAGAAAACTACTTGCTTTGTTATTAAGGAAACAAGAAATCTGTACTTAACTGTTTTTCTTAGTTACCTTAGTTTAGGTCCTTAACACATCACATTTATATTGAGTCAAGCACCTTCACTTAAAACAGCCCTTTGCCACCTGTCCAACATCAGGCCAATGGTCTAAAGCACAGAGTCCCTACCTATTCTTACAAAGTCAAAAAACTAACACTTGCTAGGCACTTACTCAATGACAGGCATTGTGCAAGCATGTTTTATGCATACAGTTTAATAATCACAACGTTCCCTGCGCAGCAGGTATCACCTCTATTTTACAGGTAGAGGACTGGAAGTATAACCACAGCTAGAAAAGTGTCAGGGCTGGTATATAATGCCCAGTAGAGCTAGCTCTTAACCATAGCATTGTAACATTTGAATAAAAGCTGACATTCATTGACAGTTTTGCTGTTGTGTCAGCCCCTGACTCACGTTCAACAGGACTGAATTATTGTGATCCACAGTTTTTTTAAATCATATTTTATTGTGTTTTTGGTGAAAGTTTACACAGAAAATTAGGTTTTCATTTAACAATTTCTGTCTGTGCAATCTGTTTGGTGACACAAGTTATATTTTCCCCAACGTTTCAATGTTCTCGTCATTTCTGTTGTGGTTTTTCTAGTTCCAGTAATTTGGTTCCCCTACCTCCTTATCTTCTCAATTTTGCTGTAGAGCAATGGTTAGATCACCTGGTCTCATACAGATGATTTTTTCAAAAGAAACACAGTGCACATGGGTGATATTCTGTATTTTATAAGTCAATCTCTTATTTATCTAAAAGATGACTTCAGGGAATAGTTTTGTCTTAAGGGTTAAAGAATACCTCATGGTGACAGTCTCAGGGAGTTGTTTAGTCTCAACCAGTTCATTAGGACTGGAATTTTTTAAGAATTTTAGTTTTGTTCCACATTTTTCACCTATTCCACTAAGATCTATCTATTGTGGCCCTGATCAACATAGTCAGTCATGGTAGCCAGGCACCATCAGCTTTTCTGGTCTCAAGGTCGATGACACTGTGTATACAGGGTTTCCGACTTTCTCTCCAGGTGAGTAGAGACCAATAGTTGTACCTTAGATGGGATCCTTTCTTCCTAGCCTACCTTAGTCACAGCAACACATAAACTTCCAGTGACAGACAAATGGTGGCTATGCTTGAGGTGCACTGGGCAGGAACTGAACCTAGCTTTCCTGCAGGGAAAGTGAAAATTCTATCACTGAACCACTACTTTACAAATACTTAATTCTCACAATTGTGACAGAGAAGACCTGTCCATGTCAATATTGTCATTTTACGGATAAGGAAAAGCCACAGAGAAATTATGTAACTTATTTACAGTCTTTTAAAAAGTACCATGGGAAACATGAACCTATGAAGTTAGACAGACCTTGAACCTGTATACTTTATCCAGAAGGCACCAAAAACAATGCAAAGGTACCTAAGTGAAAAACAGTGATGATAAAACATTAAGAGACACTGTCAGCCTATGTCTGTAAAGGATATAAAGATGTAAGCTAGAGAAGAATGTCTATTCTTTGGTGAAAGATGTTTATTCTCTTAGATTAAAAACCAAACCAGCTGCCATCAAGTTGATTCCAATTCATGGCAAACCAATGTGTCAGAGCAGACTGTACTCCACAGGGTATTCAATGGCTATTCTTTCAGAGGTAGACTGCTAGACCCTTCTTCAAAGGTGCCTCTAGGTGGGCTCCAACTACCAATCTTTTAGCTAGCAGCTGAGAGCACTTAAGCCCTTAGACTACCCAGGTACTCCTCTTTTAGATTACATTTCAGTAACAATGACACATAATTCACTGCCATCAAGTCAATCCCGACTCAAAGTGACCCTACAGGACTGAGTAGAACTGCCCCACAGGATTTTCAAGGACTTGTGACACCGGAGACTAGATGTCTGAATTCAGAGTATGGCTCTAGGGGGCGGTCCTCCCTTGTCCATGTCATCTTCTAGCATCTGACAGCAATCTCTGGCGTTCCTGGTCTTGTAGATGCACCTGTGTCTCTCATCTGTCTTCATCTTCTCCCTGTGTGTGTCTCCGCGTCTCTTCTACTCTTTTTATAACTCAGAACTGATTACGTTTAGTACCCTGCTCTGGTATGACCTTACTAGCATAAAAAAAGAAAACCCCTACTCCAACCAGGGTCATATTTACAAATACCAAAACAAAACCAAATCCAAATCCAGTGAGTTGCTTCCAACTCACAGTAATCCTATAAAACAGAGGAGAATTGCTCCATAGGGTTTCCAAGACATAAATCTTTATGGAAGCAGACTGCCTCATCTTTCTCCCACGAAGTGGCAGGTGGGTTTGAACTGGTACCCCTTCAGTTAGCAGCTGAGCACTTTAACTATTATAGCCACCAAGAGTTAAGATTTCAATGCATGTTTCTGGAAGTATACAATTCAATCTGTAATATTCTACCTTTTGGCACCTCCTGCCCAAATTCATGTCCTTCCCCAATGCAAAATGTGTCTACTGTATCATAATGTCCCCCAAAGTCTTTACCCATTCCAGTATTAATTCTAAGTGCAAAATCTCATCTTCCTAATCATCAAGTATAGATATGTTTATGACCGAACTGTGTCCCCAAAAATGTGTATTGTGAATCCTAAGCCCTAGACTTGTGAGTGTAATCTGAATTGGGAACAGAATTTTACTGTGTTAATGAGGCTGTATCAGTGTGTGTTTGTCTTAAGCCAACAACTTGTTAGATATGAAATGAGCAGATCTGGCACAGAGAAGCAAGTAGACATGGGGGAAGACAGATGCCATGCCCCACAAAGACTGTCAAGGACCAGAAGCTGAAAAGTGACAAGGACCTTGTCCAGAAAAAGCCTTCTCGTAGAGTTAGTACTTTGAATTAATTTGGACTTCTCAGCTCCTAAACTGAGAAAATAAATTTCTGTTAAAGTTACCCACAGTAAGATCTGTTACTGCAGTACTAGATAATGAGTAGGATAGATTCTCCCAGTTTTAACAACACAATTCTCCAAATCTTTAAGATTCTGGTACATCCATCCTGGGCAAAATTCATCTCTATCTGTGCACCTGTGAGGCATGTAATACATATACACATTGCATGTTTCTAAAATACAATGATAGAACAAGCACAAAGTAACATTTCCACTTCAAAATGAAAAAAAACTGGAGGGAAAGAAAGGCTCATGGGTAACAAGCAAGTCTAAAACACAACAGGATAAACCTTATTAGTTCTCTAGGCACATCTGGACAATGGCCCTGCCCTCTGCACTCTGCATATTGGCCACACTCTCTGGATCCTGGGCAGACGCTCTTCAGCCTTGGGCATCAGTCCTGGCTTTCAGGTCTACTAGGACATCAACCTGCCCTCTTGGCTTTGGGTGGTCCCATTTTCCTGACCACCTGATTGCTAACTCCACCCCTTGGCCCTGTGTAACCCCATTTTCTTTGCTTCCCGGAACAGCAGCTCTGTTCCTAATTTTGAGCAGCAGCCCCATTCTCTTGGCCCACCAGAAGGGCATACTCACCCTCAGAAACTAAAGTGGCAGTAAACCCTACACTGAAACCTAGGAGGCAGTGGCTGACTCTGAAACCAAGGATGTGGAAGCCCTGCCTCCTCTCCCTCCTCATCTCCCACGCTCCTTCTGATGGTTCTACTGGTCTCAGAACTGTTCCCAGGATGGTACCTTTCTTTTCTTGGAGGGCAACAAATGTCTGTAATTAATTACCTCCATTGGCCCATTTACTACCCATAGAATTTTAGGAGGCACAGAGTTTCCCTTCATTTTGTCCTGTCTCTCTCTCCTTCAGTCTAAGCTGACCAGGTTTCCAATGGAGTGGTTGGTTTGATCCATCAGTCACAGGCCTAATCGCTTCAGCAAATAAGCCAGCAGCCACATCCTCAGTGTCAGTTCCAAGACAGGTTCTCTTAGTTTTAACAACAGGATTTTCCAAATCTTTAAGTTCTGGTTTCTTTTTGCACAGTTCAGTTCTAAATCTCTTTCCTACTGCATTTTACCCTAAGCAGCAAAATAAAACCATACCACCCTCTTAAAATTCTGCTTAGAAATCACCTTAACTCAATACCCAAGTTCATTACTTACATATTCTCCCTTCCACAAAACAGTCCAACCTAAGTTCTTGTCAGATGAGCTCTTTGCCACTTTGTAACAATACCTTTCCTTCTGTGTTCAATAACAAGTTCACCTTGTCATTTTAAAAACCTCACAAGACGCCCATTTAACATCCACATTTCTATCAATGTCTTTTCATGGTGACAGTTTTCCCCACAGATCTCAGTTTTTTCTGGACCCTCATTAAAATAATCTTTCATGTCCATCATTCTACCACCAGTCTCTTCACCGCAATGTAGGCCTGCCAAGTGCACAAAAATTTCACCTCCCTATTATCCAATTCCAAAACCACTTTCATATTTTAGCAATTTGTTAGAGCACCACTGCCTACTCTCTGGTATCAAAGTCTGTCTCAACTCTCTAGTGCCACTATAATGAAAACTACAGGTAGGTGACTTTAAGAAACAAGAATTTTATTTTCTCAGATTTCTGGAAGCTAAAAGTTCCAGTTAGTTTCCTTGCCCTGTTGATTCCTCCCGAGAACCTGTCTCCTAGTTTCTTCTGTCTGCTAGAAATCCTTGGCTTTTCTCACACGAAATCGGCCTTCCCCCTCATTTGGTCTCTGGGTCGCTTCTGTTTTTTTGTTTGTTTTTCGTTTTCCTAAATCAGTGACTAGGTTTAGTACTCAACCTATTCAGTAACGACTTTATTAACATAATAATAAAACTCCTATTCCCAAGCAAGGTCACATTTACAGGCACAGGGTTAGGATTTCAACATACTCTGGGGAACACAATTTTATCTGTAACACTGCCCCTACGACCCCTCAATTTCAAAATTATCAACAGCCATAAACTCTTCAATATCTTAAAAGTTTACCTAAAGGTTGATGCATTCCCGTTTCTTTGGCCAAAAACAACCAAAAGTCGTCGGCCTTTTCAAGTTATCCTACTCAATCTCACCTTGTGCTTTTGGCAGGAAAGTGATTCATCATCTTTTCTCAGGATACTGCCTCCGCGCCGTAGCCTTCCCGATTTTGAGGGGTGGCGAGACACAGCCCGAGGTGGAAGGCCACGGCGGGTGGCGGCGCCCTACCGCGGTGGGAGGTGGGGGCGGAACCCGCTGGGGGAGGCGGCAGAAAGAAGGCGTCCCAGGAGCTCGGCCTCGGAGCGATTCCCGGGCCCCAGCTCCGTCTGCCTACTTGCTGAACAGGTGAGACGAAGAGGCAACGGGGAGAGTGCAAAAACAAGAAATAAACAACAGAGGGGTGAGCAGGGTGAGAAGCCCCAGAGGTGTGGCGGCCGCTTTACCTCAGGAGCCCGGAGACCCGGCTGGAGGGCACTCGGCGCCGCCGCGACCTTAGCGGCTTCGGGCGGGCGGGTCCTCCGGGACTACAGGTCGTGAAGGACAGTGTCCAGGCGGGCCTCGAGCCGTTACCCCGGCATCTCCAGCAAACAACTCCGGAGCCGGCAAGCCGGGCCATGCCTCCGCCCTCCGACGCCTCGGCGCGGCAGCGGGTAGAGTCTTAGCGCCACCCCTTTAGCGCCGCGAACGGCGGCCTCTAGCCCCTAGCTCGCCCAGCCAACCCGAGTTTATTTTCTGGGAAACTGCGGGCTGGGCGGGGCCGCTCCCCACCCCTCCGGCGGGTGCTCTGGCTCCGCTAGACGCGGTGGGCGCGCCGACAGGCGGCGGGCCGTGGGCAGTGCTTGTCTCTTTAAGGGGCCGGGCCTAGACGGCCGTGGGGCGGGCGGGGTGCGCGTCGCTCCTAGTGTGAGGGAGAGAGGCAGGCGGGCAGGCAGGCGGGCAGGCGGGCAGGCGGGCAGGCGGGCGGGCGGGCGGGCGGGCGCCGGAGGGAGGGAGGGAGGGAGCAAGCTAGCGACGCGGGCAGCCCCTGCCGCCGCCGCCGCCGCGGTCGGACCAGCGGCCTCCTCCCCTCCCCTTCCCCGCGTCGCCCTGTCGCGGGGAGGGGGCTCGCGTCGCCACCTCCAGGCGCTCCCGATGAAGCAGCTGCCGCCGCAACCGCTTCCGAAGATGGGGGATTTCTACGACCCCGAGCACCCGACTCCTGAGTAAGTATCAGCTCCTTGGCCTCCCGCTGCCTTCGGCCGCCGCAGCCCCGGCCGAGGGCGGCGCGTCCTGACGGGCCGAGACGCGGGCCGACGCGAGGAGTAACAGGCCTGGGGCGGGCTCGCACTGCCGGCGGGGGACCAGGCCCTCGTTGTCGCCTTGGTCTGCCTAGCTCCGGGCCGCCGCCGCCCGGCGGTTGGGCCCAGCTTTGGCGCCGTTGCTCGCGTCGCAGCGGCAGTTGGGTCGGGCCAGTGGGGGAGGGGCGGCCACGGGCTCTGTTGCCATCGCCGGGTTCGCACCAACCCGGTCGGCCCGAGTCTCGCCTACCTCTGCGGTCCGCCTGGACCCCCACTGCAGGTGAAGGAGCTGTGTCGGAGGAGCTGCCGGCGTTTGGCCCGGCGAGAGGGCGCCGGCGATGGTAGGCCGCGAATCCTCGGGCTCGGGTGGAAACCCGGCCCGTCGCTCGGACGCCCAGCGGCGGCAGCTGGTACCGGAAGGGCTTCGCGCGCGTCGCCTGGCTGTGGGCCGCGGAGGGGCCCGCGCGCTGCTCTCGGCATTGATTTTTCCTCCTGAGAACTCGATCCAGCTTCAGATTCTGCACCTTTGGCACTTCGGTTTTGTAACGGTGGCGAGGTTCGTGTTGAGGTGACACCGGATTGGTTTTACAACTCGAAAATGAAAGGCTTCCGAGGGCATACATTCTCCTCCAGATTATGGAATTTGCATGCACACTTTCGGACACTCTGCTTCCTTGGTAACAGGACCTTTTTACTCTAAGTGGATGACTTTCTACCTCTGTGAAGACTTAGTTGAAAACTAGGACTCGTTTGAGGGTTCTCTGAGGAGACTGTGTTGTAGAAAACTGAATGGTAGTTCCTTCACAGTATTTTTTTCAGTCCAAGGCATTTCTGCATTTCTGTTGATTGCCGTAGCCGCTACTGTGCAGGGTACTTCGGCAGGCTCCACTCCGGAGCTGGAGTCACTTTCTCTAGGCCCTCCCAGGACCATTGTTTTGGAAAGCCATCCTTAAACTCCATTTGCTGGTGTTGAAGTCTAGAGCTAGGCGTGTAGGATTCTTATCAAGCTTAACGATTGACAGAGGATTCAGATGAAACTGTCATTTTAAGACCAGAATGTTTCCACGAGCTTTGCTCTTTTTGACCCATTTTAGGTAATGATTAAATTTTTGAACTTCTTGCTCCTTGCTAAATCTTTTCACCTTGGTCCAGAATTGTCTGGATCTTACTTGATAGTTGTTTAAGTTTGATTGCAACACAAAAGGGTTTTGTTGGGGATGTTGGATGGTCATCTTTGCACACAGTTCTTTCCTGAGTTCTTGCCTAAGACAGTTAAATGTTACTTTAGTTAGGTTATTTTGATTTGCTGCACAGTCAGTTACAAACTCTTGTTACAGGTTTTAGGTTTGAGACTGGAAAACCTCAACGATAACAACAGAAGATTCTGTGTCGTGATTCAGTAACACTTACTGAGTACTTGTCCCTTGCAAAGTAACCCTAGCCCCTCATATGGGCTAAGTGCCTTATATTCAGTTCCTTTTGCCGTTTTATTCTTGAAGTCCAGAAGCTTTAAGTATCACATCCTTACACTTCTTGGGGGACAAATGTAATTTTTCAAGGTATGTTGGAAAACGGATTCAGAAGTGCATTTTCAGTGGACACGTGGAGGAGGAATCAAGAATGTCTTACTGCTTTACTGAAGGTCTTGTATTTTTATTTTTACTGCTTTTCTCTCTCCATTGCTTTGGATTTCTAACAGTGACTAAGTAAGTTTTGCTAGATGTATTTTTCCCATGTTATTAAATACATATAGAATTAAAAAACATTTTCTGCCATAATACTGTAAAAAGTGGAGGGAATTTTTTTGTAGACATCCTGAGCAATGTCAGTTGTTCTACAGAAGAGGAAACAAGCTTGGAAAAATGAAGTGACAGCTGACTCAGTGAAGCAGTATGTAAGCTAAGTTAGTAGTGGTGTTTATACTGCTTTGGAGAGAGGGAGTGTAATCTAGGGTTAAGAATTCGAGTTTCAGAGTCAGATAGACCTGGATTTGAACAGTTTAGTAAGTGACTTACCTCTGGGCTTGTGTCTTGCCTTTTCTTGAGGCAGATATTTTAATGGTAGCCACTTTTGTAAGTCTTTGGGAAGGATTAAATGAGATAATGCATGAAAAGCGCTTGGCATGGAGGGTAGCTTGTGGTAAGTACTTCTAGCTGGGATCATCAGGGAAAAGCTTCAGAGGTAGGTTATAAGTTTTAAGCATGAAAATGTTTAGTAGACTTGACAGGGTAACATGACAGAGGGAGGAAAGTGACCAAGTGCCTTTTTAGACTTTAGATTGTTTGAAATGGCACTTAGTTGTAGGAAGACAGTGAGGCACAAAAGAAATTCATTTTGGTTCAAGTAACAGTTGGGTTTGGTTTGTATTTGTCTTGTACTCACTCTTCAATCAGATACAGCTGATTTGTTTTTTGTGGCATAGGCAGACCATTCTGTTTCAGGTGAAAGTGAGTGTCATCAGCTGAGTCTTCGAGTTAGGTACCCACTATAAAGAGGAGCTCTGATGGTACAGTGGTTAAAGTGCTAGGTTGCGAAGCCAAAAGTCAGCTGTTTGACGGGATGAAGATGTGGCGGTCTCCTTCTGTAAAGGTTTCAGAGTCCCAGAGGGGCGTTTTACACTGTCTTTTTGGGGTGCTTTGAGTTGGAATCTACTTGTGGGCGGTGAGTTTGGATTTCGGGAATCAGTCAGACCTAGGGCCAGGTGTTGAGGACACTGTCAGTTAGATCCATTCAGTCTTCAAGGAACTCTCCTAATAGGGGAGACAGGCAAATACATTATAGTGATAGAGGTGATGTTTTTGAACATATTCATATCTGTTGTGTGCCACACATGGGTACTTCAGGGATGCTTGGGTATAGCAAACAAAAAAAACATGGTCCTTGTGGAGCATAAGTGTAGTGAGGGGCAATAAATAATGTATATAGAATGTTCAAAGGTAAGTGCTATGGAAAATGGAGCAGGGTAAGGGGGATCCCAGATTGCTGGGGGAGGGGTTGCAGTTTAATAAGGCGAAGGTGAATGGAATGAGCCTTGAGAATGTGATGTTTACACAAGGTCTTACACAGGAGGGAGTTATCTGGGGGGAAAATTTCCAAGCAGAGGAAACAGCTAGTGCCAGGGCCCTGAGGCAGACCTTGTGAGTTCTGCCTGATATGGTTAGAACAGAATGAACAAAAGACTAACAGAAGAGTGGGTCACAGAGGTAGTGGTAGGGAGTGGGGTGGGGGGAACAGGTTTTATAGAGCCATTGTAAGGAGTGTGCCAGGAGTTTTGAGTAGGGAACCACGTAAGTGATTTACTTTCAGCTTCAGAAAGATCGTTCTGATTACAAAGGAGACCAGCGGTGCAAACAGGGAGATGTCTAGAGAGACTGGTAATCCAGGAGAGAGGTGCCAGTGACTTGTACCAGTGTGGTAACAGAAGAGGTGGTGAGAAATTACTGGATTCTAGATGTATTTTGAAGGTCAAATCGATATGATTTGATGTGGAATGTGAGAGAAGAGTCAAGGATGGTCCAAGGTTTTTGGTCTGAGCAGATAGATAGAGTTGCTATCAGTAAAGATGGAGGTGACTGAGAAGAACAAGTTTGGGGGATAGATTAAGGCTTCAGCTTTAGATTTAGAGTGTGTGTGTGTGTGTGTGTGTGTGTGTGTGGTGAAAATATATACAACAGAATGTTCAGCAGTTCGGTTACATGCATAATTCAGTGGTATTGATTAGATTACATCCTTCACGTTGTGCAGTCATTCTTGATATCCTTTTCCAAATCATTCCACTACCTTTCGCATAAATTTGGTATCCCTTAAGCAGAACCTCCCACTAGCCCCTTCCACCCTCTGGTAACCACCAATCTTTGCTCTGTCTATGCTTATGTGCTTATTGTCTATGTATGTGCACATGTAAGTAAGATCATACAGTATTTGTCCTGTTGTGAATGACTTGTTTTGCTCAGCATAATGTTTTCAAGTTTCACTCATGCTGTGGCATACATGAGGAGTTCGTTTGTCTTAGGCTGAGTAGTATTCCATTGCGTGTGTATACATTTGTGTATGCTTTCATCTGTAGATGGACATTTAAGTTGTTTCCACCTTTTGGCTGTTGTGAAAAGTGCTGCAGTGAGCATTGATGTACAGGTTTCTGTTTGTGTTCCTGCTTTCACTTCTTGGTATATACCTAGATTGGGATTGCTAGGTCATATGGTAGTTCTGTGTTCTACTTTTTGAGGAACTGCTGAACTTTTTTCCGTAGTAACTGTATTGTTTTACATACCCGCTAGCAATGGGTGAGCATTTTCAGTTTGTCCACAACTTCACCAACACCTGTTTGTTATTTTTTTGATCATTACCCTCTATAGAATTGCTATGAGTCAGAATTGACTTTATGACAATTTTTGTTTTTTAATCTTTCATGGGGGTGAGGCGGTGTATCATTGTGGTTTTGATTTGCATCTCCTTAATGGCCAATGGTATGTGCTTGTTGGTTATTTGAATATCCTCTTTAGTGAACTATCTGTTCAAATCTTTTTTTTTTAAATAATATTTTACTGAGCTTTTGGTGAAAGTTTACACTGCAAGTTAGGTCCTCATCTAAAGACTTCCACACCAATTATTCAGTAACATTAGTTACGTTTATCACAATGTGTCAGTATTCTCTTTGTGTTCTGTTTGTTCCCTTTTCAGTACTCTAGTTTTCCTGCCCCCTTCTCTTCTCATATTTGCATTTGAGAAACTTTTGATCTTTCGGTCTCACACTGATGGCTTTTAAGTAGGGTGCTGATCTTATGGGTAATATCCTTTATATTGTGTGCCACTCTGCTGTTTCACTAAAAGGTGATTTCAAGAGATAGGTTTGGTTCTAGGTTTAAAGAGTGTCCAAGGGTAGTGGTCTCAGGAGATACACTATTCTCTGCTGTTGCAGTATGTCTGACTTGTTTTAAGAAATAAGAATTTTAGTTGTGTGCAGTATTTTTCTCCCATTCTGATGGGAATCAGCTGTTGTGGCACTGGTCAGAGTGATATCTGGACTCCGTCTATTCTGGTCTCAGGAAGACTTAGTAAATTTAAGAGCCTATTAGGCATTCAAGTTGAATTAATCTGTGAATCTGGAGTTCCAGGGAAGTGTCTGCATTGAGTATAAATTGTATATTCATTACCTTGGATAGTAGTCAGAGCCATGCGACTGAGTGAGATCATCAAGGAATCCAGTGTAGAAAGAGAAAAGGACTAGAGATTGGTTATTTCAAATTCTAGTATTAAGAGTATTGTTTTAGTGTGCAGTATAGGGTTCATAGGAGCCCTGGTGGTGCAGTGTTTAATTAGTACTTGGTTGCTGACTAAAAGGTCAGCGGTTTATAGCCACCTGCCTCTCGATGGGGAGAAGGATGTAGTAGTCTGTGTCCATAAAAATTACAGTTTTGGAAATCCTGTGGGGCGGTTCTGCACTGTCCAGTAGGGTCACTTTAAGTTGGAAACAACTCAGTGGCACAGAGTTTAATGGGTAGAGTTCTTAATGTGGGTGGCATATTAAGAACTTGTAGGGAATGTGACCACTTTTACCTGGAAATTAGAGTTTCTGTCAGTTACTGATGTAAACTACAGTGTGTTGGCATTAGCGGTATACCTATGATTTTATTGCCGATTGAAATTAGATATTTTTTGTAATCCATTATGATTGTTATCTCACAGTATTGTTTATGTTCATCATCATGTTGATATTATAGTAGATATGAGATCCACCACTAGATCATTAAGCAGTAGAAGCCTGGTTGTATACTGGTTAGAGAAGGGCCTGTCCATCTCCTTTGCCAAGTGCTCAGTTGGGTTATTTATCCTTTTCTTGTTGATGCTTTGCAGTAACTTGTAGATTATGTATTAATTTTTTTAAAGAGAAACTAATTCACTCTGTAACCTTCATCTAAAGGACAATAAGTGTACATAATAAACATAATAATAAAAGACACAGTGTGTCAATAGAAAAGGAATTGCTGACCTGAAATCTACAAAAGGCAAAAGAAAACAGGAGACATGAATTATGCAATACACATATCATGAGAACTAGGATAGTTCATCAGGCTATCCTAGTTAAGTGCTCCTTCTGCTAACCAGAAGGTTGACAGTTTGAATCTGCCAGGCACACCTTAGAAACTCTATGGAGCAGTTCTAACTCTGTCCTATAGTGTCACTATGAGTTGGAATCAACTCAGTGGCGGTGGGTTTGGTTTTTTTTTAATATTACCAGATCTCATACACACAAACAGTTTGATACAGTTCCCTTTGCAATCATATGTATCTTAATTTATGCATTTAAAGTTAACCAGCTGGGATGGAATCCACAGGTTTCATCAGATTACTCAAGTGTGGTCAGGCCACAGAGTTAAACCCCTGGGCCATGGAGCCAAAAGTCCTGGTTTAGAATTGCCCCTCCCCGCTTTTTGTTAAAAATATTTTATTGTGTTTTAAGTGAAGGTTTACATTTGAAGTCAGTTTGTTATACAACAACTTAAACACTTTGCAACATAACTCTAGCTGCTCTCCCCACTCTAGCAATCTGGTGCTTCCTCAAAAAGCTGGAAATAGATATACCATTTGACTCAGTAATCCCTTTGCTTGGAGTATATCCTACAGAATCAAGGGCAGTCACATGAACAGATATATGCACATCAATGTTTATTGCAGCACAGTCCACAATAGCGAAATGATGGAATCAACCTGGATGCCCAGCAACAGATGAATGGATAAAATGTACTCAATGGAAGACTATGCAATGATAAAGAACACTGGTGACTTTAGGAAGCATCTCATAACCTGCTTTCAGTTGGAAGACATTCTGTTGAGTGAATCAGTCAGCGACACAATGACAAATACTGTATGAGACCCCTACTATAAGGACTTAAAAACAGACCATGTACAGAAGAAAAGACTCTTTGATGGCTGCAAGGGAGGGGAGGGAGAGGGTTAGTTATAAATTAGATAGTTGGTAGAAATTTGATTCAGTGATATCAGTGACAGCACACATTAGAAAGAAGAGCAGTTTAATTGGACTTCAGCATAACCTGAAAACTCTTCCAGTCTTAACCCAGTATTGCAAGAATAGAGTAGCAGGGGTGGGGACCTGAGGACCAAGCTCTTGGGGAACATCAAGGCCAGTTGGCATAACTAGCCTATTTCTGAGATCATCTTCTGCACCCCATATAGGTGAGTGGCATCTAGGGTCTTAAAAGCTAGCAAGCTGCCATCTGAGGAACACCAAATGGTCCCAACTTGGCTGGAACTCATAATCACCAAGGACAGTGACGACATGAGGGAAAAAGAGCCCAGAAGACAGAAAGACCTATGTGAGTGGGTGACTGGATCAACATGTGAACAGAGTAACCAGATGAGGCCTGGCCGCCACCAGTGACAGCCGTGATGGGGCTCACAAACTTGAGTCCCAGTGACAACATGAGAAAAAAAGGGGTGCACCCTAAGAATTGGCTAAAAGTCTGCAATTGATGGTCAAAGACCTGAGAGTTCCCCTAGTAGTGTGGCCCCTAGACCTGATGCTGCCCTGATCATAGATCATTACTGAGGTCAGCTCTTCAGATAGGAATGGAATGGACTCAGGGACACAGAGTGACCATATTGTATGTGCACTTGATGGTTCTATGCATCTATAGGATGTTGTCCTACTGGCCTCTTATACTAGAGGGGAGTAGAGAGGAGGGGCCAAGAGAGTAAGAGGATATGACAGGTGTGGAACAGAAAGGAGGAGTGTGCTGTCACCAGGCAAAGAGAGCAGAGGGAGCTGCATATAGATGGGCATGCAAATTTGAATTGTATTGTAAATTGTATTGTAAATGTTCAATCAACAACAAAAAATTAATATACATATTGTTTTGTGACTTGATTGTCATCTCTACAGCATGTCAACACTCTCCCCTTCTTGACCTTGGATTCCTCATTACCTGCTTCCCTGTCCCTGTGTGCCTTCTTGTACCTGCTGTTTTGCTTGATGGGCTTGTCTGATCTTTGAAAGATGAGCCACAGGAGTGACTGAGTTGAAAGAGTGTCCAGGGGACATACTTTTAGGGTTGCTACAGTCTGTCAGACTGCTAAGCATGGTGGTTTTTGGTGAGTTAAAGTTTTGTTCTACATTTTTCACCAGGTCTGTTCAGGACTTTCTGTTGTGATCTCAGTCAGAGCAGTCAGTGGTGGTATCCAGATGCCATCTCTTTGTGCTGGACTCAGTCTTGTGGAGGCTTTGGTAGTTGTGGTCCATTGGTCCTTTGGGTTAATCTTTCCCTTGTGTCTTTGGTTTTCTTCATTCTTTCTTGATCCAGACAGGGTGGCACCAGTGGAGGATCTTGGATGGCTGCTCAGATGGTACTTATTAGAGTGTAGAACATTTTCTTTGTAAACTGTTACACCAGTTAGAAGCAAACATGGGGAGGCTTCTCTCACATGCTTTGGACATGTTACCAGGAAGGACCAGTTCCTGGAGAAGGACATTATGTTTGGTAGAATAGAAGGTCAGTGAAAACAGAGGAAGATCCTTAATAAGATGGATTGACAGCAGCTGCAACAGCAGGCTGAAGCATAACAATTGTGAGGATGGTTCAGGACAGGAGTGTTTCGTTCTGTTGTACATAGGGGTTACTGTGAGTGGAAACCAACTCAGTGGCACCTAACAAGGTATCAGCTGAGCTGAATGTGCCCTGAGACCACAGTTCCCCCCCTTTCCAAGGAATTTATTCCTTCAGGAAGTTTGGATATGCCTTTGAAGCTTCCATTACTTTGCCTTGGTTAACTTGTGTTGACTTCCTCAGTATTGTGTACTGTTTTACTCTTCATCAGAGTTACCGCTTATCTGTTGTCTGGTGTTTTTCTCTCCTTACTGCTCCCCTTCCTAGTAAGTATCGAAAGTTGGTTTGGTGTGTAAAGTTTTTATAATAGTGGTCGTATACAATATCTGTTCTTTTGTGATTTATTTCGTAGCATAATGGCCTCCAGATTCATCCATGTTGTGGGATGTTTCCAAGGATCATCCTTATTCAGACACATGCCTTTTAAAAAGTATCAGGAAATTTTTGGTATAGTCGTGTTTTCATAAGAGATGACTCAGATTGTGAAGCATGCTTTGTATAGTGTTGTCTGTCTCTTTAATTTGTCTAATATATCGGTCTGTCGTGCATTCCTAATTTCCTTAGTAAGACTTGGTATATCCAGATCATCTCTGCCACTTTTACTGTAGTGACCTGTTTAATGTTTTCTCTTCTTAAAAAATTTAATGATACGATGTTTTCTTTTTTAAAAGAATGCATCATGATTTATTGTTTAACAGATATTTGTAATATTTTTTCTGAATCATTATATTTTATTCCATGAGCACCATCAGTTTTTGCCTAACAGCTAGTGTCATTTGTTGTTGTGTGGTGTCAGTTCTGCCTTATAGTGACCCTATAGGACTGAATAGAACTGCCCCATAGGGTTTCCAAGGAACAAGCTGCTGGTTAGCAGCTGAGCTGTCAACCACTGTGCTCCTAGGGCTCTATATGTAAGTATTTATCTATTTTTGGCTGATCATTTTGAATAAATTCACCCTTAAATATTTCATAGTATTAACCAGTAACAAGGACATTCTCTGAGATAACCATAGGACAGTAATCAAATTGAGGCAACTTAACATGTATAACAATACTGTTACGTGATACACAATTGGTATTTAAATTTTGCCAATTGGCCGGATACTGTCCTTTTTTTCAGTCTAGGATCATATGTTCTATTTAATTACTGTGTCAGTTTTATTTTCTTCCTTAATCCCAGAGGATAATTTTAAATTCAAGTTATGGAAGTACTTTACTGTTGTTTCTGTGTATTAACCATAAATGTAATAGTTTAACAACAATGACGAGGTATGGTAGTAAGTCTTTTTAAACTTCTTTCTTTTTAAAATTAGCAGAATAATGAACGCTTATTGCAAAAGGATCAGACAGTACAGGTGTTTAGACAGAAAAATCTTCCTTTAATGTCTCTTCTCCCTTCTACCTTGACAAATCTCACATCCAGAAGGTAACCACTATCCACTGTTAGTAATTTGGTGAGTACTTTTCTAGACCTTTTCCTTTTGTTTTGCTTCAGTTTTTTAGAAAGGTAGTTGTACAACTACACGTTCTGTTTTTGTCTTGTCTGCATTTATGTATAAGATGTGTGGTTGTCACGTTAAGCAGTTTAAAAGGCCTTAGGACATTTTAGCTATGTGGAAAGTGTTACTTCCAAGTGGTTATTCATGGTGGTGTTTTGGGGGTTTTGACTAGGGTTTATTTTAAATCTCATTTTGTTTAGAGTTCATTTCCGTTTGTGCTATATAGTGCTGATGGACTTAATGGAACCAAACCAAACCCACTGCCATTGATTCTGACTCATAGTGACCCAACAGGACAGAGTAGTACTCCCCCATAGTTTCCAAGGACCTTCTGGTGGATTTGAGCTGCTAGCCTTTTGGTTAACATTGGTAGCACTTAACTACTATGCCACCAGGGTTTCCATGTGTTTAATAGATAGTTTTTATTTCTGCCCTGCTTAGATTTGTTACTTGGTTATTTTAATGAAGTGGTGATTTCTTGAAAATAATTAAGTTGACTGAAAATTTGCAAGGTTTGTTGTTTTTCATAATGAGATTTATATTTTGAAATATTCTTTAACAGATATTTGTAATATTTTTTCTGATTCCTAACAATGTTTTATTCCATGAGTACCATCAAGTTTTTGCATAGCAACTAGTGTCTATTTTGAAGTATGCCTTCCTGAATTTAAATGAGAGACAATTACCTTGTATGGTCTTTGGATGATATGTTAATAAACATTGTATTGGAGCCCCTTAACTTTAGGAATCCTGGTGGTACAGTGGTTAAGTGCTTAGCTGCTAACCAAAAGGTTAGCAGTTTGAACCTACCCAGTGTCTTTGCAGGAGAAAGACCTGACATTCTGTTCCCATCAGGATTACAGTTTAGGAAACCTATGGGCAGTTCTGTGTCACACCGGGTCACGGACAGCTGTGAGTCAAAAATTGACTCAGTAGAACCTAACTATAACAACAGCTACTTTGGAATTAATGTGTAATGTACTTTATGCTTAATTTGGTAGACTTTTTTTTTTTGCTTTGGTCAAGCTGATGGATATTTTAGTGTGTTTTCAACTGAGCAAATAAATCAGTCGTTTAGATAGAAGTTTAAAGTTGGTATGGATTTCTATACATATTTCAGAGAAAGAGATCTTGCTTGACAAAGTAGAGGGTCAGCAAGAGAAAGACCTTCATGAAAATAAATCGACACAGTGGTTGCCAACAGTGAACACAAGCACACCAACTGAGGATGGTGCCAGTCTAGGCAGTGTTTCATTCTGTAGCAGGTAGTGTCACTGTGAGTTGGAACTGGCTCACAGCACATAACAACAGTGTCACTATTCTGATTTCCTGATACAGTGCATGCTGCCTTACCAGTAGCAATATTAATAATTATGTTTATTGTAAGGTGCCCTTAAATAACTATTAGATTAGGATAGAGGGAGGTATGGGAATTGAATGGTATGTACTGGGCAGGCTAATGGCAGTAATTGGCGCTTAGAGCAGTTTTTGTTTCTTTTGTCGCTCCTGGTGGCAGCACACTGATGGAAGTCAAGGAGCGCATGGTGGTAAGTCTGAGAGAGAACATGATTTCTGTCTTTGGTAGGATAACTTATTTTGTATTGTGGTAGACTTGGCTCCAGCTCCCCTAACTCCCCAACGTCTCCAGTTGTTTTATGTTCGTATATTTCTCGAGAAGTTAGCGTGGCAGAGGAGGGACTAGACACGGTAGAGGATGCTCCAGGACCGCATTAAGGGGTGGGTGCAGAGGGAGGACTGTCCCTATGCCTGTTCAGTTTACACTCCTTGGCATTTGCTGCCCAGTACAAACTGCTGAGCAGCTGAAAAGGCTGCCCAGTGTTTGAAAAAAAAAAAGTTACTATTAAGTCTACTCCAACTCATGGTGACCACCTGTGTGTCAGATTAGAGTTGCACTCCATAGGATTTTCATGCTAATTTTTCTGAAGTAGATTGCTTATACTTTCTTTCAAGGCGCGCCAGGCTGAACTTGAACCTCCAACCTTTTGGTTGTAGAGTTGCACCATTTGTACCACTTATGGGCTGTAGGAGAGCCTTCCCTTACCTAGAGACTCCCTATTCATGTGGTTCCCAACTATTTTTTCTCTCAAGTCATTTTGACTTATTATGGCTGTGATTTTAAATGGCATGGGAGCTTGTGCCTATCTTTACAAGATAAGGGAGGAAGAGAAGACCCAGGGAGGTTCAAGTTATGCTGACTAGTTTTAGTTTCAGTGCTAAAACTTTTCATTTACTAGTTTGTCAAAGACCACTTTTTTCTTTTTTTTTTTTTTTTATGATTGAGTGAAAGTGTACAATCCGGTTTAAATTCACATACCTCCCTACCTGCAGCTCCTACTGCTCTCCTTGCCGGTGACAGCACACCCTTCCTTTCTGTTCTGTACATGTCACATCCTCTTAACAATCGGCTGTCCCCTCCTCTCCGCCCTCTCCACTGCCCTTTAGTAAGAGGGCAGTAGGATGACATCCTGTAGATGCATAGAACCATAAAGTGCACACATGATATGGCCGCTCTGTGTCCCTGAGCCAATCTATTCCTGTCTGAAGAGTTGACCTCGGTAATGATTTATGATCAGGGGCAGCATTGGGCTAGGGGCCATGCTGTCAGGGGAACCCCCAGGCCTTCGGACCATCAATTGCTGTCAAAGACCAACTTTTTAAAAATAAAATACTACATGGTGCTTTAAGTGAAAGTTTATATTCGATTTGTCATACAGAAACTTGCACACACTGCTATGTAATTCTGACTGCTCTCCTCACCCTGTGATGGCACACTCTTCCTTTCTACCTTGAATTTCCCGTGTTTATTCAACCGATTCCTGTCCCCCTCCACCCCTCTCTTCTTGCCTCTGCACAGGAGATACCCAGTTAGCCTCATGTATCTACTTAAGCTAAGAAGCACCCTCTTGGCTAGTATCATTTTGTGTCTTATAGTGCAGTCCAGTCTGAAGAGTTGGCTTCAGGAATGGTTTCAGTTCTGGATTAACAGAAAGTCCAGGGGCCATGTCTTCTGGGGACCCTCCAGTCTATTGGACCATGAAGTCTGGTCCTTTTAATAGAGTTGGAGTTCTGTACTCCCTTTTTCTCACACTGTGAGGGGTTCCATGTTGTGTTCCCTGTCAGGACAGTCATTAGTCATGGCCAAACACCATCTAGTTCTGGTTTTATGCTGATATAGTGTCTGGATTATGTGGCCCTTTCTGTCTCTTGGGCTCATGTTTTCCTTATGAATTTGATGAAAGACCAACTTTTTAATGATGTTACAAAATAACATTAAGAGTAGCTGCCATTCTTTAACAGTTTTGTGTGTTTTGAGTTACTTGTTTTCTTCAGGGTCTTTAGGATTAATCTTGATTTTCTTGTATAGTTCAATTTCAAAGGTGTAGGGGCTTTCCTAGTTGATTTCTTTCCTCTTTCTTTGCAAATGTGTGTCTGGAGGATTAGGCTGAACTTTATCTCAGCAGAGGTGCACTGGGTATGTGGACCTTCTGGATCCGCCTTTCTTTCTGGCCAGGTATCTTAATAGTCTTGTTAACTTCATTTGAACTGAGCTTCCAGTAACTTTTAATCCTATGTGAAACTCAAGCTTTAGTTCGTTGCCATCCCATATATTCAGGGAAGCCAGAAGAAGTATATATGTAGACAGCTTTCTTTTTGCTGAGAAGGGTAATGTTGATTTTACGCCTTTCTCATGTCCCATGTAATGCTGCTTACACTGCTTTTGGCTTATCACTGCATGCAGTGTCCAAGTGATAGGGAAATCCTACATAGTTTAAGTGTGTTTTTGGTACTTTAACTCATTGAACCCGAGTTCACAGGTAGCAGTAATGAACATATTTGTGGGAGCAGAAAATGCCAAAGAAGCATTCTTCCCCATAGCTGGTACCAGGGAAATCAGTTACAGGAGAGGCTATATACATTTGTTTCTTTTAATTGCCTTTGAAGTGAGCTCTGATTATGGTGACTTGATGTGTAAGAGGACTAAATGTTCACCAACCCTGTGTTGTCTTAATAATGGTTGGTATGTTTAATTCCATTGTTGCAGTTGTTGTGTCAGTTCATTTCATTGAGGGTTTCCCTTGTTTTCATTGACCCTTTAGTTTACCAAACAGGATGTTATTTGTAGGTGATTGCTCTTTTCTGATGACTTGTGAAAATTAAGCCGTCTGAATTCTTACATTCTCACTTCTGAAGAGCATTCTGGTTGTATTTCTTCTAAGACTGATCTGTTGTTTCTCCTTCAGTCCACATTAGATTTCAGTATTCTTTGCCAGCGGCACACATTGAATGCATCAGGTTTTTTTTGTTGTTGTTGTCCAGCTGTTGCGTGCATCTGTTGGCAATTGAAGAGACTATAGCTTGGGTCAGATGCACCTGAGGCACTAAAGTGATCTTATTGCTTTTTAAAGCTTTGGAAAGATCTTTTACAGCAGATTAGTCCAGTGCAAAAGACAGCAACAACAGTAAAACAAAAACAGCAAACCTACTGCAATCAAGTGAATTCCAACTCCTAGCAACCCTTTAGTACACAGTAGAATTGCGCCATAGAGTTTTGAAGGCTGTAATATTTACGGAAGCAAACTGTTGTTACATCTTTCTTTCACAGAGCCGGCTGGTAGATTTGAACGGCTGACCTTTCATTTAGAAACTGACTCAGTTCTTAACCACTGCACTGCCAGGCTCCCTGTTGATTGCTTTCTCTGTTGTTGATACAAGTGGAATAAAGTGACAACTCTGGTTGCTTCTTCATGTATCATAGTGTTGTTTATTGATCCAGTTGTAAGGTTTTTCAGTCTTCACATTCAGTCACAAGCCATACTGCAGTCTTCGACCTTCATCAGTATATGCTTCAGGTCATCTTCATTTTCTTCCAACGAGATCGTCTTCCTCTAATCTTCATGCTGTGTTGTTTTTCACATAGTGCAGTTTCTCAGATTACTTATTCAGCACACATACTGGATAAACAGGGTGAAAGGCTACAAATCCTTTGAAATAAGAAATTTGCATATAATTTGACTGCATTTCTATAGATGTTTTTTCTACTTGAAGAATTGATTGGGAAATAGGACATTGTTAATTTAACCTAAGTTGGTCCAAGTTCAACATCATTAATTTAAGACCCTAACTAAATGAATCTGTAATCCAGAAAGTGGCAGTGATTTAAGGCCCATGTAAAAATCAATGTTTACTTTACAGTAGAGATAGACATTGTTGAAGTTGGGATACATTTGCGTTGAACCTAGATTTTGAAATTTTGGGTAAATTCCTCTTAGCTAATTTTATCTTCAATAAAAGAAAATTTGAGTGGGATAACATTGGTTTGCTTCACTGAGGTTTCAGATTAGTTGTGTTATGTTTAAGTCTAGGTTTACTAAAGTAAGATTTTTTCCTTAGCCTGTCAGTGAGTAAATACTTTGATTTTTTTTTAAAGAAATACAATCTAGAACAGCAGTTGGCAAACTAGGGCCTCTGGGCCAAATCCAGCCGATTGACTGTTTTGGTATAGCCAGTGAACTAAGAATGATTTTTAGCTTTTTAAATGGTTGAGAAAAAAATTGAAATAATTTGTGGCACAGAAAAGTTACATGAAATTTAGATTTCTGTGTTTGAATCAAGTATTTTGGAAAACTGCCATGCTTGTTCAAGTGCTTTTACACATCCAAGGCAGAGCTGAAAGTTGTGAGAGATTGCAAAGCTCAAAAAGCCTAAAATACTCATCCAGTTCATAGAAAAAGAAAACCCTGGTGGTGTAGTGGAAACCTTGGTAGAGTGGTGGTGGTTAAGCTCAGCAGTTCAAATCTGCCAGGTGCTCTTTGGAAACTCTCTGGCAGTTCTGCTCCATCTGTAGGGTTGTTCATGAGTCAGAACTCAAGGGCAGTGGGTGTGGTTAGATTTGGGTGGCAACAGTTAAGAGCTACAGCTGCTAAGCAAAAGGTTGGCAGTTCATATCTACTAGGTGTTCCTTGAAAGCGCTGTTGCGCAGTTCTGTTCTCTTATAGGGTCTTTGTGAGTCACAATTGACTGGATGGCAGCGGAGTGTTTTTTTTTTAAGAAAAAGTGTCAGTCCCTTTACCAGAATATTGAAGAAAAATCATAAATCAAAAGTATAATTTTCAAGACTGCTTATGTACAGTTTTTAAATGTGAAAAGTTTTCAGGAAAGCTAGACCATCTCAGTTTCATGCTTTTTCAGAATGGCCTGATGAGTATGGTCGAACAATTACTTCTGTTTTATTTATTTATTTTTTCTAGTAGCTTTTACAAAAAGTACGTTAACCTTTCAGGTAGTTTGTTTAGTCTGTTGTCAGTCGAGGTCCAGTCAGGAAAACAGAATTAGTTAAGTGAGTTTTTAAGAACTGGAAAAATTAAAAAGGGACTCTGGGGTAGCAGCGATAGAAATTCAGGAGGTAGTTACCCAGCTTGAGGATGATAAAAGAAAGAGGGTATGGTTTCCAAAGCCTAGAAACTTAAGAAGAGCCCGTTAGAGTTAGGACCTTTGAGGAGGGAGTGTTGGGCCAACTTGTGCTGATCTTTGTGAGAGTTGCAGTGACACAGTCTAGGATTGCAGGAAGAAAGTAGAAACCCAGACTGTTCTTGCCAGGGTGAAGTACACTGGTGGATCGCTACACATAGGGACCTTCAGGGAAGAGCAAATTCTTTTTCTCTTTTAGCCTTTCAGTCTTCCTCTAATACCTGCTACTGATGCCAAAAGTGAAATAGAGTTTGTGGGGTCCTGCTCAGAGCTCCACAAACAAGTGTTTATAGGAGGTGGGTTAGGAGCTTAAAAAATACATTTTAATAAATGACACATGGTACAAATAATAGAAAATTTTTTCAGGGCTCCAGATAAATAATTTTATCGTCTTTTCAGGACTTTGGAAAGGTAAAAAAGCAATCCTTTTTGTCAATTTTGGATGAATATGAACCACATTAAAATTGTTTGGTATCACTCATCTCAGAACTTTGTGTAATGAAGTAAGCTTCTGGAGGCTATCTTCTACAGCCTATGCCTGTCTTAGTCTGTTACATACTGTGAGTAAAAGACTGAGGAGTAAAGAACAGAAATATATCAGGTGGCAATAAAACTCAGACATATAAAAAGTGGGGACTGTTTATGTTTACTTCAGTTGGTAGTACATGTGGTTTATGCTATGAGGTGAGTTCAAACTTACTAACCTAAAGATTGGCAGTTCAGACCCACGAAAGAAGAGCCTGAAAATCTGCTTCTGTAAAAGTTACAGCCAAGAAAATTCCGTGGTGCAGTTCTACAGTCTTTAACACATGGATCACTGCAAGTTGGAGTTGACAGCACTGGGTTTGGTTTTTGCTTTACTACCTCATAAGAGAACAATAAAATTCAGGATCAGTTGTTGGATTCCAAATAGGTTAAAAACTAATTTATGCGTATTCCAGTTTAGTGCTTCTCAAGCGATCTGTAGTGAAGAACCATACTGTTTTTTCTTAATTTTAAGTCTCTGTTTTAGACGGATAATTTTATAACATATAAAAATGAGTTACAGGTAACCCCCCATTTATGACAGGTTCTGTTCTAACAACTCCATCATAAGTTGGTTCTTTTGTAAATCGATTACTTCATTTTTTAGAACAGTTTACATTATTATTGGCTTTTATTTTCAGTATCTGTAAATTTGCTATTGTATTTGAGGGTTGGAAGAATTATATATAAATTGACAGATACAATAACATTGGGAAATTACATGCTACAACATATAATGTAGTACATTATTTCTAATGATAGGATGTACAAAAATAAAAAGAAGGGAAGTTGAAAGTATGGTTTGTTATAACTTGAATACATCTTGCAAATGCTGGTAGTGCAGTGGTGTAGTGCTGTGTTAGTAGTTCTTGAATACATCTTGCAAATGCTGGTGGTGTAGTGGTTTAGCGGTTTAGTGCTGTGTCAGTAGTTTGAATCCACCCAAAGTTCCTTGGGAACCCTATGGGGTAGACCCTGTCCTACAGGGACACTGTGAGTCAGAATCACCTTGATGGCAGCAGGTTTGAGTTGGTTGAATACATCTTAATTCAGAGACTACCAGTACTAGAAAACATGAAGTGAAGAACTCACACTTCTAAAACAGAAACCCACTGATTACCAGCTATGTATATTGATTACAGTGACAGTTACATGGATCAGTCCATATGGTAAAATTGCCTGGAATTCTAATACACAGAGAAATTAATATGAATTCAGGTTAAAAAAATGATGAATGAGATCTGTCATTGATGACAATGTCAAGATTCTGGTTTTGATGGTGTACTACAGCTATAAAAGATGTCAGCATTGGGGGTGTTGAGTGGAAGGTACACAGACTGCTATTTTTGCAACTTCCTGTGAGTCTGTGATTATTTTAAAGTAAAAAGCTTAAAAAAATGTAAACCTAGTGATCACTGGTTAAGTGATCACTATATATACATATATATATATATAACTGATCTGGCTTATATATATAAAGCACAACCACACCTGTTGCCTTCAAATCAATTCCAACTCATGGATACCCATGCATTACAGAGTAATGGCTTCATAGGTTTTCTTGGGTATAATCTTGACAGAAGCAGGTCACCAGGCCTTTCTTATGCAATGCTGCTGGGTAAGTTGAAAATACCAATCTTTATGTTGGTAACTGAGAGCAAACAGTTTGCACTACACAGGGACTCCTTTACATAAAGATTTCTAAACTCTTAGTCTCAATTTCTCTACTGAGGAAGTAACAAGCTGTTACCAGATTGTCACTGGCCTGTAGACCACATCTGAGTCTTAACTGCCTTTTCCTAGTCTCTCCTTTGTCTACTCCCTGCCTTTGTCACTGTCCTCAGTCTGTATCTAACTTTCATTTACCTCCACTTCTCAATTTGTAATTCATTCAAAATTATTTACTGTATGTCTAATTAGTGCCAAGACCCTGGGGATATGCAAGATAAGTAAGGCACTTTCTGTTGTGGAGCTTGTTTTCTAATAGCGAGGACTGTCATCAGTTAAAGAATTCTAAAAACAGTCATTAAAATTTATAGAGTGCTAGCTGTGTGCCAAGAAGCCCTGGTGGCACAGTGGTTAAAGTGCTTGACTGTGAGCTGAAAGGTGGTTGGTTCAATCACATCACCTTCTCTGAGGGAGAAGAAATGTGGTAGTCTGTTTCCAGTAACGTTTACAGCCTTGAAAATCCCTGTGAGGCATTTCTACTATCCACATTTGGGTTGCAGTGGGTCTGAATTGACTCAGTGACAACTAACAAGTTATGATGTGTACATATTGCTAGCTTTTGTTTTCAGTGTTCTCGCCAGTGTAGATGCAGGCATGAAAACCAGCAGCCTAGTTTGACCCTTGATAATTAATTCCAAGTTATAGTCCTTTTGTCACTTTGCTCCTTGTTATTTCTGAAGTATGTTTTGGATTGAACTGTGTCCCCCTCCCAAATATCTATCAATGGGATTCCTAGTGTCATGATTAGCTACCATTTTGTCGTCTGATTTTCCTATCACTGGGATATTAATGCGCTTCTTGGAAACTTTATGGGGCAGTTCTCTTCTGACCTCTAGGGTCACTATGAGTCGGACCCAACTCGACAGCAGTGGGTTTTTTTGGATTTATGCTATTAAATGAGATGGATTAGCTCACAGTTATATTGATGAGATGTACAAGATTAGATAGTTTATTAAGACAATCTCTTTTGAGATAAAAAGGAAATAGCAGAGTTGGGCATCTCATACTACCAAGAAAGCAGTGTTGGCCTCAGAGTGCATTCTTTGGACCTGAGGAGGTTCCTGTTCTGAGATGTGCCCAGACCAGTGGAAAACTGAAGACCACAACCTTTCTCCAGAGCTAACAGAGAAAGCCTTCCCTTGGACCTGGCACCCTGAATTCTTGCTTCTAGACTACTGGACTGAAAGAGAATAAACTTTTCTTTGTTATGCCATCCTCTTGTGATATTTCTGTTCTAGCAAAACTAGATAACTAAGGATACAAATTCAGCTTTTAATTGTTCTTGGTCATAGAGCATCTGATTTGGTTTCCTGTAGTGAGCTGTTGGGATCTTGGTGGTATAGTGGTTAAGTGCTGCGTCTGCTAACCAAAGGGTCAGCAGTTCAGATCTGCCAAGTGCTCCTTGGAAACTGTGGGGCAGCTCTGCTCTGTCCTGTAGGGTCACTGTGAGTCGGCGTTGACTCGATAACACTGGGTTTGGTTTTGGTTTGGTTAATGAGCTGTTGGGAGCCCTGTGGGCAAAATGGTTAAGAGCTCAGCTGCTAACCAAAGGATTGGCAATTTGAATCCAGTAGCTGCTTCTTGGAAATTCAGTGGGGGTAGTTCTGCTCTGTCCTGTAGAGTCCTTATGAGTTGGAATAGACTCCATGGCAATCACTTAGTGAGCTGTTGATGGTACTTCCCTTTGTGATTAAGTGGCTAAGAACTGACTGCCGGGCATGTGGAGCAAGCAGCTGTATTTTCCTGTATCCTACTGTAATATATAATTCGACATTTGAAGTATAAAATAAGCAAACTGTAGGATGGCAGTTCTGATAAAATTCTGTTTTATAGGTCAGCTAACTTTGTATTAATATACGTAACAGAAACTAAAATGATCAGTAGGCCATGTTTCAATGCTTGCAGCTCTGGATTCATTTTAGGTGAAATTTTGTTGTCTGCAATTTGGTGGCTGTAAGTAGAAATTGGAATCAGGCTTCTAATCTGCAAACAGTGTATAAAATTTGGTTTTTTTCTTTACCATAAAAACTCAAACCCTGGTTGATTAGTGGATTACATGCTATGTGTGCTCCCTGAAAGACTGGCAGTACAAATCCACTAAATCAGTATTTAAAAAAAAAAAGCAAAAAAAAGCCAATCCCACTGTCCTCAAGTTAGCTGTCTCATAGTGACTGTATAGGACAGAGTAGAACTGCCCCACAGAGTTTCCAAGGAGCACCTGGTGGATTTGAACTGCTGACTTTTTGTGTTATGTAGCACTTAACCACTACTTCACCAGGGTTATTCAGATTGAATAAATGTAGTGAAAGGATACAACGCTGATGTATATCTTTCTTGACTTTAAACCATGCAAGTATCCCCTTTCTGTCTTCGAATGATCAGTGCTTACTCTAGAGTATTAATATAGACTTAGAACTAGGGTTTCTCAGCAGTGGAAGCTGCATATAGGTGGGCATGTAAATTTATACGGGAATGTACGTTTTCACTCAGTTATGTTAAATAAAAAAAAAAAAGAAGTAGGGTTTCTCAAACTAGGTTTTAGTGTCTCTAGGGGCCCACGTATTCTGAAAGGTTGGGAATTATGTAAGTCTGAAATTATTTCAAAATTTAAAATTATTTTTTAAATTTAAGATAAATGTGAAAAATTAAAAAAAAATTCTCACATAATTCCCAAATATTCTAGTTTTAAATACATTAACTTTAGTGTATTAAGTCAGTGTCATTAAATTAGGATCTATTCTTGACTGTTTGCGGTTTTTTTCCAAGAGGCTCACATATTACTCAAGTGTGAGAAACACTGGCTTTAAGTATGTGTCTCAAGGATATTTTAATTTTAGTAAGAAATCTTTGAAGATGAGGTTGGAGTGAATCTTTAAAGTCTTATTAAAATCCTTATTAAGATCAATAAAAAGTCACATGCTATTTGAGTTGTGTCTTGGGAAATTCAGTGAATTGAAAAACCTGCAGTGGGACCTGTAAGGAACTCAGTCAACTTTCCATCCAGGACCTGTCTCAGGTAAGTTACCACTCAGGTTCTTAAATATTTCTAGTGAGAAGAAAACTTAAGTATCCTGTATGGTGACACATTCCAGTTGCAGAAGCTTCACATCAGGTTATTACAAATTAGTAAGAAAGATTAGCAGTCCAACAGGTAATTGATTAGCAAAGGACTTGAGAAAAACCCTTCCCAGAAAGTGGACATACCAATGAATGTAAAACATGGAAAGCTATTATGCTGGTGAAACTGTAATTGGAACTGCATCTGTATATACTCATACGGAGTGATCTTCAAGACTTTGCATAGGGAAAAATGAAATACAGAAAAATGTTTTCCCACTATGTTGTATCTTTGTGGTTTTTTTTTCTTAAGAGACGTATATGCTCATAGTATGCGCAAAGTTTTTAGGAGACTGTAAACCTAATTCATAATGGTTTCTGGAAAGAAGAGCTTATGTTGTACATCTTCTTTGTATTATAAAAATTTCTCCTGGGTATAAGTTTTAAAAATTTTAAAAAAAGAAAGAAAACTAATTAAAATGTTCTAGCTTAAAGTGAGCCAAAAAGCTGTCATTCTGTAACTTCTATCTAGTGATCACAGTTCTGACTTTTGAAATAGCACAGAATTTCTAAGGATAGCTTTTTACTTCTACAGATAGCTTTCTGGTATTTTCAAATCAACCACAATGGTCCTTAAATCATCTTTTTTTTCCAAGGTAAATAAAAGAACTCCTATTTAACCAATTTCTGTGTGATACAGTATCCATAATAGATTGCAACTTGTTGGTATTTATGAATATTCTTTATATGACCAAATCTGTCTTTCGCTTTGAAAGCCTTACTTCTGGTGTCGTACACTGATAGATTGATGGGTTGGTTGATTTTAATAGTTGTGCAGTTTCTTGGTTCTTTGAGCTTGCTATGACAGACTCTTAACCTTTTATTCAGTGTGTTGGCATGTTGGCGTAGGTTAATATGTGTTCTTGCAGTGTAGTTCTCCAGCAAGCTGCAAATCTGCCTGTTATACTTCTTTTTTTGACTGCTGTATTTTTGATATTGCTTCTCTAGTAGCCTACCAAAAGAAAAAAACGTGTCTTAAGTATTTTCTCACACCTTCTTATTTTTCATGGTGGGAGATACAATGGATTTAGTACTGTTGCCATACCCATGTTCCATCAGCCTTCCTTCAGAAATCATCTTCTTTGGTCAGAGAATCTGTCCTGGGATTGTTAAACAGGTGTTCTTTTGCTAAAAACATTTATGGCTGATTCTGGCTAATAATTGTAGCCTCACAATTTTTTCATTAATCTTTTCTTCTTTTTTTTTTAAATAGGATTTTTTTTAATTTAATATGACTGAGTCAAAATGTACATTCCCATATAAATTTACATGCCCACCTGTCTCATCCTCCCAACAGTCTCCTTTCCCCTCATCTCCACCCACACTCCTTCCTCCAGCCAGAGATCAGGAGGATGATATCTTATAGATGTATAGAACCATAAAGTGCATCCAATATATGGTCACTCTGCATCACCAAGTCCAATCCATTCATGTCCGAAGAGTGGACCTTCGTTATGATTTATGGGCAAGGGCAGCATCAGAGCCAGGGGCCATGCTTCCAGGGGAACCCTGGAACCCTGAAGCTGCTGGACCATCAGTTGAGGTCTTTTAGTGGAGATCTCAGGATGCACCCCTTTTTATTCTTGTGTTGCCAGTGAGACTCAACTTAGTGAGCTCCATCACAACTATCACTTGTGGTGGCCGGGCACCATCCAGTTCTTCTGGTCCCTAGTCGATGTAGACACCCACTCATGTGGGTCTCTCTATCTTCTGAGGTGTCTTTACCCCATTTCATTTTGGTCCTCGGTGAGCATCTGTTCCTACTGAGTTGGGACCATTTGCTGTGCCCTCGGATGGCAGCTTGGCAGCTTTTAAGACCCCAGATGCCACTCACCAATGTGGGGTGTAGAGAGCCCTCTTAGCAAAATGCTAGTTGTGCCAATTGGCCTCGATTTCACCTAAGAGCATAGTCCCCTGCCCCCTGCCCCAGCCACTCTATCCTTGCAATGTTGGGTTAAGATGGAAGGAGTACTCAAGTTATGCTGAAGTCCACTTAATGTTGTTCTTGTTTCTAATGTGTGCTATCACCGATTTCTCCCAGCCAGATTTCTAGCAGCTATCTAATCTAAAGCTACCCCCCTCCCTGTCGCCCTCCCTGCCTTCACTCCCTTGCAGCTGTCAAAGAGTCTTTTCTTCTATACACAAGTCTGTTTTGGGGATCTTATCGTAGAGGTCTCATCCAATATTTGTCCTTTTGTTGCTGACTACTTTCACTAAACATAATGTCTTCTAGTTGAAACCAGGTTAGGAGATGTTTCCTGGAGTCATCGTTATTCTTTATCATTGCATAGTGCTCCGTTGAGTACATGTACCATAGTTTACCTATCCATTCTTCTGTTGTTGGACATTTGGGTTGATTCTGTCTTTTTGCTGTCATGGACTGTGCTGCAATAAACATTCTGGTGCATGTGTCCATTGGTGTGAACGGCCTTGATTCTGTAGGATATATTCCAAGTAGTGGAATGACTGGGTCAAATGGTATATCGATATCCATTTTTTTAAGGAAGCGCCAGATTGCTTTCCAAAGAGGCTGGACCATTTTGCGGTCCCACCAACAGTGTAGGAGGGTTCCACTTCCTCCACAGCCTCTCTAGCATTTGTTGTTCTGTGTTTTTTGGATCATGGCTAATCTTGTGGGGTGAGATGGTATCTCACTGTAGTCTTGACTTGAATTTCTTTAATAACTAAAGATCGTGAACATGTCTGCATGCGTTTTTTGGCTGCCTGGATCTCCTCTTTAGTGAAATGTCTGTCCATCTCCTTTGCCCATCGCTTAATTGGATGATTTATCATCTTCTTCTTGATATTTTGTAGTATCTTATAGATTATGGAGATCAGGCGTTGGTCTGACATAGAGTTGCCAAATATTTTTTCCCATTCTGTAGGTCTTCTTTTAATTCTGTTAATAATATCTTTGGATGAGCAAAAGTGTTTGATTCTTAATAGTTCCCATTTATCTATTTTCTGTTGATTGTGGTTTGTTTGACAGATTTTGGAGTCTGTCCACGTTGTGTATTAAAACTTCCATTGTTCCTGCCTTGTCTTGGATGAGCTTTATCATTTTAGGTTGATATTTAGGTCTTTTACCCAGTTGGAGTTGGTTTTTGTATAAGGTGTAAGATATGGATCTTGTTTCAGTTTATTGCAGATGGATATCCAGTTTTGCCAGCACCATTTGTTGAAGGTACTGTTTTTACCCCAGTTTAATGTCTTAGGGCCTCTGTCGAATATCAACTGTTCATAGGCAGATGGTGTCATCTCTGGGGTCTCAATTCTGTTCCATTAATGGATCTGTCTGTTCTTGTACCATTACCAGGCTGTTCTGACCACTGCGGCAGTGTAATAGGTTCTGAAATTGGGTAATGAGGGGCCTCCCAATGTGTTCTTCTTTAGTAGTACCTTACTTATCTGGGGCTTCTTCCCTTTCCAAACAAAATTGGTGATTTGTTCCTCCATCTCATTAAAAAATGACTCTGGAACTTGTATTGGGATTGCATTATATAAGTAGATTGCTTTGGGTAAAATAGACATTTTCACAATGTTAAGTCTTCCTACCCATGAGCAAGGTAGGTTTATCCATTTATCTAAGTCTCTCTGAGTTTCTTGTAGTAAGGGCTTGTAGTTGTCCTTGTAAAGGTTTGTTATTTCTCTTGTTAGATTCGTTCCTAGGTACTTTATCTTCTTAGGGGCTAGAGTAAATGGTATTGATTTGATGATTTCTTCATTAACAGTCTCAGTGTTGGTGTAAAGGAATCCTACTGATTTACTATGTTTATCTTGTATCCTGAGATTTTGCTGAAGTCTTCTATCAGTTTGAGTAGTTTACTTATAGATTCTTTGGGATTCTCTGTATGTACAATCATATCATCTACAAACAGGGAGATTTTAACTTCTTCTTTGCCTGTGCGGATGCCCTTTATTTCTTGGTTTTGTCTAATTGCTCTGGCTAGAACTTCTAGTACAATGTTGAATAGGAGAGGTAAGAGTGGGCATCCTTGTCTAGTTCCTGTTCTCACAGGAAAGTCTTTCAGTCTCTGTTCAGGATGACGTGGGCAATTGACTTTGCATAAGTGGCCCTTATTGTGTTGAGGAATTTTCCGTCTGTACCTATTTAGCTAAGATTTTTTAGCATGAATGGGTGTTGGACTTTGTCAAATGCCTTTTCTGCATCAATGGACAAAATCAGGTGATTCTTGTCTTCTGTGTTTATGTGGTTAATCACATTAATTGATTTTCTGAGGTTGAACCAGCCTTACATCCCTGGTATGAATCCCACTTGGTCATGGTGGATTATTTTTTGGATATGTTGTTGTATTCTATTGGCAAGAATTTTGTTGAAGATTTTTCCATCTAGATTCATGAGTGACATCGGTCTGTAGGTCTCCTGTTAATCTTTTCAAAAAGGCCTTTGGTCTCTTTTTGCTGCAACAGTCCTTTCTGTAGCCTCACCTAGGTCTTGCCATGATATGGAAGTATACCCTAAGTCTACCTAAGTCTACCTAAGTCTATACCTAAGTCTACTCTGACCGTAATTTTCAGTTCTTCCACCGTACCTTCTTTTTCTAACCTATCGTCTTAGTTACTTTGACCTTTGTAGTACCCCCATTCTCTCAGTCCTTCTATTCCTGGTGACCTTTATGTCTTGCTGAATTAACTCAGCAATTTATTTCCTCTGTTATCACTTCTGCATAGCTTAATGCTGTCAACAGGAGTAGAAAAACTGCCCGTGAGCTCCATTGTAAGTTGATAATGTCTAACTTTGTGTTGCAACATTGAAAATTACAATCCAAATAGTTACCTGCTTCTTTTTCTGTCCCCCACAGTTTCCCTAAATTCTGCCTCCCTCCCCCAACTTTCAGGTAATGATGTCAGAGAAAAATTGAGGTTATAAAGGATACGCTTGCTTTATTTTGAAATTTAACTATGTCTTCAGTCATCTGCACATCTCTCTTGTGATCATCCTTCCAACGTGTTTAATGATTCTATACTTTTTCTGTAATCTAAACACCTCGTTTGCTCACCAGCTTGATTTATGATGTATGGTGAGGTGAGGGAAGTACTCATATGTACACATGAAATTTGGGAGAGAATGTGTAATTTCATTCATGTATTGCCATTAGTCCTTTGTTGTGTCTTCAGTGAATACTTTTATGATGAAAAAATTTTGATACTGTCCTCCCAATTTTCTGTTAAGTGCTCATATTCCTTTTATTATAAGTATCTTATTAGGTTCTGGAAATGTCTTCTCATCTCAGATATTTCTGAAATGGATGTTCAGCCCCACTGTCCCCACAGACTGCAGGTGTGAGGGACACTTAACCTGAATGCTTGGGACACCTTCTGGCACCTTTTCTGTTCTCCAGAAATTTCACATGGTGCTATTTTAAATCATATCTAATATGCCATAGGCTTTAAGGTTACCAGTATTTAAGATTACATCTATGCTATTTCTGGTGGTGAAGTAGAAGAGAGTGTTTAACCTTGGCACTACTTCAGATCTCACGCATGTATTGTCCATTTTTTTTCTTCATTACTTGGTATTGGATACTGACACAACACTGCTTGTCCACAGGAACTGAGTTGTGGTGAAGTCAAGTCTACCTTTAAGAAGGGAAATTTTGTACATTTAAGGGGCATTTAAAATAAAATTCCTTCCAATAAAGATGTCCTAGTTTTGACAGCTCACAGTGGAGATCTTTGTGAAGCTCTAGCAGTGATATTTATCATGTTGTTTGATTACTCTTGACAAATATCCATGAAAAGTTACACAATTCCACAATGTGTAGAAATTATTAAAGTTTATTATCAAAGTGGGTGTTCTATTCACCACATAATTCTGTGCCTTGTATGAAATTTACAGTGTACATAGTTGTCCCATCAAGAGAACAATTGACGTTTAATCAAAAAGTTGCAGAAAAAGCCAGGTCTGTTAAAATCATACACCTGTGTGTCAGTGAACCCACATTCCAATGAAAACATTGCTATGCTTTGTCAGAGCGTCTGTGAGAATCCATCCCAGTCAGTTTCTTGCCGAGTGCAAGAACTAGGCCTTTCATTGACCACAGTTTGGTGAATTTCTCATCTGAACTTGTGAAGTTTGACCCTTACAAAGTTGTTTTAGTTTAGGAAGTGAAGTCCAGCAACCCTAGATTTGCGCTGACTGGGCCCTGGAGTAACTGGAGATTTGACCCTACTTTTGGCCGAAAAATCATATTCAGCAACAAGGCCCATTTTGGGATGAATTGTTTTGTTAACAAACAAAACTCCCATTTGGAGCGAAGAGAATACAGTGGAGATTCAAGGATGTCTATGTCATCCCCCCAAAGTTACCATTTCATGTGGATTTTGGTCCAGCGGAATCACTGGCCCTTGTTTTTTCCACAGTGAACCAGGAGAGGCTGTGACTGTCAATGGTGAAAGCTGCCGAGCCTTAACTACTATTTTGGGCCCCATTTGGAAGGAGCCACAGTGGCCCCTTACCCTTAAGTGCTTTTCCACACATAATGCCATCAAATGTACTTCAAAAGGAGAAAACAAAACTATCATTTACACAACTTGTTTTATTCAGCTAGAAAATAGGACACCCTTATTAGAAGACTCTGGTTTGTTGTACTCCATTCTTGCCTGCACTGCACCCTGGTTAGAGTGTAAATCTACCGTAAGGCCCTTTTGTGGCTTCCCTTTTACTAGGCATATGGTTTCTCAGTATGCCTCACTGTACTGATGTACACCAGGCTTTTGACGTTGATTCTTCAGGACACTGTGTTTACCTTTGTTTTAAAACAAAAACTCTGTGAGCTCAGAGAGCCTCACACTGTTGTAGAGCAGAGTTTATACCTTGTATTCAGCAGAGCAGCAGTTGAATGGATACCAGGAAAGATTGAGAACCGCTGATGTATAAGGTAAAACATATTTCTTCTCATGACAGACCTGACTTATTGAGCTGTTTATATAGTGTCCTTGTACTTATTGTTCTGTATTTCAGTCTCTGTGCCTTTGCCTGGTATCTCCCACAAACATGTTCTAAATTCATCTATTTTAGAAAGGTTTCTTTGCTATACCTAAACTCTCATTAGGCTGAATTATCTTCCTCTTTGCTACGACATACTTTATATTTTTATCCTTGCATTTACTCCATTATGTTGGCATTACTCTTGTAGTAAAATTGTATTTTGTAACTTACAAGAAACCTGTAGCTCCTCAGGGGCAGGCACTCTACCTTGTTCATCTTTGGTCTCTAGCACCTAGCACAGTATATGGCATTATTTTCAGTAAATAGCCTCAGATGTAACTGAAGCTATTGAGAAATGGCAGTCTGTGTGGAATACACTTGTTGGTAGTAGATACTGTTAAGATTTAAAAATAAAAACAACAGTAACAAAACAACATTCATAAATATTTATGATTTCTTTTTATTCTTTTGCATGCTCTCTTGGCTGAATGGCAATAGAGAAGAAGAAAATGAGGTAAGTATAATTAAACTAGTTATTCAGTGATTATAGATTTGACCTCTGAATACATTTTTGCAATTATGTAAAAGTTGAAAACATTCAAAATTTATTATTTTGCATGTAATATGAAGTGATTTTTTTCCCTCTTAATTTTGTTTTTTGGTTTACAATATTTTATTCCAGTGCGAGTTACTGTGTGATTCTCAAAAAAATGGTTTTTAAACTTTGAGCCTCGAGGGCTTTAAGGAAGGCAGAGGAAGCTCTCAGCTCTAGGGGCAGCTTTTACCTGTTTTTATATATTGAATTTCCATGTAAGAGTTAATTTGAAAAATGGACTGAGTTTCTTAAAGTATTTGTAAACTACTATGCTAAGATACTGTATGTGAAAACATTTACTTTACTTCTGGAATGGTTACTGTGTAACCATTTAAGCTGATCTTAGATTTCACCATGTTGCAAGGGAAAAGTGTCTCTTAAATAGCCAAAGTTGATTCAGGAATGTCAATTAGAAAATCTTCCATTGGCAGGTGTACCATCTTACATTTAGACTTGAATTTGTTGCTATAAATTTTTCTGATGTTTTGTCTATACCTGGGCTATGTCTTTAACTTGTGAAGCCGTTGGTTTCACAAATAATGGAGGGAGTAGTTTTATTCTTAGATACATACATTGTAAATATTGCTTATGCAGTAGTATTGGACTATAAATCAGCAGTACCTACATCTTTGGGTCCAGACAAATATAATAACAGGATGTCAGGGAAGAATATTTTACAGGTAGGCAGATAACCTGCTTCTCGTATGGTTACCTCATCTGTGAAATGGATGAGGTGAGAAGCTGCTGTATACCAGCAGTTTCCCAAACCTGACAGGTCCATCAGTATTGCTTTTGCATGCTTGTTTACAAAATAAAACTCTTTCTTGCCTCACATTTAGACCTAGTGAATTGATACTCCCTGGAGTGTGGGTCACACATCTGTGTTTTTACCAAGCATCTTTAGTATGTGATGCCAGCGAAAGCACTCATTTTGATGACTTCTGTTGTTTTTTTTCCTTCAGACAAAACACAAGAATAAACTGTTTTTAGTACTATGATGTTACCTATTGCCTTCTGCACACATATCATTTGTTTGTATCATAAAATAAACAGTGCTTTTATTGTTAATTCTGTTTTGAAAACAGTTAAGGGAAAATTTTTTATGTGTGAGAAAATAAGAATGGAAAATTACTAAACTGTAAAAGTAAAGGGTGGATACTTAGGTTTTCTTAATACTGTTTTCTATAGCTTTGAGTCTGTTCAGAAACTTTCTATAATAAGGAATCTAAAAATTTAGAATTCATACAATTGTTATTTTAAGAGGCTTCTCATTTCCCTGAATGATGCGCATTTTGAACTGTGATGCTAGCCATTTAAAAGTAACTATTTGCTGTAGTATTAACTGCTTGTTTTGTTCATTTATAGGCAAAGGTTGAAAATGTGCAGAAAACAGGTTTCATCAAAGGACCAATGTTCAAAGGTGTTGCTTCTAGTCGATTTTTGCCCAAAGGCACTAAGACAAAAGTTAATTTGGAGGAACAGGGACGACAGAAGGTGTCATTCAGCTTCAGCCTTACAAAGAAAACTTTGCAGAACAGATTTCTGACTGCACTTGGAAATGAAAAGCAAAATGATACTTCAAACTCCCCAGTTGCACCTCTTCAAGCTGATTCGACTCCTAAAAGTAAAGTGGACATTGGAGATACTTTATCTACTACAGAAGAATCTTCCCCACCAAAATCAAGGGTGGAGTTGGGAAAAATTCATTTTAAAAAACATCTGCTACATGTAACGTCCAGGCCACTGACCACAGCAGTAACATCCCCACTTCCTCCCACAGTACCATTACCAGCAGTTATAGCAGAATCTACAACTGTGGACTCACCACCCCCATCTCCACCTCCGCCGCCTCCACCTCCCCAAGCCACAGCACCATCACCACCAGCACCAGTAACAGAGCCAGTGGCCTTGCCGCATACACCAGTAACAGTTCTGATGACAGCACCAGTGCTATCACCGGTTGATGTAGCAGTTAGAGTCGTGAAAGAACCACAGGTTACAGCTGTATCAGAATCTTTAGAAGTGGACGTTAAGCAGGACACTGTATCTAATAGTTCAGAAGAACGGGTAACTCAGAATTTGAATGAGCAAGCAGATATTTCCTTACAAAAAGATTCCCATATTGGGAAGGAAGAAGAAATTCCAGATAGTTCTAAAAGTACTCTGGGCTCTAAAAAAACAGGTTCTAGGAAGAAATCTGTACAATCTGAAGGTACCTTTCTTGGTTCAGAATCTGATGAAGATTCCATACGGACTTCCTCAAGTCAGAGATCACATGATTTAAAATTTTCAGCAAGCACTGAGAAGGAAAGAGATTCAAAAAAGAGCTCAGCACCTTTGAAAAGTGAAGATGTAGGGAAATCTTCACGATCTAAAACAGAGAGAGAGGATAAATATTTTAGCTACTCAAAACTTGAAAGAGATTCTCGGTATATGTCTTCCCGGTGTAGATCAGAGAGAGAGCGAAGGCGGAGCAGGTCTCGTTCTAGATCTGACAGAGGCTCTAGAACTAGTTTATCCTATTCTCGATCGGAACGATCCCATTATTATGACTCTGATCGTCGCTACCACAGAAACTCTCCTTATCGAGAGAGGACACGCTATTCTCGGCCATATACAGAAAACAGGGCACGGGAGAGTTCTGACTCAGAAGACGAGTATAAGAAGACATACTCAAGGCGCACCTCATCTCATTCCTCCTCTTACAGAGACCTAAGGACGTCATCATCCTATTCTAAATCTGATCGAGACAGCAAAACTGAGTCTTGTTACCTAGAGACAGAGAAAAGAGGAAAGTATTCCTCAAAACTAGAAAGAGAGTTCAAAAGGACTTCAGAAAATGAAGTAATAAAAAGGTGTTGTTCTCCGTCTAATGATCTGGGATTCCGACGGGGGTCATCATATTCTAAACATGATAGCAGTGCTTCTCGTTATAAAGCTACCCCTTCAAAACCTATAACCAAATCTGATAAATTTAAAAATTCTTTCTGTTGTACAGAATTAAATGAGGGAATCAAACAGTCTCATTCTTTTAGTTTACAGACTCCTTGTTCAAAAGGTAGTGAATTAAGAATGACTAATAAAATTCCTGAAAGAGAAAAGACCAGGTCTCCATCACCATCAAATCAGTTAAATGATTCACCTACTTTTAAAAAGTTAGATGAATCACTTATTTTTAAGTCTGAATTTATAGGACATGATAGCCATGATAGTATTAAGGAATTAGACTCTTTGTCTAAAGGGAAGCATGATAAGTTAAGAACTTACTATCCTGTAGAACTAAATATAAATGGATCTCCTGGACCAGAATCTGATCTGGCAACATTTTGCACTTCTAAAACTGAGACTGTCTTTATGTCTTCTGATGATAGTGTGACTGGATCAGAGGTTTCCCCTTTGACCAAAGCATGCATGCTTTCATCAAATGGATTTCAGAATATTAATAGATGTAAAGAAAAAGATGTGGATGCTACTTGCATGCAGCATAGTAAGTCAGAAAGCCCATTTCCAGAAACAGAACCTGCACTGTCACCACACCAAGATAAACCCATGACATTGCCAGGTATGGCAACAGATTATTCCAAAACAGCGCTTAAAGAACCAGTTGATACGAGACTTTCTTGTTGCAAAACCAAAGATTCAGATATATACTGTACTTCAAATGACAGCAACACTTCTTTGTGTCATTCTGAAACTGAAAATAGTGAACCTTCGGTTATGAAGATTTCTTCCAGTAGTTTTATGAATGTTCATTTGGAATCAAAAACAACTGTATGTGATAATAGAAATCTGACAGATCAGAACTCAAAGTTTGCATGTGAAGAATATAAGCAGAGTGTTGGTAGCACTAGTTCAGCTTCTGTAAATCATTTTGATGATTTATGCCAGCCTGTGGGGAGTTCACATGTTGCTTCATCTCTTCAGAGTCTTCCACCAGGAATTAAAGGGGACTGTTTCACCGTCTTGCGGTGTGGAGAGACCACATCTCCTGTTTTGGATGCTGTGTTGATGAGTAAAACAAGCACAGAACTTTTAAAACATGCAAGGGAACAAACAGTAGAAGTGGGTAGTGGCCTTCCTGATTCAAGAAGAGGATTTTCTTCCTGGGAAAACAGGCATAATAATGGGCTATCTGGGAAATGTTTGCAGGAGACTCAAGAAGGAAATGCTGTCTTACCTGATAGAAGAGGAAGGCCAGAAATCTCTCTAGGTGAAGGAGGAAGAAGACATGTGCATGCTTCTGATGATTCAGAAGTTGTATTTTCTTCTTGTGATTTGAATTTAACTATGGAAGACAGTGATGGTTTAACTTATACCTTAAAATGTGACAGTAGTGGCCATGCCTCAGAGATTGTCTCTACTGTCCATGAAGATTATTCTGGTTCTTCTGAAAGTTCAAGTGATGAAAGTGATTCAGAAGATACAGATTCTGATGATAGCAGTATTCCAAGAAACCGTCTCCAATCTGTTGTGGTGGTTCCAAAGAATTCTACTTTGCCTATGGAAGAGACAAGTCCTTGTTCTTCTCGGAGCAGTCAGAGTTACAGACACTATTCTGACCACTGGGAAGATGAGAGATTGGAGTCAAGGAGACATTCGTATGAGGAAAAATTTGAAGTTATAACAAATAAAACTTGTCCTCAAACTGAGAAGTTCTTTCTTCATAAAGGATCAGAGAAGAACCCAGAAATTTCTTTTACACAGTCCAGCAGAAAACAAGTGGATAACCACCTGCCTGACAGTGCTCATCCTCAGAGTGATGGGGTTGATAGTACAAGTCATGCAGATGTGAAGTCTGACCCTCTAGGTCATTCACATTCAGAGGAAATAGTAAAAGTCAAAATAGCTTCTAGGCAACAAGAGGAACTGCCAGTTTATTCTTCTGATGATTTTGAAGATGCCCCAAATAAGTCTCGACAGCAGTCTACTTTCTCTCACAGACCAGATAGTAGGCTGGGGAAAACAGAGTTGAGTTTTTCTTCTTCTTGTGAGACCTCTCTCGTTGATGGCTTCCACTCGTCAGAAGAGGTCAGAAATTTTGGATGGGACTTCTCTCAACCGGAAAAGCCTACTACCACATATCAGCAACCTGACAGCAGCTATGGAGCTTGTGGTGGCCACAGGTATCAGCAAAGTGCAGAACAGTATGGTGGGACTTATGGTTACTGGCAAGGCAATGGCTACTGGGATCCACGATCAGCAGGTAGACCTCCTGGAACTGGAGTAGTGTATGACCGAATTCAAGGGCAGGTACCAGATTCCCTAACAGAGGACCATGAAGAGGAGGAGAATTGGGATCAACGTGATGGCTCTCACGTTTCAAGCCAGTCAAATAAATTTCTTCTGTCCATTCAGCAGAAGGACAGGGGCTCAGTACAAGCACCTGAAATAAGCAGCAATTCCATTAAGGACTCTTTGGCTGTGAATGAAAAGAAAGATCTTACAAAAAACTTAGAGAAGAATGACATGAAAGATAGAGGCCCTCTTAAAAAGAGGAGGCAGGAGTTAGAGAGCGATTCTGAAAGCGATGGTGAGCTCCCAGACAGGAAGAAAGTTCGAGTAGAGATGGAGCAGGGTGAGACAGCAGCTCCTTCAGGCTCTGGGCTAATTGGAATTTCCTGTGTCATGGATGACTTCAGGGACCCCCAGCGATGGAAGGAATATGCCAAGCAGGGGAAGATGCCTTGTTACTTTGATCTTATTGAAGAAAATGTTTATTTAACAGAAAGGTAAGCCTAATTAGTACTTACTTGATAAATGTTAACCTGTTTTGGTTAAAGAAGGAAAAAAGTTTTTAAACAGCCTCTGTGAGCTTAGCCATATAATATATGGTTTTGTGATGAAATGTAATTTAAAAACTATTTACTTATTTTGCTTTGATAACATGGATTCTCTTATCTAACCCCTCTCCAAGAGGATATCTAGTTTTTATTTATTTATGTCTCATTATTTATGATGTCTGTTTCATTTTGTATGTGTAGTTAAGCCAATCTTAACTTTTCTCTTTATTCCTTTTACACGTGAAAATGTGACAGAAAATGAAACAAAACCTGAATAACATAGTCTTATCCTAGAGAAGAAAAAGATGACTGTATTGGGTTTTCCCTCATACTTGTTAAGTGGCCAGAGTGAATTGTCTTTAGGCGCTTGGTAAAGCAGGGACTAGACTAGAACATTATTTTCTTATGTCATGTTTTTAGTTTATTGTTAATAGATTAAGTTTGGCAATAACAAATATTTTAGAAATAAAATGATAAAATGATTTGTCACAAATCCCTAACACAAAACAAGATGTAATATTAGAAGTCATGAACATCCTTTAAAACAGAGCTTCTCAGTCTACTTTAACTTACATCCCTCCTTGATCATCTTATGTTCTAATAAAAATATATGTTAAATGTGTTTCTCTCTTTTTTTTTTAACTTATGTTCTGCACACCTATCTCCATCTTTTTAAAGATATCTCCCCAGTTGTCAGTCACTCTAGCCATCATTTCTTTAAACGTTTGCTCTGGATAAGGTATAGCCTTTGTTTTAAATAATCAGGTTCCACAAAAAGTTTATCCTTTTCAAAATTGTCTTATTTAGTGATGATAGAGACTTAAAATTTTAGTCATTTACATCTAGTTCTGAATTAGTTTTAAATTCAAAATACAGAATACGTTAATACTTCTTAGGGATTGCATGAGTAGACTGATGGAATGTAAAGGATCTTGATACAAGAATATATGTAAGACTGTAACCCTTTGGGCTTTATTCAGTGTGAAATTAAGACACATGCATGACTGGGTGCATGGAGATTTGGTTATAGGCTAAGTATGGAGGAGCCAACAAGAAGACAAATCATTGTAAATAATGAGTAAAAATTATTTTCTTTTGTTTAATGGAAATAGGCATACCTGTAATAATTTAGTCCTCATCTAGCCTTCTGGAACTGCTTAAAATTATACTTCTTTATGTACTTGTAAATAGGAATTTTTGTGTTTACCTCTAGTTATCTTTCTTAGGCTGAGCATATCCATATACTCATTAGTGAATGTGTATCTAGATGAGTCATTCTTTTTACTCAGATTTAATTGAAACTATCACCAAATACTTTAGGTACTTTAAAAAAACCAGGGACTGGAATAAAACATATGTTGAAGATTACTTAGGAGATTAAGACAGCCACTTAGAGCAGCTGTGTTCTTCACTGCCTGATAGTTGAAGAGTGAGTCATAATTCCCTGATCTTCTTAAGAAGGAGATCTTAGTCTACCATCCTTGACTTTTTGGGAGTGGGGAAGGAGCGGACCGAGGTCAAAAAATAAGAGTTCAGTAAAGAAGGGCCAATAAGTAATCGCATTTTATTCTTACTTTGCAAATAATTGCACAAATAATTGCAAATAAACCGAGTCAAGTTTGAACAGTTTTTGTCCTCTCCCAAAATGAGTTTGTCGGCTTTGGGAAAGTTTAGCCTTCTGAAACTTTACCTGATTGTTCTACACTTACCTTTTTTTTCTTTAATCATTAGTTTTTTTAAAAAAACAAGGTTTATACAATTGTGATATTAGTGAAATTTCTCTGAAAGGTTTGATTAGAAGTTAGTACTCTTTATTCAAAACTCTCACTATTTTAGCTCCTTTTTTTCCCTCAGCCTTGTACCTGAAGTATTACTTGTTTATTCATAAGGACTGATTTTGAAATGTAACTTTCATTACTAGCAGTGCCGCTATTTGAAATTCAGGACCTTCCCTCTTTTCTCCTGAGCGCCCAGTATGACTGCTAACACTTAAAATTGCTCAGAATCTGAGGCTTAATTGACATGGCCTGGGAAAGGAGCAGTTCCAAAATGATCGATTTGAGCCCATCATCGTCCGCCTGCCAGGGCTAAGTGTGCCCCTCTTATCTTTGCTTTTTTGTGATTAGTGAAATTATACAGTCTAAATCAGTTTTGCATGCCCTTCTATGTGCAGCGCCGTCTGCTCTCCCTACCTAGAGGCAGCACACTCCTCCTTTTCACTCCATAGTTTTAGTATCCTCTTAACAAGCATCTGTCCCCTACTCTCCACCCTCTTGTCTCCCATGTAGAAAGAGATGACTCGAAAGCCGCCTATAAATGTCTCTCTTTCAATACATTTCTTAGAGGGAAAGTTTCACAGATGTTAAGGTTGGGCATTGTCTTCCTTTTGAGTGGTTGGTTTACAAGAATTGTCATCAGACTGATTGAATTTAGCGTATGTATGATATTTTTATATATATATGTAGTACCATGGCCAGGAGTTTTATGTAACCAGTTTTTATAAACTTTACCCGATAGAAAGAAGAATAAATCCCATCGAGATATTAAGCGAATGCAGTGTGAGTGTGCACCTCTTTCTAAAGATGAAAGAGCTCAAGGTGAAATAGCATGTGGGGAAGATTGTCTTAATCGTCTCCTTATGATTGAATGGTAAGTAAATGAGGATGTTTTGCTCTGCTCAGACCTTTATTAAAGTCTCTCAAGTCTGCCATCTTGACTCCACCTCCTAAATTCACTCTAAATAATTAAAAATTAATGAAGAAAACAACCTTTCTCCTGCCTATGAATGAGTATTTATATTATAAACAATAACACTTCCAGGTTTGTTTTAGAAAATGAGTGTTTATAAAGATGTATATTTTCCTTGAATTACGATGATACAGTGAAAGCTGGTGGAAAACTGTCTTAGAGGAGGAAAATCTATATTTTCCTCTAGTAGAGAGCAATAGAAAGGTGTTAAGACTGCATCCTGTCAAAGGTGGAAAACTTGCAAGATGTAGAATACAATAGGGCAGTTGTGTTGCGTTCTAGTTCTCATAGGTTTCATTGTAGTACTGTAGATTATAGTTCTATAAAATAGGTGTTATTATTGCTAACTTAGTTATTCTAGTCTAGTCCTCTTTTCCCTTTTGTAACATTTATGTCCTAGAGGGTGACTGTTGATGATTTTTTAGCTTTCACTTTAAAATGAGATAAACTTAACATTTCAAAAAGGCATAAAGTAGAATGTCTTCCTCTCCAGAACAATTTTAATGGAACTTACCAACATAAATGTTTTCTATTTTAATGTCTAGAAATATAATCTTACTGTATATACAGTTTTGAAACTTTGCTTCCCTCTCTCCTGCTTAATTAAATATTTCAGAGACTCTGCAGAACTACACATACAAACCTGCCTAAACGTTCCCTTGACTTGCGTTATGTATTCTGTTCATAGTTAAAACATTTTGACTTCATCTTCTGTGATGGACATTAGCTTTCTTGTTTGTCTTACAATAAACATTAAACATCTTCACATAAAAAAAGGATAAATTTTATGACCAGTCACTTGAGCAGTTGTATCTTGTTTTTAACATGGAGTGACTATTAAGACGATTTATAGTGTAAGTACCTTTTTTCATGTTAAACTGTTTTCTTTCGTAGTTATTAGGCTTATGTTATGGTTTTGCAAAAATAAAATAGTGCACTTAAATAAATGAAAAATAAAACATTTTTAGTATTCCGATATCCACACGGAAAGTAGGGATGACAGTATACATGTGAGAAGAGGAGACATGGGGGACATAATGACCACTAAGCAGAAGATACAGAAATGGAATGTATCTTTTGGACTTGGGATCTCTGGGCTGAGTACCTCCTAGACCCAGGAGACAGTGAGAAATAGAAGCAGCAACAGAAGTAGCAGATGGGGAAGACTGCAATGTGCTGTCTGATAGGCTCAGTGACCCATGAAGTGAAGGGGCAGAGTACCTGTGGGATGAGACTCACTGGTGGTGTGGGGTGCCCGTGAGCAGTTATTGACAAAGCTGAGGAGCTTTGTTTGTAACACTTGCCAGATAAGGGCAGAGGCCAGGCCCCTGCCCCAAGGCCAAAAGAAGCTGTCCTGAAGAACTGTGTCATGAATTGTTTCAGATCCTGCATTGTAACTCCTTACTTCCATAATAAACCCAATTGCAAAGAATTGCAACTGGAATGTAGAGTGCTGTGGGAGGGGCTGCCTGATGTCAGAATTGATAAAAAGGTCTTGTAGGAATTAGTCTTGGGCTGTTTGTCTTGATGTCTCCTCCCTCCTGAAACTAGAGATTTTTACACTGCCTTCCTATCCTCCAGCCACGCATCTTCTCCGTTGTCCTTAGCAGTGTTGTTCTCTTTTTCCTATTAGACTTCCTTTCCTATTTTGCACACAGATACTCACCTTATTTATATCCTTTGTATCATTAGACATTCCACTGTCATTCAAATCCCTCCTGAAAGCTTTTCTTGACTACCTCTTTCTAAAGCAAATCTTCTGTTCTTTGGGCCTCTATAAAAATATTTTCTTAGTGCTCCTTTGGTAATACATAATATATTGGAAATGATTGTGTAATTCCCATTGTGGGTTGAATTAATACTGAAAGCTTTTTTATGTGCCCGCTTTGGAGTGTTAAGAATTCAGTGAATGTTTGATTTTATTATTTTTACTTAAGGTTCCATGGGAAAAGACCTTTGCTACTTCGTACATATTTATTCTGAATAAGTATATGTTTAATAATGACTTAGGTTTCTAGAAAATGAAGGATCTAATAGCCACATCCCAAAGACCACAAATTAATGGTGATTAGAGTGACATGGGCACCCTGGTGGTGCAGTATTTAAGAGTTCACTTGCTGACCAGGAGGTTAGCAGTTTGAATCCACCAGCTGTTCTTGGAAACCCTGTGGAGCAGTTCCACTGTGTCACTAGACGTCAGAATTGATTCAGTGGCAGTGGGTTTTATAATGGAATGTAGTGGAAATATGCAGGGATAGAATATAGTTAAGCTCTGTAGAATTATCAGAGTACTACAAGCTGATATGGAAACCCTGGCGTTGTAGTGGGTTAAGTGCTATGTCTGCTAACCAAAAGGTCAGCAGTTCAAATCCTCCAGGTGTCCCTTGAAAACTCTGTGGGGCAGCTGTGCTCTTACCACTAGGGTCACTATGAGTCAGACCCCTCAACAGCAGTGGATTTGGTTTTTTTTTTTGATGCAAGCTTATGTGCTGCCTAGAAATGTGCCCCAGACATCCAGGGAGTAGGAGACATGTCTTTCATTCTTGTAATGACCAGATGACAAGGCTGTGTCGTAGTTATGATCCCTCAAAGTAACAGTGTTGGCATTCAGTTTTGAGAAATCTCATAATGAGTAAAAGAATTAAATTAAGGAAGCCTCATTTAGAGGTCAGCCCTTCATGTGCTGGTTGTACCATAAAGATAAATAGATATATATAATTATATAGTCCATTGGTTCTTTTGTTAGTTGGAAGAATTCAATTTCCACTTCACATTTCAGTTCTTCTCGGTGTCCAAATGGGGATTATTGTTCCAATAGACGGTTTCAGAGAAAACAGCATGCAGATGTGGAAGTCATACTCACAGAGAAGAAAGGCTGGGGCTTGAGAGCGGCCAGAGATCTACCTTCGTAAGTGCTTTGTTTCAGTCACCTTCATTACATTGTAGTGTCATTGAACTTTGTAAGAAAACAACTTTTCTGTTACACTGAATTTTAACAATTGTGCACAATGACCATTTCATTGCCAGATTTTAAAAACTTAAGAGACAAATTTACACTTTTGGGGGAATTTTTTTTAAAAACTCCTTATCTGTTGTGTGTGATGTGTGTGTGTATGAGAGCATCTCATGATTTGTGACATTTTAAACTGGGCAGATTCTTCCATTTTTGATAGTTGTGTATTTCCTTTTTTTCAAGCAATTACTAAGTCTTCGTTATAGACCCCAGAACTCTTGTGATGCTATATACATAAAAGAGTCAAGACAGACTCTATTAATCTACATAAAATTGAATTAGGGTTAAAGGAGAAAATGGTAGCTGAATTAGAGAATTAAAGCATACTTCACAGACAGTAAAGATGTGTTAAATGAATAAATATTGCCCTCCACCTATCTCATGGAAGTTTTCATCTGTAAAGCAGCGCAACGTTCACTTTATTTTCTACCATATTCAGTATATCCTTGAAACTTAGTTTTCTTATCTGTGCCATATTTTACGCAAATCACATGCATTTTATATGTTTTTGCATACCACAAAATCCCCCCTGCACTATATTTTTACCAGCACCTTACACCAGTTTTTTTAAAAATAAAACCTGCTGCTGACTTCAGTTTTCAGTTGTTTTTTTCTGTCCAGTGGATTGAATGTTAAATCTTTGTCTTGGTGTTTGTTGACACGGAGGCTTCGTTCCCAGCAACAGACCCTTATCAGCCTACCCTTGAGTTGCTAAAACAGCCCCTCTCCTAGCAGAATTTCTTTCCTGCTCTACAGACTCCTTTCCCCAGTGCAGGAGGAAGTCACTTACTCACCCTGAAATAGACCTCACAAGGGTGATCAGGCCCAGCCCAGAATATGTGTGGGTCTGTGTACTCCAGACTGGAGAGACCACTAAGGCTGGCAAGGCAAGCATGCCACAGTCAAGAAATTCTGTCCTGCCGGCTTGGACCATTTGTATGTCCTGCCCATGCAGATATTGTAGGGCAGACAGGAGAGGGAGTGGGCATCTTTTGCTGGGACAAGACCTGGGTACATGTGGTGATGGCCCTTGGCTGCTGTGGAGCAGCCTGTGCTTGGGCTATGATAGCCCCATGCTTAGCCCTTCTCCTGAACTTCCACCAGTCTGTGATATGATATACTGGAGCTCCAACTGGTTACAGGTCTGTCTGTGAATTTCCCAGAGGAAATGTACAGTTTCAGTTTTTATTTTCTGATAACTAAGGTTACTGTCAAACTCGTTCTGTGACTTCTTAATCATATTTTAAACTTTATTGTACAAACATGATCAAAAGTAACATTTTGAACTGTTAAATGAGAGTGAATCAGGCTGAAATTCACTTTTGGAAATGTTAGGGGACACGTGTGGTATATGCGTGGGTGCAGTATGCCAGAACATTTTTTATATGAATTTATCATTCCTGCACGATATATGTGTGTGCAACTTATTCACTTGAAATACCTGTTTTAATAACAAACAGCAGCGGTATATGTGGGCCTCTCCTGATAAGGAATATACAAGAATCAAATTGATGATATCGGTGGAAAGAAAAGATGGAGAAACTATTATTGTGAGTCTGATGAAGATCAGGGACCAACAGTGGAACAGACTGTTACTTGCTGAAGCTGAAGAAAATTAAAGTAAGTCCATGAGAGCCAAAGTACAATCTCAGGTATATCCCTACCTGAATTTAGAGACCATCTCAAGAGCAGATTAGATGCATTGAACAGTAAATGACAGAAGATCATATGAGGTGTGAGGTGACACCAAGGATGTCATGAAGAAAGCAAAAAGGTCATTTAAAAGACAGAAATGTAAAAAGATCGAATGGATGTCAGAAGAGACTGAAACATGCTTTTTAACATAGAATAGCTAAAGTGAAAGCAAAAAATGATGAAGGAAAAGAGCTGAACAGATGATTTCAAAGAGCAGCTGGAGGAAATAAAGTATTAGAATGACATGTGCAGTGAATGAATGACCTAGAGTTAGCAAATCAGAAGGGAAGAACACACTCAGCATTTCTCAAGCTGAAACATCTGAAGAAAAAATTGAAGCCTTGAGTTGCAGTATTGAAGGGTTTTGTGGGCAAAACATGGAATGATGCAGGAAGCATTGAAAGAAGATGATGGAAAGAGTGTGCAGTAACTGTATCAAAAGGAATCAGTCGATAGTCATTTTAGGAACTGACGGCAATGAAGAAGTACACGCAGCACTAAAGGCATTGGTAAAAAAACAGGCTTACAGGAATTGACAGAATACCAACTGAGATTTTTCAGCAAATGGATGCAGTGCTGAAAGTGCTCACTTGTCTATACCTAGAAATTTGGAAGACAGCTACCTGGACGCCACTGTCATGCCCATTGCAAAGAAAGGTGATCCAGTGGAATGTGGACATTGAAACCTTGGTAATGTAGTGGTAATGTAATGTGGCTGCTAAACAAAAGGCTGACAGTTTGAAGCCACCCAGGCACTCCTTGGAAACTACTGACTCAATGATAATGGGTCATCATTAATATCATATGCAAGTAAAATTTTGCTGAAGATAATTCAAAAATGGTTGCAGTACACTGACAGAACTGTCAGAAATTGAAGCTGGATTCAGAAGAGAACACAGAACAAGGGATACCATTGCTGATGTCAAATGGATCTTGGCTGAAAGCAGAGAATACCAGAAAAATGTTTACCTGAGGTTTATTGACGGTGCAAAGTGATTTGACTATGTGGATCATAACAAATTATGGTTAATATTGCAAAGAATGAGAATTCCAGAATACTTAATTTTGCTCATGTGGAGCCCATACATTGACCAAGAGACAGTTTTTAAAACAGAATGAGGGGATACTGTGTAGTTTAAAATCAAGAAAGATATGCATCAGGGTTGTATCCTTTCACCATGCAGACTAAGTACATTGATTAGATAATCCAAGAAACTGGATTAGATGAAGAAGAACAGGACATCAGGATTGGAGGAAGACTTATTAGCAACCTGCAATATGCAGATGACACAACATTGTTTATTGAAAGCAAGGAAGACTTGAAGCAGTTACCGATGAAGATCAAAGATTATAGCTGTCATATTGGTGAGTGATGTCTGGGGTCTTAAGAGCCAGCAAGCTGCCATCTGAGGAACATCAGTTGATCCCAGTCTACCTAGAACAGATGATGGCCAAGAACATCAAAGATGTAGGAAAAATGGGCTCAGGAGACAGAAGAACCCATGTGATTGGGAGACTACATCAATATGAGACCAGAAGAACCGCATGGTGCCTGACCACCACCAGCAACAGCCTTGATAGGGGACATGTTGTAGAATCCCTGACCCAGCATGAGAAAAAGAAGTGTGCAGATCAAGAACTCTACTACTAAAAGACCAGAATTGATGGTCTGATGACCTCGAGGGTCTCCTGGGACCATGTCCCTTAGACTTGCTACTGCCCTAGACCTGAAACCAGTACTGAGGTCAGCACGTCAGACAAAGAATAGACTGGACTCGGGGACACAGAATGAGTGGGTGGTGTGTGTACTTTATGGTTTTATAGATTCATAGAAGACTGTCCTACTGGTTTCTTTCTAGAAGGAAGAGAATAAGGTGGAGAGGAGGGAACAAGTGTTCGTTGTGAGGATGCTAAAAGTAAAGCGTGAAATGAAGGAGTGTGCTGTCACAGGGTGGGGAGAGCAGATGGAGTAGAGTGATAAGAGTAGCTGGAGTAGAGAGATAAGAGTAGAGAGGTGCGCGTGCAGAACTGACTTGGATTGTGTACTTAATCGTAATAAAAAGTTAAAAAATATTACACTTGTCAGTATGAACTACACTTTAACGTAAAACAAAAATCCTTACAAGTGGACCAGTAAGCAGCATCGTGGTAAGTGGAGAAAATATCGAAGTTAATAATTTAATTTCACTTGGATCCAAAATCACTGCCCATGGAAACATCAATCAAGAAATCCAGTGATGATATTACATTAAGCAAATTTGTGGCAAAAGACTTTTGAAGTGTTAGGAGACAAACATGCCCCACTTTGAGGACTAAGGTGCACCTGACCCAAGCCATGATATTTTCAGTCACCTCACAGATGCAAGTGCTGGACAGTGAACAACAAAGACTGAAGAAGAATCAGTGTCTTTGTATTATGATGTTGGCAAAGAATATTAAATACACCATGGACTGCCAGAAGAGTGAACAAATCTATCTTGGAAGAAGTAGACCCAGAAGGCTGCTTAGAAGAGAGGCTGTCAAGACTTCATCTTGCATACTTTGGGCGTGTTACCAGGAGACATCATTCCCTGGAGAAGGGCATTATTCATGGGAAAGCAGTAAGTCAGTGAAAAAGAGGAAATCCTTTAACAAGATGGCTTGACCCGGTAGCTACAACAGTAGGCTCAGACAGCAATGATTGTGAGTGTGGGGCAAGACCTGGCAGTGTTTTCTTCTGTTGTTGTACACAGGGTTGCTATGAATCACAGTGGACTTGACAGCACCTGACAACAGATATGTGTATGTTTGCTGTTCATATGGGTGCACGTTTGCAAAAAATAGGGTGTAGCATGTTAGGTATTCTTTTAAGAATATGAAAATTGAGTGTCTTTTCTTTAAAGTTAAATATATACACATTACATATGTCTATGATGGAAAATTTAAAAATACATCAAAGAAATTAAGGAACAGAATAAGACATTTGCTGGATTCTAATAACTTAGGTACAGCTGTTCTTTCAGACCCTTCTTAAGCATGGCACACAGTGGGATTGAATTGAGGAGGGGATGTTTATCTGTTCATTGAAAGGATCAAAGCAACCAGGTAGCAAATGAAAAGTGTTCTGACAAGTTCTTACATATTTTAAATTTTTTTAGAAGTTAATTCATTAAGAGGATGTTTATATAACTTGAAATTAATAGTTTCAAAGTGAACAATTCAGTGACATTTAGTACATTCATACTGCTATGCACCTACCACGTGTGTCTAGTTCCGTCACTCTAAAGGAGAACACTTTACTCAGTAAGCGTTTTCACACCATTACCATCCCTGCTCCCAGTTCCTGATGACTACAGCTGTGTGTTCTGTCTCTGGATTGATTTATTCTGGATGTTTTCTGTAACTGGAGTTATATAATATGTGGGTTTTGTGTCTGGCTTCTTTCCTATAGCATAATGTTTTAGAAGTTCATCTACATTATAGCATGTATGGGTTGTACATTTCTTTTTATTGCTGAATAATAATCCATTGTCTGTATACTACAGTTTGTTCGTCCATTCATCTCTTGATACACATTTGGGCTGTTCTCAGATTTGGCTATTGTGAGTAATCCTGTGAAAATGCCATTGCATGTACTTGTCTTTAATTCTTTCGGGCATATACCTAGGTGTATAATTGTGGAATAATACGGTAATTCTGCCTTAAAGTTTTTGAGGAACTGTCAAATTGTTTTCTATAGGAGCTGAACCAGTGTGCATTCCCACCAACAATGTACAAGAGTTTGATTTATCCACAGCTTTGCTAATACTTATTTTGTTTTTTTCTCTTAAATAGCTATACTGCCTCCCCCTGAAACAAACCAGTTACCGTAGAGTCTATTCTGACTCTTAGTAATCGTATAATATGGAGTGGAATATATATAATATGGAGTGGAATATATATAATATGGAAAAAGGATTGATTTGCAAACTCAGATTGCCTGCCTTTTGGTTAGCAGCCAAGTGCTTAACCACCGCAGCACTAGAGGTCCGGTACCCATTGTCCCAAAAACCAAACCTGTTGCCTCGTTGATTCCGACTCATAGGGTAGGGTAGAACTTTCCCAAAGGATTTCCAAGCAGTGCCTGGTGGATTCGAGTTGCCCACTATTTGGTTAGCAGCTGCAGTGTGTAACAGCTACACCACCTTGTTTTCCAATGTAAATCAAAGCTTTAATGAGGTGTCATTTCCCATAGCCACCCTGGTGAGTGGGAAATGCTTCATTGTGATTCAGGTTTGCATTTCCTTAATGACTAACAGTGTTGAGCATCTTTTCCTGTGTTTGTTGGCCATGTGTGTATCTTCTCTGTAAAAATGTTTATCCGTGTGCTTTGGCCCATTTTTCAATTGGGTTGTTTTCCTTCTGTTGTTGAATTGTAAGAGTTCTTTATGTATTCTGGACTGTTATCAAATAGATGATTTGCAAGTATTTTCTCCTGTTCTATAGGTTGCCTTTTCACATTATTGATAGTGTTCTTTGATGCACGTTAGTTTTGATAAGGTCCAATTTATATGTTTTGCTTTTGTTCTTTGTGCTTTTGTGTTGTATTTTAGAATCTTTGGTAAGGTTAGATATCAGCTATTTTATTATATACATTTTAATTATTATGTAATATCAAGGTTAACCATTTTGTAATATTTCTTTAAATTCATTATTTTTGCCTAGATGTGTGTGTTTTCCATATAGCTCATCCTCAAGAACTGTTCTTTTTTTACTTTGTTTTGCAGGAATACCTTTGTCCTGGAATATTGTGGAGAGGTCCTTGATCATAAAGAGTTTAAAGCCCGGGTGAAGGAGTATGCACGAAATAAAAACATCCACTACTATTTCATGGCCCTGAAGAATGATGAGGTGAGCAACATGAATCAGTTTGCTTTGAAACAGCTCTGAAAATTGTTGGATTTGAAAGCATTGGGTGATAAAAATGAGGAGTAGAATTATATACATACCTGCTTCATAGATGCATGGAATAGGGGTTCTCAGATTTTTAAGTCTCAGAACCTTTTGCAGTGTTTAAGATTACTGAGGGCCTTCAAAGAGTTTTTGTTATACTAATATTTATTAAAATTAAAACTGTGAAGTTTTATTGCATTTTTACAAATCTTTAATGTTTTAATAGAATTCAGCTGGATCTTCATATCTGCCTCTGTATTCAGTCTGTTCATGATACTGTGCTTCATATAACCTCTGGAAAATGGCATGTATGCCTCCATGTCCCATGGTGAGAAAATAGGCATGAAAAGGCAAATAGCATTATAGTAATGAAAATAGTTTTAGTTATATGGACATCCTGAAAGGCTCTGGGAGACCCGTGAGGTCTTAGAGAACCTCTCGTAGGGAGGGAAAGCTGTGGGTCTGAGATGAGTGGTTATATATCCCTCACTTAGCATGCTGGGTTGTACTTTTTTTTTATGCATTACTTCGCTTTTTTAAAAAATGATTTTACTGAGAGTTCTTGTGTAAGTCAGTAAAAGTTGATGCGTCATACAGAAGCAGCACTGTTTAGAAATAGAGTAAGTTGGAAGGTGAGGGTGAGGTATTGTTTATTAGGAGTAGAATGATAGAAAATCCAGTAGAAATTGATAGTGAATGTTGAAAAAAAAATTTGTTAGAGATATAAAAATGAAGTTTTATTAAAGGTTAATAAGTTTGTGTAGATTTGCATATTTAACTGCACTAAAAGATAAATTGGAGGTTGAGTCATAGTAATGCTTAAGGAATGTAACCATTCCTTAAACTCAGTCTTTTCTGGGAGCAGGTAACACATTACACATTTATGAGATTTAGTAATTCTTTTGAGGATTTTTCCATAAAACTAACCCTTTTTCAGTCAGTGAGTGTTAATACTGGAAAATGTTGGAACACACAGTATTGAGATTGTTGTTGAACACTTTTATTAGGTTATGGCAGATTGAAAGCAGTTGGTGATCAGATGATATTTATTGGCTGGCCATGTGTAACGCCCAGCTGATATTTTTATACAAAGACACATCTCTAGGTGAGAGAACTTTCAGAAGAATTCGACTTTCTGCTTTGCTTTTCTTGTTAAATGGATGTAACAGGAGTTTGCAAAGTTATCTTTAGCAATTGTCAGAGATTTAATGAAACTGAAAAGGAAATTGGTTTTGCAACAGTAAGGAGAAGAAATTATGTTTACAAACAACAGGGGTTCTAGAAATGCACACTTAAGCAAAAATGGAAAATCCAGTAGGAATTGACAGTGAATGCTTAGCACAAGGAGATAATTGTGTGACTGTGTGTTAAAAAAAAGTATTTTGTTAGAGATATAAAAATGAAGTTTTTATGTGTGGACTTTTAACCCTGGGTGGGATTGACTCCAGCAGGAGTTGTAACTTTTCTTCTGGGGACTTGAATACAGGCTTGAGTTGGAGAGTCTCCTGCACTGTGGTCGGATGTAGACTTCAGAAGGAAGCACTACACACATGAAATGAGATTGCAGTGTAATACAGTGTAAGAAATAAGTGAAAGTAAATGAGAGAAACGTTGATAGATATGGAGATAATTTTGCCTGTAGGGTGAATGTTTATGGTTAGCAAATAGAGAAAGCAGTGACTTTTTTTTCAGTTTAATGTGTGAAGTACTCCTAAAGAGTACTCTAAAGCAAAGGATTGGGAGAAAAGTTTTTAATTTATCTTCATGTTTTTCTTTTGCAAAATGGAGAAAAAGAAATACGTATCCATATATGTAGATTTTAAGGTCACATTTTTAACTCTTGAAATACTCTTTACCGTAGATAATAGATGCCACCCAGAAGGGAAATTGCTCTCGTTTTATGAATCACAGCTGTGAGCCGAACTGTGAGACCCAAAAAGTAAGTTAAGGTAGATTGAAAGTTTGGAATATTGGATCAAAACTACTGTTCTGACCATTAAATTTAGATCTTATATCAAAAGTGCCCATGAACTTTTAGTTTTTAGTATGTTTTCAGTTCTTTTGGAATTAATTTAGATTTATTTTTTAAAAGTTATAAACTAGTACAGAGTCCCCATGTACCCCTCACCTAGCGTCCCCAAAGTGAATATCTTACATAGCCCTAATATAGCTATCAAATCTAGAAAATAATAGTAACTGCTAACTGACCTAAGGACTTGATTCTCATTTTGCCAGCTGTCCACCTTATATCATTTTTCTGGTATGGGATCCAATCCAGGGACCCATTTGTTTGTCATACCCCTCTTTCATAAAGGTGCCAAATCTAAAACTAAATTTTAATTTTAATGAAGTCCAATGTAGTATGCTGTCTGACTTGGGTATTTTAATGAGCTTCTTTCCAGCCTCTTTCCAAATCTCACTGCCCTAATAACACTCCTGAGGAATTGTGGGTGGAGTGCATGTGGATGTGCTGCTCTGCCTCAAGGCCACACTTAGAGTCTTTGCTTATCTTTGTAGCCTTGCTACATAGTGGACACTTGATAATGCGTTTATTGAATTTTTTTCCTTAAGTTTTATTTTATTTTTTGTTGAGAATATGTATAGCAAAACATACACCAGTTCAGTAGCTTCTGCATGTGGAGCTTAGTAACACTGCTTACATTTTTGAGTTGTGCAACCATTTTTACCTTCAATTCTGCTTATCTTGACTCAAAAGAATCTGAATACTGGAAGAATTGCTAACATCTCTTTTCTTTCCCTTTCTCTGTCTTTCACACATTCAAGAACACTCATGCACCCTGTAATATGACAGAGCCATAGGCTGTATGTTCAGAACAAGTTTTTGTGATGTGTGGACGTGTTGTTAGCTGCCGTTGAGTTGACGGTAACGCATGGCAATCCCTTGTACAACGGAACAAAATGTTGCCATGTCCCACACCGTATCAGTGATTGGCTAGGGTCCAGGCCATTGTGATCCATAGTGTTTTTGTTGACTGATTTATCAGAAGTAGATTGCCAGACTTTTCTTCCTAGTCTGTCTTAGAACTACTTAGAACTGTTAAAAGCTTTTGTACTACAGCAACCCATAAGCCTCTGCTGAAGGAAGGGTGGTGGCTGTGCATCAATTTTTTGAATTCAGTGTAACATTTTCAGATGATAATTTTGTTACTCCTGAATTTGTATTTTGAGTTCAATTTTTTAAATATATGTGTGTTAGAACAATAGTTTTTAGTTTGGGAGACTAAGAAGGTTATAGACCCACTCTCTAGAAAATAATATATTAATGATTCCCTCTAATATTGAAATAATGTTTTTGGCGTTTTGTATGTTTTGCCCTTTGATCTGTACACTGATAAACGTTATGTGTGATTCTACCTCCGTGTCTTCTAAGAGCCTAGCACTGTAATGAAGAGGAGAGCCTACTCAAAGAATCATTTAACCTTCTGATTCTAGTTCTGCCTGGAGCTGATCCCCAGGTCTAGCTGTGAGACTCCCACTGTGCTGTGTCCCTTCATCTCTCCTAAGTGTGGAAGTTTTCATTAACATCAGTTGCTTGGACTGGCACTTTTCAATCTTAGAGTTGCTTAAATGTCTATAACTGTAGGTGTAAAACCCTGTAGTGTATCTGCTGCCATTGAATTCTGGAGTTTTATGACTCTGCTCTGATGTCTCCCATCCTATCATGGTACTCAACTACATGACCATTGTTTCATGAAATGAAACTGTTGGCATCAGTCTTTCCCTGGTTGCATGCCTCATTTTATCTTTTCTCCATAATAGAAATGGGTGACTGGAACATGACTACTTTAAATACCTGTGTTAGCATAATATAAGTTAGTATAAATTTGCCTGTGAATACCCAGTGACACCAAGCATTCCCCATTTGTCTAGTGCATTTGCTGTGTGGAAATGTGTATTAAGATAAAATAACAGTTACTTTTGTTAGAGACACATTATTTTATGGATATATTCAGTCTGGCAGTACATTAAGTAAGAGTAGCACTTAAATATACTGCTTTTTAAAAATAAAATGTATGTTCCCATTTGTTACTTGGAAACCTTTTGTTACCTAAAGAGACATGCAGAAATAAGGCAGGTGGTGATGTTCTTTAAAAAAAAAAGTTTATCAGTTACTGATTTCTTTTCTTTTAAAAACAATTATTTCAGTGGACTGTGAATGGACAACTGAGAGTTGGGTTTTTTACCACCAAACTGGTTCCTTCAGGATCAGAGTTAACATTTGACTATCAGTTCCAAAGATACGGGTAAGTGCAGTTTCCACTTGTTTCACAGCTTCTGATGGAGAAATAAGCTGGGCTCATATCTAAATAAACTTGGTTATGAGTTACCTTGAAGTCATATTTACTAGTAACTCTCATAGTTTGCTGTTTTGCTTTTGTGTGTTTTTCCTATTGTATGATACTTCTGGCCCCTAAGGGATATTATACAAGTATTAACTAATTTCCATCTGAACTCTGTACTTTCTTATTTATATAATTAGTTTTCAATAACTTATGATAGAAATGTCAAATATATATATGTATGTTAAGAGAATACTAGTGACAAATCCCAGTGTATCTGTCGAACTATATTCGCAGCCATTGTTTAAGACAGAGCAGGGTTTCCAAGGTAATCTCTGTGGAGGCAGGTTGCCACATCTTTGTCCTGTGGAATGGCTGGTGGGTTGGTACTATCAGCTTTTGAGTTAGCAGCTAAGCATTCAGCTGCTGTGCCACCACGACTCCTTCTGTTAGTTAAATTGGAGGGAACCAATTAATGATTTTGAAAACTATTTAAAACTAAAAAAGGAAAGAGTTGAGCATTTATTCTGTCTTATGTGAAAGACTGCTTGTGAATAAACCAAATAATTGATGAGGGCAAAGTCTTCATAGAGGTAATCTAGCTGTTAAGTGTAGTAGTAATGATACCACCATTTGGCAATCTTTGATGAACTGATTTATGCAATGGCATCAGTGGCTCCTTGACGGAGGACAGTGTTACATGTTAAATAGTCTTATTAAAAGAAATTGAATTTGATCAAGTTGCTAGATCTGACTACTGATTTTCAGGAAGTATAACCAAAATATAAGCAAAAAAGCCCCCAAACTCACTGAGTTGGTTTTGGCTTGCAGCGACCCTCTAGGGCTGAGTAGAGCTGTCCCATAGAGTTTCCAAGGAGTGTCTGGTGGATTTGAACTGCTGACCATTTGAGTAGTAGCTGAGCTCTGAAATCATTGTGCCACCAAGACTAGGAAACAGAAACAAATTAAATGGCACTACAAGAGTGCCATCAACAAAGTGCAGACTTCAGGAAACTGAGACGAATGAATTGGCTTTTTAAATAAATTGTAAAAAAACAAAACAAAACAGAGATGGGGTGGTGTACCTTAAAGATTATTAAGAGACATAATGTTTGAAACTTGTTGAGGCTAAATGGTTAATTTATTGGCTGAGTATTTGATGTAATAGTGAAAATTTGGAAGTTTAGTGGATTATTTGTTTCTAAGGAATTATTCCTTAACATGATAATGGTATTGTGGTTACGTTTAGAAAATGAGTTTTAGAGATAGATTTTGAAATATTTATAGATGAACTGGTGTGTCTGGGAATTCCTTTCAATCTGTGCTAGAGATAGGCAGCAGACAGTGAGTGTATAAGATGAGAAAAGATTGGTCATGAATTATAATGATCAGAACTGAATGATAGATTCATTATACTTTTCTCCCTACTCTTGAATGTTTGAAGTTATCCATATTAAAGCATTTGAAAAAAGTAAAGTAAAAATATCATAAATGTGTAGGCAAATACTAGCTCTAATTTTTTGTGTCATCTTTCTACTATTGGTGGCCAGTCAGGTATCTTGTGAATTAACTCTGCCCCTATCTTTTATAACTTAGAGGAAAATGTCACTTTTACCCTTTCACTGCCCCGTTTAAATTAAAATTGATAATAAAATGGTGCTTTCTGTGGTTCCCCGCCCCCCGATTATTTTCTTCAGGTCCCAAGGGCCAGTGCCTTGCACAAGATAATTTCTAATTAAGAAACTATGGAAAAGGGTGAAAATTCAAAATAAGGTATAAAACTCCGAAGTTTTATTATTACATAGGCGTGCATTGGAATTTTTTGGTGTTTGTACTAAAAAGCACCCCAAATACAGAGTTTCCTGGATATTTTAATCTTAGTGCTACCATCCAACAAGGATTTAATTATTCTACTGTATACAAAGTCTGAACTCTGGTGGTGTAGTGGTTAAGTACTATAGCTACTGGCTAAAAGGTCAGCAGTTCAAATCCTTGGCAGTTCTTTGGGGTAGTTCTGCTCTGTCTTCAGAGTCACTATGAGTTAGAGTTGACTCAGTGACAGTGGGTTTGGTTTTTATACAAGTCAAGTAGTATCAGTCACTGATACTCTTGGCAGTGAAGCTGTTTCTGGTACTCTTACTTGTGCTTCGTGCTTCGCATCTGAGAACTAAGTGAACCCTGAGACTCTTCCAACTCTGAATATTTTATGGTTATGTAGTTATCTGATTATGTCTAGTATAGACACCAAATGATAATTCCCATTCTGACTGTATTTTTCTCTTGGCATGTATTCAGGAGGTGAGCACAGACCAGGTCCTGTGTAGAGTGTTTAGAGCTCCCTTGTGTCTGTGCTGACTTCTTTGAAGGGAAGGAAAATGGAGATTAAGTACTATTTGTGATTCCCCGGTCTGTTGAGTAAACAGTTTATTTTTTTCCCGTTGGTTACTGTATTTGTCAGTTTACTTTTAGGGTACTCTTTCATGTGCTCCTCGGGTAATTCCTGTGGTCTCTGAGTTAATAAATGGCAGAAGTGACTTCTACCCAGGCCAGTGTTCTTTCTGTCACTCTCCTTTGCCTCTTTGGTTACATTTATTTATTATAGTATTTATCATTGCTGTATTTCATCCTTTCGTGATGACAGATTTTAATAATCACATGTGTCCTTATAAGTATTCTGTACTAATAATCTATTTATAATAATGTGTTTTATCTATTCTATGTGCCAGCTGAACATTTACATACTAGTAATAGATATCTGAGCCATCAAAAGAAGGTTGTTCTTAGACTAAGTATGTATGTGAATCTTTTATAGATTAGTAAGTACTTTACATTAAATGGAGAAATTATTCATTAGGTTCTTGGGTAGTTTTACCTACCCAATAAAGGAAGATTGGAAAAAAGAACAAGTATGTTTTCAGAGTGGGTTTTGGACACTTCCACTATATCGTATCAGATTTGTTGGAGTTTCTTAAATTTTTTTCTCTTTAGGAGTGACTTATTTACTGTGATTGTTAGGTTGTCCACCTGTTTTATATGGTTTACTTCCACTCAGCTGACTTCCTTTTTATGCTCTCTGAACAGAAAAGAGGCTCAGAAATGCTTCTGCGGGTCAGCTAATTGCCGGGGTTATCTGGGAGGAGAGAACCGAGTCAGCATTCGAGCAGCAGGAGGAAAAATGAAGAAGGAGCGATCCCGCAAGAAGGATTCAGTAAGTGTCCCACCCTTCCTTCACCATGCGCAGTGTGTGCTTTAAGAATGAAGGTATCTTTTCTGATGGAAGTTTTAAAAAGACTTTTACCACAGAAATTCAGGATCAGGTGAGATACTACTGGAAAAGAAATACGTTTGCAGTTTTATGTCAGGATCATAGAAATTAGAATTGGGTTTGGAGAACTGCAAGGAGTGAGAATTAAGTTCACAAACTCATCCTAGAAGAAGTGCTACATAACTCATTGCTGAATATCACTGTGGTTACTTTTGAAGTACTCTTTCTTAGGAAGCTGTGCGCAGACATCAGTCTCTAGTCCACCCTTCAAAACAGTTTTGGAACTATTTTTTCTGGAATGGTCATTACAGCAGTCATTATATTACCTTTGACGTCTGAATGTCATCAAAATGTCTTCCTTTCAATATTTACTTTATCTTCAGGTAAAGAAAAATGTCATTGGGGGCCAGATGACATAGTAGGGAGGCTGTTCAGAACAGTTACTTGTTTACTGGCTAAAAACTCCTTCATAGCTGTACAGTTAAGTTTGCGAACTTACCACCTTGCACAATGGCCATTCCAGTAAAAGAATTCCAGAATTGCTTTGAAGGGTGGACTGGGTGCTGGCGTCAGTGCACAGCTTCACAAGTGGGGAGTACTTCAAAGGTGACCATAGTGGTATTCAACGAGGTATGTAGCACTTAGAATAATTAAGTTCACAGACTTCCTTGTCAGACTTTGTATTTAAGTCATCTTGAAAACACCTGAGTAAATGGTTCTTCAGAGCCTGTGAAATTCCTGAGTACAAATACACTTAAGCTTGATTTGCCTTCCTAATTTTGCAGTATTGATTTTTTTTTTTGTTGTTTGGAATGTGTTCTTAAAGTCCCTGAAAACTCTCATTCAAGTATAAGGTGAGTTTTAAGAGGCAGTAGGCACCTAAGCATGACAGAGGAATAGTCTCAGATGGTTTTGTCATGTAATACATTAGAATAGTAGTTCGTAGCCTTTTTTCTACCCCAGCCCATCTGAGTTACTATGGAATGAGAAGGGGGGATATCCTGTTGCTAAAGGGTATCTCAACTAGGACGCATATTTTCTATAGTTCCAAAAAAATATGTACTCCCTTTTCTGAGGATCACTTTACCAGAACAGTGTTTTTCGAGGTGTGATCCTTTAATCTGTGGTCCTTGAACCTGCCTCAGAGCCACCTGACAAGTGTGTGATAAAAATACCTATTTTCAGGCCCTTCTCAAGACCTGTGTACCTTAGTGGAAGTGTTAGGGGAGAGATTGGGTGTTAGCAACTCTTCCTGTTATTTAGCTCATTCCTACACTCTTCAGGAACCAGTACTGTTAAGAATTAGAAATGATAACAAACCTGCCGCTTAGCTGGAGAGACAGAAGACATTATTGGGGAAAAGGGGAAAAGTGTAATGCTTACAGGTAAGCCCAAATTAATTTGACATAATCGATGGAGACTCTGATTTCTGTGAGAAGACATAGACAGCAAAAAGCACTGGAAAGGGATTTTTTTTTTTTTAAAAAGAGGAGTTTGTAGCAAATACTCAGACTGATAAAAATTAAGTCTAATAATGCAAAAGAACAGTGACATCTCATACACTGCAAGTTGTATGTGCATAAACCGTTAGAACAAGTAGTTGTACTCCTAGATGTATAACTGGAGAGACACTGGGTATAGCTTGCTTGCAGCATCAGAAAAAGCAAGAACAGTTCAATGTCCACTGCCGTTAGACTGCAGAAGTTGCAGTGTAATCATGTACTGGAGGAACTGCAGCTGTGTACAGGGACATAGATGACTCATAAAATGAAAGGTGAAAGAGTAAGAGAAGTGGTGCATGAAAGGTCTTGTCCAGTATGATTTTTGTAGTTTCAAAAAATCTGTACTCCCTTTTCTGAGAATCAGTTTACCAGAACAGTGTTTTTTGAGGTGTGATCCTTGAATCTGTGGTCCTTAAACCTGCCTCAGAGCCACAATAAAGAGCAAAACCAGACACATTTAACCTATATTATTTAAAAGTGTACATATAGGTAGTATGGTTATAAATAAAAACAAGTAATTTCCTAAAAAGTTGCGATAGGTTATCTCTAAAGTAGTGGTAGGAGAGGAAGAGTACATGGGTCACTTCAGGAATGCTGCAGGTTTTTTTTTTTTTTTGTAAAACCTGAGTGGTGGTTCTGTGGATGTTGCACAGTTATTTGTTTAATAAACATATTTATTTACTAAATATTTATATACTTTGCTGTATTATGTTATATCTCATTGACAAGTATGAAAAATGGTATTTAGAACCCGTAAAGACATTTCATATCTAAAAATATTAAAGCATTTAAAAGAATGCATAATATTTTAGACTAAGTACTTAATACCATAAATTTTAAGTGTTACAGATTTATGCATATGCATGTAAGTTTTTTTAATTAAAACACATCTTAATCATTTTTGTACTTCTGTGTTTACTTTTAGTCACCTACCTCAGATTCTCTCTGGAAGGTGATGAACTATATATCAAAAAATAAATGCTTTTAGTGAATATAAACTAATGAAAGAAATCAGCACTCCCTCAATTGTTTTCGAAGTTATTAATTCTATAGTTGATTGATCCACTTGAATACCCAAAATTATGGAAGCTATATCATATAATCATTGGGATTGGCAGTGCTTACTTTATAAAATATATATAGTACACTACAGTCGTTAAGCTGTGCTGTCAAGTCAGTTGTGACTCATAGCACCTTCATGAGATAGAGTAGAAATGCTCCATAGTACAGTTTGTAAGGAGCAACTGGTGGATTGAAATGTTGACCTTCTAGTTCACAGCCAAGCTCTTAACCATTGCACCACCTTATAGTAAGGAGGTTCAAAGATTGTTACCTATGTTTTGTTAGTAGGCTTTTGTTATTTGTGCTCATTTGTGTATTTTTAACCTTCATTTGTTTAAGGTAAGAATGCTAGTTATATGTCAGTAGTGCCTTATATACAATTTGCATTTAGTACATGTTTATTGAATGAGTGACAGTAGCATCAGAATTCAGTTTTCTCTTGAGTTTTTGGGGTTACAGAATCATTTGCCTAATTGTAAAAAAGAAAATACTCCAGTCTCTTAGTCCAGCTCTTGAGTGCTGGCATCCGAAAATGGTGCCAGAGGAAGACCAAACCGCTGTACTTGGGGAGGTGGGGAAAGTGTAAAGCTGTTGATCTTTCCTGTTCTCAGCTCCTGTTTGATGTGAGTTAATTTCATGTGCCCAGTAATGAGGTCTGTGAGAAGACCTCTTACGGCTGCTACAAAGAGCTATAAACAGTTTCCAGACCTTTGGTAGGTGGGTTTTCACCCCTGTTATTTAAGCATGATATTTGAAAGATCCAAAGAATTTATACAAGTTGTGAGGAATAATTACAAAATCAACTCTTAGGAATGCCTGCAGTGTAAGAGCTAGTAGTACACTGCCAGTGCCTATGTGCTCGTCTCTGTTCCCTGTCCTTGCCTAGTCCCTAGAGTTTACCACTGCTTTGAAATTTGTGTCTTACTTCCTTGCCTTTTTAAAATCAGTTTTTCAGATACGAGTCTTGCACATTTATTTTTGTGGCGCATAAAAAATAGATTCATACAGTAATCTCTCGGAGTTTGCTTTTTTCACACAACCATATGTTTGTAAGTTGGTGAATATTGTTGTGTTTGACTACACATGATTCTGTTTTGCTGTAGTACAGTATTTCGTGGGGTGCACTTGCCGTTTTGTCCAGCCTGACCACACGCATCTGAATTACTGTCAGTTTTTTGCTATTATGAATGATGCTTCAGTGTGCATTCTTAGGAATCACCAGGTTCTTATGTACAAGAGTTTCTCTAGGGTTTATTCTTAGGGTTGGAATTGCTGAGCATAGACTACACAATATTTGATCTTTCAAGATACTGATTTACTTACTTTTTCAGCTAATACTTGTTTTTTCTCTTTCATAAGGACAGATTTTTCTGTTTTGGTTAATTGAAATGTCTCTGGAACCTAAAATTGTACTTGATGTATAGTAAATGCTTGATAAATAGTTGATAATGATTGAATAAAATACTTTTCATGTTGATTATACCAATTTATACTTTCATCTGTGTATATGTAAAACGTCTTTTTGAGCTGCATTTTTGCAGTTCCAGACTTTGTTTCCCCATTTTAGTGAGTGTAAGATGTTTTTTTACTGGGATCTTACTGTGTGCTTTCCTGTTTACTAGTGAGAGTGCACATCTGTTCAGGGTGTTTAATTTTTAAGTTAGCAATACTTTGTAACCAGATGATTTCCTTTGCTGTGGTAGGTGGATGGAGAGCTAGAAGCTCTGATGGAGAATGGTAAAGGTCTCTCGGATAAAAACCAGGTGCTAAGCTTATCCCGCCTGATGGTTAGAATTGAAACTTTGGAGCAGAAACTTACCTGTCTTGAGCTCATACAGGTGAACATTTTAGTATTAATTTATTTCTGAAATTAGGATGGGACACTTAAACTGGAACCAGAATGATTAATGGAGGAGCGTTAATTTTGATGAAAAAAGTTAATCTCATTTAAAAATGAGTGAGTTCTGTATGACTTGGAAAGCCTGTACACTTAGAAATGACTATACACTTAAAATGACTGAATCATTTCTAAGTGTACATCATTTAATCTGTTTGTAGACTGGTTTGCTGTGTCTAATGAAAAAGCATGTTCTTTAGTATAACAGTTCATGGCACTTGGTATAGTGTCTTTTACCCTTGGGATTATCAGCATGCTATTTGTATTATGTCATCTCAAAGCAAGAAACTTTAACAGTAATCTCATTTGTATCAGTTTATTAAGTATGCTGTAGGACAATGGATAGTAAAAATAGATGATTTTAAAAAATCTAAGGGAAAAAAAGTCTTTTGAATAAGCTTCTGAAAATGAAAGGGAAAAAAATGATTTAAAGACAAATTTCTGTAACTTTTCCAGTAAAAATGATGGACACAGTTTGTTTCTTAGTTCCTCAGAGTTGAATTTCGGTGTAAATGATTTATTAGTATTTATGTGATTTTATACTTTGGCAAAGTCCAAGCAGTCTATGTATATTTGGTTATCAGCAGAGATCTACTATTTAGTATAGTTGGGTTAATAAAAACAGAATTTGTAGGTTTTTTTGTGAATGTAAATGAAGTCTCTACTGCTATCTGCAAGCTCTTTGTAACTATCTGTCTGGTATTCCCCCCTCCTCGACACCTTACATCCTGCCTGCTTTCCCTCATGAAGAACACACACTCACAGTCCTGCCTGAAATCCTTTCTGGAACGCCATGGACTGTCTTTACTCTGGATCTGGATGGCAGAACTAGGTGATGGGCGGGAAAGTAACCAGAAGCTTCAAGAGGAGGTCAGTCCACATTCATCTTGCTTATTTATTAAAATTCTAAGACCTTTGTATTGATTGGAAACTCTGGTGGTGTAGTGGATTAAGTCTTAACATCTGCTACCCAAAGGATCAGCAGTTTGAATCCATCAGGCACTCCTTGGGGACTCTGTGGGGCTGCTCTACTCTGTCCTCTGGACTCAACAGCAATGGGTTTAGTCTGTATTGAATGCTGAGCTTGAGGATATATGATAATATCAGTGATTATGAATTTTACAGTATATTTGCCACTGGTATTCAATAATTTCAGCATTCTTGTGACTGTAACACTTTGCTACTTGTGAGTTTGCAAAAGATTTCCCAAAATGTCTTTTAAAGGCTGATGCACAAAGTGAAGAACTGCATAATTGAGATATGATAATATTGTAGTTTGTTGAGGGGTCCATTTGCTAAAATTACGGTTTTAAAAATAGATAGGAAACCATTATAAAACTTAAATTCTGGGATTCTGCAAAATTGGGTAAGAGCTGATTTCTGGATGACAGGGATAAGAACATTTTGAAGGTGAAGCAAGTGTTTCAGAAGATCTAAGTAAAGGTTCACTGGCTGTGTTGTTAGTAGAGTTGAGATGTTCATGCCTTTCCCTGAAATTCACAGTCTTTTCTAACTTGGTTTATATGTAGTTTTTCATCATAGTTTCTATTATAATTCCCAAATCATTTAGTAAAGGACTTTTGAAACCCAGAGCATGGGAGTGAGCCACTAAGTAATTGTTCTTGCTGCCATCCTTCTCCTGGGAGATTTTGCACTAAGAAGTTGAGAACGCCTTGGGATTTCTGTAGAACTACACTGGGAAGTGCTTTGGAAGAGATTCCTTGATTTCAGGGCAGGAAGGAGTATGAATGAAGAGAGGGTCTGTCTTTGTTAGACAGCCATTTATCAAAGACTAAAGAGGTAATACCTGCAATTTTTTTTAAATGTGTGTTAGAGACATCATTTAAATATATGATGTCGCTAGTTCCCAAGCCTGAATCACAGTCACTTTTTAGAAAAAGATACCCAGGATGAAGCCTAGTAATGTGTGTGTATATATATCTATTTAAAGTTCCCAGATGTGGGAACGACTGGTATAGAATCTTGGTAAAGTCCTACTTTACTTTATCAAAATTGTATGTAGACACTTTATCCATTTTTTATTCACTTTATCCATTATTTATTCTTTCCTTTCTAGAGGAAAATAATAGGATATTAAAATTCTTCTGCTTACAGAGACTAAGGTCTTAATAAGATAGTAACAAAATGTATCACTTCTGCAGAAATTATCCAAGCCCCATCCAGAGGTTTGAAAAGTCAACTCTACAAAGTGATCCCAATTTTTTTTACTGTACAAAGTAAAAGTAATTTCTTTTTTTTTTCCTTACTGTGTTAATTAGATTATAAAGACCTTAGAACACTTGCCCATTCCTACAAAGAACATGTTGGAAGAAAGCAAAGTACTTCCAATCATTCAACGTTGGTCTCAGACCAAGACTGCTGTTCCTCAGTTGAGTGAAGGGGATGGATATTCTAGTGAGAACACATCACGCGCTCACACACCACTCAACACACCTGATCCTTCTACTAAGCTGACCATGGAAGCTGACACAGAAACCCCCAAGAAGCTCATGGTTCGTAGACTTAAAATTATAAGTGAAAATAGCATGGACAGTGCGATTTCTGATGCTACCAGTGAACTAGAGGGCAAAGATGGCAAAGAGGACCTTGACCAGTTAGAAAATGTCCCTGTAGAGGAAGAAGAAGAGTTGCAGCCACAACAGTTGCCTGAATCCAAAGCTGATGGTGAAGCTGCAATGGAAGTCAGTAAGCTACCCATTTCTGAACCAGAGGCTGACACTGAAATAGAGCCCAAAGAGAGCAATGGCACCAAACTAGAAGAGCCTATTGCTGAGGAAACTCCATCCCAAGATGAAGAGGAGGGTGTGTCTGATGTGGAAAGTGAGAGGAGCCAGGAGCAGCCCGATAAAACAGCAGATATAAGTGACTTGGCTACCAAGCTCCTGGACAGTTGGAAAGACTTAAAGGTAAGAAAATATTTTTTGCTCATTTTACCTTGAACTAATCAGGGTAGAATCTACAAACCTAAGTCAGATTACCAACTTTTTTTTAGCTATGTGTATTTCTGAAAAATGGAATGCCATTTCTGTTAATATCAACTAGTTACAAGTATCTCAGACAGCCTTTAAACCTTGACAAGTGCATCTTAGCCAAATTAATACATCAGTGACCTGTTTTTCTTTAGTTTGAAACTGTTACAATAATTCTTTTAGAAATTCAAGAGCTTTTTACATTAAAAACAAAATCAGAAATCCTTTAATAACAAACTTATTCTATTTTATGCTAGGAATAGACATTAGTTTAAGGGAAATCAAGGCAATTAGCAACTTCTTGTAAACAAGGTTGAAAATAAATTTCTGTGCTAGGAAAACAACTAAAATTATGGAACTAGTTGGTATTCAGTTCCATTTTTGTTTCTGATATAAGCTGCTTTTAAATGCCTGTTTCTTTGGAAGATAGTTTACTTCCTTAATATTATCTAAAAAAATAGAGAGGTTTGGGACCCTTATGTCTAATACACACATTAAACTCTTGTTTAAAAATGTAACAAGATCTGCAGAATTGCTTTGCAATGTTTCCAGACCCAGCCTGAATTTAACCCAAGAGTGAAAAACAGGATCAGCCTAGGAGAGGTGTTACATTTCTGTTAGAAGTCATCTGAACCTGGACCCTGTGGGAACAGGCACTTCCTAGCTTCTATTTTTCTGTTCTTTCTTCTACCAGCAGGATGAACACTTCAACCCCCTGTGCTCCCAGTTATTACCACAAAGCTAATCTAGTGAGCTGCTGAAATTTGACCCAAATGGTACTGGCCTTACACTGAATAAAATGAGTAGTTGGTGGTTTGTGTAGTGTGCTTGCTTCCAGCATTCCTAACTTGTTGTGTTTAGACCCTTCTTAAAGGATGGTGTGATTTCAGTTCTGATTTATCTGTTTGAGCTCTACTCATGCTGCTTATAACTGAATATAACTGAGCCTTATTAAGCTTTATGAAACCAATTTTTTTTTCTTTTTGTAAATATAAAAAGGATTGTAGTAAATTGGCTTATGATGCAGTATGTAAACTTCAGGGATCAGAATTGGCAGTTAATAGAAAGAGATGCTAGGGTAGTCACTGGACCTTTATTTAATCCAAGGCCTGGTTTACAGGGACCCAAGAGTCCCTGGAAGAAGGCCCTCGTATGTTTGGAGGGTGCTAGGACAGCCTCAGTGAGGCAGGTGGAGATGGAGACACATATGCAGCACACATGTTTTTTAGAGGGAGAATGCCGTTGCAGAAGCAAGTAGTTCATTTTTGCCTGAGAAAATTTTCTGGTTAACGTAATTTTTTTTTAATTGCTAGGATATAATTGTAATCCCGTAAAAACTTGTCTGTTTATAAACTAAATATACATTTTTTAATATCTTTGTTTCTGTAACTGTAATGGTATGAATTACTCTCTGAGATATCATTAACCTAGTTAACTATAGCTGAAGTAATTTAAACTCATACTCTGGACATACAGCTTTGATATCTATAAAATTATTTCTTCTTCTTATTGTCCCTGCTCCTATCCAAAAGATCAAAGCACTTTCACAGTACTGTGTCCTTATAATGATCCTCTTGACTTAAAAGTTGATCCTTCTTAACCATCATGATTTGAGTTTATCCTGATGCTTAGTGTCAAGAGAGCTGTTAAATAAAATCATCTTTTCTTCTTCAGACTTTAGTTTGTTCTGGAATCATTACACATCTAGACTTGCATTCCTGAGAAATATCTTTGACTGAACTTGGATGGTTTGTTACGTATTGGTGCTGGGGTTCTTAATTCATCTATCATTCTAGTCACCATTTACCCTGACTCTGATCTCAAAACTCTGATTATGGTTGCACTTTAAAAAAAAAGTCTAGATAGCAGTTAATCAGAAGTCTGAAGCCAGGAACCCATGATTTGAATGTTTTAGAGAAACACATTGATCTGATGTGATTATTATATATATCTGTAGTATCCTGGCTTTGAAAGAGTTAACTGCTTCTGTCTGACTTCCACCTATGTGTTCAAGTAAGCATTCCTGAAAAGGAGATGTCTTATTCAGCCAGCCTTTGTTAAGCATCTGTTGCCAGGCACTGTGCTTGTTAGTTGTCTGTAATTCCAGAGTCATACTAAAAATGCATTGATCTAAGATGGTGGTTATGTTAACCGCATCGAACCTCCTTGGCCTGTCCGGGGCCACCATGATATTGTTAAACGTGTGTTCTACGTGACCTTTTTACTCACTGGAGTGAGGAACTGAAAGGGGTTGCTTCAGATTTATTAATCTCGGTTTTGCTATCAAAGCATACTGTAGGGATCGTCAGTAAATGAAAGAGGGTGGGAGGGAAGGGTAAAGCTTCGTGAATTACTCTTTGTCCTCCCAGATCTGATGATGATCTCCCTTGTAACTTGAACCATTTCCATCTAGCTTCTCAGGGCAGCAAGGAGCTTGTTAACATCACCAGCTGACCATGTGTCTCCTTTTCTCAACTCCATTTTCAACTTCGTGCTGAAGAAAAACGAGAACCTAGAAGAAACAGGAAGATGGTTGGGAAGCTGGATGATGCATGAAAAATATGATAGGTGAAAAGAGGACAGAGGTGGTTAACTCACTGGTGCCAGCGTTATTTTGGTGCGTCCATTGCCGACAATGGATGTCCTTCCGGGAAAATCCCGACTCCTGGCGAGAAAGGATTAAGTGAGCTACTTTTTCTATACCTATATACACAGGACCACAGCCTTGATTCCACAAGGCTCACATGTTTTATGTAAAGTAGACATTAACAATGAACATCACTTAGCACACTTTCACATGATCATGTATTCATATCCATATGTACATTTACTGGGCTACATTTTCAGCAGGGTCATGTGCATCTATTTCTCTTTTCTAAAGGAATTGTTGTACATCACCCATCATGCTGAAAATATACCTCAGGCTTCACAGGGTGAACTGTCGGGTTGCAAATGGTGATTACTTATGACTTGACTGGAAAATCTTCCTTCCCTTGGATCTTGAGAAGAGGAGGTAAGCTTCCTGTGAACTTGGCTACTCCAGCTGCAGTTACAGCCCAAAAGATTGTTCTGGCTAGGGGTTCCAGAGCCTCTCCTGTGAATACTTAGAGGGTGCGCATCTCTCCTTAAAGTGAAATCTGACTAGCTTCCAGTTGACCTAGGTTTGATGGTTAGGGACAGCATTTCTTAAGTGTGATGAGTTGAGCTCTCTCTTCTCACTGAACTCTTATTCTTTTATTTCATCTATATCTCCAGATACTATCTTTAATTCAGCATAGGATTTGCCTAGTAGACAGTTAAAAAGGGAACTCTACAGAAAGTTGAAATAAAGCATAAGTAAGAATTTTTGAGTCACTGCTGAGAGCTTCAGTCAGTCCTTAATATTGTATATGAAATCTACTGTGCAACATTTTGCAGTGAAATTAGGTGTCCTTGATTTCTGTGATAAAATTCAAAACCTGCAGTAGAATAATAGATTATTATTCTGTATTCATAAGATCAGTATTGCTTGCTTTTTTAAAAAAGACTCCCCCAAAATGTTGTTTTAAATAATGTTACAGTGAAGTTTTTTTTTAATTGTGTCTCACTTGATAAAAGGCAGAAATGATCTAAAACTTATTAGTGTTGCATTACATTATTTTTTAATAAATACTTCTAAATCAGTGAGTTATGCACATCTGGCTCACTGACTGCTTTTGAAAATAAAACAGTAGTTGAATACAGCCTGATCACTTATTTACCTGTTCTCTGTGGCTGCTTTGGCACCACAGCAGCGAAGTTCAGTAGTTGGGACAGGCTTGATGGCCTGCAGAGCCTAAAATATTCTGTCTCTTGTCCTTTATATAAAGTCTGCCACCACCTTATCTAAAAGATAACGTACTTTATCTAAAAGATAAAGATACATCTGGTCATTCTTAACATTCCAGTTTTGAATAAAGTTATTTTAGCAGTTAATTCTCTTTCTGTAAAGACATAATCCAGTTTTTATTACCTATGAAGTTAGTTTCTTTTTTTCTTTTCTTTTTTTTTTTTTTTATAAAAAGCTATGTCTCTGTTTAGGAAAAGTTACTTTAAGTGATATAAGACTGTCTGAGAAGTGGCAGAGTATATACATTAATAAAACTGCTGGGCTGGAAGACACTCCCAAGAAAGGCACTCCTGAGAAATTGCAGTTCTTCCCTTGGGACCATGATCAAGCCAGTCAGAACTTCAGAGCCGTTGCCCAGTAGAGATGAAGTTTGTGTAATTTAGTTTTATATATAATCATAATGAGAACATATATATCTTCTATTTAATGTTTTGAGTTTTATTTCCAAGATGTCAGTTTTTTTAAAAAAAAAATTACTCTGAGTCCTTGACCAGATTCTCCAAATGTTAACATTTTACCAAATTTACTTTGTCCTGCTCTCCTTTATATATTCTGAACTTTTTGAGAGGAAGTTAACAGAAAATAGGTCCCTCTGTCCCTAAATTTGTAGTATATTCTCATATGTGAGTGTCATATCACAGTCAGCGAACTACGGTAACCTGATGGTATGATCTGATGAACAAATCTTAATCAGATTTCACCTGTTGTTTACACAGTGCCCTCTAGAAAAAGAAAAAGTTCTGGTCCAAAACCTAATCTGGGATCAAGCTTTACAGTGAGTTCTATCTCTTTAGTATCTTTTATCAGTTTATCAGTCTCTGTCTTTCATGAAGTTCACATTTTTGATATTTTGTAAAATACCCTCAGTTTGGATTTTTTTAAACTTGTCCTCTTATATGGGTTCAGGTGATGCATTTTTGTGAGCAGTGTTGCATTATTCTTCTTCCCATGATGTCAATTTGACCCATTACTGGCGTTTTAAATTTTGATCACTTGGCTAAGGTGGTATCTGCCAAGTTCCTCCACTGTCAAGTTAACATTTTTCCATTTGTAATTAAAAATATCACATGGAGAGCAACTTTGAGACTGTGCAAAACAGCCTGTTTTTCATCAACTTTTATCTCCCACTTTTAGCATCCAGTGACTTGTTTGAATCAGTTTTTGCTATAGTTGCCAAATTTTCCTGTCTGCCATCTTGTTTTTAACTTCTGTTGATGGGTTAACATTCTGTATAAGCAAGAGCTTTCCTGCTGTCCTGTTTGTTTATTCATTGGTTTATACTAGTAGACTCATTGGAAACCCTGGTGGTATAGTGTTTAAGAGCTACGGCTGCTTAATACAAGGTCGGCAGTTCATGTCGACCATGTACTCCTTGGAAACCCTGTGAGGCAGTTCTCCTCTGTCCTTTAAGGTTGTTTTGAGTTGGAATAGACTTGGCAGCAACAGGTGAACAGGTAGTAGTAGGCTCATGGAATCTTATTATAGTCGTTGTATTATGATCCATTAATTCCATTATTTTAATGCTAAATTGTCCCATATTTGGCCAGTGGGAGACCCTTTAAGCTGGTTTCTCACTCCTTTTGACTTGTCTTCCGTTAGTTTTTGACCTTTCTGGCACAACATCTTAGCCAGGCTCATCTGGTGCTTTCCCTTCCCCAACCTTGGAATCAGCTGGTTCTTCAAGAAGTCTTGGTTTCTTGTGGTGGGAAGTGATATTTAGAAACCAAGATCTGGGATGTAGGTGAAGTCATTGCTACTGGAAGTGTTTCTTCTAGAGCCTGTCAGCATACAAAGTTAGGAATTTTGTATTGATTGGTGTGTGTGCTATAGGGTTGCTATGAGTTGGAATCAACTTGACGGCACTGGTGGGCACGTATAGTATACCTGACATTGCTATCATTTTTCTTTACTGCTCTTCTGTCGCTTCCAGCACCCCAGTGACCAACACTGGGACAAACCCATATCTGAGGCAGACAGGAAAGGGGATGAGAAAAAACTCACATCACACAAGATAAAGTTGAGGCCAGGTGGGACCAAGGTCTCTGGTGGAGAGCAATGGCCACTGTTCCTCAGTAGGAAACTTCATAGGGTTACAACCAGGAGGAGGTTGGCAGGGGCAGTCTATTTTGGCAGAAATGGTTATAGTGGTATGGGAGCATCTCATGACTGGCTGATCCATATGTGGAAGTATCACCAAAGAACACGGTAGGAGAAACAGGTAAAGGTCAGGCTTTTTATTGCCATGAGTTGGATCCGACTTGACGGCACTAGGTTTTTTTCTGGGTTATTGTACTTGAGAAAAGCCTAAAATATTTGTGTGGAAGTCTCAGTAAAGTGGGAAATAAGGAGGAGGAGAGACAAAGATCAGGCCTTCCTGGAGGTTCTGTCATGGCTGAGAAAAGCCTAAATTTACATCAGTAATACAATAGGTGGGACAGCCTGTAACTCTTCTGTTAATCTGGTGTCACCCTCTTCCATATCTCTTCAGCTTCTTTCTCTCATTCTGGTTGTTCCTCTTCTCCCTGTTCCTTAAAACGTTGGATTTCTCAGGGAACCTGAGATTTCTTTTTGGCTTACACATTAAATAGATCACGTTATCTCTCTGCCATTTTTAATTCAGGCCTCTCACTCATTTCTTGCTTAGACTTTTGCACCAGCCTCCTATTTGTCGTTCTTGCTTCTCTTTTTTTGTGTGATTAAGTGAAAATTTGTAATCCAAGTCAATTTGCCATATAAAACCCTGAGCACTTGCTTGTCTGCAACACTGTCTGCTCTCCTCACCCTGTGACAGCACACTCTTGTTTTCCACTCTTCCAGTATCCAGCCAACCAGTACTTTCCCCCTCCTCTCTACCCTTACCTCTTGCCTCTAAAAAGAAACCAGTAGAAGAGCCTCATGCATATATTAAACCATAAAGTACACACACTACCTGCATCACCCTATTTCCCCAAGTTCAGTTCATTCTTTATCTGAAGTGCTGGCTTCAGTACTGGTTTCAGCTCTGGGCTAACATCAAGTCTACGGGCTGTCCGGATTGTCAGACGATCGAGTCTGGTTTTTTAATAGAGCTTTCAGTCTGCACACCCCTTTCTCTCATGCTGTGTCAGGGCCTCTACATTGTCTTTACTGTCAGGGCTGTGTTTGGTGGTGACTGGGCATTGCTTGTATTCTTTTCTCCTTCACGTTACCCTTCATTATGATACAGCATTTTGAAAAACACTAGGACCACCGTTATTCAGAGAACAAAGCGTTTGGTTCGTGGTATGGAATGTTCTCCTGTCTTGTCTCCAGCCTTCTTGATCAACAATTTCTCTTCATACTTAATGCATGAGCCATACTGGGCTGCTCTTAGCCTATTGAAATCTCCATGCGCCTTTCTTCATGCTGTTCGCCCTGCTTGGGATAGCCTCTTTTTTTTTAAATAATAAATTGTCTTTGTATAAACTGAGTTTATCGTTTGTAAGGCTTTGTCTTTTTCTGTATTTCTATACAGTGGTAATAATCTTAGTGGGTTACTAACATAACTTACTTGGGTGCTTGTTTTTGCTCACTAAGACCTTGCTATTGTCAAGATTAGGGTCTATTTCTTAATCTTTATAGTAATAGTTACTTTGATTATTGTATCTTTGAAGTAATTGTTAGGATAATAAGCTATGTTTTAGTGAGTGGTAGAAAACCCTGGTGGTGTAGCAGTTAAGTACTTTAGCTGCTAACCAAGAGGTCAGCAGCTTGAATCCCCCAGGTGCTCCTTGGAAACACTCTTTGGAGCAGTTCTTTTTTGTCCTGTAAGGTCCCTGTGAGTTAGGCTTGGGGAGTTTTTGGTAAAGTGTGACTACTACATGCCCTCTATTGAAATTTTTTAACAGGGTTCCCAGTTATATTGTTTAAATTAAATCCATTTTAGTGAACATGGCGTGGTATAGGCTGGTTCCCATTTATTTCAGTAGCCTTAGCCCAAGCCACTCTGGCATACTAGTAGTCCTGATAATGTTTGTGTGTGTGTGTGTGTGACTCCTGAAAACACATTATTTTGTTTTGATGTCTTCTTTTCTTCAAGGAAGCCATTTCTGTTTCTCCAAGACAGGATGTTCTCCCCTTTCTACATGCTCTCATAACATCCTTTCCATTCATAGAAAATATAATTTCATAATTATACATAAAGTCAGCCTGTTTGTTGTGGGTCCTCATGTCTCCCCAGAACACGGAATAGCTTGGTATGTAGTTTAGCAGCTAGTAGGTATATGAGTGAAAAAGTGAAGGTGCTTCAGCTTTTTTCCATGGCATGCCATACTGCTGCTTAAATTCCTGGTGTGTGTCTTTTATTTGATAGGTGTCCAGAAGATATTTGAAGAGTGTCATGGAATCTTTACAGTCTTATGAATTTTATAAGTTTTTATCACCTGTAAAATGAAAACAAGCGTGTGGCCTTCCCAGGAGTCGGTAGCTTTTAAGTGATAGAGCCAAAGACTGACTCAGGTCTTCTGATCTCATCCTGTGTTCTTTCTACTCCCGTCATACAACTATGTGTCTTTGGCAAATGTTTTTCAGAAGTCTCTTAATCTGCTCTTTAGTTAGAAACTGTAGTAAGTGAATTCGTTCTGAATTTATAGAAACCACTATAGTAGTTTATTCAAGTGTCATTTTTTTTCTTAATGCTGCAGAGATTTTTAACCTGTCATCTGTGATTAAACTGGAGATTTTCAGAACCTCTGAAGTCATGTGGAGCAAGGGCTCATATAAATATGAACAGCTTTCCAGAGATGTGTCTATATATATGTGTGTGTGTGTGTGTGTGTGTGTATATACGTGGGTTGGCAGTGGAATGGGCTGTGGTCTGAAAAATGTTTTCCAGATAATTTGGACACTGGCAGTGTTCCTTTTCGTGACTGTAGCACTGGGTTGACTGTGTAACATGTAACTTTAGTCAAGCCACTTAAAGGACTGTGGTGATTTTTATGTTTTATTAGAGAAAGTAATAGGGGAAGTAGTTAAGTATGAAAAGTGTAAAGAAAAAGTTCAGATAATGGAATTAAGCTACCTAGAAATCTGAAATTGAACATTCAATCATAGCCTCTGTTATTCATCATTGATCGTTAATCAGCATGAAAGAGTTGTTAACACACAACATCTGCTACTGAACTGGCTGGCATGCAGGGATCTTGAAGACAGAGACAGTACCAGTTGTTCACCTGAGCGCTTCAGCACTTATCCTGGAGCGTGGCACATTGTAAGTGTATGTTGAGTAAAACTGAGCATTGCTGAGGCATCTTTTTTGAATTGGAAAGAGTGGGTGGATAAAGCAAGAGGAGAAATGGAGGAGGTAGTTTAAACTGAATGGCAGTGGATGGGCTCAGAGGGCTTTTGAAGATGGCATATACTAAGAAGTAGCATTTAAAAGTGTCTTAGGAGTCGCCACATTCCTTAGGCCTTGGCTTGCGATCTCACAACATCCACATTGGGGTTCTCACCAGGAATATAGTCACAAAGCATGGGATTCTCTGGTTACCATGTCTGTAGCTGCTTCTGAGTCATGTTATCTTTATTTTTTTTTTAGTTTTTGAAATAGGTCATTCCTGATGATACAAAATTTGAAAGCTATACAAGAAAAACTTTTCCTCCCATCTCTGCCCCTTGTCCTGTCCCTTAGAGGCAGCCGGCCCATCAGTACTGCTACTTTTTTGTGTATTCTTCCAGTTAATGTATGCATATTACATGTATATATTTTACTTCCTTTGTAAAATTTAATTTGTTGTGAAGATTGTTCTGTATCATTATATAAAAAATGTATTTTTTATAGTTGCATAGCATTTCATTGTATACCCCTTGCTGTTGAGTTGATTCTTACCTTACAGGACAGAGTATAATTGCCTCAGGGGTTTTTAATGAGTGGTGGTTTGGAACTGCTGACTTTTGCTTAGCAGCCATGCTCTTAACCACCACACTGCTAGAGCTCCTTATTAGCATCTGCTCTTGTCTGCTGCGGCTAACCAAAGGGTCAGCTGTTTATATCCGCCAGGTGCTCCTTAAAAACTTTATGGGCAGTGCTATTCTGTCCTATAGGGTTGCTATGAGTCAGAGTCGACCCTGGCAATAGATTCTTGTTTAATGAGTTTTTTCCTCAGGCAAAGTGTCACTATTAAAAAATTGGTCAATACAGTACAAATACAGGCAGAACTATTCCAAAGCAGAAATGCATCGATTCTGTAAAATCAGTGATAATTGTGCACATTGGATAAGCTAGAGAGGACACAGACAAGACTAGTGGTGTACTGGAAAGAGTAATGAAAGGATGCTAAGGGCCTTGAAACAACTTGAAGACTGTTAGATGCAGTTACTTGGAAGAATTATCCCCGTGTCCACCCCAAAATCAGAGTAACACTTGGCTTATCTGCTTTGAGAAGAATTAGCAATATTTTTCCTCAAGAAATTTCTGGGAAAGTCTTAAAAGTTGGTTGATATTTACAGGTGAAATTAATTGAAGTTCGTAGTGCTTAGGCTGTAACATGCATACTGAGTGTGTCTGTCCCTTCCTGGTTGAATTTAAAGTACCCGAGGATTAAAGTAACTACTTTTCAGTTTTAGAATGTGAGGAAAGTGATTCCTAGTCATTATCTATCGGAAATGTATACCAAAACAACACAGTGCCACTCATGGTCTGGATATGGCACTTGTCCCCATAATGAGTGTAGTGTGGCTATTTTGTATCCTTTAAAAAAAAACATTTGTTATTTTAATCATCTTTAAGTGTACAGTTCATTACAGTTACCTTCCACGTTGTGTTACCGTTACCACTGTCAATTTCTGTGCATTTATCAGCTGTGTGTTTCATATAAAGGGATCCAACAGTATTTGTTATTTTATGTCTTGACTTACTTAGTGTAATGTTTCCAGGGTTCATCATGCATCGGAACTTCATTTCTCTTCATGGCTGAATAGTGTTCCATTGTATACCACATTCTATTTGCCCAACTTTTGATAGACACTTGGAATGTTGCCGTCTTTTGGCTATTGTGAATAAATACTGCAGTGAACATTAGTGTGTACAGGTGTCTGAGTTTCTTGCTTTCATTTTTCTTGTTTATATATATCTAGAAGTAGAAATGCAGACTCATGGTAATTCTGTGTTTGACTTGACAAGAACCTGACGAACTGTTTTCCGTAGTGGCTCGACTAGTTTGCATTCCTACCAGCAGTGTAGGAGCTTTTGGTTTTTCTATAACCTTGCCAGCACTTATTTTCTGGGTTTTTTTTTTCAGCTCGGGGTAGGCGGGATGTTGGTTGTTCTAGCAGTAGCAGTCCTAGTGAGAGTGAAGTGATGACCTCGTTGTGGTTTTCATTTGCATTGACTGGTAATGTTAAACTTATTTTCGTTTGCTTATTCGCCATTTGTTTATCTTCTTTGAAGAAATTGTTTATTGAAGTCCCATGCTCATTTGTTAAGTGGGTTTGTCTTTTTGTTGCTGAGTTGCAAGTGGTCTTGATATATTCTAGACTCCATCACATAGATGAGTTACAAATATTTTCTTCTGTCCTGTAGGTTGTCTTTTCACTTTCTTGATAGTGTCTTTTGGTGCACATTGTCAGTTTTGGAGATGTTCAGTGTGTTTATTTTTTTCTTTTGTCATTCATGTTTTTCGTGCTGTCTGAGATTCCATTGCCAAATTCAAGGTCATGAATATTACCCATATGTTTTCTTCTTATAGGTTTATGATTTTGGGTCTTCTGCTTGGGTCATTGATGCATCTTGAGTTACTTTTTGTATGTGTTGTGAGGTAAGGGTCCGATTTTATTCTTTTGTCTATGGATATCCAGTTATCCTAATACGATAATGTTGATGAGACTATCCTTCCTCCATTGGGTGGTCTTGGCACCCTTATCACAAATCAGTGTAGGTTTATATTAGAACTCTCAGATATGTCGATCTGTGTGTCTGTCCTATGCCAGTATCACACTTTATTACGGCTCTGTGGTTAAGTTTTGAAATTGGTGTGGATTCTTCCACTTTATTCTCTTTTTTTTTCCCCCAAGATTGTTCTTAGTATCCAGGGCCCTTTACAAGTTCATATGAATTTCAGTTTCAACTTGCTCATTTCTGGAAAAAAGTCAAAGTTTTGAGAGGAATTGCATTCAATCTCTACATCAATTTGGAGAATATTGCCATCTTAACAATATTAAGTCTTCTAGTTCATGAACATGAAATATCTTGCCATTAATTTAGGTCTTCTTTAATTCCTTTCAATGGTGTTTTTACAGTATTCAGTGCTTGTACTTTTAAAATTGATATCTCAGTGTTTTATTATTTTTGATGCTAATATAAATGGAATTGTTTTCATAATTTCATTTTCAGATTGTTGATTGCTGGTATGTAGAAACTGGGTTTTGTGCTTTGATTGTGTGTCCTGCAGCTTTGCTGATTTCTTCATTAGTTCTGATAGTTTGTGAATTCTTTTGGATTTTCTTTGCATAAGGGTATGTCATCTGTGGGTGGAGATAGTTTAAAGTCTTCCTTTCCAATTCAGATTTTTATTTGCCCTGTCCTAATTGGGATGGCTAGAACTTTCAGTACAGTGTTGCGTAAAAGTGGCAAGAGTGAACATCTTTGTCTTGTTTTTTTATCTTAGGAAGAAAGCTTTTAGTATTTCATCTTTAAGTATGATGTTAGGTGTGGGTTTTCATAGGTGCTCCTTACCAACTTGAGTTTGTTGAGTGATTTTATCATGAAAGGGTGTTGGATTTTGTCAAATACATTTTCTGCATCATTTAAGATTACCATTATATGCATTTATTTTTAATATATATAAGTGGTACTTGGTTATTGCATTCTATTTTTTAAAGTCAACAAAGTGTATAAGATCCCTCAGTGTTGCTCTGTGTTCTTTCTGGTCCATTGCTTCTAATTACAGCATTTTATTCCCGGATGTGTATCTGCTGTATTTTACTTATCATTTTTCTAGTGTTGGACACACAAATTGCTGTCATCTTTCTTCCACAACAGAATTGTGATGATGAACGTTCTCTACATGTATCTTATATAAACCTATATGAGATTACTTTGGAGTATATACCCAGTGCAGACTTGCTGGGCCATAGGGTACCAAGTATAGTCAGGATTCAGGCTGGTGTCGTACTTTTGAAGAGAACTTTAAACCACAGTGTGGGAAGATTCTTATAAGGACTTTCATTACCTTATCTGGTTTTCTGTTTTGTTGTTGTTGCTGTTCTAATAAGTATAATGTTTTGTTGTTTAAATTGGCATTTATCCAGTTACTGATAAACTTGAGTACTTTTTCATTGTGTTTGAATTTCTGTTTCTGTATGTATTCATTTTATAGCCTCTACCTGTTTTTCTTATGGTCTTGCTGTCTCTTTCTGATTAATTTGAGGAAGTTCCTTGATGAAAGCCTTAGAAACTCTGTGGGCAGTTCTGCTCTGCCCTATATGGGCTCATTGCGAGTTGGAATTGATTCAAGAGCAACGAGTTTGGTTTGGTTTTCCTTGTACAGCCTATCTGTCAAATGTTAAAAATATTTTCTCTTAAATAAAAATAATAACAGATTCTCTCAGCCTCTTATCAGTATGATATTCCTTACTGAGCCTCTTAGCAGTGATGTCCTTTACTGAACAGAAATCTTTTTTTTAAGTCTTTCTAAGCTTTATGTTTCTTATTTATGTAATTCTCTTACAGTTTTGACAGGACCTATGTCAAATTTTAAAGAGAATATACTTTCTCCCTTAAATATAGTGCTTGATTTATGTTTGTATTCTGTAGCCTTAACAAATTACAGAAATTCTTTTCAATTTTAGGGAGAGAAACTATTTTTTGTTTGCAGGTTTAGTAGAACGCTCCTTTAAAATCATCTAAGCTTAGACTTTGTTTAGAGAGTTGGTCTGTTATTTTAACATAGTTAATTTATGGTGTTTTTCTGTTCAAGTTGTCCATTTCTTTCTGTGCCAGTTCTGGCATTTTAAATTGTTTCTAGGAGTTGTTCCATTTCATCTGTATCGGTAATTCTTCACAGTACTGTGTAATTCTGTGTATTATTTCTCTTTTATGCTCTGACTTTGCTTAAAGAGCCAGCTTTTGGTTTGGTTGTTTTTGTTTCATTGTTTAATCACCTTATCTGTATTACTTATGAAAATGCTAGTGGCGTAGTGCTTCTTGGAAACTGTGGAGCAGTTCTGCTCTGTCATGTAAGGTCTCTAGGGGTTAGAACTGACTCAGCAGCAGTGGGTTTGTTTCTTTTTGATATTACTTCTATGAATCCTCTTATTCTAATACTGTTTCATTATGGTTTGGGTGCACAGTATGTATGCTGTTTTAAGAACTCAGACTTGCTTGATGGCCTTACACTTGGTCTGTTTTTGTAAATGTTTTATGTCTGGCAAAAACGAATGTCTGGGTGTGGCGTCCCTACAGTTCTGTTAGTTCTTTATTGGTTCACTTATGTTTATAATGGATAAAACTTTTTATTATTCATTTTGCAAGTCTTAAATAACCATCAGTCCATATATTGTCTTGATTGTCAGAGCTGAGATGTAATTTTTAACCTGACATGTTTTTATCAGTCCTCTTTACTTTCAGTTCTTCTTTGTCTCTGTTTAAAACGCCTGCATCTTTTAAACAGCGTAGAATGTATCTTTTTAAAATTCAGTCTGAGAATGTGTTCTAAATGAATTAAATCTAACTATTTATTGTATTTGTTATCTTAGGACTTTGTATTTACTCTGTTCCCTTCCTGCTTTTTGTTGGCATTTTCTTCTCCTAACATAAAAACTGTGCTTTCTGTTTTTATTATTATATTAGCTGACCTTAACTGAGTTTCCCCTGCGTTTATTTAAATGATTCTCAAAGTGTGGTCACTAGAAGATTGTAAGTGCTAAATTATTTTTGAAATACCTTGATTTATATTTTTGGTAGTATCAAAAACTGCTGAAGATGTTTTCAAAATATTGTAAGTTTACTTAGCTGTGATACCTTTTCCCAAAAATTTTATTATTAAAGGGTTCAAATACAGCAAAGTTGAAATAATTTCACAGTGAATATATATGTAAAAGGATAGTGGTCTCACCTTTGAAACTTCAGGGAGCATAGTGACAGGGATTGTGAGCAAAGCTCCGTGAGGTGGAGGTCAGACTTACCTCCATTTATCAGTCTTTTTATTGCTTCTGACACCAGTCATCTCTCCCATGGCACTGTGTACATCTCTGCTGGGTTTGATAATTCATTGCAGTGGCACAGAACTCAAAAGAGCACACTTACAAGTAAGTGGTTTATTAAGAAAGGAACAGAGTAAAACTTGGGTCAGGATCATCAAGTTACCATTCAGAATAGGGAAACATGTAAGCAAAATCTGGAAAGCTGCTGTGAAGTAGAGAACACATCCCCTCACTTCAGTGCCCACAGACAACTCTCCAAACTCCTCTCAGCCGTGCAAGGGAACAGGCCCTTCTCTGTGTCATGTATGCCACATTTTAGCCATGCAGGCCTGCTGTCAGCCTCCTTAGCACAGGCTTCTTTGTTTGGCCTCTGTGTCATCACCACTGGCTCTCTCACAGGAGTCCTTCCAGGCTAGGTGCTGCCAACTCTGTGGCAGGACCTCCTCCCCGGCCACTCTGTTTTAGTGTTGCAGCCCTTGACCCATGTTACAGCTCTTAGGAAGTTCTTTGCCTCCTTTCTTCCTGTGCTTTATTCTTTTTGCTTCTGTCTGTTGACCTCTGGGGTTGGCTTCATGGACAGCAAACTCCTCCTGGTCCATTTCAGGCAAGGCCTTCCCAGCAGGGCCATGAAATGATCATTTCCCTCCCAGTAGGCTGAAGATCCTTCATTTGCATAATAGGTTGTAGTTAGTTCGTTGGCATGAGTGTGTTGACCAGTCCCTGCAAGATGCATAAAATAATCCAGTCACAGGGCAGGCCGCAACCTAGGGCCAGACAGTAAGTATCAGACCATCAGTTCATAGCTTATTCAGAAAATGTCAGTCAAACTGAACTAAAGGAGCAAACTCTGGAGTAGAAACTAGGGCAGTGGTAACTCCTCAGGGATTGGGGAGAAATTTCAAAAACTTTTTTCCAAAGAACCAAGGCAGAAGCCACAGAAAGGAACTGATTTGATGACAGTATACATATCACATTACCTAAAGTCTACCATAAACATTTTGTTACACTTGATTTTTAACACATATCTATCTGTTCCTCTCTCTCTGCTCCAGAATTTCATATACTGATGTTATCTGGTATACAAAATATTAGAGAAAATCATATATGAGTCAGTGAAACTTCAGTGTTAGTCACATAATTCACCTGTGTACCAATCACATGTAAAACACTTGGTTATATAGAACAGACCGTTATTTTTTTATTATTATGATTAAGTGCAAGTATACAATCCAGGTCATTTTTGCATGCCTGCTTCTTCTACAGCCCTATCTGCTCACCTCACACTGTGACAACACACTCCTTGTTTTCACTCTTCACTTCTGGTATCCTCTTAACAAACATCTGGCCCGTCCTCTCCATCCTCTCCTCTCCTTTGTAGAAAGAAACTCAGAGGACAGCTGTCTGTGAATGTATAAAACCATAAAGTACACACACCACATGCTCATTCTGAGTCCCCAAGTCTAGTCCATTCTTTGTCTGAAGTGTTGACCTTAGTACTGGTTTCAGGTCTGGGGCAGCAGCAAGTCTGGGGACCATGTTCGCAGGGGACCCTCCAGGTTGTCAGACCATTAGTTCTGGTCTTTTAGTAGAGTTCTTGATCTGTACACCTCTTTTTGTTATGCTGTGTCAGGGACTCTACATCGTGTCCCCTATCAAAGCTGTCTTTTGTGGTAACCAGACACCACCTGGTTCTACGAGTCTCCTGCTGATGTAGTCTCCCGATCATACAGGTCCTTCTGTGTCTTGGGCTCATTTTTCCGTGTGTCTTTAGTGTAGAACAGACTATTCTGTGGTTTCTTTAGTCCTAATATGTTGTTGTTAAGACAGTAATACATTGTTGTGGAGTGAATTTTGTCCCCCAGAAATGTCTGTCAGCTTGCCTAGGCCTTGATTCCTGGTAGTGGGTGATTGTCCACTGTTTTGTCATGTGATGTGATTTTTCTGTGTGTTACCAATTCTGTCTTTATGTTATTAATAAGGCGGGATTAGAGGCAGGGCTCAATCTATGATATTAGGTTGTATCTTGAGTCAATTTCTTTTGAGATATAAAGGAGAGAATTGAGCAGAGAGACAAGGGACCTCATACCACGAGAACGTAGTGCCAGGAGCAGAGCTCATCTCTTGGACTCAGGGACCCTGCACTGAGAAGCTCCAGGATGAGGGGAAGATTGGACCTTCCTCCAGAGCCAACAGAGGAGGGAGAAAGCCTTCCCCTGGAGCTGGCATTTTAAATTCAGACGTCCTGTGTACTGAACACATCTGTTGCTGCTCAGCAGTCTTGTGTTCTTTTACAAGTAGTCTGTCTGTCTCTTTGGAAACATTGAAAATTGTACCTTTGCTCCAGTTACCACTTGAATGTGTCCAGATGTAAGTTGGTTTTTCATGTTGTGATAATTCATTTCTGTTAATAGCTTTATCATCTTCCCAATAACCCATATTTAAATTTTTCACCTCTTTTTAATTAAAAAATTGGCATTACTAATTATAGTCATCTCTGAAAATGTTGTTTCTAGATAACTAAACTTTTGCTTTAGAGATGGTATTGTTGAGAGAATTTTTTTCAAGATTATGACTGCTTTCAAAGACATCTTCATATCTCTTGCAAGTTTAACTTTTTAAATCACCACCACCTTCTGGTTTTTGGTACAAAGGGGATATTTTTCAAAGCTTTATCTGCATTGAATACCCAGTAGTTTGTTTTATATATGGGTATGTAGAAGTATGTATCCTAAATACTGGATAATCATTAGCATTAGCTTTACAAAGCTTTTCCATTATTGTCTCAGGAATTAATTTTGTTTGTTTGTTTTTTGTTTTCTTTAAGAGTGCCTACAAAAATCCTGGCGGCATAGTGGTTAAGTGCTGTGTCTACTAACTGAAGGGTTGGCAGGTCAGATCTACCATGGCACAGCTTTACCCTATAGGGACCTATAGGGTCACTATGAATTGAAATAGACTCAGTGGAGATATCTTTGGTTGGAAACCCTGGTGGTGTGGTTAAGTGCTGTGGCTACTAACCAAAAAAAAGATCAGCAGTTTGAATCTGCTGGGTGTTCCTTGGAAACTGTGTGGGGCAGTTCTGCTCTGTCCTGTAGGGTTGCTGTGAGTTGGAATCAACTTGATAACAGTGGGTTTGGTTTATATATGGCACAGTGCACACTGGGCAGTATATGAGATGTGTAACACAGAATTTAGAAACCTGAATCTTAGAACTTCAGAAACATGTTTTTGATCCTTACCATTTTTTCTGGTAGATAAAATTGTGAAACCTTGTACATCTGAAAAAATATCTTTATATCTGCTTGTTTGGTGGATCATATCATTATCAATTGAAGTAAATGTTCCGCTAAAATGTGTTCACAAGATCATTGTTCTATTTTCTAGCTTACAGTGTTATTGTAAAGTCTGATACGATTTTTTTTTTTCTTTTAATAATAATGTTTTTGGTGAAAGTTTACACAGGAAGTTAGGTTTCCATTTGACAATCTCTATACAGATTGTTCAGTAACAGTTACATTTTTCACAGTGCATCAGTATTCTCTTTATGTTCTGCTATTCAGTTTCTGGTGTTCTAGTTTCCCTTCCCCCTTATCTTTGTACCTGTGCTTTAGAGTAAAACATTAACTTCTTGGTCTCATGTAGATGGTTTACTAGTGGAGCACCATGCTCATGGTAACATGCTTTATTTTGTGTGCCAGTCTGTTCGTTTGCTAAAAGATGACTTTAGGGGACAGTCTTGGTTCAGGGTGATAGTCTCAGGGAATCATTCCTCTAGTTTCAACTGATTCAGTAACTCTGGAATTTTTAAGAATTTGAGTTCTTCTGGTAGTTTTTGCCCATTTTACCAGGGTACATTCATTGTGGCCCTTTTCAGAAGAGTCAGTACCGTTAGCTGGGCACTATCTAGTTATTCTGGACTCAAGGTGAGTGAGATCGTGAGTATTGTAGACTGTTAGACCTGTAGACTAGTTTCGTCTCTGATACTTTGATTACCTTCTTTCTGTTTTTCTCCAGATGAGTAGAGACCAAATAGTTGTATCTTAGATGGCTGTTTGCAAGCTTTTAAGACCCCACATGCTGCTCCCCTTAATAGGATGCAGAACATGAACTTTGTCAACTGCATTAAATCAGTTGAGTGAGTTGTTCTAAGAGACTAAGATCTTAAGCCTTCAAACTCAAAAAGCAATCTTGCAAGGTGGTTGGTTATGTCTAAGAAATATATGTAAATGTGTTCTGTATGAAATACATACACATGCACACTCATACCTGTTCTTGATTATACATACGCATACTGCTGTCTGTGTATATAAATTTGCATGTGCCTACCTGTAGTACACGTATATGCCTGTATACATACATGAGGACCATACACTCATTTTCTGGTTATTTTTGGTGAAGTCAGATAGGATTTTGATTCATTTGGTGTGATGGGCACTCTGAGCCCTCTTAACTGGGTAACTTAGTTTTTCAGTTCTAAGGAATTTTTTCTTTTTGTTTTTATTTTACTTTATTTACACTGTGCTTTGACTGAAGATTTACAGAGCAAATCAGTTTCTCTTTGAACAGTTAATAAGTATACTGTTTTGTGACATTAGTTGCCAGCCCTGCAGTGTGTCAGCATTCTTTGCTTCTCAACTTGTCTGGTTTTCTTATCCCTTCCCGTCTTCTCAACCTTGCCCCTGGTCTGGTGTGCCCATTTAGTCTCGTATACATTGTTGAGCTTCTTGTATTATTGTTTGTTTTATAGGCCTGTCTAATCTTTGGCCGAAAGGTGAACCTCAGGAATGACTTCAGTACTGAGTTAAAAGAGTGTCCAGGGACCATACTTTCAGGGTTTCTCCAGTCGCCACCAGACCGATAAATCTGATCTCTCTTTGTGAGTTTGAATTTTGTTCTATATTTTTCTCCAGCTGTTCGGGACCTTCTGTTGTGATCCTTGTCAGAGCAGTCAGTGGTGGTACTTGGGGGACCATGTAGTTATCCTGGATGTTTTTGTTTTTAATGTTTTCATCCCCTCAGTTTTCTCTCTCATTTGTTTCTGGAGTTTTTGTTATTCAGATATTGAACTTCCAGTAGTTTTCTTCTAATTTTATCCCCCATTTCCCTTCTTGACTCCGTCCCCCTCACCGGTGTGGGGGACACTTTTTTTTTTTCCCTGTCATCTGTTCCCTTACTAAGAACATACACTTGTTGTCTGTTTCTTTTTTTGATAGCCCCTTCATGTTTCATGGATACCTTTTTTCCCTTACTCTGAATAGTCAAAAAAAGCCCAGAAAAGAAACAATGTACAGAATAGGTGGAAGGAAAAAAAGCTTAAATATACACACCATATCCAGTACCCATGTAAAATTAACATCCTTAGAAAGAGAAGACACTACCTTTTTTATCCCTCTGCTCTCATTTTATAGGGCCTCAGGTTAGAGTGAGGATAAACACATGTGTGCATACTTTCCACCTCTTGCTGTTGTCATCTATCTGCTTCCTACTCATCCTTCAGGACAATTCAAGTATCCACTTCCTTCAGGATGCCTTTCCTCTGTCTTCCCTCCTAAGGACCAAATCAGTTTGAGTATCCCTCCTTTATAGTTCTCTATGCATACTTATTGCAGGATATTGTGTGTTTATGTTCTCTTTTTCCTGAGTGCTTATGAAGTAATAGTAATAGTGACTGAGAATGTGCCCTTCAGATGAAGACAAATGTAGGCTTGAATCCTAAATTAAATATCTAACTTAATCTCTCTGAGCATGTTTGGTATGTACAATAGATACAATGATAGTATCTCTCATTCTGGTGTAAGATAATTTGAGAATGTACTGAAAGGACCTGGGACACAGTAAAATGTGCTAACCGTTATGACTATAGCCTGTGAACTCTTGAAAGCTGGTACAGCATCCAAAATGTCGTAAACTCTTACTATGTACTTTTAGCATGTAATTGATACTCAGATACTTACTATATAAATAAGCAAACCATATTTCCACAAATAATCATCCTGTTGTCTATATCAACACATTAGAAACATCCCTATAGACATTTAGACACTTCAGTAGAGGTATGTTGACGATATTGGTGCCTCATGAGCTTATCAGTGGGATTCAGTGTTCATCAGGCAGTTTTCTGAAGATAGACTTTGAGCTTTGACTGAGGAGGAATGACCAGCCAAGGGCAGCCTGTTCTCATCATTGAAAGGAGTTTTAAAAATGTCATAAGGAAACTTGTGGCGTAGTGATTAAGTGCTACTGGCACTCCTTGGAAACTGTGGAGCAGTTCTACCCCATTCTGTAGGATCACTATGAGTTGGAATTAACTCGACAGCAACAGATTTGGGTTTTTGGTTAAGGCATATGTCGTCTGACAGTTAAGTCCGTGAACTCATCCTAGGAAAAGTGCTGCATACCTCATTGATGAATATCATCATAGTCACCTTTGAATTACTCCCCTTGGGAAGCTATACATCGACACCAGTGCCTAGCCCACCCTTCAAAGCAGTTTGGGAACTCTTGATCTAGAATGGCCATCAGAGCTGTTGTCATAATAACCTTGGTGTGAAATTGTCTTCCTTTCAATATTTTCTTTATCTTTGGGTAAAGTACAAAAGTCATTGTGGGCCAGATCAGGTGAGTAGGTGATCAGGGTGTTCCAGTGCAGTTATTTGTTTACTGGCTAAAAGCACCCTCACAGACAACCATACAGTTAAGTTCACAAACTTGCCACTGTGCGCAATGGCCATTTTCAGAAAGAGTTTCAAAATTATTGTGAAAGGTTGACTAGGCGCTGCCATTGGTTCATAGCTTCCCAAGGGTAGTACTTCGAAGGCAACCGTAGTGATAGTCACCAGTGAGGTATGTAGCACTTAGAACAGTTAAGTTCACGGACTTAGTTGTTGGACCTTGTCCTTACTACTCTAACATAGAAGATACAGAATGTTTTGTGGCTACAGGTGAGACCTGTGAAAAGTGTTCTTACCAGGGGTGAAAGACTAATGACCAGGGTTCAGTGATACGGCAGCATGAAGTACATGCAATGCTTAGAGTTTATGTAGTGCTGTGTGGATGATTTCTACAAATTAAAAATACGATTTCACTTTTTGGTCCATTCAGTGAGTATTTGAGTGTAGAATATGTGTTAGACACTATTCTTACTGACAGAGAGTAAGACAGTCTGGGCCCTTAAAAATTAATTTGGGGGGAGAAAGTGAGTGTGTGTGTGTGTGTTTGGGGAACATAGGGACACTAAAGAAATAACATCGGCTGATATTAAAGAAAATTGGCTAAGCTGAGGAAGATTAGATGGACTAAGAAAGCAGATCTTTTAGGACCCTCTGAGAGATTAGTGTCAACCCCTTGAGAAAGCAGCTGAAGAAAACTATGACATTTCTTAAAATTATTTTATCTTGTAAATAAATAGTATTACCATTAGCCTGTGCGGAAACCCTGGGGGGGTTAAGTGCTACCTCTGATAACCAAGAGGTTGGCAGTTCAAATCCGCCAGGTGCTCTTTGGAAACTCTAGGGGGCAAATCTACTCTGACCTCTAGGGTCACCATGAGTCTGACCAGACTCAACAGCAGTGGGTTTTTTTTATTAGCCTGGGCAATATGGCAGTCTGGAGTGATGTCACACCTAGAAGCCATAGAAGTCATTGCAGAAAATGTTTATCAGAGTTGGCTTCATTCATGTTAACCTTTGATATAAAATCACTTCACTTTGTTAAAAATTCTGCTCAAGGGACTGGCAATTATGAAAGAACCTTTGGTTTGGAAGTCAGGACATCTGGATTCTGCAGCTAACTCTGTTGCATTGTTGTGGGACTTGAAAAATTTCAGTTGCACTTCTGAGTTCTCACTTTTCTAATGTATAACCAAAGGAGGAGTGGTGTAGGAGTGCATATGCTGAAGGCATGCATAAATTACACATTATCAGGAAGTATATTGCTGCTAGAAATAATGGCTAGTCACTTAATCTCATGCATTGCTAATGAGATACAAGCTGTGATAGATGTAAAAGAAAATGTCACACACACTCACCATATCTTGTTTGTGAGATATACTTGTGCTTTATATTTTTACTTTTTTTTTAAGGGGCCAGGATCTATTCTTACTTAAAGCCAAATATAAGTCAGATTATGGAGAATAATGAAATACAGTCTGTTCCTTCCTGTTTCTTTGTTGCCATGTAAAATCAGTCAACTTCAAAGCAGTGACTACTTCTAACTCACACTAGTAACCCTTCCTCTGATTTATTTTTTTCAGGAGGTATATCGAATTCCAAAGAAAAGTCAAACAGAAAAGGAGAACACAAGTAGGTATTCCGAGGTACCCTGGGTATATGGCTTTACTCTTTTGGAAATATACAGAGGTAACTAATAAGAACTTTAGATTTTTGCTTTTTTTAAAACCAAGTAGTATGTAATCAGGTAAGTAAAGTTTGGTATAAAGGACTGGAGGCATGCACTGTTTTCATTCTTCCCTGGTGACTGTTTTAATGAGTTAGTGCTACTCTGACAGAGATACCACAAGGTAATGGCATTAACAAAGGAAAGGTTATTCTTACACAGGCCAGTAGGTTACAAGTCCACATGCAGGGTGTCCACTCCAGGGGAAGGACTTTCCCTCTGTCAGCTCTGGAGGAAAGTCTTTGTGTTGCATCAGTCTTTGGTCAGGGAGCATCATGTCACAGGAACCTCAGGTCTATACCTGGTGCTGCTTTCCTGATGGTGTGAGGTTCCTAACTCTCTGCTTGTCTCCCTGTCCTTTTATCCCTTGTAGGATAAAACGTGGTGCAAGCCACACTCCAGGGAAACTGCCTTTACAGTGGAGCAGGAAGGGGACCTTAGGAAGGGATTTACAGTCCCAGTCTAATCCCCTCTGTTAACCACAAGCAGAGGTTAGGATTTACAGCATAAGGAAATCACAGGAGAGCAATCACAGAATACAGGGAATCCTGACTGAGCCAAATTGCTACACATATTTTTGAGGGGACATAATTCAATCCGTGACAGTGACTTTTTGCCAGAGATGTCTCTTGTATTGCCTGGGTTCATGTTGTCCTTCAAGCCCTGACTTTCAGTAGCTATTCATTCATTTGCCCCCCTGGAGCAGACATTCGTAAATTGTTCTCATAGAGGTCTGTGGCTGGGCTTTACTTCTAGGTGTTTACATGCAAAGTCTTACATGTATTTTTGGTTTTATGAGGAAAGTTGAAAACCTTTATCAGACTGTCAGAGATTCAGTAATCCCTGAAGAAGATAGGCATTATTTTTATAGAAAGCAACAGAGAGAAAAGAAAGAGTGTCAATGGAGCACTGGTTTCTGGGTTTTTTACTGACCTACTTCTTTAGGGGACAAGTCACTGGGTTCAGTTATCTTGGCTGTTGGTTGGTTTTTTGAGCCCCACCAACCCCACTCAATATAGTGTGAAGAAGGAACTAGAGTGATTTTTATTTATTTTTTGGGCCTTTTCCTTTATTATTAGGTTGTTGTATACTCTTAAACACTTTTATTGGTTAAAGATCCATGAGGTGTTCTTTGCTTCCATTTTTGTCTTTTTTGAATATTTTTTAATTTTGTAGGTTTAGTTTCTTCATAGCCAGATACCCTATTTATGGTTGCAGACAATTCTTAAGAAAGTGGACTGGAAGACATTATGTTGAGTGAAAGTAGTCAGCGACAAAAGGACAAATACTATATGAGACCTCTATGATAAGATCTCAAAAACAGACTTGTGTATAGAAGAAAAGACTCTTTGACAGCTGCAAGGGAGGGGAGGGAGGGAGGGTGGAGGGGGAGGGCTTAGTTTAGATAGTTACTAGAAATCTAGTTGGGAGAAAGCGGTGACAGCACACATTAGGAACAAGAACAACATTAAGTGGACTTCAGCATAACTTGAGTACTCCTTCCATCTTAATACTGCAAGGATAGAGTAGCTGGGGCGGGGGCGGGGGACCATGCTCTTAGGCAAATTCCAGGCCAATTGGCACAACTAGCGTTTTGCTAAGAGAGCTCTCTGCACCCCACATTGGTGAGTGGCGTCTGGGGTCCTAAAAGCTGCCAAGCTGCCATCTGAGGACACAGCAAATGGTCCGAACTCAGCAGGAACGAATGCTCACCGAGGGCCAAAATGGCATGCGGTAAAGACAACCGAGAAGACAGAGAGACCTACAAGAGTGGGTGCCTACATCGACTTGGGACCGGAAGAACCGGATGGTGCCCGGCCACCACCAGTGATAGCCACAATGGAGCTCACAGAGAGGAGCCTCACTGGCAACACAAGAATAAAAAGAGGTGCATCATGAGATCTCCACTAAAAGACCTCAATTGATGGTCCAGCGGTTTTGGGATTCCTCTGAGAGCATGGCCCCCGGCCCTGATGCAGCCCTTTCCCATAAATTATAACAAAGGTCCACTCTTTGGACAGGAATGGATTGGACTTGGCAATGCAGAGTAACCATATATTGGAAGCACTTTATGGTTCTATACATCTATAGGATATCATCTTGCTGACCTCTGGCTGGAGGAAGGGGAGTGGACGGAGAGGAGGGGAAAGGAGGCTGTTGGGAGGATGAGACATGTATGGAGCAGAGAGGAACAGTGTGCTGTCACTGGGCAGGGAGAGCAGTGGAAGCTGCATATGGGGGGGGCATGTAAATTTATATGTGAATGTACATTTTTACTCAGTTATGTTAAATAAAAATAAAAATTTTTAAAAGAAAAAAAAAGTGGGCTGATGGTTTCAAAAAAGAAGAAAGAAGGCAGGACTGAGTAGTATTGGTTAGTGAAACCAATAACAGAGCTGTCAAGTGGATCGTTGGAGCTAGCTACTCTGCACTCATTGTGCTGAAACCGTTAGTAAGATGGACAGAGCTTAAATACATATGTGGTACCTGTAAGCATCTAATAGTCTGGTACAGTCCTCTGAGAGATACAGGCAGTGGTCTGTAAAGGACAACTATAGTCTCTTCAAGAAGCAACTCTTAAGAGTGCCAGCATACTAGCCTTTTCTTCACATGGTGAATTCTCTCATCTCACACTTGGGCTTTTAGAATAGGGAAAATGCTTGTTATTCAAGCCTCGTTTCTAAGTTACCCCTTGATGTCAAACAATTAAAAAACTTAGACCTTTCAAAGAACCTCGAGGGTTCACAGGAAGAATTGTGAAGTGTAAAGTACTTCATGAAGTATGTAACGTAGCTTTGGAAATCCGCCTGAGTAAATGAAATGGCTTCTTTCTCTGCTTCATATATTCTGTGGTGCAGAATTAGAATGCACGGTCTTGGTGTATTTATCTGTCTGTCTATTTATTTATTTACCTTACCATGATGTAATTAAAAATCTTTTTTTTTCCTGATTTTAAGGACATTAACATCAGGGTAGGTAATGTGAGTTAACAGGAAGGTATAGAGTAGCAGTGGGCAGATCAGGATAAAACTAGATGGTGGCACCTCACAGAAAGATGTTATACTAACACTGGGTGAAATGGAACAGTTTGTTTATTGTGCAGTATATGGTATAGATGAGTTCTGTTGGCTGCTTACTGACAAGTGTTCATACATGGCTGTAGATTATTAACAGTGTACAAATATTTGGAGCTGTTGGTTAACTAAAATGACAGTTGCAAGCGTAGCACATGGCAAAACTAATCCTACCACTAGGGGAAAAGAAACAACTGATGACACATTTTTCTGAAATGAGAAAAGGGAAAACCAGTAAATGGTTACTGAAAATCTGCTTTGTAGTATGGCAAATATTTTGTAAGAAGTTATGTCATTAGAAGACAGCAGTTTGAATAGTCAGGGGGTTCTGCTAACATACACAAAGTAATACTATCTAATGAATACCAGTCAGTTTACATTTAAATGTTCAGTGGTGGCAATTGTTACACTTATTTGGAAGATGAGAAACAGTGGTGGCACTTACAAAGCTTATTTGAAAGATAAGAAACGTGAGGGAGATCAATGAAAAATGGTACTTAAAGATACCTTTTAGGCTTAGGGGCAGTGAAATTGGGCCAGTGAGGACAGCGAGAGTGAAAACCATTCTAGGTAGAGAGAGACACTGTGAATGGTGAAGGTTAGTAATACTGTCTGTAAATAGGAAGCTGGCATTTTGTTTTGTTTTTGAAATAGAGCTTACTGCGTTTGATAACTTCCTAAGTGATCCCTTATGTCTTAAATCTTTTCCCTTTCAAGTCCTAGTTCATGAAGTGCCCTTTTTTTTTTAAAAAAAAATTACAGAGACTTTTCCCGTTGAGTTTTTTTATGCTTGGCACGGCAGGCTGCTTTTCTGTAAATTGTAAATATGGAACTTACAGGGGCAATTTAAGGCCCCGTTTTTAAAAGGCAAACAGACTGCCTTGCTAAAGATTATGGAAATGTTTCACATAAATGTGTTCCAGACAACTTGTTAGAAATGTTGAAGGCTTCAGTAGAGACTTTGATGAGGGAAAAAATAAGAAAAGGGCAATGATAAAAGAGACTTTGAGGAAGTAAAGTTTGCATACTTGCATTCATACACACACACACTCACAGAGTGCGTTGTTTCATCTGGATTCAGAACTGGGTACATAGGGAAGAGTCCATAGATTCCTTTTTGGATAGAATTTTTATTATACAACTGATGTACTGGTACAACGATGGGTAAAAATTTTGTAAGTAAACTTTTGTAAAAAACTTTTCTTGTAGTCACTGAACGAGGAAGGGATGCTGCTGGGTGCAGAGATCAAACAGCTGCCCCAAAGACTCCTAACAGGTCAAGAGAGAGAGACCCAGACAAGCAAATTCAAAACAAAGAGAAAAGGAAACGAAGGGGCTCCCTTTCACCACCTCCTTCTGCTTATGAGCGGGGTACAAAAAGGCCAGATGACAGGTAAGTGGCCTGTGTCAGTTTCTTTTCTGAGCAGTCAACAAGTACCCAAGCCATATACTTCTGACTTCGGGCACCAAGGGATTTGGGGATAATTCTCTTGATGCGTGAATGTAGAAGTTTACAGGTAACTCTTGAGATAACTCCTCCTTTGACAGTGCGAACAGCTGTGAAGACTATTGGACTTTTGGTAGTTGGGTGGTTTCTGTTTAAGAACATTTAGTGCTGTATGGGGAGCCACAGCTTTGTTCTGTGGGGGCTTGGTAGGAGATAAGTCTTCAAAGATAATTTAATTCTTCAAAAGTCAGTACTTTGTTTTCTTAATGAATCTTAACGCTGTTTGAATCAAGATGCTAATTGCTAGATATGAAGGTCTGTTGTCATGCTGGTAGAAAAAAAGGAAACTGAGGGGTTGGAAAGTCATCCAGAGAAGCCTTTTTTAAATGAAGTGTGCTTTATAAAAACGGAGATATGATCGTGTGTGCACTTTATGGTTTCATGCATCTGTAGGATGTTGCCCTGCTGACCTCTTAGTGGAGGCAGTGGAGAGGAGGGGATAGGAGATTATTAGGAGGATATGACATGTATAGAATGGAGAGGAGGAGTGTGCTGTCACCAGTCAAGCAGAGCAGTGGGAGCTACATGTAGGCAGGCATGGAAATTTATACAAGATTGTACATTTTCACTCAAATCATAATTAAAAAAAATTGAGATATGATACCATTCAAGCAAAGCAGTTGCCAGAAATTTTTAATTTGGGGCTATCTGAGGATGTAATAGTAGCCCTAGTGGTGTGCTGGTTGTTAAAATATTCATCTAAGGAGAAGGTCAGCGGTTCAAGCCCACCAGCTGCTCTGTGGGAACAAGATGTGGCAGTCTGCTCTGCAGCCTTGGAAACCCTGTGGGGCAGTTCTGTCCTGCCCTGTAGGGTAACCGTGAATCAGGTGGCAGTGGGGTGGGTTTTTTGTTCAGCTCTGTAGTGAAAACTCAAGATGATTTTAATTCAGACATTCTCCTTATTATGACTATAGCTTATATTTTAAGTCATGGTAACAAGTAGAGAAAGGCCCTCTCCTCTCTAGATCATTTGGTATATCTTTTCCCAGACTTCCGTTCTTCCTTTGAATCTGCCTGTCAGGTTTCTCTCCTTTACCTCCCCCACGAAAATGATTCTGTGACAGTTGTCACCTTGATGAAAGTGCGTTTGCCTTTCTCTGTTAAGCCTTAAATGTTTTTAATGAAGATCATGGCCTTCTTTCATCTCTTTAATATTTATAATGTCTTCAAAAAGATGTACACATTTTGGTATGTTTATTTCTAGAAACCCTGATTTTTGTTACATTTTCAGTTCATTGCTGGTGTTCAGCCATAATTTTGTAGCTTACTGTTAGGTTTCACCATCATGCAAAATTCTTATGAATTCTAACAATTTGTGTGTTGGTTTTTTACTTTTATGTGTCAGCAGTCTCTTTTAAGTGAACTTGCTTTGTTTTTCTTTCCTTACTGTCATACTTTGTTCTTGTTTTACTTTGCTAGTAAGGCCTCAAGTACAAATCACAGAAAGACAGCATGCTTAGTAATTGATTCCTACTTGTATTTTATTTCCTTCTGTTTATATTTTTTACCTTGTTAGTTGAGATACCTGCCTCATTACTTTTCATCATTTGTTTCTCTGTGATTAAAAGTGATTAAGTTATAAATGTTCACATTAAAAAAAACAACCAAGCCAGAGTTAATTCTGACTCATGTTGACCCCATGTGTGCAGAGAACTGTACTCCCTAACGTTTTCAAAACTATGACCTTTCAGAAGCAGACTGCTAGGCCTTTCTCCCAAGGTGCCTCTGGGTGGTTTTTAGACTGCCAATTTTTTCCATAGTTGTTGATTGGTTAACCATTTGCACCACACAAGCACTCCCATTTGTTTTATTTTTACTTTTTTCCATATGTTTTAAGTGTAGATTTAATAAGTCCAGTTAGTTTCTCATACAAAAACTTACATGCACTTTGTCATGTGACCCTAGCTGCTCTCCCCACACTGTGACAGTACACTCTTCGTCTCCACACCGTCTTTCCCACGTCTGTTTAACCACCTTCTGTCCCCTTGTCTTCTCATGTCACCTCCAGACAGGAACTGCCCAGTTAGTCTCCTGTATCTGTAAAAGCCCAAGAAGCACACTGCTCACCAGTATCATTTTATGTCTTATATACCAGTTCAGTCTTTGTCTGAGGAGTTGGCTTCTGGAGTGGTTTCAATTCTGGGCTAACAGAGAGTCTGGGGACCCTCTAGTCTGTCAGGCCATCAAGTCTAGTTGTTTTACTAGAGTTATGCTCCCATATTTCTCCCACCCCATCAGGGATTCTTTGTTGGGTTCTCTGTAAGAACATCTTTTATGGTGGCTGGGAACCATCTATTTCTTCTAGTCTCATGTTGATGTAGCTTCTGTCTCTTGGGCCCACACTTTCCTTGTGCTTTAGTTGTTGTTCTTTCTCCTTTGCTCGAGGTGAGTTGTGACCAACTGATACTTTTTTTTAATTATGATTGAGTGAAAATGTACAATCCCATATAAAGTTGCATGCCCGCCTATGTGCAGCTCCCACTGCTCTCCTTGCCCGGTGACTGCACACCCCTCCTCTCCGTTCTGTACATGTCATGTCCTCCTAAGAGTCTCCTATCCCATCCTCTTCACCCTCTCCCCTGCCTCCAGTAAGAGGTCAGCAGGATGACATCCTATAGGTGCGTGAAACTATAAAGTACATGCATGATATAGTCACTCTGTCGCCAAGTCCAATCCATTCCTGTCCAAAGAGTTGACCTCCATTATGATTTATGGACAGGAGCAGCATCAGGGCCAGGGACTGTGCTCCCAGGGGAACCCTGAAGCTCCTGGAACATCAGTTGTGGTCATCTAGTGGAGATCTCAGGGTGCACCCCTTTTTATTCTTGTGTTGCTAGTGAGCCCCATCATGGCTGTCAACTGATACTTTCTCATGGCTGCTTGCAACCACAAGACCCGAGACACCACTCACTAAAGTAGGATGCCGAATGTTTTCATAAACTTTGTTATGCCGGTTGACCTAGAAGCCCTTTAAAACCATGGTCCCCAGACCTCTTCCCTCAAAATGTTTGGTTTTATTTAGAGTACTTCTAAGCTTTGGGTTTAGTCCGTTTGTTCTATACTTCTCTGCTGTATGCTGTCTTTCCTTTCACCTAAAATAATCCTTATCTATTATCTGATTAGTGAATACCTCCCGCGTAATCATCAAAGAATTTTTTTTGTGTCTAAACCTATTCTTAAATCCTTACAATAGTGATATCATACAGTGTTTCTCTTTTTGCAATTGACTAATTTCACTCAGCATAATGACTTCCAGATTTTCAGTGTTATAAAATGTTTCTGAAATTCATCATTGTTCTTAATCATTGCATAATAGTCCATTGTGTGAATATATCAGTTTGTTTATCCATTCTTCTCTTGATGGGTACCTAGGTTGATTTCATCGTTTTTGCTGTAGTGAACAGTGCAGTGATGAACACTGGTGTGCATACGTCTATTTGTGTGGCAGCTCTTTTCTAGGATATATTTCAAGAAGTAAGATTGCTGGATCGTGTGATGTTTCTATTTCTAGCTTTTTAAGAAAGTGCTAAATTGATTTCCAAAGTGGTAGTACCATTTTATAATCTACACTAGACTTTTGGTATTGTGACTTCATAATAGTCTGGCTCAAAATACTTTTTAATTTCTGTTACGACTTTCAAAGTGTGCTTAAATTTCTTTTTTGGTTCAAATTCACACTTAATTACATTAAATTGGTCTGTATGATACCAGTTCTTGGAGTTGTTGTTGAGACTTGTTTTATAGTCTGCTTTAAAGTTTGATATTTTTCTGCTCATAGGGACTTAACTGGTACACCTACTCCTCACTTACCAACATTGTGAGATTCCAAAGACCAGGTTGTTAGGTGAAAAGGGAGGATGATCACATGACATCACAAAATGAAGGGGGACTACATTGTTACATAATTGCCAGATTACACGATCATATAGCTGCCAAGCCACTGAGAATCATAGCCAAGCCAGTTTGACACAAAACCGTCCCATATTTTGGCGTTCATTACTGTAATTGTTAATGTGCAAAATAGTTGGATGGTAGATTTTTTTTCAATGTTGTTGTAAATGTGAAATGTCAGCTAACAAGATAGTCATAGTGACGAGTGGGTGTATGATCTTTCTTCCTTACTTAGAACATTTGTGTGTCTAATAAATATAACACTATTTTTTAATCGAATGTATTAATCTGTTAGGTGATTGTTGGGTCAGTTAGATGAAGTCTAAGTTTAATATCAAGGAGCCTGATGTTGAAAATGAGTGTTACACACTTGGCTGCCAACTGAAATGATTGGCTGTTTAAACCCATGGGTGTAGTGGTGAGGAAGTGTTATGTCTGCTGACCAAAAGATGGGCAGTTTGGATCCTCCAGGTGCACTTTGGAAACTCTGTGGAGCAGTTCTACTCTGTTCCATAGGGTCACTGTGAGTTGGAATCAACTTGAAGGCAGTGAATTTGGGTTTGGTTTGTTTTACGCAGTCCAAGGAAGAAAGACCTGACATCTATACTTCCGTAAAGATCATAGCAAAGAAAACCCTGTTGTAGGCGGGTAGTTCTCCTCTCTTATGTGGGGTCACTATGAATCTGAATCAACTTGACAGCACTGAACGACAACAAAATTAATATTGGAACAATACAAGGATTTTAGGGCACTTTATTTTATTGAGCTTTGGATGAAGGTTTACAGAGCTAATTAATTTCCCATTCAGTAATTACATAAATTGTTGTATGACATCAGTTGAAATCACCACAGTGGTGTATAACTTACTTTTTTAATGAATTTGTGTTGTCTATACAGTTGGGTTTGTCTTTGCTAGGCATCCAGTAGTCCTGCTACCCCCTCACTCACACTTTAAAGGAAATTTTCATCTTGGGGTGTTATAGACCGTACTTCTTTCTGTTGCTTGGATACATGTTATGCTCTTATCTGTGAAGGTGTTATTTGAGTTAACAACCTCTTGACAATGAAACATCTTGAAATTCATTTTCTTTGCTTATTTTTGCCAAAGAAACTGTTTTAGGAGTTTGATTCTCCGCATAGAACTTCACAAAACAATCTTTTAAGCCTTTGGATCTCTTGTGAATGTCGGAGATGACTGTTCCTCATGGGCCTGCTGGGGCACCTGTCAAAACTGTCACAGTGTCACAGGCTAGCAGTAAAAGCCTGGACTAGTTAGTGTACAGAAAAGAGTGTGCGTCTAATTCTCCATAGTTTTGTATGTGCATCTTGCACATAATGCTCTTTTGTTGTTATTTGTTAAAAATATATGTGGTCAGACATATATCAAACTCTTGAACTTTTGTTAGTCTATTTTCGTTTTTGTTCTGCTTTCAGAATTTGTAATTATAGAACTGCCCCTAACTATAAAGAAGAATGTATTTAGGATGCTGTATATACCTTTAATTGAAAGCTCTAGAATCGGAGCCTAGAGATGAAGTTAGTTCCATCCAAGTGTCAACACCTTCAGGTTCTGTCCTGTCTGTAAAACTCCTTAAGTAATTTTGAGTGTAATTTTTCACTGTTGTCAGATTTGGTTTGATGTAGTTATGGCTTACTGACGAGCCACATGACATTTAGTAATGCTTTAGTTATATCTACAATTTAGGGAAAAACTTTCTGTGGTCTTCTTTATTGTTTTCTTTCTAGATACGATACACCAACTTCTAAAAAGAAAGTACGAATTAAAGACCGCAATAAACTTTCTACAGAGGAGCGTCGGAAGTTGTTTGAGCAGGAGGTGGCTCAGCGGGAAGCTCAGAAACAGCAGCAGCAGATGCAGAACCTGGGAATGACGTCTCCCCTGCCCTACGACTCTCTTGGCTATAATGCTCCTCATCATCCCTTTGCTGGCTACCCACCAGGTTATCCCATGCAAGCGTATGTGGATCCCAGCAACCCTAATGCTGGAAAGGTGCTTCTGCCCACACCCAGCATGGACCCTGTATGTTCTCCCACTCCTTACGATCACTCTCAGCCATTGGTGGGGCATTCTGCAGAACCCCTTGCTGCCCCTCCACCAGTGCCAGTGGTGCCACATGTGACAACTCCTGTGGAAGTTTCCAGTTCACAGTATGTGGCCCAGAGCGATAGTGTAGTACACCAAGACTCCAGTGTTGCTGTTTTGCCAGTGCCGGCCCCAGGCCCAGTCCAGGGACAGAATTATGGTGTTTGGGATTCAAACCAGCAGTCTGTCAGCAGTGTACAGCAACAGCAGTATTCTCCTGCACAGTCTCAAGCAACCATATATTATCAAGGTCAGACATGTCCAGCTGTCTATGGTGTGACGTCACCTTATTCACAGACAACTCCACCAATTGTACAGGTAACTAATTCTGGGATATCTCTTGTCTGTTCATGGGACGTTCAGTTTGGAAGGGAGTGCCATTCATCACTTTTATACATTAATTAGGTTTTTTTATGTTACTTATTTGGTGTTTTGTAACAACTTATTCCAAAATTTAGCAGCTTAAAATGACAAATAACTGCTGTCTCACAGTTCATGAGTCAGGAAATCAGAAGCAGCTTAGCTGGCTTGCTTTGGCTTAGGATCTTTGATGAAGTGTGGTAAGGCTGTTAGCCAGGACTAAGAACAGGATATGGGATGAAGGATTTGCTTTTACAACTCATGAGGTTGTCAGCAGGCCTCATTTCTTCTCCACGTGGAACTCTCAATAGGATTGCTTACATCAGGTCACCTGGCTTCCCCTGATCAAGTGATACAAGACAGACAGACACCAAGGTAGAAGCTGTAGTGTCTCTTATAGCCTAATCTTGGAGGTGACATAAGCATTACTTCTGTGCTTTTCCGTTGATTATGTAGACCAGCCTGGTTCAATAAAAGACTATCCAAGAGTCTGAATACCAGGAGATGGTGATTACTGGGACTCTCTCTGAAGCTTGGCTTCCATATCATACAAGCAGAATAATCGAGTATTAAAGGGTCCTTTGAATTACTCCTCGCCATTTTGCTTATGGTCAGTGAATTTCAGTATTCCTGCCAAGGGGGAAACATTTGTCATGGTAATTGAGTTAGGAGAAAGTTTGCCCTTGTTTTTCCTCTAGACTTAGTTTGTGTGTTATTTTTAATACCCTACATCTTTTTTTACTTGTCTGTCATCACAGAGTTTGCCACAGTGACTTTGAGATACTGACTGAAAGTATTACTTTTATAAGAAATAATGTTAAGTTTAAAACTAGAAGTGTCCTGATTTTATATTTCAGAGCATATTTCTTGGTTGTTGTGTGTGTGTGTTTTTTTTTTTTTTTTTGGTAAATGGAGTTTCTTTTTTCAGTAAAGCAAACAGTGATTTTAAGTGAAAAAAAAAATATATATATACAAGGTAACATCCTTACCAACTTCCTATGTCTGTGCCCTTGGTACATTGCTTGTCACCTCAAAAAGGTGAGTATTGTGAGATGGTGGCGAGTTTTCATGCATATTTCCTGTGTACTTGATATTAAGCAGTAATATTTACTTCTGTTAGTATTTTTGTTATAAAACTGAAAATTTTGTTAAAATAGCCTTGCATAATGTTCTGCTTTAATTCCTGAAACCCTGGCTATATTAACTACATTCACTTTTAGTGATCACTTTAACCATGTAAGTATTGGTGGTCTTGAAAGCTTGAAATTTTTTACACCCACATTTTTTCACTTAATATGACTCTTAAGCATTTTTCCAAATTTGTATGAATATGGGCCTTATAACCCATTTGGTTGTAAGGTTGTGTTTGTTTCCCTTGGGTAGTCATTTTAGTTGAGAATTATTTTTTCATAATTTTAAATAGCATTCCATTGAACATTCATATACTTAAGTTTTTTGTTTTCTTTTGGTATTTGGCTTAAAGTGAATGTCACCCTGCTATTAAGGATGGTAAGACAATGGATGCTACTGGTCATTGGGTATGAATTTTCTTAGTATATAATTTTGAAGTGCTTTGTATGTTTAGTTTAGCCTCCTGTGAAATGTTGTAGGAATTGTAAACAAATTTCTTCTTAGGTCCTAACTTCTGCTATGTTGTACCATATTCTTTCCTGGACTAATCTGTACATTTTGGGTTTTTTCCTGAGAATGACTATCACAGATACAGGAGAAGTGATTAATTTCTGTCCCATTCCTATTCCTAAAATAAAGTTCTTAAAGCCAGGTATTAGAACCTGAGCAGCAGCAATGAAAGATGTCCATCAGAGACTCCTCAGTAGGGAGCACACAGGTCGTAGCATTGTTTTTATAAAGTATAATTTGTTTTTTTCCCAATCTAGTGACCAAAAGATTTCTCTGGAGTTACTAACCTCAAGGCTTAAACTTGACAGTGTCACTTGCTTCCATTTTTACAGTCTGTCCCTATAAAGGAGCCCTTTATTGACTGCCTAATCCGCTTAGTGTATACTGGAGTAAGTAGATAAATGGAGTATCGTGGCTCTGACTATTTTTCCTTTGCCTTTTTTATGGTATCAGTTGATCAGAGATGCTGTTGGGTTAGTATATATGTAGATTCCTGACCCGTCATTTTGTGTGTGTCCTTGGGACAGATGCTCATATTCTTGAGTACTTGTTTTTTTCATGTGTAAAATGAGCAGAATGCTTTAGGGTGGGTTAGTTTTGCATGAGATAATGGATATTCATAATGACTGATTTGAAGCACCATATATACCTTAGGAGTTTAATTATAGTTATTAGACACATTAATAATACTGAGGGAATATTGACATTAATAGGGTGTGAAATGTAACCAGTCAAGGTCATCCATTTGGCCTGACACAAAGATCTGACCTCCAGGATTAGGACCCTCTGAGGTCTCAAAATACGATAACCATAATAGTGAAATAGTATTTAACGTACCAAAAACAAAGTCCATTGCCATGAAGTCAGTTTTCACTCACAGGGACCCTGTAGACAAAGTAGAATTGCACCATAGAGTTTCTAAGGAGTAGCTGGGCCTTTCCAACTGCTAGCCTTTTGGTTAATAGCTGAGCTTTTACCCACTGCTCTAGTAACCAAACTAAACCTACTGCCATCAAGTCAGGTCCAACTCATAGCAACCCTGTAGATAAGGATAGAACTGCCCCATAGAGTTTCCAAAGAGCACCTGGTGAATTTGAGCTGTGGACCTTTTGGTTAGCAGACATAGCACATAACGCCCTGTGCCACAGGGGTTTCCACTACTTTTGTAATAGAGTTTAAAGGTGTATGCATGTGTATACATAATACTTCTGTGTGTGCATGTGTGTGTATCCACACATGAACACATAAGCAATATCTTGGGCATTTGGAACAGATGGGTTACTGGAGGTGGCCACTTCGTTTATCCATGTATCCATCCATTTATTTATTTATTTGCTTATTATTCATTCATTCATTCATCTTACCACAATTGCATATTCAACATAAAAGCTTATTTGTAACTTAGGCCATATAATTTATAGTAGTATCATGATATTAACAAGTGACCTCTTGAGACTGTTGACAGTTACACTAAGTTACAGTTCAAAAATTGAGCATGTCGACTGTAATCTTCACCTTATAAAGTGAAGTCAGTCAGATGTAAAGTGATTTTTCACTGTAAAAGTGAGAGCAGAGCAGCATATGTCTTTCCCTCTGTGGTATATTGGACTTTCTTACATTGTCTTATGGTTCCCAGTGGTAGTTACTTGTGATAGCTGTTTCTAGACTGGATTTATGTTTGAAAAGTAGCTTTCGTGTAATTTCAAGTTGTTTGAGGGAAGGGAGAAGCCATTCTTCTGTAGATTTTCCCGAGCAATGAGATTTCACAGTGATGTGTGCATGTGTGTGTATCCACACACGTCTCACAGGATGTACATCTTCTGTATTATTCCAGTTGAACAGCAGAGCACTTTCCCCTTTCTAGTTTATATAAACCTAAGTAATACTTTTTGTTACAATCTCAGAATTTTTTTTTTCTTTTTTTTTGGTCAGTAGATACTGCTGCTTTGGGTTTTGACACTGGCATAAGATGGTAGTTGGTTTAGATAGGGAATCTTCAAAATCTTTAAAAATCTTTAGAATCTTTAAAAATGACCCTTCTCCCTTTGCTTTTTTTCTCTCCCTTCTTGACAGATTTTTAAACAGTGTACCTGCACGTCAGTACTGGTTTCTTCAGTGTTTATTTAGTTAAGCAGTGATGATACTGTTCAGGCATTTTGGGCATCTTCTTTGGGAGTTATTTCCAGTGTGTGTGTTACATTCTTTGTGATGCCAAAGCATCCTCCTGTAAACATGCTTTCTTTATTTAGAAACAGTTAAAATTTGCTTGGTGTTGATTCTGGTGAATGTGGGGAGTGAGCAAGCTGGGTCATTTCATCTCCATTTACAAGCTGTCTCACAGCCAGCACTGGGAGCCAGTCTAAGCTAAAGAAGCCACAGCTTTTCACATGTCTCCATGACCATTGTTACTTAACTGTCTGATCTTGTCAGACAGATTTTTCATGACCACAGGGTTACTGAAGGTGAAAGGAATTTGAGTGTCTAAAATGTTAGTGGTTTTCTGTTGTAGATCTTGGTGCTCTAACATGTTTTACCCTAGTGATGGTTTTTCTTAATTATTATTTTGAAAGGATCGCTTCAGCTGTTCTGGGAAAAGAGATTGTGGAAGTCAGAGGCAAAAATCAGGAGACCAGTTAGGAGGCTATTGAGTACTCCAGGCAGGTGGATAATGGTGGCTTGCACAATGGCCATGGTTTATATTTCAAAGGTAGAGCCAACAGGATTTCCTGATGCATTAGAGGTGGGGGGAGTGGGTTCGAGAAAGAAAGTTTGAGATTCATGACAGGATCTAGTGCTCAGCATTGTGGGTTTGAAAAATCCCACTATATTAGTTTACCACTCCCAGAAATTGTTCCTACTGAGAATCAGGATTCTCAGCCATATATATTAGCCCATTACATGCACAGTAACTTGCCTCTTGAATCTGCTTTTTTGGGATACTTTCATATAGGTATCATGCCCTTGACCACTCACATTCCAGATAATTTGGTGATCCTAGAAGCATTGAGAAGTATTTACTTTATGGTCACACACACATGCACAACAAGGACTGCCAGTTAAGTTTGCGAACTCATCCTAGAAACAGTGCTGTATATACCTCGTTGCTGAATGTCACTATGATCACCTTCAAAGTGCTCTCCCTTGGGAAGCTATGCACTGATACCAGTGCCTAGTTCACCCTTTAAAGCAATTTTGGAACCCTTTTTCTGGAATGGCCTTCAGCGCTGTTACCATAATTACTCTCAATGTCCTGAATGTCATCAAGTATCTTCCTTTTTAATATTTTGTTTATCTTCAGTTAAAGAAAAAATTCATTTAGGGGCCAGATAAGATAAGTAGGGGGAGGGTGTTCCAATACAGTTTTTTGTTTATTGGATAAAAATTCCTTCACAGAAAACTATACAGTTACGTAGACGAACTTGCCAACATATGCAGTGGCCATTCCAGAAAAAGTTCCAAAATTGCTTTGAAGGGTACACTAGGCACTGGCAAAGGCACATCGCTTCCCAAGGGGAGCAGTTCAGAGGTGACCATAATGATATTCAGTAATCAGGTATGTAGCACTGAGAGCAGTTCAGTTTGTGGACTTAATTGTCAGAACTTGTACACGTACACACACACACACACACACACACACACTTTGATCATCTTTGTTGCTTATGCTCCCTTGCCCTCTTTTGTGTTGCCAGTACCTCTTTAGTATTGATCTTTCATTCAGTGATCTGGGTATAGATCACTGGTAAAAGTTTTTGGCTTAATCAGTTCTCACACTGGGACAGGAAGTAGGTTGTTGTTTGGTGCTGTTAAATCGATTCTGACTGACAGCAGCCCTGTGTACAATGGAATCAAATCCTGCCCAGTCTTGTGCCATGCTCGCAGTTGTTGTGCTTGAGCCCATTGTTGCAGCCACTGTGTCAGTCCCTCTTGCTGAGGGTCTTTCTCTTTTTCAGTAACCCTTTATTTTACCAAGCATGATTTCCTTCTCAAGGGACTCATCCCTTCTGATAGCATGTCTGAAGTTTGTGAGATGTATTCTTGCCATCCTTGCTTCTAAGGAGCATTCTGGCTGTACTTCTTCCAAAACAGATTTGTTGATTCAAATTATGTAAGGAGATAATATTTACTTCTGCCAAATCTTTGATGTCACATAGATTGCCCGTCTTGTATCCTAAAATCTGTGAAAGAATTCTAAGCACATATATTCTCACAGGTTTTGTGACACCATTCTGATAATTCTACCTTAACAATTAACATGGTCTGATTAATGTTAAGCTATTCCAGATACTAAATCTAAGTATTGTGTTGTTTTCTTCCTCTTTTCTTTTTTAACGCCTGGGTCCTCTCAATAATTAGTCATTTAGAAATCTCCTGGGCAGCTACTTTGACTTATTCAGACTACTTGGGCACTTTTCGTTTGTACTGGTGTCATTTGGAATTATTTGGTATTTTCAATCCTTGTCAATTAAAATTTGTGAATCATTTCACCTGAAAGGATCCGAATTCATAGGATCATACCCTTACTCAAAACCTATCCTTAAATGTATATTTTTTCTGCTCCTTGTCATTGACTTCTTTTGAGACAAGGGTAGTTTTCAGGCTTGAAGTAGTTGTTCCTTATTGATGAGAAGTAATTCCAGAGTAGCTCTAAGTCCTGGCCATAGTACTTGTTTCTTAATATAACTTACAACTTAATATATAAGTATAGGCAATACTTAACCTGTCTGTGTTGGTAGTCAGGATCAGAAAAACCCAAAATTTTACTGCCGTCAACTCAGGTCCAACTCATAATGGCACCAGAGGTCAGAGTAGAACTGCCCCATAGAGTTTCCGGGAGTGCCTGGCAAATTTGAACTGCCGACCTTTTGTTTAGCAGACATAGCCCTTAACCCACTATGCCACCAGGGTTTCTCCAGGATCAGAAAGTAGTGGTGAGAATTTCAGATGATGTGAAATCATCTGTTTTTCTTTTCTTTTTTTTCTTATTATGACTGAGTGAAATGTACATTCCCATATAAATTTACATGCCCACCTATATGCAGCTTCCACTGCTCTCCCTGTCTGGTGACAGCACACTGTTCCTCTCTGCTCCATACATATCTCATCCTCCCAACAGCCTCCTTTCCCTTCCTCTCCACCCACTCTCCTTCCTCCAGCCAGAGGTCAGCAGGATGATATCCTATAGATGCACAGAACCATAAAGTGCATCCAATATATGGTCACTCTGCATCGCCAAGTCCAATCATATTTGTGTCTGAAGAGTGGACCTTCAGTATGATTCCATCTTTTTGCTATTGTGAACTGTGCTGCGATAAACATTCTTGTGCATGTGTCCGCTGGTGTGAAAGGCCTTGATTCTGTAGGATATATTCCAAGTAGTGGAATGACTGGGTCAAATGGTATATCTGCATCCATTTTTTTAAGGAAGCACCAGATTGCTTTCCAAAGAGGCTGGACCATTTTGCAACCCACCAACAGTGTAGAAGAGTTCGACTTTCTCCACAGCCTCTCCAGCATTTGTTGTTTTGTGTTTTTTGGATCATGGCCAACTTTGTGGTGAGATGGCACCTCATTGTTATCTTGATTTGAATTTCTTTAATAACTAAAGATCATGAAGATGTCTACATGTGTTTTTTGGCTGCCTGGATCTCCTCTTTAGTGAAATGTCTGTCCATCTCCTTTGCCCATCGCTTAATTGCTGTTTTTCTAGGAAGGAATCATCTTTTGGAAAACCACAAGCCAGAAAGCTAGCTTAAACTTAGCTGCTGTTTTTCTCCTTTGACCTTTTCAGAACACCCTGTTAGAGCTGTTAGGAGTTGGTTGCCAAATGAGTAGCGTTGGAGCTGTTCGACCCTAGGAGCAACACTCCCCTTGTCACTGCAGTCTCTTTGGAACCTCAACAGTTGGACAGTTTTCTGTTTACTTGTGTTAAAACATAACCAGGATAAATCAATATTAGAGAATTAAAAGAAACTTGTGTCCAAAATAAAATAATTCTTTTGCATATTTGTATTCAAATATACATACCAGAAGCAAAAAAAAGAAGAAGAAGAAAGAGAAGTTAACGGTCATATATTCCAGTAAGATTGTGCCAACTTGGAAGTCAATTACTGCCTTACTAGATCTAGAAAAGTATCAGTTAATAATTTCCTCATTTCATCTTTGTTTTAGAGCTATGCCCAGTCAAGTCTTCAGTACATCCAGGGACAGCAGATTTTCACAGCTCATCCACAAGGAGTCGTGGTCCAGCCAGCCACAGCTGTGACTGCAATTGTCGCACCAGGCCAGCCTCCGCCCTTACAGCCGGTAAGAAATAGTGTGGTGGTTAACTCACATTGGCTGCCATCTTTGTCTGTGGAAGGTTTTCTGTTTGTTTCGGTTTGATTTTTCATCTTTAACTCTGGCTTTTGTAATATAGTCATCAACTCTCACCCAACTGCCTGGGCATTCTCAGGAGGCACTGCTCACCCATTTTGTCAGGTTGTTTTTTTTTTCCGTAAATCTTGTGGAATTTACAGCTTTGTTTATTGATATTTTCTTCCTACGATCCTTTTTATTATTTACCCTGATCCTGTGTTGTAATACTCAGCTATGAACTTTTGAAGTAATTTTCTAGATTAGCCGTCTGTTAGTACACAGAGCACTAGAATAGAGCCCTGGTAGCTTCGTGGTTCAATGTTTGACAGATAACCAAAAGGTCGGCAGTTTGAACCCATCCCCCCTTTCTTTGGAAATCTGATGAGGCAGTTCTGCTCTGTTCTGTAGGGTCACTGAGTCGGAGTCAATTCAGTGGCAGTGAAATATGCTATACCAGACCCTGTGAACTGAGGAATATAGAAGTAAATTATATGCTTTACTATTTACGTTGTGTAATATGTGTGATATGAAGAGAAGTCTTTTCAGTATTCTGCAACACATGTTGAAGGACATGGTGAAATCTTGAAGGGTATTTTTTTTGTTTGTTTGCTGTTTTTGGATAAAATGGAGATGGAAAGTTGACATGGGATGACATTGAAAGATTCTGAACAGTAGAGTAGCATCAGATGAGCAATTTAGAATACTCTAACAGTTCTGAAGCATGCTGTTGTAGTAACTGTAGCAAGTCATGGTGGCTTTAGACAGTAAGTGTAAAAGGATTGTATGTGAAATAGTTGGGGAGTAAAACACTGTGTACTTGGAGCAGATATTTGAATGGTTGGTATGAGCTAGGCTTTTGTAGGCATTTTGAATACAAATATGAATAAGATTCTGTTCCTGTGTTTAGAAGCTAGCATATTAATAAGTGAGGGTTACAGTGAGTAACACAATAGTCAGAGGTAAGAATTATGAAAATAGCAAGTGTTCGAGGAGGGAAAGAATTGTTCTTCAGTGGAGGAAAGATTAATAATTCAGTAAAGAACAAACAATTTGGAATACTCTTAACTGACAGTAGGTTAGGGAATAGAGGTCACTTTACAGGCCAGAGAACTAGAGAATATAAGAAGTACAACTTAAGCTGCGGCACGCTCCTTCCTGGCAAAAAAAAAAAAAAAACACAACCAGCTAAACAAAGGATGCTCAGAGGTCTGTATTTGACTAAAAGTAGGCATGTTTATCTGTCTGGAGTTTGGGGTCCTTTTAACTGCCTGAGCAAAGGTGAAACTTAAAAGATTATTCTGCATAAATTGACTTACATAAAAGAAAAAATTAAATGCCTATATCCTTACAGGGATTGCAGAGATTTTATGCTTTTCAGAATTTGGTGTTTGATTTTTAAAAATGTAATTGGGAAATTTCAGATATATGAAATGTGAAGAAAAAATATAGATAAATGTTAACATTCATATTTGCTTTTCAGATTTTTTAAAAAAACACAAAGCTATATCTAAAGTCCACTCAGCTAATCAATGTCCTAAAGTTGGTAAATGCCATTTAATATTTTCTTAAAGATTGAAAAATATTACTCTAGATAATGAGCTCTTAAATATTTTTTAATGTGATACCATAGGTAGTGTACTTACAACCAGCAGTCAAATTTCTGATATAAAGCTGTTTGTATATATTGCCTCTTTGATCATTACCTGGGTTCTACCTTTCCTTTGGCTTTTTTTGAAGAGGAGATAGATAAGTATTTTTGCATATTGCTTGTTAATTGTTTGTCATAGTCAGCCAGATGAAAAAAAGTGTCACTGACCTAAATTTACTTGTGTTTCTCTGTGTTTTCAAGCCTGAAATGATTGTGACAAATAATCTCCTGGATCTGCCACCTCCTTCTCCTCCCAAACCAAAAACTATTGTCTTACCTCCTAACTGGAAGGCAGCCCGAGATCCTGAAGGGAAAATTTATTACTACCACGTTGTTACAAGGTAAGAGGGGCTGTGTGGTGCTTCCATGTTCTGCTCTCACATGGTCAAAGAAGCTGCTGCCCTAAAAGTTTGCTATCAGCTTGTCATTGTTGGCTGTCCTCTGTGCTTGAAGACTGCTGGATTCCCAGAACTACATTCTACGTGTACATCAGACGTTAGACATTTGTCCTTTTGGGGCATTTTGGCATGTGATTTTATTCCACAAACACTTTTGGAGAAAACTACGAAGTGTGAAAAAGTGGCAGTGACCCATCTAGCATCGCATATACCATGGGTCATTAGCAAATTTCTTCTGTCAAGATCAGATAGTAGACCCTTTTGGATTCGCTTGTCATACATTCTCTGTGGTAACTACTTGTTTTGCAAAAGCAAATATAGTAAGTATGTAACAAATGGGCATGACTCTATTCCAATAACACTTTATTTGCAAAAACAGGTGGTTGGCCAGATTTGGTCCATGGATGATACTGGTTTGATGACCTATATATAAAAATAAAATCAAGTTTTGTTGTGAACAAAAAAAAAGCAAAAACTTTTCTTTGTTTTTTGTGACAGCACTTCTTTTTGAAATTGAAAATTGCTGTATTGACTCGGAATAGCTAAAGTAATGTTGAAAGAGGATAACAAAATAGGATAACTCACGCTTCATGATTTAAACAACTATAGTAGTCAGCAGTTTGGTACTGGTATAGCAGTAGACACATAGATCAGTGGAATAAAATGAAGAGCCCAGATTAAACCCACACATCTATGGTCAAACTCATTTTTTTTAAGTGGGGTGCTAAGTTCATTGAATGGGTAAAGAAGAGTGTCTTCAATAAATAATGTTGATAAGTTGGATTTCCACATTCATAAAAATGACATAAGGGAAGATGGCAGACTAAGCACACGTCTCCTTATATCCCTCTGGAAACCAAGACCTGAACTGATAATCAAAGGGAGGCTTCTGGTAACCTGGTGAGCCTCCAGGACATGGCACAGGGCTGTTAATTTGGAACTCATACAACTGACCAAAAAACCTCTCTTTCACTGACTCCCACTCCTGGCTAGCCCTGGCCCTCATGGACTGAAGGTAAACACAGCGTTTTGTCTTGGCCAGCGGTTGGAGCTGGGTCTTGCCTAGTGGCTAGACTCAGATGCACTGCTGGGGGGATAGACAGGTGAAATTCCCATATTTTGAAATCCAGGCATAGGACTCTGTTAATCTAGCCACTTTGGTATTGTCTTTTTATCATTGCCACAGCGTGGTTTGTACAGAACCGCACTGCCAGAGTCTTGGATGCCATGTTGGATACGGAGATTTTACCGGGACCTAATTCTTAGCCTGGGAGCCAGCACCTGCAAACAGGACAGCGCTTCTCCGGCAGAAAAGCAGTAATTTACTCAGTGTCGCCTACAGTGGGGGCCAGGCAGCAGAGGCTGAGGACTCACTAGGTCTCGAGCACCTTTAGCCCCTCCATCTGCTGACTGTGTGGAGGGTGCCATCTTAGATACGGTGGCTGCAACTGTACCTATTTCTTAGCTTGGAAGCCGGAACCTGCCCACAGGAGAGTGCTTTTCTACCAAAAAAGCAGTAGTTTACACAGTGTCGCCTAAGGCTGGGCCCTGTCAGCAGAGACCAGCAGGGCAGTAGCACTGCTGTATTCTGAACTAGTTTGTATCATCTGGGGTTGGATATAGTGGTGCTTGCTTTGCCAGTTGGGAAGAGGGACCTCTACACCTGAAAACCTGACTTGACTTGGAACGTGGTCAGATATCTTTTGCTTTACATTTTAAGACAGCGTAGAGAAACATCTGCAGTCCATCCTCACAGTATCTCTTCCAGCCTCTACTTACTCATATGGGACCCAAAAATCAACAGACACTTGTGGCATACAAGAAATCACCTATGGCTTCAGAAGGCTCCCAAACAAAACAACCAAGTAGTTTTCCAGATGAAGAAACTTTAATGAAAGTATCAGAAAGTGAATACAAAATGATTATATACAGAGCCCTTCTAGAGCTTATACAGAATGCAGCAGAACAAAAGGAAAAATTAAACAAGCTGTTTGATCTGATGGAACACCAGTAGTCTGAAATCCAACAGATCAAGAACAAAATCAAAGACATAGAAACTTCCATTCAAAGCCAAGAAAACAGAATGGAACAAATGGAAAAATAATTTCTGATTTGGAAGACAGAGCTACTGATGCCAGCATCTATGAGCAGAAATCAGAAAAAAGAAACAAGAAAAATGAAGAAGCATTAAGAAGCATGTGGGACTCTATTGAGAGGAACAACCTTCGATTAACTGGAGTCCCTGAACAGGATGAGGCACCTGAGAACACAGAGAGTATTGTTGCTGAGCTGCTGACAGAAAACTTCCCAGAAATCATGAAGGAAGAGAACATAGACATCTCAGATGCATATCGTGCGCCACCCAATATAGATCTCAAAAGAAAGACTCCAAGACATAATCAAGCTTAATAAAATGAAACATAAGCAGCAACTCTTAAAGGCAGGAAGACTCAAAACAAAGCTAACATTCAGAGGGAAACCATGTAGGCTTTCATCAGACTTCTCAGCAGAAACCATGCTGGCACGGAGACAGTGGCATGACACATTCAAAGCCTTGAAGGAGAAGAACTTCCAAACAAGAATTATATATCCTGCAAAACTGTCTTTGAAAGAGGAAAATGAAATTAAGACATTCCCAGATAAACAGAAACTCAGAGACTTTGTAAAAACCAAACCAAAACTCCAAGAAATACTGAAAGAAGTTCTTGGCTTTGGCTTAGACAAACAAAACCACTAACTTTATTTTAGAACAACACATTACTCAGAATTCTGCTCAGTTAGGGAAGGCTCCAAAGTCAGTCACAGCTTTAATACTGAAAGAAGCAATCCAGTGATTATCATGAAAACTGTGGTGCCATCATATTAAAAAGAGGGATGTACTACAGTCGTTACAGTCGTTCCAGATGGAGAGGAAGATTACAAGACTGCTAGTAATTAAAATTGGGTTTATATATATTTTGTGAAGAGGGACCATAGGAGCAGCTGTAAAGCACAGCAAAGATGTATCATACATACCATTTCAAGAAATCTAACACACGAGTCTCAACAACTACAAAACCAGCTCTGAAAAAGGTGAAAAATCAACTCACAAAAAAGAATGTCCCAGAACAGACTAACAAGAACAACAGAGAAAACATCAACACAAAAATGAACATATCACAGTGGCAGCACTGAGTACATACCTATCAATAATTACATTGAATGTGAATGGACTGAATGCTCCAGTAAAGAGACATCGAGTGACATCTTGGATCAAAAGACATGACCCATCCATATGTTGTCTACATGAAACTCACTTGAGACCTAAAGATAGGAACAAACTGAAAATTAAAGGATGGAAGAATATATATCAAGCTAACAATCAACAAAGAAGAGCAGGTGTGGCAATTCTAATCTCAGACAAAATCTATTTTAATATAAAATCCACCATGGTGGACAAAGATGGACACTACTTATTGCTCAAAGGTTCAGTACACAAGCAAGACTTAACTATACTAAATATTTATGCACCTAATATCAGAGCACCTAAATACGTCAAAGAAACACTGACTACACTCAAGAAAGAGTTAGATGACTCCACAATAATAGTGGGCGACTTCAACACTCCACTCTCAATACTGGACAGATCGTCTAGAAAAAAGCTGAGTAAAGATACAGAAGACCTCATTGCCACAATTAACCAACTAAACCTCATCGATACATACAGAACTTTCCACCCATCAGCAGACAACTACACCTTCTTCTCCAGTGCACATGGAACAATCTCCAGAATTGACCGTGTGTTAGGACATAATGCAATGTTCAACAAAATCCGTACTATTGAATTACTGCAAAGCGTCGTCTCGGATCATAAAGCCGTAAAAGTCTAAATCAATAGCAGAAAAAATATAGATAGAAAGTGGAACTCTTGGAAACTGAACATCTTGCTCAAAAAACCATGGGTTATAGAAGAAATCAAGGATGAAATAACAGAAATTCATGGATTTGAATGAGAATGAAAACACTTCCTACCAGAACTTATGGGATACAGCCTAAGCAGTGCTCAGAGGTCTGTTTATCTCCATAAATGCACACATCTGGAAGGAAGAAAGAGAGCAAATTAAGGAACTAACCCTACAGCTTGAACAAGTAGAGAACAGCCGGGCACCGGAAGAAACCAGATCATAAAGATTAGAGCAGAGCTAAATGAATTAGAGAATAGAAAAACAGTTGAAAAAATTGAGAAGACTAAAAGCTGGTTTTTTGAAAAGATCAACAAAATTGATAAACCACTGGCTAAACTTACTAAAGAAAAGCAGGAAAGGAAACAAATAACCCAAATTAGAAATGAGAGGGGAGTTGTCACAACAGATCCAACAGAAATAAAAAATATCATAACAATGCTATGAAAGATTGTACTCTAACAGATTTGAAAACCTGGAGGAAATGGACAATTTCCTTCATTCATACCACCTACCCAATATCACAACGTGAAGCAGAACAACTTAATAAACCCATCACAAAAGAAGAGATTGAAAATGTCATCAAAACACTGCCAACCAAAAAAAGCCTGGGCCCAGATGGCTTCACTACAGAATTCTACCAAGCTTTTAGAGCAGCATTGTCTCCAATACTACTGAGACTGTTTCACAGTGTAGAAAGAGATGGAGTACTCCCAAACTCACTCTGTGAAGCCAACATAACCCTGATACCAAAGCCAGGGAAAGACCCAAGCAAAAAGAACTATAGACTGATAACACTCATGAATCTAGATGCAAAAATCTTCAACAAAATTCTTGCCAATAGAATACAGCAACATATCAAAAACATAATCCATCGTGAACAAGTTTGATTCATACCAGGGATGCAAGGCTGATTCAACCTCAGAAAAACAATTAATGTAATTAACCACATAAATAACACAAAACACAAGAATAACTTGATTTTGTCCATTGATGCCGAAAAGGCATTTGATAGAGTCCAACACCCATTCATGCTAAAAACTCTTAGCAAAATAAGCATAGATGGAAAATTCCTCATTGCAACAAGGGCCATTTATACAAAGGCAACTGCCTACGTCATCCTGAATGGAGAGAGACTGAAAGACTTTCCCTTGAGAACAGGAACTAGACGAGGATGCCCACTCTCACCTCTCCTATTCAACATTGTACTGGAAGTTCTAGCCAGAGCAGTTAGACAAGACCAAGAGATAAAGTTCATCTGCATCGGCAAAGAAGAAGTCAGAATCTCCCTGTTTGCAGATGATGTGATTGTATATGCAGAGAATCCCAAAGAATCTATAAGTAAACTAGTCAAACTGATAGAAGAGTTCAGCAAAATCTCAGGATACAAGATAAACACATAAGTAAATCAGTGGGATTCCTTTATACCAACACTGAGACTGTTAATGAAGAAATCATCAAATCAATACCATTTACTATAGCCCCTAAGAAGATAAAGTACGTAGGAATTAATCTAATCAGAGAAATAACAGACCTTTACAAAGAGAACTACAAGCCCTCACTACAAGAAACTAAGACTTAGATAAATGGAAAAATTTACCCTCCTCATGGGTAGGAAGACTTAACATTGTGAAAATGTCTATTTTACTCAAAGCAATCTACTTATATAATGCAATCCCAATACATGTTCCAGAGTCATTTTTTAACGAGAAGGAGGAACAAATAACCAGTTTTGTTTGGAAAGGGAAGAAGCCCCAGATAAGTAAGGTACTACTAAAGAAGAACACACTGGGAGGCCTCTCATTACCCAACTTCAGAACATACTACACTGCCACAGTGGTCAAAACAGCCTGGTACTGGTATGAGAATAGACAAATTGATCAATGGAACAGAATTGAGACCCCAGAGATAACACCATCTGCCTATGAACACTTGATACTCGACAAAGGCCCTAAGACATTAAACTGGGGTAAAAACAGTATCTTCAACAAATGGTGCTGGCAGAATTAGATATCCATGTGCAGTCAACTGAAACAAAATCCTTATCTTACAGCTTATACAAAAACCAATTCCAACTGGATAAAAGACCTAAATGTCAAATCTAAATTGATAAAGCTCATCCAAGAAAAGGTAGCAAGAACAATGAAAGTTTTAATACACAATGTAGACAGACTTCAAAATCTGTGAAACCACAGTCAACAGAAGAGAAAATAGATAAATGCAAACTATTAAGAGTCAAACACTTTTGTTCATCCAAAGACTTTACTAATAGAATTAAAAGGCCACCTACAGAATGGGAAAAAATATTTGGCAACTCTATGTCAGACCGATGCCTGATCTCCATAATGTATAAGATCCTACAAAATATCAAGAAGAAGAAGATAAATCATCCAATTAAGTGATAGACAAAGGAGATGGACAGACATTTCTTTAAAGAGGAGATCCAGGCAGCCAAAAAACACATGCAGTCATGTTCAGGATCTTTAGTTATTAAGGAAATTCAAGTCAGGACTACAGTGAGGTACCATCTCACCCCAACAAGGTTGGCCATGATCCAAAAAACACAGAACAACAGATACTGGAGAGGCTGTGGAGAAAATCGAACTCTTCTACATTGTTGGTGGGGTAGCAAAATGGTCCAGCCTCTTTGGAAAGCAATCTGGAGCTTCCTTAAAAAAAATGGATATAGATATACCATTTGACCCAGTCGTTCCACTACTTGGAATATATCCTACAGAATAAAGGCCTTTCACACCAGCGGACACGTGCACAAGAATGTTTATTGCAGCACAGTCCACAGTAGCAACAAGATGGAATCAACCCAGATGCCCAACAACAGACGAATGGATAGGTAAAGTATGGTATATATACTCAGTGGAGCACTATGCAACGATAAAGCATAATGATGATTCCGGGATACATCTCATGACCTGGTTTCAACTGGAAGACATTATGTTGAGTGAAAGTAGTCAGCGACAAAAGGACAAATATTGTATGAGACCCCTACGATAAGATCTCAAAAACAGACTTATGTATAGACGAAAAGACTTTGATAGCTGCAAGGGAGGGGAGGGAGGGTAGGCGAGGGGGGAAGGTTTAGATTAGATAGTTGCTAGAAATCTGGTTGTATGAAACTGGTGATAGCACACATTAGAAACAAGAACAATATTAAGTGGACTTCAGCATAACTTGAATACTCCTTCAAGCTTTTTTTTTTTATTTAACATGACTGAGTGAAAATGTACTTCCCGTATAAATTTACATGCCCACCTATATGCAGCTTCCACTGCTCTCCCTGTGCGGTGACAGCACACTATTCCTCTCTGCTCCATACATGTCTCATGTCCCCAACAGCCTCATTTCCCCTCCTCTCCACCCACTCTCCTTCCTTCAGCCAGAGGTCAGCAGGATGATATCCTATAGATGTATAGAACCATAAAGTGCATCCAATATATGATCACTCTGCATTGCCAAGTCCAATCCATTCGTGTCCAAAGAGTGGACCTTTGTTATGATTTATGGGCAGTGGTAGCATCAGCGCCAGGGGCCACGCTCTCAGGGGAACCCCGAAACCGCTCGACTATCAATGGAGGTCTTTTAGGAATACTCCTTCCATCTTAACCCAGTATTTCAAGGATAGAGTGGCTGTGGCCGGTGGCGGGGGACCATGCTCTTAGGCGAAATCGAGGCCAATTGACACAACTAGCATTTTGTGAAGAGGGCTCTCTGCACCCTACATTCATGAGTGGCGTCTGGGGTCTTAAAAACTGCCAAGCTGCCATCGGAGGGCACAGCAGGTGGTCCCAACTCAGCAGGAATGGATGCTCACCGAGGACCAAAATGACATGGGGTAAAGACAACCCAGAAGATAGAGAGACCCACATGAGTGGGTGCCTACATCGGCTTGGGACCAGAAGAAGCGGATGGTGTCCGGCCACCACCAGTGGTAACCATGGTGGAGCTTCTGAGTCTCACTCGCAACAGAAGAAAAAAAAGTGGTACACCCTGAGATCTCCACTAAAAGACCTCAGTTGATGGTCCAGTGGTTTCAGGGTTCCCCTGGGAGCATGGCCCCTGCCTCTGCTTGCTGCCCTTGCCCATAAATCATAACGAAGGTCCACTCTTCGGACACGAGTGGATTGGGCTTGGCGATGCAGAGTGACCATATATTGGATGCACTTTATGGTTCTCTGCATCTGTAGGATATCATCCTTTTGACCTCTGGCTGGCGGACGGAGAGTTGGTGGAAAGGAATGGAAAGGAGAATGTTGGGAGGATGAGACATGTATAGAGCAGAGAGGAATACTGTGCTGTCACTGGGCAGGGAGAGCAGTGGAAGTTGCATATAGGTGGGCATGTAAATTTATATGGGAATGTACATTTTCACTCAATCATAATAAAAAAATGACACAAGGTACATACTTCACACCATACACAAAAATATGTTCCAAATGGATTAAAGAAGCTACGTGTGAAAACTAAAACCATAAAAGTTATAGAAGAAAACGTAGGACAGCACTATTGGGCCAAGCGTTTAACAACAGATTGTGTAATTCAATACAACACAAACAGCGAATGACAAAGGGAACCTCATAAAAATTTTAAACTTTTGTTCATTGAAATACTTTACTCAAAAAGTGAAATCACAAGCTGTGGACTAGGATAATATCTTTGAAAGCTGTAAGTCCAATAAGAATGTAATAACCAAAATATATATGAAACTTGAGTAACTTAACAACAGGACAACCTAATCATAAAATGGGCTAAGGATTTGAATCAATGGTTTTTCACCAAAGAACATTCAAATGGGCACCAAACACATGAAAAGATGCTCAGCACCATTATCTGTTGGAGATGCAAATCAAAACTACAGTGAAATACTCTTTTCATACCTGCTAGGCTTACAAGAGCCGTGGTGTGCAGTGGTTAAGAGCTATGGCTATTAACCAAAAGGTCAAGAATTCAAATCCACCAGTCACTCCTTAGGAACCCTGTACGGCAATTCTTCCCTGTCCTGTATAGTCACTGTGCGTCAGAAGCATTTTCACAGTGGCAAGTTTTTTTGGGATGGCTAAGATTTAAATAAAAAAACAACAACTATTGGAGCCCTTATCCATTGCTGGTAAGGATGCAGGATACAGCCCTCTTGGCAACACTGTGGCATTTCCTCAGAAAACTAAAAATAGAACTACTATATTACCCAATGATTCTCCTGCTATGTGTATACCCAAAAGGCTTGAAAGCAAAGACTGATACAGAGACTTGTACACTGATGTTAATTGCACACTCCTCGCCATAGCTAAAAAGTGGGAACAGCTTAAATGCCCATCAGTGGATAAATGGACAAACAGAATGTATTGTGTACATAAAAAGGAATACTATATATCCAGTAAGAGAAATGAGCTGTTGATACATGCTACAGGAGCTTGAAGATATAACATGACCCAATCACAGAAGGACAGTGATCATATGACTTCACTTACTTACAAAGAACAAGAATAGATAAATATGTTGACACTGAAGTTTATAAGGAGTAATCTAGGGCAGGAGGGAGGGAGAAAAAGGAGGTTTTTGCATACTGATTTTGGTTTTCAGTGATGGAAATATTGCACTGATTCAGGGTAAGTTTGCATAGCCAGTTGATGTAATTACTGCCAATAAGTTGTACATCCGTTAAACGTTGAATTCGCCACAAATAGGAAAATAGCCAGATTGTTTTTTTTGTTAAAAATTATTCATGCTCGAATTTATACCAGTACTAAGAATGTATAAAAGGAAGTGATACTTCCAAATTCAGTGATACTTTCAAAGCCAGCATAACCCTAATACCAAAACCAGGCAAACACACCACAACAAAAGAAAATTGCAAACCAGCATCACTCATGAATATTGATGCAGAAATTCTCAACAAATCGTAGCCAATGTAATTCAGCACCATATCAAGAAAATAATACACCATGGCCAAGTAGAATTTATATCAGTTATTCAAGGATGATTCAACAGTATAAAATCAATCAGTGTATTCTACCACATAAACCAAAGGAAAGAATCACCCGAGTATCTTAGCCAATACAGAAAAGACATTACTACCCATGCAATAAAATAGAAGGGCAATTAAGAAAATTTGTGTGTATTATAGAATCAAATAAAATAGAAGAGTAGTAAGAAGGAATTATAAAATATAAACATCACAACCCAAAATAACTTTTTTTGAAAAATATAATTTTAGGCTGATTTTTATGGGTATGTGTATGTTTTGTGTGTGCATGTAGTCACGGATGTAATCTTACAGAAATTGTTGGGGTGCATGTTTTGTAATCTGTGTAATTTTGTAATACTTTCTGTATCTGTTAATGTAGAACAAAGTTATTTTTCAGTCTTGCTTACATTATGCAGAGATTGACAAACTATGCCCATGGGCCGTTAGTTTTGCAAATAAAATTTTATTAGAGTACAGCCACACTTACCCGTTTATGGCTACTTTCACACTGCATTGGCAGTTGAGTAGTTGGGACAAAGAACATATGGCCTACAAAATGGAAGATGTATACACTCCGGTCCTTTGCAGAAACGGTTTGCCAGCCTTGCCTCTGTTGTATGTTGTTAGGTGCCATTGAGTTGGTTCCAATTTATAGCAACCCTTAGTACAACAGAACCCTGTGACAACAGAATGAAACACTGCTTGGTCCTGTGCCATCATCACAGTCACTGTACAGCTAAGCCCACTGTAGCATCCACTATGTCAGTCCATTGCATTGAAGATCTTCCTGTTTTTTGCTGACTCTCCGTCTGCCAAGCATGACATCCTTCTCTAGGAGCTGAAGCTCTGCTGTATAGTTCTATGAAAATTTCATTTAACCCACCCCTGACTTTTATGAACCTTCACTGTTTTATATGTAACTATAACCCTGTACTGAACATTCTTACGGACGTTAATCTGACTATTTTCTTAAAGTACAGTCTTAGAAGTTGGTCAAAGGTGATATATATTGATAAATATATAGTTGATAAATATCATCTTGCCATAAAAAACTTGGTTTATACCGGTTTAGATTCCCACCACAGTTGTGCAAAAAAAAAAAATCAGTTCTTTTAATCACATAAATATTATAGGGAGAAATCTTATTTTCATTTTTAATTCTTTATTGTTGAGATGGAATTTCTTGATTAGATGGTTGGCCATACGTATTTTGTGAATTGCTTGTTTGAGATGTGTACTTATTTTTTCTTGGCCTTGTTATAATGTGTTTATCAAGGATATGGCAGATGGAAAAAAAAGATATTGCAGGTACTTTTGTTTGTAATGTCTTGTGGCATAAACAAATTAAAATTTTTCTTAGTTACGTGACTTTGTGATTTCTGCTTAGAACGAACTTCCTGACTCCCATAGAAATAAGCTTTATAAAACGAGTTTTCAGTCCTTCTTAGTGAATGTGGCGATTTTAAAATCACTTTGCAAATTTAACCAGAACTTTGTTTTTTCAACACCAAAGCAAGCTTTCAATATACTGTCACTCTTCAAAAAGTTAAAAAAAAAAAGAAGTTGTATTTCTTATTACGTATGTGTCTGTCTTCCTTTTTCGTGAATTTCTCTTGACTAACACCTAGGAGCAGATGGTGATCTACTTTCGTAATGAAACCCACAGCTGCCTGTCGTGCTTTCATTACAGAAGAAATCTTGAGTCCTTTTTAAAATTAGTTCTGTAGGTCAGAAGTCAGCCTGTCTTCACAATCATCTGTAAAACTAATTTTGAGTGCCTTCAATGTTGCTTGCTAAAGAATGATATGGTAGGATTGGTCTGCAGGTTATATCCAAAGCTTGTTCATGTTTTAAGTAATTTCTGTCATAGCATTCCCAGTAACTGCTGCCTTCAGACCCTTGAATTTCCATATTTCCACAGATTGAGCTCACCTTTCTTTAATCCCTTGTCTACTTATTTTCAAGACAAATGTAAATTTGCAACCAGTTGACATGCTGAGACCTTCTGTTTGCAATCGAGAATATTTTTAGCAGAGGGTGTACTTTTCTAAAGTTGTAAAAATACATAGGTAACACAGAAGTGGCCAATTCAACGTTTTTGTGTGTACTCTTTAGTGATAACAGCTACGTTAATCATGTCGTGTAGCCATCACCAGTGTCTGTTGCCACGTTTCCCTTTGTCATCAACAGAAACTCAGTGCTTCCCCCACCCCCTTCTTCCAGCCTTCAGTAACCACTAGTAAACTTGGGTCTGTATCCCTTTGCTATTCTAGGTCTTTCATATAAGTCAAATGATACAGTAGTTATCTTTTTGTGATTGACTCACTTCACTCAGCTTGTTTCCAAGGTACATCTGTATTACAGCATGTATCAGGATTTAATTTGTCTTTATAGCTGGAGAACCTTAATGACATAGTAGCTAAAAGTTATAGCTGTTAACCCAAAAGCAGTTCAAATCTACCAGGCACTCCTTGGAAACTGTGGAGCAGTGCTGCTCTGCCCTATAGTGTTGCTGTGAGGCAAAGTTGATTATGGGTTTGGTTTTTGGTGTAAATATTCCATTGTACGTATATACCACATTTTGTCTATCCATCTGTTGACAGAGTTTTAGTTTCATTCTATCTTTTAACTATTATAAGTAATACTGCAGTGAACAGTGGTTGTCCATGTGTTATGTTGCTGCTTTAAGTGTCCTGAGTATATACTTAGGAGTGGAATTGCCAGGGCATATGATAGTTCTGTGGGTTTCATTTGTTTGTTTGTTTAGTGTTACTGTGCTTTAGGTGAAAGTTTACGGCACAGATTAGTTTTGCATTGAAAAATTTTTGCATAAATTGCTTTACGCTACTGGTTAACATTCCTTGCAGCATGGCAGTACTCTGCTTTTCCTTTCCTTCCTGGGTTCACCATTTCCATTCATCCAGGTTTCTGTACTTAATGTTGTAAGGAAGCTGTTTTCCACAACAGCTGTAACATTTTGAATCATTTGAGCAATGGATCAGAGTTCAATTTTCTCCACATCCTCACCAATGTTTGTTATTTTCCATTGTATTTGGGGGTAAAGTACTATGTCATTGTGATCTTTGGTTTGTATCTCTATTGTAATGAATGATACTGAATATCTTTTCATGCGTGTATCTTCTTTCATAAAATGTGTCTTCAAAACCTTTTGCCCATTTTGGGGATTTTTGTTGTTAAGTTGTAGGAATTCTTTATAATATTCTGGGTATTAAACTCTTCCCTGATACATGGTTCCACCAAATTTGCTCTTTGTCTGTAGATTGTCTCTTAACTTTGTTGTTAAAGAAGGCACAAGTTTTGGGTTTTTCCCCCAGTATTTTCTTGTGCTTTAAGTGAAAGTTATTAAGACCCGAACATCTGTTTTGTGTTGTCAGTCACTTAACTAATGAGACAGAAATACAGACAGGAAAAACTCCTGGAGCAAGGGAGAGTTGTCATGCATAGTTAGGGATAGCAGGGGGTGCAGTGTGATTTATTTCACCCTGCATGCATCCTAAGTGCAATCACTGTTGGTCTGTTCATCTGCAGAGAGGTGGTATAGGCAGGCATCTGGTCATGTACTATTTAGGCTTTGCTGAATTTGCTTTCCGGAACATTAAAAGCCAGGTGAGAAGTAAGCAGTCTGTGTTTACTGCCCTCATTGACAGGCATTATTACGGTGCCAAACAAAGAAAGAGTATATCTCTGGGGTAGAATTTTGCTGCTGGAAGATGGCACGCAAATGTCTCTGTTTCATGGAGCTGAGTGGTTTTGTCTCATTACATATTTAGATTTTCTATGGTTTCTATATGAACAGAGACACCTGGGCCAGGGTCTGTGTTTCCTACCCATGACAGCATGGCTGTTCTTATTTCCTTCTAGGCAGACTCAGTGGGATCCTCCTACTTGGGAAAGCCCAGGAGATGATGCCAGCCTTGAACATGAAGCCGAGATGGACCTAGGAACCCCAACTTATGATGAAAACCCCATGAAGGTGAGTGTGCCATCAAAACATGTTTCGTGATACTTTGGGAGTCTCTATATTCTGTAATATCAGTAGCCACAGAATCTTGGGATTCTTTTTTTCTTTATTTTGAAAAGTTACTTACGTAATAAATATTCGATGAGGAGTGATTGTGCATCTAGCCAAGTGCCCTCGAGTCGGATCTACAAAATGTAAAAGGATGTTATGTCGTAAATAAATAAATGAATGCACTTCTCTGTCAGTTGCCCTTGTTTTATCACATGTCTCCCTCTTGAGGTAAATACTGTTCTTTCAGTGCGTTGGTTCTCTGTCAGGCCATTTTGGCTTTCAGGGGTATTTGGTAATGTTTAGACACATTCTAGGTTGTTAACAGCTGCAAGAGTACTGCTAGAGAACAGGTCTGAAAATGACATTGTGGCGGCGTCTGACCTGCTGTAACTTCACAAGGGAAAAGAGAATCAAGATCAGCAGCCCAAGGCTGATTCCCATGAGGAAGAGATCAGACATGCCTCTTGTGCCTTTTTTTTTAACCAATTCTGACACCCAGCGTCCCTCCCGTGGCACTCTCTACTTCTCTGCTAGGTTGAATAATTCATTGCGGTGGCCACACAGAACTCAGAGATGGTGCTCACAGTTGGTACTCACAGTTGTGGAGCTTATTAGGGAAGCAACAAGTTACATTTCAGATTCAGAAACGCTCAGCATGCAGTTTTTTAGTCAGGATACTTCTCAGCCATGCCCACAGACAATGTCTCTCTATGGCCCTTTGGCCTCTTGGCACCTCATCCTAGCCTCTGCCTGACTGTGCGTGGTAAATGTTCCAAAGCTTTGTTAGTTCTGTCTGTAAAGTGCCCAGAGGTACCCAACTCTAGCTCCCAAAGACCTAGCTCCACCAAATGCCTGAAGGCATCTTACTCTGCCAGCAAGCTGCCTGCCTGAAGGCACCTAGCTTTCTTGCTCTGAAGTGCAGGAAGCCCACTGTGTTGTCTCCTGCCTCTGCTCTGGCTGCTTCTCACCATCTTTGGTGTTTCAGCTCTCTCTCTATCTCTGTCATTATTAGCAACCTGTCTTTACGCTTGATGGACCACAGGTACATCATTTGCATAGTCAGACGCAGTTTGGTTACAAAGGCTACAGCTAGAAAGGCCGTATTAGGTAACTCACTACACTTCACCAGGAAACCTGTTCAGCATCTTTTAACATATAGGAGAGTCCCTGCAGCAAAGAACTGTCTGACCCAAAACGGCAGTATCACAACCTCACTTTGGTGTGTGTTCTTTCAGGACTTTCTACCAACACACACATGTTTTTCTTTCTTTTTGTTTTGAACATACAAATAGAATCATGGTAGTAAAATTCTGCGTAACTTTTAATCTCTTTTGTCTTGCTAATTCAGATAGATCTTATGCCACACAGTTAATAATGACTGTATGTGGTTTCTTTTCAGGTAGATTTTGACTCTGAAGTCTTAATTTAGTGGTATGGTTGAATATTTTATCATTTTGGGACTGGTGGATCTGAAATGAAGTTAAACTGTCTGCATTAAAATCTTGCCAGAGAAATGTAAAAATTCCTTTTTTTTTTCCCTTAAAGACCTAGGGCGGAGATACTTTACTGTGGAAATAAAATTTTAGAGCAGAGAAGTAAAGAATGCTTATTCCTGATCTCTCCCTCTGATATGATAGTAATTAAAATTAAAAGTCATATAAAACAAAATACTCAGTGATTTAATTATAACTGTTTGTACCCCGTCTTGCTCAGTAGTATCTATAAGGATGAAGTGTCTTGAGTGAGATCAGAAACTATATAGTTGAAACCCTAAACAATAATTTTTTTAAAGTAAGAAAAGTTGCCTAACTAAGTCTGTGGGGAGAAATGAAAAAGGGAGAGGGAAGAAATTAAGGGCTGGAGTGAGGGGAGATCTAAGTGGAAACAAACCCATAGCTTCTTTTGTGTCGTATTCGTTTTGAGTGGAAAATCACTTTATTGACCACACATTTAGCTAGCATTTGTCAAAAAAACACACACTTATCCACTTCATTCCAGCAATGGTGCTGCCATATTTTCTTGAATCATTCAGGAATATGTCCAGGATTGTTAAGCAGTTGTCATTTAAATTACCTGGAAACTTAGAAACAAATGAACAAAACCTTTACAAAACTTTGTTTGCAGACTTCTGTAGGTAAAGGTTTATCTTTTGAAAAATAAACAGGGATTTGAGAAGCGATCTCTGGCTCTGGAATACAACTGATCTCTGGGGCCATGTTTGTGAAGCAGTGGGAAAACTTATTTGTGCACGTGGCCATGCTTGGGGACACCTTTAGCTGTTAATCAAGATTCACTGTTTTGGTCTGTGTGTATACATCATGTTAGGCTCTATTTTTGCTTATATAGTGCTCAAGAAATCAGACTTGCTTATGTGGAAAGACTTTGCTCATTGCAAAATCTGAAATTACAAATGGGCAAAGGCCTTAAAGAAGGGCAGGCTGAGCAGTTGAACTTCCATTTTCTGTCTGGGTGATGGGAAACCTTTGATGTGGTTTGAGCAGTGACATGATCAGATTTGCCTTTTAGAACGGTCTCTGGTAGAGAAGATGAACTGGAGGGATTGCCTGTGTGGGAGGAGGTTCCTAGGTCTGCTTAGCACAGTGTCCAGCCTTAGCACTAGACATCACCTGTTAGAAATGCAGAACCTTAGGCCACACCCAGTACCTGCTGAAGCTAAACAAGGTTCCCAGGCAGTGCACACACATTAGTCAGGTAATGGGCCGTATTGTGTATGACTGACTACAAACCCACTGCCAGAGTCGGGTCTGACTCACTGTTACCCTAGAGGTCAAAGTAGAACTGCCTCATAGAGTTTCCAAGGAGCGCCTGCCTGGTGGATTTGAACACCAACTTTTCGGTTAGCAGACATAGCGCTTAACCCACTACACCACCAGAGTTTCTATGATTGACTGTAAGAGATGTGTAATTCTAGAAACTTATTATATACACACCACCCAGAATGAGTGTGTTTATCAGGTTACTTCTTCCCTTTTTACTACCATAGGGTATGTGTGTGCGCATGCTTGTGCGCACACTGGGGTGTTGCAAGTGCAGTGCCTGAGTCAGCGTTTAATAGCTTTAATTTTGGATCCAAATACACATTTCAAATAAGCAGTGGCTTAAGATAAATCCCACGCTTTTATACCTTTAGAATTATTAGATCTCTGTGATAATGTTTTTGTGTTTAAGTTTTTTTTTTTAATTTAGAAAATATGGTTATAGAAATAATAGCTAAAATTTATTGATGTGCTTATCACTGACGAGTCGGTTATTGGTCATTCCTCTAGAGAAGGAGGCTTGGGTCCCCAGCTTAACTGCTTTACTGCCCTCCCGTGCTGGGCCAGCTCACCCTCTGGAGCTGCCTCCAGGGTACTGTAGTTGCCCTGTCAGATCAGTTTCTCTGTTGTCCAGAAGCAGAGTCACTCCCAACTCTTGGGAAATCACAGATTCCCCCTGATACCAAGCCTTCCTCCTTCTGCCTTACTGCTTCAAACCTGTCCCTGCCTATACTGGCTGCCTTGCACCACCTCCCTCTTGTCTTGAGGTTTTTAAATGCTGTAAAAGAATATGGATTTTACTCTGTGTGTAGTGGGAAATCTTTGAATAGTTTTGTCAAGTTTGTTGTCAGTCTCTGCCGTAGGCTGATGCTAGGAAAACAAGTTAATGTTCTGTTCTTAACTGAACATTGAACAGTGAATGTTCACTATTTGATGTGAATTTCTGTTGAATGATGTTTACATGAAATATTCTGATGGTCTTTGAATATGAATAGTGAGCAAGCTAAAAGAGCGTATCTGTGAATCCACTGGAGCGCTGAGTCCCCAACTCTGGGGACCCATGGGAGCAGGGAGAAGCCTGACTAGCACCCCCAGCCGAAGGCTGCCCATGCCTGTGGGACTCCGTGTGTGGTGGCAGTGCTAACGGGAATCACCTGCCCTTAGGGATGTTTCCACTGCTTAATGAAGAATACCTTTGGCCATGTGTGAAAGAGAGTCTTTCTTCAGGGGATTTTCAAAATTCATTCAAAGAGGATAACAAAATGTATGTGCAGCTTTCTATAAGCAAATATTCAAAAACATGTTGATATATGCTTGTGGTCCTTGGGGTGCAATGAGTTCTTTCATGTGGTCTTTTGCCTTCGTTCTTTGAAAACCCAACTAAGCCCTGAGGAGTTGCCTTGCCCTAGTTTTCAGCCCCAGAGGGTTTGTTCTTCTTTTCCAGGTTGGTAGACATTTCCTGGACAAGCCGTAAACAACTTGACTTTTCCTCTGGACCTGGGCTGTAGCCTGTCCTATGGTCAGCATGTGCCTTGCGCTGATCATTTGGTGTAACAGAGGAAACCAGGTGACTGTATAGCCTAGTATGCAAATGAAGAGCCCATGTCCTACTGAGAGGGGACTGGTTGTTTTACAGCCCTTGCTGGGAAGGGCTGTGCCTTGAAATTGACAGTTTTGAATATTTGCAGCCAGCCCAACAGAGGTTTTTCAGACAGGAAGAAACAGGAAGGAAGAACCAGAGAGTAAGGAAGCAAGCAATCTCCTACAACAGTGGTAACCCAGGTTTAAAGGGCTGTACTACTGAAGGCAGCGAGAGGCTCAGGAGGTACCTTGCAGCAGAGTTGGTGGTGACAGATGGCAAGACCAGGCGGAGGCCTGAGTGTCCAAGGGCAGCTGAGAGATCTGTCCCACACTGAAGAAGGGAGACTTTTTCTACCGAATCCTGAAGCCTGAATCCTGAGTTATAGCTTGTTGCTTCTGATCCCAAATTGTAACCTTTTGCTTTACTAATAAACTGTATTTGTGTGTTCTGTGTGACCCACTGCAGTGTATTACTGAGCCCAACAAAGAAGTAGAAAGTGTCTTGGGAGGGACAGCTGGTTTAAGAATTGGTAAAAAGGTTGGAGAAGGGAGATAACCTGGTCACTACCTCAGAGGACTCAACCTTGGGCTGATGCTGATGATAGTTCCGTCTCCTTCCCTTCCTGAAATTAAAGGCATTCAGACACCATTCCACCATGATTTTTATGCATTGAATAGCTGAATTTTGTCTTGGATTAAAGTGTATTGGGCTTTATTCTGGTAGCCAGTTAAGTTTGATTCTGTAGAGACTTGCTTGTCATCGTTGTTAGATTGGGTCTGGACCAGCCTCTCCTGGAGAGTAACTCCTAGGGGGTAGCCATTGTGGAATCGCCACTGAATGTCCCCGTCTTAACACAAGGATCTCTCTGCTCTAGCTTCAAGCCCCCTTGGAGTGCTGGGACTGTTAGCTTCCATCTGCCTGATGGCTTGGATTTTTGCCTGACCTGGGAGTCCCTGGGAGGTACACAGGTTGCTGCACTTGGCTGGTAACCTAAAGGTTGGAGGGTTGAGTCCTCCCAGAGGTACCTCAGAAGAAAGGCCTAGAACTCTACTTCCAAAAAAGCAGCCATTAAAAACTTGTGATAGAGATAGAAACCTGGGGCAAAAACTCTGTGTTGTGTGCTTCCTAGCCTTCTATCTCTGATTTGTCAATTTTCTTTTCTTGTATTTCTAATGAGAGACTGCAAACCAAAGTCCTGTGTTCTGTTACTAACGTTCTGATTTGTGTGCAGTATATGAAGAAGCAAAGGAGCTCTGATCTTCCAGTCGTTTGGGCCCTGGAGGATGAGTCAAAGGCTTGAGGTGTCAGTCTGTGGACCACTTTCCAAACCGTTGTCTTCCAGCGGATCTAGTCTTAGTTGGTCTTGAATAGCTAGGGACTTACATGCTTCCACCCTTTGTAATCGTTTTAGAATCATGTTTACATAGTTAACATCTGAGTAGACAGGAGAAGGATGCCTATGGGGCTGCCTTCATTCTTCTGCTTCCTTTTTTTGTCTTTAGGCCCTTTATTTACATTTCATTTTCCTTGGAATTACAGACTGTGCCATTATAGGTTTTCCTTAATTCGCAGACCCTGTGTAGGATATTGGGGATGGGGGAGAAATAAAACTGCGAGTCATAGTCTTCAGGTAGTTAAGTCGAAGGAAATAGCCGCTCCATAGACCAATAATACAGTGTGTTAATTGCTGTGGTAGATGTGTCCTAAATGCTGTGGGAGCACACAGTGACATGTGATGCTGTCTCAGAACATATGCATTTACCTATAGCTGAGGTGAGCAAGAAAGAGCACTCCAGGTGGATAAAGCAGGTCCTGCAAAGATTTAAAAGTGGGACACGGCAGAACATAGATAGGAGACAGTAATTTTGTATGGTGTCCTTCTGATACATGTCACATGCTACTGATGTGGTTATTGTATGGGAGGTTCTTGGAAGCCAAGAAGTGCTTTTTAAAGCGGGGGAGTCAAGCAATGAATTGTGGGTGCTTTTGGTGAAACCAGCCCATTTGAAAAGGTGAGAACAAAAGCCAGGACATCAGCCTGGTGAGTGTTACAGTATTTCTGGCAAAGTGAGAGAGACCAAACTAATAGTGGACATACTGGGGACTCACCTGACAGGTAGCTCTTAGGGCAGAGCAGCCAAATGAGTGGGTAAGAAACTTCAGGGTCCACCCGCCTTGTTTTTAGCTTGGGCAAATAAATTCCTGTTAATAAGCTTAGGGAATGCAGAATAAAACACAGGAGGAAGTGAAAAAGTAAGTTGGTTGTAGAATTGGAAATCCCTGTTGGATTTAAGGTAAGAATGGCAGGCAGCCCTGTCTAGGTTTGAGTCCTCAGTACATTAGTGGTGGTTGGAAATGCAGGAGTGCATGACATGACTTAGAGCAAGGGTGTGAGGAAATGAGGGTTCTTTGAAGTGCCGTGCGGTGCTAGCCAAAAGATCAGCAGTTCGAATCTTCCAACTGCTCCTGTGAAGCAATTGTACTGTGTCCTGTAGGTCACTGTAAGTTGGAATCGTCTGTGTGGCAACAGATTAGTGTGGTGCTAGATGACTAGTATTGACAATTTTGGTGAGGAGGCTAATGTCTGTGAGAGCCCCCCTCTCCCCACTTCCTGGTGACTTTATACTCCATTCTGTCGTCCATCGTAGAGAGTGTGGGATCAGAATTCTTCAGTCTTCCTTTGATAAACCCCAACTTGAATCACTGCTGACTGCTTAAACAGCTGACATAACAGCTGTTTGCTTAGTGCTACATTCAGTCATGTAGAGGTACAGTGTTAAAAAAGGAGTTGCAGACTATTTGTCAGGTTGAGGGAGCTGCAGAGGGTGGGACTGTGGGTTAAGAGTCTTTTCAGTTGATGATCTCATCTTGTTTGAAGCTAGAGGGAATTCGCAAAGTGATTCCATATGAAATCACTTGCTGTGATGAGAGGAAACTAGGAAATGCCATTTAAGAGAGCATTATCACAAGCCAGAGCCTAGACCTCTGCAGAGCAGAAGTTTAAGTTGTCCAGTAAGTACAGCCTGGTCATCAGTTGGAGACCAGAGGGAAATACCAAGGTGGCCCTGTACTTTGAGGCCAGGTGCACAGGATGCGAGGCCTGCTGAAGTCTCTGGGATCTTAGTTCCTGGTTTGTGGTGAACTCCCCTTTTCTCTGAGTAAAACAGATGGGGCACACATGTAATCCAGTCAGGCCTTGAATGTTATTGCTAGGAAGTGCCTGAGAGACCTCTTTGTTCCTGCTGCTCCCCTCCCCTTTGATTTCTTGACCAGCTGTGGTGCAGTTGAGTGCCTGCTCAGAACCATATGGTGAAATTCTTTTGCTCTTTCTGCTGCCCGAGATGGTAGCAACTCCAGAACAATACACCGAGTTTTTATTATTTTCAAAGATTCTTCTTTCTTAGTCTTGCATGGATGTTTACATGATAATGCAGGTGTACATGTGCATTCATGAGTTTAGGCTGAATTGTGTGTGGAGTATTTCCGGTGGCTCAGCTGCTTCTGTGTCGTGATTCAGATTACTCTGAAAGTTACAGTCCCTCATTGAATGTATTTCACATTCCAGTAGGTAGCAGTTAAATTTCATGGAGAGAGAAGTGTTAGCTGGATATATTCTTATCTCCTCTGTTAGGACTCGTTTTTGTAACATCTCAGGCTACACTCAGGTTCCAAGGCACATGAGCTTTGTGACATGCTTCTGTCTGGATGCATAATAAAGGGTGCATGTGTTGTTACATAGTCACTTGGTTTCCAGAATTACCCAACAAATTTAGTCATTGGCAACTAAGCCAAAAGGGTTCAAGCTTTACCTTGGGTAACGTGAAGCTGCTTTGGCCTCCCTGAACATAGTTCAGACCAGATTCCCTGAGAATCCATTTGTGCCACAGGTGAAGGCTGACAGTGGAGGCAGTAAGCATCCGCTGTCTGCAGGGTGCTCTGCCTACAGGTAATCTGTCCTCTCATTGGGCCACTGCTTGTGTACATTCCTGGAGAAACAAGGTAAACCAGTTCTCGCTGAGGACCTACCTTTTTATGCATCGTAGCCCCCTCCCTCTTCTCTGGTGAGGTCCTAGAATCACAGACTCCCAGGACGCTTGCTACATGCTTGACCAGTAGACATTCACTGGTCCAGTCTCATGCCTTTCCTGTGCTAAGAGTTGTTAATTGACACTGGACATTTGGGGAGGTTAGTTATACTTTGTTTTTAAAAGTTTGAGAAGTTTATATGTTGTAGAAATGCTTAGATATTTTAAATGACACCTGTGGGGGTAGGGGAATGCCACCATTTTTCATGTCAGTTGCTTTTGAGGTGCTGTCCTTTGCTCCGATTTGGGTCCTGCTCTGGTTTGGTGACTTTTACTAAGTGTTAACCAGGTACAGAAATGATTTCCCATGCCTTTTGCAGACAGTAGACCACGAAGAGGGGGGTGCATTCGGATACTCCCTGGTACTTCATTTTGTTCATGATTTCTGTGCTTTTGAGACACTTTGTGTGAGCATTTCTCTGTCCCAGTTGCTTGGTGCTCAGAAGGACCAAGAGAGCTCCTAGACAGAGCTCAGTGGAGTACGCTCCCTGACTGTGTTTTTAAAGCCCTACCAATCCCACAAGTCAGAGATTAAATTAAAAAGCTATTACATCTACACTGGATTCATGTAGCTTTCTGAACACGTGAGCCATTCAGAGGGAAGCAGAACATTCCTGCTCACACAGTGTGCTTGCTGCGGGCTTGGCCGCTTCCCTGGGGCCAGGAGCCTGGACTTGGTCATCAGCCCCAAAGGGGCGTCTGCACTTGGTGCTGTTCATACCCACTTCTGAGTTCAGCCAGAGAACAGCTGGGGACAGTTTCCTTGGCTTATTCATGCGATGCTTGGGCCTTGTTACCCAAGGTCTTGTTCTGATACACACCTACACTTTGTCTGCAACTAAACAAATAAGTAGAATCCCACACTGAAACATTTGAAAATAGTTGTTTTTTGTTTTGTTTCCTGAAAACAGAGGCTGTCTGTTTCTACTTCCTGCCCTGCTCTTCCTTCTCTTTTTCCCACAGCTAAGGGAGGAAAGGAGAAGAATAAAGAACATGGAAAGTTGTTTTGTTTCTTTTAACAAACCAGAGAAAGCTGATTTATAGCAGCCCAAAGCCAAGGGAGTGCCGCCTTTGCCTAGGGCTAGGTCAGGGCACAGGGAGTTGAGTATCTTCACCGGCACCTTCGTGTTGTTTATGGAAAGGGCAGAAGCAAGGGCGGGGAAGTAGAAAAAAATCTCTGCTCTAAATCTCTAGCAAAAAAACATCTGCAGCTTCTAGATCCATCTAAAGTGACTTGTATTCAGAGGAATGTTTGTAATTACTCTTTCCCATGGAAAAGTTCACTTACTGGGAAAGGGCTTGGTGGTTGGCTGGGGTGGGCAGAGTTGGGGGGGTGGCCTGCTTGGCAGGTACTCTGAATGCCGGAGCCTCCAGCCCCTACCTCTAGGCAGTGCCTAGTTAGGGAGAGCTGCCAGCCCTGCTCCCCGGCACTGTTGGAATGGAGTGTTCCTGGCTGTGTCACCATCTTGCTAGCTTAGGACCGTCTGCTCATGTGCTCCCTGTCTTAGATAACCCTACCTGCCCCTCCCCTGATCACTTTTTTTGCCCTAGACACATCTTTATAATAAAGAGGCAAATGGGTTAATGAGCAAAATCAGTAACAGAATTTATAAATTCATCTTTGCATGTTACAGAAACATCTCCACTGGCAAGGGAGATAAATATACTTGCAGTCAGATCATGATCAATGTACAGTGTGTACACAGCAGAGTCAGCAACTGCTGGGAGGCCAGAACTGTGGGTCTGAAAAATCTACGTCCGTGAAGCCCTGTCACTCTCCCTTAGGGAAAGCAGCAGCAGCAGCAGCTTGGCCTGGAAGGCGCTGGAGGAAGGGGTGCTCATCCTCCCACCTTAAAACTATAGCCCCTGTGCCCTAACTCCCCTCTACTCCCCAGCCAGTCTGCTGGTGGCCTGCTGGCACAGTGACCGGAGCACTCAGCTGCTGCTCACTAGAAGGCTGGCAGTTCTGGTACACCAGCAGCTCCCTGGGAGCAAGATGTGGCAGTCCGCTTCTGTCAAGGTTTATAGCCTTGGAAAGCCTGTGGGGCAGTTCTCTTCAGTTACGGGCCCGCTGAGTTGGGATTGACTCTGTAGCAGTGGGCAGGTTAATCTCTTGATAGCTGCTTAGTCTTTCCATTTCTCATCTGGAGGTAGGAGAAGCCTCTGGCCATTCCTGCCTTTAGAAGAAAGTTGGTGAGCATCCAAGGGGGCTGGAGAGACTTGGATGGTGGGCCGGGGTACGGTTCTAGTTTAGGGGAGAAAGATTTTTTGGAACATGTTTTGCATCTCTCCTGAGATCCTGTAGTGTCAGAGCTGTACGAAAAGTCGTTGGTGGAGCTCAAGCCCAACTTGACAGTCAGACAGGGACCGAGTGGTCCAGGGTCAGACAGCATTATTCCTCTGCAGAGACAGTGACCTCAAAACAAACTGGAAGTGGTTGGCATATGTCAGGTATGTAGCTGCGACTTCAAGTGGAAAGTTAGAGCCAGCTGACAAGATGGACTCACAGGATAAGAATAGTGACAGCGTCCAGGTGGAGCCCAGTTTGATGTGCTTGAGCCAGGACTGCTAAATAGAGCCTACTACCAAGAGTCAGATGTCCATTGGGGCAAAGAAAGGAAGGTCCTGGGACAGAGGACCTTGCTGAGCTGACTTACCATGACAGCACTGTTACATTTTCTCCTCCAATTTAGACTTCAAAAAAGCCCAAGACAGCAGAAGCAGACACCTCCAGTGAGCTGGCCAAGAAAAGCAAAGAAGTATTCAGAAAAGAGGTAAGGTTTGGGTGGTGCGTGTGGCCTCTGAGCTTGGTGGACCGAAACCTGAGCCATTCCTGTCCTTGTCCCAAGCTCAGAGATCTGCCTTCCACAGTTTAGCCGAGAACAGAGGGATTAGCTTGTATGTCTTGCTAAAGTGCTACTCTTCCTCGTGAGGCTCCTCACGTGCCTCTCTTGTGGCATGATTGAAGCACCTCTGCAGCGCACACTTCACTGTTGTCTCATGAGCCTTGGAAGCCACCTAAGGCAGATGCGAGCGGCTTGTGGTGGAGATCACCTTGTGTTTGTGCTGGGTCTGTAGCGTGTGGTCTTTCATAACTGGGTAAGCTTTCATATCCATTATCTCCTTCTGCCTTCACAGTAGCCCTGAGGTAGGCAAAACAGGGATTGTGTTCCTGTTTTGCCGGTGAAGGCCTCTGAAGCTCAAAGAAGGCAAGTTATAGCCGGAAGACTTGAATGCAGGCCTGCTGGCTCAAAGTCCAGTTCTCTTTCTGTGATCTCATTTGGCTGCCTAATCAAAAAGGAATTGAGGGGAAGCAGCTTCTCTCCATGCCACTGGGAAATTTATTTCCAGCCACAGGACACTGAACTTCTCTGCCTCTGAGCCTCTAGATTCTGAACTGCAGTGTTGATTCATTGGTTAGAGGGGCTCACAGTCTCTTGGAACATAGGTCATGACAGATGTGCGAAGAGTGTGCTACCATGGTAAGGGTGGTGGCCACTACCCTGGGTGTCAGGAAGGGTTCTTAAAGTAGGGGTGGGACTTGGCCAGGTAGAGCAGGATGGGGCATAACTTAAGGCAGTAGGATATATAGGAGCGTAAGAAGGAGCATTGTGCCTTCCGGGGAGTTGAGCCTGTCATGGGGGTGTGTGCAGGATGTTGGAAGGTGAGCATGTAAGGCTTCTGTTCTGTAGGTTACAGGGAACCATTGGAACTTTTTAAGAAGTGGACCATGAAGGTCTTCTAACTATATTTGGGGAATGAGTTGGTGAAAAAAGGCTTATCAAGGGATAAAATTTCATTTTTCACTGTCACTGTGTGAATAGTATTGGTGTTTCAGTTCACCCAACCAGCAACTGTATATTTAGTGTCTACCATGCTTTTCTTTGTTCTCTGAATTCCTGAAGAGCATGGCTCACTGAGTTTCAGGAATGTTCATCTGAGTTCCAGGTTAGTGCCCATTTGGGCACTCTCCCTGATGAGGGGGTTATCCCTGGCCCCCCTTTGTGCTTGGACCTTAACACCACCGATACTTTCAGAAGTGAGAGCCTGTGTCTGTGGTCACTCCACAGCCACTGGGTAGTACAAACACTACAGACACAATCCAGGAGGATGTTGGAACCAATGGAAGTAATTCTAGAGGAATGGAAAGGATCTTCCCGCAGGCACACCATGCTTCCGTCTGCCTCCCATGGCTATGGTGTAAATCAAATGAAGTGTGATACATACAGAAACTAAGGAACCTTCCAGAACAAAGTCCCTGGGTGTCCTCCTAGGAGCTTTGGAATATATGCTGTGTCCTGCCTCCAGGGGCCAGGGAACCTAGCTACAGGCATTTACAAGATTGCGGACGGAAGCTTCAGTGTTGTAAGACAGTGAAGTCCTGCTGCTGGCTCATTGTACTTGTTGCACTCACTCAGGCTTGCACCGTCCATCAGAGCTATTTCCCTGTTAGGGCTTGAGCCAGTATCATTTGCTCTTGTATCCCACTGGAATACTGGTATTCTTTGGTCCAGACCAGCCAACCCAGAGGAGAAAAGGGGAAGGATGGCTGGCTCTCCATGCTGCCTTGCCTGATGATGTGCTCAGCACAGCTCCTTGCTCTCTCTGGATTAGTGAGCAGTGTGTTCTCTTTCCCCGACCTGCAGATGTCCCAGTTCATTGTCCAGTGCCTGAACCCTTACCGGAAACCGGACTGCAAAGTGGGAAGAATTACCACAACTGAAGACTTCAAACACCTGGCTCGCAAGGTACTCTCCCAGCCTGTGGTCTGTTAGTGTTGTGGACTACCATGTACCTTCTAAAAAGACCCCTCTCATCACAGAAGCTGTGGTTCTTCTTGCCAGGTGACAGAGCCTGGAGACCCAGAGAAGGGAGGGAAGGTAGAGGGAGGACCTTCTCTTTTGAAAGCAGAAGTTCTCTAGGAAACTTCTCAAGCTGAGTTTTCTCTTTCTGGTAACAGCGACACCAGGCTATCCCCAACCAACCCCTTTATTCAGGTTCCCCGCCACTTACCTCTTATGCAAGTCCCCCACCAACCCCCTCACTCGAGTTCCAGTCTCAGTGTGAAGGCCTCTGGGGCAGTAGGCTGGGTTACCACCCCCAGTCCTCTCTGCCTGCTCCCTGCCGTGTTGTTTCCACTCTGATTGGTGGCCATGGTCTCTCTTCTGTGCCCTGGACAGCTGACTCATGGTGTGATGAATAAAGAGCTGAAATACTGTAAGAACCCTGAGGACCTGGAGTGCAATGAGAATGTGAAACATAAAACCAAGGAATACATCAAGAAGTACATGCAGAAGTTTGGGACCGTGTACAAACCCAAAGAGGACACTGAATTGGAGTGACTTACAGGGCCAGGGTGGGAAGGCGAGTGATGATGTAGGACAGACTCAGGAGAAATCCTGTGGGCTTTCTCCGTCCCACCCCACTGTCAGGGCTTGTGCTACTGATGACATGTCACCCTGGGGAATTTCAAATCCTGCGGATTTCAACTGAAAGCCACAAAAATGGGCTCCATCTACAAGTGATCCCTAGTCATGAGCTGCTGGGGCTGTGGTTAGAGGCCAGCAGAAGCAAGGGTTAAGGGAAGACCCTTCCCTCCAAGACCCTGGCCCAGGCCTGACCCCCCTCCTCAAACTGGGTCTCCTCCTCGGCGGTGCTGTCAGCGCACAGACCCATGCGCATCCCCACCCCACAACCTCCTCCCCGGAAGATCTGTATTATATTTTAATGTATATGTGAATATATTGAAAATAATTTGGTTTTTCCTGGTTTTTGTTTGGTTTTTGTTTTGCTTTTAGCTTCTATGTGCTAGGATCAGAGGAAGGCTTTGTAAGGATGGTTTAAGTTCTCCTGCAAGGTTTCGTTTGTTATCATGTAAATATTCCAAAGCAGGCTGCCTTGTGGTTTTGGCCAGCCTTGTGCTATGTTGATAAGATTGATTTACTGCTTAAAATCACTTTACTTTATCCAATTTTTACTGAACTTTTTATGTAAAAAATAAAATCAATTAAAGAACTTGCCATTTGTTTTTCCTAAAAGTTAATCCAGTCATGATGTGAGTGTGGGTGGGCAGGGACAGGCTGGTGTGTTCACATGCTGGCACGCTTGTATGTAGTTACATCACTGGAGAGTGAAAGGAGGAAGGATGTCTCAGGCTGGATTTTTTAGAGACCACCACCATGAAAGCATGTAAATAGACACCAATTTGTATCAAGGAAATGGCTGGTGGCAGTTATAGAGGCCGGAACGTCCCATCTCTGTGGATCAGTATATGGGCTTCTGCTGAATCATGTAGACTTGGGCTGGCGAACCCCAGGTTGACAGGCAAGACCTCAGGTAAGCTGCTAGCTTGGGTCCCAACAACTGGAGGTTAGATGAACAGGAGCCAGAACCAAGAAAAGCTCCCAAGTCTTGCCAGAACATCTGTTTGTTTTCAGATGCAGGCCACACACCCAAGGAGACACCTTTTCAACTGATTTAGCAACTCACATGAGGTCCTGTCCTGGGGGTGACCACATTATCAGATCTCAGCAGGGAAGTGATGACAACATTGTGCAGCTGCCAGAACACCGGGAGTCACATTCCAGCCAAGTTCGCACACAGCCTTCACTATCAGAGAGAGTGATCATAGGTGTGTGGCACCTAAACTTCAAGTCTGAGATTAATCTGTCAGATTGGAGATTATCACAGGCCTTGTTCCCTTCAGGTGTGTGCCAGTTACTGACTTGTGGGCTTGGGATATTGTGGCTGTGCTCCTGGGTGACATCAATTTGAGCACGAACGGCAGAGTAAGAGAAAGCACCTTAGAGTCTCACTGGTGCCGGGTGTCTTCACACTAAACAGGTGACTCGAGAAAGGTACATGTGTCTTCCCCTTCATACCTCCTGGCTGGAGAGAGGTGTTGAGTCTCTTCAGAGGCTCTGCAGATACACTGCAGTGGTCATATGATGTTTGGGCTCCCTGGCCTCCCACTGTGCCCCTGACACTGGAGCAAGGATAGGAGAGGACTGAGAAAAGGTTACAGTGCACGGTTTGTGACAGGAGTGGCTACTGTGGACAATTTCCTGTAGGCCACAGGGTTCAGTGGAGCCCTCCGCCAACCCCCATGGACCAGTTGTCAGAGTACCAAGGAGTGCCACGGACTGAAGGTCACTTCACGCCAGACTGGGATCCCTGTTTGCAAAGAGTCTGATCCTGCTTGATGCTCACCAGGGTGTTGTGCTCACTGCACCAATGGCCTTGGAGAAGAGGCAAGCCCAGGCTGTGACCTGCCGAGACTCTGGGGAAGAGGGCAGTAGTTAGAGCACTACCTGCCCCCGAAGCACACTGTGCTCAGCACTTGAAGATCAGGATTCAGCTCATTTAATCCTCCCAACAACCCTGAGGGTCAGGAATTGAGGGTCAGAGATTGGTATTGTTCAGTGAGAAAAGAAGGTTTAGGTTCAGCAGCACATCCAACATCATAGTGTGAGAGTAGTCTTCAGTAGTCTTCAGAAAATTGAACCTATGAATCCTGGCTGTAGGAGAAACACCACCATATACTGGACACTAGTTTATTTCCTGAGAACATTGCCCCACCCCTTCACAGTATTGCCTTCTAGCTGGTACTGTGCCATTGCACTGTTCTATGAGTCCAGTTGCTTCACAGTGGAGAACCCCACTGAGTTCCATGAGAACTTCATTTCCTGTGAAGTGAGTCACTTGAACTGAGATGTTAGTGTGTTGGATACCATGATGGTAGAAAAGGCATTATATAAGTTCTTGGATAATTTTGGCAGAAGCATTACGTGTAGAGAAAGCAAATACATATCCAGAGTAAGTGTCTCTTCCAGTCAGAATAAAACTTGCTGTCCTTTGTGTGATGGAAGTGGTCCAGTGTGATCAACCAGCCACCAGGTTGCTGGCTGATCCCCTTGAGGGATGCTGCTGTGTCAGGGACTCAGTGTTGGTCTCTGCTGCGGGCAGATTCAGCACTTAGCAGTGGCTGTACACATGTTGGCTTGGGTGAGTAGAAGTCCACATTGCTGAACCCATGCATGCCCTCCATCCCTGCCACCATGGCTGCTTTGTTTGAGCCCACTGGCCAATGATGGCAGTGGCAGGGGAAAGAGGATGACTGATTTCCACATCATTCTATCTACTGGATTGTTAAAAATTTCCTCTTCCAAGGTCACCCTTTGGTGAGCATTCACATGAAACACAAATATCTTTACTTTGGCCCATTTGGAGACGTCTGTCCACATACCTCCTCCCCATACCTCGTCACCAGTTTCCAATTGTGTTCCTTCCAGGTCCCTGACCATCCAGCCAAATTATCAGCCACAGCCCCAGAACTACTATACAGTCACACATCTGGCCATTTCTCCTTCCAAGCAAAGTGAACAACCAGGTGCACTGCTCAAAGTAAATCCTCCATTGGGAGGATTTACATTCACCAGTGCACTGTTGCTGCTGTCCACTTTAAAGTAGTGCCTACGTATCACACAGAACCATCTATAAACCAAGCATGAGTTTTCCTGGATCAGTTGACCACAAGAAACTCCCCTTGAGACCACAGGTCAAGACTGGGAGAGGGCAAGTAATGTGACAGGAGTGGAGACTCCGGGCATTTGGGTCACTTCATCCAACTTGTGCCTGCAGGTAATGCTTGTGCCCAATCTGGTATATACCACTTGCATTGAACAATGGGATGCTGCTATGCACATCAGGCTTTGTGATTCCATGAATCAGGCAACGTCCAATTTATGATGGGCACCCCTGGTTGCATGGTGACTTGGACCATGGTTAAGGGTTCAGTGTCTTAAGGCCCAGTGAGAAGCCAAAAGCACTTTATGAGAGGGAGAGTAATAAACTGTTAAATCCTTTCTAAACCTCTCAGAAACACTGAATGAAGAATCTTTGCTGAGTGGGCCCATATCAATAAATTCAGCCTGATCATACTTTGTGTTTCTTACACCATTATCTTATACCATTAATACCCATTGCCACACATGTTCCCCAGGTTTCTGTTTGTACATATTAGAAAAATTAAGGTGTTCTTTTTGATGATAATGTATATCCTCATGGTTCATACTTCACCTTTTGGGACTCTGGGACTTAAATCTGTATAGGTCTAGAAGGAAAGATGGATGGTGGGGATGTGTTTTCAGAACATTTAGTGATGTCTTACAAAGCAGCTGCCCTAAGCAATGTCCTAGGCAATGCCTCTCCAGGTGGTATCTCAGACAAAGGCTCTTTAGACACAGCTTGGTTCATCTCATCAGATGGGACTAGAGGGGTTAATGGTTTCATTGGCAGGAGCAATTCAATTAAATTTAGGAGCTGGGTGTCCCCAGCTTCCTTATTATCTGTCTCTATATCCTCATTCCAAGTTTCAGGATCCCATTTCTTCCCAACCAATGCCCTCCAACTTCAGACATCATTTGAGATTGGAGATTCAGTTGGCTTTGTAATTCAACCATTCTTGCAGTAAGAGTATGGGTCTGGTTTTCAGCAACATCAGCACTGTTATTAGAAGAAATAGGCTTCCTCTCAGGGCACAAGTGGCAATGGTGAGGTTATTTATGTCATAAACCCTGGTGATGTGGTGGTTAAGTGCTATGTCTGCTAACCAAAAGGTCAGCAGTTCAAATCCACCAGGTGCTCCTTGGAAACACTATGGGGCAGTTCTGTTGTGACCTATAGGGTCACTATGAGTTGAAATTGGTGGCAGTGGCTTGATACAGTGCTTGAGCTGTGACTCTGAAACCCTAGCTCATCTCTTTCCTCACTTTGACTAATGTGGGATCAACCACTAGCTTCCCTGTACTTCTGATAAAACTGTAGAAAAGTATCAAACATGTGATCACCCAGAGCCTTACCTCTCATCAATACTTAGGATCTATTTGTGGTGATACTTTGCATATTTCTATCACTACCTCATGCCATGTATTAGCAGTGTCCTCTTTACTACTGCAAGTAAAATAATCAACATCTTTAAGACTATAAACAGACTTTAGAACCAATTTAGAAGATTTATTCTTTCAATTTTGTTTCTGTAGAGCCATTCTTGGTACCAGATATTTTAGGCTGGGTTCTCTAGAGAAGCAAAATCAGTGAAGTGTATTAATAAATTGGAGAGAGAGAGATTTTTCTTAAATGGCTCACAGGGCTGTAGAGGCTGTCAAGTCCCGTGTTATGTATGGGTCAGGCATCAGACTTCTGACTCACATAGCTGCAGGGCCTGATGAACCCAAGATCAACAGGTCAGAGGGCAGGCTGCTGGCTCAGGGGCCTTGGAGGCTGATGAACCCAAGACTGGCAGGTAAGACAACCAAATGCTGGTTGACAGGCTGCAGAGGCTGATGAATCCTAAGGTCAGCAGGCAGTTCAGCAAGCCACCAGCTCAAGCCCCAAGAACTGGAGGTCAGACAATGACAACAGATCCAGGATCCATAGCAAGCAAAAGCCATCAAGGTTTGTCAGAATGTCCATATATACTTGATGCAGGCCATGCCCTCGAGGAAACTCCCCATACAGCTAATTGGCTGATCATACCAGATCACATTATGCAACTAATTGCATCATATCACAAAATGTAAGATAACTACATCGTTATATAACTGGCAAATTACATCACCATGTAACTGCCAAACCACTGAGAACCATGGCCCAGCCAAGCTGACACCAGCCTTATCCATCACAGGTAACAAAGGTACTGTCAGAACATTTTTTTTAAAATTAATTCTCATGTATTTACCTCCCTGTTGAGTTTTTCCAAAATCTTTTCCATAGGAAGGAGAGTGGGTGTAGAGGAGGGAAAAGAAGACTGTTGGGAGGATGAGACATGTATGGAGCAGAGAGGAATAGTGTGCTGTCACTGGGCAGGGAGAGCAGTAGAAGCTGCATATAAGTGGGCATGTAAATTTATATGGGAATGTACATTTTCACTCAGTCATAATAAAAATAAAATAAAAATCTTTTCTGTTCCTCACACTTACTGAACACCGTCAGGTTCAAATCCTCTGAGTGGTGAAAAGGGGTACTGGCTAATTTTGAACCTGTACCCAGCACTCAACACAGGATTTCAGTTCACCTGGTTCAATCCACAACTACCTAGCGGCCACCATTCTAGCTTTCCGTTCTGATGATCAGTGTTACTGCCCAAGGGTCATCTCAGGATGAACATGGTTATTCTTACCTTTATTCAAAGGAAAATATTTATAGGGTTAAGCAGCCCTGGTGAACAGTTTCTGAGAATAGCAGTAATCACATCCTGCAATGACTTTGGTGCTCAGAGGACAGCCAGTTGTGTCTCAGTTCAGCAAGGGGACAGGATCTACCCTTGGTGCCACAGTGACAACACTGGAGCATGACTAGATCCCCCGCATCCTGAGGAAGTCTGAGTGGCTGTTCTTCCTGAAGACTCTTACTGTGATACACGCCAGGGGCTCCATAGCCATCGTGCCTTTGTAGGCAAGTCCGTTGGTCTAGCATCCCCCTTGGGAAGCACAGTAGCCAGTCTGCTTGGGTCCAGCCATCAGGGTGGGCAGACACATGGGGTGCAGGAGATTTGGCCGCGGTTGCCCTGTCCTGCCTCTGTGGGATGACCTGTCTGTCCACCCTTGGCTTGTATGGAGACCCCCGTGAGCAGTCATGAAGTGTAATCAGGACTCCCTTTCTGGAGTCTGTAAGTACAGCTCTTCTTCCTTTTTCTCATGCGCAGACCCTAAGTATCTAGGTCTGCCTCCAGCCTCCTCTTGATACTAATTACAGTGTGAGTCAGGAAAATGGTCTCAAGCCCAGGGCTCCTAGGTGCCAACTCGGGAGTCCTAGGGGAAGGGGAACCTACTGAACCTGCCATTTGAGTGTCTCTGGCAAAGGAAGCTCAAGTTCAGAACAGTAAAATAGCTTCCCAGCTCAACACCACAGTGAAGGATAGCGCCAGGACACGAAGTCCTGACTGTGCCACCAAAGCCTGAGTCTTGTGGGAAAACACTGCCTGCCATCTTAGGTGCTACTCAGAGACAGCAGCCACTCAGCTGCGGCCTGCACCACCCCCAGCCCTTTTCTGAGCATCTGCATCATACCCCCCAGCTGTCTTATACACTGCTAAAGAGCCAGATGGAGCTAGTACCGAAATCCAAAGTCTCCTTTAATATGAGATACAGAAGTAGAAAAAACAGCTGAGGCGACATAAGGAGAGGTGGGGTGGGGATCAGGAGGGCAGGAGCACCCCTCACTTCCTGCTCTCCCCAGTCTCTGCTCTTGTCCTAGAGGATAGAACAAGGAGAGGTGAGTGGTGACCAGATCTTCTGTGTCTCCCAGAAAGCCCATGAAGTACAGGGAGATGGGAGAGGTAGGGGGCAGCAGGACAGGTTCTCTGAGACCAGGCTGTGGAGGCACAGCTCACACCACAGAGCAGCCTTCAGCGCTCAGAATCCGGGCCACATCTTCACGGTCCATGGCAGCCAAAGCATTCTTGAGCACTCTGAGGGTGGCTCCATTACCCTCCCGGATGGCCCAGTCCCTCAGCAGGGTGTAAGCCGGAGCCTGTCCCTGGGCCATGGTCTCCACAGCCTCAGCCTGGTAGCCCAGGTGGCCTGCCAGGCCCTGCCAGCCCTTGTCAGCTTCCCCCACCGCTTCCAGGAGCCGTTCCACTTCCTCCTGCTGCTGCTGAGGGAGATGAAGGTAGAGTGGACTCCTGAGCTCAGGATTTGGTCCTAGGGTGGGAGACAGGAGTGGCACATGAAGGTCCGACCAGGGCCTGGGTAGTTGGGCAGGGCTGAGTCAGAAGGACTATACTGAGGATAGGGACTCACCCTGGCCTGAGGTGCACAGTTCCAGGCTGCTGGGAGAGTCCAGGAAGACACTGCTGTCCCCAGGCATCTGGTCCCTGTCAAGGCCTCCCAGCTCTGCACTCCGAGCCTTGGCCAGCTGCTGTCTTTGCTTACGTGAGCGCCAGCTGTAGGGAGCAGGGTACCTGCCAGCCTGCTCCCACCTTCACCAAGACCAAGGGAACTGGCTGGGAGTCCAGACAGGGAAGGGGGTACCACAGGGCGGTGCCCACACCACCTACCACTTGAAGGCCACGTAGGCCAGCAGACCCAGGACGACAGCAGCCAGGAGGGCACAGTAGACTGGGATGCTGCTGCCCGAGGCCCCCGGAGGCTCAGGGGGGAGTGCGGAGGAGGTATTAGGGGTCAGGGATCCCCCTGCCTCCACCCACACCCCTTCCCTGTCCCTGTCCTGCCCCATCAGGGTCTTCTCTGTGGAGGAAAAGGACAGATAAGTGTCAGGGGTGAAAAGAAACAACAAAAAAAAAAAGTCTAGGATTCCTGGACCACCTGACCTATACCTTCTGCCTAAAACATTCAAAAGCAATAGTCATTACTACACAAACGGCCACGTGGCAGAAAGGAGCTGGGTCTCCACCCTCGTTCCGCACAGCTTCCTCTTGCTCGTCACTTTGGACACCTAGTGCTTCCCAGATGCGCCCAGCTCTCTCAGGCCTCCAAGCTGCTCTTGCTGTCCCCTCTACTTTCTCCATCTCATGAAGGGGCAGGAATCTTCCTCCCTGGGAAGCCTACCATGGTCTCCCCAGCGTCTCCCTTCTCTGGCTCCAACAGTACCTCTTTTATCTTGTCTACCACGTGAAACTGTGCTTCTGTCTATGACCTGAGTTGGTGCAGTTTGTGTTCAACCATGAACGTAAAAACTGGCAGTTCAAACCCTCTCAGAGCACTGTGGAAGAACGCCTGGCAATCTCCTTCCACAAAGATAACAGCCAAGAAAACTCAAGAGAGCAGTTCTACTCTGTAACACATGGGCCCACCGTGAGTCAGACTTGACAGCAAGGGGTTTGATTTTTGGTACCAACACCCTAAACGACGTATCCTATCTCCATCCCAGGTCTGAGCAGTGAGGGCCTGTTGATTTATGCTGGTCCCCAGGGGTATCTCTGTGTACAGAAGATTATCAGTTTTTTGCAAAATAAAAATGAGTTGGAAAAGAAAGAAATGCTGCTGCTTTAGCCTTAGGGGTGCTTGTCCTTGCAATCTGGTGCAGACAGAGCTTGGGGAGTGGGGACTCTGGAGTCTGTGACCAGACTTACATGTGGCCCACCCATCTGAGGTACCTCCCAGTCTGGCCAGTGCCCAAGATCTGAATTGAGAGGTGCTTGCCCACACAGAACATGGCCTGCCTGAGGCTGGAGTGGTGAGGCATAGCCATGCTACCTGGCAGGGCCCTCTGAGGCTGCATTTCTAGAAGGAGTTGGCGTGCCATAGGCAGTGGCCAGGCATGGGAGCTGGGAGGTTTCATGTTAGTCCAGATGACCAGAGGGAAAAGCCTTAGACTTGATATAAGAAGTCTCTTGAGGAGTTCGCCTTCCCCTGCCCCCAGCATTCCATCCTGATGCACTCTGGGGCTGGTGTTCCTCCTCCTACCATCTGGATCCGTTTCCTCCTTTTTCAGATGGAGTGAGGGTGTCAGGTTCCAGATGGAGCTGGCCTGAGCTGCCCAAACCCAGAGGGGCCAGGGTACAGCCCAGGATGCAGAGACATAGGTTAGACGCCACTCTGTCTCAAAGACCTTGGCCACACCTGGTTTCAGTCCAAGGATGGCAGAGGACGACCAGGGAGACCTACCCTCAGGCCCCATCGCAGCTGTAGCCCAACAGACTTACTGGCTTACTCTCAGACTTCTCTGCATGGACTCGGGACCCCAGCACCCTAAGGCCTCGAGGCAGGACTTCCTGGAGTGACACTACTCTCACTCCTGCCTCCAAGGTCAGTGTCCAGCCCCCCTACCTCCTGGTCAGAGGCTGGCAGGGAGGGTAACTTGGAGGGTTCAACAAAGGCAGGGGGATGTGGGCCCAGAGGACCCTTAGTCCTGTCTCATCCAGGAGTTCCAAGAGAACCTGAAGGCTAGAAACCTGGAAGACAGGGTCACTCAGTGCCAGCATTCATCAGGAGCTGCATGACCAATTCTGCTGGGACTCAGGCCTGAGGAAAAGCCCTAAACTCTCCAACATGCATGCTTCATAAACAACTGTACCCCAAGGACTCCAATCTGACTTCCCTGCAGGCCTTGTACCCTTGAGTGTGGCTAAATTCAAGCCAGTGCTGTGTCCAAGTGGCTCTGGGCCGTGGTGGCCCCTGCCACATGTGAATTGTGTACATTTGTGTGACCTTCCACTGGAGGGGCCCTCCCGAGAACCCCCAATGGTGGCTAAGCTTGTGACCAGGGCACACCAGCAGCCAAGACAGGCTTATGGTGCTCCCCACCCCACCTCTAACTGTGCGATTGTGGACATCTCTCATCCCCAGATGCACAAAATAACAGGTACACAAGGCAGTACCCTACATGCCCGTACTACCCTGACATCCCACCCACATCCCTACAGTCGTGGGCCCAACTACACACAGTATCCCAGGACCGCAAGCCCTGAGGTGGGGGGCAGATTCAATCCTTGGCTCCCTCCGCCCAGCGAGGCCCAGAGTTCTGTTCCCTACCTCTTCCTAACTTGTTGCGGCCGCCCTTCCAAGGGTCCCAAGCTCCGCTCAGCCTGGTGGGGCTGGGACCTCTGAGGCCGCTCAGCTCCCCTAGGGCGGGAAAGACAGCGCGGAATCCCTAGGAAGGCCAAGTTCTGTTCCGCCCCAGAGCCGACCGGTGGCGTGGGGCGGGACTACGGGGTTGGATGGAAAACGGGCAGAGCTGAGGGGCTGGGCGGGTGCCCTGGGCGGAGCTCGTCTCACTGCCCACGCCCCCTTCCTCCCTCGAAGGCGGAGCCCGGCCTCTCCCAGCTTTTAGACGTGGCACCTGGCCAGGATGGAGAAAGCGCACGAATGGCTTGCAACGGCAACCTGGTAAAGGACTAAGGGAGTGAAGAAACCGCGAACCGGGGAGAGGTGACAGGGCACAGACCAGAGGGGCAGTAGAAGTGACGCTGAGTAAACTGAGGCAACAAGTCAATGGAAGCCATGCGAGGGGGCCAGTCAACCCAGCAGTGAGTAACGGGTGACAGGAACGTGAGTCAAACTAGACCAAGAGTCAGAGACCCTGACAGTGACCAAGGAGGCAGAACAGCTACAAAACTAGGCCAAGTTTATTGCCAAGAACGGAGTAATGGGGGCCGCATTTAGGGATTAAGGCCACGGCCTGGCCCCTGTGCTCCGCTAGAACTTAGGGTTTGGGAGCCGGGGATCCCCGCCCCGGACAGTGCAAAGTGCTGCGGCGGTCAGAGGCCAGAAGGGATACAGCGCGGCCCCTCTGCCGGCGAGGGGCGGGACTTCCTGGAGTGACACCGCTCCCTCCAATCCCTGAGCTGGGAGTGAGGGTGGGACCCCGCCCACCCCAGAGGTTGCCTCCTCTTCAGCTTTCCCGCGACTCCGAGGCGGGATCTCCCGGGGCGGGACCCGCCGGGGGCGGGGCCTGAGCAGCCGGGTCGGGGGCCTTCAGCGCGCCTCGCTTGGGTTGTACTCTGTCTCCCCGGAAGACACCTGGGAGATACGACGAGAGGAGGACCGCCACAGCTTGCGAGCAAACTGGCCGCTGCGTACCTGGTGGGAATAGGAAGTATGGCAGTGTTGGGCGCAGCGCCCCCTTCCCGCCTCCACGGAGGTCCACTCTGCCCCATGCTTACCTCAGAGGGCTGACCGGCACCCACCACGATGAGCTTGCCGTCCTCCAGGCCCACGAGCACATGACTCTTCTCCTTGGTCACGGCCACACTACGGATGGGCACCTTCATGGGCAGAGGAGGCGCAGCGGGGAGCAGTCTGGGGAAGGGGGCAGATACAAAAAGCCAGCCAAGTATGTTTTCCCGTTTGCCCGAGGAAGGGCCCACCCGCTCTATCGTGATTTTTAAGTATGGCTAAATTTAAACCCTGATAACGTAAGGGGATCTCCCACAGCTATGTGGCCAAGGGAGCCCTAGGGCAATATCACCCCACTAGAGGATTAAGGGACAGGTTACATGCCTTGGAGATTCTATGGTCATACGACATCTGACAATTAAGTCTGTGAACTTAATTGTTCTAAGCACTACATACCTCATTGCTGAACATCACTATGGTCACCTTCAAAGTACCCCCCTTGGGAAGCTATGCACCAGCGCCAGCACCTAGTCCACCCTTCGAAGTAATTTTGGACTCTTTCTGGAATGGCCACTGTGTACCTTGGCAAGTTTGCGGACTTAATAATCTAGACTTCTGTGAGGAAGTTTTTAGACCATCAACAAATAACTCTATGGAACACTCTCCTACTCACCTAATCTAGCCCCTAATGACTTTTTTTCTTTACCCGAAGATAAAGGAAATATTGAAAGGAAGACATTTTGATGACGTTCAGGACATCAAAGGTAACACAACGACAGCTCTGATGGCCATTCCAGCAGAGTTTTCAGAATTTCTTTGAAGGGTAAGCTAGGTGCTGGCGTCAGTGCACAGCTTCCCACAGGGGAATACTTCGAAGGTGACTAAAGTAGAATTCAGCAATGAGGTACGTAGCAAGTTCTTCAGGATGAGTTCATGAACTTCACTGGCAGTCCCGCATGAAGTGTGTGGATCAATGCGGGCACCCCCGAGTATCAGCTGTCAGTGAACACTGCCGTGGTGAGCCACGAACCCATAAATGGTGGGGCTCACTTGTACAGGTGGAGGATGTGCAAAGCGCACTGGGCTGTACCCAGCAGAACAAACTCCTCAGTCACCGCCAGGGCTGTGGGCTGCTCTGCCAGGGGCACTGAAGCCCGCAGCCTTCCATTCACCGAGTACAGGTGCAGTGAGTAGGAGACCTGCAGGAAGCAGAAGGGGACAGCAAGGACAGGATCCCCACTACTCCTCTACCTTGGCTGGGCACCCCTTCCTCCCTCATGGCTCAGCACCCCTTCCCAATACCTGGGCCCCTGGCCGCTCCTGTGCTGAGCTCTGTACCACAATCTGGCCCTCAGATCCCAGCGCCAGGTGGGACACAGGTCCAGGCAGTGTGGCGCCTGGGGGCTGCAGTGCTGCCACAAACTGGCCACGGCGTACAGTGTGGATAATCACAGTTCCATCCTGCAGGAAGGCAGCTTAGGGTGCTGGGCACAGCCACTGGGCTCCAGGGGCAGGACCCAGCAAACTGCCCTCCCCAGGGCACATGCATACACATACCTCAGCTCCAGACACAGCCATGTCAAGTTCAGTGCTGATGGCCACACAACTCACTGCAGCCTCGTGCCCGTATAAGACCTGCACAGGCTTTGGCGCCAGCCCTACTGACAGACCGCCCTGTGGGGATTCAGGGCTGGCTTAAGACTGGGGGTATCCCACCACCCTGGTCCTTGGGTGAGGAGACTGAGGCTCAGGAGGGTGCAAGCCCTGTCCAAGGCCGGTGAGGTGTAGGGTTTGGAGCTCTGGCCTGGTTCACAGGCACAGAAGGAAAGGGAAGACAGGGGTGCAGGACTGGAGGCACGCTGAGGGGCAGACGGGCTGCAGTTCTGTGCCGCAGGGACCACCGTGGGCTGCCCACCAGGCGCACCTGCTGCAGGAGCCGCCACACCATGCACGTGGTGTCCCGGGAGCCTGAGATGAGGTAGATGCCACAGATGTCCAGTGCAAGGCAGGTTACTACATCTGCAGGGCGAGGGACAGGCAGACAGTGTCATCACGCCCTCCCCGGCCACCTTCAGAACCCAACCTGCATGCCTCACCCTCACCCACTCCAAGGCTGTTTGTTCATACCAAGGTGACGGCTCAGCTGGTTCAGCAGCTTGCCACGGGGTAGTGCGGTCACTCGCAGGCTGCCATCCCAGTGGCCACCGCTGAACAAGAGCTTTCCATCGGGGGCCACTGCCAGTACTTGCCCACTTACACCACTGTCTGGCACCCATGGGCCACTCAGAAGTCGCTGCGTCCTGGTGCGGTGATGATGATGGTAGGTGAGGCCAGGCCGTGCAGGAGACAGCCAGACCCTCAGGGATCCTGACCAGACCTCCCCTCAGCAGTAACTGTGCTTGGACTAGGTACAGAAATGACACCCCCCTCCCTCTACAGCCCCATGTCCTACTTGGGGCTGCCCATGGTGGGGTCTTTGCTGAAGCTGAAGTAGTTGCTTATATTTCGGTCATAGGGCAACCAGTTGTGGGTGCCCAGAAGACCATTGGCGCTCACGGTCACCTGCAGGCAGGAGGGGTGGGAGGTGGGTTTCAGACAGAGTCTGAGAAGAGATGGAGCTAGGGTGGTCCCCACCCAGTACACTCACCAGCAGGTCTGAGGAGCCCTGGGTCATGAAGGAATGGGGTTGCCGGTGGGGGACCAGGGCCAACACCAGGGGTACACCATCACTGATAACCTGCAGGATACAGTCAGTGCAGGGCCAGCTCTGCCAGGCAGCCAGCAGGGGTCCTCATGGCACTGTCCACTCCCTGGGGCACCATGCCTTACTCTGCCCTCCACAGGCTAGGCATCACAGAGGCATGCGTTCCCCCCAAGAAACTGACGTGAGCCGAGTGGGCTTTCAGGGTGGTGTCTCAGACAGTGGGAGAGAAGCTAGGACAAGGAAAATCCTTTTGGAGTCTCGAGCTTGGTTCTGTGCCTCCCACCCCATTACCCCATGTCCCTCCAGCCTGCTGACAGGTGGACAAGAAAACAATCACTACAGCCAGTTCTGACTCACGGTGGCCTCATGTGTGTCCGAGAACTGTCCTCCCCAGGGTGTTCCGTGGCTGATGTTTTAGAACTAGATTGTTAAGCCTGTCTCCCAAGGTGCCTCTGGATGGACTCAAACCTCTGATCTTTTGGTGAACAGCTAAGTGCACTGTTGTTGTTGTTAGGTGCCATCTAGTCTGTGCCAACTCATATGACCTGTACAACAGACTGAAACACTGTGCCATCCCCACAGTTATTCCTATGCTTGAGCCCTTTCTTGCAGCCAGTGTACCAGTCTATTTCTCTAAGTGTCTTCTTTTTCACGGACTATGAGGGCTGCCAATTAAGTTTGTGAACTCATCCTAGAAAAAGTGCTGCATATCTCACTGCTGCATATCACTACAGTCACCTTCGAAGTCCTCCCCTTGGGAAGCTATGCACTGACACCAGTGCCAAGTCCACCCTTCAAAGCAATTTTGGAACTCTATCTGGAATGGCCATCAGATCTGTCGTCATATTACCCTTGATGCCCTGAATGTCACAAACATGTCTTTCTTTCAATATTTCCTTTATCTTCTGGTAAAGAAAAGAGTCATTGGGGGCCAGCTCAGGTGAGTAGATAAGACTGTAGTGATATTCAGCAATGAGGTATATAGCACTTAGAACGATTTAAGTTCAGAGACTTAATCGTCAGACCTCATATGTACCAAGTGTGATGTCCTTCTCCAGGGACTGAGCCCTCCTGACATGTCCAAAGGATGTTAAACAAAGTCTCACCATCTTCACTGCTAAAAAGCATACTGGCTCTACTTCTCCTGAGATAGATTTGTTCATTCTTCTGGCAGTCCAAGATATCTTTAATATTCTTCACCAACACCATAATTCAAACACATCAGTTCTTTGGTGTTCCTTACTGATTGTCTAGCTTTCCCAGACATATGAGGTAACTGGCTTGGGTCAGGCACACCTTAGTCTTCAAAGTGATGTGTTTGCCTGTTAACGCTTTAAAGAGGTCTTCTGCAGCAGATTTGCCCAATGCAATGTCATCTGATGTCTTGACTGCTGCTTCCATGGAGTTGATCATGGATCTAAGTAAAGTGACAACATCAGTGTTTTTCTCCATTTGTCAAGATGTTGCTTACTGTTCCAGTTGTGAGGATTTTTGTTTTCTCGATGCTAATGTATAATCCATACAAAAGGCTGTAATGTGATCTTCATTGGTAAGTGCTTTAAGTCCTCCTCTCTTTCAGCAAGCAAGGTTGTGTTATCTGCATACTGCAGACTGTTAATGAGTCTTCCCTCCAATGCTGATGCCCTGTTCTTTTTCACACAGTCCGATTTCTAGGATTATTTCTGCTTAGCATACAGATTGAATAACTATGGTGAACAACCCTGATTCACATGACTCCTGATTCTAAACCACGCAGTATCCTTTTATCTGTTTGAACAACAGCCTCTTGGTCTAAGTACAGTTCCTCATAAGCACAACTAAGTGTTCTGGAGTTCCCATTCTTCACAATGTCCTCCATAACCTGTTGTGATCTACAGAGTCTAGTGCCTTTGCATAGTCAATAAAACACAGGGAAACAACAAACACTCTGGTATTCTCTGCTTTCAGCCAAGATTCATCTGACATCAGCAATGATACCTCTTGTCCCACATTTTGTGAACCTGGTTTCAATTTCTGGCAGTTCTTTGTCAATATACTGCTGCAACTGTTTTCTGAATTATCTTCAGTAAAATTTTACTTGGATATGATATTAATGATACTGCTCAACAATTTCTGCATTCTGTTGAGTTTCCATTCTTTGATATGGCTACAAATACAGATCTCTCCCAGTTAACCACATAGCTGTCTTCCAAATTTCTGGGCAGACAAGTGAGCACTTCCCACATTGCATCTGTTTGTTGAAACATCTGAACTGGTATTCTGTCAATTCCTGGAGCCTTGTTTCTCACCAGTGTCCTCAGTGCAGCTTGAACTTTTTATATTAGTACCATTTGGTTCTTGATCACGTGCTACCTCCTGAAATGAGTAAATGTCTACCAAATCTTTTTGGTACAGTGACTCTGTATTCCTTTCATCTTTTTTTGATGCTTCCTGTGTTGTTCAATATTTTGAGCACAGAATACTTCAATATTGCAACTTGAAGCTTAGAATTTTTCTTCAGTGTTTTCAGCTTGAGAAACCAGCGTGCTCTTCCCTTTTGGTTTTCTAACTCCAGGTCTTTGCATATTTCATGAAATATTTTACTTTGTCTTTTTGAGGCACTCTCTGAAATCTTTTGTTCAGCTCTTTTACTTCACCATTTGTCCTGTTTGCTTTAGCTACTCTACATTAAAAAGCGAGTTTCAGTCTCTTTTGACATCCATTTTGGTCTTTTCTTTCTTTCCTGTCTTTTTAATGACCTTTTGCTTTCTTCATGTATAATGTCCTGGAATATACTCAAATCATACTTCAGTTTTCATGGACTTGTTTTAATTTTCTTTTGCTTCATCTTGAACTTGCATCCCACAGATGTAGTTGATTTCATTCCTGTGTATTCCATCTGGTAAGGTTCACATGTATAGTTACAGTTTATGTTGTTGAAAACAGGTATTTGCAATGAATAAGTTGTTGGTCTCATATGATTCTACTATGCAATTTCTGGCATCATTTCTATCGCTGAGGCTGTATTTCCAAACTAAAATCCTTTTTTGTTTTCAGCTTTCACTTTCCAATCACCAGTAATTATCAAATGCATCTTAATTGCATGTTTGACCAATTTCAGACTGCAGAAGTTGATAAAATCCTCAATTTCTCCATTTTGACATTAGTGGATGGTATGCATATTTGAATAGCAGTCCTATTAGTTAGTCTTCCTTGTAGTGTGCTTCAGGATGGATCTTGAAATGGTCTTTTTGACGACGATTGCAACACTATTCCTCTTCAATTTGTCATTCCTGGCACAGCAGACCATATAATTGTCTGATTCAAAATTGCCAGTTCTAGTCCACTTCAGTTCACTAATGCCTAGGATTTTGATATTTATGCATTCCACTTAATTTTTGACAACTTCCAATTTTCCAAGATTTACACTTCATACATCCCACATTCCAGTTATTAATGGATGTATGCAGCTGTTTCTTCTCATTTTGAGTCCTGCCACATCAGCAAATGAAAAGTCCCAAAAGCTTGACTCCACCCACATCTGTAAGGTCAACTCTATTGTGAGGAGGCAGCTCTTTCCCAGCCATATTCTAAATGCCTTCTAACCTGAGGGACTCATTTTTGGCACTGTATCAGGCAATATGGCACTGCTATTCATAAGGTTTTTTAGGCCAGTTTTTTTAGAAGTAGATCATCAGGTCTTTCTTCTTGGTCTTCCTGAGTCTGCAAGTTCCACTGAAACCTGTCCACCATGGGTAACCCTGCTGGTATTAGACATACCAGTGGTTCATAGCATCCTGTATCACAGCGGCAACAGGCAAGCCACAGAGTAGAGCCAACAGACCAGCGGCAGCCAAGTGCACTAGGGGAGCCTAAAAATCAGTAAGCCTAGAGGCAACATTCTGGGGAATACAAGGCCCGACAATTAAGTCCGTGAACCTAATTGTTCTAAGTGCTACATATCTTACTGCTGAAATCACTATGGTCATCTTTGAAGGACTCTCCTTGGGAAGCTATGCATCAACGCCAGTGCCCAGTCTAACCTTCGGAGCAATTTTGGAACTCTTTCTATAATGGCCACTACGCACAGTGGCACGGTGGCAAGTTCACAAACTTAATTGTCTAGCTGTCTGTGAGGGAGTTTTTAGCCAGTAAACAAATAGCTGTATTAGAACACCCTCCCTACTCACCTGATCTGGCCCCCAATGACTTTTTTCTTTACCTGAAGGTAAAGAAAATATTGAAAGGAAGGCATTTTGATGACATTCAGGACATCAAGGGTAATTTGATGACAGCTCTGCTGGCCATTCCAGAAAAAGAGTTCCAATAGGATCTGGTGTCGGTGTATAGCTTCCGAAGGGGAGTACTTTGAAAGTGACCATAGTGATATTCAGCAATGAAGTATACAGCACTTTTTCTAGTATGAGTCCATGAATTGAACTGGCAGACCTTGTAGGCAGGAGGATAAGGTAGCTTGTTCCTGGCTAGATCTCTCCCTCCTCCTATTCTTCCTACAGCTTTCAGAAGTTGGTTTGGTGGGTCAACACTTTGTCATGGCCCTGAGGAAGAGGGTACCCCCCCCCACCTTTCATGTTTATCTTTTTCCCAAGCTACTTTAAAACTAGTGACTTTGATTTAGACTTCCCAACTGCCCACAGGATGGAAACTGAGACCCTGCCTTCCTCTCACCTCTGCAAAGAAGGCCTTGAGCTGGTCCAGGTGTTGGAAGATACTAGGGGAGTTAGTGTCCAGACGGGCAAGGCGCTGGGCTGCTTCCTCAGCTGAGAGCCTGGCTGGATGGGGCTCCTATGGGTGAGTCTCCAGTCAGCCTCCCAGCACGGGCATCCCAGACACACGGGCAATCTCCAGCCAGGCCTAACCTTAAGCAGCTGACAAGGGGTCTGCCCAAAGTTGCTGATGATGCCCTCAAGAGCCTTCCGCTCCCGCTCATCTGCCACATGGTCCAGGTCCACAGCTCCTGGGCGGGCAGGCAGGGCAGTCAGGCTTTCCTCTGTGCTGTCTGCTTTCACCCCCCCCCACCCGTCCTCAGCCCCTACTGCATCCAGGGTACCACCCACCCTCATAGGTGCAGTAATAGAAGACATTGAGGGCCTCCTCTGCTGCAGGGCCGCGCTGTTTGTAGCCAAAGATGAGGTCGATCCACTCATGCAAGTGGGCAGACACATACTCCGACTCCTAGAGTCATGAAAGGGGCAGTCAGTCTAGGGACAACTGACCTGTACCCTGACCCCCTTGCTCCTGGCTGCCCACTGGTCTGTGAGGTCACCTCCTCACCAGAGCCCGGCGGTGCTGCTGGATGAAGTCCTCAGGAGAGCTGGCCCATGGTGGCAGAACCACATCACCCACCTTCTCATTACTCAGCTGGAGGCAGCCCAGGTCAAAACCTAGCACAGGGACCAGGTCAGCTGTATCCCTGTACCACATCACCCGGCTCCTGGCTACCCACCTGTGCCTTCCATCCCCATAGCCCCGACTGTCACTGCCAGAACCTTGCTCCTACCATTCTGATTCTCCAGGAAGTCAGGGAAGTAGAAGAACTCAGGGATGAGCTCCTTCACGTCGGCGGGGCTCTCCAGGCGGGTCTGCCAGGCGGCTGCCACTGAGTGGAACTGCCGGTCAGAGCAGTCAAAGCTGGGGAGGGGGCACAGCAGCCAAGGTGAGGCGGGAGAATGGGGACAGGCAGGGGAAGATATGGCTGTGAGAAAGGAGCCAGAGTGGGGCGCAGGATGTCTGCAGAATCTGCCTGCCCTGCACTGGCCCACTGCCCACTGCTCTTCAGCCCCTATCCCCACCCTGCTGCCATACCGGCCGCTCTGCAGCTGGACGTGAAGGGAAGTGAAGGGCTCTGTGCGGATGAGGTAGTGCATCACGCCCGCCGCATTGGAGTAGTGGGTCCCATAGTGGAACTTGTCAATGGTACCAGCTGGGTCCTCGAAGCTTTCATACCTGGGGCCACAGGTTGAGGATGGGGGAAGTCAGCAGAAGCTCATCCCTCATCCATCCCCACACCCGAGCCCGGCCCTGCCCACGCGCTCACTTCTCCCTCACGAGCTGGGCATGCTTGGGGTTCACCACACCGATGGGCTTGGACAGATCCCGGAAGACAGCTGGGTTGTTGAGGTCCAGGGTTGGGGACACATAATCCTGCAGGACCCAGGGGAACTGGCCGCCCACCCGGGCAGGGGCTGCATGAGGGCCCTGTTGGCCTACCTGCCCACCCTGCCTTGCCCTCACCCTCGGGGAAATGAGTACACAGCCCACAGGTCAGACAGCACCAGTTGCAGTGGCCACAGGGGGAGCAGGATGGGCTGTCTTGGGATAGGATTCATTTGGGGAGAACAGAGGCCTTGAGAGGAGGGGAAAAGGGGCAGGAAGAGTCTGGGGGTGGCAAGGAACAGAGGTCAAGTTTCAGTCAGCACCGCACACCAAGCCCACAGCATGGCCCATGGCAGGTACCTACACTTGGGTGAACCAAGGGCTGACAGACCGTGAAAACAGGGTGGAGACGTGTGGGGGGCCCTCACCACAGGGTACTGAGACAGGTCATTGTAGGTCCGCCCTGCAATGGTGTTGAGTTGCATCAAGTATTCGAAGTTGGATATCTCATGCTGCACCCATTTCTAGAGGGCAAGGTCAGGCAAGAAGTGAGCCAGCTGGGCTGTCCAGCATTCCCCCTCCTCAGGGTTCTGACACCCAGCCCCTACCACCTCACTCCTGGATTGTCACCTGAGTAAGGCCTGAGGCACGCAGCATCTCCTGGGGTGAGCGGTTACCTAGGTAGCTTTGGGTTGGGGGTCGCAGGCGCAGGAGACAGGAGTACACTTGGTTTCGTACCTGGGTGTGGGGTAGGGTACGATGGGGCAGAGCTGGGGCTGAGCTGCAGCTGGGCAGGCTCTGGGCCTAGGGAGGGGATGCCACTTGGTCTCACCCACCTTGCCAGGGAAGTTGAGGAAGTAGTTGGCCTGATCGATGAAGAAGAGCTCAAGGGCTGAGCGGCGCAGGTTAAAACGCCGCAGGTAGACCTCCCGCAGCTGGGCCAGCGGGCGCCGGAAGTCATGACCGATACCTACAGGGACAAGTGGTAGGTATGGGAGTCACTTGTCCCAGACCCCTGCCATCGCCCAATTTGCTCCACCGGGTCTCACCCTCTTCAGTTTCCACACGCTCAGAGCTGCCATCATAGAAGTACACATGCTGTGTGGTCACCTCCAGTAGCCCTGGAACCACAGCCACCACCGTGACCAGCTGGCACTCGGCTGACAGCACCAGCTTCTCGCGCTGCTCATCCAGGTCCACTGCCTCCATCCTAGGGGCCAGCACCTACCTTAGGCTCTGGGTTCCAGGACCCCCACCCAGCACACCCAAGGGCCACCCACCCTGAGAGCCATCCAGATATGAGGTGTACGCATTCATGCCTCTAGGAGGAGCTGCCCAGGGGCCAGCACCCAGTGTCCTTGACCCCACCCTCCCTCCCCACAATCCCTGAACATCTGTCCCCAGCCTAGCCTCTGTCCATTCCCAGTCTGAACTATTTCTCAATCCCTGCTTAGATGCCTAGCCAAAGAGCAACCACTGACCCTGCTAGAAGATTCTCCCAAACTCCTCCACCTAATTTGGGTCAGTCCCTTCAGTGTGTTGAGTCTGGTAGAAAAAACAGACTCAGGGAGTCAATCCCACAGCAGGCACACAAGCACTAAAGCAGAAATCGGAATTGCAGCCCTGCTGTCCACCCGCAATGAGACTACTCCAGCAGCTGCAGGCCAGCTCCCAATCCCACTCACACTAACTCCAGCGCGGCCATCTCTTCCTCGCCTAGCTGGTCTTCCTGTAGCTCTTCAGGAGGGGTGCTGACTTTGGCCTCCTTGGTCACTGCCAGGGGCAGTGAGGCCTCTTCGCTGAGTGTCAGGGGGACCTCCCCTGTAGCAGGGGACAAGGGCACTCAGCTGGAGTTCAGCAGGAAGGACAAATGAAGTTGGGAGGAAACAGCTCGACACAGCCCCTCACCCAGGTTGTCGCGAAGGGCGCTGGCTTCTAGGTGAGGATCAAAGTGATGGTTGGGAACCAGCTTCAGACGCATGCGGGAATATGTCTCAGCACTGGACAGCTTCCAGCGGGGGATCGGGGGGTCCCTGCGGGGATGTCCCCAGTGGTAGTCATGGGAGGGTAGAAGGCTGTAGACCTCATCAACCCTTCTGGCTTTCAGTGACCCACCCAGACCCCACCGCAATTGCCGCCTGGCTCTCCAGACCCAATAGCCGCCTACAAAGCTCCGCCCCTCCGCCCTGACCCCGCCCCTAGCCCAGCCCACCTCAGCGCCCAGGCTCCGCAGGGGCTGGAGACCTGGCGCCACAGCGCCCCCCAGTGCAGCAGGGCTGTAGAGTGCTGGGCTGTCTGCTGCTTCACCGCAGCCGCGTAGCGCAGCCCCTCCAGGCGCGAGCGCCGCTGTACCGGCTCCAGCACCAGCTCCTGTGGGATCCGAGGGAGAAGAGGCGGGTCAGTCCTGCTGGTCCACTGTTTGTCCTGCCCTCCCTTCTCCCCTCTGTCCCGTCAGCCTCCTCTGCCGGGCACACGCGTGGGTCAGGCCTCTGTCTCCCACCCAGGGCGGTACACCTGGAAAGCCTGGCGGCTCTGGGTGCGCTCGCGCTGGCGCCGCTGTCCGCTACTCATGAGTGTGTCGTAGCAGGCATTCCAAAAGCCTGACATGAGGTCATGGCTCTTCGCGTATGTGTCCATGTCGAACTGTGACATGGTGGGCTGCACCTGGATGGTTGGGCAGGGAGAGGAGTTGAGAGTTCAAGGTGGGCCCCCTCCCATCCCTTCCACATACCCACATACCCACACACCCACACCAACACCCACACCCACACACACAGCCCTGGCCCGACCTCTGGGTACCTGCTTGTCGATAAACAGACGCCATTCAGGTGTTGCACAAAAGGCCTGGAAGTCCTCAAAGAAGGTGGGGCTGCCATTGGTGGGTGGCAGGGAGGGCAGCCCCCACTGCAGCCCCAGAGGCCCATAGGCACGGTCCAGCAGAGTGCGCACCAGCGGCACCAGCCAAGAACAGCGCTCTGAAGCTGCTGCAGTAGGATTTGCAGGCCCCGTGTCCCCGGCGGGTGTCTCGGAGGAGTTGTTCAGGGCCCTTGCCAGTGCCGCCTCCAGCTTGGAGAGCACGTAGCAGGCCTCCTCGCGGCGCACCGGCACCACAGTCTGCAGCAGCGCGTGCAGCTTCACGTAGGCCGGCGCGTGCAGCTGTGGGAACAAGGGTGGTGTCGGGGCAGCCCAGCCTCTCCTCGAGCTCCCTACACCTGTCACCCCCTCCTTGTCTCCTCCATCCTTCCTGACATCACCGAACTGCGTACATACCTGAGGATCCTCCAGCAGAATGTAGCCAAGCACTAGGCGCAGGCCGATCTGGGCCATTTCCCGGAGATCTGCTGTGCCATTGGCTAGGTGCGGCCAAGCCCCCAGGCGATCGAGCAGGCTGCACACACCTTCCAAAAGCTGCCACATATGACATAGGAGGACTGACAATTAAGTCTGCAAACTCGTCCTAGAGCAAGTGCTACATAACTCACTGCTGAATATCATTAAGGTCACCTTCAAAGTCCTCCCCTTGGGAAGCTATGCATAGACACCAGCACCTAGTCCACCCTTCAAAGCAATTTTGGAACTCTCTTCCTGGAATGGCCATCAGTGCTATTGTTGCGTTACCCTTGATGTTCTGAAGGTCATCAAAATGTCTTCCTTTCAATGTTTGCTTTACCTTTGGGTAAAGAAAAAAGCCATTGGGGGCCAGATTAGGCAACTAGAGAGGGTGTGCCAATAGTTTTTTGTTTACTGGCTAAAAACTCCCTCATAGACAACTTATACAATTAACTCTTCAAACTTGCCATCATGCCACCATATGCAACGGCCATGCTAGAAAGAGTTCCCAAAGTTACTCTGAAGGGTGGACGAGGTGCTGGCATCAGTGCATAGCTTCCCAAGAGGAGTACTTTGAAGGTGACCATAGTGATATTCAGCAACGAAGTGTGAAGCACTTCAAACAATGAAGTTTGCAGACTCAACTGTCAGACTTTGTATTCCTAGCACACGTCACCAGGAGGCCAGAAGCTCACAGAGATGGAGCCAAGGGTAGGTTTGGGCTGGGGGACGGGTAGGGCACGGAGCGTTTGCATGCACACAAATTCACGCTCACAGACACCCTGGCCACAAGCATTCACCCCAGCCCAGCACTCTGTCACCGAGGCACCATATCTGTATGCATGTACTCATCCACCTCCCCACCCCAAGCCTGCAGTGTTCCAGAACATGGGTGCTCAGGAGGGTAACGCTGCCCTGAGCTACCTCACCTTCTCACTCCACAGCTCCTGGTTTCCATGGCCCTCAGCACACAGGAAGTCCTGCAGCAGACGCAGCAGCCAAAGCACCTGCTGGGTGAGGCTTGCCAGGACCTCCACTGTGGCCTTCTTGATGTCAGTCAGGGCAGACTCCAGCATCATCTCCAGGAGGCTACAGGGGAGTGAGGGACTCACTGACTACCTTCCCTGTCCCCAGGCTTCTCTGGGCCCCTTGTGTTCCTGTGCTGCTCTCTCACCTGCGCTTGATGCAGTCCGGTGGGCGCACAAGGGTGGACGAGGCCCCCAGCTGGGTGAGCACAGAGAAGACCTGGCCCCGCTCCCGCCAGGCAGCCTCGTCACTGCCTTCCACACCGCGCCATGTCACCGAAAACAGCACATTGGTGAGCAGATTGCACAGCTCCTCCTCAGAGGTTTGCTGTAGACACAGGTTGAGGGCTGTGGGCCTCAGGCTGGGGAGGTAGGGCCTCAGGCTGACCTCCACTCCCTACCTACTCAACATCCCTTGCCCATTCTCTAGTAAGGACAGCAGGAGGCAAAGCATTCAGCCAACAGTTCAGCCCAGTGCTAAAGGCCTGGGAAAATGGTGTAGTCCTCAGCCACTATATGAACTGAAAGGAGAACCTTGGGGCCTCAGTGGATTTCCAACAGGAGATAAGGCAGTTATCCTTAAAAATTATCCTATAACCCTCATATTATGCACTGTGTCAGAATTCTCTACAAGAATCCCACAGAATGAGAAGAGACCCTCCCTCAAGCAGGAGCCCAAGCCAGGACCCTTGATCTGCTTTCCTTAGCCTCTGTATGGTCTCTGCCCTACAGGCTCTCTTGAGGCCCTTGGGAAGACTGGCCAACACCCCATACTGGCTTAGCATGACTGCCCTGTTCTGGGACCACACAACTGCAGATGAGAGTGACAGGGAAAATTAGGGGGTTCAATCAGCAGCTGCAGCTCTGGGTGTTGAGCAGGTGTCACACACTGGGAGAGGTGACACTGCCAGCCCTGTCTTCCAGACATCCTCCCCTGGGTGCTATTAGCCCCCTACAGCAGGGGTGGTACTGCCTCACCTGAGGGTTGCTGGCATTTGAGGTGTCATCCCCACTAATGGTGGGCTCTAGAAGGCTGCCATCCTCCAGGACATTGGAGAGGCTGGAACTGTGGCGGCCGGGGACAGCAGGGAAGGGCCGGGGCCCATCCAGTGGGGAGGGTGTGCCAGGTTGGCTTGCTGGAGTCAGAGTCCCATTGCTGCTGCTGCCACCAGCAATGTTCCCAGAGCCCACACTGGCCCGTTCTAGGCCCAGGTCAAAGGGGGTGCAGAATGGGGAGAGAGCCTGATAAAAGGCATCCGGCTCAGGGCTGGGGTCCTCCGAGGGCAAGAAGACGTCAGACAGTTCAGCAGATGACTCACTGGGTGGCTTGTGCAGGGCTGGCTCAGGGGAGGTTGGTGGCTCTGGGGGAAAGGGTGAGGGAGCACCAGCCGGGATGGCCTCCAGGACATACAGCCGGGTCAGCACGTCCTGCCAGCCAGCCTGACGGGCCAGCAGCCGCACTATGTCTGGCTGTTCGTAGATGAGGTGGAAGAGCTGCCAAGCCAGAGAACAGCGGTGAGGGACTCATTCCACCGCCTGCACCCTGACCCGATCCTCATCTCTGCAGGGGAGGCCGCTGGAGACCCCTCAACACAGGCAAAGGGAAATCCTCCAAGTAGAAGCCTCCTACCCTCCCAAGCTTTCACCTCTCCTACTCACCTGGCGACAAATGTCGAGGCGGACGCTGAGGTCAGCCTGGAGGGATAGCTGCACCACGGCCAGTAGATCAGAGAGGTTCAGGGAATCTGGCAGGACAGCAGAGGGGGGCTGAGGGATCAGCACTGGGCTCCCCGTCTGGCTTAGTCCTAACCCCTCGATGGCCACCTTTCCTATCCCCACCTGCTCTGTTTCCTGCATGCACGTCACCCCCCTCGTCCAGCCTTCTTCTTGTACCTGCTCCCAAGAACAGCTTGTAGAGGCCCTGGCAGAGCTGTGGAGAAATGGTGCCCTTGGGCAGGCAGGCGATGAGGCCCTGCAGGCCACACTCCCGCAGTCTCAGCCGCTGGCGGCTCCGCTCGGGCAAGCGCTCATTCAGCTGCAGTCTGCGCAGGATCTGTGTGGGTGTTATGGTGGAGTGTCCTTATTGTTGGGTGGAGTCACCAGGCAGGTGGGTGGCTCCAAGGGGGGCCTGAGGAGGCAGCTTCATCCAGTGGCCCCAGGCCTGCAGCACACCACCCAAGAGCCCATGCAGTAGTCACAGTAAATGGGTGTGGGCTGGGCATACCTTGCAGACTCGATCGGGCAGCAGGGCCAGTGACCCTGGCCGTACTAGCAATGCCAGCAGCACCTCGAGGTTCCCTGGCTCTAGCAGGAAGGCAGCCAGCAGCTCCTGTGCTGGTGAGCCCTGCAGCAGCACCAGCAACAGGTCCAGTATGCCCACCACCTGGGATGCAAAGTCTTACACTGGACTGGGTCCCAACATGTGATCTACACCCTGGCCCTCACCCTCACCCAACCTTCAGCCTACCTGGCCATCATCACCTGCGGCAGCCAGAAAGTTCAGCAAGACATGCAGGTCATCGGTGGACAAGGTCCGCACCAGGAACTCCCGAGCCAGGCCCAGGAGTGAGGTCTGCACTGTGCGCAGGTCATCGGCCACAAGGGGGCGCTCCCGCTGCGGGCTGGGCCGATCCCAGCAGTCACACCCACCCAGGTCCAGGACGGCGGGAGGTGCACAGAGGGGAGGGAGAACAGGGAGCATGGGCTGGTGAGCTGCGGAGGGGAAGTGCCCGTCCCCACTGTCAGAGGCCCCCGTGTCAGCTCCCCATGACCCACCTGCCCTGCCACCCTCACCTGTAATGGGTACGCAGGGCGTCAAGAACGAACTGGACCCCATACTTCTTCCGCAGCTTCTGTCTGTGCTCACGGATTATGCTGGACATGTACTGGATATGGCCTGAGCAGGCATGAGCCGAGGGCTCAGGACCGCAGGCTGGGTTGGGTTTCCTCAGCCCAGGGCAGAGCCATGCCCCTGCCAGACCTCCCAGGACTGGTCCACGTTCCCTCATGGGCCTACAGGCCCTCCCCCAGGCAGATATGTCCCTCACACCTCCCAGAGCTGGTCATGCTACCCCAGAGGATGGGGCCAGGGTGATAACCTCTCAGAACAGCTCCTACCCACCCTGACCCCAGCCTCCACCCTGTGCCCTCACCCACCAAGGCGCACTGCGAAGTCACTGAAGGTCCAGAGGTGAAAGTTGAAGAGCAGATGCTGGTACAGCAGGTACAGGAGGGGCCCGCAGCCCTCGGCTGCTACCTGCTCCATCAGCAGCTGGGTGGACATGAGCACATTCATGTCCATGGCCCAGCTCGGGACCTGCGGTGGGAGATGGGGTGGGTGAGATGCAGGGCCCCACCTGTGTGTCCTCTAGGCCTCCCAGCTTCCACCCTTCCCTGCCTAGGCAAACAGCAAACAGGACCAGGGCCACCCTGCTCCAAACCCTTAGCAGGGCGTTGCTGCCTCTCAGGTGAAAGCTCCTCAGCTTGCCGTGTGGTCCTCTGGCCCGCCCTGGGCTGGACTTGACCTCTGCCATGCCCTTGGCTGGGACTGCTCTTTCCTCAGACCCTCCCAGATAAACCCTGTCCAGCCTTTCAAGGCCCTGCTCAAATACCCCCTCTGCCAGGAGCCTTGTCCCGACAGACAACGCATCAGGTTCACTCTTCTTGGTGCCCCACCCAGTCCCTCTGGTCAGATGGGACACCCTACTAGCCGGCCACTCCCAGGTCCCACCTCACGCAGGAGGGTCCCGATGATGGCAGGCCCCTGGCACTGCAGCAGGCTCTCCTGGTTGGCAGTATGGCCCTGCAGGAAGTTCCTCAGCATCAGCAGAAAGGCAGCAACCACGTTCCTCTCCATCCGCTCCTCTGCGGGCCACCAGGAGGGGGACAGGTGTTTGTCAATGGCCTGCCAGCTGCCTCAGAAACCTCACGTACCTCAGTCCTCCTCTCCCTGCCACCAGACTGAAACTGCCCCTCTTCCCAGTCCAGGTGCCCAGGACCCTTACCTGAAGATTTGCCCAGTGGGAAAAGCAGGCCCTGGGTGTTGTGGCCAGAGGTCAGCTCGGGCCCCACGAGGTCATGTGTTTCAGCTGGGCTGGCCTCAGCCTCTTGAGGCTGTGCAGCCACTCGCTCCAGCAAAGGCAGCAGGGCACCCATGCCCCCGACGCAATTCACCACGTCCTGGGGGCAGGGGCAACAGTGAGAGGGCAGCTCCCAGCCAGGCTCCTGCTGCATTTCACTTGGGTCTTGTTCCACCCAGACCCTCCAGCCTGGGCACCTAGATCCCAGGAGCCCTCCCAAGGTACAACCCCACTGCCCAGGCTGCTCTGTACACATGTGTGCCTTCTGCACACCCAGGCACCTTTACATTCCAGGTCTCCACCCTGTGGCCTGTCAGGCGACCGTCCAGCCCATGGCCAGGGGACAGGTCCAGACAGATGTTGTTCTTGCAGGCCTGAAGGCAGAGGGTGAGTGGCTCAGAAGGGGCAGGTCAGGGAGGGGGCGGGTAGCTGGGGGCTGGGAGTCGCCTCAGCTCCATACCTGAGGTGAGTAATGGAGGACCAGCTTGGTGGCGAGCTCATGCAGCTCACCCTCAGGCTTGAAGGGTGCCAGCTCATTGGGCCCTGGGGGTGGACAGGGACGTCAGACCTGGCTGGACCTCAGGCCAAACCCCATCCAGAGCCTGTCTCTTCTTTGTCTGACTTGAGGATAGACCTCCAGAGATGCATTCACCTCCCCTCTAGCATCTGGCCTGGGAACCTTACAAGTCCCAACCACCTGGCTCTTGGGGACAATGGGGGAGGGGTTGGGGTGGGCAGGGAGGAGGGTGCTGCCTACCCAGGGTGCACAGGGCCCGCAGGGGTGCTGCCTGCAGGGCTTCATGGAAGATGGTCACGGCCCCCAGCTCGCCCTCCAGAGATGTGGGGCTGCCCCACTGAGTGTCCTGTGTGCCTGCCAGGGTGGAGCTGATGCTGCCCTCCTGCAGGGGGGCCACCAGCCCGGACCCCCAGCCCAGGCCTGTGGAGGCTGGCACTGACTGGGAACGGGTGAGTGATGGGTGAATGTGGGCTGGGGCAGCAGGCCCTGGTGGCTCAGGTAGCCCCGTGGTGGTGGTCGTGGTGCGGTGCCCAGCAGAGCCGATACAGCAGGAAGAGAAGGGCTGCAGAGCCAGAGGGGGCAGTGGTTAGGGCACAGCAGAGCCTGGGGTTCTGCCTGCAGCCAGTTCCTCCCAGGAACCTGACAGCCACACAGATCTGGGACTCTGAAGTCTGAGTTCTGTGCGGGGGACTCATAGGGACCCCCACCCTGCCAGCTTTGCTCGAAGTCTCCCCAACAACCCCTGGGCCCCAAACCCTGCCTGACATACCTCACTGAGGGCGGGGCAGCGGAGGGGTGCTGTCTTCACCAGAAGGCCATCTTTGTAGACATGGACCAGGTTTTGGCTGAACGGCCGGCGCCCAGGCACATGGACAATGGCTACACAGTGCTAGAACAGAGGCCATGCCTTTAGGCTATGGGGTGGGGCTTAGCAACCCCCCACCTTCAGTGCCTCGTAAGCAGGAGAGGGGCTCACCCAGACGGAGTCAGCAAAAGACACCTCTGGCAGGCTCACAGTCAAGTATTCCTTCCGGGTGCACACAGCCACCACCAGCGTCCCAGTTGCCGTGAAAAAGGCCTCAAACCCTGAGCCACTGCTGGCGAAGAAGCTGGGAGCAGGCCAAGCCAGTTACACTAGCTTGCTCTCCTGGTCCCCTTGGCACCATGCCCTTGGCCACTCACTGTCACCCACCTGTACAGCTGCTTTCGCTGAAGTGGGCGAGTAGAGGCTGGGGAAGGCACTGTAGCCATGGGGTGCAGACAAAGCCAGGCATGGAAGGTGAAGCCAGGTCCAGGCCAGCGCTGCACAGGGGGCACCATGATGCCAGCCATGCTGGGTGTGAGGTCAAAGTAGCGTAGTGCGCGGGCAGGACCCTGGTGCCGGGCCATGCCTGACAACGCACGGATAATGGCACCCGCATGCCGGGCATTTCCAGCCTCAGCTCCACCTGGGTCAGAGTCCAGCCCCGGTGGTGGCTGCAGCAGGTGACGCAACTCCAGGGGCGTCAGTGACACACTGCCCAAGGCTTGCAGAAGTGCCAGCAGCTGCTCCTGGCAGCGGGCCCCGAGGGTGCGCCCTGTGTTGAGAGTCTCCAGCAGGCAGCCCACCAGGCCTGCCTGCACGCAAGTGGCACGGCTGGCAGGGCAGCTGTCACAGAGCCACCAGAGGCGCTGTGCTAGGAAGAACCGCAGCTCAGCTGTAGGCAGGGCTGGTAGCCACCGCATCAGCACCAGCACTGGCTGCTCGTTGCGGATCAGTGGTGGTGGGTGTGCATTGTGGTCGCCTTCAACAGCCTGTGAGTGGAGAGAATGTGACTGGCCCTGGAAAACTGTGGCACAGCGTAAACCACTGGGCAAACACTGGGACTTCCTGCCTCAGTTTGTGTACAGCATGAGAAAGTAACAAGCATCATTCCCTCCCTCTCACAGCTGGTGTTTGAGCCTCAGGCGAAGGTGGGGCATATGGGTGACCATCACTACTAACCAGAGTCCTTCAGCACTGCTGACCTCCCAAACCCTAGATTCCTCTTAACCCCAAATGCATGTCCCCAGGATGACCCTGGGGCTGGGAAAGACACAGTGGCTTCCAGGGCCCACGAAGCCTAGAGGTCTCACCCCCATGACAGTGACACGGGGCGGGGCCACAGGTCACACTGTATACTGGCCACAGTGAGCATGGCCCCTAAGGCGGACAGCTCACCTTCTGTTGAGGGCCCCAGTACCTACTGCAGGCAGACTGGCTGCCCTGGGGACCCTGCCCTGGGTCCCCACGCTCACCATGTTGAGCAGCTCTTGGAGCAGCTGTTGGGTTGGTGGGCCGTGGCTCTGCAGGATCTCCTGCAGGTGGCAGTAGCCGATACGCTCCTTAAACACCTCCTGCGCAGGGTTGTGGGGGCGACATTAGATGGGCACCACTCTCTGGGGGCCCCATGGCAAACTGATGCTGCATAGCACCCCTGGGGGAGGCCTCACCTTTTGGGGCCCCGTTCCCTGGCTTTGCCTGAGTCTCAGAGCTAACGGGAGCCCCCTCGGAAGGCTGCAGACAATGGTCAGCCCACAAGTGTCCTTCCTTTACCGAGCCCTGACCCAGGATGCCCAACTCTCAGGACTGACTGGCAAGCACACTGCCCTTGCTCTGCTTCAGGGAGCAGGGTTCACAGCGCCGGACTAGGCCAGCTCCGGGGCCGTAGGGTCAGTTGCACTTCCATCCACCCCACCGCAGTCTTGTCACCTTGGCTGAGGGGGAGCCACTCATGATGCAGGTCAGCACCCGGATGACGTGGACTGCAATGGCATCTGTATCCTGGTCCAGGACCTTGGGGTGGGGAGGGGCAGAACAGAAAGGCCAGAATGTGGCAACTGGCAGCTCCCTTCAGGAATAGGGTTACAGAGCCAGGAATGTGGGCCCCAGGCAGGCAGCTGAGCTGAGGGACCTCGGGGTGCAAGAGTAGATCAGCAACCCTCATGGGCACCAGGCCCTCTACACCTTACTCCACCTCCTGTGACCCTCACTCTGGGCCAGAGTTTTCTCTAGGCAGCTCAGCAATGCCTGCTTTGACAGAGGCCACAGAAGAAACCAAGGCTGGGGCAGGTGGACAAGGAATCCAGAGGGCAGATGGCTAAGGAACACTCACCGCTGCTCCTTCGTGCCCATCATTTTCAACCCCATCCCCCCCAGCTATATACACCCATGCAATGCAGCATGTCAGCAAGTGCCCCACCACCCATGATGATTGACAGGGGTTGGGGGATTTAGGGACGATCAGTCACAGGAAGTTGGAACCAGAAGAAGCTTCGAAACTTCTGCATCTACACTGTCACATGCCCCCTAGATCCAAGTAGGCACACTGTGGGTCACCCTGGCTGAGCCTAGCAGCTGGGAATGCTGCTCACTGCCCCACCCTGAAGGATGAGGGGTCACCAGGGCTTGGGGATTTGGTCAGCACGTGCTGGGCCACATTTTAGCTCCATGGAGCTTTTGGTCCCAGTTCCACCCAACTCCCCAAGTGGCCTTAGGTAATCTTCCTCCCACCAGACCTCAGTTTCCTCATTTATAAGAGTGAAGAGGGGTTGCCTTCTGCCCTGCCTGCATTGGACATGACAGAAAAGACATGCAGGCTCTCAGAAAATGGTCAAGTGTAGTGGACATGTGTCATGGAGTCGGGACCAGTGCAAAGGCTCCTGAGGTCAGGAGTAGAGCCCCCACAGAGGGATGGTGCCCCATACGGGCTTCCCACACTGTCATCTGATGCCCAGTGAGGAGGAAGTACATCCCAGAAGACAGGGGACTCTCAGAGACCTGCCTAAAGAGTAAGGAGCCACAGAAAGACCCCTTTCTCTGCAGGAGACTGCAGCCAGATCCCTAAGTATCTGGGCTTCAGTTTTTCTACCTGAGAAAAGGTGGATCCAAGTTTCGAAGGTTCCTGCTGGTCCGATGCAGCCCACCCCAGCTCCCATTACCAGCCTCAAGCAGGGCACAGGCCACCTCGCACCCTGCGCCCTAGGATGTGGACTTGGTGGCAGGGTAACACAGCATGGGGCACCCATCCCCACTGCTAGGCCACACCAGGCCTTGCTCACATCTGTCCAGCCCCCTGCTGAGGTGTATGGAAGGCTCAACAAGAAGCCACAGGGGGTGGGTGTCCCAGAGAGGTGGGTGCCTCAGCTGGCCAGCCCCAGGGTGGTACCTTCTGGACATCGGGCTCGGTCAGTAACCGGGTAGCCAGGTCACTGTCCCCCTCAGAGGGCACCTGGGCCTGCACATACAGCTGCGGGGTGCATGAGGTGGAGGGGGCAGAGGAGAGAGGAGGGAGATGAGGGAGGAGCAGGGTTAGAGGAGGACTAGGACAGGCAAGGGGCTGTGCCCCAGGCAGAAGTGTGAGCCCTGAGCCCCAGGCTGTGCCCCCACCAAGCACTAGGGAAGAGTAGGGACACTGAGCCACCCACGCCCTGCTCGGATAGGTGGAGTCAGGGGGACGATGAGTGGACGGGAGTGGGCAATGCATCCCAAAGCAGCTGGGCCCTCCTGGCCCTGTACCTGGGCTAGGGAAAGGGAAACAAGGCCCAGGACAGCTCCAGTCCTTCCACATCAGCCCAGCCCAAAGGGCACAGAGCCATCCTGAGCCCCAGGTAAAGCCCTTCCTCTACACCCCAGCCCTCCCACCAAACTATTCTCACCAGCCATGAAACCCCAACGGGGCAGCCCATGCACATTCAGCTGGGTACCCAGGCACTCCTCCCCGCCTCGGGCTCCGTGCCTTCCACCCCCAACCCGGGCCCACCTACCTTGCTGTTCTGGACGAGGCGAGTGAGGTGTTCAAAGCAGTTGTTGCTGAGGAAGGTGGCTTGCAGTACTGGCCGGTCCTTGCACGCCAGCATCATGGGGATGGCATCTATGGAGGGGTCAAGGGTCAGGTCCTGCCCAATCCGCTTTGCCCCCTCTCCAGGCAGCTCTAAATCTTCTTCCCCAGGCAGCCTGGTTCAGCCTTTTCATCTTCACTTGGGCACTCTTCTCCCAGTGCCTCCACCCCAAAAGCCCAGGAGTGCATACGCACCAAGCATGCTGACCCGCAGACTGACAAGTGTCTCTTCAGGGCCTGGGCTTGGACCCGTCGGCCAGTCAGCATTAAGGACATGGAAGTAGCCTTCCAGTAGGGTGCGGAGTTCTGGCCCTCGGGGAGGTGCGCGGCTTGTGTGCAGGACATGTACTGCACCCACCAGGGCCTCCAGTGCCAGCAGTACAAGTCGGGGGTCCTGGGCAGGTTCCCGGCCCCAGGCCCGCACCACACCCAGCAGGCCCTGCACAGAACCAGTGCTCACAGCCATCTGCCCATTCTCCTGTAGGTGTGTGCAGAAATGGGCAGTGGGCACAGGGCTCACCTAGGGGAGACCCTGAGGCACCCGCCACCCACTTCACATGCTCACATCCCAACTGACCTTCCCTCCTGCAAGGACAGCGCAGAAGAGGTGGATGAGACGCAGTAGCAGCATGGGAGGCAGGCCATCTGCATCCTGCAGGCTGTCTGGAGGGGGCAGCAGGGAAGGACAATGTCACCAAGGCAGCCAAGGTATGGACCCAGGGGGCTGCACACTGAAGTGGGTGCCCTGGGTAGGGAGACAAGACATGGAATAGGGATGGGAGACCCAAGCTGAGGGGGAGACCCGGAAGGTCTGAGGATCCGTGACCCTACGGGGATCCTGCCGGGCTCCAAGGAGTCTTGGTGCTATGCTGGCGTGTCTGAGGGGCACACAGCCCTTCTCTAGGGTGCCTCAAGGCAGATGTGGTCTTTCCTTGAGGGCTTAGCCAGCTCCCCAGTCCTTAAGCCCCCACGTGGAAGGGGGGCCCAGGGTGAGCACATCACCCAGGTTCAGTTTCTCAGATGCAAATCTGCTCCCCTGCTGCTCTGTGACAGTTAGAGCCAACTGCCTTGCCCTCCACCCCCTGCTCTGGGGGCTCTGCTGTATCTGCTGTGCAGATGGCTTCCCTCCTCTCCTGCATCCCCACCGGGGACTTCTAGGGGCTTTCACAGATTCGTATGTGGGAGGGCCACCTGGCCTTGCTCCAGCAAAGCTGGACAGAAGGTCAGGCCAGAGACTGAAACCCAGAGAACAGAAGGGACCAGCCCTGGGTCACATGAAGGTGGCTTGGGGAACAAAGCAGCAGGGGTGGTTCAGTTCTGGTGGGATGGGGAGCTGCCTCCCTGGAAACAAGGCTTTTGGGGTGAGGCCTGTGAAGGATGGGGCAAGTGTTAGCCAAAGACCCTTAAGTGGGATAGCTTGTTGCTTTCGAGGAATGAGTAGAGGATGGAGGCGTGGCTGCGGAGCAGGGAATAAGGTGGCTAGAGAGGAAGGCTGTGAGAGGGAGAAGGATTTGATCCTGAGGGATGGGCCACCATCAAGGGATTCAGTAACAAAACCTAGTTTGTTTCAGGAGGAGTACCCAGGACGGAACCAGGGCTTGAGGTGGGCTAGAGGCATGACGTTGTTTGGATGGTGACAGGCATGACTGTGGGAAGGTGGTGGCCCACTGGGATATGAGGTGTCTTGGTGTCTCTGTGCTGCCCCGTGGAGCTACTGAGTGTCTGGAAAGGGGATGACAGTTCCAAGATGGGAGATGTCCACACGGACCTTGGATATGAAGATCACCAGGAAGAATAGGTAGTCAGAGATGTCCTGGGCTCCTCAGAGACCAAGCGGGAGCGAGGGGGCAGGAAATAGAGACGTTTGTCTACACCCTGTGTGGATACTCACCTGAGGAGGGGCAGAGGCAACAGGGCAGAGGGAAAGGACAAGGAGGTTCACAATGGTCCAAATCAAGGTGGGACACAAGTTGCTACAAGGATCCAGACAGGAGGGAGAGGGGACGAGGAACGGAGGCCCCCTCTCACCTCTGGTGGGAAGCTTTCACTCTAGATGAGCAAAGAATTAGTCATCTTGCTCAGGCAGGCCCTTAACCTCCTCTTTGACCCCGACCTTGGCCTCAGGGAACTTGGTCAAATCCCTGTGGCTCTCCCAGCTCCGTGTGTAGCCACCACTGCTACCACCACTGCAAGTATGGGATCGGGGAACTAACTGCAGGAAGGGGCCCAGGACTGGGGCCGGGGCGGGGCTTGACCTTGGAAGAAGTCTCTGAATTCCTGGGGCAGAACAGCAGGATGGAACTTGTACTTGCTCTTCTCCTTGGAGCTGATGACCTCCCTGGGCAGTGGGAGTGGGCAGGGGTGGGATCAGACCAGGTGCTGGTGGCCCACCAGCCTGGACTTACCCCTTCTGGGTCTTTCTCCCCTCCCAGGTCCAGCCCACTACCACAGCTACGCTCTCCCTAGCCTCTGCCCTGTCCCCTGCCAGTGGGCTGGGTCTTACCCGCTGTGCTGGCGTCGCCAGGTCTGGTAGGGGTCAAAGAGGCCCTCACAGAGAAGCAGGGCATGCAGGGCCACGCTTTCCAGACAGGACCTATATTCCTCCTGCAGTGGTACTGGTCCCTTTAACTTTGGTGAGTCATGGGTAAGAGAGGAGAGAGCGAGTTAGTTTGGCTGTGGCTAACCACTTACCCTCCCTACCCTAAGGTAGAGCCCCTCACCTCAGCCAGCAACCTGGTCAGCAGTGCCAGCACCCGGGGCACCAGCACCTGGCCCCAACCTGCTTCTACATTCTCTAGGTTCCTGGGAGAGTGACAGTGGGAGAGGTGACAGTGCTGTGCCATACCCCCATTCCTGCTGGCCTGCAGTTCCACACCCACCCCCCAACAGTGAACACCAGAGGCCTACCTGCAAAGGATGATGAAGAGCTTGAGCAATAGCAGGGCCTGCTCCAGGTCCCCCTGGTCCAGCTGCTTGAGCAGCACATGGAGGGCATCCGGGGGCAATAGTGGTACCTCAGCACCTGCCTCCTCTGGCCTGCAGAGAGTGGGAGTCACTGGGGCAGGAACCCCCCAAACCTCCTGCCCAGGCCCTGCCCTCTGTGCAGCTCCAGTCTCACCTGCGTGGCTCCAGAGAGGAAAGAGAGATGCTCTTCTCAAAGGCACCCACAAAGGCCTTCAGCCACTGCTGCAGGTAGCCCAGGTCCTTCTGCAGGCAAAGGAGTTAGGGGAATGGAGGTGGAAGGGTAGAAGGGATGCACTGAACACAGGAAGGTCAGCATCAGGAGATTTGGAAACATGATGCCCACTCCTTCTAGGCCCCCATCTCTCCTCCCAGGCTCCACACCCACATCTCTCATTCTTGGGGACCCAGACAGGCCTGACACGGGCAGGGGAGGTGCCGCGTGCATACCTGCCTGGGGTGTGGCTGTGGCTCACACTGGTGCTGGAGCTGAATTCGCCCACCAGCCACTGCCTACACAAGGCCTTGTGCTTGGCCACTCACTTGCCTGCACCTTCTCCCAGTTCAGCAGTGGCAGCCTCTAGGAAATCTTCCTTGACCATGCATACCAGCACACATGTGCACTGCTGGACAGACAGACCCATGCACATGCACATCCCTCCGTGCGCACATATACACAGGCCTGGCATCCCGGCAGAAGGCCCTGCCTCACCCCAGGAACCTCCGCCCACCCTCACTAGTTACCTGGACCCCTGTCCCCAGAGCTGGTTCCATAGGCAAAAGGGGACAACGGCTGAGCCCAAGTCTGGGCACCGCCAGGGAAACTTTGGCGCAAACGGGAAATGTCCCCTCCCGCCCCGGGCCCAGGCAGGAAGCGCAGAGTCACGGTGGGGGATGGGGACCGCTTCCTCCCGGCAGACCGCAGGGATGCGGGGGGGTGGGGGTGGGGGCTGCCTGCCGGGGCACCCAGGGCTCAGCAAGGGAGCCTGCAGGAGGTCACACCGGAGGTGTGGCCTGGACTTGAAGGGGAGCATCTATGGCACAGAGAGGCGTGGCTTGCAGATCGGAGAGAAGTCATATGGGCCACAGAGTGTGGCCCTTCACTGTGGCACCTGCAGCTCTTTGGACCCTGTCTCTTTGCTCAGGGTAGCACATACAGCTGAGTAGTTCTTACTGTAGCCCTAGTCATCCTAATGCAGCCCTGGTGGCTTAGTAGTTAAGAACTACAACTGCAAACCAAAAGGTCAGCAGTTCAAATCCACGAGGCGCCTCTTGGAAACCATATGGGGCAAACCCTGGTGGTGTAGTCCTGAAGTGCTATGGCTGCTAACCAAGCTGTCAGCAGTTCAAATCCACCACGTGCTCCTTGAAAACTCTCTGGGTCAGATCTACTCTGACCTACACAGTTGCTGTGAGTCGGAACCGACTCCACAACACCCCACAACAACAACAACCCTGTCCTATAAGGTTGCTATGAGTTGAAATCACCTCAACGGTAGAGGGTTTTATTTATTTATTTTTTTGTTTTAGTTTTTGGTGTTTAATCAGCCCAGACTTCTCAGTCCTTCTGAGGGCATGAGGTGGGTCATGGCCTGGACATGAACTCATCCCTCCTTGCCCCCAGACACCTCACTGGTGCCATCTGAAGCCTCCACGCAGAGAGCAATGTTCTTTCCAAGGCCAGAGAGGTGGGACAGGGTGCAGGCTGGAGAAAGGTGAAGCAGCAAGAAACCCATCAGCCAGTGCCCGGCAGGTGTGCGGCTGCTCCACGGGTGCCACGCACTCACACAGTCACGGGGCTCCAGAACCAGGGCTTCAGTCTGGATCCAGCCCTTGCTGAGAACTTTGCACTTCTAACAAGTTCCCTGCATTTCCACTCCCAGATATAGTGAATCAGAATGTACATTTTAACAAGGTCCTTGAATGATTCTGGAAACCCTGGTTGCCTAGTGGTTACAGGTGGCATAGTGGTTACCAAAAGGGCAGTTTGAATCCACCAGGCACTCCTTGGAAACTCTATGCATCTGTTCTCCTCTCTCCTACAATCACTATGAGTTGGAATCAACTTGATGGCAGCAGGTTTGGGGCTTTTTTTTTGTTTTTTGTTTGGTGGGTTTAGGCGCTTCTTATGAATAATTTCCCGGGAACCTGTTAGAAATGTAAATTCTTGGCAGGGGGCTGAATCAGAACAAACCAGTTCAAAGCCCTGTGCACAACTTTGGAGGAATGGCTAATTTTTGCCTCTTCTGGGTCCAGACCACAGGGCCAGGCCTGAACGCACCCCAGGACAGGGGACCCCACTAGACTTGAGCCAGGCCCAATGGGAAACCTGGGCAAAGCAGCCCTTTACCTGTGGTATAGTCCCTTCCAGGTGCATTTTGGCACAGATCTGAGGTCCAGGCAACCCAGAGAGGACCTGAGACTACCCAGGTGCCAGTCCGCACCACAAGGATAACTGTCACCTTTGTCGATCTCTCCACCCTCTGCCACTGCCAGCCTTCCTACTCACCTGTCCACACCTCACCTCCCCACCAACCAGCAAAGAAACTAAAATGCTCAGACCCTGAAAGGTCACAGCTGGCCAGGACTCCTGGGTCCACCCCATGACAGACAGAGAAATGCAAGCCAGAAGGGAAGGCTCAGCCACTACCACAGCCTCAGCTACACCTCGGAGGCTACTGGAAACCAGATATTTGTTTTAGGCTAGGACTATTTATGGCTGCTGACCAGCTAATCCAAGCTGCCCACGTGACCTTGGACCCCTGCCTCAGTGACCCAACAGTCTATCTTCAAGGATATCTCAAACTCTATCCTTCTGTTTTCTATACCAAAACCATCCCCCCTCAAGTCACAACCTATCTCACCCATTAAAAAAAAAAAAACAAACCAGCGCTGTCGAGTCGATTCTGACTCATAGTGACCCTATAAGACAGAGTAGACCTGCTCCACAGAGTTTCCAAGAAGCGCCTGGTGGATTCAAACTGCCAACCTTTTGGTTAGCAGACATAGCATTTAAATCAGTGTGCCGCCAGAGTTTCCATCTCACCCACCGTCACCCCTAGTATGGGTTATTTTTGCCCACTGCAGCTCAGCTGAGCATCTGAAAGCCTAAATCCAGCCGCATTCTCCTCCATCCTCCCCTCAGCGTAAAAGCCCAGGTGCTGTTTGCGGCATTTGAGGCCCCTAGTCTAACTCATGCCTGCTTCTCCAGCCTCTCTACCCATCCCATCTCTGATTTAGGTCCTCCTGTCCAAGCCTCTGCCCACTCCACTCCCAGTGTTTTCTGTGGCTTGGGCTTTAAGTATTTAACCAGGAATCTCCCACACTATACTCCCAGTGGCCAGCCCCTTGATCCAGCCCTCCTAGACCTGGGCAGGTTCCTTAGACTCTGCATACACCCCATTTTTCCTCCCTAGAACCACACCCCTAGCCAGTCCAGTCCTACAGACTCCCAGCAGGTTTAAGCTGGGCTGGGTTCAAGAGTGTGGCAATCAAGGCAGCTGTCCTGACAGGCTCTGGAGGGGGCCTGATGGGTCCTTGAAGCACGTACTTGGGGGAGTTGTAGTCGGGTGTCCCACCTCCATTGGTCTCACCTCTTCTCATTGGGAGACCTCAGCCCAGCTCTGACCTGGACCTGGTGGCTTGAGGCTGCAGTACTGAAGAGGACAGGAGCCCCCGCAGGGGGAGGGGGCCTCAAGCATGATACAAGTGCTGCATGCAGAGGCCAGAGCAGGAAAGGGGCAGCTGTGGGACTCAGGCTCCCAGGGCCACTCTGCACCTGCCGGCCCTCCCTCCCTTGCCATTGGCAGGGCTGGCCCAATCCCTACACTAGCCCAACTAGGCCACTCCATTGCCACTCCCAACCCCACTCCATTGTCCCTGAGGGCAGGCCAGGAGCAGCCACACATGCTGGGCCCTCCTCAGGGGCCTTGGACCCACGAGTAAGTGCTGCCCAGGCCAATGGCATGGGAGATGATTATGGAGACTGGGTTTGGCATGTTGGTGTTCCTGGGAGGAAGGATTTCCTGGTCATTCTTGCAAGGATCCTCACACCCACACTAACCAGTCCTGAGAACGCTCAGAGACCGCTAGGGCGAGGGAGGAACTTCTAAGGGCAAGTTAGGCCTGGAAGGGTCCTGGCATGGAGTGCCACTTCCCCAGAATTCTGAAGTAACCCGGAAAAGTTAAGTGGAGGTAGCTGTGGTGGAGGCTGGGGAGACAAGGCCCACAAGCCATACATTACTGAGCTGCTGCCAGCTGTGACCAGGCCCGATACTATGTTGTCCCCAGACCCTGTATATCCCACCCCAAGCCTGACACCAGCCTTGGCCTGCCCTATGCCTCACCACAGGGCCCAAGCCTTGCTTCAAACCTCCTGCCCCCTCATCACCATCTCACCCACATACACAGTCCCCACGACTGCCCACCACCCAGTCACCCACCCTATCGTAAGCTCCCATCTGTAGAGGAAGTTCACAGTCTCCCCCAGCACCCGAAGCCCTTTGTGGGTGGCCTCCACCTCATCTCCAGCATTGACATCCTGCCAAACCATTGGGTGCCCAAGGCACTAATCACTGTCTCCCCGTAACCCCCGAAGTCTGCATCTGCTTTGTTCTCCGTGTTTGCTCTGCCTACTCCCACCAAGGACCAGCACCTTTCCCAAGACCCACCCTTGTCTGGTACCCAGGGCCCTTAGTGGTTGAGGGTTATCAGTGGTTCTGGAGTCCAGTTCTGGTTCTAACGCTGAAGAGCTTTGTTCTGCCTCAGCTGCCTCTATAAAACCACTCCTTTTTGCTTAATGGGAAAAAGTTGGGCTATATCCACCTAGCATTTGGCAAGGGCAAGGTGGGTGCAAGAGGGAATTCCACCCCCAAATCTAGGTGTTCTCACCTTCTCAAGCCCCTGGCACCCCATCCAGCCCCGCCTCTGTGAATGATAGGTCAGTGGCAGACCTGGACTCATGGGCCACTGCTGGGCCACTCCTCAGCTGGGTGTTCTAGGCAGGGGAAGTGGAATATTTTGGTAGGTCTTAGGCTAGGGAGAGTCGATGCAGCTCAATGGTGGGTGACTCCTGCCACTCAGAGCTGCCTGGCAGGTAGTGAGCTCCCCATCACTGAGGACAGGCAGGCAGAAATGAGACAGCATACGGTGGGGCCTGTTCTGGATAGCATCTCCCAGCCTTGAGGGCCTCTCCACTCAGCATCTGGAAGGCGAAGGCAACGACCAAAGATGGCATCTGACATCAGGAGGACTAGAGGTAAGACTCAAAGAACCTCCAGCTGTAGGATGAGGCCGGGGGCAGGGACAACTAAACAGAGTGGTCAGAGTGCCCAGGTGGCTGGTTCAGTCTCTCAGGTGAGAGGGTTTTGAAAGGGTTGGACCTCCTGGTCTCCATAACAATTTCTAGGACTTAATTCTCCCCTTGTTCTATTACTATAGAAACCAGGATTTCCTTTCAGGGTCCCCATAGTAACCAACCTGTTTCCATGGGTACCTCATACTTCCCTATCAGCTCCCCAGTTGCCATACAACTCCAGGAGTTAACAACCCCTGCCCCAATCCTGGAAACCCTGGTGGCATAGTGATTGAGTGCTACGGCTGCTAACCAGTAAGCTGGCAGTTCAAATCTGCCAGGTGCTCCTTAGAAACACTGTCGGGGCAGTTCTACTGTCTATTGGATCACTGTGAGTCAGAATCGACTCGACGGAAGTGGGTTTGGGTTTTTTTGCCCCAACCCTGGGCTCTGTGCTAATCACCCCATCACCTGGATCCTGCCCCCTTCAGTTGCCTTGGCAATGAAGACAGGGAGGCAGAAACCCTGATGACCCTCTGAGGGGGCAAGCACCCAGGAAGCTGTTCCACCTTCCTTATCCTCATTCCAAGAAGATAAACTGAGGCTCAGGAAGGAACATGACCCAGCTGAGGTCCCAGAAGGGGCAGAGGGCCTGGCCAAGGTTTCTATGAGACAGTGTAGAGTTCAGCAGATGGGGGTTGGCAGATGCAAGGTCAACACTAGCTTTGACCTGACCTCTGTGGAACCCTTAAGTCTTCAATAGCATACCTGGAGAGGTGCGTGAGTTTGGCCTGGACTTCTTACCTGTAACCAGAGTGTGCGCCCTGCCCTGACTTCAGTGATGCTGAATGCCTGTCAGCCCCCTTTTCCCTGGGGGGGCTGCTGGGCAACACCACACCTCTAACCTGAAAAGGGGCCACTCGTTTTTGGCATGCTATTTTGTATAACTTTTACTTCACTATGCAACTGCCAGAATGTCTGTCTGGAGCCATCCTCAGTCCCCTTATCTTTCTGCTCCCCTCTTAAGTCTTGCTTGCAACACACCCTCCCTAGGAAGACCTGGTGGGGTGAGGGTCCTCTGGGTACTCCTGGTGCCCACTCATCTCTCAGGCCTCATTGGCTTGACTATGTCCTCCCCTCCTCCATGCCCAGCTCCTGACCATTTGCTCCCCCCAAATCTACCCCAATGCTTTTTGCTGCTCCTGTCCCCTCAGCCTTCTCTGTCCGGGAACAGTAGTCATCCAGAGAAGGAACAATCTCATCATTTAGCAGCACCCAAGGTCCACCTACTAAATGTGAGGTGCCCGAAACAGTGGACTGGCAAGTAAAGTGAAGGTTCACATGGGGGTGTGCTGGAGCTGGTGCCCAGCTCGGTGTGGGGTAGACAGGTAAGGAAGGCCCCCAGGAAGAGAAGAAAGCAAGCTTCAAGCACAGCAAACAGCACTGCTGTCCCAGGTAGCCTGAAGCTACTTGCCCATGCCCACAGGACTAGGCCTTTCCAGGATAAGGGACACATGACAGAGACTCAGCCTTGGTCCCAAACCCATCTGACCACCTTGGTATGTTCCTGCCTTGGTTTCCCCTCCAGGGCCCTGAAGGTCTGGTAGAGTGATGTCTGGGGCACTCTAGCCCTTCCCTTCTCCCCTCTTAGTGGCCATGCGCAATCCTCTGCCTCACCTGGACCCCCCTACCCATCCCAACACATTAACAGAGCAGTGCTGGAGGAGGTGTAGGGGGTGAACCGGTTTGAACATGGGGTCCATGAGGTGAGAGGAAGGACAGTAAAGGGGGTGTACACTCTGGGGTCCCCACCCTGCCAGACCACAACTGGGGAAACAGGTTTGCCAGGCTGGAGTCAGCTCTCACAGCTGAAGGGAGGGGTGCGGGTACTGAAGGAGCCTTCTGGCTGCCTGGCTGGGCATCTGGCCGGCTCAGGGCTCTTAACACTCTCCATCAGTTCCACCCCTTACCTTGCACTCTGCCTCTTCCAGGTCCCCATGAGTCCCTATCAGGGCTCAAGGTTGCACAGAGCCACCTCTCCCAAGAAGCCTAGTATTGAGGGGTGGGGACAATGTTGTGGGAGCAGGACCAGAAGGGCAGGAAGGCAGTGCTGGGAGGCTGGCCTGAGCTTCCTCTCCCCAGGCAGCCTGGCCCCACCCAGCTCCCTGGTTTGCACTCACATCCTGGATTTGTTTGCCCGGGACCAGGCTGTCCCCTGCCTGCCCAGGCTTCCAATGCCACAACTAGTTAGTCTCTGTCCCAGACAAGCCCTGTGAGATGAGGAGCTGGGACAGGGAGTCCAGCACAGGTATCAGCTCTAAACACCTGCTGTGGGGGTAGAGGGGCTGACCAGAGGCAGCGCTCAATTAGAAGAGGCAGCAGCAGGCAACCATTCTGGAGGCGACTCCCTCCTCCCCTGTGGTCTGTCACCAAGTCCGAAGACACATCGTTAACATCCATTCCTCAGACTCATCATTTGGCTTAACTTCCCTTCACCTGGTCCCAGGATGAGCCTAAGGCCAAAGGGGCAAACAGAGACAGGAGGGCTGCGGCAGTTTTCCCTCAGGACCCTTTGGTCCTTCACAAGGACCAAACCTAGGAGTCAGAGAGGCTAAAGTGAGAGGCCTCATGGGGACAGGGGAGCAGGTGCCTTTTCTGGCCTGGCCTGGCCCAGCCCCACTGGTTACCCCTCTGCAAACTCCAGGTTGTCCCTGAGGTCAGGGTTATGTGAAATCACAGACAGGGAAGTAGAGGCTCGGGTGCCAAGAGCTTGCCCTGGGGTCACACTGAAGAGGACTCCAGGCACAGCCTCCTGACCTGACAGAGAGGTAGACCTCTCACAATCTGAGCAGACGAAAACGCCCGTGGCCCCATGGGCCTGGACTCTAGGTCCTCAGACCCACCCGACAGCCCTGAAAGACAGTTAGTTGGCCTCTTCAAGGAAGGCCAGCTGGCAGAGCACGAACTTCCCTCCAGTGACCGGTAGATGAGGGACACACAATGGTCTATTGTGCTCAGGGCACACCTGAGCCAGGAGCATGGTGCCAGGCAGGTGCAGGGTAGGAGGGTGGTGCTGGGTGAAGCTAGGGGGCGGGGCATGACTGTGGTATCCCCGCTTGCCGTGGGTGGAGAAAAAAAGGGGGTCCACGTGTATCAGACAGTGTCAGGACACAAGGGTCAGAGTCACTCCTTTTCACCCTGTGAGGTCACCTGAGGGTCTCTGAAACAGTGGCGGGGAGTCAGGAGGAATGAGTCTCCCTCTTTCCCTCTCAGACATTCTTGCGGGCCTCACCCCTTAGTTCCCACTCTCAGCACATTTCAGCCCCTCCTGAAGGGGCCTCGGGTCCACTTACAGCATGAGGGTGAGTGCGGCCACCCTTATCACTACTCATTTGTACAGGTGGAGAGGGTCAGGGTGATTCAAGTCAGAGCTGTGGTAGAACTCCTCCTCCACCTGCTAAGACCTCCAGACCACTTCCAGATCTGTAGTCCACGACCACCCAGCGGGGTCGCACCCATACGAGGGGCAGCCCTAATACAAACTGCGCCTGCTTTCCTCTCCCAACCGGATCAGTCTCTCATTCTCTCCCGGACTCAGTTTCTCCATCTATTAAAAGGGAAAGGTCGGGCCGTTCCGTTCTAGGTCCCTCTCCTCGGGCACGACTCAGGCGGCGCTGTTTTCGCCTGAGGGTTGCTCCCCAAGTGTAAAGTGTCAGAGACACCCGGCAGGATGGAAGCGCACACGTGTGGGCAGGGCCGTAGAGCGCTTGGCGCGCGCTCTAACACAAGCGGCCCCGGCGGCGCGGGGCGCAGGTGCAGCAGGCGCGGGGAGCGCGGAGCTGGGGACACAGCGGGAGCGGGGCTGGGCGGGCTCACCTGTGCGTAGTACAACAGCCACAACTCGTAGAGCCGCTCCGAGGCGGCCATGGCCCGGCACGGCTCTGGCGCCGCTTTGCGCCACCTGCCGCCGCCGCCGCCTCCTCCGCGCCGCCCGCCGGCTGCCCCAGGCCCATGGGCGGAGGGCGTCAATCCGGGGCGGAGCGGCGCGGAACTACTGGGGGAAGTCCGCGGCTCGGCCCCCGCCGGGTGTGCTCCTCCTCCTCGTCCCCGCCAGCCGCTGGCCGGCTTCCTGGGCTCTGCTGCAGCCGCCGCCGCTGCCCCGCCTCTCCCGGGACAGTGCGAAGGGCGGGGAACCCGCCGGGGGGAGGAGCCTGAGGTGCGGGAAGTTCGGGAGGGCACCTCGTAGCCCCGCCCGACCGGCGCTCTGGAGCAGTCAGTCGGAGCCTGGGGATGAGGGCCGGGATCAGGTATTCCAGATTTGTCCTCTCCTGTATCCACCTCGGACTCAGCCTGCTTGTCCGAAGTTACCGCCGTTCGCGCGAAGGACAGGCCGCGGGGTGAGGGAAAGTCTGCGAGCTCTGTGGGGATGACCACAGCTCTTCCGATAAGAACAGCAACAACAGTAATAGCAGGATGACCACATGTAGCCAGGTGCTGTTCTCTGCGCTTCGCAGGAAGTGTCACATTTGGGTTCTACTGTTTGTGGAGCAGGAGAAGAGGGGAGGGGGAATCAGAATAGCAGATCAGCCCGAAATACCTCAGGAGTTGGGGGAAGCAGTGCCTCCGTCTGACAGAGACCCGGGAGCTCTAGGCAATCCATGCTGTTTCCTCCTCCAGGAAACCTTCCCAGATCCGCCTCCCACTTGCTTTTCGTTTTTCCTTGCCTTTAGTCTTAGGACGTGAGAGTACCTCTTTAACTTTACAGGTGAAGAAACTGAGGCTCAGGCAAATCAAATGATGACTGCCTGAGCAGTGGGGCTGGGAACAGGGGCCTCACTCACCCTTTCTGCCAGGCTAAGCCACCATCACTCCTGACGATCACTCCTGTTGATACTAGGGCAAAGACTGAGTTGCTAGAGATAAACTGTCATAGGAATTGGTCAGTCTGGAGCCTCCTAGAGCTGGTACCGTCCCTAGAAAAGGCAGAGCCTGCCCCCATCTCCTTACTGTCCCATTCTCCTGGGCAGCTGCCCCCATCTCCTTACTGTCCCATTCTCCTGGGCAGCTGTTCTAGTCTGGCCTTTTCTCCTAGCCCACCCATCGTACCTGTGAGCTATATTTTCTTGAGCATCTAGTATGTGTGTTGCAGGTCCTAGTAGGCTTGAAGACTCACTGGGCCCAGGTTGGGATTAACCTTTTTCCCACACCCCAATGGTACTTTGCATCAGCTCTAAGAGCATCATCCTGGGAGTTCGAGGGAAATGGCCTTCTAGCTAGGTCTCTCACTGCGCAGGGTTTGCCTGGACTTAATAGTGAACAGAGTACTCTCGGGGCACTGGGGTAGTTGAGTCTGGGAAGCCATGGGTAGCTGGCGGGGGAGGGAAGAGGCAGGTCTTATACTGGGCTGAAGTCGGGATGGAGGATCAGGAAAGGCTTCTTGGAGGTATTCATGCCTTGAAGGACCAGGTAAGTGGACAAGGACTAGACATTCTAAGAGGCCAAAATGAGTGAGCTTTAAGTGGGAAACCAAGGACTATCGATGCGCTCTACTGTCCTTCTCTCAGGTCTGTTTGCAGTTGTTGTTTTCCCACTGATTGGCGTTGGACCAATCAAGCCTTAGCGCTTTTTTTCTTTGCGGGTTCCCACCCCCTAGGTGAGGTGCCAGGGAGGAAGTGGGCGAACCCTTCTGTGGTAATTAATCATTGATTGGTTTTAAGAACTTCCTGCCTTCTCAGTCTAGCCTCTGGATTGGCCGCAAGACTCTCCGTGGGCCTGCGCAGTGCAGGAGAAAGGGGCGGGGGTTGGCCGGCAAGATGGCGGCGGCGGCTGCCGGTGTGGGCAGGCTGGAAGAAGAAGCGCTGCGACGAAAGGAACGGCTGAAGGCTCTACGAGAGAAAACTGGGCGCAAGGTAAGGAGTGAGCAATGAGGGTTGTGGTTGTGGCTGGAACAACCATATTCGGGGTCTGGAACAGGGACAGTACAGTGGACAGCTAGTTACAGACAGCTGTCAAAGGCGCATGCGAGAGCAATTAGAGCATGCGCAACGACTCGGCACCCGCCCACAAAGGCTGATGGATACCTGCGCCAGACTGTTCAGCGCTGGTGGGTTATCGTGCTTGCGTGGGACACAGTGTGGCTGTAGTCTGCACGTCTCAATTCCGGGAGACCGGCCCCTTTAGCCATTGCTCTTGCCTCGAGTTGCACGATTTTGTATCTAGGGCTGATTCCAGTCTCAGGTCCTCCTCGGGTCATTAGACTTAATTTGTTCGAGCTTGAACTCCCTGAGTGTGAACTGGTGTTGTAGCGGTTAAGTCCTGTGCCTGCTAACGAAAAGACTAGCAGTTCGAATCTAGTAGGCACTCTTTGGAAACTGGGGCAGTTCTACTCTCACCTGTAGGGTCGCCGTGAATCGGAATTGACTCAGTGGCAGAGGGTTTCGTTTTTTGGATTGAACGCCGTGAATCTTACCCATGGTCTGGCCGTTTTGTCACCCCCAATCTTAATTTTTAGTTTCTGGCGTTCTCTTCCCTGTCTTCCATCATGCCTTGGTTAGGACTGCAAGTGACAGTCCTCTGGACACACAGCTGAAGTTTTTGAATGCAAAAAATTCAAAAGGCAAGACCCACCTTTATGTCAGTGGGAACTGCAGGGAAAGAAAGCGGATATTTGTTTCCAGGCTGCTGCTCCGAGAATAAGCCGTCGGAGTCCTGTCAGTTGCCAGACTCGGAAGCATATTTCCTTGCTCTCATTTGACGCCAAAATGATCTGATTCCATTTTTACTTTGTTCATTTTTACTAATTAAGTGAGGAGAACTCGGAAGTTCACTCTGCCTGTTGCAGTCCCTGTCCTTGTCACTTGGGGCTGTTGGACGTGGGACAGATTGCTTCATCTCCCTGACCCCTGTTTTTTCCATATCTTCTCCAGTGGGGAGTATCACTTTAGTTCTCCTTTGTTTCTTGTGCAATCTAATGGGATAATCTGTGTGAAAGGGCTGTAGAGGCGAGGGAGGACAGAGACGGTTGGTTCTGTTGTTAGAGGGGTGAAAACTGGTCTGAACTCTGCATAATATTAGATACTTAGACGGGGGGATGGGAGAAACCAGAACTCCACTTTTCAACTCTTGAAAGTCTGAGTGATGAGCCCGCCCCCACTGCCACCCACTCACCCCCCCACTCCCCAGCTGCCTGGCTGTCTGGTGTCCTGTGGGAAAGTGAAAGAGGAAGTGCTACAGAGTGAAAGCTGGCTTTTACTGGTCACGGTCTGCCCTCCCAGACAGTTCTCCCAAACTGCCTGGTCCAAGGGAGCTGGAGCTAAGCCTTCCAGACAGTGGTTGATCCACTTGAGGGTTTTGCTTGGATCTAGGACCAAGAGTGCTGGGTCTGGGTTTGTGGTTAGATAACGGAGCAGGATGGCAAAGTGCCATGGGAAAGTGAGTATTACCTGGCCATCAGGAGAACTGGCCTTTACAAAGAGATGCTTTCAATGGGGTGAAAATATGGCCTAGCTGATATTTTAACTGAGTTAAGTCTTCACAGTTTGGGCTTGAGGCAGCTCTTGGCTGTGAACTTACTTGTGAAGAATACACATTTGGAAATCATGTGGCTTTTGCACTGGAAGTGAGCTCTCCCTGACTCTTGGAGCTCCCTTCCATTCTCTTTAAGACACAGGATTAATCCCGAAGCCTCATTTTTTTTCCTCTGTTGGAAGCATTTTCATTTACCTGGCGTGCTTACCTTATCCAAGAGCTTTTGATTTTTCCACTCTGTTTAGCCCTTCTCCAAGGTAGAAAGAAGATATTGGAATTTTTGATTGACTTTGTTGTTTCCAGTCTGTGGAATCAACAGTCAGTCAGTGGCAGATGTTGAATGGCATTTGGCTGTTAGTTCAAGATGAAGCATTGGGGTAGGAATTCATACTAAGCACCTATTATGCGCCAGAGAACTGAAGTGTCTGTCATAAGGTACTCCCGTTTAGTGGATTCTAATTCATAGCAGCCCTGTAAGACAGAACAGAACTACCCCATAGAGTTTCCAAGGAAAACCTGGCAGATTAGAACAGCCAACGTTCAGCAGGTACAGTGCTTAACCACCACTCTACCAGGGTTTCCATGGATACAAATAGCCAAGCAAAATGCTGTATACTGAATGGTAGATGGAGATGATGCTGGGAGAGAAGGAAAGGGAGATGGGGAGTACCTGGTACTCATATTTTTCTCTGTAGGTGTAATTTAATATTTGTTAAAGAGGGATGTTTCTAAGTTTAACATGGTAAGTAATGCCACATGTATGGTTTATCTTACCTGGTATTGATGACGACCCTGAGAAAAAGGAAGAGCCGAGCCAAGCCAAGTGCCGTCAAAAAAGGAAGAATGAGGGTTAAATTCGAATGTTTTATAGGTGGAAGCACCAATGCCAATAAATGTTAGGTGGTTTGCACAAGGTCACGTGACTAGGAGGTGTCCCAGGTGAGTCTTAGGGTTAGAGGGACCGTGAGAACAGGTGGTCACTTCCCTGTGTGCTGACTTGGGTTACTTAATGCAGGGTGAGAATGGGGTGTAAAATACTTTACCGTGTACTGTATACTTTTTGAATGTTGTTGGATGTTGCAGATTGAGTTGTGACCTTGAAAAATGTGTTGTAAATCCTAATCCCTATGCTTGTAATTGTAATCCCATTTGGGAATGGGTTTCTTGATTATGTTAGTGAGCCCATATTGCTGTAGAAACCCCATGAAGCAGTTCCACTCTGTCCTATAGGCTCACCATGAGTCAGAATTAATGGCAGTGGGTTGAGTTTGGCTTTGAGTTTTATAGTAGTTAATATTACGAACACAATAAATGTTAGCTCTTGTTACGCACCACAGTGATGCTGTCCATTGATACACTTATAAAAACGTTTTTGACCAGGACAGAGGAGCTGGAATGCCCAAAGTCAGGAAGCTGGTAAAGATGGTTTCCTGGGTTCTAGCCCTGGCTAGACTTTTGGGAAGGGGGGTGTCTTGTTCAGGACATACCTGAAGCAGTGTTTTGTAGGTCAGCTGGCACAGACTGACAGGTGGAAAGACTGTAGCATTAAGAGTGTGTTTTGAATCAATCTCTTGAGACATAAAAGGAGCAGATTAAGCAAGGAATCCGGGGAGCAGAGATGGAGGAAGAAGATGCCAAGCCACACGAATATTGCTGAGGAACAGAAGCTCAGAAGAAACAGGGAACTTCCTTCAGGGTTGATGGGAGGGAAAAAAAAAAAGGCCTAGAAGTGGTACTGTGAATTTGGTATTCCTGTTTTAGCAACACTAGACAACTAAAGACAGTGGATTATCTGCTCAAGAGCACAATAGGGGGAAAGATTACAGGTCCTGAGTCCAAGCTGCTCACGTATACACACCGTAATGCCCTCTGGATCCCGATTCTGCCTGCCTTGGTGATGGGTAGATGTCCCTCAGAAGATACCAAGCTGTGGTCATAATGCTCCATCATGAGAGCAAGGGTCAGAGGGCTGCCCTTGACCTTCTTAGTCCTCGTGTTGGCTCTTTTGAAGTTGTGGCAGCCAAGCCAAGAAAGACTGCTAGAACCACACACCCTCGGTGGACTCTTTTCTTCCCTCAGTGGTTGCTAGCCTGCCTTTAGAAGTACTTTAAAGACATGAGAGCTCTTCCACTGGGGGCGGCTGGTCATGGTCTCTCCCTTACATAGTACGCCCCTGTCTTTCCTCTGTGTAGCCTGATGCCCCACAGTTCTTCACTGACTCATTTACTAGGGTGAGTGCCTGGGGGAAAGACAGTCAAGGGTGTAAACTTTGAGTTACTTGTCCTAGAACTTGGGCCTTTTTTGCAGGGCCTGTGAGTGGTGAGGTTGCAGGGGAAGTGTGGGCTGCCTGTGGCGGGCAGATAAGGCCCTAAGAGTCTTGTCTCAAGGAGGAAGTTGCCCCACATTTGTAGTTCAGTCCTCCGAGGTGAGAAGATAGCCCCTAAGAACCTGCTGCAGGGGTGAGCATGCTCACAGCCTGAACCTGCCAGAGGGGAGGGACTCTGCTCCTCAGAGTGGCTGCTTGCTAATCTAGCACCTCAGTGGCAGCTCCTTCATCAAGTACCTAACCCTGGGCATGATTGTCCTGGAGGCTTCACAATTTTGAGGGTGAGGGTGAGGTGGATAGCCTTACCATCTTCTTCCCTTCCTCTTCCAGCTAGATCATAACCTCATGATTTAATGATATTGTGGGGGGATTGGAGTTCTGAGCTTGTGGCAGATGAAGGGATGTATGCATGATTAAGGGCTGCAGTGTTTATGTTAGTCAGCGTGAAACTCGGTTAAAGTAGTTTAAGTCTTTAGTTTTACAAAAACAGTCAGCCCATCTGACATAACTGATTTATGAAGTGCAAGGCAAAGGCTTCAGAGCAATTGAGATGCCCCGGGTCATGAAGCTAGTAAAGGCTTCCTGGGCTCCAGCCCGGGCCAGACATTTGGGAAAGGGGGTTCCTGTACGTAACACACTGGTAGCAGGCTGCAGCAGTATTTTGTAGGTCAGCTGGCCCAAGTTGGCAAGTGGAAAGGTTGTAGTATTAGATCGTATCATTGGGGTTTTGTTCTTGGGCCGTCTAGGCTGGGTCTGGGAAAGCTTTGTGAAGCTGAGCCATGGAGGATAGGGGCCGTGGTGGGTGGCTTGAGGTGGCTGGACAGGAGGAGCATGGCAGCCACAGCAGAGGATGTTCCAGAGGGTTAGACACCCCCAGCCCTGCCCAGGGTCCAGTGAAGTTTACTCAAAGAGAAAGAGAGTGGGGTCTGAGCCAAGAGTGGCTCAGCCCACCTCTCCCTAGTTGGGCAGTTTTTTTTTATAGTTTTCAAGTTTCAGTGAGGTAGTGTGAGGGGGTTTATGGTTTGATAAGGAAAGAGAGAAGAGAGGTAGCAAGAAATTCTGGTTAGGGGAAGGTGGATTAAAATGGGAGGTGTAAAGTTTGTTTATGATCAAGATTTTGATGAGGGAAGAGCTTTCAATTAGGTGGGTAGGGGAAGGCAGGCATAAAGTTATTTATAGTTTTATGGTTATACCGGGTGGGGCATACCGGGTGGGGCATACCGGGCTCTGCGGACTGTTTTGGTCATCCCTGTGAGGCATGCATACCAGGTTGTTTTCAGCTGGCAAGATCTGCTCATTGGATAGGACAGCCTCCCTGAGTTTCAGGGACACAGTCCTGTCAATGACCTCCCAAAATTTCAGGGACAGAGTTCCCTCAGTGACCTCCCTGAATTTCAGGGACAGAGTTCCCTCAGTGACCTCCCTGAATTTCAGAGACAGAGTTCCCTCAACTCCCCAGTTTTGGTTTAAGGAGAGAGGGTTGTTGTTATCTTTAAGCTACTTCCTGCTGACAAGAGTCATTGACTTGTCCTAGGGTATGTGGGGAGTTGGGGAGTCCTTTGGCCACTTGGCATTCTGTAAAGAGGGTGGTCCGTTGGTATTTTTAAGGAGGCTCTGGTATAGATCTTGTCAAGTCTCTCAGAGGAGCAGAATTTGATTCACTTGTTGGCAAATGTAGGCTGGATTTCTTAGGACCATGGGTTTAACTAGGAATTGTAGTCTGGAAGAGATAAAGCGAGTTAAGGTATTACAATTAGAGGCCCCAAAGTAAGGACAACCAAAAAGATTAATGAGGGAACTACCAGTGGCAATAACAGTGACATTAGCCACTTGGATTTTTATAGCCTGTCTATGCCATTGAGTCGGATCCGAGTCGATGGCACTTGGCTGACTTGGCTATGCCTAGGGTTTGACTCCATGACACTTGGCTTGGCTGGCATGCCTAGGGTATAGGCTGGAGACAAATTAGGGGTGGGGATCTGAAGTACTTCCTTTTTGGATGATAGCTGCTTGTCCCTTGGTTCAATTTCCCAGTACCGATTGTTGCTCTCTGGTGCCCCTGTTGGAAGGATATATAGGGGTGGAGGTGGGACTTTCTGTGCATGTCCCCAGAGTTGGTTCCATCTGAAAAATAACTTGGAGGAAGTTTACACAGCTGTTTTGGGATGACACCAAGCACTTTGCAGTGATGAGGGGCAGGGATATGGTCTGAAGGTGCTAGACAAGGGGCTTCAGAGGCCAGGTTTTGCAGGAACCAGTTTTTCCAGCTGGGAGGGCTGCCAACCAGGGCACACATTTCCCTATTGTATTTGAACCTCATTTCTTGATGCTCGTCAGACATTGCAGTCTGGGTGTGCAGGTGAGCAGTTTAAGGCTCCTTGGATGAAGCTTTGTGCATCTTCCCACGGTGCTATCTAGCAGAGCAAGATAAGGCTGCTGTATCCTTCTCTAACCTCTTCCTCAGCAGCCAATGGAGGCTTCTTAAGCTCATTAACTTGACACAGACATTTGTTCCTGGGCTGCCAGATTTCCTGAGTACTGGGCATTGATGTTGCTGTCTTTTGTTGCCCTGAGACAAGGGAAGCTGATTGGTTGGCTTATGAACCCCCTCATGGGTTGAGTGTGACGTTGAAGATCTTGGGGCTGAGGTCTGGCTCTCAGCTTGTGAGTTCAGTGACACTTTCTGTTTTTCAGGTGGCCTTAGAGACTAGATGCACACCCATGAAGGCAGCAGTCAAGAAATCAAACGATGTACTATTGCTGCAAAAGACTTCCTTTTTTTTTTTTAATTTAACATGACTGAGTGAAAATGTACATTCCCATATAAATTTACATGCCCACCTATATGCAGCTTCCACTGCTCTCCCTGTCTGGTAACAGCACACTATTCCTCTCTGCTCCATACATGTCTCATCCTCCCAGCAGTCTCCTTTCCCCTCCTCTCCACCCACTCTCCTTCCTCCAGCCAGAGGTCAGCAGGATGATATCCTATAGATGTATAGAGCCATAAAGTGCATCCAATATATGGTCACTCTGCATCACCAAGTCCAATCCATTCGTGTCCGAAGAGTGGACCTTCGTTATGATTTATGGTCAAGGGCAGCATCAGGGCCAGGGGCCATGCTCCCAGGGAAACCCTGAAAGTGCTGGACCATCAATTGCGGTCTTTTAGTGGAGATCTCAGGATGCACCCCTTTTTATTTTTGTGTTGCCAGTGAGACTCAACTTAGTGAGCTCCGTTGTGGCTATCACTGGTGGTGGCTGGGCACCATCCGGTTCTTCCAGTCCCAAGTTGATGTAGGCACCCACTCATGTGGGTCTCTCCATCTTCTGGGTTGTCTTTACCCCATGTCATTTTGATCCTCAGTGAGCATCTGTTCCTGCTGAGTTGGGACCATTTGCTGTGCCCTCGGATGGCAGCTTGATAGCTTTTAAGACCCCAGACACCACTCACCAATGTGGGGTGCAGAGATCTCTCTTAGCAAAACGCTAGTTGTGCCAATTGGCCTCGATTTCGCCTAACAGCGTGGTCCCCTGCCCCCTGCCCCAGCTACTCTATCCTTGCAACATTGGGTTAAGATGGAAGGAGTATTCAAGTTATGCTGAAGTCCACTTAATATTGTTCTTGTTTCTAATGTGTGCTATCACCGATTTCACCCAACCAGATTTCTAGCAACTATCTAATCTAAACCCTCCCCCCCTCGCCTCCCTCCTTCCCCTCCCTTGCAGCTGTCAGAGTCTTTTCTTCTATACACAAGTCTGTTTTTGAGATCTTATCGTAGAGGTCTCATACAATATTTGTCTTTTTGTCGCTGACAACTTTCACTCAACAAAATGTCTTCCAGTTGAAACCAGGTCATGAGATGTTTCCTGGAATCATCGTTATTCTTTATCATTGTGTAGTGCTCCATTGAGTATATATACCATAGTTTACCTATCCATTCTTCTGTTGTTGGGCATCTGGGTTGATGCCATCTCTTTGCTGTCTGTTGAGACTCCTGTTACATTTCTTGAAATGGTATGATACATCTTTGTTGTGCTTTACAGCTGCCCCTATGATTCCCCTTAATAAACTGTATATAAACCCAATTTTTTAATTACTACCAGTCTTGTCATCTTCCTCTCCATCTGGAAGGACTATAACGACTGTAGTACATCCCTCTTAAAGAGCTATTTAAAGTGTTAAAAAGCAAAGTGGTCACTTTGAGGACCAAGGTATACTTGACCCAAGCCATCGTATTTTCAGTCACCCTGTGTGCATGTGAATGCTGGACAATGAATAATGAACACCGTAGAAGAATTGATGCATTTGAACTATGTTGTAGGTGAAGATTCTTGAATATACTGTGGATGGCCAGACCATGGCAGCAAGGATGATGAGACTTTTCCTCATCATCTGTCAGGACGGAGCAGCTCCTGGAGAAGGACATCATGTTTGATCAAGTAGCGACTTAGTGAAAAAGAGGGAGAGCCTTAACAAGATTTTTTGACTCAGGCTGCAGCAGTGGGCTCAAACATAACAACAACTGTGTGGGTGGCTCAGGAAGAGTGTTTCCTTTGTTGTACGTAAGGTTGCTGTGGGTCAAAACTGACTTAAGGGCACTTAACAACAGCAACAAAGAGACTAGAATGAGAAGCTTTGGTGGTACAGTGACGAAAACACTCAACTACCGACCCAAAGGTCAGTAGTTCAAACCCACCAGCTGCTCTACGAGAGAAGGATGTAGCATTCTCCTTCCATAAAGACAATAGCCTTGGAAGCCCTGTCCTGTAGGGTAGGGTCACTGTGAGCTGGAACTGACTCCATGGCAATGGGTTTTTGGAAGCTAGAGTAGCTCTGTGCAGTAGACTTTGTCTGCTGATGGTGGTGTTTCATAATCTGTGCTAATACGGTAGCTACAAGCCAAGGGTGACCTCCTTTTAAGCCCATGAAATGTAGTTAATGTGATACTTTATTCATTTTTGTTTAATTTTAATCAATTTCCGTTTAACCAACCCCATGCGGCTCATGATTATTTCTTTGAACAGTGCCTCTCCAGAGGACTTAATCCGTCTAGCTTGACTCATAAGAACCCGTGTTTACCTGAGCTCCCGTTTGTTGAGAGCTGAGAAGGACCCAGGCAACCAGCACATCAGGCCTGAGGGGCCTGGAGTTGGGACAGAGGGCTCTGACAGTTGTCAGCCTTGAGGGCTGGTGAGGTCCTGTGTATGTGCTTGGTGCAGTTCAGGGTTGAACACTGAGAGCAGTGTAGTTGTGATCCACACACTCAAGGGACACGCAGCGTGGAGAGCAAGAGCAGTGACAGGGTAGGGGAATGCAGAAGTACTTTCTGACTTGTCAAACCAGGGAAGGTCCCTACCAGTGTGGAGTGAGGGGGCCCAGAGGAAGGGCTAGCAGGTGAGCAGGGAGAGGAGGGGAAGTGGAGAAGGGCCCACCCTACAGGGTGAGGAATTAGAGTAGTTTACATCCTGCACACCTCTCAGTAAGTGACCTCTTTCCATGACCCTTTGCCACCACATCCCCATGCCCAGCAGCCTCACTGCAAAGTCACCCAAGGAGGCCCCTCTCTCCTGTGTTGACGACCTCTTGCAAGTTGGTAGTACTAACACTTATGTGATATTCTGCGGCAGGACCTCAGGACTTGTTCAGTGTCAGTCCCCAAATCACCCCTTTGTTGTAGGAGTTGGTTCATCTTTACTGAGTAGACCAGGAAGCCAGGATCAAAGGACCCGCTGCAGTGATGCTATGGGATGTTACCCTGGATTGTCCCTCAGGCCCTCGCCCTATATCTCTTCCCACCCCCAGGTACTGGGGAGCAGGCAGCCACCAGGAAAGGAAGACATTCCCACAACACACAAAAACCGCACTTAGGTTGCTTCATTTCGTGGAGAGGACATGGGGTTTTGAGCTATACAGATCTGGTTGAAATATCAGGTCCACTGATATAATCACATCAGACACAGAGTGAGTTTTTTAAACACTGAACCTCCCTGGCCTTATCTGTAAAATCAAGATGTAGTGCCTGACCTCATTGGTAGCTAGGAGACAGAAAGATGCTGTCTGTGAGGTGTAGTCTGGTGCAAGGTCTGGCCCAGGGACATATATAAACCTGAGTGTTTGTCTTTTCTCCCCAGCCTTGTCACAAGTAAGAGGCTCCAGTGGTTCTCCAGCTCTTTCTTCTGGGTGACGGTGGGTGGAGCGGACCCTGGTTCCAGTGGGCGCAAACAGGATGTTCTCCTGGTTCCCTGGCTTTATTCATCCTAGTTCTAATTCCTTGAGATGGTGGCTTTTTTATCTCAGTGCAAAGTATTAGATTCAGAGGGAAGTGGGTGTGCAGAGCCACGGCCAAGATGGATGCATAGTCCTTGTTCCTTCCTGAGGAGTGACTTCTCCCCAGGCTCTGCCCAGACCTTGAAGTCTCAGAGGCAGTCAGAGGAAGACCTTGTGGTGGGAGGCTTGGGGCCCCTAATACGACATTTGTTGATGAACCAGGGTTGAAACTGGAAGGGTCCTCCCTTCCGAGGCCTTGGACTTGCCTCATCTGTGCAGTGAAAGCGGTCAGTCAGCGACTCTCAGGCCTGCCTGTGTGTCAGGATCTCCGGGGGAGGCCACACGGAAGCTCTTCTGTGGCCCCACCCCAGATCTCTAGTTGGGTCTTGGTATAGTGCATGGACATCTGTGCATTTTAAACTCCTCTGTGATTCTGACTCTGCATCTGTCTGGATATCTCTGATCGCTTCCCAGAATTCTCTGATCCCTGCCAGAATTCTTGCACTAGACGCAGAGCACTCCTTTTCCTGGGGCACATCCTCACCCAGTAAGTGTTTATTGAGCACCAACTGTGTGCCAGCCCTGGGGCACAGCCATGACCCAGATGGCTTCCCGGCCTCAAGAGGTTTCCATGCAGGGCAGGGTCATACAGGGGATGGGGAGGGAGTATAAACAGTGCACGTGTCAACAAGGCAGACACTGTCAGAAACTGGTGCAGGCGGAGCCAAGTGTGCGTATTTGGAGGGGCTGCAGAGCCGCCCTGGGCTGGGGAGACCACAAGACAGGGGAGCTGTGCTGTGGTGGGACATGGGATGCAAGGCTCTAGGGAAGAGCATCCCAAGCAAGCAGGAGTTGGCTTGTTTGAGGGGCAGAAAGAATTCCTGGGTGGCGGGAGCAGAGGGAACAGGGGCCGGGTGAGGAATGAGGGTGAAGGTGGCCTGGGGACTGTAGAGTGAGGCCTTGGGGACGTTGCAGCGTGGGCAGTGGAGACCTGAGGGGTGGCATGCCTGCCTCATGTGGAGGTGTGAAGCAGTGCTTGGACAAAGGATAGGACAGGCGGTGGGGTACAGTGCTGCCTGCTCCCGAGATGGGGAAGTGCAGGGGAGAGTGGTTTTGGCACAATAAGCTTGAAATGACTATGAAGTCATTTCATGGAGGGAGATGTCAGCAGGCCTCTGGATGGGCCATGGGTGCCTGTGGAGATAGGGTTTGAAGGACTGGGGCTAGGTGAGGCTCCCCCTGGGGCCAGAGCCTAGATGGCAAAGACAGAGGACTGGGACAGGTTGTGCCCTCAGCCTTGGACGACTGATGCTTAGCAGTCAGGAGGAGGCGTCTGCAGGGGAGGGTGCTGTATGGAGAGCAAAACACCCCTAGAGAAGCTGGGGGAGACTGGGAATGGGCCTTGACACTTTGGTCCAGCTGTTTCAGGGAAGCGTGTGTTGGAGGGAGTGGTGCCGGCTTGAGGTGCACATGGTGGCCACAGCCCCACTGTGAATTACACCCACTGATCTCAGGAGAGGTGGCAGCAAGCCAAGGCAGTGTCCTCTGGGCCTTGCTCTCCAAGCTGTCCTAGGGTTGCTGAGCTGGTGGCATTTCTGCTAGTGTGTGAGCACGGTTTGGCCCCCAGACCCTCGGATGGCAGCTCCCCTCTCTGCCCCGCCTGAGCAGAATGCTGTCTCTGAGGTAGGCTGGCAGTGGGCTAACATGGTTCCCTGCACCACAGGTAGGCTGGGCAGGTTGCTTGTGCCACCCTGTCTCTGCCATTCTGTTCGCTCTGGGGCCAACAGATAAGTCCTTCAAGCTTCCCCTTCAGAAGATGGCTGCAGTAACCCATACCACCCAGAATCAAAATGAAATGTGACAAATATGAAAAAAAAAATGGAACGTGTGATACATGCGTTGACTCTCTGCTGAGCTTTTTTGCTTTACCCCTGGAAAGGAATGCTCTGTTTTACTAATGGATTCTGAGACCCAGAGGGAGTAAGGGACCTAAGGGACCGTATGAAGTCACGCTCGGCCTGCTTCCAGGTCCTCTGATCCTGGTTGCCCTCCTGGAAACAGGCACCAGGGAGCCTGTCATCTTGTGACTGAGTTCCATACCGTCTCTCTCTGCTGTGGTGCAGTTGTTGCTGTCGGTCGCCCCGCAGGCTGACAGGGAAGAGAACGAGCCTTCCCTCAGCCTTGGGTGAGCTCCTGTGTTTGCTCCTAAGGGCGGCTGTCAAGAGGCAGATTTGCGGCTGTTGCGGAGCGCTGACTCCTAGGCTTACCTGTGGTGACGGGACCTGCCTCACTGAGCGGAAGGAGCTCCCAGGCGAGGGCCCTCTTCTTGCTGTGCCACCAGTGACGTTCTGGCTTCAGTCTCCCATTTGAATGGCATCTCTGGTGTTACAAGATATGACTGGGTATTCCCCAAGGCCTCACAACAGATAGAATCATGAAACTGAAGCGGTTTTCTGAATCTTTTTCTTAGCTTTCTTTCTTAGCTTTTGCAATGAAACAGTTGATGTGACCTTGATGGCAGATCCCTCAAGTGTCACTGTAGCTGTGTTCTGTGGGTCTATGGGAGCCCTGAGAGATTTCTCTCTGTAGCATCTACTTCCTAATTCCCCTGGGCAAAACTGGGCCTCTCTTCACATTTGGACGATTTTAGTTTGGTTTCTAAATGGGCGTATGCTTTTGTGTGGAAAGACTCCGTAGTAGCTAGAATCTGCCCAGCCCCGCCACGGAAGAAAGGCCTGGTGACCCACTTCCATGAGAGTAAAAAAGCCAAACCTATTGCCACCGAGTCAGTTCCTACTCACTGTGACCTCATGTTACAGAGTAGAATTGCTTCATGAGGTTTTCTTTTTTGTCTTTTTAAAATTTTGGTTGGTATGGGGACAACAAAGCATCTGCCTCTTATGCATTCTTCCCTTGTCCAGTTCAGTGACCTTAATTGTAATGTTCATCATGTTCTTCAGCTATCAGTGTTCTGTTCCCAAAGTTTTACTTCACCATAAAAACAAAACAAAACAGAATAAAAACAAACATGCTGCCGTTGAGTCGATATGAACTCATAACGACCGTACAGGACAGAGTGGATCAGCCCCATAGAGTCCCCAAGGAGCACCTGGCAGATTTGAACTCCTGACCTTTCAGGTTAACAGCCAACACACTTAACCACTGTGCCACCAGGGTTTCCTACTTCACCCTAGAGGTTATTCTGGGCTGTAATCTTTTATGGAAACAGATTGCCAGAGCTCTCTTCCGTGGTGCCGCTGGATGGCTTTGAACTTCCAGCCTTTAGTTGGGGGAGTAGTTGAATGCAAACAGTTTATTCCACCCATTGACCTTTTCTGTAAAATTGCTGTTGTTGGTAGGTGCCATTAAGTTGATTTGGGGTCGTAATGACACCATGTGACAAAGTAGAACTGCCCCATAGGATTTTCTTGGCTGTAATCTTTACAGAAATAATTTACCAGGTCTTTGTCCTGCAGAGCCGCTTGGTAGATTTGAACTGTCAACCTTTCTGTAGCCACCAGGGCTCCTTTCTGTAAGATCGTAGCCATCAAAATCCTACAGAGCACCATCTGCTCTGACTGATATGGGTTCACTGTGAGTCAGAATCGACTGGATGACAGGGAGTTGTGTTTTTTTTGGTTCATTTTTCTTTTTTCTTAGAAACGTTAAAAGGAAAAACATTTTAATTGAAGTATAATTTACAAACAGAAAAGTATGCATGTCATAATTAAACAGCTTGATAATTTTTCCAAAGTGAACAAAACCAGGTAATCAGTCAGTGAGGTCAAGAGACATGGCAGAGCTAGCATCCCAGAACTCCCCAAGCCCTCAGACCCCGAGAATAACCACTCTGGACTTCTGTCACCATGCATACACAGGTTGGTGTTTCTTATATTTGAGCCTTGCATGAGTGGAATCATAGTATAGTATGTACTGTTTTGTGTCTGGCTTCTTTTATTCTTTACTATGTTTGTGAGTTGCTGAGCATGGCATTAGTGTGTCCTCATTGCTGTGCAGCATCCCATTGTTTAAATACACTTCAGTGTGTCCATTCCACTCTTGAATTTTCATGCTGGGGCTGTCATGGATAGGGTTGCTGTCCCGATTCTTGCATGTGACTTGGAGAACAGCTGTGCGCATTTCTGTTGGATGTACGTCAAGCAGTGGAATTGCTGGGTTGCGGGTACGTGTAGAGTAGATACTGCCAAAAAGTGTTCCGTGCACCAGCGGTGTATGCGAGTTCCTCTCCTTCCTTTGAGGTGGTCCCATCTTCCACCTTAGCCTTTCTGGTGGATGGTAGTGGTATCCCTTTGTGGTTTAAATGTGCACGTTTCCTTGCTAACTGGCAAAGGTGAACACCTTTGTATGTTTATGCACAGTGCTTGTTCAAGTCTTTTTCTCCTTCCTTTTGTTTATTAAATAGTCTGATTTTTTTTCTCTTGGTTTGTAGGAGTACTTGATATTGCATCCTGGATATGAGGTGTTTGTCCTTTAAGTGAATTTTGACTTTCTTCTCACACCCTGGACTTTGACTTTTCACTCTTTTAATTGTGTTTCCGAGGAGCCTCAAACCTACTGCTTTCTAGTCAGTTCTGACTCATAGCAACCCCACAAGGTTTCAAGGCTATAAATGTCCATGGAAGCAGGCTGCCACCTCACTCTCCCGTGGAGACGCTGGGTGGTTTCAGACCACTACCTTTCAGGTAGTTTTAGCGAAGGCTCCTTCCTTCAGTGACCATAAGTTCTTAATTTTAGTGCAGTTCAGTTTATCAATTTTTCTCCTAATAGATTTTTGGAGCTCAGTTAAGAAAATTTGGGAGAATTCTTAGGTTATGAGGATACTTCGTTATAGAAGTTGTGTTGCTGTACCTTTCACATTCAGATCTCCATCGCTTGTGGAACTTGCGTATTTTTGTATTGTGTGAGGTTAGGGCTCAAGATTCTTTCCCCCCCACCATGTGAGTATCAGTGACCCAGCACTGTTTATTGCTTGTTTACTTTTCAGAAAGACTGTTTTCTTGGACATGGTTAGCCTGCGACTAACGCGCCACGACATCTGGATAGTAGTGGTAGCCATACTAGTACAATACTAGCTAAAACTCTTTTTGAATGTCTCTGAGTCTCAGTCCATGCTAGCCCCTCAGTAGACAGGCCCCTAAGTAAACTCCTTACAGGCAGGAGCAGCTTTTAAACTTTTTAACCAAGTGTGTAGACATTTCCTGGGTGCCCTGTGGAGTGGCGCTGTGCTGGAGCTGCTGTGTCCTGTGACCCCATGTTCCTTTCTGCACCCAGAGAGGGGCAGCTCACCGTTGACTCACTGGGAGGGCCAGGACCTGCCAGGCCAGTCCCCTGAGCACTGTCGTCTTGCCCTGTCATTTAGGCTGTATTCATGTACTGGAGCAACTGACTGGGGTGTTCTGACTACAGATGTGAGTTGCCCCTAACAGTTGCTTCTGGGTTAAAAAAAGAAACCCACTGCCATTGAGTTGAGTCTGACTCACAGTGAGCCTAGAGGTCAGAGTAGAACTGCCGGATTGAGTTTCCAAGGAAGCACCTGGCGGATTTGAACTGCTGACCTTTTGGTTGCTTCTAGATTAGTTGTCTCAAATTCAGGCTGTATGTTTTAAATAGTAGTTGTTGGCTTTGGGTTGACCTCCAGCAGACATTTGGACCAGGATGTGGTTGTTGTATAGTGTTGAGAGTGGTGATCAGAACTGAAAAGCAGTTAATGTTCATTTCTGCAGAAAAAGTATCTTGTGTTCCATCTTGAGATACTGAGAACCACCTTCCTCCAGCCCACAGGCACATCTCCAGCAGCATGTCCCCACATCTCCCACCTCACTGCAGAACATACACATACACGCACACGCACACTACCCTCTCACAGCCCTCCAACCTACATCCACTCCCCTATATACGATGCATTCCCTGCACTTTCTCACATGTCTCCAGTCTCCTACCATGCTACCACGTACTCCTGGTACCCACCCTTATACACCTACAGCCCCCTACCCATACCCACTCCCTCAACAGCACATTCCAATAAGCCCCAGCCCACATACAGTACATACACACAGACATACACACAATAGTACACCTTTTCACCCCAACCCTCATGTCTTCCCGTACACGTAACATATCCCCCACACCTGATCACACACCCCTACCCTCCTTCACTCCCCAGCACCCCCACTCCTATGCCCTAAGCCACTAGGAGGAGAAGTAAGTCCCTTGCCTGCCCAAGTTTAGCCATTCATCCAGCAGGGCTGTTTCTGTGCTGCATGTTGGGAGAGCTGCAGAGACCCCGGCAGAGCTTGGTGCAGGTGAGGGAGGGAATGGTGTCCCCAAATGTGGCTCAGCCACGGCTAGCCATTGACCTTCCTTCGGGGCACTTCTCTTAGCCCCTGGTACCCTGGCTTCTCTCTGGTTTTATTCTGGAGAAAAACAACAGCTTGAAAGAATTCCAAGAGGAAGGACTGTCACTGTGATAACTGTGATCCATGGGGAGTAAAATCCACACTCCAGGGCTGTTTTGATTCAGCTTTAAAGAGCTGCTGTGTCTAGAGAGAATGGGAATGGCTGAAGTTGAAAACATTTGTCCTTCAGGGCCAGGGAAGGTGGTCCCTCTCCTTTGCCCCCACTTTGTTTCAGGCAGGTCACCACTAGATTCCTTGTAGGACAATCTGAATCCTAAAGAAAAAGCACCTGTGTTTGATGCCTGGGAGAGGAAGTCATCTGGTGAAAGCAGGGCTTTCCTGCGCCAGGTGCCAGGGTCCTTCGCTCAGGCAAGTCAGTCTACTCGGGTGTAGTTGAACTATATGAAGGCCAGGCCTCAAGCATCAGACCTCTTTGAGGGCAAGGGGTAAGTTACAGAGGACTTTCTATGCACTTGGCTGTCGTTACTGCCATTACTGAGTGTCGGCTATGTGCCAGGCCCTGTGAACTGTCAGGAGAATGAGATCACTGAGGCCAGCTGTTGCCTCCAGCAAGGTCAAGACTGGGGTCTCGTGGGGAGACTGGCCTGTGTACCCCCAAGTAATAAAGCAGCATGATGCTGTGCTGTGTTTGAGGGCATGCAAGAGCTACCAGGGACCAGGGGGGCATGAGGCTGTTGTGTGCTATGGGCTGTGTGGCCTGCTGAGCCACTTGTGGACACATCCTGTTTTGTCTCACTAAGTGGCTTATGGGGCCTGTCCCTATTTGGGCTCCATGTCCCAGGCTACGTAACTCACAAGACAGCCTGACCTGGAGGAGACACTGAGAAAACACTTGAATGAATGCGTGGATGGCATGGGAGATAATAGCTGTTTCAAGCTAGGGAAGAGGAAGGAGGTATTTTGGGTAGGTGTTGAGGTGCTCTGAATTTAGATCATCTGTGGGAAGCCCCCTTGACCTTTCTGTCACCTGTACGGTGTGGCTGGACTTTTCTGACTTGGACTCATGTTCTCTGCACACTCCTGGGATTAGTCCTTTAAAACTGTGTCAGCTTGAGGACGAGGGCTAGGTCTTCTGGCAATTGTGGCAGCTTTAAGTGAACGGAGGAAAGAGGTCTGCATGCAGGGATCTGTTACATGACCCCCTTCAAGGGGGGCGCCATCACTCAGCCGGTAGAATTGCACGACAGGGTGAGTCTCCGCTTGCACCTGAGGCTCCGGAGTCTTCCTCACCGTGGCTGAGACCTTACTCTTTGCCTGACGGAATACAGAGCTTGTCAGCATCAGTAAGCTGCCTCTTCAGTGCGGGTCGGCAGTGGAAACCAAAGGACTCACCCAAGACCGTACAGCATTTGCATGTCAGAGCCCAAGCAGGCATCCTCACCTGCTTCTGCTTTCCCATACTTTAGCTGAGCACCTGGATGAGAGATCCATTATGCCTCGAAGGGAGAGGTGTGTAGGTGAGGATTATGTTACTTAAGCAATATTTTGCTCCACAAATAAGTGTGCCACTTCTGATTTCCAGTTTAAATTTGGTTTTCATCAGGATTTTATCACTTGTAGATGACACCAGAGAGGAGACAGCTGTCTTACCTTTACTTCTCAGACTGTGACACTTCGAGAAACAGCCGATCAGAGGTTCAGATAACTTTCAGTCTCCAAGGAGCTTCAGCACACACTGTTCCTGTCTACACCTCTGCCTTACCTGGGAAGTGGTTTGTAGAAAATCTCAGTTTTCAGATTGGGGTGCCTGATGTTGGGGCCCAGTACCTGTCATGCTCAGCTCCACACTGAAATGAAGGGAAGGGACGAAAAGATAACCCCCCCCAAGCCAGGTGGGGCCTTGACTTGCTGGCATCAGCGTGGTCCTCTGTGTTGGTCTAGGCAAGGGACCCATGCTAGGGGAGGATGCGAGGACCAAGTCCACACAACACTGTCCCTGCCCGAGCCTCACCTTCTCTCACTGCAGGCAAGAGAATCTTGGTCCTGCCTGTGGTGCCAGGGTCTCCCTGTGGATCAGGTGAGCTATGGAACTTCACACAGCTTTGAGCCCTGTGAAGTGCTTCATACTCTCTGTCATCAGGTGTCACTATAAATGGTCATGTGCAACCAGGACACTTAGTTGCAAGCAACAGAAATCCCTTCTAGCTGGTTTTAACAGAAAGTGGGGGGAAATGTATTTTTAAAAGGAAAGCCAGCCTTGGAGGTACACAGCCAGAAAGAAGACAAACATTTCACAGAAAAAATGGCTTGATAGGGAAACCACTGCTCCCTTCATGGACTAGGCACTGCTGCCCCTGTGGCCCTGGCATTATTCTTCCTGCAGCTGTGTCACTCCTCCCTGTGTTCTGTGTCCCACTTCACCATTCAGATCTGCTGCGGGCATATTGGATCAGCAAGGCCAGGGTCTCCTGCCTGTGGCAAGCAGGCTGGGAAAGCAAGTGGTGGGCGCTTTTGGCTTCTGTAGTGGGAGGTGGTCTCTTTCCATCCAAATGACAGGAATCAGGACAAATATTGAACGAATCAGGCCCATTCAATGACCTAGAAACTCAGGCTCCCATTGTTGTCCGCCATTGTCCCAGGCTGTGTGGTAGAGTGGACAGAGCAGTCAACATGGGTCAGGAGGCCTGGGAGCCAGCCCTAGCTGCTCTACTCGGCTATCTCTTGTGGTCTTCAGACCATATACCTTGTATGAGTGTCTTTTCTGCATTTCTTCTCATCCTGCTGGCTCTGTGTCCAGAGCCCACCCTGGTGACCACAAATGGCCCTCAGGCAGCTAGGTGTGGCCTTGCACAGGTCACTTCTTCCCTTTGGCCAGTCCATGTAAGAGGAGGGATATGATTGGACGCAGAGGCCCCTCTGCCATGTGGTAGGATTGTGACTCAGAAGTGGATGGCTGCTTTAAACATTCATGTTTCCAGTTCTTACTCTGAAAAATTCTGATTAAGTAGTGGCTATTTATAACATGTTCTCCCAGCCACTGGGTGTACATCCTGTGCCAGATGATATCTGAAACTTTCGCAGTCCTGACAGTCTGTGGCTTTCTTCTTTTTTCGTTGGTCTAAGAGTGGACGTGGTCATGCTTTTCTGGCTAATGTGCAGGAAGCACACCCAAGCCTTGCGACTATTTATTTGAAGATGATTTGAAAGAATGATACAGACAGAAAATCTCAATTTAAGAGCTGACAATCTTGTTACTGTGAGCGGTTGGGCAAGTCCCTTAGCTGTCCTGATCGCTGTCATTTGGATGGGTTGATAACACCTGATCTCAGGGTGGTTGTAGGGGCCAGAGGCCCTGGTGCACACCCAAGTGAAGTGTGAACAGATGTGTGAGCGCCATGTGATGCTGTGTGGCTAGGAGATACCAGGCAGACTCAGATGGCTGCCATCTGCCATTCTTGGTTAAGAAGGTGGCTGCTTGTTCCATATCCAGCTTGCTTCTTCAGTGGTCTCGCCAGGTCAACTATGTCTCCTCCCTTCCTGTGTGTTCATAAATAACACTGGTCATGTTTTTGCTGCCTCGCTGCCTGCTGCCTATCACTGTAGGCTTTTGATGGCTTCTCCAAGCTTGTAGGATACAGAGCAAACTCCGTGACCCATTGGGCAGGCCCGTCACAGGGTACTCCTTCTCACTGCCACTACTTTCCCAACAGACGCAAGGCTAGGCCTCATTACAGCCAACTCCCAGCAGCTGACCCACCATGTCACCCTGTGTGTGGGCGCCTTCTTCCTGCAGCCGAGCTCAGAGTTCTGTTCCTCAGTGTTCCCACGGTACCTGGTACCGATGCTCACTTTGGACACCAGTGTAGTATGCTGACATTCATCCCTCTGCTTCCTCTTTAACTTGCCTCTGTGCCCCTTGAGGGCAGCAGTCATTTCTTAGTCACCTTTTTGATGCCAGATGACAAGACCCAGAGACACCCTGTAAATATTTGAATGAAGAAATAAGGCAGCTGGGCAGGAACATGGATTTGGGAGTTGGCTGGGCTGAGATTTTTCTCAGGGAAGAGCAGATTAGCCCTTTGGGAGGAGGCCAGAGGCTTATTTAAAAGCCTGTGGGCTGAGGTGGTGATGGCAGGATGGACTTCATTGGTGTGATTGCAAAGTCAGACGATGAGGTTCTGAAATTGGTTGTTCAGGTGTGGACTATGGGTGCTTCTGTAGCTACCCCCATGGAAAAGAGCTGGGCATTTTAGTTGGTCACAAGCTTGGAATGAGCCAGTAGTGTGATGTGGATGCCAGGAGCCCTGATGTGGTTGGTCCCAGCTGTAGGGGTAGCTGCCTGCTGCTGACTGGGAAATGCCTATCCTCTTAATAAATAGTAAGTCTGCTCTCTATTTTGACCCACCGCATTTCAAGAATAAACCTACTCACGTGAAAGCTCATAGATACTGTTGAGATTGGTGCTGCCGTTGCCAGCCATGAGTGATGGCTGCCAGTGTACCAGGGAGCTGTTGTGGGGGCCATGTGGCTAATAGTGTCACGGGGAGAAGAGGGTGTCATTTGCAGCGGTCGTTATTTCCAGGCCCCTGCTGGCTTTTCCATTGGATCCAAGGTGGCAAACATGGAGTGGACGGGCCTTCCCCCATCCCTGACAAGCTCAGCCTCAGAATCCCACCCACCTACCAGTCAGTGGGGAAAGCTGGAGGTGGTCTGCTCTTCAGGCCTCGCAGGTCTGGAGAAGGTCAGTGCCAGCTGTGCATCCTCGGGAGCAGAGAGTCTCAGCGGCTATGCCATTCCTCAGAACTGGCTAGCTGGGTGGCCTGTGTGCCTGGTGACTGGCCTCCTACTATGAGGTGGTGGGAAGAATGCTCTGGGCCACCCGTGGTACCACCCCCAGTGCCACATCAGGTCATCTCACAGCAGGATGGTGGTCTTACAGGCTGCATGAACCTTACCGTTTGCCTTTCTGCTTCACTCACTGCCATTCCAGTCATGAGTCCAGCGTGGGAGGAAGCCCTGGGAGTTGTGACTTCTGCTTTGTGGTGGTGAGGCTTTTACCTCCTCCAAAAAAGGGAAATAGTGGGGCAGGGTGAGAGGATAAAGAGGTAACTTTGTTCATCATCAGTTATTAACTGAAATTTCTAACCATGAATAATGGGAACGGTTGTCCTGATGTAAGGAGACTTGGCCTGCCTGTGGCTGTTGGTTTTGCTGCCCTAGTCAGTCCCAGACTGCAGAGGGCTACTGGGCGGTGCAGGCGTCTGTCTGCCCTCCTCTTACACCCCAGCAGAGCTGAGCTGTTTTTATTTTTTTAACCTCTAGAAAGATCATCAGTATCTGGCATGTCTGAGTGCCTCTTGGGTGGAGCCTGGGTGCCAGCCTTGCCTTCTTGCTGACCTGGTGAGCCAGGGGAGGGTCAGAAGATTCTCTGTGGGGCATGAATACAGTCAGCAAGCCACAGGCAGCTGGTTCCTCTGGTCACTTTTATTATGGAATCGTTTTGACACCAGAGTGAAAGGAAGTGGAAAAAACGGCACCTGCAGTAGTGTCATGTGAAGCCGTGAGGCCTCTGGTTGTTTACAGTGTTTCTGTGGTTGTGATCATGCCGTGTGGTGTGAAGCCCGCCTCCTCTCTGCACTCCTGTGTGTGTGGTTGTGCTGGCTGCCAGGTCGCCATTTGAATGACGACGCAGCAGCCAGTCGCGTGAGCAGCTGCCCGTGCCTCATGGGCTCACGTCCTATTTCCAGGCCTCTCAGTCTCGAGAAGCACAATGTGTGCATCATTCTCTTATCTCCTCCTGATGCTTTTCCAGAATTGGGGTTCCTGGACTAGAAATGGCAATATCTGGGCTCCTAATGGTTTTGTTGTATCTGTCCTGACCCTGGGGACATAGTGATTAAGTGCTACAGCTACTAACCGGAATGTCAGCAGTTCACATCTACTGGCACTCCTAGGAAACTACATGGAGCAGTTCTGCTGTGTCTGTAGGGTCACTGTGATTCAGAACTAACTCAGCGGCAGTAGGTTTGGGTCTGATAGGGCGCCAGGAAGAGCTATTGAGGTGCTGCTAGATACCGATGAGACCACCTGTGTATGTGAGAGCAGGGCTGGCCCAAAGGGCTGGGTCCTGGCAGGAAGTGGCCTATGTTGGAGGCCCATTCCACCATTTGGGTCCTGGCAGGTTCAAGCTGTGTGACACAAGGCAGTTCACTTTATTCCGGGCCTTCATTTTTCTCATCTGTGAAAGGAGAAAGTAATACTGATCTTTTATTAGAGTTTAGGGATTGATTGACTACAGTTTAGAATTAATTGTCTAGCCTGTTGTTATTACTTAATAAAAATGACAGCTGTTCTTACCAGAAATGTAAAAAAGAGATGAAGACTACTTGGGACAAGGGAAAGGAAGGCAAGTGACAAAATCCCTTATGAGCACCCCTGATGAAATGAAATGTCTGGGATGGTTATCATTAGAGGACCTGGGAAGAGTGCCTTTGGTCTCACATGAGCATCACTTTGCTGGCACAGCCAGTGGTGGGTGCAGAATTCAGGTTCGGTGGGTAAGCCTCCCTTCCAGCCTGGGCCTTGGAATGGGTCGTTCTCAATTTGAGGCTTATTAAAAGAAATTGAGTTTGTTATCCTCAGAGACTTGGCAAGAAAACCCAAAAAGCACTATCTGAAAAGGGTGCTGTATTTCATTTCACTTCACATGTTACTCCATTGTTCCAGCGTCGGGGCAGATCATTTTTTTCTGCTGGTTAGTCCAGCAGGAATGCCGTTTTTTTTTACTCGTGTGGATCTGAACCCTGAGAGGTCCTTGGATACCAGTTAAGTCTGTTGTGTTCCCTAGCACCCAAATAGCTGTCTAATTTCCTGAATCATAGTGGGTGGTGAGAACAAAGGGAGCATCTAGTTTCCCGGGAGAGATGCAGCAAGAGCCAGGACTTGAGCCAGACCTGTCAGTGATGAGCGGCCAGACTTGGCACACCCAGTTGTCTATAGGCTCTGCCATTTGGGTCCTGGCAACCCCTAGTGATGTGGCTCCTCAGTGGGTGTCATGGACCCATTTCATCTTCAGACACCCTTGTTGACGTAGCACCAGCCCCACCATATGAGTGAGGAAGCAGAGTCTCCCTTAGAGAGGCCCTGAAGTTTGCCAGCGGTCTTCCCTCCACCACAAAGAGGTGGAATCAAGCTGCCCAGGGCTTTTCTAGACACGGCGCCTCGTACAGGGAGAGGCCCGGCCTGAGTTTGGAGCCATGGGGCTACATGTGGCGAGGAGAGGGGACTGGTCTTTGCACTGCCCCCTGTGTGTCCTTCCAAGGGGTTCTTTCCTGCTGGGACCATGGCAGCAAAGCCCTGGGCCATGAGAAGGGCCCTGTCATGCTTGTGCTGCCCTGCTCTACTCCCACTTTTCCTTTAAGATGCAGGACAGGGGGGACCCTCCTTTGGAGCCTGAGACACTTCCTATACCCCTCTGAGAACCCCTACCCTGTGCTGTTAACATCTTTCCTTCACCCTTCTCAGCAGTTTTTTATCTTCTCTGGGTTCCCACTGCCTTTGAGCAGTGTCATTCAGAAAAAGGTACCTTCACACAGTGTCCTCTGTGTGCATATATGGTCATGGACTTCTGCTTTCCCACCCTGGTCTGTGAACAGTGTATGCGTACTTGTTTTTTGTTTTTTCATTGTTATTCCCATTTGTTCTTTTTATCCTCAGTACCCAGAGTAGAATACCTAGCACAAAAGAGCTGGTCAGTAATTTGTTGACTAATAAAGAAAAACCTGCCGGAAAAGTTACAAGCTGCCTGGTCTGAGCAGGGCTGGTTTTCTGGTTGCACTGTGACAAGGGCAGGACCAGGCTTAGCTGGGGCCCAGCTCCCCCTGTGCGTCTCCCACGATGGCGGGCAAGGCCATGCTGGACCTGCGAGGAGCCTCACCCTGCATGCTGTTGCCTGGGCCTGGAGATGGGGTGTCGATAGTGGGCCCTTTTTCCTCCACTGAGGACAGCGTGTCGTGGGCTGGACCCTTTGTCTGCACTGGCCTTTGTCGGGCTTCAGGCGTCAGTCCTAGTCTGCCTGAAAGCCACCGCACCTTTCTCTTTGTCCCCTCAGCACAGCCCAGTTTCTCTGTCAAAGGCTCCTTCATTCTCCCCGTGAGTCACAGCCAGAGCCTCAGTCATTACTGACTCCTCCCTCTGTCCCTCCAGAGTTTGGGCATCCCCTTGTCCTAGCCCTCTGCCGCTGACCCAGTTCTGCTTCTTATCTCCAGTCCCTATCTCCAGCTTTCCTTACTGTTCTCCCAGCCTCCAGCTCCGGCACTTTGTTCTTCCTCTGTTCTCCAGCCTTTGGGGAGTGCCTGCACCCACAGAAGATTGGTGACTCTCAGCTAGCCCAGCATCTTGGATGTTAGGTCCATGATCTCCTGCCAGCCTCTCGGAGTCTTGCTGAAATGTTGACTAGGGAACAGCACCTCTGTTGCCCCTGCAGACTGTCTGCCACGGCTTCTGATGGCTTTGTCAAGTGGGTGTTACAACACTGCTCTGTCTCCTCCCAGGATTGCTGAGAATATCCCTGGGAACGGTAGAAGCGAGAGCTTCTTCGTATGGCCCCTGCTAACACAAGCAGTCGGCCTGTGGCCTGCTGGCTTGTTGACTCCTTGCCTTTCAGGATCTGTTTCACTGTCCACCCAGGCTGCAGGCTTTTTCCCTTTCTCCATTGTCATTTAAATCTTGTAATAGTCAGTGCTTGTCATTGTTTTCACAGGTAAGGAAACTGGGCCAGATAGGTCCAGTAACGTGCCCAAGGTAAGACAGCCAGGGACATGAAGCTGGGATTTCTTGTCTGGTTCTGACCTAGAGCCCACATGCTGTACCTGTCGTAGCCAGTGTCTGGCCTGTAGTATGGAGGTAGTGAGACAAGCCTCAGCCCTCAAAGTACTCATGGACTAGTGAACAGATAGAGTGGACACGTGGGCTGCGTGGAGTCCTAGCTCCCAGCAGAGTGCTGGGGGCCCAGAGCGAGGAACACCACAGCCCGATGGGATTGCTAGCTGCCTGCCCAGAAGGCAGACACCCTCCCATGCCTGCCCCCCCACCCCCAGGTTCTCTGGACAGTGGCGAGCTGAGCAGTCTCTAGTCCCAGAAGTAGTGGCATTCACCCCAGGGCTTATCACTGTGTCTTTCTTGTGAGTCAGACTGGTGACTGCCCTACCCTCTAAGTGCCCTTGGAGCACAGCTCCTGCCACAGCCACACCCGACAGGAAGTCCCTCCGCCCCAGCAGGCGGCTGCCCTGACTCTGAAGGCAGGCCACAGTGAAATTATGAAACCTGTCATCTTTGTTCTCAACGTCGTCAGCCTCTTCTTGTTCCAAGAGGCACATATAACATGTAACTGCATCATGAATGGTAAGGCCCTCAGACACTGTATGCCCATCTCTCCTTAATTCTCCCCATTCTGGGCCCCCATCAGGCCAATTTCACCTCCTCTTGGGGATTAGGGTTTAGGGGCCTCATTTTCTTGTAGTTGTGGAACAGAAAGGCTGTTTGCTGTGGACAGTAGCCCAGCACACACAAAGCCAATGAGGCAGTTCTCCTGAGCACTGCAGAGTAGCTGTGCACCTGTAAGTTCCTGTTGGGTCTCTGGCTCTGTCATTAGGGCCTAAGAGTGGAAGAAACCTAGATCAAAAGTTGGGGTGGTGGGTGTGTCTGTCTTAACCCCTTCCTGTCTTCCTCTTCTGAACGGTAGATTCCCTGGCAGCAGCTCCTAAAAGCTTAAGTCCTTGGCAAGTCTTAGGATGGGGAAGGCCTGTTCCCTGGCCTCTCACCTCAGGCCCTCTTGTTTCGGCACACCTGCCCTGATGGCCGTTCCCAGCCTTCATTTTAACTGTAACTACCCTCCCAGACACATACACAGCAGCAGGCTGGGACAGGTCCAGCTGGGAGTAGAGCATCTCATCTGGCTTCTGGGCACCCCCTCTCCTCCCATGACTCATCTTCTAGACTGATAGAGTGCCATCTCAGGGTACCTGCCCTCACCGAAGGGTTACCTGTTCTGTAGCACTGGAAGTAGGCCTTGCTAGCCTCTTTCCTCCTAACCTCCTTGAGTCGTGTAACTGTGCTCTGCAGGTCTTGATGATGCCTTGGCTGTGTTCTCTTGTCTTTGCCGAGCAGTTACTGCTGCCTAGAATGTCCTGCCTTTTCTGCCACCGAGTAACTCCCCTGGTGGACACTTAGAATTGAAGTTAAGAGTTACCTTCTTCTGTGACCATAACTATCCCTTCCTAGTCACTCATGTATAAATCGAACCAAACCAAACCAAACCCACTGCTGTTGAGTCGGTCCGACTCAAAGTGATCCTAGAGGTCAGAGTAGACCTGCCCCATAGAATCTCCAAAGGAGCGCCTGGCAAATTTGAACTGCTGACCTTTTGATTAGCAGACGTAGCACTTAACTCACTACACCAGGGTTTCCCACCTATGTATACAGAACGTTGAATCAAGTTTTCCTCACCACTCATGGTACAGAGTTAGATTTTCTAAGTCTGCCTCTTTGAGTAGACTTGAACTCCTTGAAGGCAGAGTTCTTGTTTCTTTCACACCCTTGCCCAGTGCAGACCCAGGAACCAAAGTGGGCTAGGGTGAGGTTCAAGGGTAGAGGATCTCTAAACTTAACCTGGGTGGTAAAGGGCAGCATTTCTGGTTGTTGATTGAGCTTCCAGTAGCTAGCCTACACTCAGATGGCAAACATGGATTGATGCCCCCTTTGTGTGCCATCCAGAAAACCCTGGTAGCATAGTGGTTAAGTGCTGTGTCTACTAACCAGAAGGTTGGCAGTTCAAATCCTCCAGGTGCTCTTTGGAAACCCTATGTAACAGTCATACTCTGTCCTGTAGGGTCACTGTGAGCTAGAATCGACTCAATGGCACTAGATTTGGTGTTGGGTTTGTGTGCCATCCAGAGCCAGACTTTACTCAACTAGTGAAGGTTCGTTTCAGAAACTGAAATGTGGCAAGGAAAAGTGAGGAGCAGGCTCACCCTTGAAATACCAAATCCAAGGAGATGACATGGCAGCATCTCCCCAAATTGATAAATTTCTCTTGTGTGCTGTTGAGTTCATTCCGACTTGGGAGGGGAGCCTAGGTGGTTCAGTGGTTAAACGCTTGGCAGCTCACCAAAAGGTTGGCCATTTGAACCTACTGGCCACTCTGTGGGAGTTGTGGCAGTCTGCTCCCGTAGACGACTGCAGGCTTGGAAGCCCTGTGGAGCAGTTCTGCTTTGTCCTCTAATGTCGCCATGAGTCAGAATCAACTCAGCAGCCGTGGGGTTGGTGTTTCGGTTGTAATCTTTATGGAAGCAGAAGGCCACAACAGACTGGTGGGTTCAAGCCACCAACCCTTCCTTCAGTTACCAGTTAACCATTACAACACCGGAGTATCTAACTAGTTTGATAGAGAAGACACAAATTACTAGTACCAGTGGATGCCACTACAGATCATACACACATTAGAAGGATAACAAGGAAATATTATCAACAACTTTATGCCATTAAATTCAGTAACTTACGTGAAATTAATGTTCCTTGAAAGTCCAAAATTAAAAACGCTAAATCAAACCTAGTGCTGTTGAGTCAGTTCCGATTCACAGTGGTCTACAGGACAGAGTAGAACTGCCCCATAGCATTTCCAAGGAGCACCTGGTGGGTTTGAACTGCTGACCTTTTGGTTAGCAGACACAGCGTCTAACCACTATGCCACTAGAATTTCCATATGATAATTCAAGAAATAGAAAATCTGTATACCTCTGTATCTGTAACATTTCCACAAAGAAAATGTAAGTCTTTGGTGAAGTTTCATGAAACATTTGAGGAAGAAATAATGTTATTCTTGTACAATCCTAATTTTATTTGTTAAAGTTTTGTTCCTAGTAAAAGGCTTTCAAACATTAGGAAATAGGTTCGTCAGGCTCTGATTCGAACACGAATCTTTGAGGCACCCTGAAGTCTGCATGATAGGCCCTATCTTCTTGCAGGTTTTAGAGGAGGTGAGGGCAGGGGCAAGGCCTAAGTGTAGAGGCAGGCTGAGGTCAGAAATATGAGGGGTCCCTCCAGGACAGGTAGGCTTTGGGGAACACCCCAATTTAGGCCATGTCCCTTGCCCCCCAAACCACCAGTGTTTCTGAGAATGACTTTTCTGGAGTTGGTGGAGAAAGTGGTAGTTAAATTAGCTAAGAGTTGATGAAGATTGCCTAACCCAGATTCTGGGTAGGCCCTAATGGCCTCCAGGAGACACCCACACTGAGGGGGACCTGGAGAGGGGTTACTAAGTCCTGGATGTTAACAAGAATGGCCACAGGCCTGTGTCCTGGACTTAGGGTAAGACCTGCTTACTCCCAGGGCCCAGAGGACCCTTTGTCTGGGAATCTCAGGCTCTTTCAGCAAGGCATTGTTTGAGCTGGGCCTCCAGGACTGGCCAGAGAGTGGATATTTCAAGATTTGAGACATGGTGTCTGGGTAGGAGCCATTGTGAGCTGGGATGTAGGGTAGGTTCTGCGGCCTTGGGAGAGTGAGGAGGCTGGCTATTGCTCTGGGAGTGTGGGAAGCCAGTGAGAGCTCTGAGAGTGACAGCCAGCAATGAAGATGGATAAGGTGAGGGAGACTTAGGGGAGGTGGACTGGAGAAAGGGACAAAAACGCCTGACAGGAGGCCACTGTGTTCTCCAGAGTAGAGGGGTGGAGGTGAGTAGGGGAGTCTCCCTGTGAACACGTGGCTTCAGTCGCTTGTCATCAACTCCAGTTTCTTCTCTAAGGCCTTAGCGATGACTTTGGTGGTTTCCATGCCCATAGTGCTGCCTCCAGGCACAGAGTCTCTAAGCCATCAAAGTCTTCAGTCTCTTTAATCACTCTTCAGCATCTTCTGCAGTGTTGAGTTTGAGGCTCTTGCCCTTGAAATTCAGCTGGCCATGCTGGCCACCTTGGGGGGTTCCTCTGAAGTTCTGCAAATGTAAACAGGTGGCACTGCTGTGTAGGGTGTCCCAAACATGTGTGCGGCAGTCTAGCAGGGCCAGGACCGCTTTAAGGTCTCAGTCAGGGTCTCAGTTGTGAAGCATCAGGGAGGTGGTAGAGGAAGGGAGACATGATGAGAGTCAGAATTAGGAAGGAGGGAGAAAGATATATGTATAGAGAGGGCTTAGGCGATGAGACGGATTTTAGGATTTCAGGCAGGGCCACATGTTTCTAGATTCCCTGGGGACATGGTGTACCCAGAACTCTCCTGAGCTCTTGCTGACTCTCCATTAGGACTTAGCATCAGTCTGATCTGTGTAGGGTGTGTAGACAGGCACCTGTGATCAGAGCTAGTTCTAGAAACTCAGCGCCACTCTGGGTATGCTATCTCTTGTCTCCTTGGCAAGTACCCAGACAAGGACCAGGAGGCCTGTGATCCAGTCTTGCGGCTCCAACTGGCAGGTTGAGTGACCTTGACAAACCTCCTTTCTCCAACTGCCGTTTCCCTGGTCTCCCTGAGGGTTGACCTGAAGGCCTGGAATGCAGCAAGCCCACCAGCTCTCCAGTTCTGAGGTTCTCTGAGTCTCTCAGGGTGGGTTAGGCCACAAGGCTGATCTCTACCTCCTTCCTCCATCCCAGGCAGTGGGGTTCCATGCGACTTTGCACTCTGTGACCAAGGCCAGGGTCTTCCAACAGTTGTTTCCTTCTCATGAATGCTCGTCATCCTGTCTGTGACTGCCTGTGTAGCGGGAAGACAGGGGTACTTCACATGCACTCACTCTATGCTCTCGTAGCTTTCTGTCTCGGGAACTCCTGCTGGTAGCTTGGCGTCCCCGGGTAGGGTCGTCCTTAGCCTCCTGCTCTCTGCAGAGCTCAGGCTGCTCCCCACCCTCCAGACTGCTGGGGTTTTTCACAACTGTTATTTAGACAGTTGGATGTTTTCTCATTTATTAATGAGTAACTTGGCCTTTGCCGAGGCACTTAAGTGTCTCTGGGGCTCCAGAGGGTGGAGGCGCGGTGGTAGCCATGGTGGTGGCCCCTGAGTGTGTGTTTGCTCAAGGGCTGGGAAGGGGCTGGTGTTTGCAGAGGACTTGCTCCCAGAGGCCAGTTCCTGTTCCCCCCAGCTGTTCCCTTGCTCTTCTGCTCAGTGGTCCAGGTTAGCAGAACCCTGAGAGCCTTCCTGTGGGAGTATGGGCCCTCTCTGCACTCCTACCCCCTTCCCTGTGCTGGGTACTGCTGGGCCAGCACTAGATCTCCTACCTGGCATTTGGGGGGAACTTTTTTCTTGAATGTCCAGACTTCTGGTTTGCTTCACTGGTCAATATTTAGTCAGGGAGGGGTGCCACCTGGAAGCCGTTTAAGCCTAACTTATTTCTCTGGTAGGAGTTGGTGTTCTCTCTCACTTCCTTCTTTGGCCATCACCAGTTATATGCCTCTCTGCCCCAGGACCTCTCCTGCCCTGTGGAGGTCACCATCTCTGGTCGTAGCCCCCACAGCTCCCCAGTCTCTTTTCTGGCTCCCCAGGCCTCAGGATACTGGCCAGAGCCCTCTATGGCCCCCACCTGCCTCAACAGCCTCACCCCGTATTTGCCTTCATCACACCTGCTGGTCCCAACACGTGTGTGTTCTTCAGCCCCTACCCATGCCGGGCTCTAGCTGTGCTCCCGTTCTACTCCTGTCCTCTGTCCTCTAACCCCCAAATTCTGCCCATCCTTCAGTGGGAAATCCCTCTCATTCCTCTTCCCCCTGCCCCCCAAACCACATTGACCTCTCGTGTAGCTGCAGCACTTGGTCACTTATGTTGTTCCTGCTGCCTTGTCTCTGTGCGACTGTGCTGACCTGCGCTGAGGGATCAAGGGTGTAGCTGACTTGGCTCACCTTGTGTAACCCCTTCTCTAGCCTGGGCCTGCAGCCTGGTGTAGGTGAGCTCCGTTCAGGGCAGGGTCTGCACCCGCGAGACAGGCAGCAGCTCACAAAGCCAGTGCTGCTCCCTGGAGTCGGTGTTAGCCAGTTTGTAGGAGAGAATGCCCAGGTAGTGACACCCACTCCAGTTTACCCCCAGAGCCGTCACCGCAGGCTCCCTGTGGAAAGGACTCCCAGATGTCCCCTCAGAACTGCAACAGTGAGAGCTGGTGGCAGGTCACCACCAGGTGTGAAGTGTGCCTCAGGCACCCCTGGAAGGCCACCCTCTCTGCCCACGCCCGCAGCAAGTCTCTGCTGGACCCTCTCGGCCTGATCCCAGGCATGTTTCCGTCCATCGAGCACACACCCATGTGAACGTGTTCTCAGTGTCACTTTGTCCACAGGATATGATCAAACTGTGCTAATTGTGTAGTAAGGGAGAAAGCCCAGGAACCAGGGGAGAACCAGATTCAGAAGAAGTTCTCATACAAACTTGGAACTAATTGTCCTTTCCTGTGCAGTCGGAACACTTCAAAGGCCCAGGAATACGTCTTGTTACAAGTCTGGTCATAGTTAAGAGTTTTGTTACCTGTTAGTGGAACTGTATCAGTAATTTCCTCAGTGCTTCCCAGAGAGACCTGTGGCCTAGGAGAGAGTCAGGAGGTCTGAGCTCTTATTCTGCCCAGCTCACTGGTACCCGTTTTCTCCACTGTCTCAGCTCAGCAGGTGGCGCTGGCTGGTGACCTACCAGTGTGGATCTTGATGGCACAGACTAGCTCCCACTAGTGTTCTCTGATGGCCACCATGTACCTGTGGCTGGGCTAGGGTTGCGGTTTTTTTAATTCTACCAGGGCAGAGAGGGGTGGGGAGTCTGGTTCCAGTGTATTGCCCATGAGATGCTCAGTCACATCCCGAGCATGGAAGCAGGAACACCAAGGCGAGCCTTGCCGAAGTGTCTGGGTCCTGAGATGTCCTGTTCTGCATTAGTCCCCAGAGTGTAGTTGATGAAGGAGCGCTTGTCTGAGTGAGTGGTTTCCCATCTTTCTTTGCAGGACAAGGAAGATGGGGAGCCAAAGACCAAGCAGCTCAGAGAGGAGGAGGAGGAAGAAGGTGAGAAGCACAGGTAAGGCCTGGCGTGTGAATGAGTGTGCAGTGCCCTGCCTGCCCTGCTCTCCCCTCCCACACCTGTTCATCTCTGTGTCCTCCAGCTTTGTGTTCACGTTTCTACCTGGCCCTTCCTCTTCACCCCGTGGTTGCCTGTTCAGACCTGAAGATCTCACCTTCTCACTCTTGGGGCCTTCCCGGAATCCTTTTCCCCACTTGCCAGGCAGCTCTCATTTGGCCAGCATTTTTGTTCTAATTCTTGTGTCTCATCATTCTGTGCAAAAACCTTTGTGATGTGGTTCTACGGTACCTAAAAGTCAGGTCCAGATTCTCTCCTGGGTGTGTAAGGGAGGCTTTGCCTGGGCAGTCCAGCCTCCTCTGGTTTCCCTTTGGCCACCCCCGGCCACCCTGCATTTCCTGGGCAGTGTTCCTCTGTTCACACTGCCCTCACGGCCTTTGGTTATTTGTTCCTTTGTTTCTTCTTCCTCTCTAACATGAGGTCTTTGTGTAGACCTCAGTGCCAGGACTTCCTCCTTCTCTGTCTTGGGTCCCCTAACTGCCACTTTATTCCCCCAGGAGTTTATCTAGAGGGTGATCTTATTTTGCCAAATGCTGTCCTCTGGTTGAGTCAGCTTAACCTTCCAAAACAGCATCTTCGAGGGGCTTGGGTGTTCCTCTCTTGGGTCTCGCTCGTGTAGTCTGCCCTGCTGGCCTTGAGGGCTAAGACCTCCTCAGAGCTTTAAATGTGGTTTTGTATCAAAAATGCCTGGGAAACCTTTGCACAATCAGTGTAGGGAGTGGGGGGAGGCTGTGCTATGGTCTTTATGAACTGGGTAGAGCATTCATGTCTGATGAGTACTTCCATGCTGGAAGATTCCAGGAGCCTCTTGCCCCTCCCCCACATGCAGCCTTGAGCCAGGGCCACAAGGGTAGTTGGAGATCTCTCCCTGGGATCAGACCTATCTTTATAGTCAGGTGACCTTGATTTCTTCTGCTCTGAGTGGGTTCCTTCTGGCACAGGGCCTGTGCAGGCACCTGCTTGCTTGAAGGAGTAGATCCTGGTGCCCCAGAGAGTCGGTCCTCTGCGAAGCGACAGCCCGAGGGGAGGGAGGGTTTGGCAGAGGACGCAGTGCTGGAGCAGGCCTTCCTCAGTCCACAGCTGGTGATGCCGTGAGTGGTGTGAGGAGTGTCCTCCCCAGGCACAGGTCCTCCTTTCCTTTTCAGTCACGAACTGATCGTGGATGAGGGAGGCTTTTTGAAGTCTCTCTCTCTCTCTGTGTGTATGTGTGTGTGTAATTTCACAGTTTACAAAGTGTTTTCACACCACCCTCACAGCAGCCCTGTGGGGGTCTGGCCAGCTCGCTTAGGCTCAGAGACAGTAACAGCTTTGTGCTGAGAGGCTGGTGGAGCTGGGACATTGCAGACCCTTCCAGCACCGGGCTTAGCCACACAGTACTTAAGGATCCCTCCTTGGTGGCAGAGATGGAGGTAGGTGGGTGCTCCTCCGCCAAGTGACCCCAGACTGCCGTGATTTAAGGGTGGATGCCTGCAGTTTACTCATTCTCTGGTAACTGCTTAGACCTTTTGGGTTTCTTGGGGTCTATTCTTATGTTCCCAGTCACTGGCTAGAGCCCTGGGCTTCAGTTTCCAGGCTGTCTTCTCTTTGCTGAGAGGCCCGTTGTTTGATCCTCCTTCTCCTTGAGAGAGAAAGAGGAGGGTCATTAGTTGCAGGTTAGATGGGTCATACAGTAGGAGATCGGAAAGTCAAACAATGTGATTGAATCTCAAACATGATGCTGAATGGGGGAAAAATAGGCTTCAGAAATGGGGCACTGAAGAAAAAACATCAAATTTATAAACACACCAAAAAATATGTGTATTTTTCAGTCAACAAGTTCCAGCTTTATTGGTCTCTGCTATGTATAGGCCACCTTTTGAGGCAGCAGTGAACAAAACACAGTCCCTGTCCTCATGGAGCTGATGGCCTTGTGACAGTGAGTGTGTGATGCTGTGTCAGGTGCTAGCAAGAGCAGGAAAGCAGCAGGAGTGTATATGTGCACACGGGGACTAACACCCCAGACTAGTTTGGCCTCTGGGGAAGCAGGGAGGAAACAGGATTAGGGAAGGGTGTTAGCTATCTGTGATGTGTGATTTCATTTAAAAAAAAAAAAAAGATCAGAAAGAAAGAGAGAAGGACAAACCTGTCCTTTAGTAAACTCGTGGGAGTTGAGTACATGTGTTACTCTCTGGACTTTATTTTGTGCCTGACATATTTCCTAAGAAAAACAAGGTATAAAAGGAAGTAAAAGGGATACCTGCAACCCCAGGTGCCTTTCAGTGAGCTCTAGGTGAGCAGCCTTGCCATGAAAGATGCCCTGGAGGCCTCCAGCTAAGCCTTACCCACCGCCTGCCAGCTTTCTCCCAAAGCCCACTGAACTGGGCAGGTACAGGGCCTCGTGTGTTTTGCCCATGGTAGCCCAGGGACCAAATGTGAACGTTGAGCTAGGTTCTGTTTCACCTCATCACATTCTGCTGCTGGTCTCTAATCAGGCTTTTTCTGAGGCTGTGGAGTGCAGAGGAGCGGGTCTAGTCGGGCAGTCAGGAGCTTGGCTTCTGGGCTGTCCCTGTAGAGACTTCAGACGGATGCTTCAATCCATGATCCTTGATAGTGCACTTCATGCCTGGGTGGCAGTGGCATCCTAAAGAGCCTGGTTATGGTTGTGGTCATGGCCTTGAGGAGTTTGCAGAGAACCAGCCTTTCTCTCCACCCCGAGTCCTTCTTACCCCAGTGCCCAGGCAGGGTCCTCGCCAGTGCGCCAGCCTTAGGTTTCTTCAACACTATCAGCTGTGTGACTGCCCTTTCCTTGCCACCGTACCCCTCAGGCCTGGGTGTCACCCAGACTGTGCCACCCCAAAGCCTTGTAGTATTGGGCCCTCTCCTTCTCTAACTGGTGTGGAAAGAACACTCCTCTCTGGCAGCATGGGTCCTACTCTCACCCCCTGACCTCTTCACCCCTTCAAGCCCTACAGTGTCTTCACAGGCCCATGGAGAGCAGGGGCTGAGAGGAGGAGCCATGAGAGAGAGCAGGGGAGGACCCAGAAAAGGATGCTGCTTGGCCGCTGACCAGATATATGGCCCAAATGAGTTTCTGCCCCTTCTCGGCCCTCATTTCATGTCTTCTGTAAAGCAGGAGGTGAGATAGAGCAGGTGGGTCTCCTGGGTCATTCCCATCTTAACCATCTGGCTGGATCAGGGCTCCACCTGCTCTGCCCCCAGCCTTCCCCTCCCCAGGAGGGTAGCCCCATCTTTCCAGCTGCTGGGGACAGACCCTTGGAGCCGCTTCTGGCTTCTCACATTCTTTACGCTCTAATGCTGTGCTTCTGGCCCAGCAGCAAACGCAGTGCCAACCCCTCTTCACCCCTCTGCCACAGCACCGTGGTGTGAGCTCCCTCATCTGTCCTGGGTCATGCTTACCTCCTTGCAGAGCTTCCTGCTGTGGCCTCATCTCACACAGAAGTCCAAGGTCACTCATTAAATGTTGCTGAGTGCTATTTCCCATTACCACTGGAGTATAATCTGTGTTCCCCACAAAATCTGTGAGATGTGGCCTCACCCTTCCTTCCCCGCCCTCTACATACCTGGGGCGCTCCTTCTCCTCCCTTGAACACACACTGGTGGTTCCAGCCTCGGGGGGTCTGTCCAGCATGGAACAAGTGAGTCCTCTTGTCATTTGGATCCAAGCTTCCAGGGCGGCTTCAAAGAGGCCTTCCTTACCCGCACAGCTGCATCACCCCGTCATGCTTGTCACATCCTCACGTTTTCGTTGTCTGCAGAAGCACGTAGAACTTGAACACGTTTCTTTATGTGCACATTTTTTTGTCTCCCCTAGTAGCGTAGTGCCTCTGTGAGTGTGGGGCTTGTTCAGAGCTGTGTTCCCCCCACACCAGGTTTTTGGGAACTATTGTACAGTGGGGGGCAGGGAGTAAGGAATAAAGACAAGGTCAGTTTTTAAAAATTTTTTTGTTGTGATTAAGTGAAAGTGTACAATCCTAATTAATTTTGCATGCTGCCTCCTTGCAGGCCCTTCAGCTCTCCTTGCCCAGGGATAGCACACTCCTCCTTTTCGTTCTATACATGCTGTATCCTCTTAACAAGCTTCTGGCCCCTCCTCTCCACCCTCTTCTCTACCATCTAGAAAGAGACCGGTAGGACAGCATCCTGTAAATACGTAGAACCATAAAGCACACATACCCTGTAGTCCCATAGAAAAGGTCATTTCTGTCCTGGCTTTTCTGTTGTTTTTTCTTGCTCCGCCTCCTTTTCCCCTTTACTGGTTACCTGGTATGTGCCCAGCAGAGTTGCCCTTTCCTGCATGCTGTAGGGAGGGCCAGCTCCTCGCCTGACTGCACAGCACACTCCTGAGGATTCTGTAGTAAGTGCCAGTGTAGGGCTCACCCCAGAGGCTTGGCATCAGCTGGCCTGGGCAAGGGCCCTGCACTAGAATTCCCCAGTGGACAGTAGTGTGGAGTCAGGTGTGAGGGCTCATGAGCAGCTAGCACAGGGAAGGCTGTGCTGCGATAGCCAAGCCTCCAGAAACTCACTGTCCCAGTGTATTCCGCTCTACACCTGTTTCATGGCACAACATTCACCTGGCAGGATGGATTGTGCCAGGCATACAGTCGGGGACTTTTCTGAGCATCCTTTACCAGGCAGGCCTGTCCCACCAGGACCTCCAGAGGCTCTTGTGATGTTCTCAGGGACCTGCCTAAAGCCAAGGAAGCCAGGATACTCATAGCAAGTCCTGCTTAGGCGTAGCGTGCCTGCCTTTGCAGTCCCCACAGAAAAGTAGACTGACTTCAACACATTCCGAGAGAAGGGCTTCCTGAGTTCTTTGGGAAGCACACATTAGAGCCTTGGTCCCAGTAACAAGAGGCCAGACCTCTGTAGACTGGACCCCATACTGCTGAGTCAGAGCTTCCCAGGAGCAGATGGGTACAACAGTCTGTCCATTACAGAAAGGGGCCATTCTCGTCCATGCCCCAAGTCTGGAAAGGGGCTCGCAGCAGTATGCATATGGTTTGGAGCATGTTCTAGAAGTCCCGTAGCCCCTGCCATGGCCTCTTCTCCACTGGGGATAAAAGAGTGACCTCCCAGTACCACTCCGAGGTCAGTTTCCTGTGAGTATCTTAGCCTCCTTGACTTTGAGAATTGAGAACACCACAAGGGCCTCTGTTGGGACAGCTGCTTCAGTCCAGGTCAGCTCGTGTCAAGCCCAGGTGCCAGGTGGTAAGCCCATGTGCCCCAGCCTTTCTAATGTGTTTGCTCCTTGGTGTTCACTGTGGGCTGCCCACAGCCAAGGGCAACAGGACAAGAATCATGGAGAACATGACTCCCGGGCTGGGTCTAGAGTCCTGGAGGGTTTCATCTGGGAAGTGAAGGCCCAGAGGCTGAACTTGGCTGTATGACAGCGCAGGTGTGACCCCTCGTGAGAGGTGTAGACTGACTTTGCTCCCCGAGGCTCCCCTTGTAAACTCTACCCTGGGCTTTCCTCAGTGTCACCGGGAGCTCTCAGCCCAACACCCTCCTGGTCTCGGGGTGACGTGGAAGGAGTTGCACGATCTACATCTCAAAACTGGGCCCTGCTTTGGCAGGTGAGGCTGAAGGGTCCCTGATTCTTCCTCAGCCCAGCCCCACAGAGAGGTTAGGAGCTCTGAGCTCCCCTAGCCTAACCCCTGGGACGGCCGAGGGTCCTGCCACCTGTGAGCGCCGTGGCTTCCTCTGCGCACATTGGCTGACAGGGAGCCGGAACCATCTGCCCCAAAATCTTAGTCGTTGGGTGCTGCTCTAACAGAAATACCACAAGTGGATGCCTTTAACAATGAAAAGTTTATTCTTTCGTAGTTCAGTAGCCTGGAAGTCTGAATTTAGGTTACCATCTCCAGGGGAACACTCTCTCTTTTGGCTCTAGAAGAAGGTCCTTGTGTTGCATCAGTCTTTCTTTGGTCTGAGAGCATACTTGGCACAGGAACCTCAGATCCAAAGGATGTGATCTATTCCTGGTGCTGCTTCCTTGATAGTATGGGTTCGCCAACTCTGCTAGCTTCTCTTTCCTTTCATCTCTGGTAGGATAAAAGGTGATACAAGCCACACTCTGGGAAAACTTCTGTAGTCAGGTCTTACAGTCCCACCCTAATCCTCTTTAATGTAATCCAGTCTATTAACCACAGGCAGACATTAGGATTTATAGCACAGAAAAATCACAGAATGGAGGGCAGTCACCCAGCACTGAGAATCATGGCCCAGCCAAATTTCTACACACATTTTTTGGGGGAAACAATTCAATTCTTGACACCCAGTCACTCTCCAGGTCACTCAGAATCTGGCAGTCTGGTACATTCTGTACAGATACTCGGCAGCTGGCCACTTCTATTGATTGGTGTCAGCTAACTCATCCTGCTCTTGTACAGCTCATGGGACCTGTCAAATGACACATGCTGAGGCAATTATTGATTGCACAGCAGGCGTCAAATTTTTAAGAAGTAGGCAGGAGAGAGAGAGCTCGGGATTTGGAAGCAGCGTCTGTGTTGGAGGCCAGGCTCTATCAGTTATTAACTTGACCCTGGGCATGTTGCTCAGCTTCTGAACCTTCAACCAAAAGATGGGAGAAAAATAAAAACTCGTTTCCCCTGGTGAGAGGAACAAATGTTGCTGTTTCCCAGCCAGCACAGGGACGCTGAGCAGAAGGCACTGTGAGACCCTCCTGAGAGTCCCTGACAGGCACTAACTATGTACCTAGGACGGTGGTTGGGAAAACAGCCAGATGGGCAGGTGCAAGCAGAAATTACCTGACCAAGAAATCACTGACTAGGAACTGCTTGGTAGAACTTCACTTATTTGGTACTTGCAATGGTTATTGAGAATTAAGGCCAGTGGTATTATGTTGGAGCCTCTGTGGCTCAGTGGTTAAGAGCTCCGATGCTAACCAAAGAGTCGGCAGTTTGAATGTACCAGCCACTTGAAACCCTTTGGAACAGGTTTAGTTTGTCCTGTAGGGTCACTGTAAGTCAGAATCAGCTTAACAGCAATGGTTTTGGTTTGGGTTGGTTGCACTTATCTGGTTCTCTCGATGATTATTGGGAATTAAGGTCAAGGGTATCATTTTGCAGATTCAGTTGCCTAAGTAGATTCATGGCAAGGCACGGGTTTGTGACTGAGGAGGTGAGACCGTAGAGGCACAGGACCTCACCCTCGCCAGCTGTCCTGGGGAGTCAGCAGGCTTCTCGGCCCATGCTCCGTTCCTCTGCCTGGGGAAATCTTTGACCATTCTGGTTCCCTTGTTTTTCCTTAAAACTGTAGAATCAGCTTGTTGATATCTACAAAAAAGTTTGCTGGGATTTTGATTGGTATTGTATTGGATCTATAGGTCTGAATTCCTTTGAAGATTTTTTTATTGCACTCTTCAGGATAAATCATAACCAATATAATCAGATCCCCATTTGGTGGGAATTTTCCTATGCCAGTCCCCCAGGCCAGGTGGGAAGGAATGATGTGTTCCCACCCTGAGAAGTGCCCCCATTTGTTCTCTGCCAGCTCCTGGTGGCTAACGGCAGAGGCGTGTATGACTCATCTTACCCACCGCCTGCTCAGTGCCTTGGTGATAAGATTTGATCTGGTGGCCCTGGAACGCTGTCCCACAGAAAGGGGTGTTCATGTCAGTTGCTTTTTTTTAAGCTCTCAGTCACTTCCTCCTGATAACAGGCCAGCTGTGTGTGCAGTGGAGTGGAGGTGAGTGCAGAGTTCTTGGTTGACAGGGCCACCATGCCTGAGGGACAAGCTGTGGGATGGGATGTTAGCCTGGGGGTGTTAAGACACCCTACCAGGATGGAAGTGGGAGATATACCTAGTTGAGTGTCTGAGCAAGCAAGTCCACATCCTTGGCCCCCACAGTTCCCTCCCCATAGCTTCGGACAGGGGTTGCACGCAGCTAGAACAGTCTGTCACCCTTCAGGGGAAGTAGTTCACCTGGGGTGGGAGCCATGTACTGCGGGAGAAACTGGGCCGTTGACCTTCCCTGCTCAGGAATGGAAAACCTGTTCTTCAGCTCCACGTTGTGTGTTTGACCTTTCTCCTGGAGACGCTCCACCCCAGCTGAGGCCGACCCCAGCCCTGGCCTGGCACCCAAACCCTTGAGGCTGGGAAAAGCCTGGCCTCCCGTCCTTTGGGAGCCTAGTCCCAGAGGTGGTGTGTCTGCACCAGGGCATGTTCTCAGATGGAACATCTGCTTGACTGCAGACACTGCTGCACTCGACGGAGACAACCAGGGCGACTCCCACCTCTGTTCCCTGAGTTACTCACTTGTTCTCCAGGGCTGGAACCAGCCCTGAGCAGTGGGACCAGGGATGAGCCATGGCTCCGTGACTTGTGCTCAGGTAGCAGCACCGACATCTGTGGCCACCCTGTTTTTCCTGACCCTGCGCAGTGGGTTTGGGTGTCAGAAAGGTTCAGGAATGTGGGAGAACGAATCAGACCAGAACTGGTTTGGGGAAAGTGATGTAGTAGGAAGCTGATTCACCTTGCGGCCAGCACGGGGCACTTCCTGTCTGTGTCAGGGGAGGAGCTGGAGCATGGATGGGTTCATTTTGCATGGAAAAAAGTCATAATTTTGTATGTCATGATCGTCAGTGTTTCCAAAGCTTTCTTATTTGATCTTTGCCTCTCTTCGGTGGCTACATGTGTAGCCGTGTCTTAGAGGTGAGGAAACCACAGTTGAGGCACGTAAAATGTCTTGTCTAAGATCTCCCAACTGAAAGGCTGGCCCTGGGACCCCTCCCCTGGTTCTTAGCTGGTGTGGAGCTGGGGTGGAGAAGAGCTGAGCTTGTCCAACCCCGCATGTGTCACCGATGGAGAAATGGAGTTATTCTTGCCCTCTGCCGGGAAGCCTCGGGGTAGTTCTGGCATGTTTCTGCCTCACCACTTTCATCTCTAGTCATACCCACAAATGGAAAGGTGCTGGGACTCTGTCCCTCATGTCCAGTTATCCATGGCTACAGGGTGAGTGTCAAGGTGCCAGGCAGCTGTGTGGCAAAAGGAGGGGCTTCTGTCTTTGACCACTTGCATCAGGGGCTGGCAGCGTGCAGCGCAGGGCTCTTCTGTGGCGTGAAACCCCGCCTCCTTGCCTGGGGTGCTCTGTAGGGTGGACTGAGGCCAGTGGGTGAGGGCAGTGGACTGCACAGCCATTGTGGCCCCTCCCTTCTCATCTTGTGGGTCTTTGGGGAGTCGATTCAGCTGCCGTTTTATGATTAAATTGCTATTTTAAAGGACAAATGATAGATTTGAATTGTTGAAAACTTAGAAAATACCAATTCAAATGTATCTGTGCATAATCAGCTGTTTTATAACTTGTTTCACACACCATATTGTGACCACCTTTTTTAAAGTAATTTATTTTTGTTCCTGTTGAGAATATACAAGGCAGAACATACAACAGTTCAACAATTTCTGCATGGGCGATTCAATGACATTGTTTAAATTCTTCAAGTTGTGTCACCACTCTCGACCCTCTTTTCTGAATTGTTCCTCCCTGTTAATGTAAACTCACTGCCCCGTCTCTCCTCTAACCTTCGAGTTGCACTTGTCAAGTTGATCCCTTACACAGTTGTTGTTTGGTACAGTGTAGTGGGTTTCGACTCATAGTGACCGTATAAGACAGAGGAGAACTGCCCCATAGCGTTTGCAAGGCATGGCTGGAGATCTGAACTGCCGACCTTTTAGTTAGCAACCAAGCTCCTCACCAGCTCTCCTTTTCCTTGAAGAATGCTTGAAACTAGCATCCAACCATGTGTCCATATCTTTATAGATCTAGATATAGATGTGTGTGTGTGTGTGTGTGTATATATATATGTATATCTTTATAGATCTAGATGTAGGTATGTGTGTATATATATAGATGTATATAAATATATATTTCTATATATATGTACACACATACCTATATCTAGATCTATAAAGATATATATATATATAAATTCATCGTATATATGTATGATGTTTTGTCCTGTACTTACATAATCTATGGTAAAGTTTAATTTATAAATCAGGCCCAGTAAGAGAATAATAACAGTAAGCAATAATAAAATAGAACAATGATAACAATATACTGTAATAAAAGTTTATGTAACTATGATCCCCAGGCCCAGTGGTGCAAGATTCCATCATGCTACTCATTTAATGTTTTGGAACTACATTTGACCTCAGATAACTGAAACCGAGGAAAGTGTAACTGCTGATGAGGAAGAATGGTGGTAGGTGGGGAGCCTTGGTTGCACAATGGTTAAGCACTATGGTGAGCTAGGGCTGGTAACGAAAAAGTTGGCAGTTCAAATCTATCAGCCAGTCTTTGGAGACTCTATGGGCCATTTCTCCTCTGCCCTGTGGGGTTGTTATGAGTTGGAATCAACTTTACAGCAATGAGTTTTTATTACAGATACTTCTTTAAAAGAGTGCAATACTCAAGGCTAAACCCTGGTAGTATAGTGGTTAAGTGCTGTGGCTGCTAACCAGAAAGTCAGTAGTTCAAATCTGCCAGGTGCTCCTTGGAAACTAGGGCAGTTCTTCTCTATCTACAGGGTCACTATGAATCAGAATCAACTTGATGGCAGTGGGTTGGATTTTTTGGTTTTGCTCAAAGACAGTGTTCTTTTTTACTAATTATGGTAAGTTATTGTTTGGCTTAAAGAAAACTTCACGGGACAATTTTGGCTTAAAGTTTAAAGATTATTTTAGGGCAGTTGTTTTAGAGATTCATCCAGCTTCAGAAGGTATGGATTCTATGAGAATTTAAAATTCTCTTCTGCATTTCCCACCTTTTGATCAACATTTTTCTTTAGAATCTTTTATCAAAATGTTTGGTAATGGTAGCCAAAGACAATCCAGTGTTTCTGGTCATGACTATCTTTTGTTAAATGCACTTCTATAAAATTGTCATTGGCTCCTTAGTATTTCTTTGTTTGAGAATACTGTATTTTTTAGTCCCTTATTTAGGGGCATATTAGCTGTTTCTAGTTCCTTAACTGTTCAGTAGCTCAGCTTATAAATTTAGAGAACCTGGGTTGGGCTCTCAGGGTCATGTGGGAGTAGATAGGAGTGGGTACAGACTGTGAGACCTAGATGTGATGGCATCTGCTAGCTGGGCAGGGCCCTGATTTCACTCACTCTTAGCTCTGATCAGCTGCTGGCCATTTATAAACCATTCTTCCACCTTCCGCACCCCTGCTGAATACCGGGAGCTCTTGGTGGGCCTTGGCACTGAAGTTGGATGGGCTGGTGTGGCCTGATCTCTGGTTGTCTTAGTGGGGCTCTCATGAGAGTCTCATGAAAGGAGAGCTCTGGCTCCATGTGTGTTTTCTATGTGTTCTTCATTTGTATGTGTGTTTTCTATGGTGGTTCTATTTTATTTCGTGTTTGGTAAAGATATACATATCAAAATATGCAAAACATGCTACCATTTACAAATTTAAAAATTTCTGCACATAAAGCTCAGTGATATTGATTATTCTTCTCATCGGGTCAACATTCCTGTTACTTCTGCTGTAGCTGTCTCACTCCTGTCAGTTCAGACTCACTGTCCCCTCCACTTCTCATCTGTGCTGTAAAGTCACTGTGGTCTCTTTAGTCTCATATAAATTTTTTTAACTTTTAATTTTTAAATAATTGTAGATTTATAGGGAGTTGCAAAAATAGTGAAGAGGAGGCCTCTTACCTTTCATCCAGTTGATAACACTTGGTTATATAATTTTATTTAGATTTCTTAAAATTTTGTTGTTATTGAATATATACAGCAAAACATATACCTATTCAACAGCTTCTACATGTGTAGTTCAGTGACATCATAAACATAATTTTTTTAAAAACTTGTTATTGTGATGAAGTGCAAGTTTACAGTCCAAGTCAGTTTTCCATATAAAGCCCTGATTACCCGCCTCTCCGCAACTCTTTCCGCTCTCTTAAAGATAATTTTTTAAAACAGTGTAATATTTAAGGATGATGATCTGCACTTTTTGAGCTTAGCTGTTTTTTGTGTGTTTAAAGATGACTTCAAAGGATGGTTTTGGTTCAGGCTTTAAAGGGTATTCTAGGACTGTAATCTCAGGGCTTCCTCTAGCTTCAGTGGGTGTAGGAAGTCTGGATTCTTTGGGAGTTTAAAGTTCTGTTTCCCATTTTTCCCCTTTCTGTCGTGACCCATATATTATGTTCCCAATCAGAATGTTCAGCAGTGGTAGCCAGACACCATCCAGTTCTTCTGGTTTCATGTTAGACGAAGCAGTGGTTCATAAGGCCAGTTAGTCCTACAGACCAGTTGCTTCTCTAATTCTTGAGTTTCCTTCTTCCTCTCCATGAATGGAGACCAGTTGTATCTTGGGTCGGCTTCTTTGTCTTTAAGGTTGAAGACACGACAGCATTGTTTCTAAAGCTCATTCTGCCTCTAACACCGTAGACCCTGTTACGATCTCAAGGCCTAAGAGAGGGGCTCCTGGCAGCTGAGAAAGCTGAAGGAATGGGAATTTAAGGAAGGGAGGAGGAGTTTCAATAATGGTGCCCCCAGGGGTGGGCCCAGCGGGACTTCTCCCTAGAAGCACCAAGCACCCAGAGTGCTCACTGAGCTGAGACTCACTGAGCTGTCTGCCACCTGGGCAGGAGCCCTAGTCACTCTGTCAGGCAGCTTTTCTCCCTGACAGTGACTGCTGCTCACTGAGGCACAGAGGGCCTGCAGTGAGGTCCACCTCAAGGCTGAAGACTTACGTTTGGGTTCTAGCCCTAGCTAGTCCCTCATCTCAGGGACCTTTGGCATTTCTGTGAGTCTCTCCAGCCTTGTTTTCCATGTCAGGAAGATGGCAATAATGATCTCCGCCTTAAGAGGACTGACACTTAAGTTTATGAACTCATCCTAGAAAAAGTGCTGCATACCTCATTGCTGAACACCACTACTGTCACCTTCAAAGTGCTCCCCTTAGGAAGTATGCCAGGTGCTAGTCTACCCTTCAGTACAATTGTGGAATTCTTTTTCTGGAATGGCTGTCACAGCTGTCATTGTATTACCCTTGATGTCCTGAATGTTATCAAAATGTCTTTCTTTTAATAATTCCTTTGTCTTCAGGTAAAGAAAAAAGTCATTGGGGGCCAGATCAGGTGAGTAGGGAGGGTATTGCAATACAGTTATTTGTTTACTGACTAAAAACTCTCTCTCAGACAACTGTATAATTAAGTTTGTGAACTTACCACCGTGCACAGTGGCCATTCCAGAAAGAGTTTGCAAAATTGCTTTGAAGGGTGTACTAGGAGCTGGTGTCAGTGCATAGCTTCCCAAGGTGAGAATGTCAAAGGTGGCTGTAGTGAGACTCAGCATTTAAGTATGTAGCACTTAGAACAACTAAGTGTGCAGACTGATTGTTGGACTTCGTATGTTGAAGGGTGGCCCCAAGAGACAGCTTCTTAGAGGCACCATGTGAGGGTACCCCTGTTAAGAAGGAGACATTATCCTGCTGGTCATTGCCTGTAGTTTGGGTTGGAGGCAGGAGGTCAAGACCTGGAGCTCCCACCCCTTTTCCTGAAGCCCTCTAAGGAGACACTTGCCGGGAGTTGCATGGAGCTGTGTTGTGGCTCTGTCTGGCATGTGGTCAGTTCTTGTGTCATGTTCCAGACATCCTGAGTCCTGTCTGTACTTTGGGAAGACAGGAAGCCCATGGTGAATAGGTGGGGATGGAACCATCTGGGTGGGAAGAAGGAATGGAGCTTTTATTGCTTTATGGCTGCCCTCTGGCCGCAGAGTGGGGCCAGAGGCACATTGCTGGGAGACAGCTGGAAAGCAGTCTCCACTACTGGTGAATGGAGGAGCCACTGGACCCTTTAAAGGCTTCATTTGCTGTTAAGTCAACCCACAAATGTCCTAAAGGAAGTTTTTAAAGCACTGAGGAGTGGAAACAGCGTCTGTAGCCTATCGCACTGTTCCTGGTATCCGTGCTGTGCTGATCTTGCCCTTTGATCTTTAATGAAATTGTGTGCACCATCTGCAGCCAGATGTTCCACCTGTGCTACCCTGGACTGCCCCCTTCCTTGGCTACGTCTTCAGAGGATGCTTGGAGGCCACTCCAGGAGATCCACCAGAAGAGTCCACGGAGGCTGTCCCCAGGCTGTTACAATACTTGCATATAGAAGTTTGTTCTGCTTGTCCCTGTTTTGTTACTAGTTCTGTGAAATGATTTCCCCAGAGCAGGATTATTAGGTCAGAGAGTTTGAACATTATCAGTGGTCTGGAAAGCAATGGCCAGGTCAGCCTCTGGAGTGATCTTGTGCACCACTGGAGGTGTAAACCTCTCACCTCGTTTCCCCAGGCCTTCAAGGGCAGCAGCTGACAAGGCCCTGTTGTTCCTGTGAGGGTGTATGGGTAGGCCTCCAGGGGCAGGTCACGGAAAGCTGCTAGTCAGGTGCATGTTTTCGTGGACGCACCCCTGTGTCTGTCCTCAGGACAGTAAAAATGAGAACCCAGGAGAGCTGAGCATGGTGATGCTGACAGGCTCGTGTACACGAACAGTCACTGCAGTGCTTTTCACAGTAGCCGGGGCTGGAGACAGCCCAGATGTCTGTCCACAGATGAACGGCTAAACAAAATGTGTTCGTAGACACAGCAGAGTGTTACTTTGCTGTAAAGAGAAGTCCTGAAACGTGCCACAGTATAGCTACACCTTGAAAACATTATGCAGAATATAAGAAGTCGGGAAAAAGAGAATGTCGTAGGGTCTCAGTAGTATGAAACAGAACAGACAAACAGGCACAGGTCCTTGTTGAACAGTGGTTACAGGTCAGGAGGAAGAAGGAAGAGGAGAGTCTTTGTTTAGCTGGCATTGAATGTCTGGCAGTGAGTACTGGTGATGACTGGAAATTGGTGTCACTGAATTGGATAAGTGAAGAAAATGTTGACTTTGTAAATACCTGTAATTTTACCACAATTAAAAAAATAATAACCCTCTGTGAACAGAGTTGCAGATGTCCCAGCCCATGCTAGCCTCTAGGGCTCAGCACGCTTTCCCCAGGCTCAGTTTTGCCTGCGGTCTGTTCCTGTGAGGAGAGCCCCATGCCTGTTCTCTGTGGTCCTCGAGGAGCCCCAAGTGAGCAGGAGGGACCTGGTGGGGAAAGCCTGGTGGGGAGGGCCTTATTCTTGGGGAGCAGGTCATGTTGTGGTCCTGAGGGCCACCCTGTCTTTGGTAGGAGACTCAGTGGAATGTGAACTTGGGGATCGCATTCTCACCACCCCCAGGGATCCAGGACAGGAGATGAGGGTGGAGTGACCGGAGTGTCGTGAGGGAAGAATAAGGGCTGGTGGGCCCACAGCACTAAAACCTCAAAGGGGCAGACTGGGAGTGTGAGTGGCGAGTGGGTTGGGGAGCCAAGTAGCCAGGGCTGGGAAACCTCCCTGAGCAGTGTGGACACTCTGGGGCCTGTTTGCTAGTGAAGACACCGAGCCACATAGTCTTGGCACCTCCTTCTACTTGGACATTCTAGAACTGTACTCCAGGGTGTTGTATTTCAGAAAGAACATCAGCTTTCTCCTTCCTCTCTCCCTCGGTGACACACACCAAAGGTGTGAACAAACACCCCAAGGGTGATTTCCCCTGAGTCTCCCCTGTTGGCCCATGTCTGGGGACCCAGCAGCTAGTGTTGATGAGGACCTCATGGTGTCACCATACCAGCTCCGTAGGCGACAGGTCTCCCTTGACACCCACAGAGGAGGTGGAGGAGGAAATGGAAAAGGATGTCTCCCTGTTTCCAAAGGAAGCTCAGTAAGATATGACCTTGGGCATCACCCTGTTACTTTGTGGCAAAGACCTTGGTCACTTAGGAGTTGACCGCCCCTGACTCAGCCACATCCCCGCCCTATTTGTATGCCCTGAGCATAGTTTCTTTACTGCCTGCATTGTCTTCCCAAGTCCTTATGAGACTCAGAGAGTCCCAGGCCCCTCCATCCCTAAAGCTGTTTCTCAAGTGCCCTCTCTGAATTCCTTCCTTCAGCCCATGGCAGGTATGAACCAAACCTCCTAGAACCCTACAGGACTGCAGAGGAGGGAAGCTCTGCCCGTGGGGACACCTCATTCATTAAGCTGGCTTGGAAGCCTGATGGACAGGGAAGGGTGTAGCAGACAGGGGGCTGGTTCTAGCAGGGACTCAGGGGACATTGGTTAGCCAGCAAGGTGTAGGGATCAGTGAGGGGATGAGGTCAGGGTCACATTAAGAAATTTGGGGCTCTAAGGATGTTGGATCAGAGGGAGTAAGAGCGAAGGCCCCGAGGTAGCCACTGTGCTTTCTGGGGCAAGAAAGCTTGGCTCAGTCAAGTGGTGGCTGTGCCTGTGGAGCGGGCTGTGAGGGCTCAGGGCACTGGGGTGAAAAGGACAGGCTCTGCAAAGGCCTTGGCTCACTGGGCTACCCTCCTTCCTGCAGGCTCCAGAGCAAGAAGCCTTGAGCGCATGGCCTAGTCTCTGCATCCCTTTGGCTGAGAGGACAGCCTAGCTTCAGGCCACAGAGGCGGGGGCCACCAGAGCTCTCTTCAAGGGCTGCCTGATGCCCTCCTGCTCCTGGAGCTCAGCCTCCCTCATGTCCCCTTGCCTGGTTTCCTTTTGTCTTCTTGATTGATTGTTTCTGGTTACATTAGACATTCTCCAAGCTACAGAAGATCAAAGACTCAGGAAACCTAGTGCAGAAGTTTTTTTAGCCTTAGAACAGGGGAGAGCTGGCTCGAGGGCCCTGGCCTAGCTGTTTTCCACATCTGTCTTTAGCTCCTTGAAAGCTGGGATTATCCCACACTTGCTATGCAGGAGGTTTCAGTCCAGGTCAGTTTTGCACCAGCTCTGAGCAGGGAGGGCTGCAGAGTCAAGTAGAACAAGAAGCCAGACTTCTAGCTGTCCAGAGTTGTAGGGGACCAGTGCCATGCTAGTGCAGACCAGAACAGACCAGAGAGGGAAAGAGGGAGAGAGGAAGATGTTTTTCTCTGGCTCGCCTCGCTGGCCGTGTCATTTGATGTATAGTGGTGTGTAAAATAGGCGCCATCCTGCAGACCACATGAGAACCCCTTTCTGTCTACTTAGATAACCTGAGTACATTCAGGAACATTTTGAGGGGCCTTGGTGGGACATGCACGTCATGTCTTGTTCCCAGCAGCACATATATGAGGCTTACTCTCTGTGGGCTCTGGAAAGTTAACTGTTCCGTCTTGTATAGGTCTTATTCCAGCAGGTAGAGCTCCCAGGGTTTGGCAAGGAACATTAGGACAGTGGTGTAGAATGGAAAGGTGGTACCCTGCGAGATTTGGCCTCTGTTGTCTGCAGTCACCACTCTGGCTCTATTAAGCGTTGATATCCACAGCCTGCATCATTTCCATGTAGCTTCACAAGAGACAGATGTCCCTGACTCATATGGAAGCCAGTGAAATCACGGCGCTCCCTTCACATTTCCCAAAAGCATCTGAGTTGGGATTTGGACCCAGGTCATCCTGTTGAAAGGCCAGGGCTTTAGGACTTCCTTGCCTAGTATCCTCTTCATTCTGCTGCAGGGGTAGCAGACTCATCATCTGGCACCAGTGCCTCTGAGAAGAGTGGGCCTGTGGGTATTAGTAGTGTCTCTGTCTGTGGTGAGTGCAAGTGGCCTTGGCACTTCCTGGCCAGCTGGTGGGGTGTTGAGTGTTGACCTGCCTTGGCTGGTTTGTCTGCCACTATGTAGTCTTGCCCTGCCCAGTCTCTAAGAGTTGTCACAGCCCCAGTGCTGTAATGGGAAGCCTCAAAGGTGACAGCCTGGGCCAGCTTTGTATGTAAATCGGTTGTCTTACTGTTTGTTTCTTACTTTTCCTATTGGTTGTGTCTTTTTCTCAGTTTTGATTGTCTTTTAGATTTTTTTTGTTTTTAGTTTTCTATTTCCAGCCTCTGTTAATTTGTTAATTATTTACTCTTACTCTACCAGTGGTTTCCTTAGGGGGACAGCAACATGTATCCTAAACTTACCAAAATCTAACAGTTAGTATTGTTACCATTTCCCCTGTACAATAGTAGCATCTCAGAGTACTTTTTACTGTTCTTTCTTTTTTGCTATTTTTGCTGTATTTTAAACCCCATGAGAAACTATTTTATACAGTCAGTATTAATTTAGATTTACCTACATATTTACCCTTTCTGATGGTTTTCTTTCCTTCCTGCAGATCTGTGCATCTATCTGAAATCATTTTCCTTTAGCCTGAAATATGCCCTGTAGTGTTTCTTGAAGCATGGATTGACTGACAGCAGTTTCTCCCAACTTTTGTGTTATCTGGGAAATCTTTGTTTTGAATGCTATTTTAGCTAGATTTAGCATTCTGGTTTGGCTTTTTATTCTCTTTCGGTGTTTTAAAGTTGTTTCACTGCCTTATAGCTTCCATAGCTTGCTTTTAGGAAGTAAACTCTAGTTTTAGCTTTTCCTTTAGAAATTGTCATCTTGGTTTTTAGCATTTTGACAATGCTTCTAGAGACACTTTTCTTTAATCCATGGCTTGATATCTTTCATTAACTCTATGTCAGTCACTGTCTTTTCAAGTATTGCTTCTGGGACTCTATTTACATGTATGTTAGATCTTTTCACTCTGTTCCTTGTGTTTCTTATAATGTTTTCTCTATTTTCCAGCTTCTTTCTGTGCTTCAGCCTGAGTATTTCTTCTGATCTGCTCTCCAATTCACCAGTCCTTTCTCTAGCTCCATCTAAACTGCCATTAAACCTGTTTATTGATTCTTAATTTCTGTTATATATTTTTCTAGAATTGATATTTTGATTAATTTTTAGTTTCCAGTTCCCTGCTAAAATTCTTTGTCTTGTAGTCTGCTTTCTTGAAATTTTATTAATTGCATTTATTTTAAATTTCATTTCTAATAATTTAGTATCTGGAGCTTTTGTGAGTGCATTTCTTTTGCTTTTTTCTCTCTTTTGTATGTTTTTTACTGTAGGCTGGATATTATCTATAGAAAATTGTAGCGATAATTTGAGATTCTGTGTAACTTGTTTTCCTGTCGACAGAATTTACTCGAGCTTCTGGTAGGCATTTATGCTGCGAGTACCCAGACTTGCCCTTTGAGGGTTAATTAAGAAGGCTCCTCTCACCAGTACCTAGTTGCATGGCCCCATCTGCCAAAGTATGGGCCAGTCAGTGATTATGCTGATGCACAGCTGTGTTCTGTCCTTAAGAAGAGTGTCCTATTTCAGGTTCATCTTTATTCTTAGGAAGGGTAGGATATGGGGGAGTGCGTCAGAACAGAAAGCCTAGGGGTTTGTCGGAACCTTGGTCTTTGGCTGCTTACCTTAAATACTGATTTTTGTGTGTGGCACAAAGTTATTACCAAAAGCTCTGCTCAGTCTCTAGCCTTTCAGCCACTGCTTGCAAATCAGCCATGTGCCTTTAGGGAGAAAAGTGTGAAATGTCCGTCTTACCTTACTGCGCTTCACATCTCTCTGTGATTAAACCAAACCCACTGCTGTGAATCGATTCCAACTCATAGTGACCCATGGGGACACAGCAGAACTTCCTGGTGTCATTTCCAAGGATACGAGGTGGATTTGAATTCTGACCTTTTGGTTAGCAGCTGTAGCTCTTAACCACTAAGCCACCATGCTTTCTGTGATTATAGATCCTCATATCCTTGTTGGTTTGGTACTTACTCAAAATCAATGACTGTATTTAAAAATATATTAAAAACCTGATAGCATGTATTTGTAGATATACATATGCCTATGTGTCTGTGTATATGTACACCACCAGGGTTTCCATGTATGTGTGTATGTGTATACACACACATGTGCACACACATATATATGGAGCCCAGGTGGCACAGTGGTTAAGAGCTTAGCTGGTCACCAAAAGGTCTGGGCTGCTGGGGCCCTGGCAGGAGGAGAGGAGATGGGCTGTGTGGTAGGGGTGGGGCCAGGTCACCAGCTGCTCTTTGGAAACAGTGTGGGACAGTTCTGCTCCATCCTACAGGATTGATATGAGGTGGAATCAACTTGGTGGCAACGAGTTTGTTGCTTACACACACACAGTGTACACAGTCAGGTTCTGGTTTTTTGTTTGTTTTTTTAAGTTATTTGCAGAAGGGGGCTTAAATCTGAGGCCTGTATTGGAAAGAAAAGCTAGACCCCTAAGCAGAGCGCAGGATTCCATGGCCTCTCCCAAGGACTTCTACCTTTTGGCGGTAGGGCAGGGTAGGGGTGCGTATTGGGCTAACTGGGCATTAGTGAGGTGAAGTCTCTTCATTAATTCTAAGAGAGAAGGGAGGGCTTGGGAGAGATTAATAGAGCTGGACATCCCCATCCCAACTTTGTTTACAGATGTAGACAGAGAGACCTGGAGTGGGACATTCCCACAGTGATCAGGACGCAAGTGTGCAAAGTGACCAGTGCTGAGTTGTAAGGGTGGAGCCAGGGTCAACAGGCAGCAGGGCAAGGGGCACTGTGCAGCCAGCCCACCAGCCTTGCTGCTCTGCCCTCGCTGCTGGCTGTGTCCTCTCCCCTCGCTCTGTCCTCCTTGTCGCAGTTGGCCTTCCAATGCCCTGAGCAGCAAGGTGGGGCTGTGTACTTGGGGTGACTGTGAGTTCTGGGGACTGTTCCCACAGGGCTCTCCTCCCTCCCATCAGTTTCTCACAGAAGCTTGGAGCTAGTTTCTGAGAGGATGGTTTTCTGTCTCATTAGTCCCTGCAGTTTTCTCCCCACACCCAGTTTCTCTTCCTCCTTTCTCCTCACCCTGTTGTGGAAGAAAACATACCACATTTGCTCCGCTTTCCCTTGTTGTGCTCAGTGACCTGACCATTGGCCGGCACCAGGCCTGAGTCAGCATTAGGGATAGGGGGACATGGTGGGTGTCTGGGCCTGCTCCTTGCAGGGGGCAGACCCTGACAGTGTGGGGTGGGCGTCACCCCCCCAACAGGAGATGCTGGTACATAGCCCCGGGCACAGACAGTCTGGGCTGCTGGGGCAGGAGGAGAGGAGATGGGCTGTGTGGTAGGGGTGGGGCCAGGTCACGTGGAGCTGGTAAGCAGGCGACTGACTGAATTTGGCATCAGAAAGTCCAGTGTTCCGGTCATCTCCGCTTGTCCGCCAAGTGGCCATAGATGGCAGCTGTCTCCTTTCTGCAGAGATGGGCTTGGGGAGCTGAAAGTGCTTTTCCCTCTCTCAGAGCCTGTCACAGTGGAGGGACTCCTACTGGGAAGACGGGCCTTGCCCTGGAGACCGAGGAGGTTTTCAGGGGCTAGTGGTCCTTGACAGGTTCTGAAAGAGGAAGTGGAGAAGGAGGAAGACCCACATCCCAGATTAACCTGGTTGGCATGTGGGGGCCATTTCTGTGTCCCTCAGGGCCTACGCATCTGTCCCAGTGTCTGTCTTGCCTGACTGTCTTTACTTGGTCCAGAAGCCCCTAGGAAGTCTCCCTGGCACCCTGGGAAGTTATCCAGGGCCCTTGCCTCCGGGGACAAGTTCTCTGCATGCATGGGTCAGCTCATCTGTAACTTTTAATATAGTCAGGCAATTCTCACTTTACAGCTGGGGAGACTGAGGCCTAGAGTAGCATCTGTGCTTCTTAACTGGAGGTCAGGGCTCCTGTGTGATGAGCCTCCGATCCAGGGAGGTTCCCTGTGGCCCCTGGGCCCAGCCAGCCTAAGGAGACTGAGATGAGAGGGAGATAAACACAGGCTTGCTGGTCGCAGGTCCTGTGAGCTGCTGTGATTCTGGCCCTGCCCCCTGTACTAACACCTTGGACTGAGCATTTTAAGGACCTTCAGCCAGGGTGACTGTGCAGTTCCAACCCTGTCCAAGTGGCCCCAGGCTCTTCCAGCCTTGCACGCCATCCTGCCCGTCCTCACCCTGTGCTCCCAGTAGTCTTCTCATCCGCTTTGTGCCTTGACCCTGTCCACCCTGGCCTCAGGCTTGATGCCACCTCCTCTTGGAGTCCTTCTACATCCCCACCAGCTGTAGGCGGCCGTACCCCCCTGAAATCCCCAGGTGCTTGCTTGCCTTGACCACGTGTCACTCACCCACCACCTCACACTGCTGGCTCAGCATGCCCAGACGCTTGCCGTCCATGTTTGGGGGACTGTTTGGCAGAGGCCCGAGGGCACAAAGGCTCTGAGAAGGGAGCTGGTCTTGAGGGATTGAGGCAGGATCACTGTCTCAGTCACCTGGTACTGCTCTAACAGAAAATACCACGGGTGGAAGGTTTCATGAGGAGAAGCTTTTATTGTCACAGTCCGGTAAGCCATAAATCCATTTACAAATTGTAAGTCCATTCAGTAAGAGAATTTATCACAGTGTGGTAGGCTGAATCCAAATCCAGTGAGAGCATCTCGGCACAGGAACCTCAGGTCCAAAGGACGTGCTCTGCTCTCAGTGCTTCTTTCTCGGTGGTATGAGGTTCCCAACTTCCTCAGCTCACTTCTCTCCCTTATATTCCGCAAGCTTGAGTCCTGCCTCACTAACACAACTGCAAACCATTCTCCATCATCAATATCACAGAGGCGGGATTCACAACACATGGGAGGAAGGGCACCATACTGGAACCACCCAAGTCAAATCAACACATACATTTTTGGGGGGACACAATTCAATCCATGACAATCACTGAGCCCTTCATTAAGAGTAACTGAGATCAGGAGCACAGCCTGGCTTGGAGTCAGACTCTGCAACCACTGCTTTGTGACCTTGGGAAGATGGTGTCATCTCGGACCCTCAGTTCTCTTAACTGTGAAATGGCAGTGATTGAGGAGAGACAGCCAGTGAGTGGGAGAGAACCCAAGTCCTGTCAGCCAGGCGGGGCCTTTGGAGAACAGCCAGCCCAACTGCTAACTGACCCCTGCAGGGCTGGGTGCAGGGTGGGAGGCCTGTCACAATACTCTGTTCCCATACTTTTCCCCCTTCACCAGGCCATCTGTAGGGAGACCAGAAGGGGCTGGAAATGACCAGCTCCTATGGATGAGTCATGTCCTGACCTGTCAGCTGTGTGAGACGAATGAGACACCACCACACACTGGACTTCACCTCTGCTTGTTCTCTGTCCTGTAGGGAGCTCAGGCTGCGGAACTATGTCCCAGAAGATGAAGACCTGAAGAAGAGGAGGGTGCCCCAGGCTAAACCAGTGGCAGGTAGGTCAGCTGCCTCTCCACTGAGGCAGCATCAGCCACTTCCACCTCAGAGAATAACTGGCGGTTCCAGTGCCAGAAGTCAGGTCTCTGGGAAGCACCCTGTCACCATCTCACAGCAGATGCAGACAGGCTTGGTGACAGCAGAGAGGCTGTTGGGTTACTGGGGATGCCTGCTGTGCCTGTTGTGCCTGTTGTGCCTGGCTCAGGCCCTGAGTTTGAGGCCTTTCAGGGGCCCATGTGGGGCTCTGGGTGGCCAACACCCCTGAGGGCCTCTAGGTTGAGAAGTAGAACTGACCCTGGGACCCTTGAAGGGAAGCAGGGCAGGGTCATGGGCTCTGTAGGCCCGGGGTGGGTGAGAGTGAGAGACCCTGATGGAGGCCAACCACTCGGGCACTCAGAGCAGTGGACAGGCAGGCTGCGCTCAAAGCTGGGCAGCACGAGCACACAGAAAACAGTGGGGAGAGGTGGTCCGGTGGTGGGATAAGGGGCCACACAGCCGACCAGCCCATGGGACTCACGATCTTGCTGTGGTGTGAGGAACAGCACAGCATCCAGGACCATCGGGCCAGCCCCCAGCCTGTCCACAGCCATCCACCCCAGAGATACTGGGAGCTTTGTAATCACATGGATCCCAACCCTGGAGATACACTCAGTTTTTAGGCTTATTGTTACCAGTTTTTAATTGTACAAGTAATAAATGAGTAAATATGTCTACCTTGTGAAAAATAAAACATTCTCCATTTGGCCAAAACATAGTCTGCTTCTTACCACTTCCTCTAACTGAGTATCCACACGCCTCCCAGGTGATTTGCTTTAGCTTTGGGTACCACTGTGGTGGGGTAATGGGACAGTGGGGGACAATAAGGCAAGACAGGAAAAAGGATGGGGAGCTGGTCCCACGCCTCAGAGTCAGGAGGCAGCCTGGGGCAGGGCAGGGTGGACCTGGAAGGAGCATGGTGTGACTGAGTTGGGAGAGCTCACAGAGCCCAGACTTGCTAGTGCCCTGTCAGACCCCCTCTGGTGACTGTTCCCACAGGTGCCTGATATGCTGTGCAGCCAAGTGGAGTCAAGAGGTGGCTGTCTCTTAGTCTTGAGAGCACATACCTGAAAGTGGATGGGGAGAAAAGTCACCTTAGGCCAGGGCCAGCCCCAAGTCCAGACAACTCGTTCGGAGCCCAGGAGCCCCTGGAAGATTACAGGGAAAGCCAGTCCGCCAGGCACTTCATAAAACGATGCAACTTTAGATGTATCCCCTCTTTTACAACTGGGGGGTTTTAGGCTGAGAGGAGCTTCGGCGTCCATGCTTCCTGAGTGGAAGTCAGGGCTCTGTCTGCTCCGGCTGAGTACCTCCTGCCTTCTTTACCTCACCCAGAGGGGTGGACTTCTCAGGGTCTTCATCTCAGGCTGGTTAGGGGCTGAGGGGAGAGGCAGGGGCAAGGGTACCAGCCTGCCTCCCCTCCCTGGTGTCCTTGGTGTGACTGGCGTCTGCTGCTCCTGTCTGAAAGGCCTTTGTTGATGTCTTGCTCCCTCTAGTGGAAGAGAAGGTGAAGGAGCAGCTGGCGGCGGCCAAGCCCGAGCCTGTCATTGAGGAAGTGGTAAGTGCCTAGGGCGGCCTCCTTTTCCCTCACCAGCCCTGTGGCCCCTTTCCCTTCCTCAGCTGCTGACCTCCTTTCTTCTGCCGCTTCTTTCTTTCTTTCCCACCTCCCTGCTTCTCCTCCTTCTTGCCCCTCCTCCTTTTCTCACCTCTGTTGCCTACCTTGCCACTTCCCCTGGGGCCAGACCCCTCGGGGCCCTGACACTTGTCTCTTTCCTCCGCAGGACCTGGCCAACCTTGCCCCTCGGAAGCCTGATTGGTGAGTGTTGTCACGCAGGGCTGGTGCAGGCTGACTGTGTTTCTTGGCCCAGGTATGGGCTTCAGGCCAGGCTCTTCCTGGTGGTGGGGCTGATGGTGCAGACATGCAGCTACACGGGTAATTCCTGTCTGAAAGGGGGCTCAGAAGGACAGAAATGGAGTGCTGACAGGGAAGTGATGGCGGATGACAGTAGCTCCAAGACCTGAAAGACCAGAAGGGGTTGGGGAAAGAGTTCAGGCAGAGGAGAGAGTGACCATCCCCTCAAGAAGCCCTTTCTGGAAGGATGAGGATGAGCCCCATCCCAGGAAGCCCCATTTGAGTAGGGCAGGACCTCTACCCACGGAGAAGCACAAGGTTGGAGGCAGGATGGTGGGAAAGGGATACGTAAGTTTCTGCCCCAGTTCTGCTTCCTCCCTTTTGACCCTAGTTCCCTCATCTGTGAAATGGGGATATTTGTCTTTCTCTAGTTCTCCTGTAACTAAGCTGAGAAAGAGGGTGACAGAGGCCATGTGGGCTGGGAGGGTCTTTTTTCCACTCCACCTTGGGCCAGAGGTAGGGATCCAATCCCTCAGCCTATAATTCTGAGAAACCTGACACTGTTAGGTGCATCACCAGCTGAGTGTGTTTTAATTTGTTGAAGGAAAAGCACAGGCCATGTGCCCTAAGAAACCCAGAGCCACAGAGAACAGACCGAGTGCATGTGCACTTCTGGAAGCCTCGGTTGGCAGACGTGAGCATATGGCCAGAGGCAGCAGGGCTGCCAGTGGCCTAGATGGTGACTGAGGGGACCAGACAAGAGGATCCTCAGGGAAGCATGCACACCCTGGCTCAGTCCCTTGTGTGAAGTGGGGCTGTGGTGCCAGTCCCCTCCTCGGTATCATTGAGAAGGTGGCTGATGCCAGGTTGTGCAGGCTGTACACAGGGAGAGAGGAGCATCCTCGCTTTTCCCGCAGGGCTGCCCGAGGCCAGCCAGTGTGAGTCTTGACTGTGGTGCAGTGAGCAGAGAACCAGGGCCACAGCCTGGCTAGTCTTGAGCCTCTGGTTTCCCCCACCCTCCTGCCTCAGGGACCTCAAGAGGGATGTGGCCAAGAAGCTGGAGAAGCTCGAAAAGCGGACACAGAGGGCCATTGCCGAGCTGATCCGTGAGTGTGGGGCTAGGCAAGGGGTGTCCCTGTCTTCTGGGTGGTGGCCAAGACAGAGCCTGTCCCCACCCCTCCCGTCTGCCATTTCTCCCAGGTGAGAGACTGAAAGGCCAAGAGGACAGCCTGGCCTCTGCTGTAGACGCCACTGCTGAACAGGAGGCCTGTGACTCTGACTGAGGCATGCCCTGTTTCCTCACCTGCTTGTCAGGGCTGCCCTATAGGTGGGCAGGGGTGGGCCGGACTTGCCGTCACCTCCGGTTTAGTTTCAGAGCAGTGACCCCTGCCTCATCAGGTCTGAAACCCCCCATAGGGTGCATTTGCCTGCTTGCCTTCTGGGTGGTTCCTAACACACTGAGCAGGGGCAGAGCCAGCAATGGCTGTGGGTGTGCCTGTGTATATACATATTTATATATTTTGAGTTTTTTAATGCCTGGAAATAGAGACAAACAAACCCTGTGTATAGTAGAAACCTATCCAGGTTTTCCTGGGCTCTGGGGGTGCTGTGGGTTTGGGACCCAAGAAAGGACAGAAAATTTAAAAAAAGAAACATGTCACCACTGAGTCAGTTCCAACTCATGGCAACCCTATAGGACAGAGTAGAACTGCCCCATAGGGTTTCCAAGGAGTGGAAAGATTCAAAGTAGATTCAAATTGCTGACCTTTTGGTTGGTAACTAAATACACAACCACTGAGCCGCCAGGGCTCCAGCCAGGGTAGAGGCAGTGCTTTACTGCAAGTAAGTCCGCTGCCAGGCTGGGGCTTTTGAGGCGGGAGGCACTGGGGAAGGCCCTGGCCTGACCGTCTGGGTCCAGGTCTTGGCTGGTCCCTCGTTAGCAGTGGTGATCTCAGGACCCTTGGATGGCAGAGACAGTCAGGCTTAGGCCTTGCTGTAGTATAGGGGACAGCCTGGAGATGCTCTTGCTCTGTCCCCAATGGAGCCTGTCATAGGGAGGGACTGGAAAGGAAGAGGCTGGGGCTGTGAGGGGCCCTGTGCTCTGGCTGGCCTCAGCTGGCCTCCACTCCCCGCTGCTCCAGATCTGAGGCCCACCGCACTGTCCCTTTCCCACTCTGCCTGCTCCCAGGCAGCCCCTCTCCCCATTTCAGCCAACACACTGTGGCTCCCCTGGGAGAGGTCTCCATACAGGGGAGGGGTGACACATCCTGGTACAAACTAGGGGGTTGGCTAGCTTTCAGCTGTGGTCTCGGTTACTGGGCCCCCGAAGTTCTGTCCTTAGGCCCTGTGGCCTCCTCTGTGGAGCTGACTATCCAGGGTGACGGAGTGCCCACATTGTCTGACTCCAGGTTCCTGTAAGCAGTTGGAATTTCTCCTCCGGGATGGTTACATGCTTGTGTTTCCTTTAGGGTTTCCCCTTGAGCCTCCTGTGCTGCCGTCCCCACCACCCTGGCCTCTTTAGAAGCAAAGGCTCAGTGTGAAGTGCTTCAGGAGGGCACGTGCTGCACCCCCATTTCCAGTTTTCACAGTCAGTCACTGTCTGGCTTTGACAGTCAAGTGTGTAGTGCCCAGAAAGCCTTAAGGCACAGAACTGGACATTCCATCCCAGTGAGTCCAGAGATGAAGGGAACATGTCATCTGGGCCATTTGAGATTGGAAGAGGTATTATAGGGCAGAGGGAGTAGCCAAGTCCTCTGCTCATCAGGCCCTCCATGTGTTCTTCTGTCTGTACTGGGACCCAGGTACACAGTGGCCCAGCTCTTGTAGGCGGTGTTGGGAAGCTGGTTCATGGGGGTGGAGTGCGTACATGCAGAGACCAACACTCTCACACAGTCAGTAAGATGCTTTATCCTGCAGCTACTCTGAAAAGGTGATTCCTGTGTAGAGAAAGAGCAGAGGCTTGTAGCTGTGAGTGAGGTCTGAAGTGGTAGGTGGCTGGCCGCTACAGTGAGCAGTGGGACCAAGCCAGGACTCTGACTTTGGGACGAGGACCAGGAGCACTCACAGGTATCAGGACTGGAGCCAGGCTGCCTCTGCACAGCTGGGGTCAGCACCTGGAATTGCAGTTGTCAACAAAGAAGGGACCCAGACACCTGGTGACTGACACCTGGGCTCCCACTTAGCATCAGCTCTGGGACTAGAGTAAACTTATTTTTATGGTATGAGAACACAGAGAGCTAATGAATGGTCTGCATTTGAGTTCAAAACCCAGGGTGCCCTAAAACTTGCTTGTAAATCAAAAAATGAAACAACAACAAAAAAGCATTGCTGTCGAGTTGATTCTGACTCCTGGTGACCTTGTGGGAGAGAGTGGAACTGTCCCATAGCGCTTTCTAAGGAGTGGCTGGAGGGTACAAACTCTTGACCTTGTGTTTAGTGGCTGAGTGCTTAACCACTATGCCACCAGGGCTCCTGATACTTTAAGAGGGAGACAGGAACAAAAACTACTATGAGTGAGTGGTAGCTCTAAAACAAAAATTGCAGAGTACATGAAAGAATCCAGTGCCTTAAACAAAAAATCTTAACAGCCCAACAAGTGGGAGAATTTATACCCGAGGAAATTATAATATCCTAAATGAATGTTTGTTTTATCATCAGAGAGAGAGAATGTGGGAAGATATGTTAACTCTCTTGACGTGACTGCAGCCATCTTGGCTACTACACCGTTACTTCAACTTTATATAACCTTTTGTACTAAGAGCATGAAAACCAATTACCTTGACTTTACCATTGTGTCCAGAAACAAAGGAGTCATATGGGAACACATCCAGTTAATGAGATAGGGCATGTGGAAATGCGGAAAACTGTGACAACACAATGGGTAGCAGAAAACTGTTCCCACCTTAGCAACTAGCCAGGTAACTAGATGTCCCCAACTCCTTGGTTTCTAGGATACTAATTGTTATTGGTGGACAGTATAAATCAATAAAACTTGATTCTGGGCTCATGGCATGGTGGCCATTAGCCCCCTGGTCCCACTGTTGTCTGTCTGTCTTTTCCTTAGTCTCAGCGTGGCTTCTCCTCTGCCCATGTTTATCGGAGGACTCCCTGACTCTGACAAGAGAAGAGGAATTAGCCCCCATAACTCAAGGACAAGGATTAGATACAAGACAGAGCTAATTAGAAATCTCAGAAATGAAGAACATAGTCATTAAAAGAAACCCTTTTGGAGAGTAAAATAATAACTTTGTCAGAAAAGGAATTCACAAGTTAGAAGTTAAAGCTGAGAACATCATCCAAAAGGTGAGAGAGAGAAAGGGTGGGCTGAGAACTGTGAAGTAGCTTTCTTGTCAGGAAAAGAGAGAGAAAGTACTGGAAGGAGTGGCTGACTACTGATGTCACTGGCATTAGGGTAAAGTAGGTGCTTGAACTCATCCTCTGTTTGCAAACAGCTAAATAAGTAACAGTGAAAACCTAAATGCAGCATCAGTTAGGAATACCTGGGTACAAAGGTAAGAGAGGCAGCAGCAGGCTGAGACCTGGCCTTCTCCTTGAGGGTATTTAACAAACCAGGTAAACTTGAAAGTTGGTTATTGGGTCTTTGATGGCCGGGGTCAAGAGAATTCAAGACTTACACAGAATCGGTCGGGCACAGTAGAAGAGCTCTCCGTAAAACTAGGACCCCAAGGAGCTGCATCCTGTGTGGAGAAACCTCAATCTACTCTCCTGACATCCCAGCGGATACATGGACCCTGCTACTTCATGGAGTTATAGAGGGTCTCTCTGGAGCAGGTGTATTTGTTAGCTAGCCCACCTGTAAGTTTGTCGTTAAAGCCTTAGGCCAAAAATAGAAACAAATGCAGCACCTCCTTGGTTGAACCTTTATTCATGTTAGTCCTCAAGGACTTCTCACTGATAAAGTTCCAAGAAAAATGAGTAGTAGCTTACAGAAAAATTCATCAGCTGCACAGAGCAACAAAGCACCAAGAGCAGAGGGCATTGAAAATAACCAGCAGCTGAATCAGACTTGCACAGAGTTCAGACATGAAAATTTTCAGTCATAGCACGTAAGTAAGTTTAAAAAGATATTTAAGGAGTAAAAGAGAGTCTTGAGAATAGGAGGAATAGGTTAGAAGAAGAACCAAACTGATATTCTGGAAATGAAAAATATTATTATAGGAATTTAAAACGCAGTGTCTGTGCATTAGGCGCAGCTGAAGAGACTAAGTGGGAAGCTCGGTTTAAAGAAATTGCCCAGAATGCAGCTCAGTAACATAAACCACGCTAATGTGAACAAGAGGCTGAGAAACACGGAGGGGACAGAGTGAGAAGATCAGCTTAGCGTGTGACTGGAGTTCCAGGAGGGAAAAATAAAAATAGGGCAGAGGCAATATTGGCAAAACAGTCATTCAGAACTTGCCAGAACTTAGTGAGTCACCTATCTACAGATTGGCAAAGGCTAGTGAGTCACAAGCAGAATAAATGAAATCTGCTCTCGATGTTCTGATTTTTTTATCTAGGTGGTGATTAATTAGGTATATTCATTTTGTGAATATTCATGGAACTGTACACATGTGATTTGTGCACTTTTTGTTTATTAAAGCTCTGTAAGGAAATTTGCTTTCCATACCTTGTATTCTTCATCAATTGTTGTGTAACAAAACTCACTGACTTGAAACAATAAGTATTAATTTATTTGGGTTAGAAATTAGGAGTAGCTTAGCCTGTGTGGAAATCCTGGTGTCATAGTGGTTAAGTGCCATATTTGCTAACAAAAGGTTGGCAGTTCAGACCCACCAGGCATTCCTTGGAAACTATGCTGCTGTACAGGGTCGCTATGAGTCAGAATTGACTCGAGGGCGTTGACTTTGGGTTTTGGCTAGCCTGAGTGGTTCTAGCTCAGGGTGTTAAGTGACTGCAGGTGTGTCAGCTGAAGCTACCATCATCTGAAGGTTGGGCTGGGGCCAAGGGCTATGTTTTAAAGATGGCTCATTCACATAGTTGTTGGCTGGGGGACTCCAGCCCCTGCCACATGGACCTCTTCATAGGGTTTGCTCAAGTATTCTCACAGCATGGCAGCTGGCGTCCTCCACAATGAATGAGAGAGCAAGGGGGAATCTTCAGAAAGTTTTATGAATGTGTCCTGGAAGGGATGTTCTATCAAAGAATTTGTGAACATGTTTTGAAATCACCACGTACCTAAACACATTATGATAAAATTACGGAGCACAAGAAAAGATCTTAAAATTAGTCAGAGAGAAGACATAGGAATAGGTTAGAAGAAGAACCAAACTGGTGTTCTGGAAATGAAAAATATTATAGGAATTTAAAATGCAGTGCCTGTGGACTAGGCACAGCTAAAGAGACTGAGTGGGAAGCTCAGTTTAAAGAAACTGCCCAGAATGCAGCTCAGTAAGGTAAACATCACTGATATGAACAAGAGGTGGAGAAACACGGGAGGGGACAGAGTGAGACCAGCATAGTGTGTGACTAGAGTTCTAGGAGTGAAAAGTAAAGATAGGTCTGACCTTTCAAGGAGCAAGAGGTGAACTGAAAGACTTCACAGTGGCAGTCATTATTACCAGAATGGTGCCTTCCATGTGCTACAACTGGCAACTTAGAATTTTATACCCAGAGAAAGTATCTTTCAAGTGCAAGAAAACCAGGGATTTTGCTACCAGCATACTCCCACTAAAAGAAATCTGGTTTGGGTAATAAAAAGGTTCAAAAGTTGGCATCAGCATGAGACCAGAAGAACCAGATGGTGCCCAGCCACCCCTAAGGCAGCCATGATGGGGGATACAATGTAGAGTCCCTGAGGCAACATAGAAAAATAGGTGTGTAGCTCATGAACTCTTAAAAAACAGAATTGATGGTCTCAGCCTGGAGGATCCCCTGGGAACATGGCCCCTAGACTTGCTGCTGCCCCAGACCTAAACCAGTACTGAGGTCAGCTCTTCAGACAAGAATGGACTGGACTTGGGGGCACAGCGTGAGCATACGATATGTGTATTTTATGGGTTTTTACATTTACAGGGGGTCGTCCTACTGGTTTCTTTGGAGGTGGGAGAAAAGTGGATGGAGAAGAGGGGACAGGTGTTTGTTAAAGAGGGTACTAGAAGTATAGAGTGAAAAGGAGGGATGTGATGTCACAGGGTGAAGAGAGCAGATGGAGCTGCAGGTGGGCATGCAAAATTGATTTGGATTGTATACTTAATCACAAAATATTTTTAAAAGTTTCAAAAGTTCACTGTAGTGATGGTTGTGCAAATCTGAATATATTAAAAGCCATTGAATTTTACACTTTCATTGAGTGACTTGTATGTTAATTACATATATCACAATAAAGTTTTTTAAAAACAAGAATTCTTTTTTAAAAAAGTCTAAAGAGTATCTTCAGATTGAAAGAGCACAATCCAAGGTGGAAAGTCTGATATAAGAATGAATGAGGAGAACAAAGATGTAAGTTTAAATGTTCTGTTGAGTAAAAGACAAGGGGCACTTAGCTACACTGGTGTCCCCTCTGTGTGTGACAGCAGTAGCGTGGAAGTCCAGGGGGGATGGATGGTGACTGAAATTATGAGTCAGAATCAACTCGATGGCAATGGGTATGGTTTGTTTTGGGGTAAGACACTCGGAAGTGCTGGTGGTATAGTGGTAAAATACTATGATTGCTGACCAAGAGGTTGGCAGTTCAGATCTCCCAGGGACTCCCTGGAAACTGTGGAGCAGTTCTACTTTATCCTATAGGGTCACTGTGAGTTGGAATCGACTTCACGGCATTAGGTTTGGATTTTGGTTTTTAAGATGCTTACTGTAGGAAACCCTGGTGGTGGAGATCAAGAGCAGGGGCTGCTAACCAAAAGGTCATTAGTTTGAATCCACCAGCTCCTCTGTGGAAACCCTATAGGGCGGTTCTGTTGTCTTACAAGGTTGCTGTATGTCAAAATCATCTCGAGACTCAGCAGCAGCAGGTTTGGGCTTATTTGTTTGAAGACACTCAGGAAGATGTGGAAAAGACTCTGGTTCAGACTCTGGTATGTAGGCAGGCTGACATTTCTAGGGAATCTCTGAAAGAAAAGAAACAGACCTTCCAAACCAGCTGGGGCAGGGGGAGGTGAGAAGAAAGAAAGAAATAGTTACGCAAAAGAAAGCAGAGAAAGAAGATGGGACAAGTAAATGAATCTGATGAAGTCAATAGTTACAGTTAATATGCTCTACTGATTTTTTTTTTTTTTCTTTAAGCTCAGTTTGATGTGGTTTAAAAGGAAAACCTAGATAGGAAGATGGACAGAAACTGAAAACATTCTAATAAGCACAGATGCAACAAAAGAAAGTTGGGGTGGCTGGGGTAATGTCAGATGAGGGAGACTTTGAGACAGAGTGCATTAGCTATAATTGTGTTCCCACTGTGCGTGGGAACATTATTGGGTGTAGTGACTTTGGAAAAGTGGAGTATGTGAGCACTGCAACCCAGCAATCCCACTCTAGGTGTCCTGAAGACTGTCATGTACACCAGAATATAAGTACAGGATAGTTTTAGAAGCATTGCCCATAATAGTACACGCACACACACAAACAGCAAGTAGATGTGGTGCTAAGTTGTCATTTTTACAGTAGAATAGTCTATAGCAGTGAAGTGAGGTTTAGCTATGTGCAGCATGAATAGATCTTGGAAGAAGTAAGTCATAGAAAATATGAGCCATTTGTATGACGTTCTAAAACAGGCAGGGTAAACAGTATACTCTGAAGATTCACATAGGGGTGATAGATTTGTCATAGAAAAACAAGGTGATGATCATCAAGCCTGCAGTTAGCTTTCGAGAGAGCCTCACAAGAGGTCTTTGAGGTGTTCATAGTGTTCTTTATCTTTGCTTGATGGGAATTCTTTCTGCTCTCTAGACATCTATTTTTATACATCTTTGTAAATATGCTGAATTTCGCACATACAGTTTTTTTATAAAGGAGTTTCCAGAATTCACAACCTAAAGTAACTGGTTATAAAGTGTCATTAGAAAGAAAAGTCTACATTTGCGGTTTCATGACAGTGGTTGAGGTTAGAACAGGATGATAAATAGAAAAAGCGAGCTACGTGAAAAAAATAAAGACATTAACCATAAACAAACTAGTTTCACTTTTTGTCAGCGGTACATACCAGAAAATAATCTTTCCTAAATGCTGAGGAAACAAACGTGATTCTTCTCAATTGTAGAGAATCAGGGTAGCAGAGATGTTTTCAGGCTTAGACAGTGCTAAGCATAGACTCTACAGTGAGGGTTGCAGAAAAAGCTGCGAAAGAATGCGTCAGCACAAACAGGATATGGGCGGGAGGGGGACACGGGTGGTATGAGGATCAGGAGTGCATTTAGCAATCACCATGAATAGGAGCTTCAACACTGAACGGTTTGTTACTGTGTTAGCAAGTCCAGGTTCCTGCAGTTGCGCTTTGTGGTTGGCAGGGCTTGTGACTACCTTCTGTCTCCCTAGCTGCCATCCTAAGCTCATCACAGTGGCCTTTGCATCCCCAGGTTTAACCTATAAGTGGGGAGGAGGAGCAAAAGGAACTAGCAAGTCTCATCTGCTAGGCTTGACCACAGTCTGCTCTGCCTTTCCTGTGTCACGGTCATCCCAAGCTAGTGAGGAGTAAAGATATTTTAAGCTGGGCACATGACTAACGTAATAGAAATAGAGGTCCCATGAGAAAGGAGAACAGTAGAAAGAAAACCAGGAAGGCAGCCAACAGTGCTTGCCACAGGATGCAGTGAAAAGGGTAAAGAAGCTGGTAAACATTGGAAACTTCATTACACATGACAGTCTTCTAGCAGGAGTGTCAGATACATTACAAATATCAGAAATGAAGTATAGATATCATGACTGCAGGCATCAAAAGGACAAAAAGGGAATAACATAAAAAGTTATTAAAACTTAGATGAAATGGGCCAACTTGACAATCACAAACTACCACAACTCACGTAGGACAAAACAGATAATTTGAACTGTGTACATTTTAAGGTTACTGAGTTCATAATTGTAGACTCCTGAAAAAGGTATCTCCAAACCAAGATGGTGTCACTGGAGAAATCAACCAAACCACTAAAAACTAATGATTCTATACAATCTCTTTCAGAAAAGAGGGAACACTTGAATTAATCTTAGGAGGCCAGTGTTATTCTGAGAGCAAAACCAGACAAAACAGAGAAAAGTAGAGATAGATGTCTCTCGTGGTGGTGGTTAGGTGCCATCAAGTTGGTTCCAACTCACAGTAACCCAGCGTACAACAGAGTGAAATGTGCAGTCCTGCGTCATTCTCATAGTCTTTGTTGTGCTTGAATCCAGTCATTGCAAGCCACTAGGTCAGTCCATCTCACTGAGGGATGTTTTTAGTCATCTAGTGCTGCTCTGACAAATGCCACAGAGTGGATGGCTTTAACGAAGGAAGGTAAGTTTATTCACATGGTCTGGTAGGCTGCAAGTCCAAATTCAGGATGTCCGCTCCAGGGGAAGGCTTTCCCCCTTGTTGGCTGTGGAGGAAAGTCCTTGTGTCGCATCAGTCTTTGTTCAGAGAACATCTTGGCACAGGAACCTCAGGTCTGAAGGATGTGCTCTTCTGCCGGTGCTGCTTTCTGGGTGGTATGAGGTTCCCAGCTCTGCTTGCTTCCCTTTTATCTGTCGTGGGATGAAAGGATAGAAGGTGGTGCAAGCCATACTCCAGGGAATCTCCCTTTACAAGGGAGCAGCGAGGTGATCTTATGAAGGGGTTTACAGTCCCACCCTAATCCTCTCTAACATAATTTATTCTCTTAACCACAGGCAGAGATTGGGATTTACAGCATCAGAAAATCACAAAACGGAGGGCAATCACAGAATACAGGAAATCCTGGCCCAGCCAAACTACTACACACATTTGGGGGAGGGGCAACACAATTCAATCTATGACAAGAGTCTTCCTCTTTTTTGCTGACTCTCACTTTGCCAAGTGTGGTGTCCATCTCCAGGGAGTGACCCCTCCTGATAACATGTCCAAAGTGTGTAAGACATAGTCTTGCCATCCCTACTTCTAAGGAGCATTCTGGTTGTACTTCTCCCCAGAAAGATTTGTTATATCTTTTGGCAGTCCATGGTATATTCAATATTCTTGCCAACACTGCAGTTTAAAGGCATCAGTTTTTCTGTCCTCATGTATCACGTAGCTTTTACATGCATATGAGTCAATGGAAAACATTGTGTCTCAGTCAGGCGCACCTTAGTCTTTAAGGTGATGTCTTTGCTCTTCAGCACTATTAAGGAGGTCTTTTGCAGCAGATTTGCCCAATGCAATGCATCTTTTAATGTGACTGCTGCTTCCATGGGTGTTGATTGTGGATCCAAGTAAAATGAAGTCCTTGACAACCTCAGTCTTTTCTCTGTTTATGATGATGTTGTTACTTATTGGTCCAGTTGTGAGGGTTTTTGTTTTCTTTATGTTGAGGTGTAATCTATACTAAAGACTATAATCCTTGATCTTCATCAGTAAGTGCTTCAAGTCCTCTTTACTGTCAGCAAGCATGTGTCATCTGTATAACACGGATTGTTAAAGAGCCTTCCTCTGATCCTGATACCTATTCTTCATTTAGTCCAGCTTCTCAGATTATTTGCTCAGCATACAGATTGAATAGGTATGGTGAAAGGATACAACCTTGATGCGCACCTTTCCTGACTTTAAATCACATGTTGTTGTTAGGTGCTGTCAAGTCAGTTCTGACTCATAGCAATCCTGTAGGTCAGAATAGAACTGCCCCATAGCGTTTCCAAGGAGCTCCTGGTGGATTTGAACCGCTGACCTCTTGGTTAGCAGCCATAGTACTTCACCACTACACCACCAGAGTTTCCTTAAGTCGCTTGTTAAATCACATAGTGTCCTCTTACTCTGCTTAAACTGCCTCTTGATCTCTTATGTACAGGTTCCTCATGAGCACAATCAAGTATTCTCAAATTCCCATTTTCGAAGTGTTATCCATAGTTTGTTATGATTCACACAGTCAAATGCCGTTGCATAGTCAAATACAGGTAAATGTCTTTCTGGTACTGTTTTCAGCCAGGGACCATCTGACATTAGCAGTGATGTCCCCGGTCCTACATCCCCTTCTAAACCTAACTTGAGTTTCTGGCAGTTCTCTATTGATGACTGCTGCAACTGCTTTTGAATGATCTTTAGCAAATTTAACTTGCATGTGATATTAGTGATACTGTTTGATAATTTCTTCATTCAGTTGGATCCCTTTCTTTGGAATAGTCAAATCTGTATCTCCAGGTATAGGATGTGTATGCTGAAAACTGTAAAACATTAATGGACTAAAGAAGATCAAAACAAATGGAGAGATCACCCATGTTCATAGATTTAAAGATTCAGCATAGTACAGATATCAATACTTCTCAAGTTGATAAAGAGGTAATTCAATCCTATCAAAATCCCAATAAAACTTTTCTTCCCCCCCAGATGTAGACAAAATTATTCTAAAATTTATACGGAAAATGAAAAGAGATAGAATAGTTAAAAATTATTTTTAACTAGAAGAATAAAGCTGGAGGAATCACTGTCCATTTCAAGACTTACATACAGTAATCATGGGTGTGTGATACTGATGGCAAGATAGTCACATAGATCAGTGAAACAGAAAAGAGTAGCCAGAAGCAGCCCTATACAAAAGTATGACTAGCTGGGTTTTTTGTTGTTGTTATTTTTTACAAAGGTGTAAAAGCAATTCAATGGAGGCAGAACAAATTTCCAACAAATTGTGCTTCAGTAATTGAATATCCATTCACCAAAAAGTACAACCAGAAACTAAACCTCAGATGTTATACAAAAATTAACTCAGAATAGACCACAGATTGAAATACAAAATGCAAAACCTGTAGAAGAAAACATAGGAGAAAGTCTTCAGAATCTGAACTGGTGAAGAGTTCTTAGACATAAGACCAAAAGAAAAGTCCACAAGGAAAAACACTGATAGATTTTGTCTTAATCAAAATCAAAGCTTTTGCTTTGAGAAGAACCTGGCTAAGAAAGGAGATAAGCTACAGGCAGAGGAACTACTTGTAAACCACAGGAGACTCATACCTAAAATATAAAAAATAACAAAACAAACCTTTGCCTTCTAGCTGATTCTGACTCGTAACAACCCTATAAGACACAGTAGAACTGCCCCATAGGAAAAATATATAAAGACCTTTAAAAATTCATTAAAACATAAATTAGAAAATAGGCAAAAGATCCATAAAGAGGCATTGCACTGAAGAGGCTGTCTCCGTAGATGGGAAACATGTACATGAAACCCTGTCCAACATGACTAGCTATTAGGGAAATGCAAATTAAAGGCCACAGTGAAATGTCACTAACCACCTATTAGAACAGCTAAGATAAGAAAGAGTGACAATAGCTAGTGCTGATGACAATGCAGAGAAACGGAATCTCTTGTATACTGACTGTAAAATGGTACCATCACCCTGGAAATTAGTTGATAATTTCTTAAGAAAACTAAGTATATTTACCATGCAACACAGCAGTCCTACTTCTGGCATATGTCCTAGAAAAATAAAAACTTGCATCTATACAAAAACCTGTGCGCTGATATTCATAGCAGCTTTGTTTATAAGCAACAGATGACTGGGGATGGGGGGAAGACCTTCAAAATGTGACTGGTTAAGCAACCTGGTACCACAACGGGTTACTAAGCAATAAAAAGCAACTATTGATATAACAGGTTAGATGGATCTCAAGGGCATTACAATGAGTTAAAAAAAAGTCATACCATATGTTCAATTTCTAGAACATTCTTGAAATGATAACATTATAGAGTTGGAGAATAGGTTAGCAGATACCAGAGGCTGTAGGGGCATGGAGAGGGATCGGTGTGACTATGAAGGGGAATTCAAGAGAAATGTTTGCAATGAATTAGTTCTGTATCTTGATTATAGTAGTGTTTGTATGCCTAGATATTCAATAAAAGGGAGCAGACATACCCATAGACATACACATGCCAATGTGCAGTTCTTGGCTTTGATATTATACTATAGTTAGGGAAGAGGTAACCATGGAGATGGGGGGGCGGAATTGATGAAACCTCTCTGTGCTATATAACTTCTGTGAGTTTAATTATTCCAAAACAAGAAATTCTTTTGAAAATGTAAATGCTGAGGAAAGAAACTAGTAAGGCATAGGTATGGATCTCCTCCGTAGTAAGTTAAAATGTGTAATTTTAAAAAAAAGCATTCTGTGTTTAAGAATAAGAACAAGCATTCTAGAATCTGTATCACAATCTTATTGAAGATGAGGTGGGGATAGTTGGGGATTAGCTGAAGTGGACTGAATGTTGACCTTGTTGGAGGGAGAGATGGGGGCTCTCAAGTGCCAGCAGCTCCTTATTCATAGGGCTCAGGAGACAGGCCACTGGGGGGCAGCGCCCAGCCGTGTGGCTGGAGCTCTTGTGTGCCACCACTCCTCCACTGCACAGGTGCTGACTGACCTGGCAACATTCCAGACCCCTTCTTGCTTGGAATTCTCCAGGACAACTGAGTAGCTTCCAGATCAGCTTAGGAGAGGTGTCAGGCCTGGGCTTTTCTGCAATGCCACGATGCCACTTTGCTGGCAGAGGACAGACCCTGTCCCTGGAGACCCAGGCTGAGTGGTTCCAGATTAGAGAAGCAACAGCAAGAGGGCTTGGAGAACCGTGCACCTGGGATTGTAGGGATGAGTTTCCAGGAGCCAGCAGGCGTCTGGGCCTGCAGGCCCTTGTCCATGGTGAAAAATGCTGGGCTTAGGGGTCAGGGACAGGCATGACCCCTAAGGTTATAAGAAAAAACAACGATCTAGAGCAGTGGGCTTCAGGCCTAGCATGAGGAGGCAGCTAGTTAAGGCACATCTGTCTCAATGGACCCTGCCTGTCCAGGATCAAGCACAGGGCAGCCCACTCTGGCCTCATGGGGGGTGAGGGCTCTGTGTCTTCCAGGCTCCAGCACGTGAGATGTCCACTTGCCTGGGACCCTAAGCCTCATCCAGGACCTGCCGCAGCACCACCCACCCTCACCTGATTCTTCCTGAGCACCTACCTCATGCTGGGAAACCTTGTGCTGAGCGCAGTTCCAGGAGCTGTGGCACTGCAGTGCACCTGAGGTTGACCTTCCCCGTGATCTCCAGGTGTGTGCCTGGAACTGAGTCCTTCCCTCCCATCAGTCTGAAAGACTGTGCTTCCAGAACCGTCGGGCAGAGCATTCCCACAAGCATCACCCTGAGGGCTCTGAAGTTGACCGAGCCAAGAAACGCCGGCGAGTCTCCGCAAAGCCGTCTCCACACATGGCCACCGGGGGGCAGCAGGAGACACAGAGCAGGATCCCCGCAGGAACTTACGTCCCGGCACAGCCTGCCTTTCCCAAGGGCCAGCAGGTCTTCGGTAAAGCACAGTGCCCCACACCATGAAGCCCCACGTTCCTTTGCCATTTGTTTGGTGGCCAGTTGATCATCAGTGATAATCCAGGGGGGGGGTTTTGGCCACCTGAAGCCCAGAGCAGTGGGTGCTGGGGCCTGGAGAGAGCAGCAGTCTCTGCCCCTCCCCTGTGCCTCCCTTGCTGAACCTCCTGGGTTCTAGGCACTCTGAGCAGTGAGGGGTCCTTAGCGTGCCTTGAGCTGTGGCAGGGTCTGTGTGTGCGTGAAGCAGTGTGGATGGAATCCCTGGGGTATGGGTCTACTGCTGCCTGGCTGCGGAATGGGCTCCCCTAGAGGGTCAGGCCTCTGCGGCCCTGGTCAGGTCTGAGGTGCACCCCCGAGCGTCTGCTCTCTGTCATTGACCACTCGCCCAGTTAGGGAGGCAGGGATGGCAGTGTAGTGTCCGTTGGAGTGTTTGCTGTGCCCTGGAGGCACACCTTCCCCTGGGCCTGGCCTCGGGGGCTCTGGCAGCTGTGGCTGGGCAGGGGCGTCTGGGCTGCGCTTCCTGGCCAGCCTGTCCCTTCTGTATATATTTACTGGTTTTCTTTAAATGTTCCCATTACTCAGGCCTCTGGTGGGCACGAAGACAGAAATAAATCCCACAAGGCAGCGCAGCCAGAAGCCGGGAACTGGATTCTCCCTCAGAGGCCGGAAGAGGCCCCTGTGCACAGCATGCCAGACCACAGTGGCCCACACACTCCACGGGGCCACGAACACGATCACGCACCCCCCATGCACACACGTACAGTCACATGCATGCACCCCCCCAGTCTCCTCGCTCATGAGCAGTCCTCACTCAGATTGAAATGTGTGTGGCAGGCAGGGCACAGATTTGGCTCACACATGTCCACACACATTGACCCACTCACTGGCACCCTCATGCACACATGTGCCCAGTCTTGCTCACTCACACCTTTGTACACCCCCATACAGACGCAGACTTGCCTTACACACACACATACATTCACACGCATACCCTCCTCCTCAGACTCATGTCTTGTGCGCACACATGCACACAAACTTCACACACACACACTCCACACTACCCAACAGTCAGGCTCCCACCCCATTGTGACCACACATTTTGGGGTCACAAATGCATCCGTTCTTAAGACACTGGTGGGCGAGACACTTGGTAAGGCCATGGAGCGTGAAAGGACGAGGCCGCCCTGGTCCAGCACTCAGAGAGCACGGCCTCATGGGAACACAAGTCCAGGACAGCCAGAGCTTCTGAATTTTTCAGTGAAGCTGGAAAGCTGAATTTTTATGTGAAATATCCTGATTTTTAAATGTTGGCTCAAGATGTTGAAAATACTGTGAGGGCCAAACCAAACATGTCTGTGGGCCAAATTCCACCCACAGGCGGCATTCTCAGACCTCGCGTCCAGACACACACAAGTAGGCACACACGTATACACAGACACACACACAAATACAGACACGCATAGTCACATACAGAGACACATGAATACAAACACACACACACATATACATAGACATACATACAAATACAGACACGTAGTGACATACGGAGACACACAAATGCAGACACGTACACACACACCGACAGACATACACTATCACACACAGAAATACATAAATAAGCACACTCATACCCAGACATATACACAAATATCAACACACTGACAGTCACACACAGAGACACACCAAAAGACAGACTCATACAAGTAGACACACATACAAATACACACAGACGTACACACACACGCACAGGTACAATTACAAACAGAACCACAAACAGACTCACACAGATCAACAAACCTACTGACACACATACACATAGGCACAGAACAGCTACACAGATAGATGTATATATAGTCACACACATTCACAAATACAAATAAACATATACACATAGATGTACAGACACAGGCACGGAAGCAGGCACACAGCACACACTAGATCTTGCTGACGTGCACGAGCTTGTTGGGGGCAGGTGGCCTCTCGTGAGGCTCTGGGCAGGGCCAGGGTGTGGTCCAAGCCAGGGCTGACTCTTAGTACTCAAGCAGGAGGAGCCTTCTGGGGCAGAGGGTCCCCAGGAGGGACAGGTTGTCCCTGGCGGCTAGATCCTGAGACCCACGAAGGGTCTCATGGGTCAGGACCTGTAAGAGGAGCTTGGAGCCACAGGTGCTGAATAGCTGAGAAGGGGGCTGGAGGTGGCCTAGAGCCCACCCTCCCATGCCCAGAGCCACATCCTCCCAGACTGGCCTTGGCCCTGCATCCCTGCTGTTGGAAAGGAAAGCCAGCAAGAGCCGCATGAGGCCCCTGGTTGGCAGAGCCACCCACCAGAGACCCTAGAGAGGTCCATGCATCCCATGGTCTTCACCTATGACTGACAGGACCAGAAAATCCTCCAGTCAGGGATCCTCTGGAGAAGAATTGAGATGTGCCTCCCTACCCCCCAAAAACTGAGACCTGGGGAGGGGGTGCAGAACAGTACCTGCGTAATTAATGTGGGAGCATGAAGGGGCCCCATCTCCCTGCCCTCCTGCACAGATGGGCCATTTAGAACGGACCAGACCAGATGGAATCCAGGTCTTCTGCCACCGAGACCCTGGCCCCTTTCCTGCCCAGAGCCATAGTCAGGGAGCTGACCCCAGACGGGGGACAAGAAAGGTTTGCACAGAATCCACAGCCGTCACCCTTCCTCCTGCCAGGATCCCTGGGCCTCCACTCCCTGCATGGCCATGACTTTGAGGTAGGAGAGAACTTGTCAGCTGAGAAGATTGTCCCAACCTGGGGTTCTAAGAGTCTTAAGCCTGCTCAGGGGAAGGATAAGGCCCCACTAGGGCAGCCAAAACCAGTCAAGGAACCCGTGGGAAAGCAGGGCCTGAGCCCACAGCACGGGACCTGGGCAGGGGCCTGACCTCAGAGGAGACCTGAGGCTCAGGGAAGGCAGCTTGCCTGGGGTCACATAGCATACACAGGGAGCCAGCCCCTGCCCAGGGCCCCGCCTCTACCCCTCCTGGCCTGGGGGGACCATTCTTGCTGAGACTTGTTTCAGCCAGCCACGGCAGCCTCAGGCTGGGATGGTTCTGGAGTTAGCTAAGGGGGCATCAGGGCCCAGAAGGTGGCCTGAACCCAGAGCTGAGCAGCAAGCCTCACTTCCCCAGCACCCCCGACTGCGGTCCCCACAGCCAAATTGTGTCTCCTCCGACACCTAGGACACAGCCAGGACCCTTTCCGATGCCCCCCAGGACTGAGCCAGGACCTTTTCTGACCCCCAGAGCAGGGCCATGTCCCCTGAGAGCCCAGGTCATGCCCTCTGAAACTTCCAGAGGACTTGACCTCCTGACTGTCCTCTCCCTTGGACCACCTCCCCAAGGCAGGGATGAAGGGTGGCAGGCCAGGCTCATCCAGTTTTCTCCACTGGAGCCCTCTCTTCAATGCAGACCCCCTAAACCGCACCCTGACCTGAGATCCCTAGACCCTCCCAGTTTCCCTTTGAGACCTGGCCTTGCTTGAGGGCTGATCAGGGGCCCCCAAAAGAATACATTTTTTCGAGGGTCTTCAGAGGTCTTTCCTCCAGCCTGGGCTCAAGGAGAGAGGCCACAGAAGGTGAGACCTGTCCACATACTCAAGACATGTGAAAGTTAGGCCCAGATACCTCACTGGCTTGACCTGGGGTCTCTTGGTGCCCTCCTTCATCCCTACCTGCACGCCAGCTTGTCTGCTGTTTACGTGTTCCCTGCGGCTTGGCTGGGCATGGGGCCTTGAAGGGAAAAGTGACCACCTGGCTCCAGCTCCTGCTCAAGGAAAACAGCACCCTGACTGCCTGCCAGGCCCTCTGCGGGCTCCTATTTCCTCTGCCAGCACCTGGACAGGCCAGGTGGAGCTGAGGAGCCCAAAGGCCTGGTAGAGGGAGAACCTGGTTCTGGCCTAGTGGTCCCAAACAGGTCCTGCACCGGAACACTCAGTCTGAGGGGAGAGATGGCACTCACTCTGAAGAGGGAGGCTTGGCCTTGCCCCAGGTGTAAATATTCTGAGAAGGAAGGGCCAGTCTTTATCCAGGAGATACCCAATTGGGCATAGGAGTTCTGGTCCAGCTGGTGGCACCAGCCCTAACAGAGGAGGCCTGATACGTCCTGGGGGCATTTGGTGCAAAAGGAAAGCACAGAACAATCATGGGGGATCCAGTCTACAGGGAAAGTGTGGCAAATTTGAGGAGGAGACGCAGCCTGGTTCTCAAGAGTGCCCTGTCTGAGGAAAGAGGCCCGACTCTGCCCTGGGGAGCACTCCGTCTGAGAAAGGAGGCTCAGCCCTGTGCTGGGGGTACCCAGTCCAAGAGGCCATCACAACCCTGTTCTGAAAGGGGCCCACGGAGAGAAGAGGGTCTCCTCTGCCTTGGGGAGGAGTCAGTCTGAGGAGTGAGGTATTACCCCGTCCTGTTCTGGGGGTGCTCACTTTGGAGGAGAGACAGCTCTGTCCCAGAGTGGGGGCCAGTCTGAAGTTTCAGGGTGAGGGGGCCTCTCAGGCTGCTTACTTCAGAACGCTCCCGAGGGAGGAGGCTGGGTTGGGAAATAGAGTCCTGGGTCCCAGCCAACTGTGCGCCTTGGCGACCCTGCCTCCAGGGTGGACAGGGTGGTTTACCTGGTGGCCCAATAGTCTGGGAGTCCCATGGCTCTGAGCTGAGCGAATGTATGTCAGCCCAGGCCCCAAAAAGGGGACCTCAGGGACCCCTGGGGGAGGTGGATAAGGACCTGTGCTGCTTGGGTCTCCTTCCCCCTGCCAGGACCTCATGCAGGGTCCTTCCTCCCTGACCATGCCTCCCTCCTCCATCATCAGTTCCCAGCCTGGCCCCCTGCCCCCCACTAGGCTACCTCTACCCCATACGGGAGCAGAGACCCTCCAAACATTGCTCCCACCTTGCTTCCCTCTCGGACAGCACAATCGTTCCCTGCTGCCATGGCAACCGTTGCCGCTCAGCTTGGCCCAGCGGCCACTCAGGACCTGGCCTGTGGCTGTTCAACCACCGTTCAAAGCAAATCACACCACATGGAGCCCTGTGGGAGAGCCAGGCCTCCAGACAAGTCCTTGCCCCACCAGTCACTTGGAAGGGCAGCCAGGGCTGGGCTCACTGCCTATGCAAGTTCGTTGGCCTGGGCATTGAGGCCCCTTGCCCACCTTCCTTGGGGTGGGAACGGGGCCCCACTGGGGATAGGAAGCAGATGCCATGTCCACAGAGAGGAGCAGGCAGTGTGAGCTGTAGACGAGTGACAGGGAGGGCCAGGCGGAGGCACCAGGTGGCTTCAGGCACAAGCAAGAGGCTTGTTCTGGCCAAAGCATGGTGTGGCGACCCTGCTGGGTCAGTCCTCTGCCACCCGAGGCCTCACAGTGGCCCAAGGCTGTGGTGGGGAGCATTCAGTGGCAGGTGAGATGGTAGGCAGATGCTAGGTGGCCATGCCCAGTGCCTAGTAAGTGGATGTGCCTGCAGACCCCACCCGGAAGCCTCCCCAGTTCCCAAGCCAGGGTGGAGACCCTGGGCCACCTTTCACATGCAGCCCTGGACAATCTCCACACCACTCTCTGGTTACTGGAGGTGTGTCGGGTCCAGGGCAGGGGCTGGGAGTCACATGTGGAGGGCTCCCTGAGTGGCCCCAGCCTTGAAGGGGCAGTGTGGGCACCAGGCAGCCAGGGAAGGGTGCACTCTGTGGTAGGGCCTCAGGCTTGCGGGGTGAGAGATCCTGTGGGGACAGTGATTGAGGCCAGCAGGAGCAAGGATTGCAGCAGAGGGTCCTGGGCCAAGGGCAGCCTGGGTCCCCTGTGAGGTCTGCATATGACTGTGGTAAGAGGCCGAGGTGACAACAAGTAGCAGAGAAATGACAGGGCCTGGTTTTCCCCTCAGTCGCTATGACCCCACAAAACGGGAGCCTCTCTGGGCCTTGAACAGAGCACCTCCCAGGCCCCTTCTGCTGTACTGTGCCCCCTCCTCACAACTCTCCCAAGGCTCCCAGTTTCCTCTCCTGTGGTGTGTCCCCTCTCAGACCACAGGAAGCCACACATTGCTTCCTTTTTCTTTTTTGTTTTTTTCTGTTTTTTCCACTTTTTCCTCCTAGCTCTAGCCCTGAGTGGGCAACTGTCCAATCAACCGTCTCTTGGTCCATCTGCCCATCTGCCTGTGTCCACAAGTCCAATCCTAAGGTCCCCAGTCACATGACAGTCTCCCATTCCTCCTGCAGCAGGGTAGGGGGCCTCTGGGGTCCAGAAACCTCTTCGTCCAGCCCTGAGCATGAACCGTTGAGGAGTCTGCTGTCCTTGGGAGTGGCTGTAGCAGGTGCTGTGCTCTCCAGGGCTGGGGCCCCTGGCTTGGTGTGGCTTGGCAGCTGGGGGTGGCCGTTTGTGGTGGCAGAGGGCAGAAGGCGGGGGCTGAGGGGCAGGCCGAGTCCCACACGGGGGCCTACATTGGTCACACTCGTATGTGAGACCATGGGGCCGTAGCTGTAGCTGCTGCTCCCGCTGCGTGCCTTCCGCTTGAAGTCCAATGCCAGTGTCCAGCGGCTCCAAGACTTCTTGATCTCAGCCTGTACCTGGGGCAGTAGCGGAAGAGCAGATGTCAGGGTGCACCTCAACCCCCATGCCACATGCCTTCCCCAGCAATGCCCCCAACCTGCTCCTCGTATTAGCACTGAGTAGCAACAAGGCAGGGAGGCCATTGGGAAATTTCAAGACGAGAGTCAGAACACAGGGCCTGGCTGTAGGCTGCTACCACCCCCAGAATCTGCAAGGGTCAATGGCACTAATGGTGGCTGAGTCCTTCAGTTTGGATTCCAGATCACTCAGACTGTGGGCATGAAAGGGACCTGGTTCATGCCAGAGACCCAAGAGCCCACAAATCCTAGTGCATCCTGAGCCCGAATCATCTAGAAAAGCTTCTCTGCCTTCAGAAGTTCCTTGGGGATGGCCTTAGGGGAGCAGAGGAAGAATGGGGCAGAAAAGGGAAAAGACAGGACTTGGGGAACAGCTGGCACACCCATGCCTGCCTACGCCGCCCCAGTGCTGCCCACTGCGTACCTCGCCATTGCAGAAACAGTATATGATGGCGACGAAAAAGCCCTGTAAAGAGAGGCAGACAGGTGGGTACGAGCTTGGTGCCCAAGTCTGGAGGGGACAGGAGAAGCACCCACCCGGCTCCTCGCTCTGAGCCAGCCACACCCAGAGCCACACACCTGGAAGGAGTTGAAGAGCATCTCGTAGTGCATCTGGATTTGCCAGAGCGTCCCTGAGACCTCGGTGTACGGCGTGGCCATGAAGACGATGTAGTGGACACCGAAAAGCGGCATGAGCACCAGCGTGGATTTGAGCAGCTTCCTGGGCCAGGGGTCAGGTGGGCAGGGCTGAGTGGCTACGCCTTGGTGGACACTGGCCCACCCCCCAACCCCAGCCCCAGACTCCAGCACCTACAAAGGAGCCCAGGGCCGTGGGACAACCACTTGATCTGGCCCACCCAAGACAGCCTGTTCTCCCGCAGAGTATTCGCAGCTGTCCTGGCTTCTCAGTGAGGCCTGCAGTGGACCATACATGACAGTGTCCCCAAGAATCACCTGCCTCGCCACCTCCCATGGCCCAGGCCTCAGGTTTCAGCTGAGCTGCTGTCTTCCTGGGGTACCCACTGCCCACTTGTTCCTTGTCACATGCCACATGCCCAGCTTTTGGAGGTAAAGCATGGGTTTATTCCCCTCTCAGAGGCCCCAGGGGCAGAGTCTGGCACCAGCTGGGCCAGGCCAGCTTCAAGAGGTCTCTGGGGTCTCCAGAGGCAGGCAGAGTTAGACCCCATTATTGCTGAGCAGGTCAGGGCTGGGCTGCTGGAGGAAGGACAGCCAGGGAGTCAGGTGCTGGGTCCTTCCCTGGTGACAGGCTCATCTGTGGGACCTCTGCCTCTCTTTATGTACCTGAGTCTGGGATTCCATGAACCCTGGCTCCACCCTCAGCTCCCAGGGGCCTGGGCATGGTGGGCGCGGCTCACCGGTACTGCTGCCGCGTGTCACACCGGCCAGCATTGGTTTCCCGCAGCTTGGTGGCGAGTACCCGGACGATGTTGATGAAGAGGATGAAGTTGAGCTGTGGGAGTGACGGGGGGCTGCATTAAGGCTGCACCCCAGCGATGCCAGGTGAGGACACCTGGACCGCTGGCCCCACCACAGGCTCTGCTGTGCCACCCTATCTGTACATGGCTTCTTGGGCCCTCAGCATCTCCATATGGACAGGCCCTTGTGGTTCTATTTCTGGGATCCAGAAACCTCTACAGGTCCCTGTCAGGGGCTGGCCCCCACTCCCACCCCACACCTGCTCACCACAATTGAGGCCAGGATGGGCACTTGGATGATCCACTTCTTGTTCCCAGAGCTCAAATCCCAGCACCTGGGGGATATTGAGGTGTCACTCCTGCCCCCCTTATTGTCACCACCCCGAGCCTACCCACAAAGGAGTCCCAGAACCAGTCTGCTCTGACATTAGCTGTTGGGACACAAGATAAGGGTACTGGGCATGGCCAGGCCTAAAGTCACCTTCACAGGACTCTTTAGGAGAAGTGGCCTTCTGTGACCCTGAGGGGTTGCCCAGCTGCAGGCTGGACTGCAAACTCCTAAGGCTGGGACCACTCTGGGCTGGCGGGGGCAAGTGACCCCCCTCACACACATCGCAGAGGAAGTGGACTCCTGGAGCCTTTCTGGCCTGGACCAGAGGCAGACTCTTCCCCACACAGACCTACCCAGTGTTGGCCAAGGTGGCTCTCACACTGACCCACACGGCTACAAAGATGGCGGGCAGACCTGTGGGCACAGTGAAGAGCACGTGAGGGGCTGTGGATGCCATCCACGGGTGCCTCCCTCCCCTCGGCCATATGGCTAGCCCCATTTTTCTCCTCCCTCATGACGCTCAGTACCCCATCTCCGCCTCTGCCTCTGCCGCCATCCACCCCGGACAAGTGGGCTGCTCAGACAGACCCCATGGTCTGTGCTGCCCCAATAGCGTCCTCTAGCCCCCAGTACAGCACTCTGCCCCATCTTGGTGGTTCTGCCTCTCCTAGGCCAGTCTCAGGCACCACCTTCCTTGGGGCACATGGTAAAATAAAGTCTTTCTAAAGTAAGGAACCCTGGCCATTCCCCTTTCCCTCCCCGGCAGAGGGGCCTCCCTGGGCTTGGGAATTCCCCTTGAGGAGGGAGCCTGGTACCAACATTTTTCTGTACCAGCTCTTTTGTCCAGCATGAAAGGCCTGGCCCCATAGATGAGGCCCAACGGGGTGAAGGTTGTCCCTGGCTGGGAAGGGGCCCCAGGGGGCAGTTCGGCCCGTGGGAGCCACCAGTGAGCAGCATGGTGCCTGAGCGTGCTCTGCTGTGGGGCAGGAAGCCTCAGGCTCTCCCCTCCCCTACTTCATTCCAGGCCTGCAGGCACCCGTGGGAGCTTCGGGGGCATGACCTGAGTTTATGCTGAGTAGAGGCGGCGACATTTCTGTGCCATGGGTTCCAATACAAGCTCTAAGTCACCCTAGTCCTAATCTGTGTGTTTCCCTGTCACCCTGACCCTCTACCCTCAGAGACTTTCCATTCCCTAGGCCCAGGCTCAGGCCCAGGCCTCCCCCAACTCAAGGGCTTGCCAAGGGTAAACTGAAGGTTGGGGCATGTGCCAAGGGGCAAGGAGGCGGCAGCCATCAACCTGAGGGCCTCTTGGTGCAGAAGTGGGGGATTGAAGGGCACTGGGCTGAGGCAGGGGTGTTGACGAAAGTGTGAGGGCTCCAGCCACCCGGCCCACCCCTCTGCAGTCTGGGCAGATGCCCTGGAGGCCAGCCAAAGTCTGAAACAGCCAACAATAACGGACAATTATCGGTAACTTGATCCTGGAGCCCGTGGGGGCCTGGGCGGGAGGCAGAGTCCCAACAACCCGTTCTGCAGAGGCTCTGCAAAAGCCAGGCCATCTTTGCAGGCTGGGCTGGAGCTCCAGGCCATGGACGCCATAGCCTGCTTCTGGCTGGCAGCTCCACACAGCTCCTGCCCATGGGTCTCTGAGCGGAGGGAGGGTTCCAGACCCCAACTCCAGCTCCAGGCTGACTTCTGACCCAAGATACCACTCTGATTCCAAGTTGATTCAACAGACCCTGGCCTTCCCTCCCCTGAACTGAGCCTCAGCCCTAAGTGAGTCTGACCCCCAACACCAAAACCAGTGAACTCAAATGCCAGACTACGCTGCCCAGGGCGAAGTCCTGTTCCTTGAGCCTAGAATGAAGTCAGAGTCACAGAAAGTTGGGCAGCTATGCTCTGTGTGCCCCTGACCCTTGATGGTGCTCTCCAACCGTACTCCTGGGGTCCCACCCTTTTCTGCCCACAGCCCTAACCCCCTGCATACCCCAGCCGAAGACTGTGAAGCCCCATAAGTACTTCTTCTCTGAGAAGAAGGCCATGAAGATGAGACTGTGCAGGTACAGCCCCTCCACCAGAATCCAGTAGTAGTTGGTGGCCAAGAAGTAAAGGAAAAAGGTCACCGCCACCCTGCAGCCCACCTAGGAGACCAACTTGCATTAGGCCGGGCCTGGGGAGATCAAGGCTAGGGGGAGGGGTGGTGAGAAGGGACAGCAGGGGAGGTAGCAGGGAGGGGCTAGGGGGACAGGACAAAGTGGTGCCGGCCAAGTGGACAGGGCAGAGGAGGACTGCGGCCCCCCGACAACGGAGGGGCTGAGGATCGTACATGTATGTGGGGGTGGTTCTGGGGCGAGGACATTCATGACAGTAGCAGTGGGCACGGTGCAGAGGTGGGTCGTTGGCAGTACTGTGGTGAAGCAGGCTTACTGACAAGTGCGAGGGTGGGGCACTCAAGAAGATCCTACCAGTAAGGGGTGGAAGGGCGGAGGGGTGGGAGGAACACCGTGAGGTGGAGGCACCCACAGAGCCAGCGGCAGCAGGAGACAGGTAGGGGCGAGGGCATGACTGGTGGCGCCGAGGACGCCGCAAAGTGAGGGCTCGCACGGAGACAGAAGTGGCAGGGGGCTACCGGCGTGGGCCGAGGGGCACTCACGTAGCCGGCAGCGGCGGAGGGCGGCGGCGGCGCCTGGGCGATGGCGCGCAGCTCTTCCTCGGTGAGGCGCTCCGCCTCATCGAGTGCAGTGCCGGAGTAGAGCACCGCGTCCTTGACGAAGATGCTCACTGCCCGCAGCATGAAGGACAGGAACAGGTGCATGTGGATGTAGTTGCGCGTGCAGTGCAGTCTCCTGCAGGGCGAGCGACATCACCGCGGCTAAGGGGACGGGACACGCAGTGGGGGGCGGGCAGCGGGGCACGCGGGTGGGCAGGTACACCAGGCAGGGGAGAAGGTTGCGCTGAGGTGAGGCAGACACCGTCCTCGGGTTTCTCTCCAGCCCCGCCCACCTCGCGTCCGGACCAAGCCCCGCCCAGCACTCCTGGCTTCGCCCCGCCCTGGCCCCGCCCACCTAAAGTAGGCCAGGATGAGCACAGCCACGGTGAGGGAGGCCAGTGACACCGAGTAGCCCACAGTGTAGATCATGCCCAGGCGGTCAAAAACCTCCTGTGGGGGAGGGGAGGAATGGTCAGCGCCCTGGTACTCAGAACATTAGGGGAAGGGAAAGGGTCAGGGACCGAGTTAAGATCTCTGAAGAAGTGAAGGTCCAGAGTCAGGGCTAGGTCAAGGGTCACCAACAGGGCCGGGTGGCCTTATACGGGGAGGGTATGTGAGGGATGGGGAAGGCTCCCACCCGTTCACGAGTCTCATTGGTCAGGAACTTGACACACTCGCTGTAGTTGGCCCAGGTTCTATTATGTCCAGGTACTAACTCCCAGCTGCCATTGCGGTCACAGCGTCGGTAGGCGTGGCCTGCGGGTCAGGGCAGGCAGAGAGAGGTCTGGGGTCACTGAAACCTGAACTCCAAGCTCTGTCATCTCTGGGACCCCTACTGCCACCCCTAGGCCAGCCTTACCTTTGTGATTGAAGTCATAAATGTAGTCAGGACACGGCACAGCCACCACCTCTCCTGGTGCCCCCAGAGGCCAGCACAGGATGTGGTCCCATTCAGGCAGGCAGGGGCGCCCTGTGCCCACACAGACAGACAGGGTGGGGGACACCAAAAGGATGGAGAGCCAAGTTTATGGTTAGTGTCCTAGAGGGCTGGCTACATCTGCGGTTGTTGGTTTCCACAGGACCGGGACAAATGTGTCCCAGGACTGGAAAATTCAGGCTTGGAGCATTGTGGAGAAGCCCAAGACCCTGATGTGGCCACGTGGCCCAAGGACTGAGCTCTTATGCTGTGCCCTGAATCCACCTGCCTTCACAGAATCCCCTACAGCCCCTGTGAAGGAAATGACTTGCTGAGGTCATGGAGCCCAGGACCCGTCCTCCTCAACACTCAGCTCCAGGCCAGGCCTCTTTTCTTTGCCCTTGGTCCCATCTTCCAAGTGGCCTGGAGAAGGGCAGGCTCCCAATCTAAAATTTTCTCACCTAAGAATGACTTACGTAGGATCCATGGACAAGAGGCTGGAGGACTAGTTTCCAGTGCCACCAGGACCCCCAAGAAACTGCTGACCCCATACAGGTTCTCCCCTTTCTGAACCTCAGTTTCCCCTCTGTGTCTTTTCCCACCATCATCTAAGACCTGCCCTGAGCACCTGCTACGAGACTCTCCAGACCACTTGATCCCCGAAATCTTATGTGCTTAACGGTGGGATTTAAGGCAGGGTGGCACTCTTTAAGGCCACAGTCTCACTGTGGAGATGCGGAGTCCCCACTCAGGGTCACCAGCCTCTTTGGGTCTCCACTTTCTTACTCCCAGGCTCCCTACTCTCTTTTCTTGCCGCTGCAGAGTTCCCCCACAGGACTCTCCAGCCACCTGGAAGGCTGCCTTGGTGGCTGGACACGCCCCAGTTTGGTGAAAGGCTCTCTGTCTGGGGTGCCATATTCCCAGCCACGCCCAGCTAGGCCCACAATTCCCTCTGGCCCCCAGGGAGCCACAGGGTGACCACAGCCTCCCAGATGTGGTCCATATGGCATCCACTGCCCACCCGGCCGGTTCAAGCTGGCCCTGTGGTTGCAGCCTTGGCTCTGTGTCTCTCCTCACCTCCCTCAGGGATGACACTGCCCAGCATCTGCCCTCCTTTCTCTGCTTCTCCCCGCCTTACCTCGGGCTCCCACTCTAATCACTCTCTTCTCCCACTCTGCCTCTATGACCCACCCTACTACATGTCTTGCTGTAGTGAGTTCAGAAACCTTGGCTTGTGCTTCTTGGTCCCCTCTATGTCCTTATGACTGCTTTCTCTGCCTCTGTCTTTACCCCAGTTTCTCTTGTTCTATCTGTCTCCCTGTCTCTGTGTGTCTTTTCGCCTCTCTGTGTGTCTGTGTCTCTCCTTGCCTTCCTCTCCTCTCCCGTCCCCGTCTCTCCCGGCCTCCCTCCCTCCCTCTCTCTGTCTCCTGGGTTCTCTGTCACCTCTCTTTCTCTCCATGGTCAAAGCTGTAGCCTAGGGTCCACTGCTGGGGGACTCACATCTTCCTGAAGCCTGAGCCACTCAGCTGCCTACCCCCTGTGCAGACCACGGAGTGTGAGCTCATGGTAGTGGCAGGGAAAGTCCCAGCCCATCCCAGACACATGGAAGCGTGGAGACACAGACCTACCTCGGTGCCTGCTGCCAGTGGATGCCTCCTTGTCCTCCTCAGACTCTGGGTAGAGCTTCCCTGGTGCCTTGTCTTTCCTGGGCTTCCCTGAGGTGGATGCGGAGGTCCATCCCTTGTCTGATTCCATGATGCTGGCTGGAGAAGTCAGAGCAGTTATGGCAGTCAGCTTCACTAGGGCCAGAGATCAGGGGCACCCTCCTTCTGCAAGCCCAGCATCCCCTTTTTACGTGAAGCCTGGCCCCAGCCCTGCTGACACTGGAGCTCTTGGGGAACCCAGATGTTGTGTGGAGACTGTGGCTATAAAGTGCCTGCCACGTGGTGGAGTCATCAGAGGGGCTAGACACAGCCAAAAAAGGGTTCAAGTGGGCGAGACCCCTATGTGAGCATGGAATCAGCTAGCTGGCTGAGCAGTAAATGTGGGCAGGACAGAGGTGGCATCCTCTGACCCAGGAATCACAGTCAGAGCCCACAGGCAGTGGAGGGCCCACCAGGGGGCGCATGGTAAAAGTAGACAGGACTGGAGATGCCAACAGAGGTTAGACAGTAGAGCCAGGCCACGGTGCAGTGCAGGTACAGAAGTTTGTGTACAGAAGACAAGAGCAGGACAGGCGGTTTGTCTGTCAAGGGTGGACAGACATCCAGGAGAGGAGAAGTGCACCTCCCCCACCCCTGCTCCAGTATACTAAAGAGTTCACAGGTCTCCTGTAACCTGGAGACTCCTCATCTGAGATGGAACTTGGCCTTTCTCCTCAGCTCTCTCTTCCTCCTAAGAAGCCCTCTTACAGTATCTAACTTGCGTCCCTTCAGCAGGTCAGCTCTGTGGTAGCAGTGGGAAATGAGTCCAGATAACCTGGCCTGGGAGAATGGTGCACCCATTTTCCTGCCTCCAGCTTTAGGCATCAGTAGGGTTGGTGGTAGCAGGATAGGGGTGAGCAGGAACAGATGGGCTCTATCAGGGACAGGGAAGGGACAGAGAAGGTACCTCTCAGCTTCCACTACCAGGAAGAGGGCTGCAATCAGGGCCCAGAGTGAGAGGGAGCCACCTGAACCCCTAGACCCAGGAAGCCACTGGTGGGACTGATTTGCGTGCTAGCAGAAGGTGCGTCTGTAGACACTGTGTGAGTCCCTCTGTGAGTGAAGTCCTTGTGCTGTGGAACGTGTGTGTCCCTGTGTTGTACACCTGTGCTCTGGGTGTTTGCGTGCCTTATGTGTGTCAGCATCCTTCCCCCAGCAGCCTAAGGGCCGGCTCAGGGGAGAAAGATGCACTTGTCGGTCAGTCAGTTCAGGTTTAGGCCACTTCCTGGTTGATGAGATTAACTAGACAGAAACCAGGGGCCTGGATTGCTACTAATGACACCTCATCTCTGCTTCCGGGAAACGGACTCAAGAAGAGAGGGCTGGAGGAATCCAGCCTGTAGGGTACAGGGGCTCTGCGATTCGGCGAGTGCCCCCCTCCACCTCCTCATGGCAGGGGTCCCATTGACATGCTGTGAGCGGGTTGTAGCCCTCTCTACCAGGTCCAGTACTTTCTTCCATGGTGGCCAGAGTCTGTCACCTCATGTCTGCCCCTCTGCCCTCATCCAGCGCCTCAGATCGTCGCTTCTCCTCACCTTGGAGGAATCCCTTTACCCCTTGCTCTCTGCCCAGGTGGGATCCTCCGAGGTCCCACCCACCCTGGCCTTAGCTAGGCTGCTTCCCTTCTACGAGGCCTTTCTTGCCCAAAACGTGGAGTCTGGCACCCTGATAAGTAGTTCCGCTCTGGAGCTTCCGCTGCTTCCACACCCCATCCTCACTCCTGGGCACCACCCTGCCAAAGGCTCTCTCCAACCAGGTGTGGACAGTGCGTGCATTCCAGGGGATGCGCGCGCCAGAACGTGGGGGGAGGCGGGGAGTGGCGGGCAGCGCAGCACGGGGGCCTGCGCTGAGGACTAAGCCAAGCCAACGACCACCTGCGCTTGCTAACCCCGCCCTCGTCTGATTTGTCCCACTTCTGGTCCTCACTTCAACCTGCTTCCCTCTTACCCAGACCCGCCCTCGCCCTCCCCTTTTGCCTACGCCTGGTTTTCCTTGACCTGCTGCGCCGTCCCCAGCTCTTACCCTTGTCTGGTACCTCCCTCTCCAGGCTCCGCCCCTGCCCTCCTCATCCGCCCCGCCCCTCCTGACCCCGCCCCCACCTGGCCTCCACTGAGCTTCTTTGAGTCGCTTCTCGCACTGGGCCTGGGCTCGGTGCAGCAGGAAGATCTGCTCCTCTTTGGTCATGACGTCATCCGCATCCACCTGCGGAGCTTAAGGTCAGACCACAGGCAGGACTTCCCGGCCCAGCAGAAGGGTCCCAGATCCATCTCAACCTCCCTGAAGGAGCCCCCTTTTCCAAAGGCCCTGACGCTTGAATATAGGAAATCTGCTTTACGCAGCTCCCATTATACAGATGGGAAGCCTCGGTTCCGTGGGGTAGAGCCTGTCCAACCAGAGCGGAAAAGGGTGGGGCGGGACTATTCTCTGCCCGCCAGTGGCTCTGTGGGCTGCAGCCACTAAACTTCTCTGTCCAGTCCGTTCCCAAGGGACACATGGGAACGGAATGACATGTCCCAGGACCATCTCCACAGGATCCTGGCTGCCGATTTGAGACCTGGGGGGTGGGGTGGGTGGGGAATGGGGAGTGGAGGAGGAATAGGGAGTGGTGACCCTAGGGAGACGAACGCGGGCCTGGATTCCTTCAAGTCTTGACACTCTGGGAAGCTTCGTGAATCACCGATTTCCGGCCCGGCCCCTGCTCCCTACCTCGCATCCGTCAGCGGTTTTCCCAGTGAAAGGTGAGCGCCTCAGCCACCGCCCCCCACCCCCTCCCCCCACCTCCGGCTCTCAGCTCTCAGGCTCAGCGGTTCTCGAGGCGAAGGGCCTAGGCCGGCACGCTGGTGCAAGTTGTGGTTAGGAGTCCCTCAGGAGCTGTTTATCTGGAAGCCCCCTCCGTCCAAGCAGACCATGAGTTCTGATGCTACTGGCAAGCCTTTGCTCCTTCATCGTCCTTCCTCCCAAGCTACAGACCCCAGCACTCACTGGGATTCATTGGTGTCATTTTGGGGAAAGAAGAGGGAACATGGTGCAGGGGAAGCGGTCTCATCTGTAGCAGGCCTGGAGAGGGTCTCAACTTCTCTTCCCTTGACTTGGAGCGGTCAGAGGGTGAAGATTAGTGTGCTTGACTCAGCTGCTTCTGGATTACTGACTCTCAGACCCCCAGGGCAGAGCTGTATTGCCTTCACACCCCAAGTGAGGGACAGGTCCTGTCAGATTCCACAGTCTCCTCAGACCCCCAAGAGCAGGGCTGAATCCCCTCTGACACCCCACAGCGGGGCCGAGCGCCTCGGTCGGAGCTGAGCTGTGTAGGGAGCAGGGCGGAGAGGCGGCCGAGAAGGAAGGGGGCGGGTCCTGGAAGGGGCGGGCCCCGGGCGGGGGGCGGCGGGCGGTCCGCGCTGGGTGGGTCAGGGAGCCCGGCAGCAGAGAGAAGTTAATTGACCGCGTCTCTTGGCCGCAGCAGCGAGGGCTTCTTGGGCCAAGGAGTCTCCAGTTGGCTCGGCTGGACTTGGGTTCTACTGGTTTCACTTAGCGGAGGCGCGTGCGCATCTTTGCGCGTGCGCGTGTGTGAGTGGCGGCGCACCGCCAAGCGTCGGTGCACACGCTGGCTGGCTCGCGTGCGTACTTGGCGTGTGCTACTGTCTGCGCGTCCTCACGTGAGGGCTGTCCTGCATGTAAATTTGAGCACGTAGACCTGACGTATTTTTGAACATGCATATGTACATGCTTCCGTGTGCAGGTCCGCCGCGTGTGCGTCTGCCAGGGTGTGATGAGGCTATGCTGGTTATCGTGCGTATCTGTGGGGTCTAGGATGGAGCCGGCAATCTCTGCTGGACCCAATGACCATGGTCCCGGGAAAGCTGCTGAAGCAGATTCCCGTGCGCTGGTCGCATGACCCTGAGCATTTCCCCACCCCCCAGCTACCACCGAGTAGAGGCAGTGTGGGCGGGGTTCTGGGCGATGAGGGCCAGCCCCATCCAGAGGCCTCACTGCGCCTCTGTCATAGAGCTGTTGAGGGAGGGTTGATCCCTGTACAGCTGTCCTGCCCACCCAACCCCCATTTCTGCACCCTGTCATTACCATTCCCACCATTAGGACTAGTATGTCCAGCATCGCCACCACCACCATTGTCGCCATCACCATAATCACCAGCACCGCCACCATTACTATCTCTGGTATCACCACTGCCACTACTACCACGAGCAGCTTCGTCACACATGCTACATTGCTACCATCACCACCCACGCGATTTCTACCAGCACTTCACCACTACCAGTATCAAGAACAGCACCACTGCCACCCAAGGAAACAGCATCATCAATACTATCACCATCCTGCCACGAGCCCCATGACTGCTATCTACACCACCTTTGTCATCTCATCGTCCTCACACCCTACCATGACCCCTTCCACACTACCCGTTTCCCTGTGCCCACCTCTACCTCTCTCAAAATAAATAATGCGCTGTTTTTCCAACCAACAGAGATCCCTGGTGGCTGTCTGAGCCTCCCACCAGTCCCCAGTGATTGGTTGACGTACCAGACCTCTCCAACAGGCACACGGGCCTGCCATTGTGACTAAGGGTCCCAGCTGGTGGCCTGGACAAGAGGCAGGCAGTCATGGATTGACAAACTGTTTGGTGGACTGACAGATGTGCAGGTGCACTAGCTGGATGATAAACACGAGCTGACCAAGCAACTGACCAATACACTTTCTCACTGGCCCAAGGGCTCTCTGTTCAGCCTCTTCCTATAGCCGCTGCTCTATAGCCGCTGGCTTCACCTCCACGGCCAGGAGGAGCGCGTCCCTGACCCAGAGTCTTGTTTCCATGGTGGCTCTAGGGATTGTCAAGAGAAGGGAGGGTATGTGTTCCTAGAACCCCCTGCTGCTAACCCTTCACAGGGACAGTGGCCCCACCTCTGGCTTTCCTGGACATTAGGATCCATTTTTCTGTCACTCCAATCATAAGTAGAGCTGTCACTGCCACAAGAAGAGTTCAGGTTAGAATTAAGGAAGCACTTTCTGAAGGGGAGGAGGGTAGTCCCACACCAAGTTCATTTCCACCTCCAAGCTTAGGAATTCAGCTCTCCCACCTGAAGCACCCTGCTCACCGAACTGGGGGAGTTTGAATGCCATCTGAATTGGAGTTTAAATGCCACCTCTACCAATGAATGGCTCTGTGACTTTCAGCAAGTTGCTTAACTTCTCATGCCCCAGTTTCTCAGCTGTAAAATTAGGATTGTATATGGTTGTCGTGAGGATTAAACGAGATACTGCATGGAAAGCCTAGACTGTGGTAAGGGAGCAGCCTGAAGTCATGGCTTCCTCCTATCATGGGTACTCACTACCTAGCAACGTGGATGCCACCAGGTCAGGGACCCACTGTGCAGGGGAGATTTTCTGAGTGGGTCATTGGGCATCAGTGAGGGAGGTGAGACCCGAAGAGTGTTTGAGGCAGAGAATATGGGAGGGTCTTCTGGGTGAGGTGTGTCTGATGAGAGGCCCCAGAGTTCTTTTTTTCTTCTAGATTTTATTCATTTTGTTGTTATTGAAAATATATACAGTAAAACACATACCAATTCAACAGTTTCTACACATACAATTTAGGAGTAATCATTACATTTTTCAAGCTGTGAAACCACCCTCCTTTTCTGAGCTGGTTCTTCCCAATTAACATAAACTCACTGCCCCTGAAGGTTCCTATCTATTCTTCCGAGTTCTTAAAAGAACATAATGCTCAAAGCAGACCTTTTTTTAAAAAAAAACTAGTTAAGCTTTTATATGATTTTAAGATGACTTCAAGGGATATTTTTGGTTTAAAGTAGAAAGATTATCTCAGTAATAGTATCTGGGTTTCTTCCAGCCTCCATGGCTCCAGAAAGTCAACAGTCTGGTAAAAACTGAATTTCTGTCCTACATTTTCCCCCTTTTGATCAAGATTCTTCTATGGAAACTCTGATCAAATATTATGTAATGGTGATGGTGGCTGGGCTCCAGCTGGTTCTTCTAGTCTCATGGTAATGGAGTCAGTTGTTCTTGGAGGGAATTAACCACATATTCCACATGCTCCTCCTATTCCTGATGTTCTTTCTTCCTCTGTTGCTCCGGGTGAAGAGATAAATTGTTGTGCCTTGAATGCTCCTTGCAAACTTTCAAGACCCCACACACTAAGCAATGAACTAGGAGGTAGAACAGAAGCACTAAATGTGTTATTAAGCCAATTAACTGGGATGTCTCATGAAACCATGAGCCTAAACCTAGGGGGGAGTTTTGGGGATGGAAGGAGACCCTAGTGATTCCTTGGATTTCTAGGTCTAACCTGGACTCAAGCCAGGATTCAAGGTCATTGCCAGCCCCTCCCCACCAGCTTAGGTGTAGGGAGCTAGAGAGCCCCTTCTGCACATCTGCCTTGGTGGAGGAGGCTTATCTCTCCAGAGGTTAAGAGAAAATGCTGACAGCTCTGACTGCTTCCTGGCCTGCGCACCCCATTTGTCTGCTGCACTCCCCTCTCTCTGTTCCCCGCCAGCCCATCTTCACCACAGAGTTCCTGTCTTCTTGGCCCAGTTCCAGGATGTGGAAGACTCAGACTTGCATCTTCTAAGACCCACGGAGTCTGCAGATCTTGGGTCTCAGGGGCAGGATGAAGGACTGGGGCTGGGTCATGGCCAGGGATCACTTAGTCTGCATCCACTACTGATCAGGCCACCCAGTCCTGGAGCCAAGTGCCTTTCATTACCCATCCATCCATCCTACAGCCCTGGATTAGGTCTGAAATGACTCCCCACCCCCTTCCTCGGGGCCTGGCTGCAATGCTTCCCCCTTACTGCACGGCATCCTGCCCACAATCAGCCCCCCAGCGCAAAGTGGTCCCGTGTGCACCCACGTGCATGATGCACAGTGTCGTGGGGTGGGGATGGCAGCGGGGTGGGTGCTGGAGCTGGTGTTGGTGGGACTCCTGGCTAGTGAGACTGGGCGCCTGAAGCAGGTATGTTACTTACAAACATAGAGGCGGATGTCTCAGGGACAGAGCAGTGTATGGTCCAGAGGCCCTGATGTGTTTGTCATTTCCTGAGTACAGAGGAGGAGGAAAGCCATCTGCCTGCCACTCCTGACCCCTGAAAGTGCTACTTCTGGAGTAGGGATGCTGTGATGGTGGCAGTAGTAGTGGAGGTGGGGTGGCCTGCATGTGACATGAAAGCTGGTGAGGGTGATGGGGACAGTGGTGGACGGTTCCCTACTGCTGACCAAATGAGAGCTACTCACACTCAATTCATCTCCTAACTGCCACATTCCACATGTTGACTATGATTCTCTCTCTCTGTCACACACACACACACACACACACACACACACCCTCAATTCTCCCTCTCCAGGCAAAAACTAGGGAGGAAATGAAAGGCATCCTTCTGTAGCTGCTGAGACCCCTGCTTCAAAGGAGCTTCTATTCCATGGTGTTACGGTGTTAGCCTGGGGGTGCCCTCTTGGGTCACCCTATGCATCCTCCTGCGGGAGGTCTGCCTGGTCCCCTGTGGGGGGTGGGGCAGATCTCTGGGATCCTTGCTCATCTCTGGAGAAAGCAGATCTGCTGGTGTCCCCTGACTGCCCTGTGGCTAACTTGGCCTTCATATCTAGCAGGCCCCACCCTTTTCTGGCTCCTGACTCCTTTACCGAATGCCTCCTCAGCCCCCAGCCATACAGAGGGCAGCCACTGCCCCTTTCAGCAGAACTGAAGAGCCCCTGAGCCTACTGCCCCTAAAGTTTGCCGTCATCACCTTCCTCTTCCACCACAACCCCGCAAGGAGTGTAGAGGGTAATTCCCTGGCCCATACTGCTGTGGAGTCAGTTCTGACTCACGGCAACTCCATGCACCACAGAGCAGAGCCACTCCATAGCGTTTCCTTTCCTGTAATCTTTATGGAGGCAGACTGCCATGACTTTCTTCCGTGTTGCTGCTGGGTGAGCCCAAGCCACCAACCTTTAGGTTCCTGTTGTTTATAGGCACCATCAAGTCCGTTCCAACTGACGGCAATCCTGTATATGACAGATCAAAATCCTGCTTGGTCTGGCACCATCCTCACAATCAAGCCCGTCACTGCAGCCACTGTGTCACCTGGATTCATGCTTTGTACATTCCATGTACCAGTTGTTCATGGGTATCTGAAACGGTTTCTTCTCATGTTGAGTCGTGCCACATCAACAAATGAAGGTCCCCAAATCTTGACTCCATCCACACCATTTTAAGGTCAACTCTGCTCTGAGGTGGCAGTTCTTCCCCAGTCACCTGAGTGCCTACCAAATGGGGGGACTCAACTTCCAGCAGTACATCAGACAAAAGTTCTGCTGCTCTCCATCAGGTTTCCAACTGGCCTTTTTTATTTCTCAGAAGTAGACTGCCACGTCCTTCTTCCTAGTCTGTCTTAGTCTGGGAACAACACTGAGAACTGTCCACCACGGGTGACCCTGCTGGAGTCTGACATTTGGGTGGCATAGCTGCCAGCCGGCTTCACAGCAACATGCCGGCCACCACAGTGTGACAAACAGGGAAGGGGTGGTTTAGGTTAGGAGTTAAGCGTGAAGGATCTACAAGAAAAATATTAAACAGTTGCCGTTGAGTCTATTCCAACTCACACCAACCCTATAGGACAGAGTAGAATTGCCTTGTAGAGTTTCCAAGGAGTGCCTAGTGGATCTGAACTGCCAACCTTCTGGTTAGCAGGAAGAGAACTTAACCACTACACCACCTGGGTTTCCAAGAAGGGTCTAGTTCTCTCCATTTTACAAATAGGGGCACTCAGCCCGAATCACAACCAAAAAGAGGACTGCAGTGAATGCTGGCCTGACACCAAAGCAGTAGCCCTGCAGGACCAGAGAGAAAGGGACCATTCCCAGCCAGGCAGGTCTTCCAGCTTGGTCATCTCATCTTTTCAGAGTCCTGTGGTATGGCATCCTCCGTTGTATCCAGCCAGTGTCTCTTTGCAGACCTCCTAAGGCAGTCCCCACAGAGGTTATCTGGGAGTGGAGGTGGACATGTAGAAAGTGACATGGCACTGACAGTTGGTTGGTAATGGCAACTTGTGCCCAGCTGGGCACTGTTGTTAGGAGCACAGGGAACTTATACTTCCAGAAAAGCCAGGAGAAGCCTTGCCCACCTGGAGACCCCTTTGTAACCTCCTGGCCTTTCTGCACCCCTTCTCCAGATTCCATTACTGGGACCTGTGTTGGCACCCCTTTATGTCTCTCATACCAGCTGGCAGGGACTGCTCCCCAGCTCTCAGTGTGTCCCCACGGATGGCCCATACAGGACTCCCTGCCGGGACGCTCCTGCTCTGCCACCAGCTACCACCACTGACAAGTGCTGACTTTTCCTCCCCCTCACCAGGCCTTTCCAAACAGGCTGCCTGTGTTCGGGATGGGAAGGGTGGGGGGGCGAAGGTACTATGACGCCTCTCATCCTGGCTGCCTAGACGCCTTCAGGGCAGGCTGCGGGATGGGGCCTGGGATGGCTGAGTTGGCTGTGAGGACTGGTGGATCTTCACGGGTGAGTGAGCGACTTCTACCTGGGCTGGGGAATCAAGGTTTGGAGGGAGGGTGCGTGCCGGCCAGCCTAACCACAGCCTTGTCACCAAGGAATCCCACCAAGCCTCACCTTGGGCACAAGGCCGCTCCCCTACCACCAGTGGGGGAGTTTAAGGGTTTGGAGGTCTCCAGTATCTTTGTACATTTCAGCCAAACTTTCTAGCTTCTCCCAGTCACAGCGCCGCATACTCTGCAGGCAATTTCTTCTTTCTTTTTCCTGCAGGTCTCCCTCTCAAAAAGCTGCCTTCCCAATGTGGTAGCTAGACCAGGGAGTGTCCCCAGAAGGCCCTCAACAAGAATCTGGGGGAGGCTTCTTGACGCCTCATTAAAACATTCCCAAGAAAACCCAAGTTCCTGGGAGGGCTAGGCCCCCCTCCCTCTGCTCTGTCCACAGGCAGCTCCCAGAGCTTGGCGTGGGTCAGGGGAGTGTTTAAGGGCAGGTGGTATAAAAAGCTTCAACAAATCAATACGAGAAAGACAAATAACCCATAGAAAGACAGGTAATGGCTCTGAGCAAAATCTCTCAGAAGATGGACTATAAACCCATGAAAGGCCCATAAATTTATTGGCAACTGGCATATTAAAATCACACAAAAAACCCGCAAATTATTTTCACCTATTGGAACAGCAGCAGTGAAAAAAATAAGCCTTATAATATCCTACAAGACAGAGGGCGTGGGGAAAGAGACCCTCCTGGTCATTCCTGGTACAAGTACGCACGGGCACAGGCTTTTTCGAAGGCAATTTGCCTGTGTGTATTAAAATTAAAAAATGTACATGTTCTTCAACCCAACAGTGACAGAATCTAGAAATATCTTACTGGGAAATGGTCATACAGGGGCATGAGAAGACATTTCAAGGAGCTCCCCCACATATGGTGGAAATGCCTACCACATGTAATTTATGCAAAAATAATCTAAATGTGCATTCCTAAGGCTTGTCGAATGTGCCCAGATTTCGGAATATTATACAGCGTTAGAAAAGGCAGATCTGTATTCGCTGACGCGAAGACCTCCAAGACACAGCGTTGAGTGGAAATATCCATGTGGAGAAACCAAAAACCAAACCAAACCCCTTGCTGTCTAGTTGGTTCTGAGTCACAGTAACCTGGCAGGACAGAGCAGAACTGCCCCATAGGGTTCCCAAGCGGTGCCTGGTGGATTTGAACCGCCGACCTTTTGGTTAACAGCTAAACACTTAACCACTACACCACCAGCCTTTCCACGGAAAAACCCTACTTATAAACCAGCACCACTTTTGAAAAACCAAATAGAAAACAACAGAACAGAACTATCTACTTGCTATGTACATAGAGAGCTAACACCTGGAAATACAAAGAAAGCTGTCTAGGAAGACATCCCCCACCCTAGACTTCTACAAATGGTTCTCTGTAGAAGAGGGAATGGGGCCTAGGAGTAGTCAAGGAGAACTTTCGTTTCATTTATATTATTCGACCCTCTTATACGAAAAAACATATTCTATGTATTAGTGGTGAAATTTAAAATAAAATAAAATGAAAAGCAGAAGGATTTCATGAAGAAAGAACGAGAAAGAAAACCCAGAATGGGCCGTGGGGCCTCCCGCCTACTCCAGACCCAACCTGTTTTGGAGGAAGGAGCTTGGGACAGGAGTTTAAAGACCTGGCTTCGGATCCCAGCTTTCCCACAGACTCACCGTGTAGACCTCAGAGCCCTTGCATGTAAGACAGGTAAGTAAAGGAATGGAAGGAGAAAACCTTGTGACTTCTAGCTCAGAATCTGAGGCAGCCCTTGCTCAAAAGTGTTGGTTCCCATCTTTCTTTAAGAACAGCCCAGAGACTGAGTGAGCCCAGAAGCAGGCTGTGAGGGGTCCACACATTTCCACATATCACATCTCTCATGTGACTTACCCCCAGGTCACAGCTCAGCCCTCAAGGCCTGTCTGTGACCTGAGCTTCAGTCTCTCACTGCAGTTTCCACTCCACCCATGTGCAGGCGGATGGTGTCCTTTGGATGAGGCGTCCCCAAAGAGAAATCACGCCCAGGCCCCTAGCTCACAATCTGTGGGCCCATCACTTCCTTTGAAGGTCCTTCCTCTCCCTCTCTCTATACCTCCAGCTTTCCAATTACTCTGCTCTTCAAGGCACAGCATGGACTAGCTAGGTCTGGTGGCACTCAGTGTCCTCCCACTGGGGTGCTCTTTGACCCTCCAACTGTGAGGTCCCTGAGGATCGTGGGTCTGCTGCGCAGGCAGAATACAGGTATGGTGACAACAGGGGCTACCAACTGAGGCCGGCGGGCTTGGTGGGTACCAGTACAGGTCTGCATGGAAGTGGCAGCCCCTGGGCTCAGGATAGGAGCTGATTGGCTCCCAGCCTCTTGCTGGCTCTAGCTGAACCCAAGGGTCCCACGGGCATTGAGTGGGTGATCAGGCTGCTTCCCTACCTCTCGAGGCCGATCATGAGGCCAGGGAGGGTCCAGTGCACTCAGCCTGCGAGGCCAGCCACAGACTCCTCAACCAGTCCCAACATGGGGTACCCCCCACTCTTGCCCTAACCTGGAGCCTTGGGTCAGGGCTGGCCCAGAGGCATTATCAGCATGTGCCTCAGCCTCCCCAGAGAGCTGTGTGGGGCCCTGAGGACATCTAGCCTCCCTCTACCCATCACAGGCACAGGGCTTGGCACTTGGTTGTCAGGAGAACACATATTAGTTGTGTGATCTGGGTCAATTACAAAATGTGGGCAAATAACACGACCTTCCTCTGGGGGTTGTTGGCAAGATTAAACTAGTTAAGTGGCGTAAAATGCTTCAAACAGCATCTGGTATGTAGAAAGTACTACAGAAACATTTGTTAAATAAAAGTAAGAAAACAGTAGACTTGGTTGCACACATGCTCACAATGCACACACTAGGAGCTCACATGTACAGCCACACTCAGATGAACATACATGCCCAGAGTTCTCCTGAGTCCTGATCTGACACAGATCAGGATCTGTGGACACCCTCACCCACCACCCTGTCTTCCCAACATACAAGGACCCTGCTAGCTAGCTATACATGGTGCTGTGCTGCCCCTGGAGGGGACCACTGGCCTGGCCTGAGAGGAGAGTGGGGAAATGGCCCCATCCCACCTCTGGGCACAGTACTAAGCCCTGAGGCTCAGTTTCCCCATCTACAAGTCCTTGCTCCTATAGGAAGATGTCTCTGGCTCTCAGAAGCCTTTGCTGGGATTAGAGTCACAGGGTCTGGGCACCAGTGAAAGGGGATGCTCAGGAAAGGAGAACTTCTTATCAGGGATTTCTTTGGCAAATGCTTCTTTCAGGTCTTCTTTTTACATTGGGGAAACGGAAGTGTTCCGAAGGCTAGCCCAAGGTTACACAGGTGTCAGGCAAACCCAGAGTCATACTGAGCTCCTGTCTCCTGGGATGGGACTTGGCCATGGGCAAGGATTTACTGCTGCTCAGAAGGAAGGAGCTGTCTGCTTGTCTCCCTGGGGCAGCGAGATGCCCCACTTAGGGTCCAATGGAGCCTTGAAGTCAGATACACAAGCTGACACCCCTCTCAGGAATGAAGTGGTCACTTGGGACATGACTGCAGTGGATTCTAACGGAGGGAATGGGAACCCCCATGACCAGGGAAAAGGTCAGGATGGGGGGTGCTGCTTTCTGCCACCGCCAGTCCCTGCCTGGCTTTCTCTTTGCAGCTCTCTGCCCGTCCATCCCTCCTGCTCTAGGGAGCTCTCCTCCCCACTTTTATCTCTGTGACTCTCTTCAGGCTTCCCTCCCATTCTGTCTGGTCAGCTCCCTGTGGTTGTCTCCTGGTCACTGCTCTTAGGAGGATGCGCTTTCGGGAGGGTCTTCCCAGGGGTCTCCTTGCTCATCTAAGTTCCTTTCAGATATTTCTCCTGGAGGCCAGTCTCCTTCAGGAGACCTCCATCTCTCCTCCAGCCACACCACACCCACCTTCCTGGGCAAACAGCTTTCCCTACGGGTAAAACCGTGTGTTTGTGTGCGCGCGCGAGTGCGTGCGCGCGCACATGTGTGCAATTGTGAGAGTTGGAGGGGGTCTCTAAACTCTGTACCCTGTCTGGATGACTAGTTTGGACCAACAGGCCTGTGCCCTGGACTGCAAATAAAACTTGCAAAAAACACTGCCCCCCACCTAAGTAAAGTCTGCGGGACCCCAGATACCCACCAAAGCCCAGCATTTCACTTCATCACACTGTCATATTCAGAAAACACACAGCCAGAGAAACAGAAAGAAACCTCAGCCACATTATTTCCAGACCTGGGACCCCATATTCCGGCTTGGGAGACGGGGAGACCTTAGTCGTGTGGAATCCACAGTCCAGACCTCAGTTGAGCGGGGACCCCTACTCAAAGTTCAGACTACTCTGAGAACCCAAGACTCTATGTCCCAGACGCGCCTCAGGGACCCCGCGAGCAAGCCCCGCAGCGCCTTTCAGGGCCCGGCTGGGCGAGTGTTTGTGCTGGAGTGCCGGCGGGGACTTACCAGCGCGTATGCTGAGCTGAGCACCGGGCAGCAGAGCAGGAGCGCCAGGCCGGGCGCGATCCCGACGGCCCCCATCGCCACCGCCTAGGGCCGCGTCCCTCGGGGCAGCCACCGCCGCCGGCCCTGGTGGTGTTGGGGTGAGGGGGTGTACAGAGCTGAGTCAGCCAGGGTCGCCCCACCCACGCCCCGGCCTAGGGGACCCCGGCGTCCCGGCAGCCCGAGGCCCCGGGGGCCGGCGCGGGGTCCATGCGCCAAGGGCTAGTGAGCGAGCGCGAAGGAGAGCGAGAGGGAGGGACGGAGGAGGGAGGCCGGGCGGGCGGCGGGCGGGCGCCGAGCGCTGCGGAGCGGCCCGTCTGCCTCGGAGCGGAGAAATCACATCCATATGGCCAGGCCCCCCGCCCCCGGCCCGCCCCCGACCCCTCCCGTGCCGCCTTTTCTTTTCTTTCTTTTTTTTTCTTTTGGTGAATTGGGAGCTGTGGCTTCGCCCCACGCCCAGTGGGGGAGGGGCGGGGGAGGGGTCGGGGTCGCGGTCTGCGGGGGGCTAACCCGGCTGTTATTTTTAGCTCGGCGGCAGGCCACGGAGTGGGGGGGTCCGGGCAGGGCGGGGCCAGGGACGCGTTTTGAGCCGCGCAGGGCGTGCTGCTTGGGGATGCGGTCCCAACTTTGCATAGACATTTAGTCCTTCGGTGTTCTGGCCGTCAGCTCCCGACTCCTCGGGCCCCCAAACTCCCATCCCTACCGCGGACGCCTGGAGCATCGCCTCCCTATGCTCGGCCAGAGCCCCGCCTGCGTCCGCGGCGCCCGAGCGCGCCTGCTGCCCGGCCGTTCGGTCTGTCTGTCAGTCCGTCTCCAGCTCCCCCGGCCTTGGCCTCCTTTCTTTCAGCGGCCTCGAGCTCAGTTTTGGTCACTCCCTCGTTCTCTCCTTCCCCTCCCCCTTCTCTCTCTACGAAAACATTTGCAAGTTTCCAAAAAAGCCACCGAGCCGAGCGGCCCGGGGCTGGCGGCTCTACCAGGCTCCGAGGAGGCGCCGCCGACTGACACCGAAACAGCCCAGCCCGGCCGCCCCGGCCAAGTCGGGAGTCACACCGACCCAATTCCGGCCCCCACTATTCGGAGCCGGCCCCCATCCCCGACTTACTCCGAGCGCGCCGCCGCTGTCCCCGCCTTGCCATGGATGTCGGCCTCCCCCCGACAGCCTCCCCAGGACTGCGCCCTGTCTGCGGCCCCGGGGGGACTTCATGGGGTTCTCAGGGTGCCCCCTCGCCGTTCTGGCCTTCAGCGCCCCCCGCCCGCCAGCCCGCCCGCCCGCCGCTCGGTGCCGCCGCCTGCCGCGCGCGTCCCTCGCCTCGGCGTCTGCCGCTCCCCCTCCCCCCGCGCCCGGGCGCCGCGATCCTCCCCCGCGCCCTCCCTGGGCCTCTCCCGCTCCCCCTACTCCCCCGTCGCCTCTGACCGCGGGTGTGTGGAGGGGCAGAGCGGAGCCCGAGGCCCCTAACCCCGGGACGTTTCTTTATAGAGACCGTGGCCCGCAGTCGCACGGCGGCGGGATGTGATGTGAGTTTTGGGGGGGTGCGGGACCGGGGAAGCTCTGACATCCGGGCGAGGAACGTGGCCCGGGGCGCTGCCGCTGCTTCATTCTCTGCTCGGGAAAGCGAGACTTCATTTTTTTCCAATTGTCCGGCCGAGACCGGTCAATATTAGAAGCCCTCAGTCGCAAAGCAGGCCCTTTTCCCAGGAGGGTTCCCTTTGGAGGCCTCCCGGTACCTCCTCGCGCGTCGGCCGCAGCGCTATTGGTCTGCCCGCGGGGCTCCCGCACTGGCTGGGCTGGGGTCCCTGGGGAAATTGCTGTATCGCCAGCCCCAAGCTAAGCTGCACTCCGCAACCCTCCTGCCCCGCCCCACCCGGTTCTCCATTCCTAGTCTCTTCTAGAGTCTAGGTCTGAGTAGCTCTAGACCTGCGCCGCTCTTTGCCCCGGTCTCTGGCCTCAACCTCTTGCTCCCCTCCCTGTCTCTCCCCGGGTCTGGGTCTCTTCAGGTCTCGACCCTCCAGCAGCCGACCCGACTTCTGCAGTCCTGCTTCTGGCCACACCTCGGGTGTCTCGAGATCGCAAACCTTGAGGCTCAGTCGAGACCCCAGCCCTCGGGCATTGCCACCCCCCTCCCAACGCTTTCGGCCAGCTCTGTTGGGGACCCTCGGCCTGTAGGAGAGGGGGAGGAGCCTTCGGGTGCCTGGGCCGGACGGGGGCGGGGCTTACATGCTCGGGTGGGTAGGGGATGCTGAAGCTCTAAGAGGAAGTGGGCCTTGGACCCCAGGTAACCATATCCTGGGCCAGATGGTGAACTGAGGCCCAGATAGAGGCCAGGGGAACCCGGAGGGGACACCTTTAGGGATGGTTTAAAAAAGAAAGAAAACAAAAAGACAACAACCAAACCTGTTGCTGACGTGGAGCTAATTCCAACTCACAACAACTTTATAGGACTGGGTAGAACTGCCCCATAGGGCTTCTGAGGAGCACCTGCTGGATTCGAACTGCCGCGTTTTGGGGCAGCAGCCGAGCTCTTGATCACTATGCCATCAGATCTCCAAGGATGGTCTAGAGAAAGCTAACGCTGGTGTTGCTGGGTCCTGGAAAAGATCATTTGGGCTGGGTGGCAGCTCCTACTTGATACACTTACCAGTTGAATGTCCTGGGCTCCACAACTCTTCCGCTGTCTAGGTCTCAGTGTTTTCATCTGTAAAATGGGGAAGTTAATCAGTTGAGTTTAAAGGGCACTTTCAACTTTACAGGCCTATGACATCTCCAGGGCTAAAGACAGAGCCTGTAGAAATCAAGCTCTTCAGAGTCCCCAGACCCAGCCCTCACTTCAGGGGTGGTACCACCCTTCAACGTTATGAATAGGTAAAACCCTAAGGCTTCTGACGTTCGGCTGCAGTCAATCTTCCATACCCCCGTACCCCCCATTCATTCCCTAATTCTCCATGCTTTTGTCCTTGTAGTTCCCTCCCCAAGATTGCCCTTCTCTCTGTGATTCAAAGTCTACTCCTCTTTCCTTCTCGGCGACCTTGTCTTCTCCATTACTTGGTGTGGGGGGGACTGTGATTTCAGGGCTGCCCCCATGGTTTGTGAGTTTCTTTGGCACACAAACAGGACCCAGGAGCCCAGAGTGATCTTGGTTTTTATATCTTATGGCCTCAACTTCTAAGTCTCTGTCTCTAAGTGTCTCTGTTCTAAGTTTTTCTTTTGTTTTGATGACCACTGCCAGCCCTCCCTGCCCCCTCCCTTGGTGATGGAGTAGAACATTCACTGAGGGATTGAGAGAACTGGATGGTGGACTAAGGGCTGATGGAGGGATTTTTTTTCCTCAGATCTAACACTAGGAAGCTGAAACTTGGAAATTAATGATATTTGAACTGGGGAAGACCAGGGAGGCAGTGGACAGGGCCACAGAGAAGGGGTCTGGTGGGCTCCTGAGCCCCTTAAGGACGTTCTCCTCACTGTAACGCATGTGCCTCACCCCAGAGTCTCTTGCTGGACATTCCACTGCTGTGGGTGGTGCTGCTGACCCCCCAACTCACCCCCAGGCCTCTGGTTAAAATGCCACCATGGGGGTGGGGGTGTCACACATTAACCGGTACACCCTAGCACCTGGTAGGGCCAGCCTGCCTTTTTTGACAAGCAGGCCCTAGGGCCCCAGGGTCAGTTTCGGGTCAGTTTCAATGGTGTTAGGAGAGAGCTGGCTAGTGGGGAGTGGGGAGTGAGTCCCTGGGAGGACTCCCCTCTCTGAACCCCAGGCTAGGCTCAGACAGAAGAGCCAGGGTGGTGGCTACTGGAGCTCAAGGCTGGAGCAAGGACTAGACTCTGGCTCTGTCCCTGCTGGCATGGCCACCCTCAGCTGACAAGCCTCTGCTGCCACCGCTGCCACTGTGTGTATGGATCTGGCCAAGGTACACAGACCCTGGGGCCAAGGTGGACACCAGACACAAACAGGAAAGACAGAGGCTCAGCTCTCCGAGCTCTGCAGCTCAACCCCACTCACCTGGAACCCTCCACCCCAGCACACTTTCTGGAACCAAAGGACCTCCTTTGCTTCTGAGTTATCACACTCCCTGACACCGTCCCAACCCTCATCCCAGATGCATCCTGAATGCCAGGCTCAACACTGATCCCAGACTGAGCTCGACCTCCTAATGAACACTGACCCTAGGCTGAGTCCTCAGCTCGCTGTAACCCCTGACATCTGGCTGAACCCTGACCTTGGGCTGAACCTCCACCCAAGCCCTCCAGTCTCAGAGGTCTGGAAGCTCTTCGAGGCAAGAGGCTGGCAGGGTAGGGGGTGGCCAGGCCAGAAGGGAAGTGAGGTGCCACTTTTACAGCCATTTCGGCTGCTCATAAACACCCCCTACCCGGCTGAGGCACAGAGTCCCCCGCAGCAGCTGGTTGGGTAACCCCCTCCCCTTGCAGCAGGAAGCCAGCCAGGCATTCTCACCTCTCAGGAAGGTGAAGGGAGGGAAACAGGGGTACAGGGGAGCAGGAGCAGATCATGTGATCATAGGCCCCCTGCTGTAGCAATGCCAGATCCACAGACATGGGGACATGTTTAGTTGGCCCCAGGACACAGCACAAGTACCTACACACTCGCCTGGGGGCACACTCCAGTCTTACCCTCCCCAGAAGTGTTCCCAGGGACCCCACTCACCTGGCGTCCTCAAGACCTTCTAGAGTGGAGCTTGGAGCCTGAGGGCAGGCTCATGTTGGCCAGGACGAGGCCATGAATGGCCACCCAAGTACTTGTCCAGTTCAGACCCAGGCCAGGATGTCACTGATGAGACAGGAGAAGGCCTGAGTCAGAGCTTTCACTTGGAAAGAAAAATTAATTATTTTTTACCAAGCACTACTCCCGCCTAGGACTTTGTCCAGACTCTTGATGGGGGAGGTGCAGTCAGGCCAGGGTTTGGGGACCCTAAGCTGGCACCCCTGCCTCAGGGGACTGCTTGCTACACAGCATGGACCAGCTCAGCTCCTCGTGTGTACGTTCTTCAGTGAGTCTCTCCTTGCCCTGTGAGCCTGTCTCCAATGAATTCTGTGTCTCTTCCTGCCTTTGGCAAATTTCAGGAGTGTCAGACAAGCACCCGGTCTGAGCACAGGCCCAACAAGTGACTTCATTCAAATTTCAGGTACCTTACGAAATCTGGTGGGGACTGAAGGTGGATCATACCCATGTCACAGGGAGGAAAACTGAGACCCAAGAAAGCTTGGACTCCTAGGGCTAGATGCCCAGTGGCTGCCAACCAGGAGAGCTGTGAAGACCCTCCTTCTACCCTAGCCCTTGTCTTCAGCCCCTGCAGTCTTGTAGCCACTCCTTGCCCAATGGACTGGGAGCTCCTAATGTGAAGCCAGCCAGGCAGCAGTCTCTGGTTGCTCCGGTGCCACCCATGCTCAAGGTCTGCTGATGCCAGGCAGGCAGGGAGCTGTGGACAGGACGACCTTTCTCTGTGTGGCATAACCAGGACTGCACGCTGAGGCTGAAGACAGGTACAGATAGGGAGAAAGAGACCATACACCCTCTGAAACTCTTTACCGCAGGTCCTGGAGACCCCGGCCTGAGGCCACCCTTCCACCTGCGCCCAGCCTGAGCTGGCTTGTGTCTGGAAGTCCTAGGTTTGGCCTGACGAGGTGTAATGATTCACATGGCAGCTGCCGCTCAGCACATTCCAGCCTCAGCCCCCACGGCCCAACACGGGAGGGCAGCTGGCCCTGAACCACGCGCCAGTGCCCGGACACGTTCCTAGGACTCCTGGCCTCAGGGACTTCCAGGCTCCTGGGGAGGGCATTTCACTTGACAGATTCCAAAGTGCTTTCTGGTTCACAAACTGGCAAAGGAGGCTGGGAGCTTGTCAATACTTGGCCTCCAGGTGGAAAAACTGAGGCTCAGAGAGCACGTAGCAAGTCCATAATGACCACACTCAGAGACCTTGCCCGTGGCACTCCAAGGTGTACCCTGGGGAGCACAGTAGGCCGTTCTGGGGCCAGGGATGATGGAGGGAGGGGCAGATTTGAGCCTGGCAGGGCAGTAGCTGAGACTCAGTGCTTGTTCTCCCCCAGGCCCCTCCCAGCTCATTACCTCAGTTTCCTGATCTGTTGTCAACAGATGGGCAGCTTAGGGTTTGAAGGGGCTTCATAAGGTGCCCAAGGACTTGGTCTTACATCAGAAAACCTGAGGTCTCTCCCCACGCCAGCCCCAGCCTCCTTTAGACGGGCTGTGTTCCTCTAGTGGGCCCCAGCCCAGGGCTCTGAGGGGAGAGTCTGGCCCTCAGCTCCGGGGACAGGAAGTCGTATTTCGGTCCTGGGTCCTGGGGAAGGACAGGGGAGAATGGCAGCTCAGACCTAGCCGTGTTTACTCGGGCTCGGCCCCCTTGGAGCTCAACAGGCCCATTCATCGGGAGCCCCATAAACCTTTTGGGGCTCCCTGAGCCTCAGAGCACCTGGACGCCAGGCCTGGCTGCCACCCCCAGACCCAGCTGGGGCCCGTTTCAGCAGGTGGGGCATGAAAGATGCAAGACTGGAGTGTTGAGTGGGAGCTTCAGACTTGCCTCAGTTTCCCAGTCTGTGGATTCCTGCTCCACGCACATTTCAGAGCAGCTGGGAAAACTGAAGGCAGTACATCTTCGAAGTCCACGGTGCCATCGTGTCTGTTCTCCCTCTGCAGGCAGGACTGTGTCCTCTCAGACCAGACTCCTGAGGGCACAGCCTCAAACTGGACGGCTTTCAAGGCAAGCCTGAGACCGCAGTGGCCAAAACCAGAGCTGGATTTCTTGTTGAGATCCATGCCTGGCCTTGGGTTGTCACAACCCACACCCACTCAGCACGTCCCACTAGGGTTGTGGGGGAAGGCCTTTATCCTTGCTGGCCCCTACTCCTTCATCTCTGCTTAAGGGGGATCTTTATCCAGACATGGAGAATGGACTGGGTGCCGAGGGACAGGCATAGGGACTGTTCATACCCTGGGTGGGCCACAAGGGTAGCTCACAGTAGAGGACGCTGCATACTGACTGCAATCCTCCGTTGGGGTTTTGTGTAGTTGGGTCATGGTGTCATCCTCTTGTCCCTTGAGATGGAGAGGACAGCAGCAGCATTTGGTAGAAAGAAACTCGACCTGAGGGTCCTAGCCCTCCCCAACTTCCAGGTGACCTTGAAATAATCCCTTTCTGCCCCCACTGATTGGGGTTCCAGTGGACACTCTCCAGTTCCTGTCTTAGTCCTAGGTCACCATGCAGGGCAGCTCTGAGGGCCCTGGTGGTAGGTAGGGGAGAGTAAGGAGAGACCTCCCTCCCCAGGCTCCCTTTCAGACACGCCCCCTGGCCCTGGGCAACCTGGCCAACCACCGGGGACCCAATAAGGGGTGAGAAGGGGGTTGAGTTTCCCAGACGCCTTCCGGCTTGGGGTGTGACTTCCCGCTCTAGTGGCTGTAAAATCCCTAGATGCCTGGTGGGTCCATAGTGGGGGGGGGGTCTGTGCCTCGGAATCCCCCCCCAGGCGTGCTTTGACACGTGTTTCCGCCTCTCCCAGCATGGGCTCCTGCTGCTGCTATTTATAGCCTTTAAGAGCTCCTGCCGACTGCAAAGTTTTCTTAAACTTGAAATATCACTGAGGTCTTGGGCATGCGTTCCAGAGACCAGCCGGGCCCTGCGGTTTGAAGGGAGGAGGGGGCCAGGCAGGAGAAGCAGAGTGAGGAGAGGGTCAGCTCCCAAACTGCCCCTGGTGTGGGACCGTGGCAGGGAGACCTCAGGTGGGGTATCCCTAGATTTTGACATGTTTGCTCTGTTTGGCTCAGACTACCATCCATGTGGGTGGTCCTTGGACTTGCTGGGCCACTTGAGAGTGGCTGGGTAATCCCTCTGGTCCTCAGTTTCCTCCCATCTAGAATGCCCCAGAGGACACAAGCTGAAGTGACAAATGAGCTGGCAGATTCCGGGAAAATCTCTGGGGCTGGAATCAGGGTTGTGTCTGCCCAGCTATCCAGCATTAGGCACAGAGATGCGTGGACATTGGCGGAACTGGCCAGAAAAGGGAAGAACTTTGGGGAAGTTTATAAAAGTGTGTGTGGCAGAGTGACATCCAGCAAGGGGCCACGATGTGCCAGAGGTCATCCAGCTCATGAAGACCAAATACCAGGCCTTCCTTCCCGTGAAGCTCCTGTCAGCTGTGGAAGAAGCTGATGGCTCCTGACTGGGGACAGGTGGGTCAACTGTCTTGGAGGGTGGGAATAATAGGAGGGTGAGTATGTCGCTCCGACACCCACTGCCAGCCAGCTGGGTCTAGCTGGGGCAAGGTGCTGCCCAGAGTCACAGGTCCAGCGCCTGCCTGCCCCCCTTACTCTGGCCCTGCCCACTTGAAGGGCAGGAGTCCTGAAGGCTCTGGACGTGCTGCTTCCCACTCTGAGAGGAGGACAGTGGTCTAAGCCACCCCCCACATGCCCTCTCAGCCCCTTCTTCCTCTGCCTTCCTGAGCTGGTGTCAGCAGCCGAGAGGCAGGGGATGGGAGCACTGACCTCTGAGCCATTCAACACATCCTGTCCTCAACAGCCACCCTTCATCTCTGCTTGTCCACCAGCTCCGGAACCCTTTCCGGAGCTGCCAAGTGGAGCTGGGTCCCAGATGGAAGGGTGGACACCCCATCCCTCCAACTCAGCAGCTGAACCTCAGAGGGCTCCTTGGGGGTGGAGGTGGGTGAGGAAGTGATGGCCTGGCAGAGGGAGTCTTCCCTGTGCTCAGCCTGGCCCAGCCTCTCCGCGTTCTTGTGCCTTCTACAGCTGCTGCAGCCCCTGGGGGTCATTCATTCCTTCAACTCTGGAGGACTTGTGGTGTCTGGCTGGTCTGGGCTTGGAGGTACAGAGAAAGAAGAAGACACGGGAGCCAGCATCCTGTCCAGTCCCACAATCCTGTTCTTTTTGTTTCCTGGGCTCCTGGGACTCTTCCCCATGCAGGTCTCGCTGTCAGTCTTGCCCTTCTTCCCTTCTGGGGTCCTTGCATGCCCTTTAAATGTCCTCTCCTCTGCCAGGTTTTCCTGGACCTGTACCCTCACCCTGAGCGGAATGAGATCTGGGATCCCAATTCTTCACTAGATGAGTGGCGGCTGCTGCTCTGTCCCAACAGAACTGAACCCCCGAGGCAGGGCGTGGGCCCTCTCTGCGGCCCTGGTGAGGGTCCTCTATGGCAGAAGAAAATGCCACCTTGTCTTACATTTCTAAGGGAGGGCACAGGCACTGGCTAGAGCTTTGGACATCAGAAACCCTGCCCTTGCAGGGGTCTGGGGACCATGGTTCCAGAAGATGTCTAGGTTAACAGGCATACAAAGTTTCAAAAAAAAATATTCTGCATCCCACTTTAGTGGGTGGCATCTGGGTCTTAAAAGCTAGCAAGTGGCCACCTAAGACTCATCAACTGATCCCAACCCACCTGCAGCAGAGGGGAATGAAGGACATAAAAAATATAAGGAAAATAAGAGCCCAAGAGACAGAAAAACCCACTGCCATTCAGTCAATTCTGACTCATAGCAACCCTATTGGACAGACTAGAACAGTCCAATAGAGTTTCCTGGGCTCCTGGGACTCTCCCTCATGCAGTTTTCATTGAGATTCAAACTGCCAACCTCTTGGTTAAAAGCTGTACCACTTAACCACTGTGCCACCCAGCTTTCCAAGGGATGGAGAAGGCCACATAATCCACAGACTACATCCACATGAGACCAGAAGAACTAAATGGTGCCCGGTCACTCCCAATGACTGCCCTGACAAGCGAACACAACAAAGAGTCTGTGACACAGTAGGAGAAAAATGGGGTGCAGAACTCAAACTGGATTTAAAAAAGATCGGTCTTGGTGGTCCAACAGGCGGGATGGTCCATGGAATACACAGCCCCAGGACTCTCTGTTTGTCTGGGACTGAAACCATTTCCAAAATGATACTGGCGAAGAGTATGCTTCTTGGCTTAAGTAGATACATGAGACTAACTGGACAGCTCCTGTTCAGAGGTGAGGTGAAGGGGAAGCTGGGGACAGGAGTTAGCTGAATGGACCCGAGAAATGCAGGATGGAAAGGAGATGTGTACCGTCACAGTGTGGGGAGAGCAGCCAGTGTTACATAGCAATGTATATGTAAGTCTTTGTGTAATGAATTGACTTGGATTGTAAATTTTCCCTTAAAGCACAATAAAATATTTTTAAAAAAGAATAGAAATTCTGCCCCCTTGGATCTCCTTGTCTCTGGGTTTCCCTATTAAGAGAGAGTGGATTCTAGATTCTCAGGACCCTCTTCAGTCTTCTGGATATGACCTTGTCATTAATCTTTAGGTAGTTCTCCTCCAGGGAGCCCCCTGAGATTGACCCTGCTGGACCACAGATTCTCAGCAAACTGGGGAGCTGACCAAGGGCCAAGCCAAAGGAATTCATGCTCCCTCCCCTCTCGACCCCTCTCCCCTCGCCCCCTCCCTGTGGGAGACAGAAGGACCTGCGCCAGTGCCCCAGCCCAGGCCAGCCTAGTTGCCCCTGCAGCCTCTGCCCTCAGTGTGGTAGTGGGGGTGGGGGACCAGTATGTCCTCTCTCTGAACTCCAAGGTCAGGCAGGGGGTCAGAGATGGCTGTGGCTCTTGGCAGCAGCAATCAATCGATGGTGATTCCTCCTCCTGCTTCTTGACCTGAACTGCACCCATAGTGATTATAGCTGCACAGGGCTGGGGAGGGGGCGGTTGCTGGGGGTTGGGGATGCTGGGGGTGTGGGATGCTGGAGGAGTGGGGGATGCTGGGGGTCAGAGATGCTGGGGGTGGGGGATGCTGGAAGTGGGGGATGCTGGGGGTGTGGGATGCTGGGGGTGTGGGATGCTGGGTGAGACAACCGGTGGGGGAGGAGCGTGTGTGTGTGTATGTGTGTTTGTGTGTGTGTGTGTGTCTGGAGCCCAATAGTGAGCCCACCAGAGGGCCTCCTACTTCTCTCCTCAGAGCAGATCAAGACAGGGCCCCATTCACAAGGCTGGGGCTTGCTGGGGCTTGCTGTCATCCAGGATGACAGCAAGAATCCCCCAGTTCATTTTCCCTGAGGGTAAGCCTGGGTTTATGCAGTCTGTTGTTCTCTTGCTCCCTGCTATAAGCCCTAACCACTCCACTACTATTCGCTCAATGGCACCTAGACTGGGCAAGGGGCAAAGCTTAGTGCAAGTGAGGAAAGAAAGAGACTCAGGTGCAGGGATACCCAGCCTGACTGTGCACCTGCTGAGCTGACCCATTAGAGAGGTGTGAACACTGAGATCTCCAGTGGAGATGTGGCTTCCAGGAGTCAGTGATTGGATGAGGGCTAGAACAGGGCTCTCTGCCCCGACCAGCTCTGGTACCAGTTCCAGGACTAGCACTGCCAATCTGCTTTGAATGGGTAGATGATGCTTCGGGGGATTTAACATCCCAGCCACTCCCCTAAAGCAGTCTGTTTGTCCAGCTCAGCACAAACTGGACATAGAGAATCTGGATGATCAGTCCCAGCTTCAGAGCTTCATGAGGCATCCTGGAACAGAAGATGGCCTATCCAGGTTCCACAGAGAGCTAGATGCCTGGCATCCATCACCCCTCCCGCTATGTTTCAGGCCCTGTACTTGGCATCCCTGGGCTGGTTGGAGGGGCCAACTCACATTCAGCCCTCATGTGTAGTGAGGGGGTGAAGAGACTTGACAAGCTTGGGTTATGAGGTGGGCAGTGGTCACTCCACATTCCAGGGTCTTTATGAGTCTTTGAACTTGCTGCAGTCTCACCCAAACCCTGCAGTCCCTCCAGCCTTCCCAACCTCAAGGCTGGCCTGTCCCCCAGCCATCCCCCTTTCCTTGTCTCCCTCCCTCCACCTGCTCCGGGGTCTAAGATCTGGGAAAGGAATGGGTCGGGAGCCTTCCAGAGAGTCCTTTCCCACGAAAGCCGAGCTCTGACCCGCTCCTTATCTGGCCCGGATATGACAAGAACAACACAGATGCTGAGGCTAAGAGCCCCGCACCCGGGGATGCTGACCTCCCCAGCTCAGCTGCCCTGCTTGGGTCTCTGGTTCCCCCTCTGTGAACAGAGTAGTGGTGGGAGGACCTTCTGGCAGGGTGGAAGTGGAGGCAGAGGGAAGGCCCCAAACTCCTGGGCAGGGCACACGTGTACACACACACACAAGCTCACATGGTCACATTATCCCCCAGACTCTCCCAGCATGCCTGGTCTAATTCCTAGGATTTCTGGTTCCTTCAACCTCTCTCCTCTGCCCGTTGCTCCAAAGTCACACCCAGAGACCTTTCTACATGTGTGAGCTTGAAGATGTGGTATACTAGGTTGGTGTGTTTGTGGGGGGAGCAGGGAAGCATGGAGATGTGTACGGAAAGGGATGTGAATGTGTGTGTACATATGGTGCAAAGGCATGTGTATCCAAACATGTGTGCACACATGTACCAATGTGTGTGCAAGAGCATCTATATAGCTTGAGAATGTGTGTACATAGGGATGTGCTCTTGGCCCCAACACTTGTGGGCCAGGGTTCCTGGGTGAGCGCGTGTGTATGCTGGTGTACACTTCAGTGCAATTTCTATTGGCCTCAGTTCTGGTGGAAAGGAGCTGGGCAGAGTGGGCGAAGGTCGGGTAGGATGTATCCAGGGACCAGTGAGTCTCTCCAGACAGACATACAGCAGTACGGGTCAGCCCGACTGGGGAATGTGTGTGTGTGTGTGTGTGTGTACTCACGTTAGACATAACCACACTGGACAAGTGGGTGGGTACATAAATACTAACACAAGCAGGTACCGGAATCCGACTCTAACTATTCCTGGCTGGGGGCTTGGGCCATTTTTAATGCGGTATCCACACCCTGGGCCACAGAATATTTTTGTGTGGCCTCCGGAGTTAAGGCCACAGCTGGCGCTGGGTAGGACCAGGTGAGGACAGCCCTGGGTATGGAGGGGCCATGACAGTGAGGTGAGGGTCTGCAGAGGGACAGGGAAACCTTCCCAGCCACCACTGTCTCTCACGTTGTCATCACCACTGTAACCACGTTGTCACTTTCCTGTCTTCATCTCCACCACTGTCCCCTGCATCGCTTTGGCACCCATCGCTGCCCCCTGCTTCCCAGCCGGCCAGGCCCGCTCTCCCTTCTGCATTCCCGTCTGGTGTGCAAGCCTTGTCTACTTCAGGCTGTCGCAGGGTGAGTGAGAGGTGAGGATGGGTTTGCCTTGTGCTGGCCGAGAGATGATGTCAGGGGCAAGGACCTGTCTGCGCATGTGTGTAGACTCTGGGGTCTGCATCCTGACTTGAGGGCTCCCCGTGTCCCTGAGCCACCTCCGCGACCTTTCTCTCGTCTCTGAGTTTATCTTTTGTCCTTGTGTCCCTGTCTCTCTGTGTGTCTCCCTGCTCATGATCTCTGTCTCAGTTTCTTCTCACTCCCAAAGTCAGGGTCCCCCGTCTCCAGTTTCTCCACAGCAGCTTGGGGGAGCAGGTCCCTCCCCTCGGCCAGCAGGAACGGTGCGCCTGAGACAGTAGGTTCATCCAGTCAAACAACCACTCAATTCAGACTCCTCGTCTGACTGACGGGATTTTTTTCCCCTGCTAAATTTACTTGCATTTTTGACTGAATTGGCCATTCAACAGAGGTTGTGTCCACATGCCCCCACCCCGCCCTATGCCAACAGATGAATGGTCTCACTGGGGGACACACACACACCCCTGAGCACTCAGGTATGCTCCACATGCGTGCTACCCTGCATGCTCACAGTGACATACGTGAGCACATGCAGACTGTACATGCCATACAGTCACACGCATGTTTCTGTCTTCATGCCCATGGTGACAAACATGAACACACATGCACACACCTACATGATCACGCACATGTATTCCCATCCTCACGAGCATGATGACACCTGTGAACATAGACAGACCACGCATGCTCACATGTTCACACATGTCTCTGTCTTTACACCCAAGGTGACACACAGAAGACTATGCATACTTACTATTATATGTATGTTTGCACTTTTGTGCCCACAGTGACACACAGGCGCACCCACAGACTGCACACCTCCACATGAACACACACTTTTGTTCCTGTCCTCTGACCCATGGTCGCATAAATGTGTTCAGACAGATTTTGCATGCCTACATGCTATGTTCATACCCTCGTACCCACGATGACACACAGTTGCACTCAGTCACACAACTGTACTCATTTTCACACCTCTTGCCACAGTGGCAGTGTCTGTGCGTTCCCAACCTTGACCTGGTAAAGCCTTGGGGAAACTGAGTCCTGGGGAGGGCCCAGAACCGGGCAGAGCATCACCCACTGGGGCAGCTACAGCCTCTGTCCTCTGAGGCCGGTTCACAGGCACACCCTCCGTTCTCTGCCCTCAGACGGTCTGGGTGGGGGCTCTGGTCATCTTGGGCTACCGCTGAGCCCCTGCGAGCTCCAATTGTAGCTCCCAGACCCTGATCCTAAAAGGGGACTCTTTTTTTTTCTTCCAAGGACAATAAATATTTGCTCTTTGGGAAACTGCTTGGGGGAGAGGACAGGGTTTGGCTAGCAGCAGAAATGTCCAGAGCAGCTCAGAGAGGTGGCAGGCTGTGCTGGGGGAGGGGCTGGGCCCTTGTCCGGAAGCTGGACCAGCAGGCAGAGCTGGGGAGCCGGGGTTCACGGCTGTCTCCTACCTCTTCCCCCTGACCCCAGCTCCAAGCCTTTACTTCTCAACTCCCTTGATGAACACATTGGTGCCCCGTCCTTCCCTGCCGGACCCCTCTGCCCCAAACCTTACGCTGTGAGAGTGTTTCTTGCCTTCCCTTCACCCTTGTCAGCCCCTACCCTTTCTCATACACTCAGAATGGACAGCCCCAACTTGTAGTCTGACTTTGCTGTCACTAAGGGGTTCAGCATCCTAGACACCTTTCCAATCTCCCCTCTGGACCTGCCCCTGAGGGTAGACCGTGCCTCTCAGCTGGGGCCTAATTGGAGCAGTGTCCTCCACCAACGAAGAACCAAGCCTGTCCCACAGCGCTTCTCATTCTGTCCCTCATGAGGCCCTGATCCTTGGAAGCTCCTGCCTGCCCATCCATCCCTCCCTCCTGCTGAATTGGGCTCCCAAATATAGCGGCTGCAGCCACAGCCGGCCAGGACACCACAGCCCCAAGCGTCAGTCCTGGGCTGTGATCAGAGGGGCAGGAGCTGATTATAGGTCCCTGGGCCAAACCCTGGGCTTGCTTGCCAGCCCGCTGGGCCCTGCCCCCTCCCCCCCAGAACCACAAGGTTGGAGCATCTGGTCCCCGTCAGCACAGCGGGCAGAGGGAGGGGCCTGAGGGTTGTGTTTGGCCTGCCCGAGGACAGAGTTGTCTGTGTGTGGTGTGGGGGTGGCAAGGATGGGCTGGGGCTCAGGGACAGTGACTGTCCTTTGAACCCAGGATCACCGCACCCCACCCATGGCCATTATACAGATGGGGAAACTGAGGACGAGGTGAGCCTGGGTCACGTGGTATACGGAGCCTCTTGCCTCCCCGTAAGCACTTCTTCCCATCTTTCAAGGTCTGGGGTTGGGCCTCCGGGAAGAAGGCCACATCCTGTTGGTGGCAGAGCAGTCCTGCTGGGAAGTCCTCCTTGGAGTCCGACTTTCACCCAAGGTTCCACGGGCGTGGGGTGGTGCTGCAGTTCACCTCCTCCTGGCCTTTGGGCCTGCCTTGTACAGGCAGAGCTGCCGGGGAGCCCCTGCCCCTCTTGAGGCCTCGGATGCCACATGTGAGCAGTTGGTCAGGGGCCCTTGTGGGGACCCTAGTGACGGGTGCCCCGTGTGCTGTGAATTCGCAGCCCTGTGAGTACACATGTGTGCCCTGGTATGTGAGCTGCAGCCTTGGGCCCTCTCACGGCCGGACGAAATCCCCAGGACCTGCTGTGCGGCAACATTTGACCTACTTCTGAGGCTCTGGGTCCGGCCCAGGCCGCGTTCTCGACTCCTCCGGGAAGTGTGGGCCTGCGTCCCAGCCCAGGCACTCTGGGCCAGGAGGGGCGTGACGGGGTGGGCTGGGGCAGCCAGGGGGCCCGGGGTGCGTGAAGAGTAGCTGCTCTGCCTGCCTCCGGTCCCTGGGCCCAAGGGGCCACTAAGCCTCACCCGTGACTCTGCCATCCCCTCCACGTGGCAACCACCCTCCGAGCTCCATCGAATGTGGGGCATGTTCCGTGTCCCTCTGAATGCTCCCAGGGAGGTCTGTCAGGCACCCACCCCTGCTGTTTGTCACATTTTCTCCCTCTCGCCCCCACCACTCTGGGCAGCAGATGGTGCTGATCTGGAAAACCATCAGTCCCTGTCTTAGGTCTTGGGTCTGGAGTCAGGGGTTGGGGGCCTCGACTCTAGGTCTGGGTTCAGGATTTGGGTCCTGAGACCTGCATCTGTGTTCCTACTCTGGGTCCTGGGTTCTGAGTTCCAGGTCATGGGGTCCAGTTTTCAGGTTTGGGGTTCAGATTGGGAGACCCGAGTATGGGGTCTGGGTTTGAAGTCCTTGGTTCTGGAACCTGGTTTGGGAGTCTGAGTGCTGGGCCCTGGGTCTGGGACCTGGATTTAGTGTTTCAGGTTCTGTGTAAGGGATTTGGATTGAGATTCTGGGTTCTGAGATCCGGGTCCAGGGTACAAGTGCCTTGTTCACATCTCTTCTGCGCCCCCTGCTGGCTGGTCATTGTGGCCAAGTCACTGCCAGCACCATGCGGTCACTCTAGGCTATTGGAGAGTCTCAGCTCTGGAGATAGGAGAGTGGCAGAAGCAGATCCGAGTTCCTGTGGGCCCGTAAGGGACAGTAGTTGGGCATGGGGGAAACTGCTGGCTGCAACACCCTCCTGTGGTGCTCCTGAGGCCACTAGAGTTCCTGAGAATCACTTGGTTAAGTTCTCCCTCTCCCTCTCCGTACCCCACCCCAGGGATGGGGCTTGGCAAGGTGTCCAGCCCCCTGTGAGAGGCGAGTAAACCCAGATGTCCAGCACATTTGCTTATCTAACATGTATTGAATACCTACTGTATACCAGGCTCTGTTCTAGGCCCTGAGAGAATTGAACTTCCTCTTCTGGTCAGCTGATACTCATGGGCAAGTTGCAGGTGTGGGGAGGGACACAAAGAGACAAAATAATAAAAAGACAAGATCATTTTAGGGTTTGCAAGGATGAGGGGTCAGGGTGGAAGACAGGGCAGAATAAGCAGGTCCAGGATAGTCTGAGGAGTCTTCTTGGAGGAGGTGACTTCTCACTACACGGTCCAGGTCCCAGGATGAGGGTGCCAGGGACAGAAATAGCCCATGCAAAGGCATGAGAGATGGGGAGGACTTGGCATGCCTGGGGACCTGGGTGGAGGTCTCTGTGGCAGGGGGCCTCCTGCTTGTATTCACAAGGCCTGTCAGAAGTTGGTGGCCATGTCTCCCTGAGCTGCCCTTGGAGAAGGTTCTGGAACATGTGTGAGTTGGCATCAGAGTAGGTCATAACTCAGACATTAAGGATGGAGGACCCAAAGAGGGGAGGGTCCAGACCCTCCAAGCCCACCAGAACTTTCAGGTCTCCTAAGTCCTGACAAGTTCTTGCCTGTTGAGCCATTGTTCCTGAAGGAAAGCGGAGAGATACGTGAGGCTAATCCTGGGTGTGCCCTGTCCCGGCTGCCCATGGCGTGCCCCCTTCCCCTACCCCCCAGTCCCACTCCTGGCCTCAGACAGCCAACGATGGCAGCGTCAAGGAGGTTAGCCTTGGAGGACAGGGGTCTGGGCTGAATCCTACAGAGTCCCTGCTGGGGGCTGGACGTTACTTACAGGCTTGAGGATGGTCCCGCAGGGTGAGTCCCTGGTAACTTGCTCTGAGAGCCAGGAGGGGTGGGGCCACAGCCTGTGCTCTGACCATCAGCCCCAGTCCCAGTGTGAGCCCTGGGGAGGGGAGTCAATGGCTCTGCACATCCTGTCACATTGCAGGACCACACCAGGCTTGTGCACAAGAGGAGGGACTGAGAGTCAGCCCCTCACGCAGACAGAAGAAGGTGGCACTGCAGTGGCTTTGGTGCAAGGAGTGTCACAGACACTGAAACCGAGGCCCAGGAGGCCCATGCCACTCACTGCATGGTGTTCCAACGGGCAGTTTCCAAGGGAGGGCAGTTGTGTGTAGACAAGAGAAGTGGCTCTGTGTGACCCTGGGTACATCCTCTGCCCTGAACCTTGGTTTTGACCACAGTGAATTAAAGGGGGGTAGCAGTGTCTTGGCTGTGCCAGTGAAGGGTGGAGGCTGTGTGAGGGGTACAGAGACAGCTGTTCTAAGGGCCAGCAGGCCTGGGCACTGGGGCGCTGCAGAGACCTCTCTGTGTGTGCCCCTCTGGCTGCCCCCTCTTCCCGCGGCATTTCTCACCAGTCTCTGAAGACCTCTCCTGGGTCTTTCTTTCTCAATATCGCTGCCAAACATATGGAAGAAAAGTGAAAAACTTGCACCCTCCCCCAGCTCCGGATGCTGTCAGCTTTCCAGATGTGGAGTGTTCTGCCCTCCAGATGAAGGAAGAATGCCCTGTGTTTTAGCCGGGAGGGATCTCTGTCCGGTGAGGCTGAGTGGCAGGATGAGAAAGGCACGGATGAGGGGCCCCAGGGAGAACCCCGGTGCATCCTCCCCTCAAGCACGGCTGCAGCCCCTCTCCACACCCGGGTATACCCGGCTGCTCCCGGGGAGGGGACTCTGCCTCTGAAGTTTCTATCAAAGGCTCCAGGCACTTAAAAATAACCAGGAACAACTCCTTCCCAGCACCAGGCACAGAACCGGGGCAGGGAACTGAACTCAATGTGTTTGCAAGATGTCCCTATAAGCCTGGGAGGACCTCAAGCCACCTTGGCAGTCCTGCCTCCTGCATCTTCCCAAAGGGTGGCCCAGCTAGGCTGCACTCTGTCATTGCCATCTACAGAGGGCTGGGTGCCAATGGGTGGTACCAGGGGCTGGGGTTTGAGGGATGGGTGCTGGGTGTGAGTGTGCTGAGCTGAACACCAGGAGACAGACCTTGCTCAGCTCCCTGGGATCCCTCAGAGATGCAGACCTTCAGGGTCCCTGGCCATAGTGTCAGCAGAGGCAAGCATAGGGCAGGGGCACAGAATCTGAAAGAGGTTCCTGGAAAGAGGGTACAGTGTGTCTAAAGCTCGGAGATGCAGGGAAAGGCAGGTCACTGGGGTTGCAGAAGAGGGGACGTAGGGCAGCCAGGAGAGAAACTGCAGGAAGGGGGTCTCAGGGCCAGGTGGGCTCTGAGGAGGGAGGCTGTGGGGACTGTTCACCTGATGGGAACCTCTGGGGTAGCTGCTCTGATGGGGAACTGCACCCACTCTGCTAACTTCTAGGACCACCCTCAGACCCCAGCTGGGGCCTTCAAGTGGTGAGCAGACGTGGAGACACATAGCAACACCTAGACACAAACACACAAAGGCAATGCCGGCGGATACACACAGACAGACCCCCTACACGTGCTGACCCCAGATACAGACACAGACATAACAGAGATCTCAGGTCATCCCCCACATAGCTGCACAAACAAGGCTACACAGACAGACCTCCTACAAGACTACCAGACAGACACAGACAACGCAGATACACACAGATGTCCAGACTCATCCAGACGCAGATAATACGCACAAAGATACATGCATGCACAGGCACACAGACACACAGACACAAACACACACAGACACACACACAGCCATAATGCCCAGACCCACACAAAGTCTTAGTGTGGACACCCTGACCGACACACAAACGCAGAAACTCCACGCACAGATAGGACACCTAACTGGAGAGGAGCCCTTCAGCTATGTCAGTTCTTCTGTCCCCAGCCCAAACTGGCATATGTTCAGCCCAGTCCCCTTCACCTGTTCAACTGATTGCCTTCCAAGGGGCTACAGGGTCTGAGTGTGTATGTATCACTGTGTGTGTGTGTCACTGTGTGTGTGTGTCACTGTGTGTGTGTGCGTGTGCGTGTGCGTGTGCGTGTGTGTGTGCACACACATGGGTGTGTTGCGCTCTGGCCTCGGTACACTCAAGCTCAGCCAGGTGCACTCAAGCCCAGCACCTATCCCTCAAACCCCAGCCCCTGGCCTCTGGCCTTTCCTCTCCTTCCCTCTCTTGAACAGGTGACCAGGAGGAGTAGAGAGCCTTTGCCTCTCCTCTGCTCTGTCCTGAGCATGAACAATGCCCTCCCCAGGCCCCAAAATAGACCCTGAGCCTTGCCAAAGTCCTTTTATGGCCTTGTCTCCATTGTGCACTATAGGGTGGGGCTGGGGTCACGGGACGACCAGGCAGGATAAAGGTCTGGGTGCGAAGGCTAACCTACCCTCCTCTCAGCACCAAGTTCCCACGACCTCGCTGTGCTCATAAACCTCCATGGCCCCCAAAAAGCCAGATCCCAAGAAAGATGAGGCCAAGGCAGCCTCGAAGGCAGCCCCAGCTCCAGCTCCAGCTCCAGCGCCCCCTCCTGAGCCCCAGCAACCCAAGGAGCCAGAGTTCGATGCCTCTAAGGTCAAGGTGGGTATGGGAGCTGAGTTGTGGCAGGAAGGACAAGATGGGTGAGTGGATCCCAGAGTGGACCTACCTAGCAAGCCAGGCTCCAGAAAGTGAGGACTGAGCTGAAGCTGGAAGCTTCCGTGTAGAGGTCAGAGAAGCCTCAGGTGGGCTGCAGCTGAAGAGATGCTAGTCAGACATCTGGCAGAACCTTCCTCGGTGCTCCTATAGCCCAATGTATTATAGCAGGAGTTTGGGCTGGGGTTTGAAAGGAGTGTTTTGTAGGGGATTCAGAAACTGATCTCCTCTTTTCCTTTTTCCCTGGACCCCTCACATCCTAGGGAGTCCTGAAGTCACCTGTTCCCCCCCCGCCCCATGTCTGCAGCCAGCCAGAGATCCTCCTTGTCTGGCTGAGGTGTCCCCAAGTCCATGCGAGTCCCCCAGAGTGGGTGGGGTGAGACACAAGGGGATGCACCCCAGCAAGGACACTGAATCTCAAAGCTTGTAGAACCCTCTAGGACTTTAGCTTTCAGTGGGAGAATTGAGGCATAGGCTGACAGGGACTTACAGAAAGTCATCCGGGGAGCTGGTTTTGGAGCTGTGATTAGCGGCCCCTGGAGCCCTTCCCCACCTGGGAAGTCTTTCACAGTGTCTAAACTTGGAAGACAAGCTGTGACTTCCACCTGTGGCATCTGCATAGCAGCATGCATGCTGCGTCCTGCCTGTTCCCGTTCTTGGCTGCCCACTGGCTGCTGCTGTTCTGGCTCCCCAGAGGTGCCCTGTGATGTCCTCCTTCACTTCTGCCCACCCAGAAAGATCAACACCACACCTCCACAGAGCCCTCTCCTGTTCATGAACCCTTCTTGAGGTACCTACCTGTGTCCATTCCAAGACATGAGTTGGAATCCCGGTTCTCGGTTCCTGAGCCTCTTTTTGGCTCCAAGTGTCCTCAGCTGTGAAACGGCAGGTTAAGCCTCCCTCTCAGCACTACTGGCAATCATACATAAAAGAGAGCTTCCCAGAGTCAGCCCTGTGTCCTCTCATAACCCCTAGGCTCAGGCTGGCACCCTGTCTGCATACCCCTGATGAGGGTCCCACCACCAGTGGTCCGTGGTGGCATCGCCCTGTTTCTCCTGGACTGAGGTTGACAAGAGTCTGTTTTGGGAGGCAGGGGTGGTGAGGCCCCTCCTGTGTCTCCTGTCCCCCACAGGGGCTGGCAGGTGAAGGGGTAGGGAGGCTCTGCCAGGCAGAAACGGAATCTAATCTCAGCAGGCTTCCTGGTAGAGAGACCTCTCAGGGGACCAGGAATGACAACTTGTTCTTCTCAGCACTGGGTTGAGTCAGAGATCCAGGAGTGACAATCGTGTAGGGTGTCAGGAATGGGGTGTCCCTCCTCACTGGTATGCAGTGTGGAGGTTGGGTGGGAGTCTGAGAGAAGCGTGGTGGGAGTGACTCCAATCATGTCCCCTCCCCCAGGCTCCTTTCCCTCGTGTGAACTTGACCTTGGGACGAATGACTGCAGTGATAAAAATAGACCTGGTATCCAATGAGGAGGGGGCACCCAGTCCTAGGAAGCCTCTTGGCCCTGGGGTGGCCCCAACGTGGCCTCAGCAAACACTCAACGGCACTAGCTCGGGCCCAGGGACTGGGTGGCGGTGACAGTGAGACTCAGACATAGGCACATACATGTGCACAAGCACATAAATGCACTACAACACACAGCCACACACATGCACAGGTGCCCGATGGGCACAGCTCCTGCAGACACGCTGCCATGCTGACTAAGGCTTTTGGCTGCATCCTTGTCCTAACTCTCCCTGCCACTCCCAAGACCCCTGTCTTATGCGATGTCCAGGCCTGGTGTCAGTGGCCGGGCCCCCGGGGTCAAGTCTTGTGGCTTCAGGTACCTCTTCCAGAAATGGGGGCCTTGGGTAATGCTCACCTTGGGCTGGGAACTTGGGGCTCCAGGCCTCCGTCCTCACTTGGCTACAGCTGTGGCCCACCAGGCTGGGAACTTTGGGGCTCCAGACCTCCTTCCTCGCTCAGCTGCACCTGTGGCCCACCAGGCATCAGGGTCAAGCAGGTGGGGGAGGTAAGCAGGCAGGAAGGTTTTAGAGTAGACAGCAGGGACTCTGGGGGGTGGAGGCTGAATGCTGGGATGGGGCAGGCTATGGCAGTTGGGGGGCTAGGCCTGGGCTGGCCATGGAGTGACACAGTCTTTGGGGTTTCCTTTCAGATCGAGTTCACACCAGAGCAGATTGCAGGTGAGCAGGGATCCCGAGCTCAGGGGTGCAGTGGGTGGGCCAGGCGTCCTCAGTCTGAGGCTGGGCTGACTGTGGGAGGGTCTCCAGCTTACTGCTGTCTCCCGGCAGAGTTCAAGGAAGCATTCATGCTGTATGACCGCACGCCCAAGTGTGAGATGAAGATCACATACGGTCAGTGTGGGGACGTCCTGCGGGCACTGGGCCAGAACCCCACACAGGCCGAGGTGCTCCGTGTCCTGGGGAAACCAAAGCAGGATGGTGAGTGCACGCTGCCTGAGATTCCCCAATCAATGCAGTCCCAAGAGAGGCTGCTGTCTGTGGAGAACCCTTGACCCTCTCTGCTGTGTCCTAGCCAGTATCCTCATGTTGCTAGAGGGGGCCACAGGGACCATCTCAGAGCAAGAGACACTATAAGCCTTGTATTTCTGGGCAGAGTGTAAAGTGCCTTGGGATTGTGCAGTGTTTTGTAATGGCAAACTGTGTGAGGGGCCATGGCTTATGAAGCGTGGCAGTAAGGAGTGCCTGTCCTACCCCTCGAGGCCAGGGACTCACGACCCTCTCCCCGCAGACCTCAATAACAAGATGATGGACTTTGACACGTTCCTGCCCATGCTACAGCACATCTCCAAGAACAAGGACACAGGCACCTACGAGGACTTCGTGGAGGGGCTGCGGGTCTTTGACAAGGAGGGCAATGGCACAGTCATGGGTGCAGAGCTCCGCCACGTGCTGGCCACACTGGGTGAGGGCAGCTCCCTGACCCTGTCCCCATTCCCGCTTCTGGAGGCAGCCGGGATCCCGGGAGAAACCTTTCTAGGCTGGGATCTCGGCTGTGAAAGGGAGTAATGACTACAGTGCTTCACTGGCAGGCGACAGAAATGTCATTTAGGCAAGGAGCAAGAATGCTTATTAGTGCAGCTCACAGAACAGAAGGGACTGGGAGCAGCTCTGCGGCCAGGGCTGGTAGGGAGGCAGGACATCCAGAGGACCCACTGCAGCCCAGGGTTCAATTCCAGGGCACAGGATCCAAGTGGCCACATGGAGGGGCTGTGCAGAGCATGCTGATCACCCTGTAGTCCTGCACAGCTCCCGCCCCCACCCTCGTCATCAGGTGCCTTGCCCATGAGCCCCCCTCCTCCAAGCTTTCCCTGTAGCAAGCACTTACTGGGTGTCTACTGTGCTGATGTGTGTATGTGAACAACAGTTGGTGTTCCAGTGGTGGGGACAGCACAGTGCACAAAACAGAGACACAGAAGCACCTGACTTATTTGGGAGCAGGTACCTCTGGTTCTGAACATAACTCCTCCCCAGAGTCCCCCTCTCCACCCTACAGGGCCTTCCTCTGGCCTCAAAGGGAAGCCTCCAGGAGACTACCTCAGGGAAGTGGGGGCCTGGTCTCTTCTGGAGGAGGGAGCCTTGGCCAGCCTAGCAGGGACATATACCAGTAGACATGGGTGATTTGAACACCAAGGTGGCGCTGTTGTGGACAGAGCCCAGGCTTGGAGCAGACACCTGGCGTCCCCCAGGCTGAGCCTGTCTTGGCTTGTCACCAGTTCTCCTTGCCTTGGACATGGGAGTGATGGCCGGGCCTTGTGGGCAACGAGGTGACGGTACTGGGGAAACGGCAAGGCTTCCACCGCCACCCAGAGGGTCTCAGTGAGTTCCCTGCCTCATCACTCCTCATGGGACTGACTCGGTCTCCCACCCCTACCAGGTGAGAGGCTGACAGAGGACGAGGTGGAGAAGCTGATGGCCGGGCAGGAGGACTCCAACGGCTGCATCAACTACGAAGGTAGCCAAGCAGGGACAGGAGCTCGGGGGAGGGGGCGGATGAAACCGCAAGCCCCCACCCAGCGCTTCCCCAGTGTGGAGCCTCTGCCACTCATTCTCCCCTTCTTTCCAGCCTTTGTGAAACACATCATGGCCAGCTGAGCGTCGCAGCCAGGTGGGACCCTGTCCCTCCAACCCTCACTAATCCCAGCCCTGTTGTCCCCTCTGCTTTTCAAGTCCCCTGTATCTACCACCTGCAGCTCTCAGCTGACATCTCGCTGTCTTGGTTGGCCCTTCCTCTGTTATCTGTGGTTGTCTGTGCTCTCAGGGAGCCCAGAGAGGACCATGCTGGGGACATTCATCTCCCATTCATGACACTGAGCCAGGGACCTGAAGCGGTGGGAAGGAGAGGAGCATTTGGAGACTCCTGCACAAGTCTCAGACCTCTCTTCATGGCTGTCATCTCTGTCATCTCTCCTCCGACGGGCTGTGGCTATGTGACTGCCTCTCTGTCCCCACCCCGTGGGCCTCATGAATAAATGGCTTCCTCCTTTCTTTATTTCTCCCTTTCTTTCTCATTGCTTAAGCTCTCATTCCACATCCAGCAATCAGGGATCCATGGGTTGGTGGCCAACAGCCACCTGGGTCGTGAGTAGGGAGACTGAGGCCCAGGGCAGGGAATGGACTTGCCTGAGTCAGGTGTGGAGACTGAGGCACGCCTGCCTCCAGTGTGGCTCCCAGTCAGAGGCTGAGGCCTTGCTGTGGCCGTATCCGGAGTCCTCCAGCGGATTTCTCAGTCTGGGCTTCTCAGCAGAAGGCGAGTGTGCAGTCTCTGCAAGGTCAGGTGGCGTAGGCATCCTGCCCCTTTCTTCCCACCCTGCTCTGGACGAGGACCTACCCCCGGGGCCTTGGAGTCCTTGAGATCCTTGAGAGTGAAGGGGTGGCTTCTTACAGGTTTGATGGAAGGAAGAGCAGAGGGGCTGTGGGGACTTAGAGGCAGAGTGGAAGAGATCAAGATCTTAAAGTGGTGAGCAGGCTGCACAGGCCAGGAGACCCCAGGAGGTCACGGCAGTCCCATCAGGGGGGAGTTCCACAGCCTCATGAAGCATACGTGTCTGCTCATGATGGGGGTGTGTCGGTGTGTGAGAGTGTGTTTGAAAGTATGTATAGCTCATCCTGCCTGAGGGCCATGTTGATCTGTGTGTGGAGTCTACGAGTGTGTGTGTGTCAGATGTGTGTGTATGCAAAGGGTTTTTTACATCTTCCTCTCATACACTCAGAAGTTATTGAACACCTACTGTGTGCCAGGCTCTGTTCTAGGTACTGGGGACATGGCAGTGGAGAAAGCAGAAACAATCTCTGCTCTCGTGGGGCTCATGCAGCCATCAGACGTGACAAACGATCCAGCTACTGTTGCCAGCTGCCGTTGAGTCAGCCCAGCTCACGGCAAGCTCATGCACAAGGGATGGGACTCTTGAAATCTGGAGTCATCACTGGCTGATCTTTGGAAGCAGATCACGGGGCCACGGGGCCCTTCTCCATGGCCTGTCACAGTCTGGGAGCTCTGGTGACGCCTGTTCATCACCATAAAACCCCAAACCAAGCCCACTGATATCGAGCCGCTTCCGGCTCGTAGTAATCCTACAGACAGAGTAGAACTGCCCCATGGTTTCCAAGGAGCACCTGTTGGATTTGAACAGTTGACCCTCTGGTTAGCAGCTGTAACACTTCACCATTATGCCACCAGGGGTTCTGTTCATCACCATGGCAACATGCAAACCTCCAGTGACAGACAGGTTTCCCTTGTGGAAATGTGTCCGAATAGTAATAAGGGCTAAGGAGGAACTAGAAATAGGAAAGGGGATGTCGAGTGTGTGTGTGTGTGTGTGTGCATGTAAGTGTGCATTTGAGTGTGCAAGGGTGTGTGTGAGTTGGGAGGCAACTGTCAGGTTAGGGAGGTCAGTTACTATCCGATAAGGTAGCAGTTGTATTGACTTGAGGGAAAGGCAAGAGGGGTGTCTTAGGTGGGTTTTCCTGACAGTTGACCTGAGTGCAGATCAAATAGGCTTCCTCAGAGGTGCTTCCAAGGAGCGTGAGAGAGGAAACGGGACTGGAGTCAGGGAAGGGAAAGACACCCTCATGCGTGGGGCTGAGGACAATGGAGCTCAGTCTCCTGGGAACCTTCAGGGAATGGTAGAGTGGTCCCCACTGAGGGACAGGGACATCAGGGTACTTATCTACTAACTTCCACTTGTCTCTGGTTGGGGCAGGGCCCCATGGGCAAGCTAGGACATTCCCGTAGAACACTCACTGTCTGCTCCAGGGAGCCACATGGTTACTCAAGGGATGATGTCTCATCAGAGAGATCAAAGGCCTTGTGACAGGAGCAGAGAGTGTGATGGGGATGTGACAGGACATGAAGTCAGAGTAGTGATAGAGTAGGCCCTGGGAAGGGCCTTGGCTTGCACTCCAGGGGGATGTTCTATGAGCATCACTGGCTGTTGCGTGGAGAACAGATGGGGAGGCAGAGCAGAAGCAAGAAGATCAGATAGGAAGCTTTAGTGGGGACTCAGGACCAAACTCAGGTTTGTCCCAACCTGCTGGCAGTTGCACTGAAGAAAAGTGGTAGAAGTCTGGATCATTTTTGAAAACACCCTTGGCAACCTCTCTAGCATCTCTTGGGGCTTTCTGGTTTCTTTCCTTATTTAAGCTCAGTCTTTTCCAGCCCCAGATCTGGTTCAGGTGGCAAGAGGGGCTGTAGTCTGCCCTGTTATGGGTCTCCCACCAAAGCACCTCAGGGGTGTAGCATCTGGCTGGCTGGTGGAACAGGGAACAGAGGTGTCCACAACCTTGCTGTGATGGCCTTGGCCAATAGGAACATTTCCATGTGCATGCCAGGTGTTACCTTGCTGGGCTCTGGCCAGGCTTCTTGGCTAATTGATGGGATGTATCAGGGCCACCCTTTAACCCTGAATAGTCTTCACATCCCCAAATCCTCCTGGGTAGGGACCTGTCTGACATGGCCAATATGCTACTAGGCAACTTCTAGCTTCTACCTACCCTGTCCACTTCTCCCTTGAATGCCCAAACCAGGAGTTTGGGGTAGAAGTGGGGAGACACATGGGATTGGATGGTCCCAGAATTTTCTTTTTGGGGACACTCACCCTGGGTTGGAGTCCTGCATGCAGGAATTGCACATGCCTTCAGTCATCTCTAGGTGAGAAATGGCCCTGCCTCCGAGTTCACGTGTCCTAGGCCCCAGGGGACGTGTGTCCCATCCTCCCTGGAATGCCTGTCCTTCCTCTAGTGTCTGTGACCCCAGCTCACTCCCAAGCATGACCCCCATTTTGCAGACTCCCCAGTTTCCCCATTTGACTTGGCTTGGTGGTGGAAACAAGCACCCCACCTCCCTTCATGACATTCTGCAGCCCCCACTGTACCAGTCTCTCTGGGTGGACAGGGAGGAGATGGGTTGGGGGTGGCTGGTAGGGGCTGTTGAGTCCAGGTGGGCCCTGCTGGGTGCTTTGGACCCTCTTGATGCAGCTTAGCTCTGCTTAGAAGAGAGCTCTGTCCCAGCCACAGCCATGTTGTCACTCTGGGGCCACTTACCTGTTACAAGTGGCTGTACTGACCATCTGTGGTTTGTTATTCCTGGGCTGGATCACTAGCCGTGGGTGAAGGAGTCTCCTCACTCAGCATCCTCTCACCTGCCCCGGCTAGGGGTGTGTGTGTGTGTGACAGTTCTCTGTGTGTTTGTGTGTTTGTCTTTGTGACTACGTGTGCTCATGCTTGTGTGCATGTTGTATCAGTACTGTTAGTGCCCAGGTGTGTATGTGTTAGCGTCTGTATCTGGGTGTCCATATGTGGAGCTGTACACATGTACCTGTGTATATGTGTGCTTGTTTGTCTGTGGCTCTGCACATGTGTATTTACCTGTGTGTGCATGTGTGTGAGTGTCTGTTTGCATGCATGCCTCAGTGAGGACGTGCTGGGGGTCTCTGCTGAGTCAGCCTTGGGACTGGGTGGGCAGCATTGCCAGCCAGGCTGTGGCCTCCCCACAGTTGCTTAAACACTGGTCCCAGCTCCCTCCTCAACCAGTGTGGTCCAGCCTGTGGCCCTGTGGCCAGTGGAAATGGATGGAAGTGGCATGGGGCTTGCCCTTTGGGCAGCATGATCCCCTTCAAGGCTCAATGCCAGGTCATGTACCTTGTGAACTTGGGTCTGATTTGGTCTCTCTCCCCTATACTTCACTCCCCTATCCGGCCTGTAACCCAAACTTCAAGGTCTCTCTAAGGCAGTGGGAATATCCACTTCTCCAGTCCCGGCTAAGTGGAACCAAAAGGTCAGTGGGATGGCTGGGGGGCTGGGGGGTGAGCAGCAGACATCAGCCTTAGGACCCCAGACGGGGACCTACAGTGCCTGCCCCAGACTGGAGAGCCCCAACTCGGAAAGTCCGAGGACATTGTGGGGAAAAAATGTTCTGACAGACTCCCAGAACCCAAAATTTGCTCCTTCAGGGCAGAGGTTCAGAATTTGAAGCTACCATCCACAGGGTAGAGAACTGTGGGAGCAGGGCCTGTGATGGGCCCCAAAGAAGCTGTGTCTCCTGTGTTCTAATGTCCCTGTGGCTCCTGACAGCCCGCCAAACTCTATGTCTTTTCCCCTAGACACCATCCCTGGGGACCATCACCAGGACACAGGTCAGGTGGTACTGAGGGGAACCCAGGAAGGCCAAACACTCAGGTTGAGGTAAATAAAGTCAGGCAGGGCCTTGAAGAAGTCCAGCAGAGGAGGAAAATTTTACCAGGCCACAGGGAGGAAAGAAACCAACCAAGGGTGTGAAAAATTGGTCTACGAGGCTCAGAGCACTCAGAGCGGCAGTGGGCTGACAGGGAGCCAACAAGGACCTTAAGAGAAATTAGGCGGTGGAGTAAAATCAGGCAACGTGGTGTGTGAAATCAGGGGGACGGGCAAAAGGAACTGGACATGCGCACGACAGGCAGCCCTCATGTGTGTAATGGGGTGTTAGGGGTGCCAGGCTCTAGTCCTCTCCCCCTGCTGTTGGTTCTAAGGCCTCGGGATGTGGTGAGGGTTTTGAGGCGGGGGTAAGGCTGGGCCAGCTCCCACCTTGGGGAGTGCCGACCCACTCCCCTCAGGGAATAGCAGGAAAACTCCAGACTTTGAACTCAGTCACTGGGCACAGAAGTGGCTTCCTGGGGCTCTCCCAAGCCCCTTCCAGCCAGCCCCAGGCCAGCCCTCACCCAGGTTAGGGGGCTCTTTGTCCCCGCCCTCGCCAAAGCCACACAATCTTGGTTTTGCCCAAACGCTGACAGAGCACAACTGGAATGCGGAGTGTGTGAATGTGTGTGCCTGAGGCTCCCCTGCCCCAGCCGCCGCAGGCCTCCTTCAGGCCTCCATAGCCAGGGCCCAGGGCCCCTCAGAGAGAGAAGGGCCTAGAAAGTTAGAACCCTAACTTTCCCGCCTGACCTCTCCCTGACTCCTGTTCTCTGGACTATGGGTATGTCACATGTCCATGAGGGCCTTGGTTAGAAGGGGGCCGTTGTTGAGAATGGGTGCATCACAGCTAGCGGGAATAAGGTGTAGCAACTGGACGAGGCTGGGAGTCCGGAGTTGGTGGGGGACAGTTGGAAAGCTCAGCTCTTGGCCAACTTCCTGATTTTTAGCTTTAGTCTAGAACCTTCTTTTCCCTGCCACTCCTGTGTCTCTGTCTCCCTTCCCCTCAGCATCTCACCGCCTCTCCCCACTCTTGGTCTCCTTCCCTCCCTCACATGGTGGGCTTGAAGCCCCTTAAAGGTGTTCTAGAATGACCTCTGTAGCTTCTGAGCCAACCGACAGAGGTAGTGAGCACCTTGTTTTGAGGCGTGTGCAAGCAGGAGGCACCAGTCCCAGTCAGGAAGGCTGCAGATGGTGCAGGCTGGGTGCACTTGGGTGTCCCAACTCCCAGCACTCCACCTGTGAGAACAGCTAAGAAGAGATTCACGAGTGGAAAAATAATGTCCACTTTCTGTGCTTCCCAAGAAGCTCTGTTTACACATCTTGGAGGCCTGTCTTTCTTCCCATCAAGTCCTGCCTATTTTTTGTTTTTGCCTTGAGAATATCCTTTCGTTTACAAAACAACGGTGATGGTAGCTGGTAGCTGCTGTTTTCCTGATCACTACTTAGCAAAAGAAGACTTTACAAGTCAGTTTGCTAAGGTTTGAGGGCTTTTTACCCACCCACTGCCATTGGGTTGATTTTGACTCATAGTGTCCCTATAAGATAGAGTGGAACTGTCTCACAGTGTTTCCAAGGAGCTTCTGGAGGATTTGAACTACTGACCTAGTGGTTAACAGATAAAGCACTTAACCACTACATCACCAGGATTTCTGGGCTTTTCTGGATGCAATTGCTGTCTCCCCAGATCCGTGGAGGGACACCCTGGAATGGAATATACTCTTTTCAGGCCCAAGGCTTAGCTGAATTAGCACAGTCATTTATTCATCCATTCATGTCATTTTCAGTGACTGCTCGTCTGTGATGACTAAGAGAGACCTAGCCCTGCTGGATGGGAAGGGGTGGAGAGTGCAGACGAACCCCAGTGACAGCAGTGCAGAGGCAGGGAGGTGGACTGGAGGTGGGGGGTGTTTCAAGGATGTAGAGGTGGCTCAACTCCCTCTGATGGAACATCTGGAATCCTGAGATTCTGAATGTTTCTAGCCCCCAGTGCTCAACCCACACCTGTCCCCACCTGAGGCTGCTGCGGGGGTGGGGAAGCTGGTGGCAGTGACCTCTCATTCCTAACTACAGCACAGGGGTGGCATGGTGGCGGTCCATGGCAGGAAGACAGCTCTTCTGTGGTTTCCCACTGGAAAGAGGAGGACAGGGGGCTCAGGGCTGAGGGGCGCATGGAGGTGGTGGGAGCCAGCTACATCCCAGGGACTTCAGGGTTTCCCTCTGCATGGCCAGGCATGGGGGAGGGGCCCTGGGCCTGGAGTCTCCGTCAGGGTAACTGTCTTCATTAATGCTGCTGTAAAAGAAATACCACAAGGGGATTGTTTCAACAAGGAGAAATTTATTTCCTCGTAGTAAAGTGGGCTAAAAGCCCAAACTGAGGCTATCACCTCTGTCTGGGGAAAGGCTTTTTCTCTTTGTGTGAGCCTTCTCATCTATCTTCCCCTGAGTTAGGCACCCCTCTGCACAGGGACCCTGGGTCCAAAGGAGATGCTATGCTCCCAGGACTGCTTTCTTGGTACGAGGTCCCCACCTCTCTGCTTGCTTCCCTTTCATCTCTTGTAATATAAAAGGTGGTACAGGCCACACCCCAGGGAAACTCCCTTTACACTGGATCAGCGCTGTTAACTTTGCTAAAGGTGGTACAATCCCATCCTAATCCTCTTGACTATAAAGTTTCAATCACAAACTTGAGAACAACTACACAATACTGGGAATCGTGGTCCAGCCAAATGGATACACACATTTGAAAAAATTAAATTTTTATTGTGATTAAGTGAAAACTTACAACCCAAGCCAATCTGCCATATAAAACCCGGAGCACTCACCTCTCTGCGGCTCTATCTGCTCTCCTCACCTTGTGACAGCACACTCTTCTTTCCACTCTTTACTTCCAGTATCCACTCAGCCAACACTTGTCGTCTCCTCTTCACCCTCTCCCCTCAGCTTGCTGGCTTTTAAGACCCCAGGCACCACTCACCAATATGGGCTGCAGAACACTCTCCTAGAAAAACACTAACTATTCCAATTGACCTCGATGTCCCCTGAAAACATGGCCCCCAGACCTCTGTCCCTGCTACTCTGTCCTTTGAAATGTTGAGTTGAATTGAGAAAACATTTTAGCTTATGGTGTAGTCCAGTTATGCTGACCTGCCTTCCACTGCAGGCTGTCACTCCCTTCGCCTAACCAAATTCCTACTGGCTATCTAATCTATGAAAGACCCTCTCCCTCCCTCCCACACTTGTAGGCACCAGAGTCTTTTCTTCTGGATACGTGTATTTTTTGAGGGGGATATAACTCAACTCAAGGCAGTGGCACACCCAAATCTCAGTCTTAGGCTGAGGCAGCTCCATTCCTGGAGTGGGGGCCTCCCTGAGGACTAGTTCGTGGCTGTTTCCTCTCTCAGGAAGTCCATCACAGACGGTGCTGCCTTGTAGAAAAGGGTTCCTGGGGTAGTTCTGGAGAGGACTGCTGGAGGTGGAGGCTGTTCCTAGGCCCCAGGCTTACTGGGGATGGTGACAACCCTGCAGGCTGCATTACGGGGCAACTTCTACCCTCCTGGGCACTTTAGGATCCTGCTGGTAAGCCCTATGCCCTGTATGATTGTGTCTAGCTATAGGATTAGTTGGGCGAGATGGTCACAGGGCATGAGGAGTGACCTCCTGACTCAGCCCCCAGCGCTCCCAGGCTACCTACCACACTTGGGCTCCTGCGTGTTTTCTCAGGTATCAGAGATCCTCACCCAGGTGTAGTGGAGACTCTGACCCCTACAGGCCACCCTATACCCATAACTCTCCTAGTAGAGCCATGGTCAGCTCCCAGTTTGCCCATCAGTCACAATGATGACACATCTATTGGGCTCCTAGCACTTTGCCAGGTTCCAGGACCCTGCAGTGAACCTAAGGGGAAAAAAAGCCCTGGCCAGTCCTGCTCTGGGTTAGGCCTAGCCCCCAGTCCTCCTGTCCTAACGTCCTTGCGTTCAAGCCTGTCCAGCTGCCCTTGGGTGGGTGAGAGGGACCCCTGATCCTGTCCACCTGGAGTCAGTAAGGTGCTCTCCAGTCCCAGACTCTGACCTAAAAGTTGATACACAAAGGGGCCTCTGAAATCTGAGTCCATTTTTTCTCCAGGGCAAGAGTCTGACCAAGCTACTGTTTGAATGCCTCCAGCAACAGGGAGCTCACCTCCTATCAGGGCAGCTTAGCAGGAAGGAGATTCAGCTCTCTGACGTGGCGGACATCTCTTCAGGGCATCTCCAGTTGTCCAGCCTGGACGCGCAGAACTGCTCCTTCCCTCGGCCAGCCCACAGTGGTCCACCAGCTGACCCAACCCTGCTACTTATTAGGTTGAGCTTCTGCTGCAGGGTGGGACTTGTCCTCCATAACACTGCCCTGGTGGGGGCTCAGCTCGCCAGGCCCTAAACAGGGCAGAGGTCCCTGCATGGCAGAAACCATTCACACTCAATTACTAATCAAAAGGTTGGCAGTGCGAGCCCACCAGAGGTGTCGAGGAAGAAAAGACCTGGTGATCTGCGTCTGTAACGACTGCTACCAAGAAAACCGTTAGGAGCTCAGCTCTGCTCTAACACAGAGACACCATGACTTGGAATGGACTCCACAGCAATGGGTTACTTTTTTGGAGCAGGGCGGGGACCTCAAGCCTTGTTCTAACACCTGCTGCAGGAGGGCAGTGGCGAGTGCGGTTTCCTCGGCCTCGACCATCAGGGAGGCATCTGGGCAGCAAGCTGCAGGCACTGGGGCCACCGAGGGGCTGACTGACTCTCTGTTACTGAGGGACCCCTGAAGGGGTGTGTGTGTGTGTGTGTGTGTGTGTGTGTGTGTGTATGCACGCATGTGTGCGTGTGAAGGGGGCGGGCCAGAAGGGTGACTAAACACAGGGAAGTCAATGTCATAGGTGGGCAAGTGGGGACTCAGGGGGATCAGGCTGGGGCTGAGGAGAAGTCCAGGCGCAAACCCTGAAGGTTGCCCTGGGGCTCTCTGCCACCCATCTCTGGGGCTCAGTTCCATTTCTGTGCTGAACCGGAGGTGGAGGAGCTGCAGGTGCCCTGAGCCCTTCTGGAGGTTCCCTTCTAGGCTCTGATCTTCAGGCCAGGAGAGGGCTGGGGAAGGCAACAGCTGCTTTGAAATGTGGGGAATAATACAGCAAGGAATGTCTGAGCTCAGGGGAAAAAATCACCCCCCCAAACCCCCCTTCCTGTGGGCTCCGCACCCACCCGGGTGTAATGAATTAAGTCCGGGGAGGCATGTTTCATTTGGGCGTGTGGGCTGGGGGAAGCAAGAAGGGCCCTAATGAGAAACAGGGGCCTGCTGGAACCTCTGGGAGGGTTCCGGACACCTGGCTCGACCCTTACATGGGTCCCTCACTTCCCAAGGGCTTCCTCTTAAGCTCTCTCCTTTGTCTCCTTTGAGGGACTAGTAGTGCTGCTCAACCCTTAGGCTGAACTTTGACCCCACTGGCCCCCAAAGGTCAGAAAAAGCATCTAGTGTGGCTGACTCTGAAGGAAGACTCACTCATTCTCATCTTTCTGCAGCACTTAGTGGGTACCGACCAGGTACAGGCACTCTTCCAGGCTGGGAGAACAGCTGTGCATAAGCTAGACAAACTGCTCTGTAATCAGGGGCCCCAGGACTGTGTGAGGTGAAGGTCCAGGGAGGACAGCCTGACTGGCTTCCCCTGGGCCTGCGGCATTGTGGGAGAGAGGAGGTACTGGCCAGGCCTTTGAGGTCCCAGATGCTGGGCAGAGGGTAATACTGCCCTCGTTTGACACATGAGGGTGCAGGGGTTTGGCTGAGCTGGGTGGCATCTGGCTCTGGCCTTTCTTGACTCCTCCCCTCCCCCTGCACCTCCTCCCCCTCGCCCCCCGCTCGTTGGCCCTGAGGACCCAGGTACACCTTCCTCAGGGAACCTTTGTTGATCTCCAGGACCTACCAAGGGGAAACGGGAAAGGAAGAGTTGAGAGGGCAAAATGGAGCCAGTTTTTCAACCTCAAAAGCCAACAAGGCAGGAGAGAGTCTGAGAGCTGGGATTCGGGGGAGAGGGCCCCAGCCAGCCAGCGGTGATGCTGTCCGCCATTGGCTCCTCTGTGAGGGGTGATGGGGACAAAGCTGCCCCCTGCTGCAGTGTTTGAACCGGAGTCTTGCCTATCACCCTTCGAGGAGGAAGACCCTCAGAGAAGGAAGCCTCTGGGCTCTAGGATCCCTATGGCTTCCAGCCTCTGGAGAACTCTGTTCCCTTCTCGGCCCATCCCTGCCCAATGGGGTCCACCTTCCCTTCCACTGCTTTGTCCCAGCCCCAGCTCAGCCTTCCCTGTCATCCCTGGGGCTTGGACATGCCCTTGCCTAACTCTGTCCCTCCGGTCCATGGGAACCTGAATTTCCCTCAGAGGACACCTCCCTCCACTTCTCGCACTCCCTTCTCCAGTAAACCTAGTGTCTCTCCAACAAGGCCCACATTCCTGGGTCTTGAGGTTCCCTGTCACTTCTCTGCCTGGTGGGCCTCCACTCATCCCCCCCAAGACTGTGCTTTCTAAAAATCTACCTATTCCCACAGGTCCCAGGGAGCCATGGGAAACTGAGTCACTGAGTGGTCGGCAGAATAGGCAAGTGCACAGCAAGGGGGCTGCAGAGCGCCTGAAAGAGTGGGGGCGATCCTGGGGCTCCCCAAGGAGCCTGGCCTCCCAGACTGCGGCTGGGGCAAGTCTCCCACTTTATTTTTAAGATGTCTGAGTCAGCACTTGGAACTCCTTGAAATATTCTCCCCCAGCATCCCTCTCTCCCCCATCTACTTTAATTAAAACCATTGTTTTTCAAGCACATGTTAATTAAAAAGCAAACTTGTTTTGCTAAGTAATTTGGAAGCTCTGGTTATGCAAACCAGAGTCATCCAGTTAAAAAACTTCCTCGCCCAGCTTGCCCCAGTGTCTTGGGAGCCGTGGGACAACGGTGGCCGGCCTGAGGGCACTTGTCTTTAGGACTCCGTCTCCCTCAGCAAGCCCCGCCCCGGCAATCCGCACCGCCTGCCCAACGCCCACCCCCCTCCTGCGTTGAGACCCTGGAGGAGGTGGCGAGGAAAAGTGAGGGACTCCTGTGCCCCGGCCTCCAGGCAGTGTCTTTATCTTAGGGCCATGAATCAGTTGTGGGGTGAGAGGAGGGAGCCAGGGACGTGACCACTCTTGCGCCCGGGCAGGAAGCCTGGTACGTGCTGGGTAGTCAGAGTCGCCTTCCCGAGATCCCAGAGCAACTGGGGCTACAGCTCCCCAGAGCTGGGGTGGTAGAGCCTTGAGTTGAGGATGCAGGGTGCTCTGGATTCTCAGAGAGACCCCTAGCTCTTCACTCTGTGCCTGGTGATGCCCATTTCCCTACCCTGGCTCCTGGTCGCTGGAGTCTTGGGATTCTGAGGCTGTACGTGCTCTGAGCAGTACTCGGGGCCATTTGGGGAAGAAGGGGGCGCTAAGTCTCAGGGTTCAGGGGCTTTGAGTGCCTCCTGCTCCCAGCTCCTGAAGAGGGCGGTGGTGGATCTGACAGAGAGTCCACTCCAAGCCAATGCCACCACCTGCGACCTGAATTTTCCTCGCGTGTGTCTGTGTATGCCTCTGCATGTGTCTGAATCTAGGTGCGTGTCTGTGTCTTTCTACATGTGTCACTGTTAGCCAGGATGCTGATGTAAAGGGAGTCCTGTGGGGGAGGGTGGGAGGTGGACAGAGACCAGGAAGAGAGTGTGCATGCCGGGAGGTGGGTGGGGGGAGGGGGGAGGGTAGGGTGACACTGGGCCCAGGTGTTGATCCTGGCGCTGAGGGGCGGTGGGCCTGCCCAGAGCTTCTGCGTGCGCAGGGCGACACAGCTCCAGAACGGGGGAGCCCCAGTCTCAGCCTTCGGACTTGGCCAGCCGTCCCCGTTGTCTCTGACTTGGCCTTTTTCTGCGAAGGGGGCTTGTGATCCGGGGAGCACGTGGGGGGTAGGACGTGTGCAATTTATCGCATGCACAGTAATCGCCCCACGGTGACAGTAATCGCCACAGCACACAGTGACAGAGAGCGACACATGCTGGCCACCGGCTCAGCCCTCACTCGGCGACGCGCCAGTGACACACACACTCCTGCCTCTCCCGCTCACACCCACATCCCGGGAGGAGTCGCTCTGCCCGCCGCGCTCCCCCGGGCCGGGCCCTCGGCGCGCGGCGCTTCTGTGTTCCGTTCCCCTCACAGGAGGGGGAAACCGCAGTGGGGCGGGCCGGGATGAGCTCACCCGCAGCCCGCCAGGCCTCCCCGAGCCTAACTCGCTCCAGATGCCGGGCTGCGGGGCAGGCACGGCCCGCTGGCGCCCTCTGCAGGGGGCTCGGCGGGCTTCCTGGAGGTGGAGGTCTGGAGGCTCCGAGGTGGAAGATGTCTGTCCACCTGGAGAAGAGTGGCCTCACACTCTGCCTGGTTTCTCTTAGGCTGTGCCCATCGCATGAATTCCATTCCTGGGACCAGCAGCCATGGAAGCTGCCCTGCTCGCCCCCTGTGGTTTTCAGGTGACATTCCACAGCTGCACCCCTCTTGGCTCGACGTCCACGTGCCATGTGTGACCCTCCTATCCCCGAGCTAAGGGCTTGCTCCCAACACAGGCCGCCCTTGCTGAAGCTGCCCAGGCTAGCCCGACCCTCCGCCGCCCGTACGCAGCCCAAGCCTCAGCTCCGTGGCCCTGGCACAGCCCTGCCCACTCTTGTTCTTCTTGGAACAAACACCCCAGTTTCTACTGGGAAAGCAGCAGGGGCCTGGCCACCGTCTGTTTTTAATAAGGAGCTGGTATTTCCCCGAAATCGCCGTCCGCTGCTGACCTCACGGGGATGACGGCTGGCGGTGGGCCAGGGGGCGGCAGCCAGCTCTTGTGCGGGGCCCCTGACACCGGCCCTGGCAGAGAAGTGGGCGAGGGAGGGAGAGTTCTGGTTTCTGGTTCAGCTTGCTGCTGGCTCGTTTGAAAATCTATCCATTCATCCCTCTACTGTGTTCTGTACTCTGGGTCTGGGAGGCAACTTCCCAGATCTGCTGCCTTGTCTAGGGCCCTAGGTTCAAGCTCCACTCCCCTGAAGCTCACACCTCTTGTTTAATTTCAGGCCTCTTATTTCCTGCTGTCCGATGAGGCTGCAGTGGGGGTGGGGGGTGGGGGACCAGCACTGGGAGAACAGATGGACCCGGAACAAGTCATTTCCAAAGGGCAAGGAAAAGGAGGTCTTGGAAGCTGAGGGGTCTGCTGAGACCCTCAGCCTCCCAGGGCAGGGGCAGGGTCTGGTAGGTAGGGGAAGGGCTTGGGGGACTGTGGTGTGCGGGTGTGGGAAGGTTGGGGTGACCTATGTAGTGTTCTGATACAACGACAGTGCTGACTGTAGGTTGTCAGCAGGTGGGGGAGCCTGTGGGCACCCAGAGGCTGCCTGGCTGTCAGGGAACAAGTTCCAGGGAAGGGCCAGGTGAACTGAAGGACAGTTAATCAGGCAGAGGCGCTGGGAGCCAACAGACGGTGGGAACAGAACCAAGAAGCGGAATGAGGCAGTGGTCCCAAGGCCTCTTAGGGAGAGTGGGGCACCTGAGCTGGCAGGGAGCTCAGGGGACCGTCAGAGCAGGTCTAGAAGTCCAATTTCTAAGCTTCTATCCTGTAACCAAGACTCAGGAGCACCAAGAGAAGCAGAGGAGGGCTGCAGGGTCAGGAGGAAGGCTGGAGACCAGGAGCCACAGACAGAGACAGGGAGACGGCAGAGGAGGAGCAGCAGGCAGGGGGCAGATCTGGTGGCTGGAAGAGTTTGGTCATCCGCCTGGTGCCTGCACTTCCCGATACTTAGAGCCCTGCCTGACGGTAACAGCAGCAAAAGCTGAAGGATGACTAATACGGATGGAGCACTCGGTGTGCGCCAGGCACTGAGCCCTTACAGGTATCAACGATTTCCATGGTCACTACGGTTCTGCTCAGTCATTCTCTCAACATATTTATATAGTGCTTCCTGTGTACCATGCTCCAGCTGTCAACAGGGCAGACAAAAGCCCCACTCAGGTTAAGTTTACATTATGGAGGGGAAGACATGCTGAAAACATGCGGAGAACACACAGTACACTGGATTGTGTAAAGAGCTGCAGAAAAATCCCAACAGAGGAGTTCATTCTGACTCACAGAGACTTATGGGACAGAGGAGAACTTCTCCATAGGGTTTCTGAACAGCAGCTGGTGATTGGGACCACTCTCCAGCACTGCATTGACTTTGATTTTATCCTCTCAAAAAAATGCCATTCTCACCATTGTTATTGCTGAGCGCCCTTGACCCAGTTCCAACTGACAGCTACAACCAAAGGAGACACTGCCCCATCCTGTGCTATCTTCTTATTGAGGGTGGGTCTTTCCTCTTTTTCCCCGACCCTGTACTTTACCAAACATAATGTCCTTCTCTAAGGACTAGTAAGTGAGACAAAGTCTCCCCATCCTCGTTTCTAAGAGGCATTCTGGCTGTACTTCTTTTAAGACAGATTTGTTAGTTCTTCTGGCAGTTCATGGTATATTCAACATTCTTCACCAGCATCATAATTCAAAAGCCTCACTTCAGGCTTTCTCACTCATTCTCTAGCTTTCACATGCGTATCAGGTGATTGAAAACATCTTGGCTTGGGTCGGGGCACCTTACTCCTCAAAGTGACGACTTTGCTTTTCAACACTTTAAAGAAGTCTTCTGCAGTAGATTTGCCTCATGCAGTATGTCGCTTGATTTCTTGACTGCTGCTTCTGTGGATGTTGATTGTGAATCCAAATAAAATGAATCAAATGAGCTAAAATGGAGGTGTTGCCAGAGCTGATTCCTTCTGAAGACTCCAGAGGAGAACTTGTTCTCTTGATTTTTCTAGCTTCTGGAGGTCAACTGCATCCCTTGCCTTGTGTCTCCTTCTCTCTATCTTCAAAGCCAGTAATTCTGCATCTTTCTAACTCTTCTTCTGTAGTCACATCTCTCTCTGGTCACACCTGGTAGGCTTCTCTGCTTTTAAGGACTTGTGTGATTGGACGGGGCCACCCGGCTAATCCAGAACACTCTCTGCATCTCAAGGCCTTAATCATATCTGTAAAGTCTTTTTTGCCACATAAAGTAACATACCCAGATATTTTCGGGATAGAATGTGGATATCTTTGGGTAATCACTATTTTGCCCATCACTGTAGATATCTTGTTGTAGCTCATTCAGGTCTTTTCTAGGGTTTTCTTCTTGCAAACCACAGGGCTGTGAACCTAGGTGTATTCGCCTCTGCAGAGCCCTAAGAGAAGCTTGCTTTAGGGCCCACATCTCTGGGAGGACGTGCTAGATTGACAGGTTTAACATTTTGATTGACGTGGCTGAATGTCCTCCGGAAAACCTTCATTGCTCTTCTGTTACCTTTGGAAACCCTGGTGGCATAGTGGTTAAGTGCTGTGGCTGCCAACCAAAAGATCAGCAGTTCAAATCTGCCAGGCACTCCTTGGAAACTCTATGGGGTAGTTCTACTCTGTCCTATAGGGTTGCTATGTGTCGGCATCGACTTGACGGCAGTGAGTTTGATTTGTTTTTTTGTCTTCTATTAGCTTTAGGGCTTGAATATCTTTGTTGTTTATTTTTATCTTTTCCTTGATCCTCACACCTGATCCTCACACCTCTGTGTACCTGTAGTCTAAAGTTTTGCTCTAGACTACACACCAAAAAATCAAACCCAAACCTGTTGCCATCTAGTGTATTCCAATTCATGGCAACCCTATAGGACAGAGCAGAACTGTCTAGAACCGTAGACAGAGTAGAACCACAGAGCTTCAAAGGAGCACCTGGTGGATTTGAGTTGCTGACCTTTTGCTTAGCAGCTGTAGGTCTAACTACTGCGCCACCAGCATTTCCAGAACACGCATCTTGCCATTTAATTCTAAGTAATTCAGAATCAGAGCAGATTCCTGACTTTGTGGTCTTCACTGCTTAACACGCATGAACCTGTTATTGGTCAGTTATGGACTTGGTCCTACCCTGGGACGTTCCCCTAGAATGCCCAGAAACCCATCTCCACCCAAGGCACCAGTGGTCTACTTCTGTTTGGCCAGAGGGACAAGAGCTGCAAACTCAAAGAGCCACAGGGGCCCACCAGCACTGGGGAAAATTGGAGTCAGCAGTTAGAGCAAAATAGTGCCACATGGTAACCACTGCTTGGGCCAGGGGCTGGGGAGAACTGGGGAGTGGTGGTGAATTGCTCACAACTGTAGCCTAGGGTCAGTGTCTATGTTTGCAAAATAAGATAAAAATCCCAGTTTTTGTGAAAAATTTCCTTGGCTTCCCATGTGGACAGTGAATCCAACACTGGTTACCTGTACTGTGTGACCCAACAAGACTGTCTATCTGAAGCCATACTCTACCTACAGACTGCCCGCCAGCAGACCCTGACTCAATCTGGCTCCTTGCAGGGTGTTCCCCTCCCCGCATATGCAACGCGGACCCCTTCGGAGGACACTGGCAGGCCCACAAGGCAGCAGGCATCATGCCAGACACATTATAGATGATCTGCCTTGATTACCCAAAGGAAACAGAGGAAGGAGGAAGAAGGAGCTTCCTGAAGACAATTCTAGTTGAGGAGTGGAGCAGGAGTTGGGTGAGACTAGAACATGAAAGTCACAAAGCTAACTGCAGCGGCAGGGGCAGGACTAGGCCTGGGGCCAGGATATTCCTCTTACGTTTTTTGAGGATGGCTGGTGCAATTGGTACAGGCAGGTGCCTTGGGTGAGAGCAGGACTCAGCAGATGCAGAAACTCCTCAGCTTCTCACCACAGAGCCAGCCAGATGTCTGGAATCACTCTAGAGAAGAAGGTAGTGAATGCTGTCGCCAGGCCTACCAGTTGGGGCAGTCCCTGCTACCATTGGCTACAGGAGCAAGGCCTCCTCAGGCTCCCTGAAGAACTCCACCGCCCTCTCTTTGTCCTCCTAGACCCAGGCTGTGGTCCAGCTTGTTGATTCTACCTTCCTAGGGTTTCTTCCTCCCACTAACTCATCACCATTGAGTCGATGCCGACTAAAGGATAGAATAGAATAAAATAGAATAGAATGGAATAGAATGAAATAGAATGGAATAGAATGGAATAGAATAGAACTGCCCTGTAAGGCTTTCAAGGCTGTGAGCTTTACAGAAGCAGATGGCCACATCCTTCTCTTGCAGAATGGCCAGAGGGTTCAGACCAGCTGGGCACCTAGCGACTGCTACCAGGGCTCCTTCCTCCTCTCACTAGACCCTTTCAAAACACCCTAATGGACTTCCTAACACCAGTCTGCAATCTTCTCTCTCATCTTGCACCCGGCACTGATGCCATGTTCCTTTAAACATTCAAAAGGTAATACAGGTGCACCAGCAGCCTGGTTGTGCAGTGGTTAACTCAGAGGGTGGTGGGCTGAACCCACACAGCACTCCTCTGGAGAGAGATGTGGCAGTCTGAGTCTGTGAATATTATAGCCTTGGGAGCCGTATGGAGCCAATCTCACTCTGTCCTTCTGAGTGGGAATCGGCAATAGGGTTTTTTATTTCTCAGCAGTGCATACAGTACATGGTCTCCATCCTGTCCATCTTCCCAGCCACCCACTTCTCTGGCCTGGTGGATACTAACTTCACCTGGATAGAGAAACAGCTGGTTATATGTCTTCTTTCCTCCCAGCTTTTCTGGACAGACGGTAGCACACCCAGCGTACTGCTTTCCGCCTTGTTTCTAGACTTAACGTATCTTGACGTTCCCTCTATGCCAATTTTTTTTAAACTTCCTTTTTTCTTTTAAACATGATATTGAATACATTATCTTAGTTTATCACAGTTTGGTAGACATCCCCTATAAATTCTGTGCCTGGTGCTTTTTGCTTTCTTTGGACAGGGGAGAGTAGCTGTTTGCTAATCTATTTACTGGAAACCCTGGTGACATAGTGGTTAGGTGCTATGGCTGCTAACCAGAAGGCTGACAGTTCAAATCCACTAGGCGTTCCTTGGAGACTCTATGGGGTGATTCTACCCCTACTTTGTCTATAGGGTTGCTATGAATTGGAATCAAAAGGACAGCAGTAGGTTAAGGTTAATTGGTTTGCTTCTTTCACGACATTTAATCTATTTAGATCTCTCTTTTTTGGAGTCCAGTTTGGTAAAGCATCATCTCAGGAAACTATCCATTTATCTAGGTTTTGGAATTTGTTCGCCCAGTGTTGAACAAAGTAGTCTATGATTTTTAAAGTGTCTCTTCTGTAAGTATGATTATTTTTTTCCATCATTTCTTATTTATATGCTGTGCTCTTTTTCTTCAGCACATTAACTAACAGCTCTTCCATTTTATTGCCGTGTGTTCCAGCAATCAGCTCATGCATTTATTTATTATTTCTACTGTTTCTCTTTTTAAAAATTTATTAATTTCCAGTTTTAGCTTTATTAATCTTTTCCAGCTGCATTCCTCAGATTTATTTCATTGTCCTATTTTCTAACTTCTTGAATTAGATACTTAACTCACTCAGCTGTATTTTTCTTTGTATTCCAGGAAAGTGTTTAAGATTCTAATTCTTTTTCTCTTCTGAGTACAACTTGTCTCTCGTAGATTCTGCTGTGTTGTAACATATCTTTACAATATGTTAAATAGGTATTATAAAATTATGGTTTTGATTTACTCTGACTTGAGAATTCTTTAAGAAAGAATGCAAAAATTTTCAGGTGATAAGTTCTTTTTATTTTCTGGTTTTGTTATTCATTGCTAGTTTTATGACCTTGTGGTCAGAGATTTTTGCTGTGCTGTTTCTATTCCACGAATCTATTATTTTCCTTGTGGCCTGATATGTGGTTGATTCCTCTCAGAGTTTCATGGGTACACAACAATAAGTGCCATCATTTTGGGCCTAGAGTTTAATGTATAATAGTTAGATTTCACCTCCTGATCGTAAATTATTACTGAGAGCAACTCTTCAGACAGGAGTGGATTGGACTCGGGGATACAGAATGACTATATCGTGTGTGCACTTTATGGTTCTGTGCATCTGTAGGATGTCATCCTACTGGCCTCTTACTAGAGGGGAGTGGAGAGGGTGGAGAGGATGGAACAGAAGATTGTTAAGAGGTTATGACATGTATAGAATAGAAAAGAGGAGTGTGCTGTCACCAGGCAAGGAGAACAGAGGGAGCTGCAGATAGGCGGACATGCAAATTTAAGTTGGGTTGTATGCTTTCACGTGATCACAATTAAAAAAAAAATTAGACTTCACTTATTAATTGTCATATAGGCATTTTACATATCCTCATTTTTGGGTGTGTGTGTGTGTGTGTAGTTTTTATTGTGTACAGTCAAGTTAATTCCAATTCCTAGTGACCCTATAGGACAGAGCAGAACTGCCTCTTTGGCTTTCCTAGGGTGTAATCTTTAGGGGAGCAGATCACTAGGTCTTTTCCCCAAGAAGCCACTGGTGGGTTTGAACCGCCAGTCTTTTAGTTAGCAGCCAAGGGCTTACCCATTTGTGCCACTGACGCTCTCTCTCTAGGTATGTGTTAGTCAAACAGTGCTGCTGGAAAAGAAATACCACAAGTAGATGGCTTTAAAAAGAGAAACTATTTTATCACAGTCCGGTAGGATAAAAGTCTAAATTCAGGGTGTCAGCTCCAGGAGAAGGCTTTTTCTCCTGGCTCTGAAGGAAGGTCTTTGTCATCAATCTTTCCCTGGACTGGAAGCTTCTGAGGCACAGAGACCCTGGTCCTTTCCAAGGGACACACTCAGCTCTTGGCACAGCTTCCTGTTGGTGTGAGGTCCCCAAATTTCTCTGCGGGCTTCTGTCTTTTATAGCTCAAGAGATTGCCTTAAGGCACAAAACAGGCCCATAGATTGAGTCCTGCCCTACTAACATAGCCTCTCCCACCCTCCCTCACTGACATCACAGAGGCAAGATTTACAGCATACAGCAACATCACACAGCACCAGGAATCAGGACCCAGCCGAACCACCACACACATTTTGGGGGGAATGTAATTCCATCTGTGACTACATATGTATGTATATTTGAACTATCTGATCTGATTGCATCCCAGTACAACAACAGAAAATGTCTCCTAAGGACAATGACAGTTTCCTGCACAGGGAAAATATCATCATCACACTAAAACAATTTTAACATAGATTTAATAACAGTATGCAGTCCATAATCAAATGTTTCCAGTCAGGTCCTCTGTAACATATTTTTTGGTGAAAATACATACACAGCAAAACATATACCCATTCCAAAATTTCTGCATGTACAATTGAGTGACACTGGTTACTTTCTTCACTGTTGTGTTTTTGTTCTTTCTACTCAAATTATTTCATTCTCCTTCATTTAGACTCACTACTCCTAAACTTCTCATCTGTATTTTAGAGTTACTGTCATCAGTCTTATCTCCTATAGATAATTCTGCAAAATAGTACAATGTTCAAGGTGAATATTTTTTGCAATTGAACTACACTGTTTTTTGATTTGAAAATGACCTCGGGGGATAGTTTGACTCAAGGTTTGAAGATTATCTCAGGGCAAGAGTTTCAAAGATTCGTCCAGTCTTCATGGGTCCAGTAAGTCTGGATGCTATAAAAATTTGAATTTCTTCTTTTTTAAAAAAAAAAAAAAATCAGAATACATCTATTGAGTCCTTGATCAAAATTCATCCATTTAGCAATTCATCTAAATAGATCAATTGCTAGCTGGGCAATGTTAGTTGGGTACCATCCAGTTCTCCCAATCTCATGCAAAGGAGGCAGTATTATATGGAGACAATCACATCTGCTGGCCAGTTTCTTCTTTGATTCCTCCTTCTGTTGCTATTGTTTCAGGTGAACAGTGACCAACTGTTATAGCTTGGATGGCCCAGGTGTTACTTACCAGATTAGGAGAACTAGGTTGAAAAGAAAGTCTAAAAAATATTAGATTAATTGACTATGTTATCCCAAGAAACCATAACCCTAAATCTTTGAACCAAGAAAACGACTCCTATGAGGTGATTGTACTTACTTGAGTAATGTCAGGAAACTCTTGTGGCACAGTGGTTAAGTGTTATGTCTGCTAACTAAAGGTCAATGATTTGAATCTGCAGATACTCCTTGGAAACTCTATGGAGCAGTTCTACTCTGTCCTATAGGGTTGCTATGAATTGGAATCAATTTGATGGCAGTGGGTTTGGGAGTGGGCAAGTAGTATCAACAGCTGCACTTCCTTTTATGTTTTGTTGTTCTTGAGGCTTCTGCAGAATTTTATGTAACACAATATTTACCACTTTGCCCTTTATCTGATACACTGCTTAGGGTCATCAGTTACTTTAGCTAAGTTGTGTAACACTTGCCCTTAGCTGCTGTCAATGTTCGCATCACCAGAGACAAAACCTCACTATCCTTTATAGTTTTTGTATTGACCCAAGATCCAGTTAAGTTTTGTGCTCTGAATTTGATTGTCGCATCTCCTTAGGCTCCTTGAAAACTGTTCTTCCCAGATACTATTTTTAAATTTTTGTGTCTGATATTTTCAAGGATCTCAAGCCAGTTGTTGTACAGAATATCCAATAATCTGAATTGTTCTATTTGTTTCCTGGCAATTAAAACAAGAAAAATAAACCCAAACCCACTGCTCTTGAATTGATTCCAACTCATAGTGACCCTATAGGTCACTATGGACAGAGTAGAACTGCTCCATACAGTTTCCAAGTAGCACCTGGTGGATTCAAACTGCCAGTCTTTTGATTAGCACCCATAGCTCTTAACCACTGCACCACCAGGGTTTCCTCCAGGTGAAACACTTTTGGGAGGAATTTGGGATAAGTAAAGTTGCTGATGTTGAGTTTGGTCACTTAGTTAAAGCAATGGTTATAAGGGAAAATTTCTTCTTTGTAATTAATAAGAAATTTAGGGAGAGTTGCTGTGAGAGTCTGTGAATATCCTACTTTTCAAAAGCCTTTCATCCAGTGATTTGAGCAACTTTTTAGTTATTTTTCTTCACTGCTGTAGAACTGAGAAAAGTGAGCTAATGACTTCTATTACTAGTGCATTTCTATTTCCATAGTTTTTGCTTTATGTAGGATATTAGAACATAAAAAACCAAAACCAAACCCGGTGCTGTCGAGTCAACACTGCCAACTCATAGTGACCCTACAGGACAGAGTAGCAATGCCCTGTTGAGTTTCCAGGAAGTGTCTGGCAAATTTAGCACAGACATAGCACTTAACCCTCATGCCACCAGGGTTTCCTATTTGAACATAGATAACCATAAATATGTTTGTCTTAATTGTGATTTCCACACTTTATAATTAAAGCCTATGTAAAAGCTTTTTATTAGCCCAGAAATCAATGAAATTGGAAAGTGGAAATTAACAGAAAATTAACGAAATCAAAAGTTGGCTCTTTGCAAAGATGGATAAAATCAACAAGCCTCTAGCCTGACTAAGAAAAAAAGAGAAGATATAAATGACTATTAGAAAAGAAAGAGGGGCCATCACAACTGATTCCATGGGATTAAAGAATTGTTAAAACAAACAAACAAAAAAACCAATTCTCTGCCCACAGACTTGATAACTTAGATGAAATGGAACAATTCCTTGAATCTACCAAAACTCGAACAAGAAGAAATAGGTAATCTGCATAGGCCTGCATCTGTTCAAGAAGTTCAACCAACACTTTAATAACCTTCCAGAACAGAAAGCACAGGTCCAAATGATTTCACTGGTGAATTTCACCACATATTTAAAGAATAATTAATACCAATCACTCTCTTCCAAAAAGCAGAATAGGGAGCACTGTGATTATTAAAGTATTCCTTCTATAGTCTTTATGAGTTTTGAAGTATTTCTTACATAGGTATGATTACTTTTCTTTCATTATTTTTATGTGTCTCATGCTTTCTCTCTTTCTATTGAATCTACTAACTAGTGATTTATCCATTTTATTGCTTTGGTTTCAAGCCATCAGCTTATGCATTTAGTTACCACTTCTACTGTTTCTCTGAGGTAAACTTCACCCTGATACTGAAACTAGACAAACATGTTACAAGGAAAGAACACAGATGGAAAAATCCTCAGTTATTTACAAATCGAATACAACAGTGTATAAAAAGAATTACACACTACAATCTAGTGGAATTTAGCTTAGGAAAGCAAAGCTTGATCAGCATTCACAGATCATTTAGTGTAGTTCATCATATCAACAGGGTAAAGAAGAAATATCATGTGATATATCAATAGAAAAAAACTGTTGTCCAAATTCAACGCCCACTCATGATGGCAAACTCTCAGCAAACTAGGAATAGAGGTGATCATCCTCAACTTGATAACGGGCAGTTACAAAAAAACTTACAACTAGCATCATACTTAATGGTGAGAAATTAGATGCCTCTCTCCTAAAACCAGGAATGAGACAGAATGTCTCCTCTTACCGCTCCTATTCAGCATCATACTAAAAATCCTAGGTAGTGCACCTATATAGTAAAGGAAATAAAAGGGACACAGATTTGGAAAGGAGGAAACACAACTGCTGTTGTTGGCAGACGAGATGACAGTTCATGTAGAAAATCCCACAGGGCTGGCAAAAGTACCTCTGGAACCAATCAGTGATGGCAACGAGGTTCTGGAAAGCAACAGGATACAAAGTTGGTATACGAAGCTCAATTGCTTTCCTGTACACTAGCAATGAACAGCTGGAATTTGAAATAAAAAACACAATACTATTTACATTAGTAGCAAAAGAGAGAGAGAGAGAGAGAAACAAAACAATAAGAGCAAAAATGGTAAAAACTTTACAACACTATTATTGTCTATTTTACATACCAATCTCTTATTTGACTGAAAGGTGACATCCAGGAGTGCCTTCTGATCCAGGGTAAGATGGTGTCTTAGGGTGACAATCTTTGGGGTTCCTCCAGTCTCTGAGCATTCCAGTAAGTCTGGTCTGTTTATGAATGTGAGGTTATTCTATGTTTTTCTCCCATTTTAACGGGCACCTACTATTGTGTTTCTGGTCAAGCTGGCCTCTGCTTTCTTATTTGTTCTTGGTAGTACAAGGGGCCTTGATGGCAGAATGGCTAAGCACTTGACAGCTGATCAAAAGTTTGGCAGTTTAAATCCTCCAGCCGCTGCCTGGAAACCCATGGGACTGTTCTACTCTGACCTACATCACTGAATTGGAATCAACTAAATGCCAGTGGGTTTGGGTTTGGGTTCCTTGCTGGTATGCAATGATGATTTTGTTTTTATTTTTTCTGGTATCTTTGTTTTAGATATGTTTCTTGTGTACATATTGTTGAGTTTTTCTTTGTGATTTAACCTGCATTTTTATCTACTAGTGTGCAGGTTTGGAATATTTACACGTATGTTATGGCAGATAGTTTTAGTCTTTGTGCTGCCACTATTTTATTATGCTTTCTGTTTCTATAGTTTGAAAACAGTTGTACTACATGCTTTGTTTGGGATATGTATGTTTTCTGATAATCTGGAAGGTTTGTGTTCTTGTTTCAGTGATTTTCTTTTTAATTATAATTTTATATAATACCTTCAATTCTATTTCTTTAGGTAATACATGTTTGCTCTTTACTTAAAAATGATAAAACTGGCATATTTTCTCTGCCTCCTTTCTTTCTGCCACCATTCAATCAATATTAGTTGATTGCATTATCTGTGTTGGCCTTTGTACCACTAAATGTAGTACAAATACTAAAAATATTAAATATAGTATTAAAAAAAAACACAAGACTTCCATTACTTAATTTATAGCACTAAGTGATATCTTTGGCACCTCTTCTCAAACATAAAAGCAGAGGCAATCAGTACACTTGGACATCCCTCCAGACCTTGCTAATTATCCATTTCTACATTTTTAGGTTTATAATATTTGCCTCCTCTTCTGTAGCTGATGGGTGGATTCCAGTATTGTGGTTAAATAGCTACTACAGGATAAAGCTCTTGGTGAAGAATGTTGAATGTATGATGGACTGCCAAAAGAACCAACAGATCTGTTCTGGAAGAAGTACAACTAGAGTGCTCCGTGGAAGCAAAGATGGCAAGACTGCATCTTACATACTTTGGACATGTTATCAGGAAGGATCAGTCCCTGGAGAAGGATATAATGTTTGCTAGAGTGGAGGGTCAATGAAAAACAGAAAGACCCTCAATGAGATGGATTGACACAGTGGCTGCAACAATGGGCTTAAGCATAAAAACGTTTATGGACACTGTGCAAGACTAGGCAGTGCGTTTTGTTCTGTTGTTGATAGGATTGCTGTGAGTCGGAACCGACTTGACAGCATCTAACAACAACAACAGGATAGAACCAGGATCTGAGCTGAGTTACGGCTGATTCTACCTCCCAAACTCTTAACTATTACGTTATGTCATGATGCCAAGTGTGTGCTATTTTAGTAGCACAAAGATCAACACCTAGATAACACAATTAACTGAGTTGATTAAATGGTGGAAGAAAGAAAAAAGCAGGAAGAGAAAATAGACTTGTTTCATTGGTTTTAAATTAAGGAGTTAACAGATATTATCCTGTTTGTTAAAGAAATAGAGGATTAAAGATACTGTAGAAAGTTACAATGAGAGAGGAAACTACTGGAACAAAAAGACAAATCTTCCAAATTATCAGAAAACACACACATACACACCCCCAAGCAAAACCTATAGTAAAAATGTTTTCTAAACTAAAGAAACAGAAAGTATAACAAAATAGTGGTGGAATTAAGACCAAAAGTATCTGTCAGATAACATGGGTAAAAATTTGCATGCTACTAGAAAAAATTTTCCAAGTTAAAGCACAAAGAAAAACTTGGTGATATGTTGTATACATTTGAACTACTGCATCAGTGCAGACCTCCTAAGCTGCAGACTTCACGGGCATGATAGAGGGAGAAAGAGATCAGATGACCTGGGATTGTTCATTGATGATCTTGCCCTGCATCTCTTCTTTTAAAAAATGTTTTTTTATATAAAATATTTCAAACATAAGCAAAAGTACAGAAATTAAAATTATCAACGCCACTCAGATTTCAAATACAAAAAACAAAATTATCTTTATTTCAGCTAGCTCCCACTGTGTAACAAACTACATTGGCTTAAACCAATGACAAGGTGAATTGGCTTACTAGTCTCAATTTGTTTGGGGCTCGGTGGGAATATCTTGTGTCTCTCCACTTAACAACAGCTGTGTCATCTCAAAGGTTGGGCCTGGATTTCTGTGGTGGCTCGTTTACTCACATGGATGGTGCTTGATGCTGCTATTGGCTGGGACCCTCCTGGAGTTGTATCTGGAACATCCACATGTGGTTTGTACCCCTGACTTCCTGGAAGCATGATGGTTGGGGACCAAGGAAGAGCTATGTGGAAGCTGTACCACCTTTTATGACTAGTCTTGCCTTGGAAGTCATGCAGTGACACTCCCGCTGCATTCATTAGCTGGAAGCAAGTCATTAAGGTCATCACATATTAAAAACAAAACAAAATGAACTTACTGCCATTGAGTTGATTCAGTCTCAGTGACCTGATAGGACAGTGTAGAATTACCTTATACAGCTTCTAAGGCTGTAAATCCTTATGCTAGCAAGCTGATGCATTGCTCTCCCATGAAGTGGTTGGTTGTTCAAACCACTCACCTTTGCTAATGGATCTGTGCACGGCTTGGGAAATGTATTTAAGTTGCTCCCTTTTATTGATCTGATTGTTTCTGAATGGGTGCGGTCTAGTACATGTGCACACTGTTCTGAATCCCTAGGGGTGAGTGTCTCTTAGGCTGGGTTCTCTAGAGAAGCAAAACCAGTAAAGCATATAAGTATATACATATAGAGAGAGATTTGTATCAAGGAAATGGTTGACATAGTTGTGGAGGCTGTAATATTCCTGGTCTGGGGGTCAGGTAAAAGGCTTCTCCTGATTCTCAGAACTGCAGATTGGCAGGCTTAAGGCCAGGGCTTTCACTCACAGGCTGTGAAGATCAAAAATGGAAGAATCCCAAGATCAGCAGGCAGGACCACAGGTGAACTGCTAGCTCAGGTCCCAAGAACCAGAGGTCATATGAACAGGAGCCAGCTTCTGGATCCAAAATGAGCAAAAGTCCCCCAGTGAACTTCTGCCCACACTCAGTGCAGGCAATATGCTGGAGGAAACTCTCCTTCAATGGCCTGGCTGCTCACAGCAGATTCCATCATGGAGGGGATCACTGTCAAATCTTAACAGGGACTTGATCCCAACATTATGATTATGCCACAAACACGGAGAATCATGGTCCAGTGAGCTGATACACAGCCTTAACCAGAGCAATGAATGTGGCCTCGGGAGGGCTCTTCTGAGCTTTTTCCTTATTTTTTTCTGTTAAACTTCTGAGTGATCTGCTGTTTTACGCTTTTTGCTGTTAGTATCATGAGCCCTTTCTTGTTTCCTAGCATGATCTCCATTGTTTCTGAGATACCTGTAGGCATGAACTTCTTTACCTTCTGTTCCAAGTAAAGGCAGTTAGTTACCTGAGTCAGAGCAGCAGAGTGTTCTACCCATGTGTCCTGCCTGTATCGTCCTGGAAGAATGTCTGTGTCACTGTGCCAGAGCTGGGGAAGAAGACAGCAGTCTGTGTCTCCTGCAATGATGTCCTTGTCCTCTGAGTGGGCTTTAGGGGAGGGTGGTAGTCATTGATTTTCTCACTTGTCTCTGCCACTGTCAAGTCTCTGTCTTACAAGTGAGTTGGAGTTGGATCAGTTGATGCCAAGCTGATGCTGTGTCCAGGGTAGGGCTGCTGACCTAGGAGTAGGAGAAAAGAGAGGGAGAGAGCTCAACCTTTTTGGTCATGCCTTACGGAATAACGCCGCTGCAGATGGACCTTGAGAGAAGGAGAGACACTAGCAGCCTGCCTCTCCCACTGGACTGGCAACTGTGGGGAGCTCTCTTTGGCCATACTTGTCCAGAGGATACTCCATAATAGGGAGCAGAGTACAAGGGACGGGGGCAGGTGTGGCTCAAACTGCAGACTCTTGCTGTTCTTACTGAGATTTAGTAGATTTCCCTGAGTATGTGTTTCTCAAAAAAAAATTTTTTTGGCATGCCCTTAGGGCAATTTTGGAAACCCTGGTGGTGTAGTGGTTAAGTCCTGTGGCTGCTCACCAAATGGTTGGCAGTTTGAATCTGTGAGGTGCTCCTTGGAAACTCTGTGGGGCAGTTCTGTCTTGTCTTATAGGGTAGCCATGAGTTGGAATTGACTTGACAGCAGTGGGGCTTTTTTTAAAGGACAATTTCCAGAGATTTTAAATAATCGTTTATAAAAAAAAAAAAATTTTTTACCAGTTACATAGTTATTTCTCTAGAGGAATGGTCAATCAAGTTCCTCACACATTTTGGAAGTCCAAATTCAAAGTTTATTTTTAATTTTCAAATGTTTGGCAACCTTAGATATCTTTTTGTTATGGTTTAATGTTGTTATGGCCTGAGGACATATTTTGTATAGTTTCAATTCTTCTGAATTTGTTGAGGTTTTTTAAAAATGTTCCATAATATTCTCTTTTTTGGAGTTTGTAAAATGTACGCTTGAAAAGAATGTGTGTTCTGCTGTCGGTGGGGTAAAATGTTGTATAAATATCATTTCATTAATAATGTTTTGTAGGTCTTATTGTACACTTGCTGGCTTTTTGTTTGTTCTATCAGTTATTGAGAAGGACCTTAAACTCTAATTGTGGTTATGTCTTTTATGTCTTTTTCTACTTTTGATTTTCTCAGGTTTTGCTCCACATATTTTGAAGATCTAGTGTTACTAGTGGCATGTAGGTGGCTATACATTAAAGATTTTGTCTTTTTCTCTTTTTAATAATTGTTTTATATATATTTATATATTTTAATATATATTATACATATAAAACAACATCACATATATATAACAACATTTGCCAATTCAACATTTTGGGTGTACAGTTTAGTGACCTATATTACAGTAATCGTGTTGTGCAACCATCACCCATAATCATTTGCCAAATTTCCTATCACCGTAAACAAAAAGTGTATCCTAAACAGTGGGTTCCCCTTTCCACCTTGTTCCCACCCCGATAACCACTAATAAGCTTTGGCCCGTATGCATTTGCCCATTCTTGCTATTTCACATAAGCAAGATCATGCGATATTTGTCCTTTTGTGATTGACTTACTTCACCAAACCCAGTTGTCAAGGTAGAATTTTGTCTTCTTGATGAATCGGCCCCTTCATCATTCTGTAATGAAGGTCTCTGTTTATCCTTGCAGTACTCCTTTGCTCTGATGTTTACTTTACCTGACATTAATATAGTCACTTCAGCTTTCTTTTGATTAGTGCTTGTATTTGTGGTATAGTGAGTTTTTATTCTATGGCCCTTCTAGCCATGATCTTGTAACTCCCACAAAATGACTGAGGGAGCGGGACTGTGTAAATAAGTTTTGTGGAACCCCTGCAGGGACTGACCTATCTGCTACCGCAAATAAAGTGCGTGCAACACTTGCAGGGGTGGGACTCTACAAATAAAGTGCCCATGGCCCACTAAGGTCAGTTCTGCCATCCCATAAGGCTTCAAAAACTGCCAGTCCTAGATGTTGAGGGAGGACTTAGTCACCACCAAAAAGAAGAGCCATGTTCAGAGTGCCTCTTCTGGACCCAAGCTTTCTGGGCTGAGAAATTCCTAGACCAAGGAAACAGAGAGAGCTCTAACATTGGAATTAGCCCAAGACGGTGAGGAGGAGTGGCAAGCACGACAGAGTTCAGTGGTAGAGGAACAGCAGCCGCAGAACCAGGATGCTGGTATGAGAAAGGTAGTAAGCTTCCGGAACCACAGAGTGAGGCAGCTACAGTGAACGTGTCACCCATGGAGTGCCTTTGGGCAGGAGGATTGCTGATGAAGTTGGGGTGCCTTGGGGCACTTGTCAGGGCAGCTGAAGGGGCTTGCTTATTCACAGAGTGAGAGAGCCGAGGGTCCTTGGGCAGGAAGCTTCCTGCCATAGTGAAGTACCTCTAGGTGCTTATTGTAGAGCTCAAGAGCCAGCAACACTTGCAGAGCAGGGCAGAGGCCAGGCCTGAGGAAAGCCGGATGGCAGAGGCCTGTCTGCAAGCATAGCTGAGGAGAAGCTGTCCCGACTGAAGAACTGTATACTGAGTCTTTCCTGTTACTTCCAAGTTGATTGTGATCCTGAATTCTGTAGTGTTATTTCCCTAGTAAATCCTATTATCATGAATATGGTCTGTGAGTTCTGTGTGGCCATTGCAACAAATTATTGAACACAGCTGAGTAAAGAGTGCCGTGAGAAGGGCAGTTGGTGTCAGAATAGGTAAGACAGTTGGAAAGTGGATTAATGTCTGAACTCTGGCTCATAGGAACCAGCCTTGGGCTGACAATGATGTGGATTCTCTTCTCTCCTCTTGAAGTTAGATGAGGTTTGGTGCCACCACTTTACAGGACTATATATGATATACATATATATATATATATATGTATGTATATACATATATGCATTCTTTTTGCTATAACCTGTTTATTCCTTCATATTTATGGTGGGCCTATTACCAGACCTCGCTTTTTTAATCCAATTCGACTATCTCTGTCTTTTAAGTCACATGTTTAGAACATTTACATTTAATGTAACTATTGACATGGGTTAGATTAAAATCTACTATCTTAAGAGTTAGTTTTCTATTTGTTTCAGCTCTTGTTTCTCTGTTTCTTCTTTCTTTTAGATTACTGGAGTATTTTTATAGTTTTATTTTATCTTCACTACTGTCATATGGAAATCTTGGTAGTGTAGTGGTTAAGTGCTATGTCTGCCAACCATACAGTCAGCAGTTCTAATCTGCCAGACACTCCTTGGAAACTCTATGGAGCAGTTCAACCCTGTCCTATAGGGTAGACATGAGTTGGCATTGACTTGACGGCACTGGGTTTGGCTTTTTGGTTTTACTGGCTTATATACAGTTATTTAAAATATTTTTGATGGATGTTCTTGAGCATATGGATAGCCAAGCCAAGCCAAGTGCCATCAAGTTGGATCCGACTCATGGCGACGGATAGATGTCTAATTAATTGTCATCTTCTTTCAAATAATATTATGCGCTTCTTAGGTAGTAGAAAGACAAATCCTGTAGTATTATTTCACCTCCTCCCTCCTATCCTGTATTAGTTTCTTGTGGTTGTCTATGAAGGAGCCCTGGTTGTACAATGGTTAAGCACTTGGCTGCTAACTGAAAGGTTGGTTGGCAGTTGAACCAGCCAGCGGCTCTGCAGTAGAGACATGGTAACCTACTCCTGTAAAGATTAGAGTCTAGAAAGCCCTATGAGTCAATTCTACTTTGTCACGTGGGGTTGCTATGAGTTGAAATCGACTCAACAGCACTAACAATAATAACAATACTATCTATACTATGGTAAAGTCATTTCAGTGACAACTATTGCTACCCAAAATTAAGAGGCAAGATCTCCATTCCCACACAAATTTACAGTGGATATGTTTTCTGAGCTAAACTACAGTCCCAAAAGCATTTTTTTGGACCTCACTGCAAGTGCAAAGGAAATTTAACTGTGTCACTGAGAAGCTTCCTCATAAATTTCAATGGAAGTGATTAATTTGCTATGTAGTGATGTGCTTAAAGGCAAATATCAAGAGAAGAATCTAACATAATTTTACAAATGCCCTCCAAGTAAAGAACATGTTCAATTAATGCTTTGTGCTCATGGATCAATACCAGTACTTGGCAACACTTTTCTGTATAAAAAGAAATTTTTAAAGATGATAGACGTATTACCACACATCACCATTAACAGATCAAAATTTGCAATTAATTTGACAACTGAGAACGCTAAATTTGAACCCCAGTTAAATGAAAAAAGAATGCCAGTTTTTCGTTAAAACGACAGTATAAAAAAACAACAACAACACCCAAACCCATTGCCATTGAGTTGATCCTGATTCGTAGTGATCCCACAGGGCAGTGCAGAACTGGCCCAAATGGTTTCCAAGGCTACAAATATTCACAGAAGCAGACCGCCGCATCCTTCTCTTGCAGAATGGTGTGTCCAACCTGCTCATCTTTCCGTCAGCAGCTGAGTGCTTAACTACTGTGCCACCAGGGCTCCTGTTCTTATTAGCAGGCATCTATTACAAAATATTGTACCCTATTAGTATTATTACTATATTTTGAATGTTATAAAAAATTGTGGAAAATTGGTTTTCTCTTGTTACATGAAAAACTTACATAACATTCTCTCTTTTACCTCACGGTCTGTAAATCCAAAAATACTTGCTATCTGACTCTCTACAAAAACACCTGTTGACCCTTGAACTACAGTCTTCAAATGGACTCATCACAGTCCCTTAAATTCCCAGTGTGGTACTCTTCGAGGTTTGTGTCATGGCTGAGTCGAGTTCTGTTGATCAATTTCTCTATTGACAACGTGCTTGTTCAATTACTTCTTTATTTTTGTTTCACTGTGTGTCTCATTTTTTGGTTGAAAGCTGCTCATCTTGTGAAGGAAGATAAAAAGTTAGGTGAACAATATTTATGCCCAGAAATGGGCATGTTTTTCTTTTAAGGGAATCATTCCAACACTTTTGTCAGGTTTTGTTGTTACGACCACCCTCGATATACAACAGGCTTCAAAATCTTCTAGTGTTACCTTTTGCTGACACCAGTGGTTGGTTTTCTGGGCAGTTTTTCTCAGTATCTGCTCCATCCACTGCTTAAGGTCTTTTCTTTGTGTGTATACCTCAGAGAAGCTGTCTCTCCACATCTTTACCCTTCTTCCAGTAGGACCCTGATGCTGCTTGTCTTTCGATGGCAGCCTGGTAGTGTTGGGAAGAGGTGGAGTATTTTTATTGTTCTTGTTCAGCCACCATTTTAGACAGGTACTGTGTTTCTGGCTCTCAGGTACTGAGCCTCCTAGGTACTGAGCCTCCTCAGTGACTTTTCTCCTCTCTCAGCACAGAGGATCTCTAAAGGTCTGGACTAGGATAATTTCCTGCTTCTTCTTCAGGGATCCTTATGATTCAGAATTGACCAGACTATAGTGTTTTTTTTTTTCTTCAGGGATAGAGGTTATTTCATATTTCCTCCCTCCAACTGCAATATGTCTTCATTTGTGCCCTGCAAATTACAGAGTTTTTCTGCCCTTTCCCAAGTAGCGTGATGCTTTTTCTTTTTCTTTTTGAAGATAAATTAGAAGGGTTCAGGACAGGCTTAATGCTAGTCCCACTTCGGCTCCTGCTTACCTTCTCCAGGCCTGCTCTGTTGGTGAGACTTTCTCTGATATGTTGTCCTGCCCCCAGTCTTTCTCATGATGGAGATTTGTGAAGAAAGGTCTGTGAATTGGTATGAATTAGTCTTGTGTCTGCAGCTTCCAGACTTCTAAAGCATTGTACTAGCTCATACTCTGCCTTCCACTGTTCTTTACAAGACAAAAGGCTGCTGCAATGGATATTATCATAGAAATGAAGACTACACAGACTGTGGAGAGGGATGAGTATTTCTTACCACAGCTAAGAATTTAAAGAAAATGTCAATCTCAGATTTTAGTTTCTTAAATTAAAAGTTTATATGATTTCCCTAAAATAATTTTGCATTCCTTGAAACTGCAGAGTTGATGTAGGTGAAAATAAGGTATAATTTCTGAGTTTTTGAGGTTGCTGAATTACAACATATGTAAATAGAATTAACAGCTTCATCAGAACTCTTACATAAAAGTTAGAGGGTTGACTGGGAAAGAGTGAGACCTTAAAAATTTAAGTGAGGCACATTTGACTATATGGAGCACACCTTAACCTCAGCCACATTGAACCTCTCTGGCTAACAGAGACAGTGCCTCCTAAAAGTTGGTAAGGCTGGTCCTCTGTACCTTAAAGCCAAAAACCAAACCCATTGCTGCTGAGTTGATTCCAGTGCACGGTGACTCTGTAGGACACAGTGGAAGTGCCTCATGGGGTTTCCCAGGGTGTAGTCTCTGCAGAAGCAATCTGCCACATCTTTCTCAAGTGGAGTGGCTAGAGGGTTCAAACCAATGACTTTTTGATTACCAGCTGAGAGCTTGATGACTGCACCACCGGGGCCCCTTCCTGTCTGCCTTAGAGGCACAGTAATGACTTTATCTGAAGAAGTTACATGCCAATTCTCTAGCGGTACTGCTCTGAATTGGTCTTTGCAGCCTCTAGACTTAAATAACTAGAATTAGATCCAGCATGGTCTAGCAGGACAGGTTCAGAGTGGTAGCCAGAGGAAAAGGCTTCCTTCCAAGAAGCATTGCAAGATCCAGCTAATTTACTTGGAAGACTCCTGGGGAAGAGGTGTAAGAATGGAGTCTAAGGACTCCCAGATTTATCAAGAATACTTGTACCAGAAATTGTAATTCTGGATTCAGTGTTTTGGTTTAGGCAGAGGAGAATGAGTCTACCTGTTTACAGGGTTTTAAGCCTGAATTTAATGGTGACCAACACTAAATCAAGTCGGTATGCCAGAAATTCTTTCGTTTAATGTAGAGAAAGAAATCCGGAGTTAGGGAGGGGAGAATTTTGTAAAGGATTCCTGATATACGACCTATTCACCCATTTCTCTGACCTTTGAGAGAGCTTTAATACCCGTTTCTCCAAAATATTGGAAAATTGTTGAGCAACTCTGTAACGGCTGCCCGTTTGGGGCCATGGATAAAAGTGGGAATTATTGCAATTCAAAAGTCCCCTCCCTCAATTTCAACACAGACAATGAGGCCCAGAGAGGCAGTGGCCAATTGGAAGCACGTGGGCGACGGAGACAAAAGGATGAGCCTCCAGAACGGACGTCAGGGACACAGAACTATTAAGAATGGATCGCCAAAAGCCAAGTGTCGTCTGGTGGTGTCTAATATCTTTAGTCTACCACCCGAAAATCTAGATTTGGTGAAGGAAGCTGCCCAGACTTGGGCCAATTGGAAACCCTCGTGGCGTAGTGATTAAGTGTTATGATGGTTAACCAAAAGGCCAGCAGTTCAAATCCAACAGGTGCTCCTTGGAAACTCTCGGGGACAGTTGTATTCCTTCCTACTATAGGGTCACTATGAATCAGAATAACGGCAATGGCCTTTTTTTTTTCTCTTTGTAACCAGTTCCCAGACTGCCCATTCTTCCTGAGAAGGGGCAGGAGCATCAGAAAGCGTCTACCTGTTAAAGGTCAACCCTAAACTGAGATATCCCTGATCAACTTCTGATGGTTTCCTCAAAAATACCCTAACTCCACGGCCCTGGGCAGGACTCTGGCTGGACACAGCTTGGAGTGAGAAACCGAGTGAGACTGAGAGCGAACGATCACTCCTGGTCAAGCTGCCGAGTTCCTGGCGCCCAGATCCACGATTCCTGCTTTTCTGGAGGGTCTGACCCCTGACGACCCCGCGGGGCACCCCCTGGGCCGGCTGTCCCGCCGGAACCGAGCGCAGGGCCGGCAGCGGCCGCGAGGGGGCGCCAGGAGAAGGCCGGCGTCGCAGGCGGTGACCATGGCAACCCCACGCGGTCCTCGCGGCGGCGGCGGCGGCGCGCCCCGGGCTCTGCTGGCCCTGCTCCTGCTCCTTCAGCCCCGGCTCAGCGCGGCCCAGGCGGGCGCCGAGGGGACGCGGGTTAGGCCGGCGCTGCAGTCTTGGCCCTCTCTCCCCTCAGTAGGCGGCAGCCAGCCCTCGAGAGAGAGGCTGGAGAACCCTCCACCAGCCGGGGTTCCGCCGTCCGTCGAGGTCCCTGGATCCAGTGAGCTCTCCACTCAGGGTGACTTCCTGTGGAAATTCCTAAGAAGAGGGTTGAGGGGCTCAGAGAGGGACCCGGAGTTGCCTGGGCGTCTCGGGGTGGGGGAGAGGGGACCCAGGCCCAGCCCTCTGGGGTCTGAGTGCGACATGCTTCTGCGGGGGGCATCTTCCGGTACAAGGCCAGGGACATGTGCTCAGAGTCTAAGAGGACGTGGCTTCAGGCTGGACTGATTTGCGAGGTGGGGTGCTTTCCCTGGAAGCCCCGGGCTTAGGGCAGACTGGCCGTTTGCTAGAGTTCTCACATTTGTCACAGCAGGGTGTGGCCAGCGCCACGTGAAAATAGTGGGAGGCGAGACATCCAAAGAAGGGGAGTGGCCCTGGCAGGTGAGCCTGAGAATCCGTCACAGGCACGTCTGTGGAGGCTCGCTCATCTCGGAGGAGTGGGTGCTGACTGCCGCCCACTGTATTTTAAGGTGAGGTGTGGAGGCTGCCAGAGTTCTGGAGCCAGGCCTGTTCCCCAACACCCACTGAGCTCCACTGTCCTGGCACCCTGACAATGAAAAAAAGCAAAACCCCAAAAACCTGAAACAAAACAACCACCCAAAAGTGTACCCAATAAAAATGAGAGAGGCTCCATATAGGGAGTTTTTTTGTTTTTTGTTTTTTTAAACCAGGAGTGTTTAAGGGGGGAGGTGGTGGTGAGAAAGCTAATAATTCTGAGAGTGACCAAGGAGAGATCCTGGGAAGTAGGGTGGCAGGGAGAGTGCCAGGGAGGGTGGGGAGCATCGCTAATTAAGAAAAAAGCAAGATGTGTGCCCTAGGTCTCTCTGAGGGGGGTGTGTCCTGTCTTCCTCAGCCGTTACAGCTACACGGTCAAGATGGGGGATCTGAGCATCTTTGATGAAGTCAACAAAAGTGTGGTGGTCCCTGTTCAACACATAGTTGTCCATCCTGAGTTCATAGCAACAGGGAATGTTCAAAATGACATCGCCCTTCTCCGTCTCCTCTTCCCTGTGAATTTCACCTCAACCATCCTGCCTATCTGCATCCCAGAAGAGACATTCCAGGTGGCAGCTGGGACCAGGTGCTGGGTGACTGGATGGGGCCGACAAAATGAAAGCGGTAAGACTTGTCAGGCAGGGAGCAAGCTTGGGACAGGGGTAGACAGCCTTAGGACCCTAGGGCAGTCATGAAAGTTACAGAAAGGCAAACTGAGGTGGAATGACCCTGCAGATGGGTAAAGTGGCGGGGGCAGTTTAGCAGCAGGGTCATGGCTCCCTGGTTGGTTGGGTGACTCCAGAAACTATGCTGAGGTCTTTTGTGGCAATGCAAATGATGGTAGCCATTTAGGAAAGATGTGTGTTTGGGGACCTGGAGCTGCTCAGCCAGAAAGAAGGTTTGTAGAGGGGGGACTGTGCCTGACAGTGAGTCCCTAGGTGAGGCAAACTGCTAAGCACCAGCCTGTCAACAGAAACCTTCGTGGGTCAGGCCCACCTAGGCCACTGGGCAAAAAGGCCTGGCAACCCGCTTCCAAAAAGTCACAGCCTTAAAAATGCTGTGGGGCATGGTTCTGCTCTGCATCAACTTGCCATGAGTTGGAATTGACTCATTGGTAACTGGCTTGAGTTTTTTGTTTGTTTGTTTTGAGGGTTGTGGTGGTTTAGCAAACACGAAGTAATCCCATGGGTGTGGTTCTGCTGGCAGGATCACTGGACGTTAGGGACTCGGTGTCTCCAGCTTCCTTATCATCTGCTCATATGTCTCCAGTCCAAGTTTCAGGGTCTGTTTTTTTTTTTTTCCCAATCAGTGCCCTCACTTTAACTTCAGATACCTCCCAAGATCGGCAGCTGAGCTGGCGTTACAATTCTGCCACTCTAATAATAAACATCTGGGTTTGGGCTTTCGGCAGTATCAGTTCTGCTAGTACAGGTAATGAGGTTTTCTTTTAAAGCACAAGTGGAAGCTTTGAGTTCTCTTACACAGCATGAGGGCTTTGGAATCAAAGCCCTGAGCTCATCTCTTTCTTTTCGCTAGTTTGTCTAATGCAAGTAGGACCCGCCAACCAACTTCCTTATACTTCTCATCCTCACGTAATTTTGAAAAGTTCTCACACATGTTTTCACCTTGAGCATCACCTTTCACTAATATGTGATCTATTGGTAGTGTTATTTTGCGGATGCCTACTGCCACAGCCGCCCATGGACTAGCATGGCACTCTTTACTGGTAGGAGCAGGATTATCAACCATATTACTCTTAGCCAGACTCCAGAACCACTTGAAAACTTTCATTTTTACAATTTTGTTTCCCTAGACCCCACTCCCGGTACCAAATTGTCTTAGGCTGGGTTCTCTAGGGAAGCAAAACCAGTAACACGGATATGTACAGAGAAAGATTTATATATCAGGAAACAGCTCATGCAGTTGCAGAAGCTGAACGTCCCAAGTCCTGGCACAAGCCTCACGTGGCCACAGGAGCTAGTGAACCCAAGGTCAGCAGGTCAGAGACCACAGTTCTAGATCACCGGTTGTGTAGGTCGGCAGATCCCAAGCTGGAGGCAAGATGGAGCTGCAGAGGCTGGCGAACCCAGGATTGGCAGGTCAGGGAACAGGACTCTCAAGCGCTGTCTGTAAGTGTTGATGAATCCAACAGCTGCTAGTTCAAGTCCAGGAACCAGACACTGGAAGACAGCAGACTGGCAGTAGGTGGTGGAAGGCGGAGAGATGAGCTGAGGGGCGGGAAGCCACCACAGGCCCCGCCCTGCCAGTTGATGCAGCAGCCACACATGGAGTAGCCAAGTTGGCATAGTCCTGACCACCCCAGGGGTTATTTCTAGATTTCCTGGGGACCAAGTCAGACGGTGTCCAGTTCCCTTGGGAGTGAATTTCAGCTCACAGGGTGATGAACTGGCTGTCATTCAGGGCTGCCACCACCTGTGTGGGTGGGTGGGGAGCATACTGTCCCTGGGGGTGTAGGCAGAGGCAGAGGACCTGTTCGTGAAGCTGTTGGGCATGCTACCCCGGGGAGAGGCTAAATTCTGTATCTTTGGGGGTGCTACCAGTCCTAGAGTCTGTGATCTTGCTCTGAAAAGTAGAGATGCTTTACCGAGCCACAAGCCCCCCGTCACTATCGCTACTGCTGTTCAGAGCTACGGATGCTTAGCTGTGTCTCTGACTCTTCTGACCTGTCTTCTCCTCTCTTGGCCTTACATCCTCTCCGCATGACAACTTGGGCCCTCAGTTTCCTCCTGAGTCAAATGGAGACCATGCCGACCACCGTGCTTTCTTCCCGGGGCATTCTGGGGCTCAAGACTTTTGTCTACTCATGTAGATCCACAAACTGCTGGTTTTCTTTGCTTGTAGATGTTACTCCTTATTCAGAAGTTCTCAAGAAGGTGGACCAGTACATCATCCGCTATGAAAACTGCAACAACATCATGAAGCAGACCATGTGGGCTTTTTCCAATGTCATCATGAAAGGAATGGTCTGTGCCTATAAAGTTGGTGGCAAAGATTCTTGTCAGGTCAGCTCCTGGGCCCCTTGCTTCCTGTGTATTTTGATCGTTGCCTCAGAGGTTCCTCATTCTCAGATGGCACAGCCTTGGTTCTTTGCCAGCCCCTCTGTTCACCCCCTATTGAGTTAAGGAGATTGACAGGAGGAAAACCACCATGGTTCCCCTGAACTGACTTAGCCTGGTTCTTCAAAAGGGAGCAGCCCTCACTGCCTGGGGGAACTTTTGGGGTGTGGAGAAGTTGGAGGTACATAAGTAATAACAACATAAACTCTATTAATCGAGCTCTTCCTCGGTGATGACACTCACTGGGACAGCGTGAATATTTCCTCACGCTGTGTCAGTTAACTCACCTCATGACTCCACAACACAGACATCCTACCTATAACGCAGATGTGGAAGGTGGGATCTAAAGATCAAATCCCCTGTGACTGCCTATAGGGCACCCAGGCCCATGCCTTTCCTTCTGCACCAACCTGCCTTCCTCAGGAAGGGGCTTTAAAGCCAGGGCCTAGAGGGTGAGAATTCTTGCGTTCCCCTTGGAAAGATGAGAACAGCATTGCAGGGAGAGGGAACAGCTGTGCAGCAGGCCAGAGGTCTCTGGGAATTGGCCACAATCCGGGAATGTTTCATCCATCCGGAACAACAAGGTAGCAGTTGTGGCCAGAGAAGTGGTCTGGAGTTAGAATATGTGTGGCCGGCAGTGCTGGGCCATGGTTCTAGACCCGCTGTGTCCAAGTGGGCCTGGGGGCACACAGTCAGATTTGCCTTTAAGAGAAGCAACTCCCTGAGCTGTGTGGTAACTGTGCTACAGATTTGGAGTCCATTGTCATCATTGGGCAGAATTGCTGAGTCCCAAGTGGGGCCTGGCTCAGTGGGGAGATGAAAGAGGTGCCTGAGACCGAATCATGGGTCCTCGGTAACTGACTGTGTGCTGGGGGGGGGGTGAGGAAGACGCTGAGGAGCATCCTGTCTTTCCGCTTGAGGTGGCCAGAGGCAGGCCACGCAGGAGTAGGTCTGGGAAAGGATAGGTGGAGTTGTGCTTGAGTTGGGATGTGTGTGAAATACATGGGGCGAGGCCTAAAGTCTGGAAGGAGCTGGCCGTATGGCTTAGGAGCTCGAGAGAGACTTTAGGCCAGAGGTGGGAACACCACTAGGCACAGTTCTCCTGACAATGTCCAAGAACCCCTGTGGTCAAGGATGAAAGTGACTGACTGCTGACTAAAAGGTTGGCAGTTTAAAACCATAAGCCACTCCAAGGGAGAAAGCAGTGGCAGTCTGTTTCCGTAGAGATGTACAGCTTTGAAAACCTTGTGGGGTCTCTGTGAGTTGGAATCTACTTGATGGTAGTGGAGGGTGGTTTGAGAAATGGCCTATCAGAATGGACACAGACTTTAAGGTTAGGCCTGCCTCATTTTACTGCTTTAAATTCTTGGGGGTAGACTCAGGGGGAGGAGAGCCAGAGGAGGGGACTGGGAGACAGTAGAGACACTCAGGGCCTCAGAAGTGGCACTAACCACTAGGTATGAGAGAGTCAACAGTTTATCAGCCGGCACCACTGTCCTGGGGCCATGTGCTTATGGGCCTGAGCACCTGGGAAGAGTAGTATTTCTTAGCAGATATTAAAGCTTCCCCGTTAACTTTACTGAGGCCTGGGGGGCTGGTGGAGGACACGTGGAGTTCATGGGGAAGCCCCCAGTGCCATGCTGCCTGCTCTGTGTGGCTTCTCCTCCATTCCTATGGTTTATTTCTTTCTCTTTCTCTTTCTCTAGGGAGATTCTGGGGGACCCCTTGCCTGTGAATACAACCAAACCTGGATGCAGGTGGGGATTGTGAGCTGGGGCATTGGCTGTGGTCGTCGTGGAACGCCTGGAGTTTATACAGAAGTTAGCAACTACAGGAACTGGCTGGAGGCAGTGTTAAGCCAGTCTACCTCTTTGCATCCAGTGGTGTCCCACAGCTTTCTCCTGTTTTGGGTACTGCCCTTGGGCATTGTGGTGACCCTGTGACCATACCTGTCTTTGCCTCTCCTGTTTCTGAATCTCCTGCTTTGTCACTACTCTGACTTCTCGTTACTTCTCAGTTCTTTGTCCTCAAATTCTGCTTGGGACCCATTGACCCTATGGTGATCTATACAGTTGAGGGTAGCAGTGAGGCTGGAGCCCAGAAAATGTCCTTGCCTGGCGCACCGGTCACTTGCCTAGTCCTTGACTGTGACCCCGAGCCCTACACTGGTACTTTACCTCTTGGAATGGAGAGGGGTGACTTGTCAGGTGGAGCATGGTGGTTCTTTGACTTCTGGGAGGACATAGACCAGAGAAAGGAGGTTTCATTTGCCATCAGCAGTGACGAATCAGCATCTCGTGGTTTCTGCACTCTTCCTTAAGACTTTGTTGGACCAGTTAGCTTAGGATTGTTCATAGAGGGTGAAGGAGGCTTGCCGTGTCCTTGCTGAGTTCCCCAGCCTGGTATTTCCAAATCCTCTGCCACATGAACTCTCCTGGGGCACCCCAGTCTTGGAATCCCCCTTTACACTTCCTTGGTGATCACACCCAGAGATACCTCAAGTTATGGTGGGGGATACAAAGTGTGGAGCTTTAATATGTCAACTGAATAAATACTTGAAGAGTTGCCTGTGTGTTCTTCATCTCTACTGGCCTGGGGTGTGGGGACAGTAAAGAGAAGCTGTCTCACACTTAGCTGAGAAAGATGTCAATAATCCCTTTAAACCCTGGAAAGAGAGGGGAGCCCCCTGCATACCATGATGGGAGCTGGATGGATGGTTTTAACCAGCTGAATCCTGCTGCCTGGGCTCCTGTCACAGCCATCAGTCTCTACAGCTGACAGTGTTGCAGCTGAGTTTGCCCGCAGCTGGGAAGGAGGGGACACGAGAGACTGAAAGCCAGAGAAGAGTTGGGGTGCTGCTTCCTAAACTGCAACCCCACTTCCTGTCTGTTGCTGCTCCGCCCCCTCCGGGTACCTAGAACCCAGAGAACCAGACAGATCCCTTTAGCCAGACTACACAAGGAACACAGCACAGGCTGCCTAACTGTGTCTGCACTGGCTCGTGTCCCTTGTCACTTCAGTCACGCCAGATTTTCTTCACTGTTCATTCAACTTCGGGGTGCCTTCTCGAGGTGGAAGAGGGGATGATTTGGTGTGTTGTGCATGTGGAAAGAAGGTGTGTATAAATATTAGGTGAATAAGAAAGTGAACTGAGGTGTTGTTTTTAGGTGCCAAGTCGGTTCCGACTCACAGTGACTCTATGCACAACAGAACGAAACCCTGCATGGTCCCTTGCCAAGCCCACAAGCATCTTTGTGCTTAAGCCCATCGTTGCAGCCCCTGTGTCAATCCGTCTCTTTGAGGGTCTTCCTCTTTCTCACTGACCCTCCACTCTACCAAACACAATGTCTTTCTCCAGGGACTGATCCCTCCTGACAACATGTCCAAAGTCTGTAAGACACAGTCTTGCCATCTTTGCTTTCAAGGAGCACTGTGGTTGTGACTGATAATTGTCTCGCTTGGTATCTTTCTTTCCTTTTGTTCTGAGCATATAAATATTCAAAATAAAGACTACACTTATAAGCCTTCCTTACAGCTAAGTGTGGCACTAATTCCTAGCCAATGAGTTATCAACAGAGACAGTGCTATGAATTTTCAGAAGTGTCCCTAAAGGGAGAACAAACTCGTCTTCATCTCTTTTCTCCTAGCTGGAATGTACATGTATTTGCTGGAGCTTGAGCAGTGATCTTGAGACATGAGGAACATGGTTACAGTTTGGAACAGCAATTTAGAAGGATCTTGACTCTCTGAAATTTGTAGGACTTCTATCTTTTACACAAGAAAGACAGAAAGTTTTCTTTTAAATCAGGCCACTATCATGTTGAGTCTGAGCAAAATCCCATCCTAACCAGTTCAACTGACCTCATTTGGAGCTTTGTCTCTTGATTGTTATGAATATAGATTTAGCCTTTTATTATTTAGACTAAAATATTTTTCATTCCTACTTCTCCATATCTCATTTCTTCTTCCTTTGTTCATTTTTCAAAAATTGGGAAAAGACTCATGTAGGTGAATTACTGTATTATATCTTAATAAATTTCTATACTATTATTTTCTTTATTGATTTTTTTGTTTATTCACATACAAAAATGTGTAGATTCTAGTGTAGAATTTTATAGCCCTTATTAACATCACTCAAGTCGTGATGAGAGCATTCAGTCTTTCCAGGATGTTACCTTATGTCTTTTCTATTTTATTTTTTAACGTTCATTTCTGGTGGTGGTAGAGAATATACACAGCAAAACATACACCAATTCAACATAGCCTAGAGGTACAATTCAGTGACCTTGATTAACCTTGATTACACTCTTCGAGTTGTACAACCATTCTCATCCTCATTTTCCGAGTTGCTCCTCCTCCATTCACACAAATTCACTGCCCTTAAAGCTTTAAACTTATCTTTTGAGTTGCTGTTGTCACTTTGATCCTGTATATAGATATTAAACCCACTGCTGTCGAGTCAATTCTGACGCACAGTGATCCTATAGACAAGAGTAGAACTGCCCCATAGAGTTTCCAAGAAGCACCTGGTGGGTCTGAACTCTCTACTTTCTGGATAGCAGCCAAGGCACTTAACTACTATCCCACCAGGTTTCCCCAATCTTGTATAGATAGTTGTTAAAAGGCCATAATACTCAAGGCAGACTTGTATTCCATTGTATGAATATTCCAATTTGTTTATTATCCTGTTGATGGACATTGGTTCTTTCCAGTTCAGGTCTGTTATGAATAAAACTTCTATAAACATCCTAGTAAAAGACTTTGTGGATAAATGCTTTTGCTTCTTTTGAGCATAAATCTAGGGGTGGAACTGCTGGTTCATTGAACAGATACATGGTTAACTTCATTATAAACTGCTCCTTAAGAATATGACTCCTGGACATTCTTTAGGCTCAATATTGAAATCTTTCCTGAGGTTCACCTTTCAGCCAAAGATAAGACAGGCCCACTGGAAAAAAAAAGAAAGACTAAATGGGCACACCAGCCCAGGGGCAAGGACTAGCAGGCAGCAGGGGACAGGAAAGCTGGTGATAGGGAACCGAAGGTCAAGAAGGGAGAGTGTTGATGTGTGGATGATGGTGGTAACCAATGTTACACAACAGTATGTGTACTAATTGTTTAATGAGAAGCTAGTTTGCTCTATAAGCCACCCAAAGTACAATAATAAATAAAAATGGGGGGGAGAGAATAGAAATTGTCTGAGTTTTTCCAGTTGTGGTTGTACCATTTTACACTCCTACTAGTAGTAAACGAGAATTCTAGTCAGTTCACATCCTTACCAGCACTTGGTATTATTAGTCTTATTTGGTCAATTCTAATAATTATAAAATAGCATCTCATTAAGATTTTGATTTGTGTTTCCCTATAACTAACGATACTGAGCAGCTTTTAAAGTGCTTTTTGGTAATAAAAGGAACCCCGGTGGTGCAATGGTTAAGCACTTGGCAGCTAACCGATAGGTCAGTGGTTCGAACCTACTAGATGGTCTATCAGAGAACCCAAATCAAAAACCAAGCCCACTGCCACTAAGTTGGTTCTGACACATGGTGACCCTATCTGACAGAGTAGAACTGTCCCATAGAGTTTCCAAGGAGCACATGGATTTGAACAGCTGACCTTTTGGTTAGCACTTAACTGCTATGCCACCAGGGTTTGAAAGATGTGGCAATTTGCTTCTGTAAAGCTTACAGCCTTGGGAACCCAATGGGGACAATTCTACTTTGTGCTATAGCATTGCTATGAGTCAGAATCCACTCGACAGTGAGGGTTTGGTTTTTGGTTTGTTCTGCCCTTTATCCATTTTTCTATTCTTATGCCTATTTTATACTGCCTTAATTAGTGTGGCTTTAGAGACAGTCTTAAAATTTGGTAGGTTTAGCCTTCTGAATTTGTTAATTTTTTTCAAGCTGGAATAGGAGATAGATCTATCCAGACCCAGATCCACGTGTATGTGGTTTACTGATGTCCAACAAAAGTGCCAGGATAGTTCAGTGGGGGAGAGGGCAATCTTTTCAATAAACGGTGCTAGAATAAATGGCTATTCCTATGCAAAAAAGAGAGAGCCTTGACACATCTTGCATCATATAAAAAAATCAGCTCACAATGAAGTATACAACTAAAAGTAAAATTTTAATCCGTAGGAGACAAAAATCTCTGTAACATCCAGGTAGGCAAAGATTTTTAATACAGGATACAAAAAAAGCGTGAACCATGCAAGGAAAAAGAGATACATTGGATTTTGTCAGAGTTAAAATCTGCTCTTTGAAACACATAGTTAAGAGAGGAGGGAGAAAAGTTGCAGACCAGAAGAAAATAGCAACAATGTCTACTTGACAGCTTACAGAAGAATGCACACAGCAGCTTTACCTGTAACAGTCAGGGTCTGGAAACACCCAAATTTCTGTCAGAAGGTGAATAATAAACAATGGAACATTACTCACCAGTAAAAATAGGACAGATCGCTGGTATACATAACACCATGAATGAAGCTAAAAACCGCTGAATGAAAGCAACCAGACCCCAAAGAATATAACTTGATGATTTCGTTTATATGAAGATGAAATGCACACCGAACAGGCAATCAGTAGTTGCTCACAATAGACTAGAAGAGAACACAAAGACACTTTCCAAGGTTTCAAAATGTTCTATATCTTGATTGAAGTGGTGGTTCCTGGGTCTGCAAATTTATTAAAACAATTTGCTGTACACTTGTAATTGTATGTGAATTTTGCATTGACTAAAATACAGGTGAATGTGACCAAAAGTCTAGGTTAGCTGCAGTGTGCAGTCTCCTGTTCTTCCATAATAATAGACACTTATCTGATGAATATTATATCGTTTCAGTGGTGCTCTCATAAGTAATTAACAATCAGCTCTCTAGAAGAGGAAGTCCCTGCTGACTTTTGTGGTGTAAGTACTTCTAGCATGGCCACTTTCAAGACACTGGCGTGGGATTACCGAATGGAGAGTTGGGAAAAGGCATCCACCATTATACCAGACAGCTACAGTGGATCTCAGTAACCTCAAAACACAGGTGATAATCAAGTGTAGCAGAATAATTGAGAAATGATGAATTTTGAGTATTTATTGCCTTTGTTTTAAAATATAATTTCTTGAATTGTTCATCTTATCATTCAATTCTCAATGGCTGTGTTTAAGAGCCAGCTTACAAGATTCCTGAGAATTAACAATTAACTCTCACAAACTGAAACAAACCAGTTCTGGGACTCACTGGCCATTCCCTACTAGCTAATTCTGAGATTCTTATTGAAGTAACTTATTGAGGGAGTGCTTTGGGAGAAACTTGTATGGATATGAGGGAAACGGGACAGGGAAAAGAAAGATGTTTAGCAAGGTCCTAATTACATACGAATTCTAGGCTCTGCCTGATGCTCTGGAGATCTTTGGGATCTACTTTACAGAGTTTGTCCACGTATAAGGCCAGGATCTGTAACCCTGTACCAGTAAGGTATTGGCTACCTACCAATCACGGGTGAAGTAGGAGGCAACTCCAGTCACCTTCTACAGTATGGCACCATGTGCCCGTGTGAAAGCCACCTGAGAAGGATGCAGGTATGAATCTTCAGTAGTATTTCCCAGAGTATCCGGGGTTATGGACACACTAGACAGGTAAAATGGATCCCAAGAGATGTGGGTGAGTACTGAAATTGCTAGATACAACTGGATATACCTAGGGCCACCCGCCTAAAGGGATCCTTACCAGCTTCCTTTGAAGCATTGAATGGCCATGTGTTCAATTTAGTTTTCATTAGATGTAAGTGGAAGCAATCTGTGCTGTTTCAGGATATGCCATTTAAAAGACCATGAATGGGTTTTCTTGGCCCTTTATCCTTCCCAAAGGCTGGAAGGTGAGAAAGATGGAAGAGCCATCCTGAGCCCAGAGATGTAAGCCCATGTTAAAGGTGGCAGAACCTGACTTCAGTTGACCACATTTGGATTATTAAGAGTGAAATCAACTTCTTTCCTGTTTAATCCATTGTATTTTGGGGCCTCGCTGTTACTACACTTTAGCTCGTAATCTCATTGGTATAGTGAGCAAAGAAGTGATAACTAACATATAAAAATCATGACCATATAAAATGGTAATTTCTAACTTGTAGTTTTTTTTTTTCCTTCCAGAATTAGACCATCAGGTCTGTCTTCCACGGTGCCTCTGGGTGAACTCAAGCCACCAGTTTTTGCGTTAGCAGCAAGCACATTGATTTTCACACCACTCAGAGACAGTCACTGGAAGAAATAATCTTGTCACTAGATATCTCTCTACTTTTTCTCCATGAACTAACTTGTAATTTTGTTTTATTTTTTAAAAAACAAGCAGGACTGACTTAAGAAGGGTGAGAGTATATCGAGAAGAACAAAGAATACATACAGCACAGAAAAACAACAACAACAATGACAAAATTATGATTATTTGTACATAACCTGGTCATCAACATAAAAAGCCCAATAGGATTATATTATAGAAATTGATAAATAATTTGGTATGGTTGTTGGATAAAATGACAGTATAAAAGTTGCTTTTTCATGCAACGATATTTGCAAATTAGGACCTTATATTCAGAGTCAGGAAAAACGATTTTAAAAATAACATTCACAGCAGCAACCCACAATATAAGACACTTAAAAACTAAGTCTAATGTAAGATGTGCAAGACTTTATGATAAAATCTATAGAAGTCACCTGTAAACCCATTGCTGCTGAGTCATTTCCGACTCACAGCAACACTATGGGACAGTGTAGGGCTTCCAACGCTCCTGTAGGGCTTCCAACGCTCCAGAAAACATCAAGGAGGACCTAGATAGGAGAGATAGACCATGTTTGTGAATAGGAAAGTTCAATACCGTAGGGATGGCAATTCTACCTAAAATGCTTTTTATATACAATGTAATCATAATTAAATTTTTCAACGTTTTTTTGAAATTTGTCAAATTTATTCTCAAGTTATTTATGGAGTACCAAGAACAACCAAAATTCTACTGAAGAAGTCATGGTATGGGAATTTGTTTCACCACACATCAATTCCCCAAATTTGTAGACATCAAGAAATTATGGAGCTGGCATAGATATTAGTCAACAGGGTGACGGAAAGCACACAGAAGCCAGAAATAGACCCAGTCAATCTGGAACTTGATACAAGAGAAAGGTGACATTAGTTATCAATGAGAAAGTAATGAACCATTCAATACAGGGTACAATTAGTTATATGAGGAAAAAAGGAAAGAAACTGGGTTTCTATCTGACAGCATACAAAAGACAAAATTCAAAGTGGATAAATGACTAAACATAGAAAAACAAAAACTTTAACACTTTTAGAAGAAAATGTAGGACAATATTTTAAAGATCTCAGGATAAGGAAGGCTTTTTAAATCCAGACACAAAAAGCATAAAGAAAAAGATTCCTATTTTTGATCTTCCTTAAAATTAAGAACATTTTTTCATCAAAGATGTCATAGAGAAAGCAAATTACAGATTGCAAAAAGAGATTTGAAATACACTAACAGATGATGAGTGTATATAAAAACTCAAACAAAATATATCTTAAAAGCAATCCAATACAAAATTGGGCAGAAATCATGACAAAACACAAAAAAGGAAGCAGAATATCTAATAAAGATACCAAAATATGCTCACTTTCAGGAAAATGCAAACCAAAACCACGATGACATATCATTTTATGCCCATCATATTAACAAAAATTGACAATGTGTCAAAAAGCATTGGGCAGGATGTGGACAGACATAAAGGCTTTTGCATTGATGATGGGAGAGTAGCTTGGTAAAACTACTTGGAAAACTGTCATTATGAACTAAGATGTAAAAATGGATACGTCTGCACATGAATAACAGGCATATCCAAGGTCATACCTCCTTTAGAAGACACAGGAAATTTTGAAAAGAGTTACAGGTAAAAGAGATACCATACCATGAGATAAAAGATGTTATTTTGCTTTTTTGAAAAATTAGAGATGCTAGGAGTCAGTATTTTCCTCAGCTTCACTCTTACCCCTAATAACATTCTCTGCTTGTACTTAGTTTCTCCTGTCACACCAGAATTCTTATTCCTATAAATGCACCATGAGCTACACCCTCTGAATTTCGACTGTGAGCAGTCTTCCAAGCTGAACTTTATTGATACCGGCGAAGGGCTGCCCGTCAACACATGTTTATTCTTCATGATGCCTTTGATGCCAGCGCCGTGTCTTGGCCTTTTAGTTTCCTCTCACAGGCCAATAACATCAGCCTTAACATCTGGCTTTACCTCTGGGGCACATTTTACTTGCCTCTAAGTCATCAGTTGCAAAATAGAGACCAAGTCCAAGCTGCAAACTAGCAAGTCAGAGAAGTGATGAGGAAGGAAGAAAGGATTAAGACTCCCAAATGCCCAAGTGTCTTTCTTTGGCTGCATTTCTGACTGAAACACACACACACACAAACAGAAAAGGAAACCAAATTAAACACAAAGAAAATCACAAGGCTGAAAGTAATAATTTAATTGTTAAAAGCAACTGGGAAAAAACAATATGTTATGTATAGAGGCGCAAAGACAAGAATGAAACGTCAGAAGACAGCAGAATTTCATCTTCAATTGTTAAAAGGAAGAAATTTAGACTTCCGTAACAAGTGAGAACAAGTTTCAAAACTGAACATGAAATAAAGATCTTTGTGAAAAGACAGAGAGAGAGAGAGAGAGAGAGAGAGAGAGACAGAGAGAGAGAGAATCCCTTGCCAACAGGTCTGCACTTCAAGAAATGTTTAAGTTCTTTAGGTTGAAGAAAAATAATACCAGATAGAAACTTGGATCTGTATGAAGGAATGAAGTAAGCTGGAAATGCTGATTTTTTTGAAGACTTTTCATCTTTATATATATTTTTAAGAAATTACATCATATTGAAGTGTTATAATATTATTCAGAGGTAGATTGTTATAAAGATTTGTATTGAAAACACTATAGTAACCACTAAAAACAAAACAAAAAATTATCTAATAAGCCACTGTGGAGATAAATGAAATCCAGAAAGAGAAAGAGGAAGAGAAGGAGAAAGAGAAAGAAAAGGAGAAAAAGAGAGAAAAAGAAAGAGAAAGGAAGAAAAGCACTGAGACTTAGTTAATCAAAAATAAGTCAGAAAAAGAAAAAAATGGATTAGAGAACAAACAGCCAATATTAGACAAACTCAGTCATACCAATAATTACACTAAATGTAAACTGTCTAAATAATCCAATGAAAAGACAGATTTTCACACTGGAGTGGACAAAGAACCAGTTATGTTGTCTGCAGGAAAGAGACTTTATTTATTTTTTAAAATAATTGTTATTTTTTTTGTTGAGAACATGCACAGTAAAACATGCACCACTTTAAGAATTTCTACATGTACCGTTCAGTGATCTTGATGACATCCCTCAAGTTGTGCAGCCATTCTCACCCTCCTTTTCTGAGCTGTTCCTCCTCCATTAAGATAAACTCACTGCTCTTGAAGTTTCCTATCTAACCTTTGAGTTGCTTTTGTCAATTTGATTTCATAGGTAGATCTTAGAACATTACAATGCTCAAGATAGACATTTTTTATTAGTTAAGCTGAACTATTGCTTGGTTTTAAGACTTCAGGGAATATTTTTAGTTTAAGGTTTAAAGACTTCAGGACAATAAGTTCTGCAGAGGACATGCACTTTAAAAGTAAGGCATAGTTAAGGTAAAAGAAAAAAGATATACTATGAAACATAAGAAGAAGAAAGTTGAAGTAGTTATATTAATATCAGAAAATTAGATGTTGGGAAAAGGAATATAGCAATAGATAAAGGGGGATATTTTACAATGATAAAAAGTACAATTCAGCAAGAAAACATAAGAAGCCTAAATACAAATATGTCTAATTAGAGTTTCAAAATCCATTAAGCAAAAATGGGCAAAACTGAAAAGAAGAACAGACAAGTCCATGATTACAGTTGTGGCTATCAATATTCCACTCTCAATAATTGATAGAACAAATAGACAACAAAAAAAATCACTAGGGGTAATGAAGACTTGAGCAACGCTGTTAAACAAACTGACTTTGCTGACATGGAACACCTAGCAGCTGAAGAATACACATTCTCTTCAAGAACACATGGAACATGTACTGAGAAAGACAATATGCTGAGCCATAGAACATGTCTCCACAAGTGTTAAATGATGGCAACCATAAAGGATGTGTTCTTTGATGACAGTGAAATAAAATAAATGATAAATACCTGGAAAATCTCTGAACATGCACAAATTACACAACAAACTTTTAAATAATCTATGTATCTGTCATGGATTGAATTGTGTGCCTCCCTGAAAATACGTATAGACATTTATCTGGGTCATGATTACCGGTATTGTGGGGTTGTCTTCCATTTTGTGATTTTCTTTATGCTATGTGTTAAAGAGGATTAGGGTAGGACTGCAAACCCCTCCCTAAGGTTACCTCCCTGCTGCATTTTAAAGGGAGTTTCCCCGGAGTGTGGCTTGCACCACCTTCTATCTTTTTATCCTACAACAGATGAAAAGAAAGGGAAGCAAGCAGAAAGTTGGAAATCTCATGTCATCGAGACAGCAGCACCAGGAATAGAGAGCATCCTTCAGACCTGAGATTCCTGTGCCAAGATGCTCCCTGACCAAAGACTGATGAAACACAAGGATTTTCCTCCAGAGCTAACAGAAAGGTAAAGTCTTCTGAATTCAGACTTGTAATCTACAGAACTGTGTAACCTACAGACTTGTAACCTACGGAAAGGGAAAGCCTCCCTGAATTCAGACTTGTAACCTACAGAACTGTGTAAGAATAAACTTTTTTTTTTTTAAGATATCCACTCATAGTATTTCTGTTACAGCAGCACTAGCTGACTAAAACAGTATCAAAAAGAAACCACAAGGCCACATACTTTGTGGGATTGGATTTTTGGATTTGAAGGATTATGACCATAGAGTCATGAGACACCTGGGTCAATTGGTATAATTCATAAAGTTATATTCTATATCTTATTTTTGTGAATAGGTTCTGGGGTCTTAAAAGTTTGTTAATGGCTACCTAAGTTATGGCTATTAGTCCAGAACAAGTAAGAAAGAAGAAAAATGATTCAAAGAAGAAATTAATCTACAAGACAAGTAGTCCCCAGGAACCATAGTCTCTTTTACCCTGAGATCAGAAGTGATAGATGATGCCTGGCTACTACTTACCTGTTCTAATTAGGGACACAATAGATGGACCCTGGTAAAATAGGAGACAAAAGTGGAGTAGAATTTCAAATTCCCTAAAAAACAAAACAAAACAAAACAAAAAACCTAAAATACCTAGGAACAAATCTAACTAGTGAAATAAGAGATCTTTACAGAGAAAACTACAAGACCTTGCTACAAGAAACTAGGAGAAACTTACATAAGTAGAGTAATCTGCCCTGCTCATGGATAGGAAGACTCTATATTGTGAAAATGTCTATTTTGCCCAAAGCACTCTGCTTATATAATGCAATCCCAATACAAATTCTGGTGACATTTTTTAATGAGATGGAGAAACAAATTATCAGCTTTATTTGGAAAGGGGAGAAACTCCGAATAAGTAAAGCACTACTGAAAAAGAAGAACATACTGGGAGGCCTCTCACTACCTGACTTTAAAACCTATTACACTGTCACAGTAGTCAAAACGGACTGATATTGGTACAAAAGGAGACATATAGACCAGTAGAACAAAGTAGAGACCCCAGAGATGCCACCATCCTCCTATGAAGAGCTGATATTTGACAAAGGTCCTAAGATTTCAAATTGGGGTAAGAAAAGCCTGTTTAACAAATGGTGCTGGCGTAATTGGATATCCATCTGCAAAAAACTGAGACAACACCCATATCTCACACCTTACACAAAAATCAACTCAAATTAGATAAAAGACCTGAATATAAAAGCTAAAATGATACAGCTCATCCAAGATAAAACAGGGTCAACAATGGATGTTTTAATACGCAATATAGACAGACTTCAAAATCTGACAAACAGAACACATTTATCAGAAGAGAAAATAGATAAATGGGAATTAATAAGAATCAAACACTTCTGCTCATCCAAAGACTCCATCAAAAGGATTAAAAGACCACTTACAGAATGGGAAAAAATATTTGGCAACTCCATGTCAGATCAACGCCTGATCTTCATAATCTCTAAGGTTCTACAAAATATCAATAAGAAAAAGACAAATCATCCAATTAAGCGATGGGCAAAGGGGATGAACAGACACTTCTCTAAAGAGGAGGAGGAGATCCAGGCAGCCAAAAAACAGATGCGGACATGCTCACGATCATTAATTATTAAAGAAATTCAAATCAAAAGGACAATGAGAAGCCATCTCACCCCCAAAAATTGGCCATGATCCAAAAAAACGCAAAAAAATAAATGTTGGAGAGCTGTGAAGAGATTGGAACTCTCCTTCACTGTTGGTGGGATTGCAGAATGGTGCAATTGGCGTTACCTTAAAATAATGGATATAGATATACCATTTGACTCAGTAATTCCTCTGCTCAGAATATATCCTACAGAATCACACCAACTGATACATGCACACGAATGTTCATTGCAGCACAGTTCACGATAGCAAAAAGTTGGAATCAGTCCAGATGCCCAACAACAGAAGAATGGATGGGTAAACTTTGGTCTACGTACTCAATAGAGTACTACACATTGATAAAGAACAACGACGACAGCAGGAAACATCTCTCAATTTGGTCTCAACTGGAGGACATTATATTGAGTGAAACTAGTCAGCGACAGAAGGACAATTATTATATAAGACCCCTATGACAAAAGCTTAAAAGCATACTCACATATAATAGAAAAGACTCTTTGACGGCTACAAGGATGGGGAAGGTGGGAGGGAGGCGGGGGAGGGGGAGGAATGAAGGTTTAGATTAGATAGTTGTTAGACATTTGGTTGGGTGAAAATGGTGACAATACACATTAGTAAGAAGATCAATATTAATGGGACTTTGACACAACCTGTGTACTCCTCCTCTCTTAACCCAATTTTTAAACACAGAGTATGTACACTTTCATTTTTTATTTAATAAAAAAAACTTCAAAGCCCATTAAAAAAAAACACAAACAAAATAACAGACCCACAGGACTAGTTGAGACTGGAGGATTCCCTTGGACTATTGCCTTAAGATGCTCTTTAAATCATGAACTAGAACTAATCCCTGAGGTCACCCTGTAGCTAAATAAAAATTGACTTGAAAAAGTAATGACTGTCACCTGTAACTTACTGTGCTCCTTAAAAAAAAAAATTGCTTATATGAGACTAAATGGCTAACAAATACTTAAAAGATGAGAATATAAGGAGGTCAGGAAGCTAGATTAATAGAAATGGAAAAACAAGAACAGGTATAATGAGAATGAACGTTCATGAATTGTGAGGAATATAATCAATGTCACTGAACAACTTGTGTAGAAATTGTTCAATGACAGCCTAAACTGGAGTGTAAATCTTCACCAAAAACACAATAAAAGATTACTTCTAAAAAAAGGGGAATCAGAGAAGATATTTTTCTATTCTACTTTAGGTGAAGGTTTACAGACAATCTAGCTTCTCATTAAACAATTAGTACACATACTGTTTTATGACATTGGTTACTAGCCCCATGATAAATCAATACTCTTCCTTCTTAACCTTGGGTTTGCTAGTACTGCCTTTTCTTGTCCCCTCTTGCCTTCTAGCCTGTGCCCCTGGACTGGCGTGCACAGTTAGCCTCATTTTGTTGTATGGGCCCATCTAATCTTTAACTGAAGGGTGAACCTCAGGAGTGACTTCTTCACTGAGTTGAAATGGTGTCCAGGGGCCATACTTTCAGGGTTTCTCCAGTTTCTATTAGGCCAGTAAGTCTTGTCTTATTTTATGAGTTAGAATTTTGTTCCACAGTTTTTCTCCAGCTCTGTCCAGTATCCTCTACTGTGATCTTTGTCAGAGCAGTCAGTGGTGGTAGCCAGGCACCATCTAGTTATATTGGACTCGGTGGGCTGGAGGCTGTGGTAGTCGCAGTCCGTTAGTCCTTCGGGCTAATCTTTCCCTTGTGTCTCTAGTTTTCTTTACGACATTAGAAAATATTTTGAACAGAATGATAATGAAAACATATCATATTTTGTGGGATGGCACTAAAGCACTGTTCAGATGGAAATTTACAACTTTAAATACTGATTTAGAAATGAAGAAAGATTTTAAATCCATTGCTTCTACTTAACTAAAGAAGCTGGAAAAAGAAAAGGAGTTGATTCCAAATGAAGAAGAAGAGGGAAACAAAGACTGAGTGGAAATCAATGAAACAGTAAGGGCACAAAAAATAGAGATGTCAAACTTTTTGGTCTTAGGATCATCTTAAAAACCAGAAGCAAACTCACTGTTGTAGAGACAAATACAACTCACAGCAACCCTATAAGACAGCATGCAACTGTCCCCATAGAGTTTCCCAGGAGCAGTGTTGGTGGATTTGAACTACTGATGTTTTGGTTAACAGCCTGAGCTCTTGACCACCACACCACCAGGACCCCTAGGATCATTTTATACTCTCAATTTTTTTCTTAAAAGAACTCTAGATACTTGGTTTATGTGTTTTATATACATTAATAGTTATTGTGTTAGAAATTAAAACAGAAATTAAAAAATACAATTTATTTAATAACAGACGTGTGAATGTTAGCATAAAATAAACATATGAAAAAAATTATTACTTTCCAAAAGAAAAAAAAATAGTGAGAAAAGTGGAATTATTTTACAATTTTTTAAATTTCCTTAATGTCAGACTTAATAGAAGACAGTTCTGTACTCGATTTATTGTTTTGGCTGAAGCGTGTGATGAAAAGCTGGCCTCACATAGATATGCAGTTGGGAATGGAGGGATACTTTAAGTTTTAGCAAATAATTTTAGACATTCCTTTACTGTCTTACATGCCACCAAAACTCGACAAGTGGTAGTTTCTTGAAGGTTAGCTGCAATGTGGAATCTGAAACTTGTGTGAACGTCTTGTCTGTCGGTCTGTCTTGTACTTTGAATGGACCTTTTATTCATGCATAATTTTCTAAAATCATTGGAAAATACTGGCTCATGTAGTTCCGATGTTGACACATCTCATTACGTAACATCAAAATCACATCCATTCACATTACCACCACTGTCATCAGAAAATCTCGTGGAAGAAAATGCAAATTCTCTAAAATTTAAACTTTCCCTTGAAAGTTCTATGTTTGTCATTGGCGGCAAATGGCATTAGTTGTTTTTTGTGATTGAGTTGCAAATTATAACTTTGTTCATTTTTGAGAAATTGTCTTCCAAATACTAAAACCTAAATAACCATAGTTTGACTATTAGTCATTCTTTGAAAATAAAAATGATGTTCCATGATAAAAGTAGCTAGTTGCACTCACAGTTCAAACCATTGCACATGTTTTATTTGAGTCAACATCATGCTTCTGTGTGTAGTAGACGTACTTCATGCACACTTCCCATTGTTTGTTGTGTTTTAGGTGCACTTTTACAGAGCAAATTAGTTTCTCACTGAACAATTACACGCACTGTTTTGCGACATTGGTTGCGACTCCCACAATGTGTCAGCAGTCTCCCCTTCTTAGCCTTTGGGTCTGTATTTTCATTTGTCCAGCTTTCCTGTCCTCTCTCTCCCCTTTTCTTCCTTGCCCCTGCAGTGGTGTACTCATTTAATCTTCTGCGAGGTCTGACAATTAAGTTCCAAACTCATCTTAGAAAAAGTGCTACATACCTCATTGCTGAATATCACTGTGATCACCTTCAAAGTATTCCCCTTGGGAAGCTGTGCACTGACGTCAGTGCCTAGTTCCACCCCTCAAAGCAATTTTGAAACTCTTTTTCTGGAATGGCCATCAGAGCTGTCATTGTATTATCCTTGATGTCCTGAATGTCATCCAAATGTCTTCCTTTCAACATTTCCTTTTTCTTTGAGTAAAGAAAAAGGTCACTAGAGGCCAGCTCAGGTGAGTGGGAAGGATGTTCTAATATAGTTATTTGTTTACTGGCTAAAACTCCCTCACAGACAACTATACAATTAAGTTTGCAAACTTGTCACCTCACCATCATGTGCAAGGACCATTCCAGAAAGAGTTCCAAAACTGCTTTGAAGGGTGGACTAGGCACTGGAGTCGGTGCATTGCTTCCCAAGGGGAGTACTTCGAAGGTGACCATGGTGATACTCAGCAGTGAGGTATGTAGCACTTAGAACAATCGAGTTTGTGGACTTATTTGTTAGACTTCACATATGTGGTTGAACAACATGTGTTCTTATTTGTTTTATAGACCTGTCTAATCTTTCTGAAGGGTGAACCTCAGGAGTCACCTTAGTGCTGAGTTAGAAAGCTGTCTGATGGTGACACTCTCAGGGTTTCTCCAGGCTCTGTCAGACCACTAAGTGTGGTCTCTGTGAGTCTGAATTTTGTTCTTCACCTTTCTTCAGCTCTGTCTGGGGCTGTTTTCTGTGATCCTTGTCAGAGTAGTCAGTGATGGCAGCCAGGCATCACCTATTGTGCTGGACTCAGTGTGATGGACGCTGTGGATGTTGTGGTCGGTTAGTCCCACACTTTCCATATTATTGCACCAAATCTTAAATCACGTGGATGAAGGGGCACACATGCAAAAGCTAGTCGTCAATAAAGAAGACTACAGGAGAATTTACATCTTTGCATTATGGTGGTGGTGAATAATACAAATGTACTGTGGACTGTGAAAAGAATAAACGAATTTGTTTGGCAGAAGTACAACCAGAATGTGCCTTAGAAACAAGGATGGTGAGACTATGTCTCACATACTTTGGGAATGTTACTGGGGGCATCAGTCCCTGGGGAAGGACATCATGCTTGGTAAGGCAAAGAATCAGTGAAAAAGAGGAAGACCCTCGATGAAATGGATTGCCGCAGTGACTGCAACAATGGGCTCAAGCATAACAACAGTTGTAAGGATGGTGCAGGACTGAGCTGTGTTTTGTTCTGTTGTACACAGTATTACTGGGAGTCCGAACTGACTCAGTGGTGCCTAACAAGGGATCAATACTTATGAAATTATTCATTTTTACTTCTCCATTAAGGACATTTTAAAAGGAATCTGGCCTTTTTCCCCCTGAGAGTGGGATGTCACTCATTGCAGTATCTAAGACTCCTTCTTGCCATCAGACTCTTTCTCAACCCTTGCTCCCCTTTCTGGCTTCTTTGGAGAAGAAAGCTATCATGAGTTCTACATCCTCAAAGATCCAACAATCCCACTCGAAAGAATGTATCCTACAGAAATAAGAGTCATCACACGAATAGTCATAGGCACATCCAAGTTCACTGCGGCATTGTTCACGATAGCAAGAAGCTGGAAACAGCCCGGATACCCCTGGATGAATGCACAAACTGTGGTGTATACACACAGTGGAGTATCGCACAGTGGAGTACTACACAACAATAAAAAACAATAACGAATTTGTGAAGCATCTCGTTACATGGAGCAAACCGGAGGGAATTACGCTGAGCGAAACAAACCAATCACAAACGGGCAAATATTGTAAGTGATCACTGCTGTAAAAACTCGTGAAAAAGTTTACACATAAAAAGATACGATCTTTGATGGTTACCGAGGAGTGAGGATATAAAAATACTAAATATACAATAGATGAGTGGTAACTTTGGTGAAGGGTAATACAGTGCACAGTGCTGGGGAAGCCAGTACGACTTGTACAGGGCAGGATCGTGAACGATCCACAGACACTTCCAAACTCCCTGAGGGACCAAATTGCTGGGTGGAGGGCTGTGGGGACCATGGTCTTAGGTAACACCTAGCTCAACTGGCATAACATAGTTTGTAAAGAAAATGGTCTACATTCTACTTTGGTGAGTGGCATCTGGAGTCTTAAAAGCCTGTGAGCAGCCATCCAGGATACTCCACTGGTCTCTTTCGTTTGGGAGCAAGGAAGAATGAAGAAAACTAAAGACACAAGGGAAAGATTAGTCCAAAGAGCTAATGGACCACTTTTACTACAGACCCCCACTGACCGAACCTAGTACAACTAGACATGACAATTAAGCCTGCAAACTTAATTGTTACATGTTACATGCCTCATCGCTGAGTATCACTGTGGTCACCGTTGAGGTACTCCCCTTGGGAAACTATGCACTGATGCCAGTTGTACTCCACCCTTCAAAGCAAGTTTGGAACTCTTTCTGGGACGGCCACTGTGCGTGGTGGCATGGTGGCAAGTTTGCAAACTTAATTGTATGGTTGTCTGTGAGGGCATGCTTAGCTAGGAAACAAACAATTGTATTGGAACATTCTTGCTGCTCAGCTGATCTGGCCCCCAGTGACTTTCTTCTTTACCTGAAGATAAAGAAAATATTGAAAGGAAGACATCTGGATGACATTCAGGACATCAGTGATGACAGCTCTGATGTCCTGGAGGAGGACATCATGCTTGGTAAAGTAGAACGTCAGTGAGAAAGAGGAAAGTCCCCTGAGAGATGGATTGACACAGGGGCTGCAACAACGGGCTCCAGAACAGTAATGACTGTGAGCGCGGTGCAGGCCTGGGCAGTGTTTTGTTCTGTTGTACATGGGGTCACTGTGAGTCGGAAACAACTCAAAGACATTTAACAACAACAGCAGCAACATGTTTCGCTATGGCAAATGGCTTCTACAAGGGACCTCCTTGTGTGTAAGTATTTTAGTTTACTTGACATGTTTTCTTAAAGAATATCTATCTATACTTTGAGAGAAAATCCTGGCAATCTACCTCTGAAAGATCGCAGCCATTGGAAACCCTACGGAGGAAAGTTCTACTCTTGGAACACATGGAGGTGACATGAATCAGAATGAGTTCAATGGCAACTGGTTTGATTTGGGGAGTATAGAATACATTGTCAGAAGAATTGCTATATCAGAGAATATTTTCAGTTTGGATAATTACTTGAAAGTAGCTCCCAAAAGATCGCTATTATGGCTTTCATTTAGGAGACTTGCATTGCGATTGTTGGTCAATATGTGTATCACCTATGTGTATCACCAATATGTGTATCATGTGTATCACATGATGTCCTGTATCGTTCTGGTGACTGAAAAATGAAGCAAGAATTTTACTTAATAATGCTGTAATTGGGTAGGTTTCACCAACTGTGGAGGATGAAAAACAGCAGAGACTGCAAGAAATGTTGTCTGGACCTGGCTTGAGGTCTAGGACTTGGCTGTTGAGGTCGGATCACATTGATGGATGCTTCTTCAAGAAGAGAATTTAGAATAATTTCAATAGGAGCATTCTAATGAGTTCTCAGATAAGCATATGTTGGATCAGTAACACCTAAAGATGACTGGAAAAGATGACAAATTGGACTTGATGTTCATTTTTTTAGTGTACACAGGCAGTCCTTTATTATGTGCATGAATTGTATTTTAGCCACATTTGTACTTAAGTCAGAACAGCTAAGTACAGTTCGTATCTAATGTCAGTTAACCAGATGTTTGTCTTAGTATATTCAGTAATATACAGTGTACCCTTCCATGTGTAAAAAAAATACAGAAACACTTCCAGATACACTAAGACATCTTTAACATAACAAAACAGTAATCATCATAATAATGTTTTGATGCACATTGCAAAGTTGCACCTGTTTGTTATTACAAATCATTGTATGTACCTCAAATTATTAATATAATGGGATTTATGGAGGTTGGAGAAACTCTGGTGGCATAGTGGTTAAATGCTATAGCTGCTAACCAAAAGCTTGGCTATTTGAGTCCACCAGGTGTTCCTTGGAAACTCTGTGGAGGCAATTCTACTCTGTCTTATAAGGTCACTATGAGTCGGAATCAACTCCAGGCAATGGATTTTTTTTTTTAAATATGTGTTGATTCATAATTGTGGGTTGTATGTAAGTTAGATATTCCTAACCCTGGGACTGTCTGTAAATTTCTTTTTAAAAAATATTTTCATTATTTATTTATTTTTAAAATTGTGATTAAATGAAAGTATACAATCCAAATCAATTTTGCATGCCCACCTGTCTGCAGTTCCATCTGCTCTCCTCACCTAGCGACAGCACGTTCCTCTTTTTCACTCTATTTCACTCTACACTTTCCTCTTAATGAGCACCTGTCCCCTCCTCTCCACTCTCTTCTCTCCCATCTAGAAAGAAACCAGTAGAACAGCCTCCCGTAAATGTATAGAACCACAAAGTACACACACCATATGGTCACGCTGTGCCTGTAAAACTTTTAAAATTATACTTGTTGACAGAATATCTTCCTCAATGAAAAAGTGATCTCCAAAAACTTGTGTTCAATTACCAAGATAACGAGATTTCTTCCCTTTTTGCTGACCTGTTTTTTTTCTTATTTTTCCACAGTGAAAATAACTCGGTTTCATAATAATAATCTATTGCTATATACTGACAACACATAGACCACTCTCAGCTTTTAAAGTCAAGATTCTGCAAATAAGATTGGGCAACAACAATACCACATATGAAAGTCTATTTTATTAATGCTTTATAATTGGGTATGTTACTTTTTTCAATAAAGCCTTTTATTTTAAGATAATTATTGATTGACATACATTTGTAGGAAATCATATAGAGAAATGAGATCAGAGTACAATATTACAATCAGGATGTTGACATTGATGATTTTCACCTACCTTATTCAGTTTTCTCCATACTGTGAAAATGTGTGAGCCTATATTTAGGTCTATACCATTTTATCACGTGTGTAGGTTCATACATAGTAAAGGTACAGGACATTTCCACCACTACAAGTTTCCTCATATTGCTCTTTTAAAACCACATCTATTTCCCTAACTGTGAGTAATCTCTGATCTGCTCTTCATTTTTAGAATTTCGTCTTTTCAAAAACAGAGCCATACAGCATGTAACTTTTGGGAATTTTTTTTTTAACTCAGCATTATTCCCTGGTGATTCATCCAAGTTGGGTATATTAATAGTTCATTCCTTTTATTCCACGTATGTGTGTATCACTGTTTAATCACTCACCCAATGAAGAAGATCAGGGTCTGTATTAGTGTAGTATTGCTACTGTAAGAAATTACCACAAATTTAGTGGCTTAAAACAACACAAACTTACTATCTTATGGTTTGGGAGAGCCCAAGTCTTAAAAAGATGTTGGCAGGGCTGTGTTCCTTCTGGAGGGAGGCCCAAGGGAAGAATCTGCTACCTTGCCATTTCCAGCTGCTAGACGTCGCCCGCATTCCTTGGCTTGGGGCCCCTTCCTCTGTCTTCAAACCAGCAGCATAGCATTTTCAAATTTCTCTCTCTGACCTCTGTGTCTGTTCGCTCATCTCTTCTGACTCTGAACCCACTGCCTCCCTTTTACAGGGATACTGTGATGACTTTGGGCCCACCGGGATAATTTTCTCATCCCAAAATCCTTAACTTAATCACATCCTGTTTACATTGTGAAGTCAATATATTCAGGGGTCTTGGGGATTAGGACCTGGATTTCTTTGGGAGGCCATCATTCTACCATGGAATTGTTTCCAGATGTTGGTTATTAGGAATTTAGCCACTATAACATTTGTACAGATTTTTTGTTTTCATGCATAAATCTTCATTTTTTTCTGGGATAAATGCCCAGGAGTGCAGTTGTTGGGTCTTGTGGTAATTGCGTATTGGTTCTTCTAAGAAACTGCCCATCTGTTTCCCAGAGCCGCTGGAATATTTTACATTGCCACCAGAAATGTGTGTATTTCTCTACATCTGCCAGCATTTAGCATTGTCACTATTTTCATTTTAGCTATTTTGATAGGCAGATGATGATGTCGTTGTGGTTTTAATTTGTATCTTCCTAGTAGTTCATAGGAAATCCTTGTAGCACAGTAGTTAATTACTAGGTGTGCTAATGAAAAATCTACCAGGTGCTCCTTGGAAATACTATGGAAATACTAGTGTCCTATAGGATCACTGTGAGTTGAAATTGACTTGACAGCAGTGGGTTTGGTTTTTGTGGAATAGTTAATAATGACCATCTTTTCACGTGGATGGTAATTTTTTTTTTTAAGATAGCATTATCATATCTAATACAGTAGTTAGGAAGAACTGCAACGTTCATGCTAAGGAGTTGTAATTATTTTCAAAAATAAGCAGAGGAGGGAGGTGCTGAGAAATGTCTGGCCCTAACCTTTCCTGGAAACTCTGGTGACACAGTGGTTAAGTGCTATGGCTGCTAACCATATGGCTGTCAGTTCGAATCCACCAGGTGCTCCTTGGATAATCAATGGAGCAGTTCTGCTCTGTCCTATAGGGTCGCTATGAGTCGGAGTCGACTCGACGGCAATGGATTTGGCTTTTTGGGAATCTGTCTTGGAAGAAATACAGCTCGAATGTTCCTTCGAAACAAAGATGGCCAATTTTCTCTCATGTACTTTGGATAGTATGTTATCAGGAAGGACCAGTCCCCAGAGGACATTACACTTGGTAGAGCGTCAGTGAGAATGGGAAGACCTTCAACGAGAAGGACAGATACAGTGACTACAACAACAAGATGCTTAAAGGTAGCAACAATTGTAAGAGTGGCCTAGGACCTGCCGGTGTTTTCCTCTCTTGTAACTACTGTGCTATGGGTCAGAACGACTTGACCTAACAACAAATCTGAACCCGGGGAAGCTCCGTGGGGCCGCAGAGGGGTTTGGACTCATTTCTGGGTGAACAACCACGTGGCCTGGTGGCAGCTGCTACGAAACTGCAGGGGAGGCTGGGAACTAGGCCGGCGGAGGTCGACGAGTGAGGAGTCGCCCTGTAAGTGAGTCCGCGGGGAGCCGAGAGGAACGAAGACGCCCCGGAGTCCGGGCTCCAGGCCTCAGCTCGACGGCCCGCCCCCTGACGGCCCCGCGGGGCCCCCCACGGCCCCCGTTTCCCGCCGGAGCCTAGCGCAGGGCCGGCAGCGGCCGCGAGGGGGCGCCAGGAGAAGGCCGGCGTCGCAGGCGGGGCCCATGGCGTCCGCACGCGGTCCTCTCGGTGGCGGTGGCGCCCTCCGGGCTCTGCTGGCTCTGCTCCTGCTCCTTCCGCCCCTGCTCAGCGTGGCCCGGGTGGGCGCCGAGGGCACGCGGGGCAGGCCGGCGCCCCAGGCCCGAGTCTCTCGCCCCTTGGTGCGCGGAAGCCGGCACTCGGGAGAGGGCCCGGAGAACCCGCCATCGGCCGGGATTCTGCCATCCGTCGAGGTTGCCCGAACCACTGGGAACACGGAAGACGCCTCCTTGTTGTCGGCTACCCCCGGTGACTTCCACAGGGTTCTGTCAACCGCAAGTGGGCCCTCACCAGCCTCGGAGAGAGCAGCACCAGTACTTACTCCAGGTGATGTTTCTGGGCCAGGCCTTGTCGGAAGAACCGGCCTGGTCTCCCGGTGCACTGGGAGCCTTCCCTGGGGGAGGAGGCTCAGGGGACGCCGTCATTCCCTGGAGGTCTCAGCGGAGCCCACCGGGCCAGGGCCCTGCTCTGGGGATGTGGAGGATGCCCTGCCCTGCCTGGGCAACTCTGGTAGCGGGGTCATGGTGGTGGTGGTGGTGGTGGTTTGGGGGGGTGATGTGGGAGTGAGGGCTGGTGGTGATGGGTGGTGGTAGGGTAGGTGGGTGTCGGTGTTAAGGGGTGACAGTGGGGGGCGGGGGTGGGGGCAGGGCTGCAGACTTTACTTTCAGTCCCCTGTGCTCACTGGCCTGCTCCAGGCTGTGGCCGTCCAACTATGAGGATAGTTGGTGGACTCCGTGCTGTAGAGAAGAAATGGCCTTGGCAGGTGAGCCTGCAAACCGAGAATGCACATATTTGTGGAGGCTCCCTCATCAGCCATCGTTGGGTGCTAACAGCCGCCCACTGCGTACATGGGTGAGTCTTTCGGGCACAGGGCTTGGGTCCTTGGTCAGTTTGTGTGACTTGGAGACAATTCCTTACTTTCCATGTTCTTCCTCTTCCTTATCTGAAAAAAGGGAGTCACAGGCCCTGCTCTGAGGGCAGTTGCCGGAGGTAGGCAACATCAGAACACATGGTAGCCTGGAAAGTCAAGAGCCAGAGTCAGGTTTAAAGCCACTGTTGATTCACCTTCAAACTGAGTAGGAAGAAGAGGGAGAAATGCCAGTAAGGGGACAGTTTGGGGGTCAAGATTTACAAGGAGGGATATCTAAAGGGAATGGGGTGTGGTAGAGTGATTTAGCTACATCACTGGTTCTCAAACTGGAGTGAACATCAGAAGTACCCACAGGACGTGTTAAAACACAGATTCCTGTGTTCAGCTTCCAAAGTTTTGGATTCATTAGATCGTGCCTAGGTCCTGAGAATCTGCATTTCTAAGAAGTGCCCAGGTGGTGCTGATGCTCACTGTTAGAGGACTACACTTCGAGAACCACTGGTCAAGGACCTGGGGAAGAAGATGGTTTAGAGGGAGGATGGCGGTTGTATTTCCGTCCTGGGAGACTGGAATCAGGTGGGGAAGCACCTGGTTGGTGTGGAAACGGAGTATAGACTTTCCAGGATCTCCCTGCAGCTTTTACAACTATACGGCAAAGCTTGGCGACATCGATGTGCGTCACACATCAAAAACGGCAACCGTTGTCCCAGTACGAGACATCATAATGCATGAAGGTTATACTATTGTTGGAAGCATTGTAAATGACATTGCCCTTGCTCTGCTCGAATTCCCTGTGAATTACTCCTCGCACATCCAGCCTGTGTGCCTTCCAGAAAAGACTTTCCTGGTGCCGAGTGATACGAAGTGCTGGGTGACTGGCTGGGGCAGTCTAAGAGAAAATGGTGAGACTAGAGGGGGTGGGGGAACAGGGAGGCCAGTTTCCCAGCAGGTGGATGGGAGGTGCGGGGAGAAGATGCCGACAGGGAGTAGTTTCACAACTGGTATAAATTTCTATTGGAGTGTCAGGGCCTGGGGGCTGGGTACTAGGAATGGTGGGACTCTCTGTGGGATGGAGCTCAGCTCAGGGGTTGATGAGCTGGCTGCCAGTCAGAGTTGCCCCTGGCTACAGGTAACTTGCTTTGGCCGGTAGGGAGCAACCTGTCTTGAGGGGTGTAGGTGAGGCTGTTGGGCCTGCTACCCAGGGGAGAGGCTGAATTTTGTACCTTTGGGGTGCTATCAGTTCTAGAGTCTGTGATCTGCCTCTGAAAACTAAAGATGCTTTACTGAGGCAGAAGCCCCCGTCACTATTGCTGCCGCTGTTCAGAGTGACAGAAGCTTGGTTACATATTTCCCGCATCTGACCTACACTGCCTTCTCCTGGCTTGGTTTTACTTCTTATCTCCTTCCCTGGCCATGCCAGCTCCGGGCCTCAGCTTCCTCCTGTGTTAAATGGGGACCATGCCCACTGCCCTGCCTTTCTCCAAGGGGTGTCTATGTGAATGCACTGTTTCAAGACGCAGGGTGGGTACTGGGGACCCCTGTCACACTTACACAGATCCACTCACTGCTAAGTTGTGTCTCGGCAGGTAAAGGCTTGCAGCTACCTAGTCATCTTCGGGAGCTTCCACTAAGCATTATTCGCTCTGAGAGATGTAATGAGATGTACAAGAACAAGACTTGGAGTATTTTAAACATGGTCAGTGAAGGGGCTGTCTGTGCCTATAATGACGAAGGAAAAGGCAGCTGCCAGGTTGGTTCAGGGGCCCCTGCCAGTCCTGCAGTTCAGCTGCCTCATCCTGAGGCAGTAGGGCTTGGGTTATCTGACAGTCCTGCCATTCACTCTTTCTTAAGGGGACTCCTGGGGACAAGCCACCAAGGCTGTCCTGAGTTGGCCTGACCTGACCTTCAGGACAGAACTGCTGATGCTGCTTGGAGAGGGAAGTGGGGGGAGATCTGGACAGGTCGTGGAAGTTCAATCAGCAATGGTTCTTCTCTGTCCTGTAGGGTTACTATGAGTTAGAATGGACTCAATGGCAAAGGGCTTAGTTTTTTGTTTTTGTTTTTCTATGTGACAGGCAGTGTACTTGGATGAGAGCTTAACTCGTTTGTTTTCTATGTACATCTTCTTTTTTGTTTGTAGACAATTTTTTTTATACATAATTTTTCATTGTTGCTAAAAAATTTCACTCCTCAGGTATTATACTCCCCAAGGGCCTGCAAGGTGCCTGGGGGAGCTCCTGTGTGCCTGCCCCTCCATGCCTAGCAAGACACTCGATCTGCTCTGAGGTGGATCTCCTTCTGTTCCTGTAGGTTGTTTCTTTCTCTTTCTCTAGGGAGATTCTGGGGGACCCCTGGTCTGTGAGTTTAATCAAACCTGGATGCAGGTGGGGATCGTGAGCTGGGGTATCGGCTGTGCTCGGAAAGGACTTCCTGGAGTTTATACCGAAATTAGTTACTACAAAGACTGGCTCACCAGGCACCTGAATCAAGCTTCGTCTCTGGATCCAGTGGCCTCCCTCATCCCACTCCTGTTGCTGGTGGCGCTGTGACCACATCTGTCCTTGGCCTTTTTGTTTTGGATGCTCCCACTCTGTCTCTCTTCCAACTTCCTGTTCGTTCTCAGTATTTTGTCTTCAAATTCCAGTTGGGATCCATTGACCCTGTAGTGATCCATGCAGTTGAGGGTGGCATTGAGGCTGGAACCCAGAAAATGTCCTGGCCTGGTGCACTAGTCACCTGCCTAATCCTTGGCTATGCCTCGGAGCCCAACACCAGTGCTCCGCCTCCTGGAGCCCAACACCAGCGCTCCGCCTCTTGGATTGGAGAGGGGTGACCTGCCAGGTGGAACATGATGGCTCTTTGACCTTTCGGAGAACATCGACCAGAGAAGGGAGGTTTAATTTGCCATCAGCAGCCGTGCACCCAGCATTAGACACTGGTTCTGGTTTCTGGACTCTTCCTTGAGACTTTGTGGGACCAGTCAGCTTGGGATTATTTGAAGAGAGTGAGGGAGGCTCACCATGTCCTTGCTGAGGTGCCAGGCTGAGGATTCTGGGATGTCCACCTCTGAGGCGGTTGTCTGGGGCTGGGAGAAATTCCCCTGTACCCCTATGTTGATCCTTCTGTGAGTGAACAGTCTCTGTCACACAAGATCTCCTGGGGAACCCAATCTTAGAATCCTCAGTTCCCTAGTGGTCAGATCTAGAGACACCTCAAGTTGTGTTGGGACATGTGGACTGTGGAGTTTTAAGATGCCAATTTAATACACACTTTGAAAGTTGCCAGTGTGTTCTGCATCTCTCTGTATCTGGGGGAATGGGGTGGTGTACAGCATACTCTGATAAGCCCTCACTTCTTATTTAGCTAAAGAATATTAAGGCTCTCCACTAAACTCTAGAAGAACAAAAGATGAGGAGCCTCCATGTCCAGATGGAGATCTATAAATGGCTTCAGCCGGAGGTCTTGTTGCCTGTGCTCCTGTTACAGCTGTTACCATCTCTATAGCTGCAGGTCTTGCAGCCGTCTCTGCAGCAGGGGAGCAAGTGCCAGAGGCTGGGCCAGGACACAGTGACACTCCCTAGTGCCTCTCCTGGCTGCCCTGCCTGACATCTACCTTAAGGAAACACTAGGAGCCAGCTGCACCTTGAGCCCAATGAGCTGAGTTCTCACAGAAAGGAGGGAAAGAGCAGCTCACTGTGTGTGTGCATACATGTCCTTTTTCCAAATTACCGGTCTTTAGGTCCCCAGAGTCACTTGGGCTAGCTGGTAATCATTTCCCAACCTCTGTCCTCTGCTCACCCTCTCTTTCTCTGCCAGGGCTTCAGCTCCTGGATATCAGTGAACCTCACAAGACAGTCTGCAATAGTGCCACCTGCTGCTCAAGAGAGGTAACCCCAGCTGGTTACATCCAAACCCAGGAAGTCCTAGGTCACTGTCCTTCTGTAGAAATGGCGGGGTTGAGGTCCAACGCATGCCAAATAACTATTAGTCGCAAATTCTTTCCAAACAAGCTTCTTTATAAACATGCTTCAGGGCGTCAGCTCCAGGGGAAAGTCTTCCTGTGTTGGCTCTGGAGGAAGGTCCTTGTCATCAATCTTCCCCTGGACTGGGAGCTTCTAAGTCACAGGGACCCCAGGTCCTTTCCAAAGGACACTTTGCTCCTGGCTGCTTCTTAGTGATATGAAATCCCCCCCAACTCTGTTTGTTTCCCTTTCCTTTATATCCCAACAGGTTACCTCCACCCCAAACCAAATTCAATACTGTCGAGTCAATTCTGACCCATGATGACCCCACAGGACAGAGCAGAATTGCTCCTCAGTGTTTCCAAGGAGTGTCTGGTGCATTCAAATTGCCAGCCTTTTGGTTAGCAGCTCTAGCACTTAACCACTATGCCACCAAGGTTTCGTAAGGCACAATATAACCGTACACATGGAGTCCTTCCCCACCAACACAGCTGCCACCCATCTTCCCTGGTTAACATCATAGAGGCAGGATTTACAACATACAGGAACATCACACAGTATGGGGAATCATGGCCCAGCCAAATTGCCACACATATTTTGGGGGGAAACAATTCAATCCATGACATTCTCTATGCTGAGGATGCCATTATGCTCCCCATTTCGTTCTTACTTCCTCTTTGCAGATTAAGCACTGTCTCCTCTCAAGAGACTCTCTCATTCACTCCCCTGGAGTGTGCAAAGTATGTTCTTCCAGGATTTCCCTCCAAGGTGGTCCTGTACTTATTCTGCTCTCTCTACTGCTTGACGTTTGTTCTTCTAGGCCAGTGGACTTTGTGTGATTCTTGTCTGTCTTCTATCCTCTAGCTCCAGGCTTAGAACAGAGCTGGAATTCAGGAAATATTGGTGAATGATTATATCAGTAAATGAATCAGGAAATGGTTACCCACCTTTCCTCTGTTACCTTATTCCTTTCACTCGCTGCCCTCTTAGCTCATTGCTCTTGCCCCCTTTTCTGTTCCATGTTTCATCAGTGAAGTGGAAAAAGCACAACCAGGTAGACCAGTTGACAGCTCCTGCTATAGGAAAAGTCTCAAGCTCTGGGAAATTCATGGTAGCAAATGAGAATCCTTTGGTCTAGCAATATTAGAATAATGTTTCTTGTTCTAGGAGAACTAAAAATTGGTCCAAGCAGCTTGGTTATGGAGGAACAGCCTGACTACCAGAAAACAGAACACCGAGGGCTAAGTAAATGTTAGCTATTTTTACTCTTTCCAACAAATATTTTTAGAGCAACTTTTATGAATCAGGCATTGTACTGGAGCCACAAATAAAATAAGATCCTTAGGTAAGGGGCTTGCATGGCTGGGTTGGAATCCGTCTCTCAAAGAGATAGGTGACCCAGGAAAAGCAGAGGCATTTGAGCAGCAGGTGATGATTTCTAATAAAACTACAGGACATTAATGAAAAAGGAAGTAAAACAAACACAGAAACAAGACACTGTAACTTTCAGTCATGAAGAGCAAGTGATGTATAGCAATAAGCACTCCTCCTGTTTAGGTTGTGGTCTTGAAATAGTATTTTCCCACCAGAAGAAACCAGGGCTTCTTGGAGAAAGCGCTTTGAAGGTTTTCATAGTCTGGGGCATAAAATGTATGAAATGAGCCTATAATTTCATGTCAGACCAGAGAGCAAGGATGCTACCAAAGACTACTAGGACCATGCCAGCAGGACACAGGAGCCAATTTAAAGAGGTTCCTGTTGTGTGTCAATTCCCTCTCAGAATTTGTTTTCAGGGATTCCAGTCGAGAACACTGCCTGGCCAAAGATGGGACAATCGGTGTTCCAGTTATCTGTCACTGTGTAACAAGCCACTCCAAAATTCAGTGGCCTAAATCAATCCAGTTGGTTATTCCCTACAGTATTGTTGGTTGACTGGGTAGTTCTGCTGGTCTCCCCTGAGCTCATTCCTGTGGGTACATCCATCTGGTAGCTTCAACAAGGCAACATTTCACAAGATGGCCTCACTTATAAGGTTGGCATTTACCTAGTAGTTAAGTGCTATGTTTGCTAACCAAAAGACTGGCATTTCGGATCTAGCAGGAGCTCCTTGAAAACTCGACGGGCAGTTCTACTCTGCTGTATAGGGTCACTGTAAGTTGGAATTGACTTGATGGCACTGGGTCTGGGTCTGGGTTGCCAAGGGCAAGGGTCCCTGGGTGGCTCAGATGGATAAGAGCTTAGCTACTAGCTGAAATGTTGGTGGTTTGAACTCACCTAGAGGTACTTTGGAAGAAGGGCCTGGTGATCTTCTTCTGAAAGACTGTAGCCATGAAAACTCTATGAAGTTTTGCTCTTCAACACATAGGGTCGCCAGGAGTCAGAATCAACTTGATGGTAACTCTTTTGGTTTTGACTCAGCAGGCGGGGTGTCTTAGTTTTCCTACAAAGACCTCTCATCCTCCAGTAGGCTTGCCCAGGTGGCCTCAGGACAGTGATCCAAGAAGCTAGCAGCAAAAGTTGCAAAACCTCCTAGTGCCTAGGTTGAAAGTTACACCTCACTTCTACTACATTCTGTTGGTCCAAGTTAGTCCCCACTCTAATCTAGATTTAATGAGGGTGTGGAAACAAATTCTATTCATGGACAGGGGAAGACACAAAATACAGAGGCCATGTTCGTTAACCCACCATAGTGGGCAAGTAGGCATAATGATTGCAAAGCAATGATACCCATAAAACGCAAACCAAACCAACTACTGTCGAGTTGATTTTGACTCATAGTGACCCTATACCCATAAAGTATGTTAAAATTCAAGATCTTTATAAAAGTTGTGAAGCTAATAAAGAGAAATGATATATGAGAACCTCACTATTTTCCAACCCTCAATAAAATTCGTGGGTTTAGGCATAAAACATCCCAGCTGGTAACATCACAAAAGAAGAGTCATCTAAATATTATGTATCTTTTAATGAAAGAATGCAACACCTACTATGACGATATTGAGTCTGAGTCCAGCCATTGCCTTGCAGAAAATAGAAGAACATGTTGAACTGCACTGTGAACGCAGTCAACAACATCCAGACTGTGGGAGACTCAGGAAGTCAAACAGCCCATGTTCTTCAATGTATGACAAGTAAGGGGACAGAGGAGAAAACGGTAGCTTAAGAGTGTCTCAAAAGATGTATCAAAGTAATCAGGCAATACTAAATCTGTGTTTAGGGGTACACATTTGGGTGATAAAACCATAAAGATAGACAAGAGATTACATAAAAGTCAGGTTACTGGTTGTTGCATTTGAGGGGAAGGAGGCAACTGTATTACAGAGGGCACAAGAAGTGGCTCTGGAGTGATGGGCAGAGTTCTAGTTCCTGGTCTCCACTGTAGTTACAGTATGCTGTTGGTGTTAGGTGCCATCAAGTTGAGTTCATAGCAACCCTACATGGCAGAGTAGAACTGCCCCACAGGATTTTCTGAGCTGTAATCTCTATGGGAGCAGATGACCAGCTCCTGAGGAGCTGCTGGGTAGGATGGAACCATCAACCTTTCAGGTGGCAGCTCAGTGCTTAACCGTTGTGCCACGAGGGAGCCTTAGTTACAAGTATAAGCCAAATGAAAAACCTGTCACTTCCCAGTGGATTCCAACTCACAGTGACCATTGCTCCATGGGACTTCCAAGACTTAACTCTTTACAGAAGCACACTGCTTCATTTTTCTCCCCTGGAGTCATTCCCCTGGCTTCAAACTGGCCACCTTTTCATTACGAATGTAGTCACCTTATAATAATTAGACTATGTTGTTGTTGTTGTTAGGTGCCGTCGAGTCGGTTCTGACTCATAGCAACCATATGCACAACAGAACAAAACACTGCCCAGTCTTGTGCCACGTCCACAATCGTTTTTATGCTTAAGCCCATTGTTGCGGTCACTATATCAATCCATCTTGTCAAGGGTCTTCCACTTTTTCGCTGACCCTCCATCCACTCCACCAAGCATGATGTTCTATTCCAGGAACTAATCCTTCCTGACAACATGTCCAACGTACATAAGACACAGTCTTGCCATCTTTGCTTCCAAGGAGCACTCTGTTTAGACTATACATTCTTTTGTTTAGTATTCTGTATCTGTTTTGTTTTATTATGTAGAAAGTAAAAAGAAAAATGGTAGAGCTCACCTGTAAAACTGCTACGATGTGAGACTTTTTTGTCTATGGGTTGGGGAAACTTCTTTTTTTAAAAAGTCATATTATTTGACTGTTACTGGTCTGTCCAAGTTGTCAATTTCTTTTCATGCCATTTTTAAATTTTTGTGTTTTTCTAGAAAGGTATTTATTTCTTTTAGACTTTCGAATTTATTGACATAGAGTTTTTTTTTATGCTCTGTTGATTCATAATTGGCACACAGTTACAAGTTGCACATATTTAAAATGTATAGTTTGATAAATTTTGATATATGAGGCCTGCCAATTAAGTTTGCAAACTCATCCTAGAGAAAGTGCTACATACCTCATTGCTGAGTATCACTATGGTCACCTTTGAAGTGTTTCCCTTAGGAAGCTATGCGCTGATGCCAGTGGCTAGTCCAAACCCTTTCAAGCAGTTTTGGAACTCTTTTTCTGCAATGGCCATCAGAGCTGTTATCATATTACCCTTGATGTTGTGAATGTGATCAAAATGTCTTCCTTTCAATATTTCTTTTATCTTCAGGTAAAGAGAAAAGTCATTGGGGGCCAGACCAGGTGAGTAGGGACCGTGTTCCAATACAGTTATTCGTTTACCAGCTAAAAACTCCCTCACAGCCAGTGCCATGTAAGCTGGTGTGTTGTTATTATGTGAGAGCCATGAACTGTTGGCAAAAGGTTCAGGTCGTTTTCATCTAACTTTTTTACACAGCCTTTTCAGCACTTCCAAATAGTAAGCTTGGCTAGCTATCCAGTTGGTACAAATTCATGATGAACAATCCCTCTGATATCAAAAAAGTTAGCAACATTGTTTTGACTCTTGATTTGGACTGATGGAAGTTTTTTGGTAGTGGAAAATTGGCTCACTTCCATTGTGTGCTTTGATGCTTTCTTTCAGAGTTGTATTGGTACACCCATGTTTCATCACCAATGATAACACGGCCCAAAAGATCGTCTTGCCTCTCCAAAAAGGTCTTGACAAACTTTGACTCTGCTTTGGTTTATCGGTGATCTCCTTCAAGATCATTTTTGCACACACTTTTCTCATGCCCAAATTTTCAGTCAAGATTTTCCTATTTCTAGTTTCCTATTTCCTATTGATGTTTATTTGGTCTGTTATGTCTCTCACAGTCAGCCAGCAATTTTGACACACAGCTCGACAAATTTTTGCAGTATTTGTGTCAGTTCTGGTTGTTACTGGCCATCTTGACCTCTGTTCATCAGTGATGCTTTCTCTTTCCTCAGAAAAATGTTTAATCCATTTGTACACTGCTGTTTTCTTCATGGCATTATCCTTCATAAACTTAGACTAACATGTCCCTCATTTTACTTCCACTCTTGTCAAGTTTAACAAGAAACTGAATGTTTGTTCATTGCTCTAATTTAAGTTCCAACACCCTCATGACGGCACACGAAAACATGTAACAGCAACACTGAGCGCCACTCTGCAAGCCACATGTTGACACCAACACAGCTGTGAGACACTGATATATTAAGGTTATGAAACCTTACTGAGTTGTTTGTACAGTGCTGCCAACGTAAGTGCATGGTGGTAAGTTCATGAACTTAATTGTCAGACTCGTATGTATGCACAGGTGAAACCATCACCCAAGTCAAGAAAATGATCATGTCTGTTATCCTCCTCAAACTTCTTTTTCTTTTTAATTCCTCCTTCACCCCCCCATCCCCAACCAATCACTGATACAGTAGTATAGTTTTTCCAATAACAATACACCACTGTTTTGGGGGGTTTTCTATGGAAGTTGGCTTTCATTAAGATTACAACCTTGGAAACCCCCCTACACTACATGTGGCTGCTCTGTAAGCAAAGATGAACAGAAGCACAGCTTCGCTAAGGTAGGCACTCTTGTGCAACAGCCTGCAGTATACATTGACTAAGAATACCATATTTTGATGTATTTCAGGTTCAACAGTCCATCTCTAAATGGAAGCAGTCGTAAGCAGGGGTTGCTCAGTGACAGCCTTGGCAGCAGATGGAATTGATAAGGTTACTCTGAGTCAGAATCGACTTGACAGCAGTGGGTTTGGAACACTGACAGTGTAGCTGCTGGAAAAGGTAGCAGGAAGAGGGTTATTATCCCCCCAAGACCACTGTTTCAGATGCCCAAGGTCTTGGGCAGGGATCCAACTGCAACCAGGACACAAGCAATGCTGGGTTATCCCCAAGAGACTCTCAGTTTATTCATTTCTATTGCTGCTGTAACAAGTTAGCACCAACTGAGATGCTTAAAACAACACAAATTTATTATCTTTCTGTTCTGTAGGTCAGAAGTCTTATGTTGGCTTGGTTGGTTCTCTGTTCCTGTTCCCGTGAGCTTGGGATTAAGGTGTCAGCAGGGCTGTGTTCCTTTCTGCAGCTCTGAGGACAAATCTGCTTCCAACCTCATTCAAACTGTTGATAGAATTCAACTTCTTGTGGCTGTAGGACCAAGGTCGCTGCTTTGTCGTTGGCTGTTAGTTGGGAGTCATTCTCGTTGTCTGGAGGCTGTCCATGTTCCTTGGGTCTTGGTCACTTTCTTCAAAGTCAATGATAGCAGTTTGAGTCCTTCTGAGATTCTGAATCACTCTGATATTCCCTGCTGCCACAGCTCTTCAAGTACTCTTCTGCTGTCCTCTTTTGCTGTCACTGACTCGCGCCAGGGAAATTGCTTAGCTTTTAAGGACTCAAGTATTTAGGTGGTGTCCAGTATCCAGCAGGATAATCCAGGATCTTCTGTTTATTTTAAGGTCCTCCACAACATTAATCATCTCTGCAAAGTCCCTTCAGTGCACACCTCCCATTAGTGTTCAATTGAAGAGCTTGGGGACCAGAGCTAGTGGTGACAGACTTAGAATCCAGCAGTCCACACCAGCTTCCTGCCAACACAAGGGCAAAGCCATGACCCCCCATGGCAGGAGCCACATGGGAATGCATCACATAGGCCCCCTTAGATGCCAGGCTGGGGAATGTGGTCCCACGAATCCAGATGCTCCTCCGTGGATACCTCATGCTAGACAAAGGATGCAGGAATCTTGGTGGCCAGTTCACATTCTCTGTCCCTCCTAGCAGGTCCAAGGACAGCAGCCTTCTGTTAAACACCCATGGGGCACATGTGAAAGCCCCAGGCTGGTACAAGCTGCCATCCCTTCCAGCTGCAAGGACCCATTTGGTCGGCTGTGGAAGACAGCCGAGTCTCTGTCATGTCTTTCTTTCCTCATGTCTGTCCCACAGCTCCTTGTTCAAGTTCTAGGTCCAGTTTGAACGTCGCTTTCTCAAAGACACCTTCCCTGATTCTCCAGCATTATTGTTCTGTTTCTATCCTGTATTTTCCACTGCTTGCCTGATTCTCAAATCAGTATTAACCCTGAAATTCTATAGTTCACCAGGCCCAGGGGACCCGGGGTATAATCAAGGGCAGGGCAACAGGGTGCCAGGGCTTCAGGGTTGCTTTCCCACACCAGATACTGGGATCACAGTCATAGGTTCAGGGTACTGGCGGTGCCATCATGGGCGAGCCACTATGGGAGCAATCACAGACTTGGGGCAGCGCTGGCGCCATCAGAGATCCACAGATGTGAGTTCCGGGAAAGAAGTGGGATCCTAGAGGGGGCGCTGTCAAGCGTCTGGTTGCGTTCAGGACTTCAGGGTCTGCGTCACGTGCGGCGGGCGCTGTCACGTGTCCAGGGTGCCATCATAAGCCTGGGACGAAGTCACGTGCCAAGCTCACAGGCCTGTCTCTGCAGCTGGCACCTCCAAGGCCTCATGGCTTCCCCGCCATCCCGCCGCAGCTCGGGGCCTGGCGTCTCGAGCGTCTCCGTCCTGCGGTGCTGTCTCCTGATGCTCCTGCTGCTGCCCCCACTGAATCCGGGTGAGGCGGGCACCGCCTCCTCCGCGGCTCCGCCCCAGCTTCACCCCCCGCACCTCTACGTGTCCCTCAAACCCTCCAGGGCCTGGCTTTAAGGCAGGGGAGTGTTCCCAGGCTGTCGCTTTCTCTTCTAGCTTGGGAGTTTCTTTGCCCCATCCTTACATTACCCCGAGTCATTCTCCTCCAGGGTTTTACCAAGGTTATTTGTAGGATCTTAAACTTCCTTTCTCTTCTGGCTTCCTTTGGGCCACATCTGCCCTACAGCTTTTTGGAGACCAGCAGTCCAGAAGACACCCACATTTTCTTCCGGGAGGTCCTTGCCCTGTTAGTCTGGATATCGTACCTGAATTTGAACCCTCTACTACACAGCACCCTCAGGTCTCTCATACACGAACTCCCTGGCATAAGCTACAATCAATCCTTAAAGTTGTAAGACCCCCACCCCAGGCTCTCCGCGATCTCCCCAGGGAGCTGGGTGCCCCTAAAGACCTCCCTTGAGCACTTCTTCTGGGACAGTCGAATTCCAGCCTCCTATCCATCCTTGATCACCCTTCCACGTAAACAAATGTTTCCAAATTCACCTCCCTAAGCCTTCTTTCACTCCAGGTGCCTGGCTAGCAGTCTATCCATTCACTGGAAAACGGAGGCCCTGGAGTGGTGTCTTCCTCGACTCTCCCTCATCCCTGGGGGCCCCTCCAAACCTGACTGCACCCACACCATCCTCCCCTGCATGTTTAAGGGTCCAAGAGTCGTGCCTCAAGCTCAGCCTGCTCACCAGTGCCGTTGACTGCGGGCCTCCCTGTCCCTCAGTCACTCTCAGTCACTCTCTCCCGTTTTCGGTTAGCTGTGTCAGCACTGGCTGTCCCCCCTCACGATGCTTCCTCACTTCCCACTTGCTTCTCACCTGCTTCCTGCCACATCTGTGCCCTCACTGCCCCTGACCTTTCTGCCACTCCTCCGTTTTCATTTTCTCTGGTCCTCTGGCTTCTGTCAGACCACTGTCTCCTGAGTCTCTTCTATCTCAGGGACAGCTCTCACTTTTCTCTGTGGCCCTCCCAGACCACCCATGCTGTACATATCCCTGATACATTGGTATTCCCCAAAGCATTGCTTGGGTTCCCCCATTCCTTCCCTCTTCACTGCTCCCTAGGTGACTGACCCGCTGTGGGCACTGAACCACCATTTATAGGACAGTACCCCACAAAATGAGGAGCGTGGATGCACGGCTGCTCACTAGACATCTCCACCTGAGTGACCCAGAAATACTGCTGTCCCTGAGGTCCAAAACCAAAGCCCCCGACATCCTACGCACTGGCTTCTCTAGCTTGGAAGACGGCATCCACTCTTCTCCAAAGCCAGGCACTGGAGGTTCACCCTAGACTCGTCTCTTTGTCTAAGTTCACGTGCGACTCACCCAATCTGTGTCACGGCCACTTCCTTGTTTCACACTGCCTCATTTTTTGGTCTGGGTTCTACAGAATCTCTTTCCGGATCTCGCTGCCTCCTCCAGTCTGATCATCCTCCCGTCTGTTCTCTGTGCTGTCTTCATGATACAGACCTGAGCAGGTCGTACCTCTTTTGGCTTCCCTCCACCAAGAGGTCGATCCAATCTTCTTGGCCTGGCTCACAAGGCGCTCCAGGGTTGACCCTTGACTCACCTCTCCTCTCATCCCATATCATCACAGGCCATGTCCTTCAGCCTGTGGAATCTCCATCACACACCGTGGTGTTTCTTCTCCAGAGGAGTGTGATTATCACATTAAATTTCTGTTTTACTCTCTCAGTGCTAAGTCTTCACACAGTAACTCCTCCCAGAAGCTTGTGCAGTTCACCCCTTCTTCTGGCTCACGTAACATCTATGGCCCTGTGCCTGATCTGGTCTCATGCAGGTGATCGAGTGTTCACTTCTGTCTCCTATATAATACAGTATAGTCCTCAAGGGCAGGCTGTGTCTGATACATCTGTCTCCCCAGACTCTGGCTCCAGATTGGGAACAGAGTGGGAGCTCAGAAAATATTTCGTGGATGAATGAAGGAAGGAAAGAAAAACACATCTCCTCCCCGTCATCCTCTTACCATCTCTCACTTCATCTCTGTCCCTTTTCTCTCCTCCAGGTTACAAAGAGGATAGAACCACGCCAGGTGGGATGGGTGAGTCCCTGCTGCAAGAAAAGCTGCGAGTCATGGGTCTAGATATAGGACATCTTTGTCCTGAAAGGGACTACCTAGATAGTGTTTCTGGGCCTGTAGGGAATTCAGTCTAAGACATCTGCTTTCCAAAGAACAGCCTGTAATTGCCAGGATATACAGAATGAGTACCCGGGCCTTCTGCAGGGTTGCAAAGTCTCTTAATTCAGCCCACACTGTGTCCCATCAGGGTGCAAGACCCATCCCAGGATAACACCTCCAGGAAGTTGATACAGATCTTTGTCCACACATAAACCTTTGAGGCTCTAACTTGTCTGTTGAGTGGAGTATGGAGCCCGCTGGACCCTTTGGCTGGGTCTGCAGAGCCTGGTTCCTGCGTCTTCCTGTCATTTTTCTTAGAGCTCAAGAGTGGAGAGTTGAGTTGTTCCTGCTCTTAGGTTCAGGGGTCTCCATTGTCGCTGGTCCTGTCAAGACTCCATCCTGAATTATTATTGACTGTTTAGTTAATTAAGTTAATTATTCCTGCATCTGCCCATGCTCACTCCTGTCCCCCACCCCCAACTTTTCTTACGTGTTCGGTCAAGATCTTTCAGTTTGTGTGTATTCCTGTAAAAACACATGCTGTTCTGTGTTTCATGTATTTTCTGTTTACCTAAGTGGCGTGTGCTCTGCAGCTCTTTCTGTTTTCTACTCCTTTCACTCAACACTTGATTTAAAAACTTTTTAATCAAAAATTATTTTAAGCTTACAAAACATTGCAAAAATAAAAATAGTACTGAGAACACACCCAATTTTTTTCTCAGAATCATTTAAAAAATATTTTATTGTGCTTTAAGTTAAAGTTTACAGTCTTAGTCGTCTAGTGCTGCTGTAACAGAGACACCACAGCGGATGCCTTTAAAAAGAGCAACTTTATTCTTACCCAGTCCCATAGGCTACAAGTCCGAATTCAGGGTGTCTGCTCCAGGGGAAGGCTCTCCTTCTTTTCAGCTCTGGGGAAGGTCCTTGTGTTGCATCAGTCTTTCTGTGGTCTGAGAGCATCTTGGTGCAGGAACCTCAGGTCCGAAAGATACGCTCTGCTCCCAGGACAGCTTTCTTTGTGGTATGAGGTTCCCAACTCTCTCTGCTGGCTTCTTTCTGTATATCTCAAGAGACTGCCTCAAGGCACAAAATCATCCTACACGTTGAGTCCTGAGCCACCAACACAGTCGTGCCTATCCTGTCTCATTGACCTCATACAGGCAGGATTCACAACACAGAGGACTTCACACAGTACCAGAACTCACGGCCCAGCCGAAGCACCACACACATTTTTGGGGAGTACGATTCAGTGTATAACAGAATCCAAGTCCATTTGTCATACAAAAACTTGCATGTACACTGCTATGTAACTGGGGCTGCTCTCCCCACCATGTGACAGCACACTCCTCCTCTTCACCCTGTATCTCCCATATCCATTCAACCAGCTCTTGCCCCTTCCCACCTCTTTTGGAGTCTTTTGAGGATACCATACAGCATGGCTCTTTATCCTTACTTACTCTAGTGTGTATTTTCTAAGAATGTTCTCTTTTGTAACTACAGTGCAGTTATCACTTTCATAAATTCATGTTGATGCAGTACTTTTAGGAGCCCTGGTGATGCAGATGTTTAAGCACATGGCTGCTAACCCAGCAGCTGGCAGTTCAAACCTACCCAGCCACTCTGCAGGAGAAGGATCTGGCTATCTGCTTCCATAGAGGTGAAAAGCTAAAAACCAAACCCACTGCCAGTGAGTCGATTCTGACTGATAGCAACCCTATAAGACACAGTAGAACTGCTCCCTAGAGTTTCCAAATGCTGGTGGATTCAAACTGATGACCTCTGGGGTTAGCAGCCATAGCACTTAACAACTACGCCAACAGGGTTTCTTCCATAAAGCTTACAGCCAAGAAAACTCTATGGAGCAGTCCTACTCTGTTGTTGTTGACTCAACAACACCCAACAACAACCATACTTGTGTCTATTCAGTTTGGTCAGCCCTCTACACGCTTAACCAAAGCCACTGGTGGTTAGTCGATTCTGACTCATAGACACCCTGTTGGACAAAGTACAGCTGCCCCATAGAGTTTCCAAGGAGCACTTGCCTGGTGCATTTGACCTGCTGACCTTTTGGTCAGCACTTATCAGTAGTGACTTAAGATGTGTATATGGCCGTATTCTGGGATCCTTAAAACCCTGACAGATTTTTTTTTGGGCCAGTCTCTTAGGTAGAAAAATGGTGTCTTGACTTACTTTGCACTTTTCTGATTATTAAAGAGTTTAAACATCCCTCATTGTGCTGTCAGCCTTTGAGTTTCCTCTTCCAGTAAATTGTCTGTCTATCCTTTTCAGAAACCCTGGTGGTGTGGTGGTTAAGTGCCATGTCTGCTAACTAAAATGTTGGCAGTTCAAACCTGTGAGGTGCTCCTTGGAAACTCTATGGGGCAATTCTACTCTGACCTATAGGGTTGCTATGAGTCGGACTCACGGCAAACTGGGTTTGGTTGTTTTTGGTTTTATCCTTTCCATATTGTCTACTGATCTTGCTTTTTCTTGACAGTTTCCTGGAGTTCCTTGTGTATTCCTAATAAAAGTCTTTAATTGGTTTTAGATAGTGCAGATATTGTCTCCCAATTGTCGTCTGCCTGTTGACTTTGTTCATGAGGTTCAGAAAACTTTGATTGTAAGGTAATCAAGTTAATCAATTTTGTGGTACATTTTTTTTTCAGATTTTGCTTAAGGGGTCCATTCCTGTGCCATGTCACATGGTCTCCAGTCAATGACATGGTTTTATCATTCATATTTAGGTTTGAAGTACTATGGAAACTAAATCCAGTTTCATTTTTCTTATTTCTTTTATTGTTAGCTAGTTTTCCATTGAAACCCTCAATGGCATTGTGGTTAAGAGCTTGGCTAGTGACCAAAAGATTTGCATTTTGAATCCATAAGCTTCTCCTTGGAAACCTCACGAGGCATTTCTGTTCCATCCTATAGGGTCGCTGTGAGTCAGAATTTACTTGATAGCAATGGGTCTTTGGTTTTGTTGTTTGTAGTTTTCTTTTACTTGATGATTGTGGAAACTCTGGTGATATAGTGGGTTAGGTGTTATGTCTGATAACCAGCCAGGTGCTCCTTAGAAACTGTATGGGGCAGTTCTGCTCTGAGCTCTCGGGTCGCTGTGAGTTGGACCTGACTTGACGGTAGTGGGGTTTGTTTTTTTTTTGATGATTGTAGTGGCTCCTTTATTTATATTAAGTTCCTGTATTACAATGAACAGTCTCAAGCTGTGTTTTCTTTCCTGTTGGTCTGTTTTTCTTTTCCTATGTCAATACCACACTGTTTTTGTTATTATAGCTTTGATGTGTATCTTAATACCTGCCAGGACAAGTGTCCCTTCTTTGCTCTATATTTACAAAGTCTAAACTGTTTATGGACCTTTATTTTTAGACTTTCATTTTTCTGTTTCACTTTTAGGATAATTTTATTAAGTTTCTGAAAAGAAGTGTTAGAAAATGAATTTATGTATTAATTTTCATAAAAAATTTACATCTGAAATATTTAGGTCTTCTGTTTAAGGAAACCCTGGTGGCATAGTGGTTAAGTGCCACATCTGCTAACCACAAGGTCAGCAGTTTGAATCCACCAGGCGCTCTTTGGAGAACCGCACAGGGGCAGTTCTACTCTGTCTCATAGGGTTGCTATGAGTCAGAGTCAACTTGACAGCAATGGGTTATTTAAGAAAAAGGAATGTGTTACTATTTGTGCTGATCTTTCTTGGTGTCTGTCTTAGTTATCTAGTGCTGCTGTAACAGAAATACCACAAGTGGATGGCTTTAACAAAGAAGTTTAGTTTCTCACAGTCCAGGAGACTCGAAGTCCAGATTCAGGGTGCCAGGATCCGGGGGAAGACTTTCTTTCTCTGCCAGCTCTGGAGCAAGGCCCCTGTTGTCAGTCTTCCCTTGGTCTGGGGGCACTTCACAGCAGGAAACTCAGGTCCAAAGGATGTACTCTGCTCCTGGCACTGTTTTCTTGGTGGCATGACGTCCTCGTGTCTCTCTGCTTGCTTCTCTCTTGTGTATCTCAAAAGAGAGTGGCCCACCACACTATTCAGTTTTGTAGACCTCATCAGTATAACCACTGCTAATCTATCCTAGTAAATCATATTTATAGGATTTGCAGCATAAAGGAAAATCCCATTAAGTGACAAAATGGTGGAGAATCCGGCAACACTGAGAATGACGACACAGCCAAACTGATACACAGTTCAATCCATGTCAGTGTCCTTTATTGGAGTCTTAAATTTCTTACTACAGAAATGCTGTGCAGTTTAGAACAAAGATAATTCCCGAGTACCTTATAATGTTTTGCCACTGAGAATGTATCTTGTTTTGAAGATGTTTTCTGGTTGGTTGTGCTGGAATACAGAAATGTAATTGATTTCAAAAGCAAATTGATTTATTGAAGTATCATATACATACAAAAAAGTGCACAAATCACAGGTGGCCAGATCAAAGAGACATCTTAGTGACCACACAGTGCAGTCATCATTCAGGTCAAAGTAAAGAGTGCTCGTATAGAGAAATGTTGATTTTCAAAGTGAAATCTATTTTAAAAAATTGATTCAAGAAAATTTTTTTAAAGTAAAATCGTTCTTCCCATACACAAGAATGTCTGTGTACAGACGCTCACACTTAACCTATACACAACGCACAGCTAAGGCTACCTGTGTTGATATCTCCTTCTCTCCTCTCTCCCTCTCTCCTCCTGGGATATGTCTCTCCTATATCTCAGTCTTGATGCTTTTTATCTCTGCCCCTTTCTGTCTCTTCAGTGCCTTTGGATAAGCCATTGCCCTTCCTCATCCTCAGCCTTCACCTCCTTAAATAGAGCACATCTCTGAGTTGATCACCTTGTGCAAATCAGCCCTGGAGGCCACCTTGGCCTCGGTCATTCTTATCCTCCTCTGTGTGGCCACTGTGTCTCCCAGGCATTCCTGTTTCTAAAGTTTGTGGCAGTCCCTGGTGGTCGGGCAACGGGGATGTGCATCGTCACTGGCCCTGGCAGGTGAGCCTGCGAATAAAACACCAACACGTGTGTGGAGGGACCCTCATTGACCCCAGCTGGGTGGTGACTGCTGCCCACTGCATCCAAGGGTGAATGTGGCCCATGTGTCCAGCGTCCAGAGATCCAGAGCGACAGTGGTCCAGCCAAGCTTCCTCATTTCCTCTAGGAAACTATGGGGAGTGAGAAGGAGGGAGGAGGGGTTTCTGGAACAGGAGAGGGTCGTGCTGAGGATTTCACAGGGGTCAGGTGCTACTCTGGGGCAGGAGCCCTAAGCGACAAAGAGTATGTCTTAAACACAGCAATGAGCTAATCCAGCACACTGTCCCCACTTGCCTGATACATGGGAACACTTGTGCATACCCACACCTACACACCTGTGTACACACGCACAGCACAGGCCACCTTGAATCTACCGGAATGAAGAGGGAGGAAGCAGGTGCATCTCTGACACTGAGACCCACAGGGCCATGTTGGGCACGATGGGTGAGCTGACCAAGTTGGGCAGGGCTTCTGCAAGGGAGATGGTTTGGGGGGAGGCCGGGTCCCAGGCTTGCTTGGAAACCTCACGCCTTCTGTCTCTCTGTGTCTCCTGCAGCACCAAGCAGTACTTGGTGATGCTCGGCACCTCCAAGCTGCAGCCCGAGAACTTCACCAGGGTCCCCTTGATCCTTGTGAAGGACGTCATTCTGCATCCCAAGTACTGGGGCCGGACCTTCATCATGGGTGATGTGGCCCTTCTCCAGCTGTATGTTCCTGTCTCCCTGAGTGAGTATGTGCAGCCCATCTGCCTGCCGGAGCCTGACTTCCAGCTGATGGTTGGGACGCAGTGCTGGGTGACTGGCTGGGGCCAGATAAAGCAGCGGTTCTCAGGCGAGTGGGTGGGATGGAGTAGGGTGCCAGGTAGCACAGGAAGTGTGGCTTTTTCCTTTCAAACACTGCCATGGTGTCTCTTTGGGAGCTGTGGCTGCTGTCTCTGGCCCCTCAGTTCTTTGGGCGTTTTGAGGCTAGACCTCGTGTGGGAATCGTTGCCATGGTTTGCGCCTGTGTGCGTGATGTGGCCACCTCATTCACTGATTCAGGCCCATCAGTGCCTGGGCTGAGCATGGTGGTTGGCCTCTTCTGGAAGCTCAGAGACAGGGAGTCGTACCTTCACTCACTCACGCCTTCGTTTGTCAAACTTGGCATTGGGAACACAGTCTTGCCTGCAAGGAGCTTGCAACAAGCATTGGGTTAGGGGTGCAGGCTGGCAAGAGGAGGGGCCACGGCCAGGTCAGGTGGTCGTGAGATGGAGCTGGGAGGCTCTGGGATGAGCTGTGGGAAGAGCAGCTCCTTTCAAGAGGAGCCAGCGGTAATCAGAGAGCAGAGAGAAGAGCCAGTGCAAAGCTCAAAGCTGGAGAGGAACAGCATGTGGTTGGGATCTGCACTGGCTGCTTGGTTCCAAAGTGAAAGCTTCTCAGAGAAGGGGATCCCAAAACATAGCCTTAAGGCTGAGGGCCTTGCCGCACCTGGTCAGCATGTAGGGGGCAGAGGAGACAGGAAGGCAGGTATGGAGGTGTGCAAGGGTGTGCCTTGGCTGAGCCTTGAGCTTACAGGTGAGCAGGCTGGCACCGGGAAGAGATTTCGGGGCTGAGAGAGGGGAAATAGTGCTCATTTCCCATGGTGCATCTCCACAGCCAACTGCACATTGACCCCAGGGCTGCAGGAGGCAGCGGTCTTTATCATGGACAATAAGCGGTGTGACCAGATTTACCACAAGAAGACCTTCTTCCCCCGTGTCTTCCGCCTTGTCCTGGATGACATGGTCTGTGCCACCAATTATGGAGACAACTTGTGTTCTGTGAGTTTCTGGGAGATGCTAGCAACCTTTTGTTGGGCATGACTCCTGGGTGGGGAACAGTTCCCTGGGGAAGGGTCTCTTTGGCCTCCCTTTTTGTCATCATCACCAAGCTGTCCTCTGTTCCCACCTTCCTTCCCTTGTGACTTTGATTTTGGCTGATAGTCTGGGGTGGGAGTTGCTGGTCACTGCGTGGGATGCCCCATCCCAGAACTGAAGCGCCGGAGGAAGGAATGCAGGTAGTGTGATCCTCTAATCCGGGGCTCCAGGGTTGAACGAATCTTTCAAGCAGAACTCAGACAATGGGCATCCTTGGTCTCCTGGGGCCCAGGGGGCCCAGCTGGACCCAGAGCCCCATCGTTTTTCTCTCTTTGCCTAGGGAGACTCTGGGGGGCCACTGGCTTGTGAAATCGAGGGCAGATGGATTCTGGCTGGTGTGTTGTCCTGGGAAAAGTCCTGTGCCAAAGTCCAGAATCCAGGCGTGTACAGCCGTGTCACCAAATACAGCAAATGGATCAAGAAGCAGCTTGATGGGGCTCTGTCCAGCCCCTGTGCCTGCACGTGGCTCCTGCTCCTGTCCCAGCTGCTGCAGCTCCAGATGGGCCCCTGACTTCCCCTTCCTCTCCTTCCTCTACCTACTTTGCCTTTGCCCCCTCTGCTGGATGGAGTCAGATCCAGGTTAGACCAAGTTCATGTGTCCACATTGAATAAGACCCAGAGAGGGAAAGAAATGGCCCCGGGACATTGGATCCTACTTTGACATACCAAATGAGAGGGGTAGGGTGGGTGACTGAGTCCTGAGTGATGAGGAAAAGGGCAGTGTGGCCTGAAAGGGTTCTGGATCTCAGGCTGGATAGCAGGGATTAAACTCGTGTAACCATAGCTCTGTTCTCTTTCCTGGGGCGGCTGGGTGGTTGAGGTTAGGGATGGATGTGAGGGTAGGGCCTCCTACAATGAATGCTGGCCCGAAGGCTCCCCAGATTCAGGGCTGATGGATTTTTGCTGTAGCACTAGGGCTGAGGCACAGGGAAGGGACCTCGGCGTGCCACCTTAGTTGTCTCATTTGTCAAGTGGGCATGCTGCGAGGGCGCAGCTGGAACATGCCCTCTAGACACACAGTTGGAAGGACCCACAGCTAGCACTCTGAAATCAACCTGCTTTCTTTTTTTTAAATATCATGGCAAAAAATCTGATTGTTACATGTTCGTTACAGAAAATGAGAACACACTAAAGCCTTAAGAAAGGAAATAGCCCTGGATGATCTCATGCAGTGTTACCCACCTTTCTTCTCACTTTGGTGCACTTCCTTCTACTTGGGGGACCCTGGTGGTGCAGTGGTTAAGTGCTGCATCTGCTGATCAAACAGTCAGCGGTTCAAATCCACCGGGCACTCCTTATAAACACTGCGGAGCGGTTCTTCTCTGTCCTATGGGGTTATTAAGGAGTCAGAATTGACTTGATGGCAGTGAGTTTGATTTTATTGTTGTTGTTGTTTCCTTCTTCATTTTTGAAATTTTCTTGTTTAAAAATTTTTTCTTAAAATGCTTTTACAATTAAAAATTAGTTTTTCTTTTTAAAGAAAATTTAGAAATATCTGGATACATTCTTGTGATCCATTAAAATTATCCAGAAATATATATAAATGTAAAGACTCCCCTCTCTCTCATCTGTCCCTACCACCAGTCCTGCGGTGTTCCCTAGAGGAAATCATTGTTAACATTCTTATAGCAAACATTTTTATAATTTTTTTAAGTAAATGGGATTTTATCTATGTGTCAGTGTTCCTGGCTCGTACAAACCAATAATCAGAAGTTGGGTAGTTTGAATCCATGCTCAGGCTCCTTGGAAGACAGGCCTGGTGATCCACTTCTAAAGGTCACAGTCTTGGAATCCCTGTGCAGCTCTACTCCACACATGCGAGGTTGCCATGAATCAGAATCGACTAGATGTCAGCTAACAACGTGACAACAAAATGTTTATTGTTGATAATCTACCTTTCTTTTTTTTACTTACATGTCTTGAAAACCTTTCTATGACTGTACGTAGAATTGTTCTTCAGATTTTTAAACCACTGCGTGTGTTCTGTGGGGATGCAGCAGGTGCCCTTTAACCAGCCAGTTTTTAGATTGCTTTTGACTTTTTCATTGCAGAAGTGATGCCTCCCAACATTTTTATAGCTGTGCTCCTGGCAGTGGGACCTTTGGGGGGGGGACAGTCAAAGGACACAAGAACTTAATAATTTTGGATGAACAAATATTATGAAAGTCATCCCTCCCAAAAGCTAAACCAGTTTATATCCAACACCTACAGTATATGAAAATGAATGTTTCCTTCTGCTAAAAATGAATATTATTAACATTTAAAGTTTTTGTCCATTTGATGGCAAAGTATGATCTCACTGCTGTTTTAATTTGTTCCTGTCACCCAATTAGGAAGTGCCTTTTCCTGTATTTACTTAAAAAACAACAACAAAAAACCTTTATTCCCAGTGAATTTTCTGTTTATATACATTACTTATTTTTCTATTGGGTTGCTTACCTTTTTATTTAAAAAGGTCTTTATCATTTCCGAATTATATAAAACCTTTGAAAATTATTTTTAAAATATTTTTGTGAGTGGATCCCTTGTTTTTTAAATACATGTGGAATAGGATGAGCAATTTTCAGCACGAAAACTTCTACAATTATTATGGAGTCAAATGAGTCAATCTTCACTTTTTTCCTGCTTCTCTATTTCCAGATGATAAAAACTACCTTTTTGTATTGCTTTTAATATTATGATAATTGTATTCTTTGTATTTAACTCTTCAATCCACTTGAAAGTTCTTTCTATGTATGGTAAGAAGTAAGGATTTAATTCTGTTGCTGAATGGAGAGCCAGTTTCATCGACTTCATTTCTTGTAGAGTCTATCCTTTCCTGCTGAGCTGAGTTTATACGTTTTTATTAGTGGAATCTCTGTATGCTCGTATACCTGGGGACTTTTTTTAACCCTCTATTTTTGTTTTTAATCGACTTGTCTCTTCGTCCCTGGGTGAGTACTGTAGTGTTTCAGTCAGCTTTATGTTGTTTTGTTAAATGGTAACAAAAGCTCACTTGTTTTATTTTGAAGTATTGCCTATTCTATGAAGTTTGGCTTTAATAAGACTTTGGAATCAATTTGTCAATTTTTATTGAAAATCCTGTTGATATTTGAATTGCAGTTATATCACACAGGTTAATTTGAGAATTGTCATTATTCCAATGCTGAGTTTCTATCCAGGGATATGACATATGTTTCCATTCATTCAGCTCTTCATCAGTATCTTTTCAGTAGTTTTATAGTTTATTCATAGATACATGTAAAAATACTTTAAGTTTATTCCTAAATATTTTACAACTTTGGTTATGTTGTGAATATCTTTTCCGATTACACTGTTTTCTAATTCTACATGTTAAGTTTTATGAAGCTGTAGGGGGGATTTTAGCAACTCTCGATCTTGTTTCTGACCATCTTGAAAAAGTCTTGTTCATTCAAATATTTTTTCAGTTGATTCTTTTGGATTACTTTCGGGTGACCAAATCAACTAAAATGGTGACACCTTTGTGTTATCCTTTCTGAAATTTACATGCTTTATTTCTTTTCGTTATCTCGTTGCCTGAGACCTCCAGCACAACGTGAAATGTTAGTGGTGGTGGCAAGGGGACGCGTGCTGACTTTGACTCCATTCTTTCACCCATTCCACAAATCCTTATTGACAGTGTTTTTGGAGTCAGGCATTCTCTTGGGCCCTGGGGATGCAATAGTGGACAGGAGACATTTATTCTACTAGGAATAACTTTCATGCTATTCTTATAATCTTCCTTAAAAATGTTTCCTTTTCTTCCTGGCTTATATGGGGCTCTCTAATTGTTTTAATCAGGAATGAGAGTTGATTTAATCAAGTGCACTTTAGGCATTTATTGAGATGATTATATGATTTTCCTTATTTAATCTGTTCAAAAAGTGAATGGTATTGCTAGATCAGTAGATGTCTTATGTGAATGCTGCGATACACTGTGGATTCAATTTGCTGACATTTTCTGTAGGATTTTGGCCTCAGTATTAGAATTGGTCTACCATTTTCCTTTTTTTTCTGTTTTTTGCTCAAATTTGAATTCTTGCTATACTAGCATCCAAGGATGTGTGAAGAAGCTTTCTAATACTCTCCTATGCCCTAAGCAGTTTAGCTATTTGTCCCTTAGGCTTGGTACATTGTGCACAAAAACCAGCTGAGTCTGATGCCTTTTTTGGGGAGACACATCTTTATAAAAATTGCTTTTATGGTTATTGGCCCACTCAAGTTTCCCACCACTTTTGAATTAATTTTATACGTCTTCTTTCTAAAGCACTTATTTAGCCTACATCTCCAAATTTTGTTGCTGTAACTGTTACTCATAGTGACTGTATGTACCACGGAACACAACGCTGCCTGGTGCTGTGCACTCTTCCTAGTCATTGATAGGTTTGAGCCCATTACTGCAGCCACTGGGTCAGTCCATCTGTGGAGGGTCTTCCTCATTTTCACTGACCCTCTACTTTACCCAGCATGACGGCCTTCTCCAGGGACTACTTCTCCCTGACAACATGTCCAAAGTATGTAAGACATAGTCTCACCATCCTTGCTTCTAAGGAGCATTCTGTTGTCCTTCGTCTAAGACTGATTGGTTTATTCTTTTGGCAGTCTATGGTATATTCAATCATCTTCTCCAACGCCACAGTTTAGAGGTTTCAGCTCTTCGGTTTTCCTTATTGATTGTCACCTTTCACTTGTGTGTGATGTGTTTGAAAATATCCTGGCTTGAGTAAGGCACACTTTAGTCTTCAAAGCGACATCTTTGCTTTTCAACACTTTAAAGAGGTCTTCTGCAGCAAATTTTCCCAGTGCTATGAATCTTTGGATTTTTTTAAAAAGAAATTTTATTGTGATTAAGAACCAGTTTACAATTTATATCCACTTGCTGTGTAACACCTGGAACTTTCACCTCTATTCTAACTGCTCTCTCTCCTCCCAGTGACAACACACTTCCCCCTGTCATCCAGAACTTTCCATGACCATTTGACCAAGATCTGACCCCCTACCCTATCATCTTTACTCTGGCAATGAGCCACTGGAACAGCCCCTGTATATATTCATGTCCAAAGATTTGTTCATCGCACACCTAGTGTGGTACAGTCCAGTTCAGTCTTTGCTGGGAGAGCTGGCCTGGGTACTGGATGCAGTTTAGGGCTAGAGAGTCCAGGGGCCATGTTCCCAGGAGACCCTGCTGACTAACAGATCATCGGGTGTGGTCCTTTGGTAGAGTTCTACTTCTGCCCTCTAATCTTTCTCTTGCTGTGTCTGGGTTTCCATACCATATACCTTCTTTGGGCAGTTATTGGTGGTGGCCTGGCACCATCTAGTTCTTCTGGTTCCCTGCTGAAGCTGACACTGGCTCATATGGCCCCTTCCATCTGATGGGCTCATATTTACCTCCTGTCCTTCATGTTTACTGTTTATCTCTGGTCCACGTATTGGGACCAATTGATGTTACATAGATGGCAGCTTAGTAGCTTTTAAGTTCCCTGATGCCACTCACCCAGGTGGTATGAAGAGCATTTTCTTAAGAGAGAGGAAAAAAAAAAGAAAACTTGAGAATGCTGATTAATCTGGATGTCCCCTGCAAGTGTGGCCCCATCTTTTTGTTTATTGACTGCTGTTTCCATGGATGTTGACTGTGGTTCCAAATAAAATGAAATGTTTGACATCATCAGTGCTTTTTCTGTTTTTTCATGAGTTGCTTAATGATCCACTTGTGAAGCTTTTTGTTTTCTTTATGTTGAAAAGCATTCCATACTGAAGGCTGTGGTCTTTGGTTTTCATCAGTAAATATTTCAAGTCCTCTTCACTTTCAGCAAGCAAGATTGTGTTGTCTGCATAGCGCAGGTTGGCAATGAGTCTTTCTCCCATCCTGATGCCCCATTCTCCTTCATGTAGTCCACTTTCTTGGATTGTTTGCTTGGCATACAGATTGAATAGGTATGGTGAGAGGAAACAACCCCGATGTATATCTTGCCTGATTTTGAACCACTCAGTATCCCCTCGTTCTGTCCAAATAACTGCCTCCAGATCTATGTACAGGTTCTTCATGGGCACAATTGAATGTTCTGGAATTCCCATTCTTTGCAGTGTTATCCATAATTTGTTAAGATTCCCCACAGTCAGAGATGTCTTTGCATAGTCAAATACAGCTAAACATCTTTCTGGTATTCTCTGCTTTCACCCAGGATTCATCTAACATCAGGATTGGTATCCCTGGTTCCATGTCCTCTTCTGAATCCAGCCTTAATTTCTGGCAGTTCCTTGTTGATATACTGTTACAGCCACTTCTGAATGATCTTCAATAAAATTTTACTTCAAATTTATTAGTATGCTGTTTATACCCCTTTTTTATTTCTAGTATAATTTATGTGTGTACTCTGTCCATTTTTTTCAACAAGATCTGAAATTGCCAATTTTTTTTTCCATTTTGTAAATATTTTCAAAGAACGTGTGGTGGACTTTTATTGGTCAGCATCCCAGCGTCCCTTCTGCCTGTCCCTAGCTTTCCCCTGTTCTTTGTCAGGGCCCTACATATCCCAGGCATGTTGCCTGTGCTTTTCAAAGGAAGCAGCCATGCTCCCAGCTCCCAGAAGGGCTGTTTGTTGGCTTGATATAGTTGGCACGTTCCAGTGCCCTGGCCTCTTGACCCCAGTCGAGTGGTGGTGCCAGTGGGCATAGGTATGATTGGAGGAGAGATTGGTGTCCTTTCTCTGTGAACATAGATGAGGAAGCAGGGGCATGCTGCCTATTAGGAACTGATTTTCATCCAAAAAAACCTCAAATACATTGCCGTCGGGTCGATTCCAACTCATAGAAACCATATAGGACTGAGAACAGCTGCCCCATAGAGTTTCCAAGAAGTGCCTGGTGGATTTGAACTGCCAACCTTTTGGTTAGCAGCTGTAGTACTTAACCACTACCCACACACCAGGATTTTCTATTTTCAGCAAGGGAACCAACTTAGGATGAAGCAGGCATGGCTGAAGGCCGGGGAAAGAGACAGAAATTTTAAGCCTGTTTGAGGCTTCTACTACTTGTCAACTCCTCAGTGGTACTGACTCTTGGGTTGAGTGATGATCAAATCTGGTGCTTCCCTCCACTGCTCCCCAGTAAGGTCCTTTTAGCTTTAGTTAGTGTTAGCAATTCCAACTTTCTGCTTTTTGGGGGGAAGAATCATTTTCTTGTTCCTTTTCTAACTTTTTGAGTAGCATGCTTAGTTCATTGTTTTAGATTTTCTTGGTTTCTAACATTGTCATTTAATTGTGCAAACTTTTCTGAGTCTTCATTTGGCCATATTTCACAAGACTTGACATGTACTGACCTCACTGTCATTCATTTCTATTATGGTTTATAATCTCACATTATTTTTCTTATTTAATCCAAGAGATAGGCAGATAGACAGACAGACAGATAGATAGCTGCTGTGTACTTAACTCACTGAGATCTGAAGTACAGCAGACAGAGACTTGCTCAGTCTTGTGTCATCCTCACTAACATTGCCACTTCTGTTTTGTTTGTGTATGTTTAATGTCTTTTTTGCCTATTAACTGCTTCATGTCACTGTTTTAGGCATGTCTCTCATAAGTAGCATATGAATGGAATTTATTTTCTAGACAGTGCAAAGATCTTTCTCTTTTAAAAGTAGAATTTTACACATTTGCATGAGTTGTGATCATGAATATCCTGGTTCTGCACTGAGCTTCTTTTTTTTAATGATTGATTCTTTCCTCAAGATTATTATTTCCCTATGCATCTATAGGATGTCATCCTGCTGACCTCTTACCGGAATAAGGTGAGTGGGTGCAGAGGAAGGGATAAGAAACTGTTGTGAGGATAGGAGCAGAGAGGAATAGTGTGCTGTCACCAGGAGGGAGAGTAGTGGAAGCTGCATATAGGTGAGCATGTGAATTTATATAGCAATGTACATTTTCATTCAATTAAAATAAAAAAAATAAAATAGCAACAACAACAAAATTATTATTTCCCAATTTTCCACAAAGGCAGAAAAGTTGATAAAGTCTCTCTCCTTTAGAGTTTCCTTCTCTTTTCAATTTGTGGGATATATATGTGTGTGTATAAGTGTAGACATGTTGTTGTTGTTAGGTGCCACTGACCCGGTTCCAACTCACAGCAACCCTATGAACAATAGAACGAAACACTGCCTGGTCTTGTGCCATGTCCACAATGTACATACTTAAGTACGAATATTTTATTGTGGCACATAGACGTATATGCACAGGTATAAATTGTGGGAGATTGAGCTCTCTCCTTTTCTCTCTGTCCCTCTTTCGCCCTAGAGGAAATCTGATTGTAGGATAACTATTTCCCTGATTTTCTACCATAGCATATATCCCAACAAATTGTGCTTCTTTCAATTTCCTATAGTATGGATGCTTTTGTGTCTGATACACGTTCCTGAGATTTAGTGTGCAGCCACGTGTGGCGCTAGATGCATGCCTCCTGCCTGCAGTGGCAGCTGGGAAGTTTCTCATTTGGGGTCTTCCTGACAGTGCTGATGTGAAGGGGCAAGGTATCTTTCCTGCTGTATGTGTGCATGACTTTCCCAGGGTACACTATCAAGGGAGGAAGTGCCAAGTTGTGGGGTAGGCACAGTCTGGGCTTTACTGGGTGATTCCAAGTGCTCTCCCACAGTGGTTATACTGGTTCCTCTCCTCCAGCGGTATGTGAGCATCCCTGTGACCCTGTGTCCTCACCAATACTGGGAACAAAGTGGCCAGCCAACCCAAGTGCCGTGCAAGGTGGAGCAAGACTAAACTGTTCCTCATGGTCAGTGGGGAGCATGGAGTCCTTGAGGAGAGGACCTCCATGGAGTGGTGGGCTGGGGTCCCAAGATACCATTTTTCCTGTTGATTCATGAAGACCCAGGCATGCAAGAGGCTGGGGCATCATCTTACTCTTGGGAAGCCACCTTCCCAGGCCAAATACACACCTGGCCTCCCTCTTCCAGACACCTTGAGAGAAAAGAAAACCAGTCCCCACTCAGTCACATACTATAGGAACAGTCAGCCATTCTTCTCTTAGTGCCTCAGCTTCTACACCTCCAGAGGACCATTAGAGGGTCTTCCTAGAGTACCAGGAGTGCTTCAGGGATCAGGCACCAGGTGCTGTCACAAGCCAGACATGTGGCAAAGTCGTGGGCCAACTCAGAGCCAGATACAGGGGCTCCATCAAGGGCGAAGGTGAGCTTCCTTGGACTGCTGAGGGCTGTATTGAAGGGGGCACTGTCATAGGTCACATGCCAGGTGCCCAGGGGCTAGGGTAGGCACAGAGGCATCCACCATCCAAGGAAGTGCCTGGCAGAAACATCATCTCATGGTCGTGGCTGGCCCTTGCCATGGTCACACCACCTCCTCAGCATCCTGCTGCCCCAAAGGTGAACCCCAACCCTGGGGCAGACCCTCTGCTGCCCCTGAATGAACAAACACGAGTTCTAGAATCTTTACACAGTGGAGATTTCTGCCCGCCCTACCCCCACATCTCATTATGAGGGCCAGTAAAGGCTGGGCAGCTGCTTGCAATGTCAAATGGGTCTGGCTTTGAGGAGGACCTTCCCAATGCCACCTATTCTCCTGCCAGTATGAAAACCTCTGTGAAGGTATGGCTTGGGGATGTGGGAGAGAGGCAGAAGGAGTCTGCTGTCTGGGTGCTTATGCTGGTACCCCCAAATTGCTCCATTGTTCATGATGGGCATGTCCTCACCAGACTATGTGAGATCAAGGGGCTGTTTCAACTTGCAGGGTGACCATGAACACATGAGGGAATCACCTTATTAAGAATGGGGGGATAATCATATTGGTGTATGGTGTCTGGAGTCTGAAAAGCCAGCATGCTGGCATCTAAGGAACATCAAATGGTCCCAAGCCACCTGGTGCAGATGAAAACCAAGAACATCAGAGACATGAAAAAAATATGAGCCGAGGGAACAGACGGGTCCGACTACATCAGCAGGAGACCAGAAGAACTAGATGGTGCTTGGCCGCCACCAAAGACAACCCTGACAGGGAACACAATGTAGAGTCTTTGACATAGCATGAGTGAAAGGGGAGTCCAGATCTAGAGGTTTATTAAAAGACTGGACTTGATGGTCTGACAACCTGGAGGATCCCCTGAGAATGTGGCCCCCGGACTTGCTGCTAGCCCAGAGCTGAAACAAGTACTGAAGCCAACACGTGAGACAAAGAACGGACTAGACTATGGGACACAGAGTGACGCAGGTGCCGTATGTATTTTATAGTTCAGTATACATACGAGGCTTTCTAAGTATTCCTCTTTAGAGGAGGGAGAAGAAGGTGCAGAGGAGGGAAGAAGTGCTGGTTGAGTGGGTACAGGAAAAACAGTGTGGAAAGAAAGAGTGTACTGTAGGGTGGGGAGAGCAGACAGGATTCCAGCGGCGGGTGCTTGGGATTTGATATGGCAAATTGACTTGGATTGTAACCTTTCACTTAATCACAATTACAAAAAGGAAGGGGGGAATAAACTAACATTGGCAGAACATTGGCTTGTTTCAGAGGCAAATCTTAGGAAAACCAGAATCTGTGGTGCTGAAGGTGATGTGTGACGGACCGCTCATCTGACGACATCTCAATACGTCAGGTGGGCATGAGCGGCAAGTAGGAAGCTCAGGCCCAGGGTGGCTTTATGCAGCTTGTAAATGATGCAGTGAGGTGGATTCAATACCACATTCATTAGACTCTTTGAAGGTGAAAAGTTTGGGACTCCAAGCAACAGAGTGTCTCTAGACTCCCACCTTAACTGACTATTGCACATAATCTGTGGTGACAGCCTTGGCTTGGGTCACCTACCTGCTTCTCATGCTGCTGCTTGTCGAGACAACACATTACGCCACTGGTAGAGGTCAAAGGCATCCAGGCACTGAAGTCTCTTCCAAGGGAGCTGGTTATCTGTGTTCTGTCTGTCTCTGTGTAAGCCCAGATGTCAGTGGCTGCTTACTCTTGAGGGATTTCCACAAGGCACAGTTGAGTACCTGTTTCCCTTAACACCTACAGGTCACTAGAGATGCCCAGCCTTGTCTGTCCGTTGTAGTTCTGGCCCCTTTGCCCCCACGGATTCCTCCAGTGCTCACACCACAAGTTCCTGTTTGGCCTGAAGTGCAGAGCTGGGGAAAAAAAAAACTGAGACTCTGTAACTGCAATAGCTGGTGACAATGTCAACCTGTGTCCAGCTTTGCCCCCGGGAAGATGTCCATGGCCACTTGCAATACTTGATTGACAAGTCTGAACTTGACAGCAGGCTGCTGCCAAGAACCCGTTTTCTTTTTCTTTAATCTGGTCATGACTTCTTTCTCCCTTTCCTATCTTTACTGATGCTTGGTTATCAAACGCCAGGCGAACTTGGTCCAGTTTGAAACCGAGTCTCTAGGGCAAACGGTAACCCAAGGTGAGGAACGTGCTGCCTCAGTGAATCGTGTGTGTGAGAACAAATGGGCACACCAGCCCAAAAGCAAAGGGGAAAGGGCAGGAAGGGATTGGAAAACTGGATGAATGCAAACAGGGAAAAGCAGGGAACCCGGGGTGGAGAAGAGGAGAGTATCAACACATCACAGGGCTGGCAACCAATGTCCCAAGACGGTATGTGCATTGTTTATTGAGAAATCCATTGGCTTTGTAACTTTTCACCTAAGACACAATAAAATACAGAAATACAAATGAGAAAATAAAATCTCAGTCATTTATTCAGTTTAGTGCAGCCTCCTCCCCTCTCATTCCTTCCCCCCAGCACAGCTCCTCCTGTGTATGGGGGACAGTGAGCGGCAAGGAAGGGGTGGACCAGTGTCACCACAGTGTGGCACAAATGCAGTGGTCTGCGCAAAGCTGACCCTGGGGCTGTAGAGTGAAGCATCTGTCTGTTCAGCCACTCTGCCCACAGAGCCCTGCTATTTGCCCCAGGCTGATGCTCTCTCTGCTGGTGGTTCCTACATCCCCTGCCATCTGTTTGTACAAACTCTGGAGCCGGGATTAGTCTTGGGTGACATCTCAGCTGCCTCATAACAAGCCCTGGAGAGGCTGCTCGTCCCCATTGTTAGGGAGCTGCCTTTATTTTTTTTTTTTATCAATGGGGGCACCTAAAATGGAAACCCTGGTGGTATAGTGGTTAAGTGCTAGCTGCTAACCAAAAGTCAGCAGTTCAAATCTGCCAGGCGCTCCTTGGAAACTCTGTGGGGGCAGCTCTGCTCCAACGTATGGGATTGCTATGAATCGCAATTGGCTTGACGACAATGGCTTTTTGGACTGCCTCCAAAGAGCAGTTTGGTTGCCAGTTTCAGGGCAATGGGACAAGCCCCTCTCACATATGCACGTGGCTGTGTCAGCGTGTGTCCGGGCTGGAAGGTGACAGCGTCTGCCTACTCACCGTCTGCACTGAGCAGGACACTGCCTGCAGCTGCCTGAGGGTCTGCACGGGGCTAGCACAGCCCCTCTCTGCTTTCCCCCTAGAGCCCTTGTTCGGCAAGGTCTGTGGTCAGACCAACATCTCCTGCAGGGTGGTGAAGGGGAAGGTAGTGGAAGAAGGCAAGTGGCCGTGGCATGTAAGCATCCTGCTCCTGGGTGTGCATATCTGCAGTGGCTCCACCTTCCACGAGCAATGGATCCTCATGGCTGCACACTGTCTACAGAGATCAGTCAGAGTGGCCAGCTGGTGCGGGGGTGGGGGAGAGGAAGTAGGGGTGCCTGGTGAATATGGGGCTCTGGAAAGAGGGGCCCTGGCCTAGTGGCTCTGTCCACCAACTTGTCAATCTCCAACCAGTTCCAATCTCCCTGCTGATCGTCTACCTCCCACTCATGACCCTGCAGGTCCAGGAATTCAAGTCAGTACTCTGTGAAGATGGGACATCAGCACTTCTCTGACGGTGGCATTGAGCTCCCGATGAGTGACGTCGTGTCCACGAGAGCTTCAACAATCTCATGTCCCAGGACATTGCTCTCCTGAAACTCCAGAAAGCTATCTCCTGGTCCCAAAACATCCAGCCCATCTGCCTTCCCAATGTCAAATACAAGCCACCTCTTGGCTCTGCATGCTTGGTGACTGGATGGGAACATGTAGAGAAACAAGGTGAGTGAAGGATGACAAAGGGCCCAGGGCCTCTGCCTGCTCGGGACACAGACCCTCTGTCCCACCTCGGGCTCCTAGGTTCGCTCCTTTGTTACTCGTTCACTGAGCCTGCAGGTTTTTCCCAGGCATCACCTCTCACCCCGCACTGCCCTGACCTCTGTGGATGTGCAGTGCGCTCTATGTAAAAGACACACGTGGCCTGCATGGACCTCGGTTGGCAAAATCAAGTTAAACCCAGTGTGAAGCCTCCACCAGGCAGCACTGGCATGAAATGATACTTTGGCCATTACTGAGGTTCCCTATCTGCAGTTTGCACAAGGGCCACATCTCCAGAAGTTCTGAGGCATCCCGTATACTGATTATCTCGAGGCACTCATAATTCCTGGAGGTCTGGCCTCTGTTGGTAGTCACCCTGGAGTCCTAGACAGGGAGGTCCTGGTGTGGTCCAGCCTTACAGAGGTGCCATGTAGCTAGTCCCTTTGGGATCTTGCCACCTTGTTGGGCGGCTATGGAGCAGCACTTAGCCCCCTACCCTAACAACCCTGAAATTGTGAGAAATCTCTCCCTGTTCCTGTTCTTGGCCTGGATGTCCCCTGACTCTTGGAAGACCCTTGATTCATGTCTCTAATGACCTGGTGCTTTCACAAAAGTTGGACTCTGGGCTGAGCCCTTTAGGAATGGTCACTGAGGGAGGCGGCTTTGCTTCTCGCATCAGCAAATTCAGACTACTGCAAGGTGGAGCTGGATAGAGTTGTGAGGATGCCCAGGCAGGATCTCTTTCTTCTCAGGGACCTCCACAGCATCAGCAGGCACAGCAACAGGTGCCTCCTACAGTCTTCAGGAGATAGCTATCAAGATCATACACAATGACGTCTGCAATCAGAGATACCAATTCCTCCTCAAGAGAGGCCAAAAGTCCTTCATTGGGAGCAACATTCTGTGTGGCAAGTCACAACAGGTCATAGCCTCTTGTCAGGTGCGGAGCGTGGGGACTGGGATAGGATGGGGCTTTGGAGGGCATACTCTTTGTTCCTCCGGACTGCAGTTTCTCAGTCAGTAAACTGGGGCAGGCCTGGATCTGGGCCAGGTGCTGGCAGAACTAGTTTTGCATCAGAGAAATCATTCTGTCAACATTTTTCTGCCACTTGTCTCTTCCACTCTACATTACGTATTTTAGATTTGTCCGTAGCCATAACACACAACTCTAATTCATTACACACAGTTCTACAACATTGTCTTTTGTGACTACATTAGTGACGGGACCAGCCGTCACAAAACGAACGGGACTGAAGGGAGGGTGCAGGAGCTTAAAGAAAGATGCTAATATCAGGAGGGACCCAGTCAAGCTGAGACGTTTATTTCTGCATCAAGCAAAGTTTTATACAGTACACACTTTTTTGTTTATTCTTAACTTTGGTCTCTCTCATGCACCTGTGTTTCCTAGTTCTCAAAACCTCTGATCTAACAATAGCCCTATCCAAGGACAGCCATATCTTGTTATTTTTTCTTGGGATATTGCTAAGCAGTCAGTTCCCATGGCCTTGCTGGCACAATATTTTTTTTAAGTGAGCCTTGCCCAGTAAATTTCTTTAAGATTCTCTTTAAGATGATTTCGGCTCCCCACATATTCCCCATTTTTCTTTTTATAGAACTCAGCTGTCTCACAGTTGACCCATTCTGCGTGCCTGTCTTAGGTCATGCTTCTTTTTTTCTGTGCCTTACCCGTCATTGGAACCCCATCCTCTAGCGATAGGGCCCTGTCTTAGGTGAACACAGATCAAGACGCATCTTAACCGTCTTTGACTATCGCAGTGGGTTACATAGTAAACATGGGGGTTCACGCCGCGTTTACAGCTTTAGGTGATGAACATCTATTAGTGGCCATCAGCACCAGCAGGTGCCACATCTAGTCAAGAGGTCCAGCAAACATTTCTTCAAGATTGTTTAGAAGGTTCTCAGCTGTCTTTGTGGCGTCAAAAGGCAGAGACAAGTGCAGTTATTCCCAATATGACATTCCCTCTGTGAACTTAGGCCTAACTGGTTCCTGTAATTTTTCTATTATTTGGAGCCCTCTATTCTGATACCAAGGTTCTGACAAATTTAAAGGCAGTATCACAAAGGCAGGCTGATGCGGAACAATCATAATTTCCCCTTCCCCAAGGGGGCCCACACAATCAGTAAGATTACAGTTAAAGCATGTTATATTAAAACAGGTTACATTGGCAGGTTTCATTGCCCTGTGTGACAGTCACCTTTTTTTTTTTAAGTTATGTTTGTATTTTTCTCACTGGTATTCCCTTTAAGTATTACGTTGGTCCCTGTCACACAAGTGGTGACTGTTTTATTCAGGAGATAATTGGGTTAGTTTATGTCCGAGTCCAGAGTTCTCTCCATCTCGGCCATGGCAACATAGCCCCTTGTGTCATTTAAGTTGGTGATGTTGTAGTACCCACTGTGCACTGTGGGGATCTGGTAAGGTGAGCTTGTTGGCGATTGTATTGTGATGAGCTAACTGGAGGAGAGAAATCTTGGGAGACAGGAGCTGCAATATCTGAAAAGAGTTAATAAGGAAGAAGAGATGGAGGAGTTAGTGGGCACCAATCACACGACGTTTTGATGGTGACTTCATTGTTGCTGGGGAGATTTTTCAGAGAGATCAGTGTCCAGTTGCGTCTGAACCCCTCAAGAATTCAGGTAGGGGAGTCAGCATCGTGTGAAAACGCAATTTCTGCCTCTATGGCTTGGTTAATAATAGCAAGTGATTGATAATAAAAGGGTATATTTTATTAAATGATATGGTGAACTGTGTTTATAATTTTAAGGTGTTGTAAAATTCCCGAAAGCTTTTAGAAGTACAAGCTGGAGCATTGTCTGTTTTATGATGTGAGGGAATCTGGCAATTTGCAAAACAGTAAAAGAGGTGTCGAATTACATCCTTGCAAGCTTCTCCCGTGTGGGCTGAGGCCATAATTAAATGAGAATAAGTGTTAATGCATGCATGGACATAACAGAGTTTTCCAAAGGAAGGTATGTAAGTAATGTTCATTTGCCATAATTGTTCAGCATTGAAACCCTGTGGGTTAATTCCCATTGATAAGACGGACTGTTGAAAACTGCATTTACTAAAACCAGTTTAAGGACTTTTTTACTTAGCCGTCTGGGTCAGGTTGTCTTTATCAGGCTTGGGTGATTACCGGCCATCTCACTCTTCTCTGTGGCATGTATTCTATCCTCTACAAAGTACAGTTTAAAATCATGGTTACATTTGTAATTTATTTCTCATTTCAACATTCCCCTCTTGAGTTCTTGTTTCAAAGTCAAATTTTAAACTGTCAGTGGGGGCCGGACTGTTTAAAGTCCTGGCCGTTCAGCGGGTGGTCAGTCACGGAGATCAGGAGAACAAAGACTCATAAGTTTTGATTTTGTTTTTTAGTTTTGCTTAGTTCTTTAATCTTAAAATAGTCACAGAAAAACTCTAGCCAGGTTGTTTGTCTCAGGCAAAGTTTAAAACCTAGAGAAAATTTCTCACTTAATGAAACTAGTCTGTTAAGGTTACAGTCTCACAGAAACAAGGAGCAAGAAAGCATGTTGTGAATATATAAAATGTAGTTTCTGTTCTCTAGTCTGAAGGCCATCTCCTTGGAGATTAAAGGAGAAGGAACAAAGGAATCTGTAACTGGTTGTGATCAATTAGTTGTATGCCCCATGCCGCACTCAGATCAGCCTTGCAGGAGTTAATTTCAGTTCTAAAGAGTGCAGCCAGTTGATCTCATCAAGCAGTTTTTGAAAGTCATTTAAAGTTTTTAGGTGGGAAGTCCCCAAGACAAAGGGAACATGAGCCACTGTGGTGTCATTTAATATGTGGCTCAAGTAGGATACTGAGTCTGAGGGCACAAAGAGAATAGGTAGCCTGTTGCTTTAAATTCTGCACGCAGCTGCTTGCTGCAGCTGGCTGCAGAAGCCTCAGATGTGGCGTAAAGGAGCCGCAGCTGTTTAGGAAGAAAAGAAAGAAGACTCGGGAAGAGACTCTCCCATACCAGTCAGAGAGTAACGGATTAAATTCTAATCTTGGGCAGAATCCATGAAACCTGTTAAATCTTTGATGGAAACTTTAACCTTATGTTAGTTTAACAGGTTTTTGCTTATCAATAAAGAGTCATCTCTTCCTAGACTCCTTATGGCCCAGAAACTTAACTTGTTAAAAATCTATAAAGAATCCTATTTTTTTTTATTATGTCCAAACTTTTGAGAGAAGAGAACTCTACTACTAGCCGTTCCCATCTCTACTCCTGATGATTAAATGAATACACCGCCCTACTAACCTTGAGCGCTCATCTTCACGGTGGCTCGTCACAATCTCCCTAGTACTTCAGCTCCCTGTTTGGAGGCGCCATCTGACGGTACGAGCCGTCTTTCTACAGGTGAACAGCACTGAAGGGAGGGTGCAGGAGCTTAAAGAAAGATACTCACATCAGGAGGGACCCAGTCAAGCTGAGACGTTTATTTCTTTATCAAGCAAACTTCTATACAGTACACACTTCATTGTTTATTCTTAACTCTGGTCTTTCTCATGCATCTGTGTTCCCTAGTTCTCAAAACCTCTTATCTAATAATAGCCCTATCCAAGGACAGCCATATCTTGTTATTCTTTCTTGGGATATTGCTAAGCAGTCAGTTCCCATGGCCTTGCTGGCACAATATTTTTCTTAAGTGAGCCTTGCCCAATAAATTTCTTTAAGATTTTCTTTAAGATGATTTCGACTCCCCACACATTAGGATGTGCCCATTCTGTTGTTTATAAACACTGAGGTAGTTTTCAATTTTTACGTACTACAGACTGCTGTTCTGAATCTTGTTATGTACCTATCCATACTTTTATCTTTTAGGATTTCTTAACAAGATACACCCTGCATGGACTCAGTGGGTCAGAGGCTGTGCATGCCGTCGTCTTTAATAAGATCAGTTGCTGTCAAGTTGATGACAAGTCGACACTCGTGGTGACCTCATGTATATCAGAATTAGAATTATGCTCCATAGAGTTTTGTTTTGCTTTGTTTTGTTAATGATATTGTGTTTTTAGTGAAAGTTTACACAGCAGGTTAGAGTCCCATTTAACAAGGACTACATTCATTCCTTAGAGACACTGGGTTAGATTTGTCTCAGTGTGCAAACACTTCTACTTTTAGTTGTCTGATTTCCCTCTTTACCCTTTTGTCTCTGTTTTAGAAAAATAGTTGAACATTTGGTCTCATATAGATTATTTTTTAAAAGATATGAATCAGTCTGTTATTTAACTAAAAGGTTATTATTTACTACTCAGAGCATAGTTTTGGTTCTCAGTTCTTGAAACATCTCAGGGTGATAATCTTGGGGACTCCTCTAGTGTCACGTGATCCAGTAAGGCTGGATTTTTAAATCCAGTTCTGGCTTGCATTTTTGTCTCTTTCTGTTAGGATGCATCTACTGTGGCCCTGACCAAACTGGTCATTACTGGTAGCAGGGCGCCATCTAGTTCTCCTTATCTCAGGGGAGATGAGGACACAGTTTGTGTAGACTGGTAGTCTCATTCACTAGTTTCTTCTTTGTGACTTTCATTTCCTTCTTTCCCTTTTGCTCCAGATGAGAAGAGACTGATGGCTGTATTTTAGATGGCTGTTTGTAAGCTTTTAAGACTCCAGATGCTACTCATCAACCTAGAATGTACAACATAAATTTTGTGAACTCTATTATGCCAAGTGATTGAGTTGTCCCACAAAACTCTGGTCCTAAGGCTTCAAACGTTGGAAACCAATTCCATGAAATCTTTGGTTTCATCCAAGAAGTATCCATATCTGTATACCCTATGTGCTTTATTACATATATGTGAACATACGTATCTGTATGCACGTGTATATGCATATACCTATGACCACATACATACACACCTCTGTACATACCCCTGGTGGCATAGTGGGTAAAAGCCACAGCTGCTATCTAAAAGATTGTTAGTTCCAGTCTACCAGGTTCTCCTTGGAAACCCTATGAGGCAGTTCTGCTCTGTCTTATAAGGTTGCTATGAGTTAGAACGGATAGCAATAGGTTAGTTTTCTTTATTTCACATACATATATGTGAAACTACACATAAATCTTTTGGTTGATGTTGCAAAATCATGTATTTTCTAGCCTTTATCAAATACGTACTCTGTGTGTGTATGCAACATCACTTTCTTCCTAGAGTGGTGTGCACTTCACCTGTGCTCAGTATTGCTTTTCCCTTTACCCAAATTAACAAGAGTTTACTTTCTAAAGAGCGATTGCCCCCCTCCTTCCCTGGTAATCACCAATGAACACTGGCTTATGTATGTACACGTGTTTTTGTCTCTTTATAAATGTGGGATCACGCAATATTTGTCCTTTCATGGTTGAGTTGTTTCATTCAGCCTGATGTCCTCTAGACTTCTCTGTGTTACTTTTCAAGGACTTATCAGTGTTCTTTATGGCTGCATAGCACTCCATTGTGTCTAAACCATATTTTGCTTCTACATTCATCCACTGATGGGTGTTTAGGTTGCTTCCATGCTTTTGCTCTTGTGAATAGTGCTGCAGTGAACACAGGTGTGCGTGTCTCTTCATGTCACTTTTATTAAGTCTCTAGGGTACATACCTAGGAGTGAGATTGCTGGATCATAAGGTAGCTCTATTTTTAGTTTTCTGAAGAAACGCCATACTGTTTTCCATAGTGGTGGTACGATTTTAGTCTTACCAGCAGTGGATGAGGGTTCTGATTTCCCACATCCTAGCTGGTGTTTGTAGCTTTCTGTTGATAGCACCATTTTAGCACAGATGAGGATTTCCTCTTTGTTTTGATTTGCATTTGAATCCACCAAGTCCAACTTGGCAACTCTTTGGGGCAGTTCCACTTTGTCCTATAGGATCACTATGAGTCAGAATCAGCTCCACGGCAATGGGTTTCATGGCTAAAGATTTTGAACATCTTTCACGTGGTTGTTGACCTCTTGAATGTACTCTAATGTTTCTTCATGTCTTTTGCCCATTTTTAAATTAGGTTTGTTTCATTGTTGTTGAATTGTTGACATTTTTCTATATATTTTAGAGATTAGGCCCTTATTGGTTATCCTGTTCTCTGTTACTGATTGAATCATGTCCCTGTAAAATGTGCACCAACTTCACTGGGCCATGATTCCCGGTGTTGTATGATTGTCTGCTGTGTTGTCATCTGATGTGATTTCCCTGTGTTGTAAATCCTACCTCTCTGGTGTTAACGAGGTGGGATTAGTGGCAGTTATGTTAATGAGGTGAGACCCAATCCATAAGATTAGGTTTTGGCTTAAGTCAATCTCTTTCAACACATAAAAGGGAAAAGAGAGCAGAGAGTCATAGGTGACCTCGTACAACCAAGAAGGCAGAACCAGCAGGGGGCCTCTTTCTTTGGGCCCAGGATCTGTGTGCTGAGAAGCTCATAGATTGAGGAGGGTTATTGACAAGGACCTTTCCCCAGAGCCTACTGAGACAGCCTTCCCTTGAAGTTGGTACTGGGAACTTGGACTTCTAGCCTACTAAATTATCAGGGATTTCTTTTTGTTTAAGTAACCTACCTGTGATATTTCTGTGATAGCGTGACCAGACACGTAAGACATTCCTGAAGACTTTTTCCCCCATCTGGGCTGTCTTTTTATTTTTTTGATAAAGTCTTTTGATGGCTCCACGGGGTTTTCAGCGGTTGAGTTTTTGGAAGTATATCCCCAGGCCTTTCTTCCAAAGTGCCTCCGAGCAAACTTGAAGTGACAACTTTCCAGTTAGCAGCCAAGCATGTTAACCATGACCACCAAATGGTTTTCCAAAGTGAGTGGATTAATCCATGCTTGCATAGCTTCTATTGCATAGAGTTCTATTGCTCCATATTTTTGCCAATTTTTGGTATTGTCAGACTATGAAATGCTTTTTAATCTTGTCAACAAGAAGTAGTACCTCCAGTGAGGTTGCAGTGTGTATTCCTGATGACCAAGGCAGTTGAGCACACACCTTGTCATACATCCCGTCATCATTTGTGATTCCCGTCCTATGTATAACTCACTTATCTCTTTTGCACATTTTTCAATCATCTATCTTCTTCTTTTGTAAATACACTTATGTTCTAGATACTAGTTTTATGTCTGTTGTGCACTGGAAATCTCCCAGATTTTCATTTATCTTTTCACGTTGTTTATATGGCAATATGAAGCATTTATATAGTAGTACCAAGTATTCCTAATACTTGGTTGATTTTTTACATTCTATGTAAGCAGTCTACAGTTTCCAAGGAGTGCCTGGAAACCCTAGGGGGCAGTTCTACTCTGACCTCCAGGGTGGCCATGAGTTGCACCCAACTCGACAGCAATGGGTATGTAATCAGTCAATTTCAGATTTTATTTTATTCAAGTATATCCATGTTTTATTTTTTGGTTTAGGCTTTTTGTGTCCTAAAAGAAATTCTTCTCTTACATTTTTTCCCCCAAAAATCTGAAATTTTGATTTCTGCATTTGGGTCTGAAATCCATGTGGTGTTTGTTTTGTGAATGGTATAGGATTGGAATCTGTTTTTATTTCTTTCTCCACATGGAGTGCCAGTTGTTCTAGCTCCATTCAGCGACAACCCATTTCCCGTGTCACCACCTGCCATAAAAATCAAGTTTCAATGTACACAGTAGACTGTTTCTGGACTCTGTGTTTTGCCTTCTTGGTCCATTTGTCTATTCTGGCAACAGGATTATATTGCCTTAATTGTTATGTCATAGTTAGTCTTGTTATCTCATAGGACAAGTCCTCTCATCTATTTATCTTCAAAAATTTCTTGGCTGTTCTTCCTTCTTTACTTTTCCATATCAACTTTGGAATCAGTTTAAGTTCTAGCCCCTCTCCCAAACTATTATTGTTGAGATTTTGATTCAAATTACTTTTGTTAAATAGATTAATTTGGGGAGAATCAACTTTTCAACATAACTGTTTCCATCCATAAACACAGTATATCCTTCCATTTGCTTGAGTCTTCTATAATACCACTGGAGAAACCTTAACATTTTCCTCAGAAACATCTTATTCTTGAGGTTTTTGTTTGTTTGTTGTTTGTTTTTAAGATGTATCCCTATGTACCTCATATTTTTGTGGCTCTTCTGAATGGTATAATTTTTAAAAATTGTATTTCTCATTGTTACTGAAGTAGAGCAACATAAAATAGTTGTTGTATACTGATCTTGCTGAACTCTTCCTATTTCTAACACGTGGCTGATTTTCTTGACATTCTATGTAAGCAGTCACATCATCAGACAAGGCAATACTTTTATCTTTTTCTGATCTAATCCCTATGGATGGTGGTGTAGTGGGTTAAGTGTAGTGGGTTAAGTGCTACGTCTGCTAACCAAAAGGTTGGCAGTTCAAATCTGCCAGGCGCTCCTTGGAAACTCTATGGAGCAGTTCTACTCTGATCTATAGGGTCGCTGTAGGTCGGACATGACTCGATGGCAGTGGCTTGGGTTAATCGTTATGCTTGTTAATATTTTTCCTCACTGTACAATCGCAAAGAGGTGCAATGACAGAAGATACCTTGTTCTTGTGCCCGATTTTAAAGGGAAGGCACCCAGTGGCGTCAGTAGGAGCGTGTCGGGTGTGTGGGCTGCACTGGGTGAAACTGTTGGAGGAGGTGACACCAAAGTGGCTGTATAAAATTCCTGTGCAGTGTTTCAGCAGAAATTCATTATTTTCTATAAAAATATCCAAGTAGTTATAACAGCAACAACAATTTTGTAAACCTAGCTTACATGTGTCAATATACCTATAAGAGTAAATCTCTATGCTAACTTACTTTCTGAACCTTCTAATGGGCTCTGCAAACCCTGCTGGTGCAGTGGTTAAGAGCCACATCTGCTAATCCAAAAGTCAGCTGTTTGAATCCACCAGGCGCTCCTTGGAAACTCTGGGGAGCAGTTCTACTCAGTCGTCTTGGATCACTGTGTGTTGGAATTAGCTTGATACCAGTGGGTTTGATTTTGGTTTTAATGGGTTTGGGTCAGAGCTTTCATTATTATGTAATTACAACGACACTTCAAATCACATGGTTTCACTTACACATCCTATGAGCACGTGCTGCTATTTTGACTGCCACTGTTTTTATAGCAGGTGATTTTTGTCAAATTCTATGGTATTTTTAGCTACAGTATTGTGGTAATTAGTATTTCTGAACCTCTATGAGTAACTGTTTGAGAATGAAGTAAAGTAATTAAAGGAAAAAAAGTAGAAAAATATAAAAAGGCTTCCAGTCAATTATTAATAATGTTGTAACTCAATGTCGAAAAACTTTACAAACCAGTTTGGTTGTTACCATTATATAATCTAAGGACTATTACATTTAAGCAGTTTACAACTATATTTGTCACATTATTCTGTGGTTAAAATTGATAATAAACTTACAGGCATCACAATTTTTGATTATATAACCCTGATAACGAAGAAGAGAAACTGACAACTTAAAACTTGAAGTGGGGGAAATGCTGTTTCTTGATATATGCTTAGAAATATAACTTAAATACTAAATTCAAGTTTTTATTTTAGTATTTTTAAAATCTTCTTTAAAAACATCACTGTTTGACTTTAATGAAATTCTCAGGGTTTCAGTTTGACTTATGTTTCACAAAAATGGGACGCATTAAAAAGCAAGATGACAAAGAGCATTGATTTCCATGAAGTCGTCCACAGGCTCGCAGCTTTGAAGGCTAGGAAAGGAAAAGCTCTGATTTAGTCAAGATGTTCACTAAGTAACAAAATGCTTGTGCATTTGTTTCTGTTTATTTTTATGATATTACTTCATTTCTGAATACATTGCCACACGTGTTTGTCAACAACTTCCACATTATTTGGGCTCTTACTGATTATGCAAACCTAATCGGAAACCCTGGTAACACAGTGGTTAAGGGCTACAGCTGCTAATCAAAAGGTCAGCAGTTTGACTCTACCAGGCGCTCATTGGAAACTCTATGGAGGTAGTTCTACTCTATTCCGCAGGGTCATTATGAGTCGTCATTGCCTCGAGAGCAAAGGGTTTAATCCACTAATGTGTTTCATGTAGCAGTTAATTTTAATGTTAAAATGAACATGATTTTGATGTAGTTCTTGAAATGTTTTCTGTCCTCCAGAAGCATTCTCATGTCAAAGTAGTCATTCAGCCTACTGAACCCTTGTATTATTTCCAAGAGTTTTTAATTGAATCTTGGGCTTTCTAAGTCGACATATGAACTACCATTAGCACTGATTTTGCCTCTTCTATTTCTTTAATTTTTACCTTTTTCCTCCCATTTTTTTGGGTACCAATCCCCAATCTTGAGTCATAGCTATACTTTTTCTTGTTGAAGATCATGGACATACTTCTCACACTTGACCATGAATCATGTGCTGGTTTGGCATATACTCTGTCAAGGAGAGAGTCATTCCTTTCGACTTCACTAGCGTGTTTTATTCCAGGAGTGAATGCTCCATTTTATACAAGTGTTTTCTACATTTGTCCAGATGACTCTGCTCAATAAATTTTAATGTGCTGATTCAGTTCTGTGAACAGATTTCCTTGTGTCCATTCACCCCACACCCCAGGAATAATCTCTCCCTGGTCATGGTATACTTTTGTTTCATTAATTTGCTCGATTCAGATTTATAATACCTTTTTTTTTTCTTCAGAACATGCTTGTTCACTCATTTATTCATCCAGTAGACTCTGTGTGCTAGATACTGGGCGAGGCGTCAGATAGCACTGCCCAGGGAAGGCACCAGCCTCTGAGAACAGACAGTCTTAGGCAATACAACCCACATAGCTATACAGCTGCCCTGCCCACACACAGACTGAAGCTGAGCTCCGTTTTAAGGTGTGTAGAAGAAGGCACTTCTTTGTCAAATCTGTCAGGATTATGCTTCACTTTAAAAATATTAGTACCTGTTCTGGAACATTTAGAATAACATAAACTGTCCGCTTCTTAAATGTTGACTAGAAGCTATCTGTAAAACTATGTAGGTCTTTTTCTCTTTAGGGCATGTTCTTAGGGAAATATTTTAAGTTTTTTAGCCTCATAATTATTGGACTTGTTAGACTTTCTAGCACTTTTTAACTTAGTTGGAATGAAATAATAATTTCTTAGAGTTTTTAGTGGACTCCTGTTCATCAAAGTAAATGTCTGATGAAATAATAATTTCTGTAAGTGGGAACCGACTCAAAGGCACTTGACCACAGCACATATGTGTTTGGATTTGCATAAACAATACTGTGTTACATATTTCCCTCTTTGCTTGTCTGTTGAGAAGTCTCAATTTGTTAAGATATTCATGTTAAATGGTTTTATTCATTTAAGTTGTTGCTTCTAAGTGACTTATGTCAAATCCCTCCCACTTCTGTCAACAGCATTTTGGGCAGAATTTATAACTTTGGTCATCTTGAGTTGCCCTGGACCACTAGCAGAAAGGTTGGCTGTTCCAGTCTGCCCAGAGGTGCCTCAGAAGATAGGTCTAGTGATCTGTTTCTGAAAGTCACAGCCCTAAAAATTTTATGGAACACAGTTCTCCTCTGCACACGTGGTGTCACCATGAGGTGGAATCAACTCTTTTGCAATTGATAACAAGACTCTATGAAAAGTCTAAATTCCAAAACCAATATGACCTAAACTTTACCTCACATCAGTTTCATCTCCCTCCTCTGGTGGCCAGCTCTGGTAAAGCAGTGAGGGATAGAAGCTGCCACATTTCTCTTCAGCCTTGTTAATTTTCAGGAATTCCTTAGACATGCTAAATATTGACCTTCAGTTGGTTTTAGGAAATCCTGGTGATGTAGTGTTTAAGTACTACATCTGCTAACCAAAAGAGCAACTGTTCAAATCCACCAGGTGCTCCCTGGAAACTCTATGGAGCAGTTCTACTCTTTCATATACAGTTGCTGTGAGTCGGAATCGACTTGACAGCCAAGAGTTTTTTTTTTTTACATTTCTTTTTTCTTTTATTTAACGTGATTGAGTGAAAATGTACATTCCTGTATAAATTTACATGCCCACCTATATGCAGCTTCCACTGCTCTCCCTGCCCTGTGACAGCACACTGTTCCTCTCTGCTCCATACATGTCTCATCCTCTCAACAGCCTCCTTTTGCCTCCTCTCCACCCACTCTCCTTCCTCCAGCTAGAGGTCAGCAGGATGATATCCTATAGATGTATAGAACTATAAAGTGCAACCAATATATGGTCACTCTGCATTGCCAAGTCCAATCCATTCCTGTCCAAAGAGTGGACCTTTGTTATAATTTATGGGTAAGGGCAGCATCAGGGCTGGGGGTCATGCTCTCAGGCGAACCCTGAAACCGTTGGACCATCAAAGCCGTGAGTTTTTTTCAGTGAGTTGGTTTTAGACACTGCAAATACCCTATCTTAATCCATTTTCTATGATCAACGAGACTTGACATCCAGCACTGAACAGATAGCCTTAATTTTGACGTAATTAAACCTAACACATTTCCCTTCTTGTGGTTTGAGGGTTTTGAGTCTTATTTTTCAAAAAATACGTCTCATTCCAAGTCTTCATGACATGGCTTCCCAGGTTTTTAATTAGCTTTACCTTTTCACTTTTCACATGTTAGAGTTTTAATTCCTCTGAGCTTGTGCTGTGGTAGGATCCAACTTCATTTTTCTCTATTTGGTGAGTCTCTTTTCGTACCATCTGCGGGTACATTCCTCCTTTACCCACAGATCTGACACTTTCTGTAATATGTACCTGGTCCCCAACTGAGCAGGTGTCGGGTTCTGGTCTCTTTACTACTCTACTTTTTTCTTGATTTGCCAATGAGTTGATTCTGGTTCATAATGACCTCCTGTGTGTCAGAAGAGAACTGTGAGCCACAGAGTTTTCAATGGCTGATTTTTCAGAAGTCGATCACCAGGTCTTTCTTCCAAGGTGCTTCTGGGTGGACTTGAACCTACAACCTTTCAGTTAGAAGCTAAGTGTGCTAGCTGTCTACAATGTCCATGACTTCCCTCTATTGCTCCAGGGGTCTGTTTTTCTGTTTCTGTGCCAGTACCACTCCATGTCTATAACTAGAGCTTTGGCACATATCTAAACACCTGGTAGGTCATCTCAGCACAGCCCCCCTGCCTAACGCTTCACTCTTTCAAAATTGTCGTACCATTCTTGGGCTAAGGATCCCTGTGAAACAGTGGTTAGGCCCTTGACTGCTAATCAAAAGGTTAGCAATTGAAACCCATCAGCTGCTCCTCAGGGAGAAAGTTGTAGCCATCAGCTTCTGTAAAGATTACAGCCTTGGAAACCTTATGGGACAGTTCTACTCTGTCCTAAGTGTCTCCGTGAGTTGAAACCAACTTGACGGCAGTCGGATCTCATGGACTATTATAATTCAATCCCAAATTTTAGAATCAGACTTTAATTTCCTCAGCAGTTGCTGCCGCCATTTTAGTTGGAATCGCTTGAATTTGGGATTAAGGAAAATTTGTGTTGTTATAATTTGTAATTGCTTTTACTACCTATTGAAAAGACACAAAAGACTATTTATGCATTGAGTATGAAGAGTAAAGAACAATGCAACCAATACCCATGCACTCATCACTAAGCATAAGCAACAGTACACATTCCCGGAAACGGTGCAGCTTCCATGTACTAATTTCTGTGGCTCATTACGCTGCACATAGAGTTGCTGTGAGTCAGAATGGACTCGATGGAACCTAGCAACAACAACACTTTGCGATTGCTCTGATTCCGCTCTTAGTTTTTTCTATTGGCTTGCATTTATATATGGTGCCTCACCTTCTTTGTGGCTGTTTGATGCTTTGAGGGTGAGAGTATGCTCTCTAGAGTGTCATCTGTGGGAATTCTCTAAGCTGTGATTTGAAGGTGGGTTCCTCCAAAGAGAAGCTCTGTTTGCTTTTACCAGGTACCTGGGACTATCACTGTACTTGTCTCCTGGGACTGCTGTAATGAAGTGTCCCAAACTGGGATACTTCAGTGTCTCATAGTTCTGGAGACTAGAAGTCTAAGGCAAGGTGTGGGCAGGGTCATGCTCTCTCTGAAGATTCTATGGGAAGATCCTTCCCTGCCCCTTTCTGGCTTCTGTGGCTCCCAGTGACGCTTGGCTCTCCCTGACCTGTAGACATAATCACTCTCATCTTCATCTTCACAGGCTGTCTTCTCTTTGGGCCCATATCTCTGTGTCTCTCCTCTTCTATAAGATCACCACTCAGATTAGACTCAGTGAAACAGAGGAAGACCTTCAGTGACAGGGTCTGACATGGTGGCTGCAACAATGAGCTTGAGTATGCCAGTGATTGTGGGGGTGGCACAGGACCAGGCAGAGTTTTGTCCTGTTGCACAGAGGGTTGTTAGGAGCTAGAATTGGCTGGATAACATATAACAACAACAACAATAGATTAGATTAGGATCCATCCTTCTCCAGTATGTTGTCATGGTAACTGATAACATCTTCAAAAGCTCTGTTTCTGACCATGGAGGCATTCACAGGTACCACAGGGTTAGGGCTTCAACGTATCTTTTTGGAGAGGACCAATTCAATCCATGACCGTAACAACAGCCAACCCAGGGCCACCTTAAATGACATTCTTGGCTTAGGTTGTTTCCAATCACCAGTAGAGTGTGCATTCAAGTTGCATGCAGGCAGGAAGGCTGATGGTTCTAGATTGTTACTCAGAGGATGTGGTCCTTCCTTGGATGGTTGGCTTTTTGGCAGGTCTCCTATTAGGCTCTTCAGCTTGGAAAGAATCCTTGCTGTGTCTTTTGTCTCCTGCTCCCTTGAAGAGTTAGGTTTTAGACTCTAAGGAGTTTTGACTTTCTTGCCAGCCGATTCATGCATTTAAAATGATACGTATTTTTTTCTTTTCTAAACAAGGGAAATGGAGTGTTTATCAAATTCAGTAAATTAAATTTCATCCTAGGTTTTAAAATAATCAATAATGATACAAAGTAAACAAAATCATGCAATTTGTTAGAAAAGCACTTTTGTAGTATCTATGTTTCAGTTTATTAAATAAAATTAAGAGTTCAATTTAAAAATTTTTGTTGTACTTTGGATGAGGATTTACCGAACAAGCTAGCTTCTTGTTAAACAGTTAGTATACATTGTTGTGTGACATTAGTTACCATCCCCGTGACATTTCAGCACTATGTGTTCTTGACCTTGAGTTCCCTATTACCAGCCTTCCTGTCCCCTCTTGCCTTCCAGTTTCTGCCCCTGGGCTGATGTGTTCTTTTAGTCTCATTTTGCTATATGGGCCTATCTAGTCTCTAGTTGAAGGGTGAACCTCAGGAGTGACTTCATTACTGAGCTAAAATGGCATCTGGGGTTCATATTCTCAGGGTTTCTCCTGTCTCTGTTGGGCCAGTGAGTCTGGTCTTTTTTTCATAAGTTAGAATGTTGTTTTACATTTTTTGTCCAGTTCTGTCAAGGACTCTCTGTTGTGATCCCTGACAGGGCAGTCAGTAGTAGTAGCCAGGCACCATCTAGCTGTACTGGACTCAGTCTGGTGGAGGCTGAGGTAGATGTGGTTCTTTGGACTAATTTTTCCCTTATGCCTTTAGAATTCTTCATTTTCCCTTGCTCCCCATGGAATTAAAATGATATGTATCTTTTAATTCATTATTGTTAGTTATCTTCAGCAGAAAGGTGAGTCTGGGTATCTAGTCTTCCTTATTGCAGAAAGCCAAAAACTGAGGATTGACATTTTTATGTTGTTTTAAGTTCTCTTATCCATGACCAGTACTCTATCTATGCATTAATGTGGGCCATCTTTTATGTCCTTTGGTAAAATTTCAATGTTTTTCTTTGAGATTTTATATGCTCTTCTACAGATTATGCTCTGTAAATCGTGGTTTGTATTGCCTTAAAAAATTAAACATGATCAACTTTTTTTCTGATTTATAAAACTTTCCAACAATACAATTAAAACAAAAAACCCCACCATCATCAGAAATAACAGCTACCACCTTTCATTATTTTTTTCATTGTGGTGAAAATATACATGAAACACACCCCATCTCCACGTGTCTGGGTGTACAGTTCAGTGACACTTGATGACATTCTTCAAGTTGTGCAAGTGTTCTCACTATCTTTTTCAAATCGTCAGCCACCGTCAACATAAACTCAATGCCCCCTAAGCAAAAACTTTCCTCCCTACCTCGACCTCTGGTAACCACTAATAATCTCTGATTTCTTTATATTTATTTATAATTTAGTATAAGCAATATCATACATATAAATGAGATTATACACTATTTGTCCTGTTGTAACTGACTTATTTTACTTAACATGATGTGTTTAAGGTTCATCCATGTAGCAGCATCCATCAGAACTTTATGTCTTTTATGGCCAAGTGATATTCCATTATGTATATATATTACCTTTGGTTCATTCCCTCCTCTGTTAATGGATCTTTAGGTTGAGCTATTGTAAAAAGTACTGCAGCAAACATGCTATTGCCTTTTGATGTATGTTCCTGTGAAGATCATTCTCACACATGCTCATGTTTTTCACAAAAAGTGGGAAGTTGGAGAATGGTTGGTATTTCAGACATTCACTCTGCAAGCAGGGACTATAGGATACAAGAGAGTCAACAGCAGCACCTTAGAGGCCCATCAGGATTCAGAGGGAGAGCAGAGAAGGGCTCCAGTGAGTTATGGTCAGAAAGTTAGCAGAAGAATGAAGAGCCAGCGTGGTCCCGGGACTGAGACCCAGAGAAGAGCTTACCAGCCGCACAGCAGATTCATAGCCACCTTCAAGGATAGCACAGGCCTAATGCAGTACAGGCTGAGGATGTGGCCTGAGAAGGTGTCAGCTCACCCAGGGCCTGCAAGGAAGCCCTCTGCTACTTGTCCTATACCTCTCTTCCTCTCCTCTGCAGGGTAACTCTGGCAACCCTCTTGTCTGCCAAGTGGACAAGACATGGATCCAGGTGGGGCTGGTGAGCTGGGGCTTCAACTGCGGCCGGTCCCGGCGCCCAAGCATCTACACCAGCACCTCCCACTTCAGCTGGTGGATCAAGGACCGGGTCTCCGACGTGAGGTTCATCAGTCGGGCCAGCCCTGCCTTCCTCAGGCCAATCCTCCTCGCTTCCCATATTCTTCTGGTCTCTTTGGGCTCCCTGTGGCTCCTGTGAGCATTGGTTCCTGAGTGATTCCCCTCAAGACCAAGCCCCTCTCCTCTCCCTTCTGTCCTGGGAGAACTAGATAACAGAGAGGCAAAGAACATCAGGGCCAGGTGTCCTTGGGAGACAGTCTCAAGAGTCAATGTTTTCTCTGTTGTTCAATGAAGACCTTGAACTCACAGCCACTGAAATCATCTTTCTTCTCAACCTTAGATGAACCCCTGAAATTTTTCACATACAACCCTTTGCTACCATCTGTCAAACAGTCTGGCTGTCCTCTCAAGTCAAGCTTTCCCAGATAGGGGCACCTGGTTTATAATCCTGTGTGTGTCTGGCACTTATTGTTGACCTTGGGAGATGGTTCTCTTCTTGTGTGGTAGTTCCTTTTCTGTAAAGAGGAAGTTGGTCTCTGATTCCCAGTGTCTGCTTAGTCTCCTCAGCATGTCAACAGTCCCTGAGGTCCTTCCATAGGTGTCTGACATACACTTTCCCTAAGGCCTTCCTCTGAAGGTTGGCCTCGTCCCAAGAAACTCATAATGGCCAGATTGCAGATCTTCACTATGGACAGTCCTCCAGAGACCTTGGGTCTCTTCTAACCCTTCATATCTCCTTGGAAGATTTGCAGAACTGGATTAGTTCTTCCTTCCTTCCTTCTCCAACCACCTTCCTGGCAGGGATGGGGTATGTGAGGGGTTGGGGGTGGGAGGGCAGGACCCACTTCGATGAACGGGTGTGATTAATGGACCCTGACCTCCTGAGCTGCCTTGGTGACCATCATCAGGTCAGACACTAGAGAGGACAGGCTGGCCCAAGCTAGCTGAACTGAGAGGAAACAGAGCTCTGCCTCCTTTGTGCATGTACCATAGGGGCTGTTTGTACTCGGTGGACTCAGATTCATAGTTGCTAGCCACACTTGCCCCTCAGGTGCCAGAAGGGCAGTGGGTGCAAGTCACTGCCTTCTCAGAGATTAGAGCATTGCGTGGCCAGCCCAAGCATCTTTCCCACAACCACCAAAAACTAAACTGAAAGCAAACACAAACCAAACCCATTGCCATTAAGTCAATTTTGACTCATAACAGCCCTACAAGATAGAGTACAACTGCCTCATAGGGTTTCCAAGGAGTGGCTGGTGGATTTGAACTGCCAGTCTTTTGGTTAGTAGCTGAGCTTAACCAGGGCTCCAAAAGCAAAGCAGTTACTGTCAATCCCATATGCTGCAGAGTACGCCTTTGCCCTGTAGGGTTTCTAAGGCAGTGGCCTTTTGGAATCAGGTTGCCAGGCCTTCTGAAGTACCTTTGGGTAGATTCAAACCATTAGCCTTTTGGTTAATAGTTGAGCCCTTAACCATTTGCACCACTCAGGGACTCCTCCCAGGGCCATAAACCATTGACATGGAGTCAATTCTGACTCATGGTGACCCTGTAAGACAGAGTAGAACTGCCTGATAGGGTTTCCAAGGAGTGGCTGTTAGATTCGAACTGCTGATCTTTTGTTTAACCACTGTGCCCCAGGGTTCCTTCTCTCCCAAGATGAAACAAGGAAACAAAACAAACAAATCCCACTGTGATTGAATCAATTCTGACTCATAGTGACCCAGCAAGACAGAGTAGCACTGTCCCATAGGGTTTCCAAGATGCCCCTGGTAGATCTGAACTGCCGGCCCTTTGGTTGGAAGCCATAGCTCTTAAGCGTTATACCACCACAGTTCCCCTCCCAAGACCAAGCCCTTGCAGAAGTTAGTGTGTCCTAGATTGATTTAGCTTTTGCTTTATTTGTTATGAGGCTGAGATTTTCCAACAGTATTGGAAACTATCGTTCTTGCTGGAATTCTCCACACTGCTTTAAAATGTATCATCCATCTCTGTCACTGAATCACTGAAATATTCTCAAAATTCCAACCTCACTCTTTCTCTGGGGATAGAGATCTCACCTTGTGCTGTCTTTCCCAAGCAGGGGATCTGTGAGGGAGGGGGTAGGGATGGAAAGATGCTTAAAAGCACGCAATTAAAACAATTATTTAAAACTCTTAAATCTTGAGTCGGATCTGACTTCACGGCACTTCGCTGGCTTGGCTTTAATCTGATTACTTTCAGTGCCTTAGGTCAAAGCTCCAATACAGTTATCAGGCTGGAGGGAAGGTTGGGGCTGCCAGCTTCCTCTGTCTGTAGGATCTCTGTGAGTCAGAATTGACTCGAAAGCAATGGGGATTGTTGGGCCACACTAAGTTCCCGCCTGGTTGGCCAGATCTGGGACCCTCCCATCGGGGGAGGTAGGGGACAAGGGAAATCAGAGGTCAAGGTGATATGGAAGGAGCCGGCCACTCGACGTTCCACTTCCTGAGCTGGCTCTGCCCAGAGCTAACACCGCTCCATGCTCAGACCTCGTGAGTCCGCTGGATCACTTTCAGAATCATTGCTGTCTCCCAGGCACACTGGCATGACGTTGTCCTGAGCAGTGGCTTTCAAATCTTTATCTGAGATCCCCACCACCCCCAGGAAGAAATGCCTCTTATCCTGGAATTCCGTGCACACAACTGGTTATTGTTAGTTGCCTTCCAGTTGGTTCTGACTCCTGGCCATCCCATGTGTGACAGCTGAACTGTTGTATAGGGATTTCAAGGCCGTGATCTTCACAAACAGCTCACTAAGCCTGTCTTCCCAGGCACTTCTGGGTGGGTTTGAAGCACTGACAGTCTTCTGGTAGTTGAGTGCACACAACCTACTGCCATGGACAACCTCACAAACAGGACTTAGGCTACGTGCTGTGCAGGTTTATAGTCTCTCACCTACAATATTCTTCAGAAAGCTGATCATATACCCTTAAGCTGATTTCACTAATCAGTCTGGAAAACACCTCAGAGTGGAATTCCTGGGATGCTGGGTGTGGGCATCTTTAGCTCTGAAACTGTGTTCCAAAGTGGCTGCACCAAGGATGTGATCTTATATGTAGAAAACCCTAAAGAACCCACAAAAAAAGAAAAGAAAAGAAAACTACTGGAACTAATAGGAGAGTTCAGCCAAGTATCAGGACATAAGATAAACATACATAAATCAGTTGGATTCCTTCACACCAACAAAGAGACTCAAAGAGGAAATAACCACATCAGTGCCATTTATAATAGCCCCCAAGAAGATGAACTACTTAGGACTAAATCTAACTGGAGATGTAAAAGACCTATACAAAGAAAATTACTCAAAGACTCTACTACAAGATACCAAAAGAGACCTACATAAGTGGAGAAAACTACCATGCTCGTGGACAGGAAGACTTAAAATCATGAAAATGCATATTCTACCCAAAGCAATTTATAGATACAATGCAATCCCAATACAAATTCCAGTGACTTTTTTTTTTTTTTAGTGAGATGGAGAAAAAAATCATCAACTTCATAGGGCAGGACAAGAAACCCCAGATATGTCTACGTACTATGTACTACTGAAGAAGAAAGACAAAGTGGGAAGCCTCACATTACTTGACTTTAGAACCTATTACACTGCCACAGTAGTCAAAACAGTCTGGTCCTGGCAGAAAAATAGACACATAAACCAATGGAACAGAATTGAGACTCCAGATATAATATCATCCACCTATAAGCAGCTGATACTTGACAAAGGCTCAAAGCCCATGAATTGGGGAAAAGGTAACCTCTTCAACAAACAATGTTGGCAAAACTGGATATCCATATGTGAAAAAAATGAAACAAGACCCATATCTCACACTGTGCACAAAAACTGACTCAAAAGCAATTAAAGACCTAAATATAAAATCTAAAACAATAAAGATTGTGGAAGAAAAAATAAACAGAATACTGGGAGCCCTAATAAAAGGTATAAACAGACTACAAAATATTACTAACAGTGCACAAGAACTGGAAGAGAAAATAGATAACTGGGAACTCCTAAAAATCAAACACTTATGCTCATCCAAAGACTTCAATAAAAGATTAAAAAGACTACCTACAGGCTGGGGACGAATTTTTTGGCAATTACAAATCTGATCTGAACCAAAGCACAACAAGAAAAAGACAAAGAACTCAGTTAAAAAATGGAAAAGAATCCGAACAAATATTTCAACAAAGAAGACATCCAGGCAGCCAAAAAACACAGGAAAAAATGCTCATGATCATTAGCCACTAGAGAAATCCAAATCAAAACTACAATGAGATACCATCTCACTCCAACAAGGCTGACATTAACCAAAAAAACCCACAAAATAATAAATGTTGGAGAGGTTGTAGAGAGACTGGAACTCTTCTACACTAGTGGTGAGCATGTAAATTGGTATGACCACTTTGGAAATTGATTTAGTGCTGTCATGGGTTGAATTGTGTCCCCCCGAAAATATGTGTAGTAATTTGGCTGGGTCAGGATTCCCTGTATTCTGTGATTGCCCTCCCTCTTATGATTTTCTTACACTGTAAACCCTAATTTCTGCCTGTGGTTAACAGAATGGATTATATTAGAGAGAATTAGGATGGTACTGTAAATCCCTTCCTAAGGTCACCTTCCCTGGAGTTTCCCTGGAGTGTGGCTTGCACCACTTTTATCCTACAAGAGATTAAAGAAAAGGAAACAAGCAAACAGTTGGGAACCTCACACTATCAAGAAAGTAGCACCAGAAGAGCACATTTTTCAGACCTGAGGTTCCTGGACCAAGATGCTCCCCAATCAAAGACTCATACAACACAAGGACTTTCTTCCAGAGCTGACAAAGCGAAAGCCTTTCCCTGAAATAGACACCCTGAATTCAGGCTTGTAGCCTACTGGACTGTGTAAGAACAAACTTTCCTTTTTGTTAAAACCATCTACTCTGTGGTATTTCTGTTACAGCAGCACTAGCTGACTAAAACAGTTGCCTTCTTAAAAAGCTAGGTATAGAAATACCATATGATTCAGCAATCCCACTTCTTGAACGTATGCTAGAGAAATAAGAGCTGTCACAAGAACAGATATATGCACACCAATGTTTATTACAGCAGTGTCCACAATAGCAGAAAGGTGAAAGCAACTTAGGTGCTCATCAACAGATGAATGGATAAACAAAACATGGAATATTCACGTAAGAGAATACTATGGAATGAGAAAGAAAAATGATGATTTTGGGAAACATAACATGAAGTCATTTGGAAGAGATTATGCTGAGTGAAATCAGTCAGTTACAAAAGGACAAATATTGTGTATGACTACTATTATAAGGACTCAAGAAAAGATTTAATTACAGAAGAAAATAATCTTTGATGGTTACAAGGGTAGGAAAGGAGGAAGAGGGGTATTCACAGATTAGATATTAGGTAGGAATTGGGTTAAGTGAAGGGAATGACAGCATGCAGTAGAAGGGAGATTAACACTGCTGGACTATACCAAAAGCTAAGAGTTTTCTTAAATACCACTGAACATTCCCAAGGACAAAGTAGCAGGGGCAAAGGTCTGGGAACCATGATTTTGGGGGACATCTAATTTAACTGGCATAACTAAGTCTACTAAGAAAATGTTCTGCATCCCACTTTGATGAGGTCTTAGATCTGGGGTCTTAGATGCTAGCAAGCAGCCATCTAAGTAGCATCAGTTGGTTCCAGTCTACCTGGAACAGAGGAGAATGAAGGACATCGAAGATATGAGGAAAATATGAGTCCAGAGAAAGAAAGGGCCATATGATTGGGAAAGTATATTATCATGAGACTGTAAGAACTAGATAGTGCCTGGCCACCACCAATGACTGCTCTGACCAGGAATACAACCTAGAGTCCCTGGTGTAGTGGGAGGAAAATGGTGATGCACAATTAGAAATCTATCAAAAGACCGCACTTGATGGTCTGACAGACTAGAGGGCTCCCTGAGGACATGGCCCCTGAACCCTCTGTTAGTCCATAGCTAAAACCAGTACCGAAGCCAACTCTTCAGACGTAAATTGGATTGGACTGCAAAACAGAGTGATACTGGCAAGAGTATGCTTCTTGGCTTAAATATGTTCACGAGGCTGTCTGAACAGCTTTTGTCCAGAAGTAAGATGAGAGGGTAGAGACGGGTGACAGGAGTTGGTTGAATGGACTCGGGAGATACAGGGTGGAAAAGAGGAGTGTGCTGTCACAGGATGGGGAGAGCAACTAGGGCTGCATAGCGGTGAGTGTGGGGGGCTTCACATGGCAAATTGACTTGGATGTTAAAGTATCACTTAAAATATTTTTTTGACAAAAAACACCCAAAGTGGCTACATCAGCCGACCCTCCCACCGGCAGTGGGTGAGCGTTCTGGAGCAACAGTCCTCACCAACACTTAGTATCACAGACATTTAGCTTTTGCCAGTCATGTGGTGTGGAGTAGAATCTGAGCGTGATTCAGTCGGCCCTTTCCCAGGGACTAGCGGGCTGGCTGAGGAACTGCTAGTTCCTTGGACACTGACGTATCCCCCTGGTGATGTGCCTGGTCATTCTTCTGATGAATCATTGACCTGGGCTTTCTAGAGTAAGGATCTGCCCTGGTGGATGGAGAGGCGCCTGACCACTGAGAAACGAGCTGGAGCTGAGAGTGGAAACATGGATGAGCTTGTGTAGGGTCTGACGGAGCTGAGGGGGTGCTTGGCCAGGTTGGAAGGGCCAGTGGTGCATTGGGTGCTGATGTTTAGGGCCAGGCATTTGGGAACAGGAAGAAGGATATCTGGGCACGGGTGGGTGACTGCTCAAGCTGGATGCCATGATCTGCATGTGGGCAGCATCATTCCCTGTAGAAGAGGGGTATGGCTGGAGTGGCTTGAGTTCAGTGCTGAGGGGAGGGGAAGGGAAACGTGGCAAAACGGGATACAGCTGAAAGAGCCCACCCCTCACCAAACTCTCATTTCCTCTTCAGCCTGTGGCTCCTCTTTTGAGAAGGACCCTACCCTCAGGAATCCAACGGCCATGGCTCGGCGGTGGCCATGGATGGTCAGCGTGCGGGCCAATGGCACTCACATCTGTGCGGGCACCCTCATTGCCTCCCGGTGGGTGCTGGTAGTGGCCCACTGCCTGAACAAGTGAGTTGGGGCCCAGATGGGTAGTGGGGGGCAGACAGAAAGGTGTAACATCCCATCCAGCTGGCCCATCGGGAGCATCACAGTCCAGCCCAGCCTCAACCACGTCCTGTCTATCAGTTGTGTGCCCTCATTTCACATAGGAAATGGAGGTTTGGAAGTCATTTGCCAAGGCCTCCTTCCTCTGCTCCACAGAAAGAGGGCCTACTTTTTTCATGCCACAGCCTGTGTTCCCTCTTACTCATTTATTCATTAGGTTTTCATTGATTCATTCTTTGGCACCCCTTTGAGCCATGCCCTGGACTGGACACTGGGGGACAGAGTGGAAACTAATCATTTCTTGCAAGTCGATAGAGGAGACAGACAAGAAGACAGTTCATAGGGCAGCCTGGCTGTGGACACAAAGGAGGGGATGTTTTAATGTTCTATGCCAGGGAAGCAGCTTGGCGGTGGCATGGGTGCTGGCTCTAAGGGCTGACCAGGAGAGGAGTGTCTTTTAGCTGTAAGCACTTGGGGGGGCATGCTGCAAGAGGACACTGGAAGGCACAGTGATGGCTGATTCCATGGCCGCTGTCATGTGCCAGAGGCCGTGTGGCGCACCAGAGAGAACCTAGAGTGTAGAACCAGAGAAAACCGATCCCAGTACCACTTCCTAACTGTTTTGCCCTGAGCGGGTCAGTGGGCTCATCTGAGCCTTAGCTGCTTCTTCCATAACCTGAAGGGTTGTTGTGAGGTCCGGACCACAAAGTGTGTGTGTGCAGAGCCCTGTTCACAGCAGTTGTGAGGAGGAGGCTCAGGTGGAGAGGGGCCCTCTGAGACTCGCTCAGAGAGCAATCAGTGGGGTAGAGGATTGGAGGCTGCAGCAGAGTGTACTCTGCCTGGCACTGACTGTCGACTGCCCTGTGGTTCTCCTAGGCGTTGCTGTTGTTGTTAGGTGCTATCGAGTTGATGCCAACTCATCACGACCTTATGCATAACAGAATAAAACACTGCCCGCCCTGTTCCATCCTCAGGCCTTGCGGTGTTTGAGGCTGCTGTTGTCACTGTGTCAGTCCATCTTGTTGAGGGCCTTCCTCTTTTTCACTGGCCCTCTACCTTACCACACATGATGTCTGTCTTAGTTATCTAGGGCTGCTATGACAGAAATACCACAAGTGGATAGTTTTAACAAAGAGTACTTTATTTTCTCACAGTCTCAGTAGGCTGGAAGTCCAAATTCAGGGCATTAGCTCCAGAAGAAGGCTTTCTTTCTTTATTGGCTTTGGAGAAAGGTCCTTGTCATCAATCTTTCCTTGGTCGAGGAGCTGCCAGCACAGGGACCCCAGGTCCAAAGGATTCACTGTTTTCCTGGCTCTTGTTTCTTGGTTGTATGAGTCCACTCTGCTCCAACTCTCTGCTCATTTCCCTTTTCTTTTATCTCTTGCAAGATAAAAGGTTTTGCAGGCCACACCTCAGGCAAACTCCCTTTTAACTGGATCAGGGATGTGACTTTAGCAAGGGTGTTACATCCTACCCTAATCTTCTTTAACCATAACCTAATCTTGCCTCTTTAACCAGAGATTAGGATTTACAACACAAAGGAAAATGACATCAATCACAAAATGGAGGACAATCACACAATACTGGGAACCATAACCTAACCAAGTTAACACATGTTTTGGGGACAGTTTAATCTATGACCTTCTGTCTTTTGGCCCCCAGAATTCATGTCCTTGCCACATGTAAAATATATTTACCTCATTATATTATAGCAAAGTATTAAAAAGTCTTAAGTCAACTCCAGAGACCAAAAATTCCTCTTCACCTGCAACAGGCAAGCACAAGCTAGGCATTTCCATTACCAATGGGAGACGTTAGGGGGAAGGAGGAAACCCTGGTGGTGTAGTGGGTTAAGTGCTATGTCCGCTAACCAAAAGGTTGGCAGTTCAAATCCACCAGGTGCTCCTTGGAGACTCTATGGGGCAGTTCTACTCTGACCTCTAGGGTTGCTATGAGTCAGATCCAACTCGACAACACCAGGCTTGGCTAGGGGGAAAGAAGGCGTAACAGACAACAGGCAAGTCAGCAGATCACATGACGTTAGCTCTCAAGGTTTCAGAATAATCCTCTGGTCTCTGAGACCATTTTCACAATGGTCCTGCCTTGAAGATTCTAGATATTGGCCATTCTCCCGCTTCAGAGTAGAAACGCCTAGGCCTTGGGCTTCAGCTTCACCTTCCAGGCCCACTGGAGTGGCAACTCTGCTCCGTTGCTTTTAGGCACACTAGTCTCTGGGTCCATCTGAGTGGCAACTCTACCCTTAGAAACACCAGAGGCCATGGTTCTACCCTTTGAGACCACAGAAGTCGTGGTCATATCGTTTGAGATTGAGGCAGCTCAGCTTCCTGTGTTTCTTGTCTCTTCGGCTTCTCTTTCTGGTTTCTTGATCTCTTAGCCCCTTGAACCTCACTGCTCACATGTGTCCTGCTGGGGCAAGTATTCTGAAGCTCTTTAGCTCCACTGATAAGCACCTGGAAGCTCTCCACTCTGCCAGTAAACTTTGGCTGGAAGGCACTCTGCTTTCATGCTCCAGTGGTCCGCTGCAGTGTTGTCCCATGCTGATTTCCCGGTTCTGTTGCTGCAGGTTCTCTCCTCACTTTGCTTTGGGTTCTCACCAGATTTGTCTGATGTCCATAGTTCCACCAACAATGTCTTCAAAGCAACGACTTCCACATTTTAGGTATCTGTTAAAGCAGCACACCACACCCAGTACCAAATTCTGTCTTAGTCATCTAGAGCTGATATAACAGAAATACCACAAGTGGATGGCTTTAGCAAAGAGAAATTTCGTGTCTCACAGTCTAGGAGCCTAGAAGCCCAAATTGAGAGTGCCAGCTCTAAGGGAAAGTTTTCTGTCTTTGTGGTCTCTGAAAGAAGGTCCTTGCCATCAGTTTTTCCTTGGTCTAGGCTTCTCCACACAGGAACCTCAGGTCCAAACTCATTTCTCTATTTCTCTGCTTGCTTCTCTCTTTTATATCTCAAAAGAGATTGGTTTAGAATGTAGATTAATTTTGCAGATTGAGTTTATATAGTGCTGATAGTCCCATCTCATCAATGTCATAGGGACAGAATTTACAACATGGGGAAATCACACCAGATGACAAACATGGTGGACAATCATACATACTGGGCATCATTACCTGGCCAAGTTGACCGATACAGTTCAGGCCATTGACAGTGTCCTTCTCCGAGGACTGATCCTTCTTCTTTTTTATTTTACAATTTGAGTCAATTTCTCATACAAAAACTTAAATACTTTTAGTTATGTGACCATCACTGCTCTCCCCCCTCCCTGTGGCAACACACTCCTTGCCTCCATTCTGAATTTCCTGTGTCCATTCAACCAGCTCCTGTCCCTCTCTGCCCTCTCATCTCATCTCTGAACAGGAGCTGCCCCGTTAGTCTCCTCTACCTGCTTAAGCCAAGAAGCACACTCTTCAAGGGACTGGTCTCTCTTGATAACATACCCAAGGTATGTGAGACAAAGTCTTGCCATCGTCACTTCTAGGAAGTGCTCTGGCTGTACTTCTCAGACAGACTTGGTTCAGTCTTCTGACAGCCCAAGACATACTCAATATTCTTGCCAGCACCATAGTTCAGAGACATCAGTTCTTCTTTAGTCTTCCATATCTATTGTCCAGTTTTTGTATGCCTGTGAGGCAACTGAAAATACCATGGGGTCTTAGTCAGCTGGTGCTGCTCTAACAGAAATACCACAAAGTGGATGGCTTTAGCAAAGTCCAGTAGGCTACAAGTCCAAATTCAGGATGTCTACTCCAGGGAAAGGCTTCCCCTTTGTCGGCTCTGGAGGGAAGTCCTTGCATCACATCAGTCTTTGTGCAGGGAGCAGCTTGGTGCAGGAACCTCAGGTCTGAAGCGCACACTCTACTCCCTGTGCCGCTGTCTTGATGGTGCGAGGTTCCCAGTTCTCTGTGCCAGATTTTTTCCTATATATCTCAAGAGATGGCCTCAAGGCACAAAACAAACTTACACATGGAATCTCACTCTATCCACACACGGCTGCCCATCCACCCTCAACATCACAGAGGCAGGAATTCTAACATGGAGGAACATCACACAATACCCGGAGTTATGGCACAGCCAAATTGTTACAGATTTTTTTAGGGAACCCATTCAACCCCTTCCCCAAGGATGCCGCCACCATGTGGTTGTTCGGGCCTTTGTCTGCAGGCCAGCATTGCTTCTGTTAAGCCCTCATAGTAGAAAACAGTAGAAGAGGAAGCTGTGTGCTGTTACATTGAGCAGGTGGAAGGCCGGTTGCCATGTCAATGCCAAGCTGCCCCTTGCCGTGACCACCTTCGGCCCTGAAAACTTTCACTACAGCTAGACATAGAAAAGGCCACCCGAAGAGCTTGAGGCTCTTCTAGAATCTCAAGAGCAGTCCCCAGGCCCCAGCTTTCTCCCTGTCCTGCCGGCCTCAGCTTCTCACTGACATACCCTGCAGCCCCCAGCTCGGAGCCCTGGCTCTGTGACAGGCTTCCCGGCAGCCTCAGCTCCAGCACAAGATGCTAGACATAGACCCTGGTACCCTGAGCCTGGCATCTGCTGAGCTGGGGCTCCTTCTCCTCTGAGCCAGACTGCTCACCATCAGGGGTGCACCCCGGGTGAGTCTGAGAACCTCCTGCTGTCCTGTCTTCCCCCAGTGACCCTTCTCCCTCCTCATGGCCAGTCTGGGTGTGGCTTCCCCTGCCCATCCAGGTCAGCCATCCTCTTCTAGAGAGTGAACCTCATGTCCACCACTCCTCCTTGCAGAAGGTGTGGGACAGAGGCCTGTCTGGGTGGGGGGAGCAATGTGAGGATGCTCTGCACCTGCAGAGGGACAGTGGGCCCTGGCCAACGTTGCTGAGGAGGGCAAGGCCACAAAGACAGGCACAAGGAGCAGAGTGTCTGGGCTGGGAGACAGTCTTGCCCCTGCCTGTGATGGGCCATGAGAACTTGGCCATGGCCTAAGCTTCCTCTCAGCAGCCTCTGTGGTCCACGTCTGAGCTGAGAGTCCAGTATGTCTGGACCCTGGTCGGAGCTTGAGCCTGAGGGTCTGCCAGCTCAGCTGCCACCTCCAGGAAGCAAGCCCTCCTCATTTCTCCCCTTTCTTCTTCTTGGCCTCCTTCTTCTCATCCTCCTCTACCTTGATGGCCACTGTGTCCACGCTGTCCTTCTTCTTCTTCTTCTTATCCTCTATGGAGTTGGGGTGACACAAAGCCCAGGACTCTCAGGAAGGAATGGAACCAGAACCTCCCACACCCCGTCCTTCCAAACCCCTTGAACCTAAAGGGCAAAACCAAAAATGGAACTGATTGCTGCTGAGTCAGTTCCCACTTATAGAGATGCTATAGGACAGAGTGGAACTGCCTTGTAGGGTTTCCAAGGAGCACTTGGTAGATTTGAACTGCCAACCTTTTGGTTAGCCGCCATAGCACTTTACTAAGCCACCAGGAGAGCAAGCTCTTGGTTTTACCCTCTTCACTATGGCCTGTCTCTGTGCTGTCTACTAACCTGCTGTGGGTGGAGGGAAGGAATGGGCAGCTCTGGGCAGTGGGACTGAGGAACGGGCTCAGCAGGGTCCAGCGGCATCTGAGACTGGGTGCCAGGCTGACTCACCTCCCGGGATTTCTGTGAGCTCATTGAGGGGTGGCACAGTCTCCAGCTTATCTGTGTACATCTTGGCGGCCTTGCGTTGCAGGTACCGGGCTTCAATCTCCTTCCGGGTGCGTGGCACGCGACAGTTGAAGACGCAGCACAGGGTGATAACTACAGGAAGGACAGGGCAGGCTGGGCCGAGGGCCAGGCCTCAGACACCCGGGAAGGACACCTGGGCTTCACGCCTGCCCCCATCCGCCTGTGGGTCTCAGCCCGGAGACAGGCGGGAGGTGCGGCGCCCAAGATGTCTGAGCAGGGCTGGCTCCGTCAGCTGCGCAGGGCCCCAGGCTCACAAGGGCCTGCTTTTGATGTAATGCTCTGCTGTCAGATCTTGGAAATCCTGGTAGTGTAGTGGTTACATGCTACAGCTGTCAACCAAAAGGTTGGCCGTTTGAATCCTTCAGGTACTCCTTGGAAACTCTACTGGGCTGTTCTACTCTGTCCTATAGGGCTAGAGTCGACTCAGTGGCAACGGGTCTGGTTTGGGTTTTGGTTACTACCTTACAACTCAGTTTTCAAACAAGAATCTTGTATTTTTGTTTTCCACTAAAAAAGTTATGTAAGTAGTCCTGTTCCAGGGGGCATTTCTGAGTAGACAGAATGGAATTGCCTCTTGACATCACCTACAGCTTCTTGCTTTGAACCCAGGCCTCTGAGGTACCAGTGCATCCTAGTTTTTCCTCCCACACTCCTGAATGCACAGCCGGAACCACCTCACACGCCCAAGATGGGGCTATGACTTCCTCAGCCTCCCTGAGGACAAGCCTGACCTGGCTGGGCAGAGGGCTGGTGAGAGGGCCCAGACCCTGCCCTGGGCGTTCACCTCAGAGGGAGTTATTTCAGGATCCATTTTCCAACCAACGACAGCTGTGCCCACGCCAGCGGGGCCAGGACATGGTGCTGGCCTCCACTGACGGGCAGGGCTGCCAGGGCCCGGCGGGACTGAGTTTGTTTTTCTAAGGCCCCCACAGTCTGACCACCTTGGCCCTGGCCCCAGGGGAGGGGATGGAGCTGGTTCCTATTACGTATCAGATGACCAGACATAACTTCCTGGCAGGCTCCTGGGGGCAGGAGGGCCCAGGCAGGGCAAGCCAGGACTATTTTTGGGAGGATGGCTCAGACCTATGTACCCTGGACTGGAGCACCCTCTGGGGACATCGTGTGCAACTCCGTGCTTCAAGGCATGACGATGCCCCTTCAGCCAAGCCAAGCACTGCAGCCCCAGTGGGTCTCCCTCAGCCTCACAGAATAGAAGGAGGAAAAGGTGTGTGAATGAGTTAATATATGGATGGAACGGTCTTGGAGCCTTTGCTGCTGAGAACAGGGCCAGATTCCTGAACGCACGGGTGGGGCAGCCAACAGCACACGGGCCTACTCTGGGGTCTGCCTGTAGATTGTTCCCACTCTCTGGGAGAAGATGTGAGTGGACAGCAAGCCCTTCTGACTTGAAGAGCTGGGTTCTGGTCTTCCCCAGAGCCCTCTTTGTTCCCTAGGGCCCAGGTCAGTTCCACATCCTGACCGTGCCTGTCGGGCCAGCTTTCCCAGCCAGCTCACCGGGCACCTCCTGAGGCCTGCACCTGCCCACGCAGGCTCTCCTCACAGGCCAGGGTGCAGGCATGGCTGGGGGCTTCAGCAGGTGAAGGCCTGCGGGCAGCCCGAGCAGGAGGCAGACTCCAGCCCACCCCTCTCAGCCTGGCCGGGTGCTTCTCCAAGATGTGGAGAGACAAAGGGCCTGAGAGATGGTTCTGGGGCCCGGGCAGGGGCCACCCCTTAAGCCCCCCTCACCAAGGGCTCTGGAAGATGTCCACACACAGCCCCTGCCCCTCAAGGTCCGGCCAGTGAGCGGCAGGTAAGATGTGTTTCCTTCCCAGGAGTTGGGGGCCAGGTCACCCCCATTCACTAGAGCCATGCAGTAGACAATGAATGCTGACCTGTTGTTCGGGGGCTTCCTAGGAAATGAGGATGGGGTAGGGGTGTCTGTGTAGTTGATGTCCAAGTGTCCCTTCAGGTCCAACACTGTAACTTTCTTGTGGGGCTCCAGGCACTTCCACCATCTGGGGTGAGCAGATCCCAAGAGGTCACTGGATGTCAAGGGCCATAGAGCCCTCATGACCACTCTCTGGGGTGCCCCACAGCTTTTTCCTGGGCCCGCACCCTAATTCCTGGGCCTGTGCAGGACGCATGTCTTATCCAGCTCTGCCTCTTGATGCCACGGTAAGGGGGTTGTCCCTGTCTCTGGACACTTGAGCTGTGCAGCAGGCACATCTATCTGAGAGGGCACCACTGAGAGACCTGACATTCTTGGCCTTAGCTGTGAACAGAAGTCAGCCTCTCGCTCAGACCCCTGCCCCATACCTCAACAGCGAGTCGGGGAGAAAGGAAGCTCTTTTCTTGCAGGGAGGGCTCTTTGGGTGACAGGAAGACCACATGCAGATCACATGTCCCTGTCTCCTTCAGAGCTGCCCTCCGCCATCTGGGTGAGCCCTCTGTGCCTCGCCCTGCCTGTCAGGGACTGGGACCTCATCTCAGGACAGCTCCAGCTGGAACTTGGATGCAGCTTCTACCTCCCACCCAGGAAGTACTCTGGAAACTTGCTATAGATATCCTCTGAGACTGTCCAGCCTCTGCTCACACCCTCCCCCTTCTGGGACAAACTTTGCAGCTATCCCCCGGCAAGCCTCACCAAGGACCCCTACTTCATGAAGCCTTCCTGGGAGAGGATGTCTCCCCCCCTCGGCACTCTCCAACACACACTCTCCTCGTGCCCTGTGGGAACCCCCATCAGGCCCCACTCTGCCATGGCACCCCCCCCGACCTCCAGAGGAGGGCCGAGGGGAGCAGTCTAAGGCTGCCTCCGCATGGGCTCTGCACCAGTGGCTCCCGGTCCTCAGGAGAGGCACAGGTTGACTGCCTTCTACTGGGGGTGTGAGTCATCTGGGGAAATGGTATTTGACAAAGCAGCAGTTGAAACCTGGGAGCCACATCTGCCTCGTGTCTGGGGAGCTTCTGGGCCCAGCTGCGGCCCCGAGTGGCTCCGCTGGGGCCCCTGGGTGTGGGCCCTTTAGGCCTGCCAGACTGCAAGGAAAAGCATCAGGAGGCCAGTGATAGGGAAAAGTGACACGTTGTCGTTGTTTCAGTGGAGTCCCCTGTAATTATCATAATTGCTGTGTGGCTGCCTTCCTGGTCCAGCGGAATACTTCGGGTCCCTACTGGCCCATCAACCCTCCACGGGGACTTTGTGAGAACCGGGGGAGGTGCCAGAAACCACCATGGGCCTCCTGTGGGCGCCTGGCCTGCTTGCTCTGCCCGGAATTGGTGCTCTGAGCCCGCGGGAATGGTGCTGGGGAGGGCTGGGGGGCTGTGCTCCCTACACTGTGGCGGGAAGGGCGGGGAGCAGCTACTCACTGATGGACAGCACGAAGAGCGAGAAGATGCCCACCACGTGCCACAGGCGCATGTCCCAGAACACCACGGTCTCCTTGGTCAGCGGGGGCGGCTTGGGCTTGGGCGGGGCTGTGCTGGGCTGTGGGTTGGGAGGGAGGGGAGTGAGCAAGGCAGGGACCCGCAGGCTGTGACTACCCGGGTTCCCAGGTCCCAGCAAGGGCTCAGCCCAAGTCGGTCAGGATCCCCTAGAACCAAGTGTCTGGGCATTCATACCGTAGATCTTCGGATGTTCTGGGTTTAAAACAAGAGAACCGAGCACAGCACCAGCACCACGGAGACAAGGACTTGCAGGGCAGATGTGGCTGATGCCTGGGGAAGCCGTGCTCCAGATGGACAAACATGGATGTATGTCCCAGCCAGGGGGCAGGCTCTGGGCTCCTCCGCTCCAGTTCTGGGCCCTCACAGACAGGAGAGGGTCTCAGGACCAAGGCCAGAGACCAGCAAGGCCTGTGTCCTCTTGGGGACTGGCTTTGCTCTCTTGTCCCCTCAGTGTCACGTGGACGCGGAGCTGGAAGTCAGAGCCACACAGCTGTGTTGCCTGGCCAGGGCCCCATCAGGTGACCTCCCTCAAACAGTAGCCTATCCCGGGAGTCACTCTGCTCTCACCTGAAGGCTGGACAAGGACTTGACACAGACAGGGTAAGTAAAATAAACTGTGCTCAGTGCAGCAGCGACACCTGGAGGCCAAAACATGTAAGTGCCAGTCAGCCGGGCACTTTTCCTGTGGGACACCACCCTACGGAATGGGGGTCAGAGGCACCAGGGCCCTACCCTAAGGGTCCGAGAGAGTATGATCTCGCCCTAAGGGTCAGAGGAGACATAACTCCTGGGAGACTGAGAGGAAACAGCTCTACCTCGAGGGTCTGAGGTGACAAGATCCTACCCTGGGGGTCTAAAGGGACATGGCCCAGTCCTGGGAGTCTGAGGGCACATGGCCCTCCCCAGATTTATGACGGGACACCGTTCTGCTTGCAGGTCTTCGAGGGTTTGGCCTATTCTGAGGGTCTAGGGGACACTGTTATGTTTGGGGGTCTGAGGGTACATAGCCCTGCCCTGGGGATTGGAAAAGAGCATGAGGTACCGTAAGGGTTTGAGGGAACACACCTCAGCTCTAGAGTTTAAGGAGATAGGCCCTGCTTGAGGGTCAGAGGGGACACAACCTTACACTAGGAGTCTGAGAAGACACAGCCCTATCCTGTGAGTGGATAGGATCATGGCCCGGCCTTAGGTGTCTGAGGAGACACAGCTCTGCCCTGAGTCTGAGCAGACATTACCCTGCCCTGAGGCCTGAGGGGACACGGCCCTACCTGGAGGTCTGAGTTCACTTATAGGGGGACATGACCCTACCCTGGGGTCTCAGGGGACACAGTCTTGCCTGGGGGTTTGAGGGGACACAGCCCTGCCTGGGGGTCTGAGTGTACTTACAGTGGGACATGACCCTACCCTGGAGTCTGAGGAGACACAGTTCTGCCCAGGGTCTGAATGTACTTACGGAGGATATGACCTTGCTCTGAGTCTGAGGAGAGACAGCCCTACCATGGTGGTCTTAAGAGATATAGCCCTGTCCTGGGGGTTGGAGGGAAACAGTTCCAGCCTGGGGGATGTGAGAGGACACAGCCCTGCCTTGGGTTCTGAGAGAACATGGCTCTGCTCTGAGGGTCTGAGGAGACAGGGCCCTGACCTGGGGAGTTAAGGAAGACCTGACCTGTGGAGGCACACGAGATCTGACAGTGAAGTGTACGAACTTAATTGTTCTAGGTGCTACATACCCCATTGCTGAATATCACTACAGTCACCTTTGAAGTACTCCCCTTGGGAAGCTATGCACTGCTGCCAGGGCCTAGTCCACCTTTTAAAGCAATTTTGGAACTCATTCTGGAACAGCCATTGTGCACAGCACCGTGGTGGGAAGTTTGCAACCTAACTGTGTTGTGTAGTTGTCTGTGAAGGAATTTTTAGTGAGTAAAGAAATAACTGTTTTGGTATGCCCTCCCTGCTCACCTGATCTGGCCCCCAGTGACTTTTTTCTTTGCCCAAAGATAAAAGAAATATTGAGAGGAAGACATTTGGATGACACTCAGGACATTGAGGGTAATCTGACGACAGCTCTGATGGCCATTCCAGAAGAAGAGTTCCAAAATGGCTTTGTAGGGTGGACTAGGAGCTGGCATCAGTGTACAGCTTCCCAAGGGGAGTACTTGGAAAGTGACTGCAGTGATATTCAGCAGCAAAGTATGTGGCACTTTTTCTAGGATGAGTGTGAGAACTTAATTGGCAGACCTTGTATCACCCTGTCTGGTCACTAAGCTCAGCTGAGAGGCGCGGATGGGGGCCACTGTCAGAAGGGAAGGACCTTGTGGCATGTGTACAGTATGCTGCCCCCTGGTGACTAAACAAGGACACAGGCGTGTCTTCTGGATCTCTGGGAAAGACGGGAGGCCCACAGTTCATCTACCACTCATTCTCCTGATCTGTAAATGTGCACTGGGCACCTGCCACAAGCCAAGTACTTACTCATCTAACAAATGCCACCCTTCAGCATGGGTTGGAGACACCTGGAGAGGATGACAGACTTGTCCCACTTGTCCCAGGAAACCCAGAGCATCCATGTGCCTGGGAATGGTGCGTGATTCCCTGGTTCTTTCTCCTCACCAGGGTGAACTAGGCAGAAGGCTTTTTAAGTCTGGGCCTCCTTTTTCCCATCTGTAACTTGAGTGGGCGGTGTCCCCAGGGTCTTTGGGGGAGCTCTATTTACCTCAGTGGTAGCATCATGGGAAAATATCCCTCCCCAGCAACATCCCAGAGGACTGGACTCCTGTGGGGTCAGGCACCCATGTGGAGTTGGGCAACACGAGTGTGGGATTAGGCATATGTGGTTCAGGCATTCACATGAGGCTAGATGCATATAAGCAAATTCCACATACATGTGTGTAGGATCAGGCACATGTATGCAGGTTGGAGCACGTGTGCAGGGCTGAGCACGTGCTGTAGCCTCTGGGACATGCCCTGGGCAGTGGTGAAGCTCCTTGATTCTAAGACCCACTGGGTTGGCCTGGCTGTGTTGTATGACTGGAGAACACCAAGGGTGAGTCAGCTTCTCCAATTCTCAGCCTAGGTAGCTGAGAGCTCGCCTCCACTGTGTTCTTGTCCTAGCATTGTTGGGGGGGGCGGGCCTGACCTCTCACACTGCTAACGAGTTTGGGTGTAGAGTAATGGGAACAGCTGTGCTCACGAGGGAGTAGCTGGGTATCTTCTTGTGACAGGTGCTGCCAGGGGTCTGAGTCCTGAAGATCAGAGGTCCTGCTTCCACCCAAGGCTCACAGCTCAATGAGAGGGTGATGTCTGCAGCCTGGTGTGGCAGGTGGCCATGGACCCCAGCCCCGTCCCTCTCTCTGGTGCTCCCCCAGGGTCTCCAAGGTTGGGTTTGGACTTGCTCAGGCTGTAGGCAGGAAGCAGACAGATGGACTCCAAATTTAACTGCCCCAACGAGCTGGGGGAAGACATATCCCCAAGGAGTGGAAGAGAGTCCCTGGCTCAGAACTGATTTGACCCCCAGCCCCAGCCTTCTGGCCTCTCTGAGTCCAGTTCAATTTGGGCACCCAAGGTCTCAGGGTAGCTGGAGAGGGGACCCAAGTACCATCCTTGGAATTCAGGCCAGCCAGGCTTCCCTTACAGGGACACTGGAGCTGACACCTGACTCCAGTCTAGCTTCCTGGTCCCGCCTCCCTGGTTAAGGATCAGTGACAGGTTGGCATCGGGGTGTAAGGCTCTTCCTGTTTCCTCCTCAGACCCTCTAGTCAGAGCTGTGTCCCCTGAGGACCCCCCTAAGGTACAGTCCTGCCCTCCCAACCCTCACCTGTCACCCAGGACCTCTCCTATAGGCTTACCCGGGCACTTCTCTCTCTCTTTTGTTCCCATTTGTCTGTACTGCTTCCTCTCTGCCCCTTCATGCCCACATTCTTTCCTGACCCTGGCTCCCACTTTATCCTCCAGAATTGTAGGTCCAGCGGGCTACCTCCTTCTTTGGCTCCCCTTCCAGGGTCAGCAGCAGTGGGGTGCAGTGGGGGTCAAGGACACTGCAGATGGCTTGTGCACCCCAACCAGGCTCTTGACCAACCTCCCCCACCCATCCCCCTCACTACTTCCTGGCCTGTCTCAGCAGTTCCTCCCGCTTTTCCCAACTATGTGGTCTCTGCCAATCGACTGTCTAAATCTTCACTAGATCCTGTTATCACCAGGATGGAGTCAGACCCCAGTCCTCTTCCAATCTGCTCTCAGAAACCTTTACTAGCTTCTGTCACCACCAGGGCACGGTCGGAGCCCCAGCCCCTGGGTTGTGCCCTATCTACCCCTTGTCTCATGGGCCAGCTGTTTCTGATGGAACTGAGCTCAACACAAGGCTGCCTGGCAAAGGATGTCCTTATTGACCCCCTCCCCCCTTGCTTTTGCTTGGAATGCCCTCTTCTCCTTCCCAAGGGTCTGTCTTCCCAGTTAGACAGGGGTCCCTGACAGCTCTCTAGAGTCAAAGGCTGTTCTTCCTCCAGGACACCTTAAGACCAAACATCCTGTTCCCTCGTCGGCTCAGAACTGGAGGATGGGGCCTCGGAGCCTCTCTCATCAGACTAAGGTTCCTATAATAAGGGCTGTAGTCCCCCACATCAGGCCGGGGACCCAAAGATCAGGGGCTGAGAGTCCCCCATAGCCTGGGAGAGCCTGGGGCAAGGCCGTGTCCACCACTAGGCTGGGTGTACTTGGCAAAAGACAGCTTTTGGTGCGAAAGAGGCCTCCCTCACGGCCTCACCCGGACCTGGACAGTGACGGCCGCCCAGATCCCTCCGCGCCCGCAGCCTCACCTCCACCAGCTGCCCGGCGACCCCCGCGAGGCAGACCCCCAGAGCTGCGCCGCCCAGCGCCCACAGGGGCCCGGCGCCCCGCCGCTGCCCCTCCATCTTCGCGCCGCGCCCTCCGGCTCCGACGCAGGTCGCAGGAGCCCGCAGTGATGCGCGGCCGGGGCGGGCTGGGCGCGGCGACGCCCCCTCGGGCAACGGGCGCTGAGCGGCGCGCTCCGGCGGCGGGCAGCGAGAGGGCATCATTTATTCATCGTCGGTGTCTGGTTCCCGTGCGGGCCCCAAAGGTGTCCCCTCCCCTAGCAGGCATCGGCCACCAAGACTGATACTGGGGTGGAGGGAGAGGAAGGACAGACTGGCTTCAGGGTCCTTGAACAACAGGTACCCCTTCCCTTCACCACTGGGACCTTAGTCTCTCCATCTGGGACGAGGGGAGGGGCTGGAATCTGCTGATCTAGGAGGCCCTCCCCATTCTGACGTTCTGAATTTTAAGAACCTGATGGTCACAGGTGGGGGGGACGGGCACGGCAAGCACGTTGCCATGGTGACAGGCGCTCAGGGATCTCCTCGGCTTTCTGGGCTGGCTTCCTGCACAGAGGAGGCTCTGGTCGCCCTGGACACCAGAGCTGGCTGCAGGGCTGGGGGAAGGAGGGATAAGGGATGGTTTTCAGAGCTTCGGGCTTTGGATGCCATGGCAGGTTCCTGAAAAAGCCAGAATCTTCTGCTATTTGGGATAGGATGAGCTCCCAAGGGAGGGGCCAGAGGACTGTTTTCTGAGCCTGGCTGACCCTTTGACTCCGGCCTGAGCCCTGCTCCTGGCTCTAATCTAAGCTCTGACCCTCCTTCCTCTGATTGAGGACAGCTCATGCTGCACTCTGACCCTGACCTCAGGATGAGACTTGATGACCCAGGGGAACAGGGAGGCTATGAGGAGCCTTTTGCCTTCCTTCTTACCCTATAGATCCAGAGCCTTGTGGGACTCCAGCCTGGAGTGGAGGTGCCACTGTTGGTTAAGGACTACGGCAGGTGGCAGTGTGGAGCAGGGGCCAGCATAGACACCAGGAGGCCCCAAGGCAATGGGAACAGGCCAGGCCAGAAAGCCATCAGCAAAGGATGGAGGACCCATTGAGGATACTGGGCTGGATCACAGGTACCTTGCTCCCTGCCAGTGGTTAACAAAGTCTGGGGAGTGGGTGGGATGGACCACCCTGTCTTCTCCAAGCCTGCCGTGGTCAGACAATCAGGAATTTCAGAAAGCCCAAGTCACTCCCAGCAGCCTTCACCCCCTTCTTTCTCATGCCAGAGACTAGAGGCTGGGCTATAGAAAGCCACACTGGCCAGCCAGGACATAGAGTCAGAGAGTGTAGCTGGCTGGAGCCTGGTTAGACGAGTCTGCAGTGGCTCTAAGCAAACCATTATCCCTCTCTGCCTCAGTTTCCTCAGTTGTGGAATGGGAAGGGTGATACTCCCATCACACGGTTGATGTGAGGATTATATGAGGCAATGAATGTGTACTGAGTAAACACTGGCTCTCGCCACTTACAGGATGCCCACCTGATGTTTAGCCTGGGATGGAGGAAGGAGTATTACTGTTTCCTGTCAAGTCCATTGTGTTTTCATCCATCAATAAGTAGGATATGCTCTACTCCTGAAGCTCACCCTTTAGCCAGAGATTGGACAAGCCCATAAAACAAAACGAGACTCAAGGGGCACACCAACCCAGGGGCAAGGACCAGAAGGCAGGAGGGGACAGGAAAGCTGGTATCAGGGAACCGAAAGCTGAGAAGGGAGAGTGGTGACCTGTTGTGGGGTTGTTAAGGAACGTCATAAATCAGTAGGTGTACTAACTGTTTATTGAGAAACTAGTTTATTTTGTAAACCTTCATCTAAAGCACAACAAAAATAAAAATGCTGGACATGCTCAATGAAGAAATCTGAAAGGGAAAAAAGGACGCATGTCCCCTGAGACAGCCACAGCTCCAGTTCTCTGTGCTGCTGTTGAATGAAGCTGAGACTCCACCGTGTACACTTATCATCCCAGTGTTGTGCCAAGAACTTCTTACCCACCAGAAGCTCCCTCGATGCTCCTACAGGTGACACACAGCACCTGTCTGTGTCAGATACTGTCATACAGACTTTCAGGTCAATCTTAGTCAACCTTACAATAACTGGGTGAGGTCCTGAAATCTTAGCACAGTTTTAAGTGTTAATAACCTCAAAAGTTACAAAGCAACATCATTTGAAAGTTTAATTACTTAAATTTTCTTTTTTGCCCTCTTTAGGTGGTGAAAATTGACAAAAAATAAGAAAACTTATTAAAAATTCAGAATATTATTCTGAATTATTAAGTGTAAATAATATGTAAGTATTTCAATTTTCAAATCATGTACCTTAGGAATTTGTAGCTTTCAATGAAGTTTCTAAGGTTTCAAATTGCTGAAACACTTTTGAGACCCTCTTCTGACTGACAGCTGTGAGCTCACAAAACCGAAACCAAACCCATGGCCATCGAGTCAATTCTGACTCATAGCGACCCTATAGACAGAGTAGAACTGCCCCATAGAGTTTCCAAGGAGCACCTGATAGATTTGAACTGCCAGTCCTCCGATTAACAGCCACAGTACTTAACCGCTACACTACCAGGGTTGCCTTCCATCCTCGTCTGCAAAATGAACGTAACTATAGAATACAGGGAAACCCTGGTGGCGTAGTGGTTAAGTGCTGCAGCTGCTAATTAAGAGGTCAACAGTTCGAATCCACTAGTTGCTCCTTGGAAACTCTACAAGGCAGTTCTACTCTGTCCTACAGGATTGCTATGAGCAGAATTGACTCGATGGCAGCAGTTACAGTGTATAGGGAGTCCCTGGGTGGTGTCCACGGTGAAAAACTTGACTGTTAACCAGAGGGTGGCTTGTTCGAGGCCACCCAGAGGTGTCTCAGAAGAATGGCCTGGCAATCTGCTTCTGAAAGGTTCCAGCCTTTCCAGTGAGCAGTGGCAAGTGCCCATGGGGCAGTTCAACTCTACACACAGGGGTTCTCCAGGAGTCAGAATTGACTCAACAGCAACTGGTTTGGTATTTTGTTTTTAATAGTATATGACTCCTGCATATCGTAAGTCTTTGGTAATGGTTTATCAGTATGATTATTATTGTGACTGTTGTTTAAGGCTGTCACTTTCACAGGATAACAACCCAGAGGACACTGGTGACTCAGCAGAAAAATGTCACTTTCCAGGCTAGAGGCAGTCAGTGCACCTCCTGCAAAGTCACTGCCCAGGAGAGGCCTGTGTGTCACTGTGATTCTGAACAGGTCTCAGTGGGACTTTCAGACAGACTCGGAAGAAAGGCTTGATGATCTCCTTCGGAAAATCAGCCGTTGGAAACCCTGTCGATCACCCACGGTCTGACCCACAACTGACCCTGTGGATGGTGCAGGACTGGGTGGCATTTGGTGCATGAGGTTGCCGTGAGTCAGGAGCGGATTTGATGGCAGCTAATGACAACCTAAAATCCCAGCAACACCTTGCTCAGTGTCCCATATTTACGTTGTCTCCAGTTTTCCCATATGAAACACGTTGACACCCTGAAAGCCAAAGGCTTTTTCCAATTTAAGAGGCTTTCTGGCTTTGGCATGGCTTACTTTCCCATCACGCATGAGGAATTGAGGCCCAGAGACAGATGTGCCCTGCCTAAGGTCACACAGAAACTGCGGCTTCATACTGAGCTTTCTGTCCCCAGCCCAGGGCTCTGCCCATCATCTGATACCGTTTCTGCTTCTTACGAGGTCCCACAACCCCCTGAATCTTTATACCCCATCTGGGCCCACCAGATCTGGGAAGCGGAGCTCTGGCCACCATAGCTCCCCAGACCAACTCCCCGGGAGACAGTGCCCCTGCCTCACACGATGGTATGAATGCTGGACCATGTTCTATTTTTAGCTCTTCACTGTTTCCACAGGGGCCCAGGAAGCCGCTGGAGGTCCTGGGTTGGAAGCCATCGGCTGTGGCAGTGGGAAGGGAACAGTCATCTCCTGGAACTGGAAACCCCAGAGCTTAAAGTCCAGCTCTGGGGAAGCCAGGAGTAGGGGTCACGGACCATCCCCACCCCTGGCCAGTCACAGAGCCAAAATCTGGGCACACTGACTGAGCCTGGAGTCGGGGTGGGGGCTGGGCAGCCTGGGCCTGTGACACAGTGGCTGGGGCCTGCTGGAAGCTGGCTGCTCCTGACCTTGTTGGCCCCATGTCCAGCCAAGAATAGCTCTGGAGCCGGGCCTGGCCTGGGTCAGACCTCGTGTATGCATGAATACGTGTTTGTATGCACAGGCGCTCATGTACATGGAAGTACGTGTGCATCTCTATACGTGGCTCTGCGTGTATCCTGGATGTCTCGAAATTTCAGGCATTGTGGACATATGTGTGTGTGTTCCTTGCAGCTGTGTGTAAGTCTGTGCTCATATGAAAGTGCACTCGAGTGCACTAGAGGCCTTGCCAGTGGGTTCAGTAGATGGTCCTTGGGCTTGTGTATGGGCACATGGCACATTCCTGTTACTACAGAATTGCGTGTGTGTACAAGGGGGTGTGAGAAGGGTACCAGTGGGTGTGCACACATTTATGGCTGCATTAGGTAGGGGCCCTTGGCTGAGGTGCAGGGGGCCAAGGGCACATGGACCCAGTGGAGACTCTGTCAGGAGCCCCAAGGCCCCAGGTGGTTCCAAGCCAAGGCCATGCTGGGAGGGAGGCTGGGCAGTTCTTGCCCTGTTTGGCAGATGATGAAACTGGGGCTTGGCAATGCCTGTGATGTTGCCCAGTGATGGATGGTGGGTGGGGTCAGACTGGCCCCCAGCCCAGAGCTCAGCCAGTTTTCCAGTTCCCCTCGAGAGATGTTGCCAAGCAGGAAGCCTGAGCTCTGGGGAGGAAGCCCAGGGAGCTCTCCCTTCCTGCTTGAGCCCAGGCAGCGTTGCCTTTTCTCAGTGCTACAAACAGATGAGAAAACTGAGACCTCTCAGGGAAGGACTCCCGGAGGTGGCCAACAAAACACGATCAGACCCCTTCCGCTCAGGGCCCTGCCCTGTCCAACCCTTTGTCTACATTCTCTTGGCCTTCCCTCCCAAGCCCAGAGAACCCCTTCTGCTTCTGCCACTAGCCACATCATGTCCCAGGGGCCCAAGAGACATGCCCAAATCCTGTTTATCCTTGAAGGAATCTCTTGAACCCACCAAAACTTCTCCTTTCCACCCCTCCAGAGCCCCACATAACCCCTATGAAAAAGGCACAGCCAAGGCCATTTCACCAGCAGGGACGCTAAGGCTCAGAGAGGCTGCAAGCCACCTATGGTCACACAGCAAGAGGAAGGCAGTATGACTTTCCACACCAGGGACCTTTCCAGTAGGTTCTGCTGCCTCTCACTGCTGCTCAACCACACAGGATTCTAGAAGGGGAGAATCTTGGAGGTCTATTTAGAATTAGGAGCCTCAGTCCCATGCCACCTGCTGCAGTGGTGGCTCTGCTTGGCTGTGCTGGTTCTGGAGACTCAAGGAGAACAAGTGTCATGGGTAGAGACAGTCAATCCCACAAGCCATCAGAGATGTGAAGAGGAAAGCCAAACCCACTGCCCTTGAGTTGACTCCTACTCACAGCAGCTCTATAGGACAGAGTAGAATTGCCCCCATAAGACTTCTGAGGCCACAGCTTAACCACAGTTGTTAAGTGCTATGGCTGCTAATAAAAAAGGCGGCAGTTTGAACCTACCAGGCACTCCTTAGAAACTCTATGATGCAGTTCTTCTGTGTCCTATAAGTTTGCTATAGGGTCACTATGAGTCAGAATTGACTCCATGGCAGTGGGTTTAGTTTTTGGTTTGGCAATCTTGATGGAAACAGACTGCCACATATTTCTCCTACAGAGGTGCTTCTGGGTCTGAACTGCCAACCTTTTGGTTAGCCACCAATACTTTAATCACTGTACCACCAAGGCTCCAAACCTGTTGTCATCGAGTCGATTCTGACTCATAGCGGCCCTATAGGTCGGAGTAGAACTGCTCTATAAAGTTTCCAAGGCGCACCTGGCAGATTTAAACTGTCGACCTCTAGGTTAGCAGACATAGCGCTTAACAACTGTCACCAGGGTTTCCACCAGGTGACAGGAGCCTAATTCCCAGATCTGGGGATAGAAGGGGAAGGGAGGCCCTAGGAGCACTCTGATTCCTGCAGAAAAGTGAGCAACATTAGCCTGTGAAGCCGGGAAGAAAGGCAGATAAGCTTCAGGAACAGCAGGCAAAGGCAGAAGCTTGGTCTGTGTGTGGAAAGCCAGCCACTGAGGGGTGGGCTTTGAGGCCAGAGGGCGGGAGGCAGGCAGGGGCCCCTGTGGCAGGGTCTTTGGGGAATGAGAGCTCCTCAGGCTGCAGGAGTGTGGGAAAGGGGAGACACTGAGTCTGGAGAGACTGGGGTGCCCAGAGCTAGGGCAGATGCCAGCTTTGGTCACTGTGTGGATGGAGAAAAATGGCGGCGGGACCTCTCCAGGGTGAGAAGCAAGAAAGTAAAGTCACCTGGGACCTGCGGATCACTGGGCTGGGGTCCAAGGGCAAAGCCCTCCAAACCTGGGGCAGGGAGTGGAGGACAGCTGAAGTTAACGAGAATGGGGCTGGGGTTGGCAGCCCGAGGACCCTTACCTCCGCTGGGGACCTTCAGGCCGGCGGGATGGGAGAGCCTAGGACTTGAGGGGGGGCGATGACGGGCCCCTTCTGCTCTTCCACGGTCCCTTCTGGACTTTCGCCTCTGTGTTCTCAGCCCTGAAAGGGGCAGAGGCGACTCAGCGACGCCGGTTAGTCCCTGGATCCTGCCTGCCACGGGAAGTGATGGGGGACTGGACTGGACTGTTGGCCAGAGGGAGACGGGCGGCAGACAGCGGGCTTCTTTGTTACAGGCTTGAGCCGTGGTCCCTCCCCCTCCCGGGAGGTCCGGAATACTCTTTTGCCACTCTTTCCAAGGTCGCCGGCCCTGGCGCAGAACACCGCCAGTTTCACTGTCCACTGGGCCATGTTGAGACTCAGGAGTGGGGTGGGAGGAGTCTCCCCAACGTCAGTGGGGAGCGGTGGCTGGTCCATTCCTCCAGCTACAGGCTTCACGAATCCACCCAGCGCTTGGCTTGAGCTGACCCCAGCGACTCTCTGCAGCTCGGGGAGGTCACAGGGCTGCATCCCAGACCCGCCGAGAGTCAGAGTCGGTAAGCCAGGGGGATGTAAGAAGACGGCAGCCGCTGACGAGGAAACAGAGCCTGCCTTTCAGTCAAGTCCTCTCCCGTCGGAACATGCTAGGGAAAGTGAGGCGTCAAAAGGGGGGCCTTGGTGCTGGTATTGTGTGGAGCCAGGAGGCCAAGCCCCCAACTTCCCCTGCTTCCCTTTCACCTTCGGGGTCCTAGGACGCTTGGAACGCTGGAAGACGCCAGAGGAAGACCTTAGGCTGGACCTCGGGCAACTGGGAGGACTGACACTGCGCCCCACCTCCCGCAAGGTGGGCCTTTTGGACCCCACTACAGCACATCAGGGGCGGGGCGTCCGGCGGGGGGCGGGGCGTCCGGCGGGGCGGGGCGTCCGGCGGGGGCGGGGCGTCCGGCGGGGCGGGGCGTCCGGCGGGGGCGGGGCGTCCGGCGGGGGCGGGGCCAGTGCCGTAGATCAGGGAGAGGGTGGGGGCGGCAGCGAGCAAAGAGCCGCACTGGGACGCCCCGGGCGGCACCCGCACAGCCCAGGTAAGGGCGGGGTGGAGGGGCCGCGTCTGTGGATGGGGTCCTCTGCGCTTTCCCCACTCGGTTTCGGGGTTCTCGACTCCTCGTACAGCAGCGTCGCTGTCCCCTCAAAACTCCTCAGTACCCTGAGGGACTCTCGCTGGGCTGTCCGAGTTCGTCGGAAGATCCGAGTCAGCCGCAGCGATGTTCCCGGCGTCGTCCTCCCACCCTCACGGTCAGCGGCTCAGGCTTAGGGACCACCCGGGGCAGCACCCCGGGGGACACGAGCGCAGTGCCCGAGGCCTGGCCGGGGCCGTGATGCGAGGGCTGCGAGCCTCACGCAGCCTGCCAGCCTGCCAGGAGGAGGTGACGCCGGGCTGGGCCGGGCGGAAGGGCTGGAAGCAAGAAAGTCATTAGGTAGTGTTGTCGAAGTGAGAGCAGTGTGAGCTAGTGCCTGGCGGCTGGAATATGAGATCGCACTTTGGTAAGCTCCAGCCTGTGCCTGGTCGGGTAAAGGAAGGACAGCTGTGACATGTGCTGCTGGAGAGATTCAGAGGTGCGTCTAGGGCCAGACGCTGGGAGCCACGGAGGTGCTGAGGGGAGGGGCCGAAGCACGGACTGTACAGTGGCAGCTGTGACAGTTCAGCCCTCCCGGGACTGTCCCACACGGAGGCCCTGGTTGATCAGGGGGCCTCCAGGCAAACAGAGACTCCCTGCCTGTCTGGACCAGGAAATACCAGAGTGGGTGCCATAATAGGGTGCGGCTGAGGTGTCAGGCCTGGAAGAGGGCCAGGGAAGGCTTCAGTGACCTTCCTGGGAGGGATCCAGCTGTGGACAGAGGCCAGGAATGCAGTGGAGAGAGCAGATCTGGCTGATCACCCCAGGGACAGGTAGCTGACTCATCTGGGCATGTCAAGACTAGGCAGCTTTGTCTTCACCCCCATCCCATGGTAAGCATCAAGGTACATATGGGCCCTGCCAGGAACTGCTGGGTGCCCTCAGGTGAGACACTCAGCCTCTCTGAGCCACCTCGCTGGTATGATCCGGTGAGGCTGGCTCTGAGCCCTGCATAAGCTCTGCAGATAAGGTCTCTGGGTTCTCCTGTTTATACAGAAAGTTACCAACTACAGGAACTGGCTGGAGGCAGTGTTAAGCCAGTCTACCTCTTTGCATCCAGTGGTGTCCCACAGCTTTCTCCTGTTTTGGGTACTGCCCTTGGGCATTGTGGTGACCCTGTGACCATACCTGTCTTTGCCTCTCCTGTTTCTGAATCTCCTGCTTTGTTACTACTCTGACCTCTCATTAGTTCTCAGTTCTTTGTCCTCAAATTCTGCTTGGGACCCATTGACCCTATGGCGATCTATGCAGTTAAGGGTAGCAGTGAGGCTGGAGCCCAGAAAATGTCCTTGCCTGGTGCACCGGTCACTTGCCTAGTCCTTGACTGTGACCCCGAGCCCTACACTGGTGCTTTACCTCTTGGAATGGAGAGGGGTGACTTGTCAGGTGGAGCATGGTGGTTCTTTGACTTCTGGGAGGACATAGACCAGAGAAAGGAGGTTTCATTTGCCATCAGCAGTGACGAATCAGCATCTGGTGGTTTCTGCACTCTTCCTTGAGACTTTGTTGGACCAGTCAGCTTAGGATTGTTCAGAGAGGGTGAAGGAGGCTTGCTGTGTCCTTGCTGAGCTCCCCGGCCTGGTATTTCCAAATCCTCTGCCACATGAACTCTCCTGGGGCACCCCAGTCTTGGAATCCCCCTTTACACTTACTTGGTGATCACACCCAGAGATACCTCAAGTTATGGTGGGGGATACAAAGTGTGGAGCTTTAATATGTCAACTGAATAAATACTTGAAGAGTTGCCTGTGTGTTCTTCATCTCTACTGGCCTGGGGTGTGGGGACAGTAAATAGAAGCTTTCTCACACTTAGCTGAGAAAGATGTCAATAATCCCTTTAAACCCTGGAAAGAGAGGGGAGCCCCCTGCATACCATGATGGGAGCTGGATGGATGGTTTTAACCAGCTGAATCCTGCTGCCTGGGCTCCTGTCACAGCCATCAGTCTCTACAGCTGACAGTGTTGCAGCTGAGTTTGCCCGCAGCTGGGAAGGAGGGGACACGAGAGACTGAAAGCCAGAGAAGAGTTGGGGTGCTGCTTCCTAAACTGCAACCCCACTTCCTGTCTGTTGCTGCTCCGCCCCCTCCGGGTACCTAGAACCCAGAGGACCAGACAGATCCCTTTAGCCACTACACAAGGAACACAGCACAGGCTGCCTAATTGTGTCTGCACTGGCTCCTGTCCCTTGTCACTTCAGTCACGCCAGACTTTCTTCACTGTTCATTCAACTTCGGGGTGCCTTCTCTTGAGGTGGAAGAGGGGATGATTTGGTGTGTTGTGCATGTGGAAAGAAGGTGTGTATAAATATTAGGTGAATAAGAAAGTGAACTGAGGTGTTTGTTGTTTTTAGGTGCCAAGTTGGTTCCGACTCACAGTGACTCTATGCACAACAGAACGAAACCCTGCATGGTCCCTTGCCAAGCCCACAAGCATCTTTGTGCTTAAGCCCATCGTTGCAGCCCCTGTGTCAGTCGTCTCTTTGAGGGTCTTCCTCTTTCTCACTGACCCTCCACTCTACCAAACACAATGTCTTTCTCCAGGGACTGATCCCACCTGACAACATGTCCAAAGTCTGTAAGACACAGTCTTGCCATCTTTGCTTTCAAGGAGCACTGTGGTTGTGACTGATAATTGTCTTGCTTGGTATCTTTCTTTTCTTTTGTTCTGGGCATATAAATGTTCAAAATAAAGACTACGCTTATAAGCCTTCCTTACAGCTAAGTGTGGCACTAATTTCTAGCCAATGAGTTATCAACAGAGACAGTGCTATGGATTTTCAGAAGTGTCCCTAAAGGGAGAACAAACTCGTCTTCATCTCTTTTCTCCTAGCTGGAATGTACATGTATTTGCTGGAGCTTGAGCAGTGATCTTGAGACATGAGGAACATGCTTGCAGTTTGAAACAGCAATTTAGAAGGATCTTGACTCTCTGAAATTTGTAAGACTTCCATCTTTTACACAAGAGAGACAGAAATTTTTCTTTTAATCAGGCCACTATCATGTTGAGTCTGAGCAAAATCCCATCCTAACCAGTTCAACTGACCTCACTTGGAGCTTTGTCTCTTGATTGTTATGAATATAGATTTAGCCTTTTATTATTTAGACTAAAATATTTTTCATTCCTACTTCTCCACATCTCATTTCTTCCTTCTTTGTTCATTTTTCAAAAATTGGTGAAAGACTCGTGTTGGTGAATTACTGTACTATATCTTAATGAATTTCTATACTATTATTTTCTTTATTGATTTTTTTATTCACATACAAAAATGTGTAGATTCTAGTGTAGAATTTTATAGCCCTTATTAACATCACTCAAGTCATGATGAGAGCATTCAGTCTTTCGAGGATGTTACCTTGTGTCCTTTCTATTTTCTTTTTTAACTTTTATTTCTGGTGGTGGTAGAGAATATACACAGCAAAACATACACCAATTCAACATAGCCTACAGGTACAATTCAGTGACCTTGATTAACCTTGATTACACTCTTCGAGTTGTACAACCATTCTCATCCTCATTCTCCGAGTTGTTCCTCCTCCATTAACACAAATTCACTGCCCTTAAAGCTTTAACTTATCTTTTGAGTTGCTGTTGTCACTTTGATCCTGTATATAGATATAAAACCCACTGCTGTCGAGTCAATTCTGACGCACAGTGATCCTATAGACAAGAGTAGAACTGCCCCATAGAGTTTCCAAGAAGCACCTGGTAGGTCTGAACTCTCAACTTTCTGGATAGCAGCCAAGGCACTTAACTACTATCCCACCAGGTTTCCCCAATCTTGTATAGATAGTTGTTAAAAGGCCATAATACTCAAGGCAGACTTGTATTCCATTGTATGAATATTCCAATTTGTTTATTATCCTGTTGATGGACGTTGGTTCTTTCCAGTTCAGGTCTGTTATGAATAAAACTTCTATAAACATCCTAGTGAAAGACTTTGTGGATAAATGCTTTTGCTTCTTTTGAGCATAAATCTAGGGGTGGAACTGCTGGTTCATTGAACAGATACATGGTTAACTTCATTATAAACTGCTCCTTAAGAATATGACTCCTGGACATTCTTTAGGCTCAATATTGAAATCTTTCCTGAGGTTCACCTTTCAGCCAAAGATAAGACAGGCCCATTGAAAAAAAAGAAAGAGAGACTAAATGGGCACACCAGCCCAGGTGCAAGGACTAGCAGGCAGCAGGGGACAGGAAAGCTGGTGACAGGGAACCGAAGGTCAAGAAGGGAGAGTGTTGATGTGTGGATGATGGTGGTAACCAATGTTACACAACAGTATGTGTACTAATTGTTTAATGAGAAGCTAGTTTGCTCTATAAGCCACCCAAAATACAATAATAAATAAAAATGGGGGGGGAGAGAATAGAAATTGTCTGAGTTTTTCCAGTTGTGGTTGTACCATTTTACACTCCTACTAGTAGTAAACGAGAATTCTAGTCAATTCACATCCTTACCAGCACTTGGTATTATTAGTCTTATTTGGTCAATTCTAATAATTATAAAATAGCATCTCATTAAGATTTTGATTTGTGTTTCCCTATAACTAACGATACTGAGCAGCTTTTAAAGTGCTTTTTGGTAATAAAAGGAACCCCGGTGGTGCAATGGTTAAGCACTTGGCAGCTAACTGATAGGTCAGTGGTTCAAACCTACTAGATGGTCTATCAGAGAACCAAAATAAAAAACCAGGCCCACTGCCACTAAGTTGATTCTGACACATAGTGACCCTATCTGACAGAGTAGGACTGTCCCATAGAGTTTCCAAGGAGCACATGGATTTGAACAGCTGACCTTTTGGTTAGCACTTAACTGCTATGCCACCAGGGTTTGAAAGATGTGGCAATTTGCTTCTGTAAAGCTTACAGCCTTGGGAACCCAATGGGGACAATTCTACTTTGTGCTATAGCATTGCTATGAGTCAGAATCCACTCGACAGCAAGGGTTTGGTTTTTGGTTTGTTCTGCCCTTTATCCATTTTTCTATTCTTATGCCTATTTTATACTGCCTTAATTAGTGTGGCTTTAGAGATAGTCTTAAAATTTGGTAGGTTTAGCCTTCTGATTTGTTAATTTTTTTCAAGCTAGAATAGGAGACAGATCTATCCAGACTCAGATCCACGTATATGTGATTTACTGATGTCCAACAAAAGTGATAGGATAGTTCAGTGGGGGAGAGGGCAATGTTTTCAATAAACGCTGCTGGAATAAATGGCTATTCCTATGCAAAAAAGAGAGAGCCTTGACACATCTTGCATTATATAAGAAAATCAGCTCACAATGAAGTATACAACTAATGTAAAATTTTAATCTATAGGAGACAAAAATCTCTGTAACATTCAGGTAGGCAAAGATTTTTAATGCAGGATGCAGAAAAAGCATGAACCATACAAGGAAAAAAAAGATACATTGGATTTTGTCAGGGTTAAAATCTGCTCTTTCAAACACATAGTTAAGAGAGGAGGGAGAAAAGTTGCAGACCAGAAGAAAATAGCAACAATATCTACTTGACAGTTTACAGAAGAATGCACACAGCAGCTTTACCTGTAACAGCCAGGGTCTGGAAACACCCAAATTTCTGTCAGAAGGTGAATAATAAACAATGGAACACTACTCACCAGTAAAAATAGGACAGATCGCTAGTATACATAACACCATGAATGAAGCTAAAAACCGCTGAATGAAAGCAACCAGACCCCAAAGAATATAACTTGATGATTTCATTTATATGAAGATGAAATGCACACCGAACAGGCAATCAGTAGTTGCTCACAATAGACTAGAAGAGAACACAAAGACACTTTCCAAGGTTTCAAAATGTTCTATATCTTGATTGAGGTGGTGGTTCCTGGGTCTGCAAATTTATTAAAACAATTTGCTGTACACTTGTAGTTGTATGTGAATTTTGCATTGACTAAAATACAGGTTAATGTGACCAAAAGTCTAGGTTAGCTCCAGTGTGCAGTCTCCTGTTCTTCCATAATAATAGACACTTATCTCATGAATATTATGTCATTTCAGTGGTGCTCTTGTAAGTAATTAACAATCAGCTCTCTAGAAGAGGAAGTCCCTGCTGACTTTTGTGGTGTAAGTACTTCTAGCATGGCCACTTTCAAGACACTGGCGTGGGATTACCGAATGGAGAGTTGGGAAAAGGCATACACCATTATACCAGACAGCTACAGTGGATCTCAGTAACCTCAAAACACAGGTGATAATAAAGTGTAGCAGAATAATTGAGAAATGATGAATTTTGAGTATTTATTGCCTTTGTTTTAAAATATAATTTCTTGAATTGTTCATCTTATCATTCAATTCTCAATGGCTGTGTTTAAGAGCCAGCTTACAAGATTCCTGAGAATTAACAATTAACTCTCACAAACTGAAACAAACCAGTTCTGGGACTCACTGGCCATTCCCTACTAGCTAATTCTGAGATTCTTATTGAAGTAACTTATTGAGGGAGTGCTTTGGGAGAAACTTGTATGGATATGAGGGAAACGGGACAGGGAAAAGGAAGATGTTTAGCAAGGTCATAATTACATACGAATTCTAGGCTCTGCCTGATCCTCTGGAGATCTTTGGGATCTACTTTACAGAGTTTGTCCACGTATAAGGCCAGGATCTGGGATTTTGTAACCCTGTACCAGTAAGGTATTGGCTACCTACCAATCACGGGTGAAGTAGGAGGCAACTCCAGTCACCTTCTACAGTATGGCACCATGTGCCCATGGGAAAGCCACCTGAGAAGGATGCAGGTATGAATCTTCAGTAGTATTTCCCAGAGTATCCGGGGTTATGGACACACTAGACAGGTAAAATGGATCCCAAGAGATGTGGGTGAGTACTGAAACTGCTAGATACAACTGGATATACCTAGGGCCACCCACCTAAAGGGATCCTTACCAGCTTCCTTTGAAGCACTGAATGGTCGTGTGTTAAATTTAGTTTTCATAAGATGTAAGTGGAAGCAATCTGTGCTGTTTCAGGATATGCCATTTAAAAGATAATGAATGGGTTTTCTTGGCCCTTTATCCTTCCCAAAGGCTGGAAGATGAGAAAGATGGAAGAGCCATCCTGAGCCCAGAGATGTAAGCCCATGTTAAAGGTGGCAGAACCTGACCTCAGTTGCCCACATTTGGATTATTAAGAGCGAAATCAACTTCTTTCCTGTTTAATCCACTGTATTTTGGGGCCTCACTGTTACTACACTTTAGCTCGTGATCTCATTGGTATAGTGAGCAAAGAAGTGATAACTAACATATAAAAATCATGACCATATAAAATGGTAATTTCTAACTTGTAGGTTTTTTTTTTTTCCTTCCAGAATTAGACCATCAGGTCTGTCTTCCATGGTGCCTCTGGGTGAACTCAAACCACCAATTTTTCCGTTAGCAGCAAGCACGTTGATTTTCACACCACTCAGAGACAGTCACTGGAAGAAATAATCTTGTCACCAGATATCTCTCTACTTTTTCTCCATGAACTAACTTGTAATTTTGTTTTGTGTTTTAAAAAACAAGCAGGACTGACTTAAGAAGGGTGAGAGTATATCGAGAAGAACAAAGAATACATACAGCACAGAAAAACAACAACAATGACAAAATTATGATTATTTGTACATAACCTGGTCATCAACATAAAAAGCCCAATAGGATTATATTATAGAAATTGATAAATAATTTGGTATGGTTGTTGGATAAAATGACAGTATAAAAGTTGCTTTTTCATGCAACGATATTTGCAAATTAGAACCTTATATTCAGAGTCAGGAAAAACGATTTTAAAAATAACATTCACAGCAGCAACCCACAATATAAGACACTTAAAAACTAAGTCTAATGTAAGATGTGCAAGACTTTATGATAAAATCTATAGAAGTCACCTGTAAACCCATTGCTGCTGAGTCATTTCCGACTCACAGCAACACTATGGGACAGAGTAGGGCTTCCAACGCTCCTGTAGGGCTTCCAGCGCTCCAGAAAACATCAAGGAGGACCTAGATAGGAGAGATAGACCATGTTTGTGAATAGGAAAGTTCAATACCATAGGGATGGCAATTCTCCCTAAAATGATTTTTATATACAATGCAATTATAATTAAATTTTTCAACATTTTTTTGAAATTTGTCAAATTTATTCTCAAGTTATTTATGGAGTACCAAGAACAGCCAAAATTCTACTGAAGAAGTCATGGTATGGGAATTTGTTTCACCATACATCAATTCCCCAAATTTGTAGACATCAAGAAATTATGGAGCTGGCATAGATATTAGTCAACAGGGTGATGGAAAGCACACAGAAGCCAGAAATAGACCCAGTCGATATGGAACTTGATACAAGAGAAAGGTAACATTAGTTATCAATGGGAAAGTAATGAACCATTCAATACAGGGTGCTGGGAGAATTAGTTATACTCGGAGAAAAGGGAAGAAATTGGGTTTATATCTGACAGCATACAAAAGACAAAACTCAAAGTGGATAAATGACTAAACATAAAAAAACAAAAACTTTAACACTTTTAGAAGAAAATGTAGGACAATATTTTAAAGATCTCAGGATAAGGAAGGCTTTTTAAATCCAGACACAAAAAACATAAAGCAAAAGATTTCTATTTTTGACCTTCCTTAAAATTAAGAACAGTTTTTAATCAAAGATGTAATAGAGAAAGCAAATCACAGATTGCACAGAGATTTGAAATACACTAACAGATGATGAGTGTATGTAAAAACCCAAACAAAATATATCTTAAAAGCAATCCAATACAAAATTGGGCAGAAATCATGACAAAACACAAAAAAGGAAGCAGAATATCTAATAAAGATACCAAAATATGCTCACTTTCAGGAAAATGCAAACCAAAACCACGATGACATATCATTTTATGCCCATCATATTAACAAAAATTGACAATGTGTCAAAAAGCATTGGGCAGGATGTGGACAGACATAAAGGCTTTTGCATTGATGATGGGAGAGTAGCTTGGTAAAACTACTTGGAAAACTGTCATTATGAACTAAGATGTAAAAATGGATACGTCTGCACATGAATAACAGGCATATCCAAGGTTATACCTCCTTTAGAAGACACAGGAAATTTTGAAAGAGTTACAGGTAAAAGAGATACCATACCATGAGATAAAAGATGTTATTTTGCTTTTTTGAAAAATTAGAGATGCTAGGAGTCAGTATTTTCCTCAGCTTCACTCTTACCCCTAATAACATTTTCTGCTTGTACTTAGTTTCTCCTGTCACACCAGAATTCTTAATCCTATAAATGCACCATGAGCTGCACCCTCTGAATTTCGACTGTGAGCAGTCTTCCAAGCTGAACTTTATTGATACCGGCAAAGGGCTGCCCTTCAACACATGTTTATTCTTCATGATGCCTTTGATGCCGGCGCCGTGTCTTGGCCTTTTAGTTTCCTCTCACAGGCCAATAACATCAGCCTTAACATCTGGCTTTACCTCTGGAGCACATTTTACTTGCCTCTAAGTCATCAGTTGCAAAATAGAGACCAAGTCCAAGCTGCAAACTAGCAAGTCAGAGAAGTGATGAGGAAGGAAGAAAGGATTAAGACTCCCAAATGCCCAAGTGTCTTTCTTTGGCTGCATTTCTAACTGAAACACACACACACACAAACAAAAAAGGAAACCAAATTAAACACAAAGAAAATCACAAGGCTGAAAGTAATAATTTAATTGTTAAAAGCAACTGGGAAAAAACAATACGTTATGTACAGAGGCACAAAGACAAGAATGAAACAAGTCAGAAGACAGCAGAATTTCATCTTCAAGTGTTAAAAGGAAGAAATTTAGACTTCCATAACAAGTGAGAACAAGTTTCAAAACTGAACATGAAACAAAGATCTTTGTGAAAAGACAGAGAGAGAGAGAGAATCCTTTGCCAACAGGTCTGCACTTCAAGAAATGTTTAAGATTTTTAGGTTGAAGAAAAATACTACCAGATAGAAACTTGGATCTGTATGAAGGAATGAAGTAAGCTGGAAATGCTGATTTTTTTTTAAGACTTTTCATCTGTATTTTCTTTTAAGAAATTACATCATATTGAAGTGTTATAATATTATTCAAAGGTAGATTGTTATAAAGGTTTGTATTGAAAACACTATAGTAACCACTAAGAAACAAAACAAAAAATTATCTAATAAGCCACTGTGGAGATAAATGAAATCCAGAAAGAGAAAGAGAAAAAGGAAGAGAAGGAGAAAGAGAAGGAAAAGGAGAAAGAGAAAGAGAAAAGAAGAAAAGCACTGAGACTTAGTTAATAAAAAATAGCTCAGAAAAAGAAAAAATGGATTAGAGAACAAACAGCCAATATTAGACAAACTCATCATACCAATGATTATACTAAATGTAAACTGTCTAAATAGTCCAGTGAAAAGACAGATTTTCACACTGGAGTAGACAAAGAACCAGTTATGCTGTCTGCAGGAAAGACACTGTATTTATCTTTAAAATAATTTATGTTCTTTGTTTGTTGGGAACATGCACAGCAAAACATGCACCACTTTAACAATTTCTACATGTACAGTTCAGTGACCTTGATAACAACCCTCGAGTTGTGCAGCCATTCTCACCCTCCTTTTCTGAGCTGTTCTTCCTCCATTAAGAGAAACTCACTGCCCCTGAAGTTTCCCATCTAACCTTTGAGTTGCTGTTGTCAATTAGATTTCATAGGTAGAGCTTAGAACATTACAAAGCTCAAGATAGACATTTTTTATTAGTTAAGCTGAACTATTGCTTGGTTTTAAGACTTCAGGGAATATTTTTAGTTTAAGGTTTAAAGACTTCAGGACAATAAGTTCTGGAGAGGACATGCACTTTGAAAGTAAGGCATAGTTAGGGTAAAAGGGAAAAGATATACTATGAAATATAAGAAGAAGAAAGTTGGGGTAGTTATATTAACATTAGAAAATTAGATGTTGGGAAAAGGAATATAGCAATAGATAAGGGGGATATTTTACAATGATAAAAGTACAATTCAGCAAGAAAATATAACAAGCCTAAATATAAATATGTCTAATTAGAGTTTTAAAATGCATGAAGCAAAAACGGACAAAATTGAAAAGAAGAACAGACAAGTCCATGATTACAGTTGTGGCTATCAATATTCCACTCTCAATAATTGATAGAACAAATAGACAATGAAGAAAATCACTAAGGGTGATGAAGACTTGAGCAACACTGTTAGACAAACTGACTTTGCTGACATGGAACACCTAGCAGCTGAAGAATACACATTCTCTTCAAGAACACATGGAACATGTACTGAGAAAGACAATATGCTGAGCCATAGAACATGTCTCCACAAGTGTTAAATGATGGCAACCATAAAGGATATGTTCTTTGATGACAGTGAAATAAAATAAAGGACAAATACCTGGAAAATCTCTAAACATGCACAAATTAAACAACAAACTTTTAAATGATCTATGTATCTGTCATGGATTGAATTGTGTACCTCCCTGAAAATACGTATAGACATTTATCTGGGTCATGATTACCAGTATTGTGGGGTTGCCTTCCATTTTGTGATTTTCCCTATGCTGTGTGTTAAAGAGGATTAGGGTGGGACTCCCTAAGGTTACCTCCCTGCTCCATTTTAAAGGGAGTTTCCCTGGAGTGTGGCTTGCATCACCTTCTGTCTTTTTATCCTACAACAGATGAAAAGAAAGGAAAGCAAGCAGACAGTTGGAAACCTCATGCCATTGAGACAGCAGCACCAGGAATAGAGAGCATCCTTTAGACCTGAGATTCCTGTGCCAAGATGCTCCCTGACCAAAGACTGATGCAATACAAGGACTTTCCTCCAGAGCTAACGGAAAGGGAAAGCCTTGCCCTGGAGCAGACACCTGAATTCAGACTTGTAACCTACAGAACTGTGTAAGAATAAATTTTTATTTAAAGCTATCCAGTCATAGTATTTCTGTTACAGCAGCACTAGCTGACTAAAACAGTATCAAAAAGAAACCACAAGGCCAGACACTTTGTGGGATTGGATTTTTCATTTGAAGGATTATGACCGTAGAGTCATGAGACACCTGGGTCAACTGGCATAATTCATAAAGTTATATTCTATATCTTATTTTTGTGAACAGGTTCTGGGGTCTTAAAAGTTTGTTAATGGCTACCTAAGTTATAGCTATTAGTCCAGAACAAGTAAGAAAGAAGAAAAACGATTCAAAGAAGAAATTAATCTACAACAGAAGTAGTCCACATGAACCATAGTCTCATTTACCCTGAGATCAGAAGTGATAGATGGTGCCTGGCTACTACTTATCTGTTCTAATTAGGGACACAATGGATGGACCCTGGTAGAATAGGAGAAAAAAGTGGAGCAGAATTTCAAATTCCCTAAAAAACAAAACAAAAAACCAAAAATACCTAGGAATAGATCTAACTAGAGAAATAAGAGATCTTTACAGAGAATATTACAAGACCTTGCTACAAGAAACTAGGAGAGACTTACATAAGTAATCTGCACTGCTCATGGATAGGAAGACTCTATACTGTAAAAATGTCTATTTTGGGCCACAGTAGTCAAAACAGCCTAATATTGGTACAAAAAGAGACATATAGCTCAATAGAACAAAGTAGAGACCCCAGAGGTGCCACCATCCTCCTATGAACAGCTGATATTTGACAAAGGTCCTAAGATTTCAAATTGGGGTAAGAACAGACTCTTTAACAAATAATGCTGGCATAATTGGATATCCATCTGCAAAAAATTGAAACAACACCCATATCTCACACCTTACACAAAAATCAACTCAGATTGGATAAAAGACCTGAATATAAAAGCTAAAATGATAAAGCTCATCCAAGATAAAATAGAGTCAAAAATGGACGTTTTAATACGCAATATAGACAGACTTCAAAATCTGACAAACAAAACATATTCATCAGAAGAGAAAATAGATAAATGGGAATTAATAAGAATCACACACTTCTGCTCATCCAAAGACTTCATCAAAAGAATTAAAAGACCACCTACAGAATGGGAAAAAATATTTGGCAACTCCATGTCAGACCGATGCCTGATTCGCGTAGTCTATAAGGTTCTACAAAATATCAATAAGAAAAAGACAAATCATCCAATTAAGTGATGGGCAAAGGGGATGGACAGACACTTCTCTAAAGAGGAGATCCAGGCAGCCAAAAAACACATGCGGACATGCTCACAATCATTAATTATTAAAGAAATTCAAATCGAAACAACAATGAGATACCATCTCACCTCAAAAAGATTGGCCATGATCCAAAAAACGCAAAAAAATAAATGTTGGAGAGGCTGTGAAGAGATTGGAACTCTCCTTCACTGTTGGTGGGATTGCAGAATGGTGCAACCTCTTTGGAAAGCAATTTGGCGTTACCTTAAAATAATGGATATAGATATACCGTTTGACTCAGTAATTCCTCTGCTCAGAATATATCCTACAGAATCACACCAACTGATGCATGCACACGAATGTTCATTGCAGCACAGTTCACTATAGCAAAAAGTTGGAATCAGCCCAGATACCCAACAACAGAAGAATGGATGGGTAAACTTTGGTCTACGTACTCAATAGAGTACTACACATTGATAAAGAACAAAGATGACAGCAGGAAACATCTCTCAATTTGGTCTCAACTGGAGGACATTACGTTGAGTGAAACTAGTCAGTGACAGAAGGATAATTATTATATAAGACCCCTACGACAAAAACTTAAAAGCATACTCATATATAATAGAAAAGACTCTTTGATGGCTACAAGGGTGGGGAAGGTGGGAGGGGGGAGGACGAGGGATGAGGGTTTAGATTAGATAGTCGTTAGAAATTTGGTTGGGTGAAAATGGTGACAATACACATTAGTAAGAAGATCAAAATTAATGGGACTTCGACACAACTTGTGTACTCCTCCTCTCTTAACCCGATATTTTAAGCACAGAGTATGTACACTTTCATTTTTTATTTAATAAAAAAACTTCAAAGCCCATTTAAAAAAAAAAACACAAAAAATAACAGACCCACAGGCCAAGTTGAGACTGGAGGATTCCCCTGGACTATTGCCTTAAGATGCTCTTTAAATCATGAACTGGAACTAATCTCTGAGGTCACTCTGTAGCTAAATAAAAATCGACTTGTAAACGTAATGACTGTCACCTGTAACTTACTGTGCTCCTAAAAAAAAAAAATCACTTATATGAGACTAAATGGCCAACAAATACTTAAAAGATGAGAATATAAGGAGGTCAGGAAGCTAGATTAATAGAAGTGGAAAAACAAGAACAGGTATAACGAGAATGAATATTCACGAATTGTGAGGAATATAATCAATGTCACTGAACAACTTGTGTAGAAATTGTTCACGGACAGCCTAAATTGGAGTGTAAACCTTCACTAAAAACACAATAAAAGATTACTTCCAAAAAAAAAGGAAACCAGAGAAGATATTTTTCTATTATTCTACTTTAGGTGAAGGTTTACAGACAAACTAGCTTCTCATTAAACAAGTAGTACACATACTGTTTTATGACATTGGTTACCAGGCCCATGATAAATCAATACTCTTCCTTCTTGATCGTGGCTTCCCTAGTACTGCCTTTTCTTGTCCCCTCTTGCCTTCTAGCCCGTGCCCCTGGACTGGCGTGTGCAGTTAGCCTCATTTTGTTGTATGGGCCCATCTAATCTTTGAAAGGTGAACCTCAAGAGTGACTTCTTCACTGAGTTGAAATAGTGTCCAGGGGCCATACTTTCAGGTTTCTCCAGTTTCTATTAGGCCAGTAAGTCTTGTCTTATTTTATGAGTTAGAATTTTGTTCCACAGTTTTTCTCCAGCTCTGTCCAGGATCCTCTATTGTGATCTTTGTTAGAGCAGTCAGTGGTGGTAGCCAGGCACCATCTAGTTATATTGGACTCGGTTAGTCCTTCGGACTAATCTTTCCCTTGTGTCTCTAGTTTTCTTTACGACATTAGAAAATATTTTGAACAGAATGATAATGAAAACATATCATATTTTGTGGGATGGAACCAAAGCAGTGTTCAAATGGAAATTTACAACTTTAAACACTTATTTAGAAATGAAGAAAGATTTTAAATCCATTGCTTCTACTTAACTAAAGAAGCTAGAAAAAGAAAAGGAGTTGATTCCAAATGAAGAAGAAGAGGGAAACAAAGACTGAGTGGAAATCAATGAAACAGTAAGACCACAAAAAATAGAGACGTCAAACTTTTTGGTTTTAGGATCATCTTAAAAACCAGAAGCAAACTCACTGTTGTAGAGACAAATACAACTCATAGCAACCCTATAGGACAGCATGTAACTGTCCCCATAGAGTTTCCCAGGAGCAATGTTGGTGGATTTGAACTACTGATGTTTTGGTTAACAGCCTGAACTCTTAACCATCACACCACCAGGACCCCTAGGATCATTTTATGCTCTCAATTTTTTTCTTAAAAGAACTCTAGATACTTGGTTTATGTGTTTTATATACATTAATAGTTATTGTATTAGAAATTAAAACAGAAATTAAAAATACAATTTATTTAATAATAGACGTGTGAATGTTAGCATAAAATAAATATATGAAAAAAATTATTACTTTCCAAAAGAAAAAAAATTAGTGAGAAAAGTGGAATTATTTTACAATTTTTTAAATTTCCTTAATGTCAGACTTAATAGAAGACAGCTGTACTCTAGCTCTCTTCTGTACTCGATTTATTGTTTTGGCTGAAGTGTGTGATGAAAAGCTGGCCTCACATAGATATGCAACTGGGAAGGGAGGAATACTTTAAGTTTTTCCAAATAACTGTAGGCATTTCTTTATTGTCTTACATGCCACCAAAACTCGACAAGTGGTAGTTTCTTGAAGGTTAGCTGCAATGTTGAATCTGAAACTTGTTTGAATGTCTTGTCTGTCGGTCTGTCTTGTACTTTGAATGGACCTTTTATTCATGCATAATTTTCTAAAATCATTAGAAAATACTGGCTCATGTAGTTCTGATGTTGACACATCTCATTACGTAACATCAAAATCACATCCATTCACATTACCACCACTGTCATCAGAAAATCTCGTGGAAGAAAATGCAAATTCTCTAAAATTTAAACTTTCCCTTGAAAGTTCTATGTTTGTCATTGGCGGCAAATGGCATTAGTTGTTTTTTGCGATTGAGTTGCAAATTGTAACTTTGTTTAGTTTTGAGAAAATGTCTTCCAAATACTAAAATCTAAATAACCATAGCTTGACTATTAGTCATTCTTTGAAAGTAAAAATGATGTTCCATGATAAAAGTAGCTAGTTCTGCTCACAGTTCAAACCATTGCACATGTTTTATTTGAGTCAACATCGTGCTTCTGTGTGTAGTAGACGTACTTCATGCACACTTCCCATTGTTTGTTGTGTTTTAGGTGCACTTTTACAGAGCAAATTAGTTTCTCACTGAACAATTACATGCACTGTTTTGTGACACTGGTTGCCACTCCCACAATGTGTCAGCAGTCTCCCCTTCTTGGCCTTGGGGTCTGTATTTTCATTTGTCCAGCTTTCCTGTCCTCTCTCTCCCCTTTTCTTCCTTGCCCCTGCAGTGGTGTACTCATTTAATCTTCTGCGAGGTCTGACAATTAAGTTCCAAACTCATCCTAGAAAAAGTGCTACATACTTCATTGCTAATATCACTGTGATCACCTTCAAAGTATTGCCCTTGGGAAGCTGTGCACTGATGTCAGTGCCTAGTTCCACCCTTCAAAGCAATTTTGAAACTGTTTTTCTGGAATGGCCATCAGAGTTGTCATTGTATTACCCTTGACGTCCTGAATGTCATCCAAATGTTTTCCTTTCAACGTTTCCTTTATCTCTGGGTAAAGAAAAAGGTCACTAGAGGCCAGCTCAGGTGAGTGGGGAGAATGTTCTAATATAGTTATTTGTTTACTGGCTAAAACTCCCTCACAGACAGCTATACAATTAAGTTTGCAAACTTGTCACCTCACCATCGTGTGCAAGGATCATTCCAGAAAGAGTTCCAAAACTGCTTTGAAGGGTGGACTAGGCACTGGAGTCGGTGCATTGCTTCCCAAGGGGAGTACTTCGAAGGTGACCATGGTGATACTCAGCAGTGAGGTATGTAGCACTTAGAACAATCGAGTTTGTGGCCTTGTTAAACTTCATGTATGTGGTTGAACAACGCATGTTATTATTTGTTTTATAGACCTGTCTAATCTTTCTGAAGGGTGAACCTCAGGAGTCACTTTAGTGCTGACTTAGAAAGCTGTCTGGTGGTGACACTCTGAGGGTTTCTCCAGGCTCTGTCAGACCAGTAAGTGCTGTCTCTGTGAGTCTGAATTTTGTTCTTCACTTTTCTTCAGCTCTGTCTGGGGCCCTTTTCTGTGATCCTTGTCAGAATAATCAGTGACGGCAGCCAGGCACCACCTATTGTGCTGGACTCAGTGTGATGGACGCTGTGGATGTTGTGGCCGGTTAGTCCCACACTTTCCATTTTATTGCACCAAATCTTAAATCACGTGGATGAAGGGCACACATGCAAAAGCTAGTCATGAATAAAGAAGACTACAGGAGAATTTACATCTTTGCGTTATGGTGGTGGTGAATAATACAAATGTACTGTGGATTGTCAAAAGAATAAAGGAATTTGTTTGGCAGAAGTACAACCAGAATGTGCCTTAGAAACAAAGATGGTGAGACTATGTCTCACATACTTTGGGAATGTTACTGGGGGCATCAGTCCCTGGGCAAGGACATCATGCTTGGTAAGGCAAAGAGTCAGTGAAAAAGAGGAAGACCCTCGATGAAATGGATTGCCGCAGTGACTGCAACAATGGGCTCAAGCATAACAACAGTTGTAAGGATGGTGCAGGACTGAGCTGTGTTTTGTTCTGTTGTACACAGTATTACTGGGAGTCCGAACTGACTCAGTGGTGCCTAACAAGGGATCAATGCTTATGAAATTATTCATTTTTACTTCTCCATTAAGGACATTTTAAAAGTGAGTCTGGCTTTTTTCCCCCGAGAGTGGGATGTCACTCATTGCAGTATCTAAGACTCCTTCTTGCTATCAGACTCTTTCTCAACCCTTGCTTCCCTTTCTGGCTTCTTTGGAGAAGAAAGCTATCATGAGTTCTACATCCTCAAAGATCCAACAATCCCACTTGAAAGAATGTATCCTACAGAAATAAGAGTCATCACACGAATAGCCATAGGCGCATCCAAGTTCACTGCGGCATTGTTCAAGATAGCAAGAAGCTGGAAACAGCCCGGATACCCCTGGATGAATGCACAAACTGTGGTGTATACACACAGTGGAGTATCGCACAGTGGAGTACTACACAACAATAAAAAACAATAACGAATTTGTGAAGCATCTCGCTACATGGAGCAAACCGGAGGGAATTATGCTGAGCGAAACAAGCCAATCACAAACGGGCAAATATTGTAAGTGATCACTGCTGTAAAAACTCGTGAAAAAGTTTACACATAAAAAGATACGATCTTTGATGGTTACCGAGGAGTGAGGATATAAAAATACTAAATATACAATAGATGAGTGGTAACTTTGGTGAAGGGTAATACAGTGCACAGTGCTGGGGAAGCCAGTACGACTTGTACAGGGCAGGATCGTGAACGATCCACAGACACTTCCAAACTCCCTGAGGGACCAAATTGCTGGGTGGAGGGCTGTGGGGACCATGGTCTTAGGTAACACCTAGCTCAACTGGCATAACATAGTTTGTAAAGAAAATGGTCTACATTCTACTTTGGTGAGTGGCATCTGGAGTCTTAAAAGCCTGTGAGCAGCCATCCAGGATACTCCACTGGTCTCATTCGTTTGGGAGCAAGGAAGAATGAAGAAAACTAAAGACACAAGGGAAAGATTAGTCCAAAGAGCTAATGGACCACTTTTACTACAGACCCCCACTGACCGACCGTAGTACAAGTAGACATCACAGTTAAGCCTGCAAACTTAATTGTTACATGCTACATGCCTCATTGCTGAGTATCACTGTGGTCACCGTTGAGGTACTCCCCTTGGGAAACTATGCACTGATGCCAGTTGTACTCCACCCTTCAAAGCAAGTTTGGAACTCTTTCTGGGACGGCCACTGTGCATGGTGGCATGGTGGCAAGTTTGCAAACTTAATTGTATGGTTGTCTGTGAGGGTATGCTTAGCTAGTAAACAAACAATTGCATTGGAACATTCTTGCTGCTCAGCTGATCTGGTCCCCAGTGACTTTCTTCTTTACCTGAAGATAAAGAAAATATTGAAAGGAAGACATCTGGATGACATTCAGGACATCAGTGATGACAGCTCTGATGTCCTGGAGGAGGACATCATGCTTGGTAAAGTAGAGTGTCAGTGAGAAAGAGGAAAGCCCCCTGAGAGATGGATTGACACAGGGGCTGCAACAACGGGCTCCAGAACAGTAATGACTGTGAGCGCGGTGCAGGCCTGGGCAGTGTTTTGTTCTGTTGTACATGGGGTCACTGTGAGTCGGAAACAACTCAAAGACATTTAACAACAACAGCAGCAACATGTTTCGCTACGGCAAATGGCTTCTACAAGGGACCTCCTTGTGTGTAAGTATTTTAGTTTACTTGACATGTTTTCTTAAAGAATATCTATCTATACTTTAAGAGAAAATCCTGGCAATCTACCTCTGAAAGATCGCAGCCATTGGAAACCCTACGGAGGAAAGTTCTACTCTTGGAACACCTGGAGGTGACATGAATCAGAATGAGTTCAATGGCAACTGGTTTGATTTGGGGAGTATAGAACACATTGTCAGAAGAATTGCTATATCAGAGAATATTTTCAGTTTGGATAATTACTTGAAAATAGCTCCCAAAAGATCGCTATTATGGCTTTCATTTAGGAGACTTGCATTGCGATTGTTGGTCAATATGTGTATCACCTAAGAAATAGATACCATGATGTCCTGTATCGTTCTGGTGACTGAAAAACAAAGCAAGAATTTTACTTAATAATGCTGTAATTGGGTAGGCTTCACCAACTGTGGAGGATGAAAAACAGCAGAGACTGCGAGAAATGTTGTCTGGACCTGGCTTGAGGTCCAGGACTTGGCTGTTGAGGTCGGATCACATTGATGGATGCTTCTTCAAGAAGAGAATTTAGAATAATTTCAATAGGAGCATTCTAATGAGTTCTCAGATAAGCATATGTTGGATCAGTAACACCTAAAGATGACTGGAAAAGATGACAAATTGGACTTGATGTTCATTTTTTTAGTGTATGCAAGCAGTCCTTTATTATGTGCATGAATTGCATTTTAGCCACATTTGTACTTAAGTCAGAACAGTTACGTACAGTTCGTATCTAATGTCAGTTAACCAGATGTTTGTCTTAGTATATTCAGTAATATACAGTGTACCCTTCCATGTGTAAAAAAAATACAGAAACACTTCCAGATACACTAAGACATCTTTAACATAACAAAACAGTAATCATCATAATAATGTTTTGATGCACATTGCAAAGTTGCACCTGTTTGTTATTACAAATCATTGTATGTACCTCAAATTATTAATATAATGGGATTTATGGAGGTTGGGGAAACTCTGGTGGCACAGCGGTTAAATGCTATAGCTGCTAACCAAAAGCTTGGCTATTTGAGTCCACCAGGTGTTCCTTGTAAACTCTGTGGAGGCAATTCTACTCTGTCTTATAAGGTCACTATGAGTCGGAATCAACTCCAGGCAATGGTTTTTTTTTTTTTTTTTTTTAAATATGTGTTGGTTCATAATTGTGGGTTGTATGTAAGTTAGATATTCCTAACCCTGGGACTGTCTGTAAATTTCTTTTTAAAAAATATTTTTATTTATTTATTTTTTAAATTGTGATTAAATGAAAGTCTACAATCCAAATCAATTTTGCATGCCCACCTGTCTGCAGTTCCATCTGTTCTCCTCACCTAGTGACAGCACATTCCTCTTTTTCACTCTACACTTTCCTCTTAATGAGCACCTGTCCCCTCTTCTCCACTCTCTTCTCTCCCATCTAGAAAGAAACCAGTAGAACAGCCTCCGTAAATGTATAGAACCACAAAGTACACACACCATATGGTCACGCTGTGCCTGTAAAATTTTTAAAAATATACTTGTTGACAGAATATCTTCCTCAATGTAAAAGTGATCTCCAAAAACTTGTGTTCAATTATCAAGATAACGAGATTTCTTCCCTTTTTGCTGACCTGTTTTTTTTTTATTTTTCCACAGTGAAAATAACTCGATTTCATAATAATAATCTATTGCTATATACTGACAACACATAGACCACTCTCAGCTTTTAAAGTCAAGATTCTGCAAATAAGATTGGGCAACAACAATACCACATATGAAAGTCTATTTTATTAATGCTTTATAATTGGGTATGTTACTTTTTTGAATAAAGCCTTTTATTTTAAGATAATTATTGATTCACGTGCATTTGTAGGAAATCACATAGAGAAATGAGATCAGAGTACAATATTACAATCAGGATGTTGAACACATCAGGGCTGTGTTCCTTCTAGAGGGAGGCCCGAGGGAAGAATCTGCTACCTTGCCATTTCCAGCTGCTAGACGTCGCCCGCATTCCTTGGCTTGGGGCCCCTTCCTCTGTCTTCAAAGCAGCAGCATAGCATTTTCAAATTTCTCTCTCTGACCTCTGTGTCTGTTCTCCCATCTCTTCTGACTCTGAACCCACTGCCTCCCTTTTATAGGGATACTGTGATGACTTTGGGCCCACCGGGATAATTTTCTCATCCCCAAATCCTTAATTTAATCACATCCTGTTTACACTGTGAAGTCAATATATTCACAGGTCTTGGGGATTAGGACCTGGATTTCTTTGGGAGGCCATCATTCTACCATGGAATTGTTTCCAGATGTTGGCTATTAGGAATTTAGCCACTATAACATTTATACAGATTTTTTGTTTTCATGCATAAATCTTCATTTTTTTTCTGGGATAAATGCCCAGGAGTGCAGTTGTTGGGTCTTGTGGTAATTGCATATTGATTCTTCTAAGAAACTGCCCATCTGTTTGCCAGAGCCGCTGGAATATTTTACATTGCCACCAGAAATGTGTATATTTCTCTACATCTGCCAGCATTTGGCATTGTCACTATTTTTCATTTTAGCTATTTTGATAGGCAGATAATGATGTTGTTGTGGTTTTAATTTGTATCTTCCTAGTAGTTCATAGAAAATCCTTGTGGCATAGTAGTTAATTGCTAGGTCTGCTAACGAAAAATCTACCAGGTGCTCCTTGGAAATACTATGGAAATACTAGTGTCCTATAGGATCACTGTGAGTTGAAATTGACTTGACAGCAGTAGGTTTGGTTTTTGTGGAATAGTTAATAATGACCATCTTTTCACGTGGATGGTAATTTTTTTTTTTTAAGATAGCATTATCATCTCTAATACAGTAGTTAGGAAGAACTGCAACGTTCATGCTAAGGAGTTGTAATTATTTTAAAAAATAAGCAGAGGAGGGAGGTGCTGAGAAATGTCTGGCCCTAACCTTTCCTGGAAACTCTGGTGACACAGTGGTTAAGTGCTATGGCTGCTAACCATATGGCTGTCAGTTCGAATCCACCAGGTGCTCCTTGGATAATCAATGGAGCAGTTCTGCTCTGTCCTATAGGGTCGCTATGAGTCGGAGTCGACTCGACGGCAATGGATTTGGCTTTCTGGGAATCTGTCTTGGAAGAAATACAGCTCGAATGTTCCTTAGAAACAAAGATGGCCAGTTTTCTCTCATGTACTTTGGATAGTATGTTATCAGGAAGGACCAGTCCCCCAGGACATTATACTTGGTAGAGCGTCAGTGAGAATGGGAAGACCTTCAACGAGAAGGACAGATACAGTGACTACAACAACAAGATGCTTAAAGGTAGCAACAATTGTAAGAGTGGCCTAGGACCTGCCAGTGTTTTCCTCTCTTGTACCTACTGTGCTATGGGTCAGAACCACTTGACCTAACAACAAATCTGAACCCGGGGAAGCTCCGTGGGGCCGCAGAGGGGTTTGGACTCATTTCCGGGTGAACAACCACGTGGCCTGGTGGCAGCTGCTACGAAACTGCAGGGGAGGCTGGGAACTAGGCCGGCGGAGGTCGACGAGTGAGGAGTCGCCCTGTTAGTGAGTCCGCGGGGAGCCGAGAGGAACGAAGACGCCCCGGAGTCCGGGCTCCAGGCCTCAGCTCGACGGCCCGCCCCCTGACGGCCCCGCGGGGCCCCCCACGGCCCCCGTTTCCCGCCGGAGCCTAGCGCAGGGCCGGCAGCGGCCGCGAGGGGGCGCCAGGAGAAGGCCGGCGTCGCAGGCGGGGCCCATGGCGTCCGCACGCGGTCCTCTCGGTGGCGGTGGCGCCCTCCGGGCTCTGCTGGCTCTGCTCCTGCTCCTTCCGCCCCTGCTCAGCGTGGCCCGGGTGGGCGCCGAGGGCACGCGGGGCAGGCCGGCGCCCCAGGCCCGAGTCCCTCGCCCCTTGGTGCGCGGAAGCCGGCACTCGGGAGAGGGCCCGGAGAACCCGCCATCGGCCGGGATTCTGCCATCCGTCGAGGTTGCCCGAACCACTGGGAACACGGAAGACGCCTCCTTGTTGTCGGCTACCCCCGGTGACTTCCACAGGGTTCTGTCAACCGCAAGTGGGCCCTCACCAACCTCGAAGACAACAGCACCAGTACTTACTCCAGGTGATGTTTCTGGGCCAGGCCTTGTCGGAAGAACCGGCCTGGTCTCCCGGTGCACTGGGAGCCTTCCCTGGGGGAGGAGGCTCAGGGGACGCCGTCATTCCCTGGAGGTCTCAGCGGAGCCCACCGGGCCAGGGCCCTGCTCTGGGGATGTGGAGGATGCCCTGCCCTGCCTGGGCAACTCTGGTAGCGGGGTCATGGTGGTGGTGGTGGTGGTGGTTTGGGGGGGTGATGTGGGAGTGAGGGCTGGTGGTGATGGGTGGTGGTAGGGTAGGTGGGTGTCGGTGTTAAGGGGTGACAGTGGGGGGCGGGGGTGGGGGCAGGGCTGCAGACTTTACTTTCAGTCCCCTGTGCTCACTGGCCTGCTCCAGGCTGTGGCCGTCCAACTATGAGGATAGTTGGTGGACTCCCTGCTGTAGAGAAGAAATGGCCTTGGCAGGTGAGCCTGCAAACCAAGGATATGCATCTTTGTGGAGGCTCCCTCATCAGCCATCGCTGGGTGCTAACAGCCGCCCACTGCATATATGGGTGAGTCTTTCGGGCACAGGGCTTGGGCCCTTGGTCAGTTTGTGTGACTTGGAGACAATTCCTTACTTTCCATGTTCTTCCTCTTCCTTATCTGAAAAAAGGGAGTCACAGGCCCTGCTCTGAGGGCAGTTGCCGGAGGTAGGCAACATCAGAACCCATGGTAGCCTGGAAAGTCAAGAGCCAGAGTCAGGTTTAAAGCCACTGTTGATTCACCTTCAAACTGAGTAGGAAGAAGAGGGAGAAATGCCAGTAAGGGGACAGTTTGGGGGTCAAGATTTACAAGGAGGGATATCTAAAGGGAATGGGGTGTGGTAGAGTGACTTAGCTACATCACTGGTTCTCAAACTGGAGTGAACATCAGAAGTACCCACAGGACGTGTTAAAACACAGATTCCTGTGTTCAGCTTCCAAAGTTTTGGATTCATTAGATCATGCCTAGGTCCTGGGACTCTGCATTTCTAAGAAGTGCCCAGGTGGTGCTGATGCTCGCTGCTTGAGGACTACACTTCGAGAACCACTGGTCAAGGACCCGGGGAAGAAGATGGTTTAGAGGGAGGATGGCGGTTGTGTTTCCGTCCTGGGAGGCTGGGATCAGGTGGGGAAGCACCTGGTTGGTATGGAAACGGAGTATAGACCTTCCGGGATCTCCCTGCAGCTTTTTGGACTATACAGTAAAGCTTGGCGACATCCACCTGAGTCACAAATCAAAAACGGCAGCCATTGTCCCAGTACGAGACATCATAATCCATGAAGATTTTAATGTTGTTGGAATCATTAGAAACGACATTGCCCTTGCTCTGCTGGAATTCCCTGTGAATTACTCCTCACACATCCAGCCTGTGTGCCTTCCAGAAAAGACTTTCCTGGTGCAGACTGATACGGAGTGCTGGGTGACTGGCTGGGGCAAACTAAAAGAAACTGGTGAGACTAGAGGGGGTGGGGGGACAGGGAGGCCAATTTTCCAGCAGGTGGATGGGAGGTGCGGGGAGAAGATGCCGACAGGGAGTAGTTTCACAACTGGTGTAAATTTCATTGGAATGGCAAGGCCTGGGGGCTGGGTACCAGGAATGGTGGGATTCTTTCTGGGATGGAGCTCAGCTCAGGGGTTGATGAGCTGGCTGCCAGTCAGAGTTGCCCCTGGCTACAGGTAACTTGCTTTGGCCGGTAGGGAGCAACCTGTCTTGAGGGGTGTAGGTGAGGCTGTTGGGCCCGCTACCTAGGGGAGAGGCTGAATTTTGTACCTTTGGGGTGCTATCAGTTCTAGAGTCTGTGATCTGCCTCTGAAAACTAAAGATGCTTTACTGAGGCAGAAGCCCCCGTCACTATTGCTGCCGCTGTTCAGAGTGACAGAAGCTTGGTTACATATTTCCCGCATCTGACCTACACTGCCTTCTCCTGGCTTGGTTTTACTTCTTATCTCCTTCCCTGGCCATGCCAGCTCCGGGCCTCAGCTTCCTCCTGTGTTAAATGGGGACCATGCCCACTGCCCTGCCTTTCTCCAAGGGGTGTCTATGTGAATGCGCTGTTTCAAGACGCAGGGTGGGTACTGGGGACCCCTGTCACACTTACACAGATCCACTCACTGCTAAGTTGTGTCTCGGCAGATGATGACTCGCGCCCACCTAATCATCTTCAGGAGGCCATGCTAAGCATTATTCGCTCTGAGAGATGTAATCAGATGTACAAGAACAGGACTGAGAGCTATTCAGACGTTATCAGGGAAGGGGCTGTCTGTGCCTATAGTGCCGAAGGAAAAGACAGCTGCCAGGTTGGTTCAGGGGCCCCTGCCAGTCCTGCAGTTCAGCTGCCTCATCCTGAGGCAGTAGGGCTTGGGTTATCTGACAGTCCTGCCATTCACTCTTTCTTAAGGGGACTCCTGGGGACAAGCCACCAAGGCTGTCCTGAGTTGACCTGACCTGACCTTCAGGACAGAACTGCTGATGCTGCTTGGAGAGGGAAGTGGGGGGAGATCTGGACAGGTCGTGGAAGTTCAGTCAGGAATTCAGATCCACTAGCTACCCCTCAGAGACCCGATGAGATGGTTCTACTCTGTCCTGTAGGGTTACTATGAGTTAGAATGGACTCAATGGCAAAGGGCTTAGTTTTTTGTTTTTGTTTTTCTATGTGACAGGCAGTGTACTTGGATGAGAGCTTAACTCGTTTGTTTTCTATGTACATCTTCTTTTTTGTTTGTAGACAATTTTTTTTATACATAATTTTTCGTTGTTGCTAAAAAATTTCACTCCTCAGGTATTATACTCCCCAAGGGCCTGCAAGGTGCCTGGGGGAGCTCCTGTGTGCCTGCCCCTCCATGCCTAGCAAGACACTCGATCTGCTCTGAGGTGAATCTCCTTCTGTTCCTGTAGGTTGTTTCTTTCTCTTTCTCTAGGGAGATTCTGGGGGACCCCTGGTCTGTGAGTTTAATCAAACCTGGATGCAGGTGGGGATCGTGAGCTGGGGTATCGGCTGTGCTCGGAAAGGACTTCCTGGAGTTTATACCGAAATTAGTTACTACAAAGACTGGCTCACCAGGCACCTGAATCAAGCTTCGTCTCTGGATCCAGTGGCCTCCCTCATCCCACTCCTGTTGCTGGTGGCGCTGTGACCACATCTGTCCTTGGCCTTTTTGTTTTGGATGCTCCCACTCTGTCTCTCTTCCAACTTCCTGTTCGTTCTCAATACTTTGTCTTCAAATTCCAGTTGGGATCCATTGACCCTGTAGTGATCCATGCAGTTGAGGGTGGCATTGAGGCTGGAGCCCAGAAAATGTCCTGGCCTAGTGCACTAGTCACCTGCCTAATCCTTGGCTGTGCCCCCGAGCCCAACACCAGCGCTCCGCCTCCTGGAGCCCAACACCAGTGCTCCGCCTCTTGGAGCCCAACACCAGCCCTCCGCCTCCTGGAGCCCGACGCCAGCGCTCCGCCTCTTGGATTGGAGAGGGGTGACCTGCCAGGTGGAACATGATGGCTCTTTGACCTTTCGGAGAACATCGACCAGAGAAGGGAGGTTTAAGTTGCCATCAACAGCCGTGCACCGAGCATTAGACACTGGTTCTGGTTTCTGGACTCTTCCTTGAGACTTTGTGGGACCAGTCAGCTTGGGATTATTTGAAGAGAGTGAGGGAGGCTCACCATGTCCTTGCTGAGGTGCCAGGCTGAGGATTCTGGGATGTCCACCTCTGAGGCGGTTGTCTGGGGCTGGGAGAAATTCCCCTGTACCCCTATGTTGATCCTTCTGTGAGTGAACAGTCTCTGTCACACAAGATCTCCTGGGGAACCCAATCTTAGAATCCTCAGTTCCCTAGTGGTCAGATCTAGAGACACCTCAAGTTGTGTTGGGACATGTGGACTGGATATTTAAGATGCCAATTTAATACACACTTTGAAAGTTGCCAGTGTGTTCTGCATCTCTCTGTGTCTGGGGGAATGGGGTGGCATACAGCATACTCTGATAAGCCCTCACTTCTTATTTAGCTAAAAAATATTAAGGCTCTCCACTAAACTCTAGAAGAACAAAAGATGAGGAGCCTCCATGTCCAGATGGAGATCTATAAATGGCTTCAGCTGGAGGTCTTGTTGCCTGTGCTCCTGTTACAGCTGTTACCATCTCTATAGCTGCAGGTCTTGCAGCCGTCTCTGCAGCAGGGGAGCAAGTGCCAGAGGCTGGGCCAGGACACAGTGACACTCCCTAGTGCCTCTCCTGGCTGCCCTGCCTGACATCTACCTTAAGGAAACACTAGGAGCCAGCTGCACCTTGAGCCCAATGAGCTGAGTTCTCACAGAAAGGAGGGAAAGAGCAGCTCACTGTGTGTGTGCATACATGTCCTTTTTCCAAATTACCGGTCTTTAGGTCCCCAGAGTCACCTGGGCTAGCTGGTGATCATTTCCTAACCTCTGTCCTCTGCTCACCCTCTCTTTCTCTGCCAGGGCTTCAGCTCCTGGATATCAGTGAACCTCACAAGACAGTCTGCAATAGTGCCACCTGCTGCTCAAGAGAGGTAACCCCAGCTGGTTACATCCAAACCCAGGAAGTCCTAGGTCATTGTCCTTCTATAGAAATGGCGGGGTTGAGGTCCAACGCATGCCAAATACCTGTTAGTCGCAAATTCTTTCCAAACAAGCTTCTTTATAAACATGCTTCAGGGTGTCAGCTCCAGGGGAAAGTCTTCCTGTGTTGGCTCTGGAGGAAGGTCCTTGTCATCAATCTTCCCCTGGACTGGGAACTTCTAAGTCACAGGGACCCCAGGTCCTTTCCACAGGACACTCTGCTCCTGGCTGCTTCTTGGTGATATGAAATCCCCCCAACTCTGTTTGTTTTCCTTTCCTTTATATCCCAACAGGTTACCTCCACCCAAAACCAAATTCAATACTGTCGAGTCAATTCTGACCCATGATGACCCCACAGGACAGAGCAGAATTGCTCCACAGTGTATCCAAGGAGTGTCTGGTGCATTCAAATTGCCAGCCTTTTGGTTAGCAGCTGTAGCACTTAACCACTATGCCACCAGGGTTTCGTAAGGCACAATATAACCGTACACATGGAGTCCTTCCCCACCAACACAGCTGCCACCCATCTTCCCTCGTTAACATCATAGAGGCAGGATTTACAACACACAGGAACATCACACAGTATGGGGAATCATGGCCCAGCCAAATTGCCACACATATTTTGGGGGGAAACAGTTCAATCCATGACATTCTGTATGCTGAGGATGCCATTATGCTCCCCATTTCATTCTTAATTCGTCTTTGCAGATTAAGCACTGTCTCCTCTCAAGAGACTCTCTCATTCACTCCCCTGGAGTATGCAAAGTATGTTCTTCCAGGATTTCCCTCCAAGGTGGTCTTGTACTTATTCTGCTCTCTCTACTCCTTCATGTTTGTTCTTCTAGGCCAGTGGACTTTGTGTGATTCTTGTCTGTCTTCTATCCTCTAGCTCCAGGCTTAGTAACAGACCTGGAATTCAGGAAATATTGGTGAATGATTATATCAGTAAATGAATCAGGAAATGGTTACCCACCTTTCCTCTGTTACCTTATTCCTTTCACTCGCTGCCCTCTTAGCTCATTGCTCTTGCCCCCTTTTCTGTTCCATGTTTCATCAGTGAAGTGGAAAAAGCACAACCAGGTAGACCAGTTGACAGCTCCTGCTATAGGAAAAGTCTCAAGCTCTGGGAAATTCATGGTAGCAAATGAGAATCCTTTGGTCTAGCAATATTAGAATAATGTTTCTTGTTCTAGGGGAACTAAAAATTGGTCCAAGCAGCTTGGTTATGGAGGAACAGCCTGTGTACCAGAAAACAGAACACCGAGGGCTAAGTAAATGTTAGCTGTTTTTACTCTTTCCAACAAATATTTTTAGAACAACTTTTATGAATTGGCCATTGTACTGGAGCCACAAATAAAATAAGATCCTTAGGTAAGGGGCTTGCATGGCTGGGTTGGAATCCGTCTCTCAAAGAGATAGGTGACCCAGGAAAAGCAGAGGCATTTGAGCAGCAGGTGATGATTTCTAATAAAACTACAGGACATTAATGAAAAAGGAAGTAAAACAAACACAGAAATAAGACACTGTAACTTTCGGTCATGAAGAGCAAGTCATGTATAGTAATGAGCACTCCTGTTTAGATTGTGGTCTTGAAATAGTATTTTCCACCAGAAGAAACCAGGGCTTCTTGGAGAAAGCACTTTGAAAGTTTTCATAGTCTGGGGCATAAAATGTATGAAATGAGCCTATAATTTCATGTCAGACCAGAGAGCAAGGATGCTACCAAAGACTACTAGGACCATGCCAGCAGGACACAGGATCCAATTTAAAGAGGTTCCTGTTGTGCGTCAATTCTTTCTCAGAATTTGTTTTCAGGGATTCCAGTCGAGGACACTCTGCCTGGCCAAAGATGGGACAATTGGTGTTTCAGTTATCTGTCACTGTGTAACAAGCCACTCCAAAATTCAGTGGCCTAAATCAATCCAGTTGGTTATTCCCTACAGTATTGTTGGTTGACTGGGTAGTTCTGCTGGTCTCCCCTGAGCTCATTCCTGTGGGTACATCCATCTGGTAGCTTCAACAAGGCAACATTTCACAAGATGGCCTCACTTACAAGGTTGGCATTTACCTAGTAGTTAAGTGCTATGTTTACTAACCAAAAGACTGGCATTTCGGATCTAGCAGGAGCTCCTTGAAAACTCGATGGGCAGTTCTACTCTGCTGTATAGGGTCACTGTAAGTTGGAATTCACCTGATGGCACTGGACCTGGGTCTGGATAGCCACGGGTAGGGGTCCCTGGGTGGCTCAGATGGATAAGAGCTTAGCTACTAGCTGAAATGTTGGTGGTTTGAACTCACCTAGAGGTACTTTGGAAGAAGGGCCTGGTGATCTTCTTCTGAAAGACCGTAGCCGTGAAAACTCTATGAAGTTTCACTCTACAACACATAGGGTCGCCAGGAGTCAGAATCAACTTGATGGTAACTCTTTTGGTTTTGACTCAGCAGGCGGAGTGTCTTAGTTTTCCTACAAAGACCTCTCATCCTCCAGTAGGCTTGCCCAGGTGGCCTCAGGACAGAGATCCAGGAAGCTAGCAGCAAAAGTTGCAAAACCTCCCAGTGCCTAGGTTGAAAGTTACACCTCACTTCTACTACATTCTGTTGGTCAAAGTTAGTCCCCACTCTAATCTAGATTTAATGAGGGTGTGGAAACAAATTCTATTTATGGACAGGAGAAGACACAAAATGCAGAGGTCATGTTCCTTAACTCACCATAGTGGGCATAATAATTGCAATGTAATGATACCCATAAAACCCAAACCAAACCAACAGCTGTCTAGTTGATTCTGATTCATAGTGACCCTATACCCATAAAGTATGTTAAAATTCAAGATCTTTATAAACGTTGTGAAGCTAATAAAGAGAAATGATATATGAGAACCTCACTATTTTCCAACCCTCAATAAAATTCGTGGGTTTAGGCATAAAACATCCCAGCTGGTGATATCACAAAAGAAGAGTCATCTAAATATTATGTATCTTTTAATGAAAGAATGCAACACCTACTATGACGATACTGAGTCTGAGTCCAGCCATTGCCTTGCAGAAAATAGAAGAACATGTTGAACTACACTGTGAACGCAGTCAACAACATCCAGACTGTGGGAGACTCAGGAAGTCAAACAGCCCATGTTCTTCAATGTATGACAAGGGGACAGAGGAGAAAACGGTAGCTTAAGAGTGTCTCAAAAGATGTATCAAAGTAATCAGGCAATACTAAATCTGTGTTTAGGGGTACACATTTGGGTGATAAAACCATAAAGATAGACAATAAAGAGATTACATGAAAGTCAGGTTACTGGTTGGTTGCATTTGAGGGGAAGGAGGCAACTGTATTACAGAGGGCACAAGGAGTGGCTCTGGAGTGACAGGCAGAGTTCTAGTTCCTGGTCTCCACTGTAGTTACAGTATGCTGTTGGTGTTAGGTGCCATCAAGTTCAGTTCATAGCAACCCTACATGGCAGAGTAGAACTGCCCCACAGGATTTTCTGAGCTGTAATCTCTATAGGAGCAGATGATCAGCTCTTGAGCTGCTGGGTAGGATGGAACCATCAACCTTTCAGGTCGCAGCTCAGTGCTTAACCGTTGTGCCACGAGGGAGCCTTAGTTACAAGTATAAGCCAAATGAAAAACCTGTCACTTCCCAGTGGATTCCAACTCACAGCGACCATTGCTCCACGGGGATTCCAAGACTTAACTCTTTACAGAAGCACACTGCTTCATTTTTCTCTCCTGGAGTGATTCCCCTGGGTTCAAACTGGCCACCTTTTCATTACGAATGTAGTCACCTTATAATAATTAATTAGACTATGTTGTTGTTGTTGTTAGGTGCCGTCGAGTCGGTTCTGACTCATAGCAACCATATGCACAACAGAACAAAACACTGCCCAGTCTTGTGCCACGTCCACAATCGTTTTTATGCTTAAGCCCATTGTTGCGATCACTATATCAATCCATCTTGTCAAGGGTCTTGCTCTTTTTCGCTGACCCTCCATCCGCTCCACCAAGCACGATGTTCTATTCCAGGAACTAATCCTTGCTGACAACATGTCCAACGTACATAAGACACAGTCTTGCCATCTTTGCTTCCAAGGAGCACTCTGTTTAGACTATACATTCTTTTGTTTAGTTTTCTGTATCTGTTTTGTTTTATTATGTAGAAAGTAAAAAGAAAAATGGTAGAGCTCACCTGTAAAACTGCTATGATGTGAGACTTTTTTGTCCATGGGTTGGGGAAACTTCTTTTTTAAAAAAATCATATTATTTGACTGTTACTGGTCTGTCCAAGTTGTCAATTTCTTTTCATGCCATTTTGACATTTTTGTATTTTTCTAGAAAGGTATTTATTTGTTTTAGACTTTCGAATTTATTGACATAGAGGTTTTTTTTATGCTCTGTTGATTCATAATTGGCACACAGTTACAAGTTGCACATATTTAAAATGTATAGTTTGATAAATTTTGATATACGAGGCCTGCCAAATAAGTTTGCAAACTCATCCTAGAGAAAGTGCTACATACCTCATTGCTGAGTATCACTATGGTCACCTTTGAAGTGTTTCCCTTAGGAAGCTATGCGTTGATGCCAGTGGCTAGTCCAAACCCTTTCAAGCAGTTTTGGAGCTCTTTTTCTGCAATGGCCATCAGAGCTGTCGTCATATTACCCTTGATGTTGTGAATGTGACCAAAATGTCTTCCTTTCAATATTTCTTTTATCTTCAGGTAAAGAGAAAAGTCATTGGGGGCCAGACCAGGTGAGTAGGGACCGTGTTCCAATACAGTTATTCGTTTACCAGCTAAAAACTCCCTCACAGCCAGTGCCATGTAAGCTGGTGTGTTGTTATGTGAGAGCCATGAACTGTTGGCAAAAGGTTCAGGTCGTTTTCATCTAACTTTTCACACAGCCTTTTCAGCACTTCCAAATAGTAAGCTTGGCTAGCTATCCAGTTGGTACAAATTCGTGATGAACAATCCCTCTGATATCAAAAAAGTTAGCAACATTGTTTTGACTCTTGATTTGGACTGATGGAACTTTTTTGGTAGTGGAAAATTGGCTCACTTCCATTGTGCGCTTTGATGCTTTGTTTCAGAGTTGTATTGGTATACCCATGTTTCATCACCAATGATAACACGGCCCAAAACATTGTCTTGCTTCTCCAAAAGTTCTTGGCAAACTTTGACTCTGCTTTGATTTATCAGTGAGCTCCTTCAAGGTCATTTTTGCACACATCTTTCTGATGCCAAAGTTTTCAGTCAAGATTTTCCTATTTCTAGTTTCCTATTTCCTATTGATGTTTATTTGGTCTGTTATGTCTCTCACAGTCAGCCAACAATTTTGACCCACAACTCGACAAATTTTTGCAGTATTTGCATCAGTTCTGGTTGTTACTGGCCACCTTCACCTCTATTCATTGGTGATGCTTTCTCTTTCCTCAGAAAAATGTTTAATCCATGTGTACACTGCTGTTTTCTTCATGGCATTATCCTCCATAAACTTAGACTAACATGCCCCTGATTTTACTTCCACTCTTGTCAAGTTTAACAAGAAACTGAATGTTTGTTCGTTGCTCTAATTCAAGTTCCAACACCCTCATGACGGCACACAAAAACATGTAACAACAATAATGAACACCACTCTGCAAGACACTGCCACATGTCGACACCAACACAGCTGTGAGACACTGATATATTAAGGTTATGAAACCTTACTGAGTTGTTTGTACAGTGCTGCCAACGTAAGTGCATGGTGGTAAGTTCATGAACTTAATTGTCACACTCGTATGTATGCACAGGTGAAACCATCATCCAAGTCAGGAAAATGATCATGTCTGTTATCCTCCTCAAACTTTTTTGTTTTTCTCTATAATTCCTCCTTCACCCCCTCATCCCCAACCAATCACTGATACAGTAGTATAGTTTTTCCAATAATAATACACTATTGTTATTTTGGGTTTTCTATGGCAGTTAGCTTTCATTAAGATTACAACCATGGAAACCCCCCTACACTACATGTGGCTGGTCTGTAAGCAAAGATGAACAGAAGCACAGCTTCGCTAAGGTAGGCACTCTTGTGCAACAGCCTGCAGTATACATTGACTAAGAATACCATATTTTGATGTATTCCAGGTTGAGCAGTGCATCTCTAAATGGAAGGAGTCGTAAGCAGGGGTTGCTCAGTGACAGCCTTGGCAGCAGATGGAATTGATAAGGTTATTCTGAGTCAGAATCGACTTGACAGCAGTGGGTTTGGAACATTGACAGTGTAGCTGCTGGAAAAGGTAGCAGGAAGGGAGTTATTATCCACCCAAGACCACTGTTTCAGATGACTAAGGTCTTGGGCAGGGATCCAGCTGCAACCAGGACACAAGCAATGCTGGGTCACCACCAAGAGACCCTCAGTTTATTCGTTTCTATTGCTGCTGTAACAAGTTAGCACTAACTGAGATGCTTAAAACAACACAAATTTATTATCTTTCAGTTCTGTAGGTAAGAAGTCTATGTTCGCTTGGTTGGTTCTCTGTTCCTGTTCCCGTGAGCATGGGATTAAGGTGTCAGCAGGGCTGTGTTCCTTTCTGCAGCTCTGAGGACAAATCTGCTTCCAACCTCATTCAAATTGTTGGTAGAATTCAGCTACTCACTGGACATCTCCACCTGAGTGACTCAGAAATACCGCTGAGGTCCAAAACCAAAGACCCCAACATCCTACGCACTGGCTTCTCTAGCTTGGAAGACGGCATCCACTCTTCTCCAAACCCAGGCACTGGAGGTTCACCCTAGACTCATCTCTTTGCCTAAGTTCATGTGCAGCTTACCCAATCTGTTTCACTGCCACATCCTTGTTTCACACTACCTCATTTTTTGGTCTGGCTTCTACAGAATCTCTTTTGGGATCTCGCTGCCTCCTCCAGTCTGATCAGTTGCTTCCTCGTTCGGAGTCATTCTCGGTATCTGGAAGCTGTCCATGTTCCTTGAGTCTTGGTCTCCTTCTTCAAAGTCAGCGATAGCAGTCTGAGTCCTTCTGAGATTCTGAATCACTCTGATGTTCCCTGCTGCCACAGCTCTTCAAGTACTCTTCTGCTGTCCACTTTTGCTGTCACTGACTCTTGCCAGGGAATTTGCTTAGCTTTTAAGGACTCAAGTATTTAGGTAGTGTCCAGTATCCAGCAGGATAATCCAGGATCTTCTGTTTATTTTAAGGTCCTCCACAACATTAATCATCTCTGCAAAGTCCCTTCAGTGCACACCTCCCATTAGTGTTCAATTGAAGAGCTTGGGGACCAGAGCTAGTGGTGACAGACTTAGAATCCAGCAGACCACACCAGCTTCCTGCCAACACAAGGGCAAAGCCAGGACCCCCCCATGGCGGGGAGCCACATGGGAACACATCACGTAGGCCCCCTTATATGCCAGGCTGGGGAATGTGGTCCCCAGAATCCAGATGCTCCTCCATGGATACCTCATGCTAGACAAAGGATGCAGGAATCTTGGTGGCCAGTTCACATTCTCTGTCCCTCCTAGCAGGTCCAAGGACAGCAGCCTTCTGTTAAACACCCATGGGGCACATGTGAAAGCCCCAGGCTGGTACAAGCTGCCATCCCTTCCAGCTGCAAGGACCCATTTGGTCGGCTGTGGAAGACAGCCAAGTCTCTGCCATGTCTTTCTTTCCTCATGTCTGTCCCACAGCTCCTTGTTCAAGTTCTAGGTCCAGTTTGAACTTTCACTTTCTCAAAGACACCTTCCCTGATTCTCCAGCATTATTGTTCTGTTTCTATCCTGTACTTTCCACTGCTTGCCTGATTCTCAAATCAGTATTAACCCTGAAATTCTATAATTCACCAGGCCCAGGGGACCTGGGGTGTAATCAAGGGCAGGGCAACAGGGTGCCAGGGCTCCAGGGGTGCTTTCCCGCACCAGATACTGGGATCACAGTCATAGGTTCAGGGTACTGGCGGTGCCATCATGGGCGAGCCACTATGGGAGCAATCACAGACTTGGGGCAGCGCTGGCGCCTTCAGAGATCCACAGATGTGAGTTTCAGGAAAGAAGTGGGATCCTAGAGGGGGCGCTGTCAAGCGTCTGGTTGCGTTCAGGACTTCAGGGTCTGCGTCACGTGCGGCGGGCGCTGTCACGTGTCCAGGGTGCCATCATAAGCCTGGGACGAAGTCACGTGCCAAGCTAACAGGCCTGTCTCTGCAGCTGGCACCTCCAGGGCCTCATGGCTTCCCCGCCATCCCGCCGCAGCTCGGGTCCTGGCGTCTCGAGCGTCTCCGTCCTGCGGTGCTGTCTCCTGATGCTCCTTCTGCTGCCCCCACTGAATCCGGGTGAGGCGGGCACCGCCTCCTCCGCGGCCCCGCCCCAGCTTCACCCCCCCCCCCGCACCTCTACGTGTCCCTCAAACCCTCCAGGGCCTGGCTTTAAGGCAGGGGAGTGTTCCCAGGCTGTCGCTTTCTCTTCTAGCTTGGGAGTTTCTTTGCCCCATCCTTACATTACCCCGAGTCATTCTCCTCCAGGGTTTTACCAAGGTTATTTGTAGGATCTTAAACTTCCTCCCTTTCTCCTCCGGCCTTCTTTAGGCCACATCTGCCCTACAGCTTTTTGGAGACCAGCAGTCCAGAAGACACCCACATTTTCTCCCGGGAGGTCCTTGCCCTGTTAGTCTGGATATCGTACCTGAACTTGAACCCTCTACTACACAGCACCCTGAGGTCTCTCATACACGAACTCCCTGGCACAAGCTACAATCAATCCTTAAAGTTGTAAGGCCTCCACCCCAGGCTCTCGGTGATCTCCCCAGGGAGCTGGGTGCCCCTAAAGACTTCCCTTGAGCACTTCTTCTGGGACAGTCGAATTCCAGCCTCCTATCCATCCTTGATCATCCTTCCACGTAAACAAATGTTTCCAAATTCACCTCCCTAAGCCTTCTTTCACTCCAGGTGCCTGGCTAGCAGTCTATCCATTCACTGGAAAACGGAGGCCCTGGAGTGGTGTCTTCCTCGACTCTCCTTCATCCCTGGGGGCCCCTCCAAACCTGACTGCACCCACACCATCCTCCCCTGCTTGTTTCGGGATCCAAGAGTCGTGCCTCAAGCTCAGCCTGCTCGCCAGTGCCATTGACTGCGGGCCTCCCTGTCCCTCAGTCACTCTCAGTCACTCTCTCCCGTTTTCGGTTAGCTGTGTCAGCACTGGCTGTCCCCCCTCACGATGCTTCCTCACTTCCCGCTTGCTTCTCACCTGCTTCCTGCCACATCTGTGCCCTCACTGCCCCTGACCTTTCTGCCACTCCTCCGTTTTCATTTTCTCTGGTCCTCTGGCTTCTGTCAGACCACCGTCTCCTGAGTCTCTTCTATCTCAGGGACAACTCTCACTTTTCTCTGTGGCCCTCCCAGACCACCCATGCTGTACATATACCTGATACATTAGTGTTCCCCAAAGCATTGCTTGGGTTCCCCCATTCCTTCCCTCTTCACTGCTCCCTAGGTGACTGACCCACTGTGGGCACTGAACCACCATTTATAGGACAGTGCCCCACAAAATGAGGAGCGTGGATGCACGGCTGCTCACTAGACATCTCCACCTGAGTGACCCAGAAATACTGCTGTCCCTGAGGTCCAAAACCAAAGCCCCCGACATCCTACGCACTGGCTTCTCTAGCTTGGAAGACGGCATCCACTCTTCTCCAAAGCCAGGCACTGGAGGTTCACCCTAGACTCATCTCTTTGTCTAAGTTCACGTGCGACTCACCCAATCTGTGTCACGGCCACTTCCTTGTTTCACACTGCCTCATTTTTTGGTCTGGGTTCTACAGAATCTCTTTCCGGATCTCGCTGCCTCCTCCAGTCTGATCATCCTCCCGTCTGTTCTCCGTGCTGTCTTCATGATACAGACCTGAGCAGGTCGTACCTCTGTTGGCTTCCCTCCACCAAGAGGTCGATCCAATCTTCTTGGCCTGGCTCACAAGGCGCTCCAGGGTTGACCCTTGACTCACCTCTCCTCTCATCCCATATCATCACAGGCCATGTCCTTCAGCCTGTGGGATCTCCATCACACACCGTGGTGTTTCTTCTCCAGAGGAGTGTGATTATCACATTAAATTTCTGTTTTACTGTCTGAATGCTAAGTCTTCACACAGTAACTCCTCTCAGAAGCTTGTGCAGTTCACCCCTTCTTCTGGCTCACGTAACATCTATGGCCCTGTGCCTGATCTGGTCTCATGCAGGTGATCGAGTGTTCACTTCTGTCTCCTATATAGTACAGTATAGTCCTCAAGGGCAGACTGTGTCTGATATATCTGTCTCCCCAGACTCTGGCTCCAGACTGGGAACAGAGTGGGAGCTCAGAAAATAGTTTGTGGATGAATGAAGGAAGGAAAGAAAAATACATCTCCTCCCCGTCATCCTCTTACCATCTCTCACTTCATCTCTGTGTCTTTTCTCTCCTCCAGGTTACAAAGAGGACAGAACCACGCCAGGTGGGATGGGTGAGTCCCTGCTGCAAGAAAAGCTGCGAGTCATGGGTCTAGATATAGGACATCTTTGTTCTGAAAGGGACCACCTAGATAGTGTTTCTGGGTCTGTAGGAAACAGGAATTCAGTCTAAGAGATCTGCTTTCCAAAGAACAGCCTGTAATTGCCAGGATATACAGAACTAACAGTCTCCAGGAAAGAGTACCCGGGCCTTCTGCAGGGATGCAAAGTCTCAATTCAGCCCACACTGTCCCATCAGGGTGCGAGACCCATCCCAGGATAACACCTCCAGGAAGTTGATACAGATCTTTGTCCACACATAAACCTTTTAGGCTCTAACTTGTCTGTTGAGTGGAGTATGGAGCCCGCTGGACCCTTTGGCTGGGTCTGCAGAGCCTGGCTCCTGCATCTTCCTGTCATTTTTCTTAGAGCTCAAGAGTGGAGAGTTGAGTTGTTCCTGCTCTTAGGTTCAGGGGTCTCCATTGTCGCTGGTCCTGCCAAGACTCCATCCTGAATTATTATTGACTGTTTAGTTAGTTAAGTTAATTATTCCTGCATCTGCCCATGCTCACTCCTGTCCCCCACCCCCAACTTTTCTTATGTGTTCGGTCAAGATCTTTCAGTTTGTGTGTATTCCTGTAAAAACACATGCTGTTCTGTGTTTCATGTATTTTCTGTTTACCTAAGTGGCGTGTGCTCTGCAGCTCTTTCTGTTTTCTACTCCTTTCACTCAACAGTTGTTTTAAAAACTTTTTAATCAAAAATTATTTTAAGCTTACAAAATATTGCAAAAATAAAAATAGTACTGGGAACACACAATTTTTTTCTCAGAATCATTTAAAAAATATTTTATTGTGCTTTAAGTTAAAGTTTACAGTCTTAGTCGTCTAGTGCTGCTGTAACAGAGACACCACAAGCGGATGCCTTTAAAAAGAGCAACTTTATTCTTACCCAGTCGCGTAGGCTACAAGTCCGAATTCAGGGTGTCTGCTCCAGGGGAAGGCTCTCCTTCTTTTCAGCTCTGGGGAAGGTCCTTGTGTTGCATCAGTCTTTCTGTGGTCTGAGAGCATCTTGGTGCAGGAACCTCAGGTCCGAAAGATACGCTCTGCTCCCAGGGCAGCTTTCTTTGTGGTATGAGGTTCCCAACTCTCTCTGCTGGCTTCTTTCTGTATATCTCAAGAGACTGCCTCAAGGCACAAAATCATCCTACACGTTGAGTCCTGGGCCACCAACACAGTCGTGCCTATCCTGTCTCATTGACCTCATACAGGCAGAATTCACTTCTGTCTCCCATATAGTACAGTATAGTCCTCAAGAGCAGGCTGTGTCTGATACATCTGTCTCCCCAGACTCTGTACCAGAACTCACGGCCCAGCCAAGGCACCACACACATTTCTGGGGAGTACAATTCAGTCTATAACACAATCCAAGTCCATTTGTCATACAAAAACTTGCATGTACACTGCTATGTAACTGGGGCTGCTCTCCCCACTGTGTGACAGCACACTCCTCCTCTTCACCCTGTATTTCCCATATCCATTCAACCAGCTCTTGCCCCTTCCCACCTCTTTCAGAGTCTTTTGAGGATGCAATACAGCATGGCTCTTTATCCTTACTTACTCTAGTGTGTATTTTCTAAGAATGTTCTCCATTGTAACTACAGTGCAGTTATCGCCTTCGTAAATTCACGCTGATGCAGTACTTTTCGGAGCCCTGGTGGTGCAGATGTTTAAGCACTTGGCTGCTAACCCAGCAGCTGCAGTTCAAACCCACCCAGCCACTCTGCAGGAGAAGGATCTGGCTATCTGCTTCCATAGAGGTGAAAAGCTAAAAACCAAACCCACTGCCAGTGAGTCAATTCTGACTGATAGCAACCCTATAAGACAGAGTAGAGCTGCTCCCTAGAGTTTCCAAGTGCTGGTGGATTCAAACTGCTGACCTCTGAGGTTAGCAGCCATAGCACTTAACTACTGCGCCACCAGGGTTTCTTCCATAAAGGTTACAGCCAAGAAAACTCTATGGAGCAGTCCCACTCTGTCACACAGGGTTGCTATGAGTCGGATTTCACTCAACCACACCCAACAACAACCATACTTGTGTCTGTTCAGTTTGGTCAGCCCTCAACACGCTTAACCAAAGCCACTGGTGGTGAGTCGATTCCGACTCATAGAGTTTCCAAGGAGCACTTGCCTGGTGCATTTGACCTACTGACCTTTTGGTCAGCACTTATCAGTAGTGACTTAAGATGTGTATATGGCCGTATTCCAGGATCCTTAAAACCCTGACAGATATTTTTTTGGGCCAGTCTCTTAGGCAGAAAAATGGTGTCTTGACTTACTTTGCACTTTTCTGATTATTAAAGAGTTTAAACATCCCTCAATGTGCTGTCAGCCTTTGAGTTTCCTCTTCTAGTAAATTGTCTGTCTATCCTTTTCAGAAACCCTGGTGGTGTGGTGGTTAAGTGCCATGTCTGCTAACCAAAAGGTTGGCAGTTCAAACCTGTGAGGTGCTCCTTGGAAACTCTATGGGGCAATTGGACCTATAGGGTTGCTATGAGTCGGACTCATGGCAAACTGGGTTTGGTTGTTTTTGGTTTTATCCTTTCCATATTGTCTACTGATCTTGCTTTTTCTTGATAGTTTCCTGGAGTTCCTTGTGTATTCCTAATAAAAGTCTTTAATTGGTTTTAGATAGTGCAGATACTGTCTCCCAATTGTCGTCTGCCTGCTGACTTTGTTCATGAGGTTCAGAAACCTTTGATTGTAAGGTAATCAAGTTAATCAATTTTGTGGTACATTTTTTTGAGGTTTTGCTTAAGGAGTCCATTCCTGTGCCATGTCACATGGTCTCCAGTTAATGACATGGTTTTATCATTCACATTTAGGTTTGAAGTACTATGGAAACTAAATTCAGCTTCATTTTTCTTATTTCTTTTATTGTTAGCTAGTTTTCTATTGGAACCCTCAATGGCATTGTGGTTAAGAGCTTGGCTAGTGACCAAAAAATTTGCATTTTGAATCCATAAGCTTCTCCTTGGAAACCCTGTGAGGTATTTCTGTTCCATCCTATAGGGTCGCTATGAGTCAGAATTCACTTGATAGCAATAGGTTGTTGGTTTTGTTGTTTGTAGTTTTCTTTTACTTGATGATTGTGTAAACCCTGGTGGTATAGTGGGTTAGGTGTTATATCTGATAACCAAAAGGTCAACGGTTCAAACCAGCCAGGTGCTCCTTAGAAACTGTATGGGGCAGTTCTATTATGAGCTCTCGGGTCGCTGTGAGTTGGACCTGACTTGACGGTAGTGGGGTTTGTTTGTTTTGATGATTGTAGTGGCTCCTTTATTTATATTAAGTTCCTGTATTACAATGAACAGTCTCAAGCTCTGTTTTCTTTCCTATTGGTCTGTTTTTATTTTCCTATGGAAATGCCACACTGTTTGTGTTATTATAGCTTTGATGTCTATCTTAATACTGCCAGGACAAGTGTCCCTTCTTTGCTCTATATTTGCAAAGTCTAAACTGTTTATGGACCTTTATTTTTAGACTTTCGTTTTTCTGTTTCACTTATAGAATAATTTATTAAGTTTCTAAAAACAAGTGTTAGAAAATGAATTTATGTATTAATTTTCGTAAAAAATTTACATCTGAAATATTTAGGTGTTCTGTTTAAGGAAACCCTGGTGGCATAGTGGTTAAGTGCCACATCTGCTAACCAAAAGGTCGGCAGTTTGAACCCACCAGATGCTCTTTGGAGACTCTACAGGGGCAGTTCTACTCTGTCTCATAGAGTTGCTATGAGTTGGAGTCAACTTGACAGCAATGGGTTATTTAAGAAAAAGGAGTGTCTTACTATTTGTGATGATCTTTCTTGGTGTCTGTCTTAGTTATCTAGTGCTGCTGTAACAGAAATACCACAAGTGGATGGCTTTAACAAAGAAGTTTAGTTTCTCACAGTCCAGGAGACTCGAAGTCCAGATTCAGGGTGCCAGGATCCAGGGGAAGACTTTCTTTCTCTGCCAGCTCTGGAGGAAGGTACCTGTTGTCAGTCTTCCCTTGGTCAGGGAGCGCTTCACAGCAGGAAACTGCTCCTCTCACTGTTTTCTTGGTGGCATCAGGTCCTTGTGTTTCTCTGCTTGCTTCTCTCTTGTATATCTCAAAAGAGATTGGCCCAACACACTATGCAGTTTTGTAGACGTCATCAGTATAACAACTGCTAATCTATCCTAGTAAATCATATTTATAGGATTTGCAGCATAAAGGAAAATCCCATTAAGTGACAAAATGGTGGAGAATCCGGCAACACTGAGAATGATGACACAGCCAAACTGATACACAGTTCAGTCCATGTCAGTGTCCTTTATTGGAGTCTTAAATTTCTTACCACAGAAATATTGTGCAGTTTAGAACAAAGGTAATTCCCGAGTACCTTATAATGTTTTGCCACTGAGAATGTATCTTGTTCTGAAGATGTTTTCTGGTTGATTGTGCTGGAATAGAGAAATGTAATTGATTTTAAAAGCAAATTGATTTATTGAAGTATTATATATATACAAAAAAGTGCACAAATCACAGGTGGCCAGATCAAAGAGACATCTTAGTGACCACACAGTTCGGTCATCACTCAGGTCAAGGTAAAGAGTGCTTGTATAGAGAAATGTTGATTTTCAAAGTGAAATCTATTTTAAAAAATTGATTCAAGAAAATTTTTTTAAAAATTTTTTATTTAATGTATCTGAGTGAAAATGTACATTCCCATGTAAATTTACATACTCACCTATATGCAGCTTCCACTGCTCTCCCTGCCCGGTGACAGCACACTATTCCTCTCTGCTCCATACATGTCTCATTCTCCCAACAGTCTCTTTTTCCCCTCCTCTCCACCCACTCTCCTTCCTCCAGCCAGAGGTCAGCAGGATGACATCCTATAGATGTACAGAACCATAAAGTGCATCCAATATATGGTCACTGCATCACCAAGTCCAATCCATTCCTGTCCGAAGCGTGGACCTTCGTTATGATTTATGGTCAAGGGCAGCATCAGGGTGAGGGGCCATGCTCCCAGGGGAACCCTGAAACCACTGGACATAAATTGAGGCCTTTTAGTGGGGATCTCAGGGTGCACCCCATTTTATTCTTGTGTTGCCAGTGAGACTCAACTTAGTGAGCTCCATTGCGGCTATCACTGGTGGTGGCTGGGCACCATCCTGTTCTTCCAGTCCCAAGTCGATGTAGGCACCCACTGATGTGGGTCTCTTTGTCTTCTGGGTTGTCTTTCCCCCATGTCATTTTCGTCCTCGGTGAGCATCCGTTTCTGCTGAGTTGGGACCATTTGCTGTGCCCTCGGATGGCAGCTTGGCAGCTTTTAAGACCCCAGATGCCACTCACCAACTTGGGTTGCAGAGGGCCCTCTTAGTAAAACACTAGTTGTGCCAATTGGCCTCACTTTCGCCTACGAGCATGTTCCCCCACCCCCTGCCCTAGCTACTCTATCCTTGCAATATTGGGCTAAGATGGAAGGAGTACTCATGTTATGTTTAAGTCCACTTAATATTGTTCTTGTTTCTAATGTGTGCTATCACTGATTTCACCCAACCAGATACCTAACAACTATCTAATCTAAAACCTCCCCACTCCCTCCCTCCCTCCCCTCCCTTGTAGCTGTCAAAGAGTCTTTTTTTCTATACACAAGTCTGTTTTTGAGATCTTATCGTAGAGGTCTCATACAATATTTGTCCCTTTGTCGCTGACTACTTTCACTCAGCAGAATGTCTTCCAGTTGAAACCAGGTCATGAGATATTTCCTGAAATCATCGTTGTTCTTTATCATTGCGTAGTGCTCCATTGAGTATATATACCATAGTTTACCTATCCATTCTTCTGTTGTTGGGCATCTGGATTGATTCCATCTTTTTGCTATTGTGGACTGTGCTGCGATAAACATTCTGGTGAATGTGTCCGTTGGTGTGAAAGGCCTTGATTCTGTAGGATATATTCCAAGTAGTGGAATTACTGGGTCAAATGGTATATCAATATCCATTTTTTTAAGGAAGCACCAGATTGCCTTCCAAAGAGGCTGGACCATTTTGAAACCCCACCAACAGTGTAGGAGGGTTCGACTTTCTCCACAGCCTCTCCAGCATTTGTTGTTTTGTGTTTTCTGGATCATGGCCAATCCTGTTGGGGTGAGATGGTATTTCATTGTCATCTTGATTTGAATTTCTTTAATAACTAAAGATCGTGAACGTGTCCGCATGTGTTTTTTGGCTGCATGGATCTCTTCTTTAGTGAAACGTCTGTCCACCTTCTTCGTCCATCGCTTAATTGGATGATTTATCTTCTTCTTGTTGATATTTTGTAGTATCTTGTAGATTATGGAAATCAGGCGTTGGTGTGACATAGAGTTGCCAAATATTTTTTCCCATTCTGTAGGTGTTCTTTTAATTCTATTAATAAAGTCTTCAGATGAGCAAAAGTGTTTAATTCTTAATAGATCCCTTTTATCTATTTTCTCTTCTGATGATTGTGGTTTGTTTGACAGATTTTGGAGTCTGTCCATGTTGTGTATTGAAACTTCCATTATTGTTCCTACCTTTTCTTGGATGAGCTTTATCGTTTTAGGTTTGATACTTAGGTCTTTTATCCAGTTGGAGTTCGTTTTTGTATAAGGTGTAAGATATGGATCTTGTTTTAGTTTTTTGCAGATGGATATCCAATTTTGCCAGCACCATTTGTTGAAGATACTGTTTTTACCCCAGTTTAATGTCTTAGAGCCTTTGTCGAATATCAACTGTTCATAGGCAGATGGTGTCATCTCTGGGGTCTCAGTTCTGTTCCATTGATCCATCTGTCTTTTCTTGTACCAGTAGCAGGCTGTTTTGACCACTGTGGCAGTGTAATATGTTCTAAAGTCAGGTAATGAGAGGCTTCCCAGTGTGTTCTTCTTCTTTAGTAATACCTTGCTTAACCGGGGCTTCTTCCCTTTCCAAACAAAATTGGTGATTTGTTTCTCCATCTCATTAAAAAATGTCACTGGAACTTGTATTGGGATTGCATTATATAAATAGGTTGCTTTGGGTAAAATAGACATTTTGACAATGTTAAGTCTTCCTATCCATGAGCAGGGTAGGTTTTTCCATTTCTCTAAGTCTCTCTTAGTTTCTTGTAGTAAGGGCTTGTAGTTCTCTTTGTAAAGGTCTGTTATGTCTCTGGTTAGATTAATTCCTAGGTACTTTATATTCTTAGGGGCTATCATAAATGGTATTGATTTGATAATTTCTTCCTTAACAGTCTCGTTGTTGGTATAAAGGAAGCCTACTGATTTACTTATGTTTATCTTGTATCCTGAGACTTTGCTGAACTCTTCTATCAGTCTGAGTAGTTTACTTATAGATTCCTTGGGATTCTCTGCATATACAATCATATCATCTGCAAACGGGGAGATTTTAACTTCCTCTTTGCCAATGCAGATGCCCTTTATTTCTTGGTCTTGTCTAATTGCTCTGGCTAAAACTTCTAGCACAATGTTGAATAGAAGAGGTGAGAGTGGGCATCCTTGTCTAGTTCCTGATCTCAAGGGAAAGTCTTTCAGCCTCTCTCCATTCAGGATGACGTGGGCAATTGGCTTTGTATAAATGGCCCTTATTGTGTTGAGGAATTTGCCGTCTATGCCTATTTTACTAAGAGTTTTTAGCATGAATGGGTGTTGGACTTTATCAAATGCCTTTTCTGCATCAATGGACAAAATCAGGTGATCCTTGTCTTTTGTGTTATTTATGTGGTTAATCACATTAATTGTTTTTCTGATGTTGAACCAGCCTTGCATCCCTGGTATGGATTCCACTTGGTCATGATGGATTATTTTCTTGATATGTTGTTGTATTCTATTGGCAAGAATTTTGTTGAAGATTTTTGCATCTAGATTCATGAGTGATATCCGTCTGTAGTTCTCTTTCTTTGTTGGGTCTTTCCCTGGCTTAGGTATCAGGGTTATGCTGGCTTCATAGAATGAGTTTGGGAGTACTCCATCCCTTTCTATACTGTGAAATAGTTTCAGTAGTATTGGAGATAACTCTTCTCTAAATGCTTGGTAGAATTCTGCAGTGAAACCATCTGGACCCGGAGTTTTTTTGGTTGGCAGTGTTTTGATGACCTTTTCAATCTCTTCCTTTGTGATGGATTTATTATGTTGTTCTGCTTCACATTGTGATAATTTGGGTAGGTGATATGAATCAAGGAATTTGTCCATTTCCTCTAAGTTTTCAAATTTGTTAGAGTACAGTCTTTCATAGTATTCTGTTATGATATTTTTGATTTTTGTTGCATCTATGATGACAACCCCCCTCTCATTTCTAATTTGCGTTATTTGTTTCCTTTCCTGCTTTTCTTTAGTAAGTTTAGCCAGTGATTTGTCAATTTTATTGATCTTTTCAAAAAACCAGCTTTTGGTCTTTTCAATTTTTTTCAATTGTTTTTCTATTCTCTAATTCATTTAGCTCTGCTCTAATATTTATGATCTCGTTTCTTCTGGTGCCTGAGGGGTCCCTCTGTTGTTCTCTTTCTATTTGTTCAAGCTGTAGGGTTAGTTCCTTGATTTGATTTCTTTCTTCCTTCCAGATGTGTGCGTTTATGGAGATAAACAGAACTCTGAGCACTGCTTTGGCTGTATCCCATAGGTTCTCGTAGGAAGTGTTTTTGTTCTCAATGGAATCCATGAATTTCCTTAATCCATCCTTGATTTCCTCTGTAATCCATGTTTTTTTGAGCAAGATGTTGTTCAGTTTCCAAGAGTTCCACTTTCTATCTATGTTTTTTCTGCTATTGATTTCAACTTTTATGGCTTTATGATCTGAGAAGATGCTTTACAGTAATGCAATGGTATGGATTTTGTTGAGCATTGCATTATGGCCTATCACATGGTCAATTCTGGAGAATGTTCCATGTGCACTGGAGAAGAAGGTGTAGTTGTCTGCTGATGAGTGGGAAGTTCTGTATATATCCATGAGGTTTAGTTGGTTAATTGTGGCAGTGAGGTCTTCTGTATCTTTACTGAGTTTTTTTTCTAGATGATGTGTCTAGTACTGAGAGTGGAGTGTTGAAGTCTCCCACTATTATGGTGGAGTCATCTAACTCTCTTTTGAGTGTAGCCAGTGTTTCTTCAACATATTTAGGTGCTCTGATATTAGGTGCATAAATATTTAATATAGTTAAGTGTTGCTTGTGTACTGAACCTTTCAGCAATAAATAGTGTCCATCTTTGTCCACGATGATGGATTTGACATTAAAATTGATTTTGTCTGAGATTAGAATTGCCACCCCTGCTCTTCTTTGTTCATTGTTAGCTTGATATGTATTCTTCCAACCTTTAATTTTCAGTTTGTTCCTATCTTTAGGTCTCAAGTGAGTTTCTTGTAGACAACATACGGATAGGTCATGTCTTTTGATCCAAGATGTCACTCTATGTCACTTCACTGGAGCATTCAGTCCATTCACATTCAATGTAATTATTGATAGGTATGTGTTCAGTGCTGCCATTGTGATGTGTTTATTTTTATGTTGATGTTTTCTCTGTTGTTCTTAGTAGTCTGTTCTGGGACATTCTTTTTTGTGAGATGATTTTTCACCTTTTTCAGAGCTGGTTTTGTGGTTGTTGAGACTCGTGTGTTACATTTCTTGAAATGATATGATACATCTTTGTTGTGCTTTACAGCTGCCCCTATGGTCCCCCTTAATAAACTACATATAAACCCAATTTTAATTACTACCAGTCTTGTCATCTTCCTCTCCATCTGGAAGGACTATAACAACTGTAGTACATCCTTCTTTTTAATATGATGACACTATAGTTTTCATGATGATCACTGGATTGCTTCTTTCCTTATCAAAGCTGTGATTGGCTTTGGAGCCTTCCCCAGCTGAGTAGAGTTTTGAGTAGTAAAGTCGTTCTAAAATATAAAGTTAGTGGTTTTGTTCTTCTAAGCCAGAGGCAAGAACTTCTTTCAATATTTCTTGTCGTTTTGGTTGGTTTTTACAAAGTCTCTGAGTTTCTGTTTATCTGGGAATGTCTTAATTTCATTTTCGTATTTGAAAGATAGTTCTGCAGGATATATAATCCTTGGTTGGAAGTTCTTCTCCTTGAAGGCTTTGAATGTGTCATGCCACTGTCTCCGTGCCAGCATGGTTTCTGCTGAGAAATCTGAAGAGAACCTACAGGGTTTCCCTCTGAATGTTAGCTTTGCTTTGAGTCTTGCTGCCTTTAAGAGTTGCTGCTTATGTTTCATTTTGTTGAGCTTGATTATAATATGTCTTGGAGTCTTTCTTTTGAGATCTATATTGGGTGGCGTATGATATGCATCTGAGATGTCTATATTCTCTTCCTTCATGATTTCTGGGAAGTTTTCTGTCAGCAGCTCAGCGACGATACTCTCTGTGTTCTCAGATGTCTCACCCTGTTCAGGGACTCCAATTAATGGAAGGTTGTTCCTCGTAATAGAGTCCCACATGCTTCTTAATGTTTCTTCATTTTTCTTGTTTCTTTTTTCTGATTTCTCCTCATAGATGCTGGCCTCAGTAGCTCTGTCTTCCAAGTCAGAAATTCTTTTTTCTATTTGTTTCATTCTGTTTTCTTGGCTTTGCATGGAAGTTTCTATGTCTTTGATTTTGTTCTTGATCTGTTGGATTTCAGAGTACTGGTGTTCCATCAGATCGAACATCTTGCTTAATTTTTCATTTTGTTCTCCTGCATTTTGTATAAGGTTTACAAGGGCTCTCTATATAATCATTTTGTATTCACTTTCTGATGCTTTCATAAAAGTTTCTTCATCTGGAAAACTCCTTGGTTGCTTCGTTTGGGAGCCTTCTGAAGCCATGGCTGATTTCTTGTGTGCCACAAGTGTTTGTTGCTTTTTGGGTCCCATGTGAGTATGTAGAGGCTGGAAGAGGTACTGTGAGGATGGACTGCAGATGTTTCTCTAGGCTGTCTTAAAATGTAAAGCAAAAGATATCTGACCACTTCACAAGTCTGTTAGGTTTTCAGGTGTAGAGGTCCCTCTTCTCAACTGGCAAAGTAAGCACCAGTATAATCAACCCCAGAGGATACAAACTAGTTCAGAATACAGCAATGCTACTGTCCTGTTGGCCTCTGCTAACAGGGTCTAGCCTTAGACGACACTGCGTAGAGTACTGCTTTTCTGATAGAAAAGCGCTCTCCTGTGGGCAGGCTCTGGCTCCCAAGCTAAGAATCAGTTCCAGCTGCAACCACTATATCCAAGATAGCACCCTCTACACAGGCAGCAGACAGAGGGGCTAAAGGTGCCGAGAGGTAGTGGTTCCTCTGATTCTGTTGCAGGGCCCCCATAGCAGGTGGCACTAGGTAAATTACTGCTTTTCTGTCAGAGAAGCACTGTCCTGTTTGCAGGCAATGGCTCCCAGGCTATGACTGAGGTCCCGCTAGAATCTCCGTATCCAACATGGCGTCCCGCACACTGACTGCGAAACTCTGTACAAACGCCGCTGAGGCAGATATAAGACGACATGCTCAAAGTGGCTAGATTAACAGAGTCCCAAGCCTGGCTCTCAAAATATGGGAATTTCGCCTGCCTGTCCCCCAGCAGCGTGTCTGAGTCTAGCCGCTAGGCAAGACCCAGCTCCACCCCGGCCAAGACAGAGGAAAAAAAAGTCAAAATGGTGCGTTTACCTTCAGTCTGTGAGAGCCGGGGCTAGCCAGGCACGGGAGTCAGCGTAGGAGAGGAGATTTTTCACTCAGTAGTATGAAGTCCAAAGTAACAGCCCTGTGCCGGTGTCCTGGGGCTGATTAGGTGACCAGAAGGCTCCATTTGATTATCAATTCAGGTCTTGGTTTCCAGAGGGATGTGAGGAGACGTGTGCTTAGTACGCCATCTTGACTTCGCCTCCTAAGAAAAAATTTTTAAAGTAAAATCGTTCTTCCCATACACAAGAATGTCTGTGTACAGACGCTCACACGTAACCTGTACACAGAATGCACAGCTAAGGCTACCTGTGTTGATTTCTCCTTGTACATTCCAGCATCTCTCCCTCTCTGCTCATGGGATATGTCTCTCCTATGTCTCAGTCTTGATGCTTTTTATCTCTGCCCCTTTCTGTCTCTTCAGTGCCTTTGGATAAGCCATTGCCCTTCCTCATCCTCAGCCTTCACCTCCTTAAATAGAGCAGGTCCCTATGTTGATCACCTTGTGCAAATGAGCCCTGGAGGCCACCTTGGCCTCGGTCATTCTTATCCTCCTCTGTGTGGCCACTGTGTCTCCCAGGCATTCCTGTTTCTAAAGTTTGTGGCAGTCCCTGGTGGTCGGGCAACGGGGATGTGCGTCGTCACTGGCCCTGGCAGGTGAGCCTGCGAATAAAACACCAACATGTGTGTGGAGGGACCCTCATTGACCCCAGCTGGGTGGTGACTGCTGCCCACTGCATCCAAGGGTGAGTGTGACCCACGTGTCCAGGGTCCAGAGACCCAGAGCTACAGTGGTCCAGCCAAGCTTCCTCATTTCCTCTGGGAAACTATGGGGAGTGAGAAGGAGGAAGGAGGGGTTTCTGGAATAGGAGAGGGTCTTGCTGAGGATCTCACAGGGGTCAGGTGCTACTCTGGGGCAGGAGCCCTAAGCGACAAAGAGTATGTCTTAAACACAGCAATGAGCTAATCCAGCACACTGTTCCCACTTGCCTGATACATAGGAACACTTGTGCATACCCACACCTACACACCTGTGCACACACGCACAGCACAGGCCACCTTGAATCTACCGGAATGAAGAGGGAGGAAGCAGGTGCATCTCTGACACTGAGACCCACAGGGCCATGTTGGGCACGATGGGTGAGCTGACCAAGTTGGGCAGGGCTTCTGCAAGGGAGATGGTTTGGGGGGAGGCAGGGTCCCAGGCTTACTTGGAAACCTCACGCCTTCTGTCTCTCTGTGTCTCCTGCAGCACCAAGCAGTACTTGGTGATGCTCGGCACCTCCAAGCTGCAGCCCGAGAACTTCACCAGGGTCCCCTTGATCCTTGTGAAGGACGTCATTCTGCATCCCAAGTACTGGGGCCGAACCTTCATCATGGGTGATGTGGCCCTTCTCCAGCTGCATGTTCCTGTCTCCCTGAGTGAGTATGTGCAGCCCATCTGCCTGCCGGAGCCTGACTTCCAGCTGACGGTTGGGACGCAGTGCTGGGTGACCGGCTGGGGCCAGATAAAGCAGCGGTTCTCAGGTGAGTGGGTGGGATGGAGTAGGGTGCCAGGTAGCACAGGAAGTGTGTTTTTTCCTCCCAAACCCTGCCATGGTGTCTCTTTGGGAGCTGTGGCTGCTGTCTCTGGCCCCTCAGTTCTTTGGGCGTTTTGGGGCTAGACCTCGTGTGGGAGTCGTTGCCATGGTTTGCGCCTGTGTGCGTGATGTGGCCACCTCATTCACTCATTCAGGCCCACCAGTGCCTGGGCTGAGCATGGTGGTTGGCCTCTTCTGGAAGCTCAGAGACAGGGAGTCGTACATTCACTCACTCACTCATGCCTTCATTTGACAAACTTGGCATTGGGAACACAGCCTTGCCTGCAAGGAGCTTGCAACAAGCATTGGGTTAGGGGTGCAGGCTGGCAAGAGGAGGGGCCACGGTCGTGAGATGGAGCGGGAGGCTCTGGGATGAGCTGTGGGAAGAGCAGCTCCTTTCAAGAGGAGCCAGCGGTAATCAGAGAGCAGAGAGAAGAGCCAGTGCAAAGCTCAAAGCTGGAGAGGAACAGCATGTGGTTGGGATCTGCACTGGCTGCTTGGTTCCAAAGTGAAAGCTTCTCAGAGAAGGGGATCCCAAAACATAGCCTTAAGGCTGAGGGCCTTGCCGCACCTGGTCAGCATGTAGGGGGCAGAGGAGACAGGAAGGCAGGTATGGAGGTGTGCAAGGGTGTGCCTTGGCTGAGCCTTGAGCTTACAGGTGAGCAGGCTGGCGCCGGGAAGAGATCTCGGGGCTGAGAGAGGGGAGATAGTGCTCATTTCCCATGGTGCATCTCCACAGCCAACTCCACGTTGACCCCAGAGCTGCAGGAGGCAGAGGTCTTTATCATGGACAACAAGCGGTGTGACCGGATTTACCACAAGAAGACCTTCTTCCCCCGTGTCTTCCGCCTTGTCCTGGATGACATGGTCTGTGCCACCAATTATGGAGACAACTTGTGTTCTGTGAGTTTCTGGGAGATGCTAGCAGCCTTTTGTTGGGCATGACTCCTGGGTGGGGAACAGTTCCCTGGGGAAGGGTCTCTTTGGCCTCCCTTTTTGTCATCATCACCAAGCTGTCCTCTGTTCCCACCTTCCTTCCCTTGTGACTTTGATTTTGGCTGATAGTCTGGGGTGGGAGTTGCTGGTCACTGCGTGGGATGCCCCATCCCACAACTGAAGCGCCGGAGGAAGGAATGCAGGTAGTGCAATCCTCTAATCCGGGGCTCCAGGGTTGAATGAATCTTTCAAGCAGAACTCAGACAATGGGCATCCTTGGTCTCCTGGGGCCCAGGGGGCCCAGCTGGACCCAGAGCCCCATCGTTTTTCTCTCTTTGCCTAGGGAGACTCTGGGGGGCCACTGGCTTGTGAAATCGAGGGCAGATGGATTCTGGCTGGTGTGTTGTCCTGGGAAAAGTCCTGTGCCAAAGTCCAGAATCCAGGCGTGTACAGCCGTGTCACCAAATACAGCAAATGGATCAAGAAGCAGCTTGATGGGGCTCTGTCCAGCCCCTGTGCCTGCACGTGGCTCCTGCTCCTGTCCCAGCTGCTGCAGCCCCAGATGGGCCCCTGACCTCCCTTTCCTCTCCTTCCTCTGCCTACTTTGCCTTTGCCCCCTCTGCTGGATGGAGTCAGATCCAGGTTAGACCAAGTTCATGTGTCCACATTGAATAAGACCCAGGGTGGGAAAGAAACGGCCCCAGGATGTTGGATCCTACTTTGACATCTCAAGTGAGAGGGGTGGGATGGATGACTGAGCCCTGAGTGATGAGAAGGAGCGGAGTGTGGCCTGAAAGAGTTCTGGATCTCAGGCCAGATAGCAGGGATTAAACTCGTGTAACCATGACCCGGCTCTGTTCTCTTTCCTGGGGTGGCCGGGTGGTTGGGGTTAGGGATGGATGCCTCCTACAATGAATGCTGGCCCGAAGGTTCCACAGACTCAGGGCTGATGGATTTTTGCTGTAGCACTAGGGCTGAGGCACAGGGAAGGGACCTCGGCATGCCACCTTAGTTGGCTCATTTGTCAAGTGGGCATGCTGTGAGGGCGCAGCTGGAACATGCCCTCTAGACAGACAGTTGGAAGGACCCACAGCTAGCACTCTGAAATCAACTCGCTTTCTTTTTTTCAAATAGAATGGTAAAAAATCTGATTGTTACATGTTCGTTACAGAAAATGAGAACACACTAAAGCCTTAAGAAAGGAAATAGCCCTGGATGATCTCATGCAGTGATACCCACCTTTCTTCTCACTTTGGTGCACTTCCTTCTACTTGGGAGACCCTGGTGGTGCAGTGGTTAAGTGCTGCATCTGCTGATCAAACAGTCAGCGGTTCAAATCCACCGGGCACTCCTTATAAACACTGCGGAGCGGTTCTTCTCTGTCCTATGGGGTTATTAAGGAGTCAGAATTGACTTGATGGCAGTGAGTTTGATTTTATTGTTGTTGTTGTTTCCTTCTTCATTTTTGAAATTTTCTTGTTTTAAAAATTTTTCTTAAAATGGTTTTACAATTAAAAATTAATTTTTCTTTTTTAAGAAAATTTAGAAATATCTGGATACATTCTTGTGATCCATTAAAATTATCCAGAAATATATATAAATGTAAAGACTCCCCTCTCTCTCATCTGTCCCTACCACCAGTCCTGTGGTGTTCCCTAGAGGAAATCATTGTTAACATTCTTATAGCAAACATTTTTATAACTTTTTTAAGTAAATGGAATTTTATCTATGTGTCAGTGTTCCTGGCTGGTGCAAACCAATAATCAGAAGTTGGGTGGTTTGAATCCATGCTGAGGCTCCTTGGAAGACAGGCCTGGTGATCCACTTCTGAAAGGTCACAGCCTTGAAATCCCTGTGCAGTTCTACTCCACACATGAGAGGTTGCCATGAGTCAGAATCGATTAGATGTCAGCTAACAACGTAACAACAAAATGTGTATTGTTGATAATCTACCTTTCTTTTTTTACTTACATGTCTTGAAAACCTTTCTACGACTGTACCTAGAATTGTTCTTCAGATTTTTAAACTACTGCGTGTGTTCTGTGGGGATGCAGCAGGTGCCCTTTAACCAGCCAGTTTTTAGATTGCTTTTGACTTTTTCATTGCAGAAGTGATGCCTCCCAACATTTTTGTAGCTGTGCTCCTGGCAGTGGGACCTTTGGGGGGGGCAGTCAAGAGACACAAAAATTTAATAATTTTGGATGAACAAATATTATGAAAGTCGTCCCTCCCAAAAGCTAAACCAGTTTATATCCGACACCTACAGTATATGAAAATGAATGTTTCCTTCTTCTAAAAATGAATATTATTAACATTTAAAGTTTTTGTCCATTTGATGGCAAAGTATGATCTCACTGCTGTTTTAATTTGTTCCTGTCACCCAATTAGGAAGTGCCTTTTCATGTATTTACTTAAAAAACAACAACAAAAACCCTTTATTCCCAGTGAATTTTCTGTTTATATACATTACTTATTTTTCTATTGGGTTGCTTATCTTTTTCTTAAAAAAGGTCTTGGAGCTCACAGAGAGGAGTCTCACTGGCAACACAAGAATAAAAAGGGGTGCATCATGAGATGTCCACTAAAAGACCTCAATTGATGATGGTCCAGCGGTTTTGGGGTTCCTCTGAGAGCATGGCCTCCAGCCCTGATGCTGCCCTTTCCAATAAATTATAACAAAGGTCCACTCTTTGGACAGGAATGGATTGGACTTGGCAATGCAGAGTGACCATATATTGGAAGCACTTTGTCCTTCTATACATCTACAGGATATCATCTTGCTGACCTCTGGCTGGAGGAAGGGGAGTGGACGGAGAGGAGCGGAAAGGAGGTTGTTGGGAGGATGAGACGTGTATGGAGCAGAGAGGAATAGTGTGCAGTCACCAGACAGGGAGCGCAGTGGAAGCTGCATATAGGTGGGCATGTAAATTTTCATGTGAATGTACATTTTCACTGTTATGTTAAATAAAAATAAAAAAGGTCTTTATCATTTCCAAATTATGTAAAACCTTTGCAAATTATTTTAAAAATATTTTTGTGAGTGGATCCCTTGTTTTTTAAATACATGTGGAATAGGATGAGCAATTTTCAGCACGAAAACTTCTACAATTATTATGGAGTCAAATGAGTCAATGTTCACTTTGTTCCTGCTTCTCTATTCCCAGATGATAAAAACTACCTTTTTGTATTGCTTTTAATATTTGATAATTGTATTCTTTGTATTTAACTCTTCAATCCACTTGAAAGTTCTTTCTATGTATGGTAAGAAGTAGGGATTTAATTCTGTTGCTGAATGGAGAGCCAGTTTCATAGACATCATTTCTTGTAGAGTCTATCCTTTCCTGCTGAGCTGAGTTTATACATTTAGAACAGTGGAATCTCTGTATGCTCGTATACCTGGGGACTCTTTTTAACCCTCTATTTTTGTTTTTAATTAACTTGTCTCTTCGTCCCAGGGTGAGTACTGTAGTGTTTCAATCAGCTTTATGTTGTGTTTTGTTAAATGGTAACAAAAGCTCACTTGTTTTATTTTGAAGTATTGCCTATTCTGTGAAGTTTAGTTTGGAATCAATTTGTCAATTTTTATTAAAAATCCCATTGATATTTGAATTGCAATTATATCACACAGGTTAATTTGAGAATTGTCATTATTCCAATGCTGAGTTTCTATCCAGGGATATGACATATGTTTCCATTCATTCAGCTCTTCGTCAGTATCTTTTCAGTAGTTTTATAGTTTATTCATAGATACATGTAAAAGTACTTTAAGTTTATTCCTAAATATTTTACAACTTTGGTTATGTTGTGAATATCTTTTCCGATTACACTGTTTTCTAATTCTACATGTTAAGTTTTATGAAGCTGTAGGGGGGATTTTAGCAACTCTCGATCTTGTTTCTGACCATCTTGAAAAAGTCTTGTTCATTCAAATATTTTTTTCAGTTGATTCTTTTGGATTACTTTTGGGTGACCAAATCAACTAAAATGGTGACACCTTTGTGTTATCCTTTCTGAAATTTACATGCTTTATTTCTTTTTGTTATCTTGTTGCCTGAGACCTCCAGCACAACGTGAAATGTTAGTGGTGGTGGCAAGGGGACACATGCCGACTTTGACTCCATTCTTTCACCCATTCCACAAATCCTTATTGACAGTGTTTTTGGAGTCAGGCATTCTCTTGGGCCCTGGGGATGCAATAGTGGACAGGAGACATTTATTCTACTAGGAATAACTTTCATGCTGTTCTTATAATCTTCCTTAAAAATGTTTCCTTTTCTTCCTGGCTTATATGGGGCTCTCTAATTGTTTTAATCAGGAATTGATTTTAATCAGGAGTTGATTCAATCAGGTGTACTTTAGGCATTTCTTGAGATGATTATATGATTTTCCTTATTTAATGTGTTCAAAAAGTGAATGGTATTGCTAGATCAGTAGATGTCTTATGTGAATGCTGCAATACACTGTGGATTCAATTTGCTGACATTTTCTGTAGGATTTTGGCCTCAGTGTTAGAATCGGTCTACCATTTTCCTTTTTTTTCTGTTTTTTGCTCAAATTTGGATCCTTGTTATGCTAGCATCCAAGGATGTGTGAAGAAGCTTTCTAATACTCTCTTATGCCCTAAGCAGTTTAGCTATTTGTCCCTTAGGCTTGGTACATTGTGCACAAAAACCAGCTGAGTCTGATGCCTTTTTTGGGGAGACACATCTTTATAAAAATTGCTTTTATGGTTATTGGCCCACTCAAGTTTCCCACCACTTTTGAATTAATTTTATACGTCTTCTTTCTAAAGCACTTATTTAGCCTACATCTCCAAATTTTGTTGCTGTAACTGTTACTCATAGTGACTGTATGTACCACGGAACACAACGCTGCCTGGTGCTGTGCACTCGTCCTAGTCATTAATAGGTTTGAGCCCATTGCTGCAGCCACTGGGTCAGTCCATCTGTGGAGGGTCTTCCTCATTTTCACTGACCCTCTACTTTACCCAGCATGACGGCCTTCTCCAGGGACTACTTCTCCCTGACAACATGTCCAAAGTATGTAAGACATAGTCTCACCATCCTTGCTTCTAAGGAGCATTCTGTTGTACTTCGTCTAAGACTGATTGGTTTATTCTTTTGGCAGTCTATGGTATATTCAATAATCTTCTCCAACGCCACAGTTCAGAGGTTTCAGCTCTTCGGTTTTCCTTATTCATTGTCCCCTTTCACTTGTGTGTGGTGTGGTTGAAAATATCCTGGCTTGGGTAAGGCACATTTTAGTCTTCAAAGCAACATCTTTGCTTTTCAGCACTTTAAAGAGGTCTTCTGCAGTAAATTTTCCCAATGCAAAGAAATTTTATTGTGATTAAGAACCAGTTTACAATTTATATCCACTTGCCGTATAACACCTGGAACTTTCACCTCTATTCTAACTGCTCTCTTCTCCTCCTAGTGACAAACACATTTCCCCGTCATCCAGAACTTTCCATGACCATTTGACCAAGATCTGACCTCCCTACCCTATCATCTTGACTCCAGCGATGAGCCACTGATACAGCCCCTGTACACATTCATGTCCAAAGATTTGTTCATCACACACTTTGTGTGGTACAGTCCAGTTCAGTCTTTTCTGGGAGAGCTGGCCTGGGTACTGGATGCAGTTTAGGGCTAGAGAGTCCAGGAGACCCTGCTGACTAACAGATCATCGGGCGTGGTTCTTTGGTGAGTTCTACCTCTGCCCTCTAATCTTTCTCTCGCTGTGTCTGGGTTTCCATACCATATACCCTCTTTGGGCAGTTATTGGTGGTGGCCTGGCACCATCTAGTTCTTCTGGTTCCCTGCTGAAGCTGACACTGGCTCATATTGGCCCTTCCATCTGATGGGCTCATATTTACCTCCTGTCCTTCATGTCTACTGTTTATCTCTGGTTCATGTATTGGGACCAATTGATGACATAGATGGCAGTTTAGTAGCTTTTAAGATCCCTGATGCCACTCACGCAGGTGGTATGCAGAGCATTTTCTTAAGAGAGAAGAAAAAAAAGAGAAAGCTTGAGAATGCCGATTAGTCTGGATGTCCCCTGCAAGCGTGGCCCCATCTTTTTGTTTATTGACTGCTGTTTCCATGGATGTTGACTGTGGTTCCAAGTAAAATGAAATGTTTCACATCATCAATGCTTTTTCTATTCTTCATGAGTTGCTTAATGATCCACTTGTGAGGCTTTTTGTTTTCTTTATGTTGAAAAGCATTCCATACTGAAGGCTGTGGTCTTTGGTTTTCATCAGTAAATATTTCAAGTCCTCTTCACTTTCAGCAAGCAAGATTGTGTTATCTGCATAGCGCAGGTTGGCAATGAGTCTTTCTCCCATCCTGATGCCCCATTCTCCTTCATGTAGTCCACCTTCTTGGATTGTTTGCTTGGCATACAGATTGAATAGGTATGGTGAGAGGAAACAGCCCCGATGTATATCTTGCCTGATTTTGAACCACTCAGTATCCCCTTGTTCTGTCCAAATAACTGCCTCTGGATCTATGTACAGGTTCTTCATGGGCACAATTCAATGTTCTGGAATTCCCATTCTTTGCAATGTTATCCATAATTTGTTAAGATTCCCCAAAGTCAGAGATGTCTTTGCATAGTCAAATACGGCTAAACATCTTTCTGGTATTCTCTGCTTTCACCCAGGATTCATCTAACATCAGGATTGGTATCCCTGGTTCCATGTCCTCTTTTGAATCCAGCCTGAATTTCTGGAAGTGCCTTGTTGATATACTGCTACAGCCACTTCTGAATGATCGTCAATAAAATTTTACTTCAAATTTATTAGTATGCTGTTTATATTTATACCCCTTTTTTATTCCTAGTATAATTTATGTATGTACTCTGTCCATTGTTTTTCAACAAGATCTGAAATTGCCAATTTTTTTTCCCATTTTGTAAATATTTTCAAAGAACATGTGGTGGACTCTTATTGGTCAGCAGCCCAGCGTCCCTTCTGCCTGTCCCTAGCTTTCCCCTGTTGTCAGGGCCCCACACATCCCAGGCATGTTGCCTGTGCTTTTCAAAGGAAGCAGCCATGCTCCCAGCTCCCAGAAGGGCTGCTTGTTGGCTTGATATAGTTGGCACGTTCCCATGCCCTGGCCTGTTGACCTCAGTCGAGTGGTGGTGCCAGTGGGCATAGGCATGATTGGAGGAGAGATTGGTGCCCTCTCTCTCTGAACATAGATAAGGAAGCAGGGGCATGCTGGCTATTAGGAACTGATTTTCCACCAAAAACCTCAAATCCATTGCCGTCAGGTCGATTCCAACTCATAGCAACCATATAGGACTGAGAACAGCTAACCCATAGAGTTTCCAAGGAGTGCCTGGTGGATTTGAACTGCCAGTATTTTGGTTAGCAGCATAGTACTTAACTACTACCCACACACCAGGATTTTCTATTTTCAGCAAGGGAACCAACTTAGGATGAAGCAGGCACGGCTGAAGGCAGGGAGAAGAGACAGAAATTTTAAGCCTTTTTGAGGCTTCTACTACTTGTCAACTCCTCAGTGGTACTGACTCTTGGGTTTAGTGATCAAATCTGGTGCTTCCCTCCACTGCTCCCCAATAAGGTCCTTTTAGCTTTAGTTAGTGTTAACAATTCCAACTTTCTGCTTTTTAGGGGGAAGAATCATTTTCTTGTTCCTTTTCTAACTTTTTGAGTAGCATGCTTAGTTCATTGTTTTAGATTTTCTTGGTTTCTAACATTTTCATTTAATTGTGCAAACTTTTCTGAGTCTTCGTTTGGGCCATATTTCACAAGACTTGACATGTACTGACCTCACTGTCATTCATTTCTATTATGGTTTATAATCTCACATTATTTTTCTTATTTAATCCAAGAGATAGGTAGACAGACAGACAGACAGATAGCTGCTGTGTACTTAACTCACTGAGACCTTAAGTGCAGCAGAACAGAAACTTGCTCAGTCTTGTGTCATCCTCACTAACATTGCCAGTTCTGTTTTGTTTGCGTATGTTTAATGTCTTTTTTTCCTATTAACTGCTTCATGTCACTGTTTTAGGCATGTCTCTCATAAGTAGCATATGAATGGAATTTATTTTCTATACAGTACAAAGATCTTTCTCTTTTCAAAGTAGAATTTTACACATTTTCATGAGTCGTGATCATGAATATCCTGGTTCTGCACTGAGCTTTCTTCTTCTTTTTATTGATTGATTCTTTCCTCAAAATTATTATTTCCCTATGCATCTATAGGATGTCATCCTGCTGACCTCTTACTGGAGTAAGGTGAGTGGCTGCAGAGGAAGGGATAGGCGACTGTTGTGAGGATAGGACATGTATTGGGCAGAGAGGAGGGGTGTGCTGTCACCAGGAGGGAGAGTAGTACAAGCTGCATATAGGTGAGCATGTGCATTTATATGGGAATGTACATTTTCATTCAATTAAAATAAAAAAAAAGATAACAACAACAACAAAATTATTATTTCCCAGTTTTCCACAAAGGCAGAAAAGTTGATAGAGGAGTCTCTCTCCTTTAGAGTTTCCTTCTCTTTTCAGTTTGTGGGATATATGTGTGTGTGTATAAATGTAGACATGTTGTTGTTGTTAGGTGCCATTGAGTCAGTTCCAACTCACAGTGACCCTATGAACAATAGAACGAAACACTGCCTGGTCTTGTGCCATGTCAACAATGTGCATACATAAGTACGAATATTTTATTGTGGCACATAGACGTATATGCACAGGTATAAATTGTGGGAGATTGAGCTCTCTCCTTTTCTTTCTGTCCCTCTTTCGCTCTAGAGGAAATCTGATTGTAGGATAACTATTTCCTTGATTTTCTACCATAGCATATATCCCAACAAATTGTGCTTCTTTCAATTTCCTACAGTATGTGTGCTTTTGTGTCTGATACACGTTCCTGAGATTTAGTGTGCAGCCACGTGTGGTGCTAGATTCATGCCTCCTGCCTGCGGTGGCAGCTGGGAAGTTTCTCATTTGGGGTCTTCCTGACAGTGCTGATGTGAAGGGGCAAGGTATCTTTCCCTCTGTATGTGTGCATGACTGTTCCCAGGGTTCCTGAAGGGAGGAAGTGCCAAGTTGTGGGGTAGGCACAGTCTGGGCTTTACTAGGTGATTCCAAGTGCTCTCCCACAGCGGTTATATTGGTTCCTCTGCCCCAGCGGTATGTGAGCAGCCCTGTGACCCCATGTCCTCACCAATACTGGGAACAAGGTGGCCAGCCAACCCAAGTGCCGTGCAAGGTGGAGCAAGACTAAACTGTTCCTCATGGTCAGTGGGGACCATGGAGTCCTTGAGGAGAGGACCTCCATGGAGTGGTGGGCTGGGGTCCCAAGATACCATTTTTCCTGTTGATTCATGAAGACCCAGGCATGCAAGAGGCTGGGGCATCATCTTACTCTTGGAAAGCTACCTTCCCAGGCCAAATACACACCTGGCCTCCCTCTTCCAGACACCTTGAGAAAAAAGAAAACCAGTCCCCACTCAGTCACATACTATAGGAACAGTCAGCCATTCTTCTCTTAGTGCCTCAGCTTCTACACCTCCAGAGGACCATTAGAGGGTCTTCCTAGAGTACCAGGAGTGCTTCAGAGATCAGGCACCAGGTGCTGTCACAAGCCAGACACGTGGCAAAGTTGTGGGCCAACTCAAAGCCAGATACAGGGGCTCCATCAAGGGCGAAGGTGAGCTTCCTTGGACTGCTGAGGGCTGGATTCAAGGGGGCACTGTCATAGGTCAGATGCCCAGGGGCTAGGATAGGCCCAGAAGCACCCACCATCCAAGGAAGTGCCTGGCAGAAGCATCATCTCATGGTCCTGGCTGGCCCTTGCCATGGTCACACCACCTCCTCAGCATCCTGCTGCCCCGAAGGTGAACCCCAAACCTGGGGCAGACCCTCTGCTGCCCCTGAATGAACAAAGCACGAGTTCTAGAATCTTTACACAGTGGAGATTTCTGCCCGCCCTACCCCCACATCTCATTATGAGGGCCAGTAAAGGCTGGGCAGCTGCTTGCAATGTCAAATGGGTCTGGCTTTGAGGAGGCCCTTCCCAATGCCACCTATTCTCCTGCCAGTATGAAAACCTCTGTGAAGGTATGGCTTGGGGATGTGGGAGAGAGGCAGAAGGAGTCTGCTGTCTGGGTGCTTATGCTGGTACCCCCAACTCGCTCCGTTGTTCGTGATGGGCATGTTCTCACCAGACTATGTGAGATCAAGGGGCTGTTTCAACTTGCAGGGTGACCATGAACACATGAGGGAATCACCTTATTAAGAATGGGTGGATAACCATATTGGTGTATGTTTATCCATACACCAATGGATATCCAGACACCAGTGGAGTCTGAAAAGCCAGCATGCTGGCATCTAAGGAACATCAAATGGTCCCAAGCCACCTGGTGCAGATGAAAACCAAGAACATCAGAGACATGAAAAAAATATGAGCCCAGGGAACAGACGGGTCCTTATGACCACATCAGCAGGAGACCAGAAGAACTAGATGGTGCTTGGCCGCCACCAAAGACAACCCTGACAGGGAACACACTGTAGAGTCCTTGACATAGCATGAGTGAAAGGGGAGTCCAGATCTAGAGGTTTATTAAAAGACCGGACTTGACGGTCTGACAACCTGGAGGATCCCCTGAGAACGTGGCCCCCGGACTTGCTGCTAGCCCAGAGCTGAAACCAGTACTGAAGCCAACACCTGAGATGAAGAACGGACTAGACTATGGGACACAGAGTGACGCAGGTGCCGTATGTATTTTATAGTTCAGTATACATACGAGGCTTTCCAAGTATTCCTCTCTAGAGGGGGGAGAAGAAGGTGCAGAGGAGGGAAGAAGAGCTGGTTGAGTGGGTACAGGAAATACAGGGTGGAAAGGAAGAGTGTACTGTAGGGTGAGGAGAGCAGACAGGATTGCAGCGGCGGGTGTTTGGGCTTTGATATGGCAAATTGACTTGGATTGTAACTTTTCACTTAATCACAATTACAAAAAGGAATGGGGGAATAAACTAACATTGGCAGAACACATGGGCTTCTTTGGGAGGCAAATCTTAGGAGAACCAGAATCTGTGGTGCTGAAGGTGACGTGTGACGGACCGCTCATCTTACGACATCTCAATACGTGAGGTGGGCATGACCAGCAAGTAGGAAGCTCAGGCCCAGGGTGGCTTTATGCAGCTTGTAAATGATGCAGTGAGAAGGATTCAATACTAGATTCATTAGACTCTTTGAAGGTGGAAAGTTTGGGACTCCAAGCAACAGAGTGTCTCTAGACTCCCACCTTAACTGACTATTGCACGTAATCTGTGGTGACACAGATTGGCTTGGGTCACCTACCTGCTTCCCATGCTGTTGCTTGTCGAGACAACATACTACGCCACTGGTTGAGGTCAAAGGCATCCAGGCACTGAAGTCTCTTCCAAGGGAGCCGGTTATCTGTGTTCTGTCTGTCTCTGTGTAAGCCCAGATGTCAGTGGCTGCTTACTCTTGAGGGATTTCCATAAGGCACAGCTGAGTACCTGTTTCCCTTAACACCTACAGGTCACTAGAGATGCCCAGCCTTGTCTGTCCATTGTTGTTCTGGCCCCTCTGCCCCCACAGACTCCTCCAGTGCTCACACCACAAGTCCCTGTTTGGCCCCAGGTGCAGAGCTGGGAGAAAAAAAGACTGAGACTCTGTAACTGCAATAGCTGGTGACAATGTCAGCCTGTATCCAGCTTTGCCCCTGGGAAGATGTCCATGGCCACTTGCAATACTTGATTGACAAGTCTGAACTTCACAGCAGGATGCTGCCAAGAACCTGTTCTCTTTTTCTTTAATCTCACCGTGACTTCTTTCTCCCTTTCCTATCTTTAATGCCTTTATTAAATGCCAGGCAAGCTTGGTCCAGTTTAAAACTGAGTCTCTAGGGAAAACAGTAACCCAAGGTGAGGAATGTGCTGCCTCAGTGAATCGCGTGTGTGAGAACAAATGGGCACACCAGACCAAAAGCAAAGGGGAAAGGGCAGGAAGGGATGGGAAAACTGGATGAACGCAAACAGGGAAAAGCAGAGAACCCAGGTGGAGAAGAGGAGAGTATCAACACATCGCAGGGCTGGCAACCAATGTCCCAAGATGGTATGTGCATTGTTTATTGAGAAATCCATTGGCTTTGTAACCTTTCACCTAAGACACAATAAAATACAGAAATACAAATGAGAAAATAAAATCTCAGTCATTTATCCAGTTTAGTGCAGCCTCCTCCCCTCTCATTCCTTCCTCCCAGTGCAGCTCCTCCTGTGTATGGGGGACAGTGAGTGGCAAGGAAGGGGTGGACCAGTGTCACCACAGTGTGGCACAAAGGCAGTGGTCTGCGCAAAGCTGGCCCTGAGGTTGTAGAGTGAAGCATCTGTCTGTTCAGCCACTCTGCCCACAGAGCCCTGATATTTGCCCCAGGCTGATGCTCTCTCCGCTGGTGGTTCATACGCCCCCTGTCATCTGTTTGTACAAACTCTGGAGCCGGGATTAGTCTTGGGTGACATCTCAGCTGCCTCATAACAAGCCCTGGAAAGGCTGCTCGTCCCCATTGTTAGGGAGCTGCCTTTATTTTTTTTTTATCAATGGGGGCACCTAAAATGGAAACCCTGGTGGTATAGTGGTTAAGTGCTAGAACTGCTAACCAAAAGTCAGCGTTTCAAATCTGCCAGGCGCTCCTTGGAAACTCTGTGGGGGCAGTTCTGCTCCAACTTATGGGGTTGCTATGAGTCGCAATCGGCTTGATGGCAATGGCTTTTTGGACTGCCTCCAAAGAGCAGTTTGGTTGCCAGTTTCAGGGCAATGGGACAAGCCCCTCTCACATATCCACGTGGCTGTGTCAGCGTGTGTCCGGGCTGGAAGGTGACAGCGTCTGTCTACTCAGCGTCTGCACTGAGCAGGACACTGCCTGCAGCTGCCTGAGGGTCTGCACGGGGCTAGCACAGCCCCTCTCTGCTTTCCCCCTAGAGCCCTTGTTCGGCAAGGTCTGTGGTCAGACCAACATCTCCTGCAGGGTGGTGAAGGGGAAGGTAGTGGAAGAAGGCAAGTGGCCGTGGCATGTAAGCATCCTGCTCCTGGGTGTGCATATCTGCAGTGGCTCCATCTTCCACGAGCAATGGGTCCTCACGGCTGCACACTGCCTACAGAGGTCAGTCAGAGTGGCCAGCTGGTGCGGGGGTGGGGGAGAGGAAGTAGGGGTGCCTGGTTAATATGGGGCCTGGGAGGAGGCGCCCTGGCCTGGTGGCTCTGTGCTCCAACTTGTCAATCTCCAACCAGTTCCAATCTCCTTGCTGATCGTCTACCTCCCACTGGTGACCCTGCAGGTCCAGGAATTCAAGTCAGTACTCTGTGAAGATGGGACATCAGCGCTTCTCCGAAGGTGGCATTGAGCTCCCGGTCAGTGACGTCGTGATCCACGAGAGCTTCAACAATCTCATGTCCCAGGACATTGCTCTCCTGAAACTCCAGAAAGCTATCTCCTGGTCCCAAAACATCCAGCCCATCTGCCTTCCCAATGTCAAGTACAAGCCACCTCTTGGCTCTGTATGCTGGGTGACTGGGTGGGAACATGTAGAGAAACAAGGTGAGTGAAGGCCGGCAAAAGGCCCAGGGCCTCTGCCTGCTCGGGACACAGACCCTCTGTCCCACCTCGGGCTCCCAGGTCCACTCCTTTGTTACTCGTTCACTCAGCCCGCAGGTGTTTCCCAGGCATCACCTTTCACCCCGCACTGCCCTGACCTCTGTGGATGTGCAGTGTGCTCTATGTAAAAGACACACGTGGCCTGCATGGACCTCGGTTGGCAAAGTCAAGTTAAGCCCAGTGTGAAGCCTCCACCAGGCAGCACTGGCATGAAATGACACTTTGGCCATTACTGAGGTTCCCTATCTGCAGTTTGCACAAGGGCCACATCTCCAGAAGTTCTGAGGCATCCCGTATACTGATTATCTCGAGGCACTCATAATTCCTGGAGGTCTGGCCTCTGTTGGTAGTCACCCTGGAGTCCTAGACAGGGGGGTCCTGGTGTGGTCCAGCCTTACAGGGGTGCCATGTAGCTAGTCCCTTTGGGATCTTGCCACCTTGTTGGGCGGCTATGGAGCAGCACTTAGCCCCCTACCCTAACAACCCTGAAATTGTGAGAAATCTCTCCCTGTTCCTGTTCTTGGCCTGGATGTCCCCTGACTCTTGGAAGACCCTTGCTTCGTGTCTCTAATGACCTGGTGCTTTCACAAAAGTTGGACTCTGGGCTGAGCCCTTTAGGAATGGTCACTGAGGGAGGCGGCTTTGCTTCTCACTTCAGCAAATTCAGACTACTGCAAGGTGCAGCTGGATAGAGTTGCGGGGTTGCCCAGGCAGGATCTCTGTCTTCTCAGGGACCTCCACAGCATCGTCAGGGACACCAACAAGTGCCTCCTACAGTCTTCAGGAGATAGCTATCAAGATCATACACAATGACGTCTGCAATCAGAGATACCAATTCCTCCTCAAGAGAGGCCAAAAGTCCTTCATTGGGAGCGACATGCTGTGTGGCAAGTCACAACAGGTCATAGCCTCTTGTCAGGTGCGGAGCGTGGGGACTGGGACAGGACGGGGCTTTGGAGGGCATACTCTCTGTTCCTCCGGACTGCAGTTTCTCAGTCAGTAAACTGGGGCAGGCCTGGATCTGGGCCAGGTGCTGGCAGAACTAGTTTTGCATCAGAGAAATCATTCTGTCAACATGCGTCTGCCACTTGCGTCTTCCACTCTACGTTACGTATTTTAGATTTGTCCATAGCCGTAACGCGCAACTCTAATTCATTACACAAGTTCTACAACATTGTCTTTTGTGACTACATTAGGATGTGCCCATTCTCTTGTTTATAAACACTGAGGTAGTTTTCAATTTTTACATACTACAGACCGCTGCTCTGAATCTTGTTATGTACCTATCCATACTTTTATCTTCCAGGATTTCTTAACAAGATACACCCTGCATGGACTCGGTGGGTCAGAGGCTGTGCGTGCCGTCGTCTTTAATAAGATCAGTTGCTGTCAAGTTGATGACAGGTTGACACTCATGGTGATCTCATGTACATCAGAATTAGAATTATGCTCCATAGAGTTTTGTTTTGTTTTTTAATAATATTGTGTTTTTAGTGAAAGTTTACAGAGCAAGTTAGAGTCTCATTTAACAATGACTATACTCATTGTTTAGAGACACTGGGTTAGATTTGTCCCAGTGTGCAAACATTTCTACTTTTAGTTATCTGATTTCCCTGTCTCTTTATCCTTTCGTCTCTGTTTTGGAGTAATAGTTGAACATTTTGTCTCATGTAGATTATTTTTTAAAAGATATTAGTCAGTCTGTTATTTAACTAAAAGTTTATTATTTATTACTCAGGACAGTTTTGGTTCTCAGTTCTTGAAACATCTCAGGGTGATAAACTTGGGGACTCCTCTAGTCTCACATGGTCCAGTAAGTCTGGATTTTTAAAAATTTTGAGTTCTGGCTTGCATTTTTGTCTCTTTCTGTTAGGATGCATTTACTGTGGCCCTGACCAAACTGGTCATTAGTGGTAGCAGGGCACTATCTAGTTCTCCTTGTCTCAGGGGAGATGAGGACACAGTTTGTGTAGACTGGTAGTCTTATACACTAGTTTATTCTTTGTGACTTTGGTTTCCTTCCTTCCCTTTTGCTTCAGATGAGAAGGGACTGATGGCTGTATTTTAGATGGCTGTTTGCAAGCTTTTAAGACTCCAGATGCTACTCATCAAACTAGAATGTAGAACATAAATTTTGTGAACTATATTATGCCGAGTGATTGCGTTGTCCCACAAAACTCTGGAAACCAATTCCAAATGTTGGAAACCAATTCCATGAAGTCTTTGGTTTCATCCAAGAAGTATCCATATCTGTGTACCCTATGTGCCTTATTACATATATGTGAACATATGTATCTGTATACACATGTATACGCATATACCTATGACTACGTATACACATGCCTCTGTACACACCCCTGGTGGCGTAGTGGGTAAAAGCCACAGCTGCTATCTAAAAGATTGTTAGTTCCAGTCTACCAGGTTCTCCTTGGAAACCCTATGAGGCAGTTCTGCTCTGTCTTATAGGGTTGAGTCAGAATGGATAGCAATAGGTTGGTTTTCTTTATTTCACATACATATATGTGTAACTACACATAAATCTTTTGGTTGATGTTGCAAAATCATGTATTTTCTAGCCTTTATCAAATATGCACTCTGTGTGTGTGTATGCAACATCATTTCCTTCCTCTAGTGGTGCACACTTCACCTGTGCTCCGTATTACTTTTCCCTTTACCCAAAATAACAAGAGTTTACTTTCTAAAGAGCGATTGCCCCCCTCCTTCCCTGGTAACCACCAATGAATACTGGCTTATGTATGTACACGTATTTCTGTCTCTTTATAAAAGTGGGATCATGCAATATTTGTCCTTTCATGGTTCAGTTGTTTTATTCAGCCTAATGTCCTCTAGACTCCTCTGTGTTACTTTTCAAGGACTTATCATTGTTCTTTATGGCTGCATAGCACTCCATTGTGTCTAAACCATATTTTGCTTCTGCATTCATCCACTGATGGGTGTTTAGGTTGCTTCCATGCTTTTGCTCTTGTGAATAGTGCTGCAGTGAACACAGGTGTGCGTGTCTCTTCATGTCACTTTTGTTAGGCTTCTAGGGTACATACCTAGGAGTGAGATTGCTGGATCATAAGGTAGCTCTATTTTTAGTTTTCTGAAGAAATGCCATACTGTTTTCCATAGTGGTGGTATGATTTTAGTCTTACCAGCAGTGGATGAGGGTTCTGATTTCCCACATCCTAGCTGGTATTTGGTGCTTTCTGTTGATAGCACCATTTTAGCACGGATGAGGATCTCCTCTTTGTTTTGATTTGCATTTGAATCCACCAGGTCCAACTGGGCAACTCTTTAGGGCAGTTCCACTTTGTCCTATAGGATCACTATGAGTCAGAATCAGCTCCACGGCAATGCGTTTCATGGCTAAAGATTTTGAACATCTTTCATGTGGTTGTTGACCTCTTGAATGTACTCTTTAATGTTTCTTCATGTCTTTTGCCCATTTTAAATAAGGTTTGTTTCATTGTTGTTGAATTGTTGACATTTTTCTATATATTTTAGAGATTAGGCCCTTATTGGTTATCCTGTTCTCTGTTACTGATTGAATCATGTCCCTGTAAAATGTGCACCAACTTCGCTGGGCCATGATTCCCGGTATTGTATGTTTGTCTGCCGTGTTGTCATCTGACGTGATTTCCCTGTGTTGTAAATCCTACCTTTCTGGTGTTAACGAGGTGGGATTAGTGGCAGTTATGTGACTAAGGTGAGACCCAATCCATAAGATTAGGTTTTGTCTTAAGTCAATCTCTGTCAACACATAAAAGAGAAAAGTGAGCAGAGATTCATAGCTGACCTCCTACTACCAAAAAGGCAGAACCTGTAGGGGACCTCTTTCTTTGTTTCCAGGATCCGTGTGCTGAGAAGCTCATAAATTGAGGAGGGTTATTGACAAGGATCTTTCCCCAGAGCCTACTGAGACAGCCTTCCCTTGAAGTTGGTACTGGGAACTTGGACTTCTGGCCTACTAAACTATGAGGGATTTCTTTTTGTTTAAGTAGCCTACTTGTGGTATTTCTGTGATAGCGTGACCAGACACGTAAGACATTCCTGAAGACTTTTTCCCCCGTCTGGGCTGTCTTTTTATTTTTTTGATAAAGTCTTTTGATGGCTCCACGGGGTTTTCAGTGGTTGATTTTTTGGAAGTATATCCCCAGGCCTTTCTTCCAAAGTGCCTCCGAGCAAACTTGAAGTGACAACTTTCCAGTTAGCAGCCAAGCATGTTAACCATGACCACCAAATGGTTTTCCAAAGTGAGTGGATTAATCCATGCTTGCATAGCTGTGTTTCAGAGTTCTATTGCTCCATATTTTTGCCAATTTTTGGTATTGTCAGACTATGAAATGCTTTTTAATCTTGTCAACAAGAAGTAGTACTCCGGTGAGGTTGTAGTGTGTATTCCTGATGACCAAGGCAGCCGAGCACACACCTTGTCATATGTCTCGTCATCATTTGTGATTCCCGTCCTATGAATAACTCACATCTCTTTTGTACATTTTTCAATCGTCTATCTTCTTCTTTTGTAAATACACTAATGTTCTAGACACTAGTTTTATGTCTGTTGTGCACTGGAAATCTCCCAGATTTTCATTTATCTTTTCGCGTTGTTTATATGGCAATATGAAGCATTTATATAGTAGTACCAAGTATTCCTAATACTCGGTTGATTTCTTACCTTCTATGTAAGCAGTCTAGAGTTTCCAAGGAGTGCCTGTAAACCCTAGGGGGCAGTTCTACTCTGACCTCCAGGGTGGCCATGAGTTGCACCCAACTCGACAGCAATGGGTATGTAATCAGTCAATTTCAGATTTTATTTTAGTCAAGTATATCTATGTTTTATTTTTTGGTTTAGGCTTTTTGTGTCCTAAAAGAAATTCTTCTCTTACATTTTTTCCCCAAAAATCTGAAACTTTGATTTCTGCATTTGGGTCTGAAATCCATGTGGTGTTTGTTTTGTGAATGGTATAGGATTGGAATCTGTTTTTATTTCTTTCTCCACATGGAGTGCCAGTTGTTCTAGCACCATTCAATGACAAGCCATTTCCCATGTCACCACCTGTCATAAAAATCAAGTTTCAATGTACACAGTAGCCTGTTTCTGGACTCTGTGTTTTGCCTCCTTGGTCCATTTGTCTATTCTGGCAACAAGATTATATTGCCTTAATTGTTATGTCATAGTTAGTCTTGTTATCTCATAGGACAAGTCCTCTCATCTATTTATCTTCAAAAATTTCTTGGCTGTTCTTCCTTCTTTACTTTTCCATATCAACTTTGGAATCAGTTTAAGTTCTAGCCCCTCTCCCAAACTAATATTGTTGAGATTTTGATTCAAATTACTTTTGTTAAATAGATTAATTTGGGGAGAATCAACTTTTCAACATAACTGTTTCCATCCATAAACACAGTATATCCTTCCATTTGCTTGGGTCTTCTATAATACCACTGGAGAAACCTTAACATTTTCCTCAGAAACATCTAATTCTTGAGGTTTTGTTTGTTTGTTGTTTGTTTTTTAAAATGTATCCCTATGTACCTCATATTTTTGTGGCTCTTCTGAATGGTATAATTTTTAAAAATTGTATTTCTCATTGTTACTGAAGTAGAGCAACATAAAATAGTTGTTGTATACTGATCTTGCTGAACTCTTCCTGTTTCTAACACATCGCTGATTTTCTTGACATTCTATGTAAGCAGTCACATCATCGGACAAGGCAATACTTTTATTTTTTTCTGATCTAATCCCTATGGATGGTGGTGTAGTGGGTTAAGTGTAGTGGGTTAAGTGCTACGTCTGCTAACCAAAAGGTTGGCAGTTCAAATCTGCCAGGCGCTCCTTGGAAACTCTACGGAGCAGTTCTACTCTGATCTATAGGGTCGCTGTAAGTCAGACATGACTCGATGGCAGTGGCTTGGGTTAATCGTTATGCTTGTTAATTTTTTTCCTCACTGTACAATCGCAAAGAGGTGCAATGACAGAAGATACCTTGTTCTTGTGCCCGATTTTAAAGGGAAGGTACCCAGTGGCGTCAGTAGGAGCGTGTCGGGTGTGCACTGGGCGAAACTGTTGGAGGAGGTGACACCAAAGTGGCTGTATAAAATTCCTGTGCAGTGTTTCAGCAGAAATTCATTATTTTCTATAAAAATATCCAAGTAGTTATAACAGCAACAACAATTTTGTAAACCTAGCTTACATGTGTCAATATACCTATAAGAGTAAATCTCTATGCTAACTTACTTTCTGAACCTTCTAATGGGCTCTGCAAACCCTGCTGGTGCAGTGGTTAAGAGCCACATCTGCTAACCCAAAAGTCAGCTGTTTGAATCCACCAGGCGCTCCTTGGAAACTCCGGGGAGAAGTTCTACTCAGTCGTCTTGGATCACTGTGTGTTGGAATTAGCTTGATACCAGTGGGTTTGATTTTCGTTTTAATGGGTTTGGGTCAGAGCTTTCATTATTATGTAATTACAAAGACACTTCAAATCACATGGTTTCACTTACACATACTATAAGCATATGTTGCTATTTTTGTGACTGCCGGTGTTTTCATAGCAGGTGATTTTTGTCAAATTCTGTAGTATTTTTAGCTACAGTATTGTGGTAATTAGTATAGTATTTCTGAACCTGTATGAATAACTGTTTGAGAATGAAGTAGTAATTAAAGGAAAAAAAGGAGAAAAATATAAAAAGGCTTCTAGTCAATTACTAATAATGTTGTAACTCAATGTCGAAAAACTTTACAAACCAGTTTGGTTGTTACCATTATATAATCTAAGGACTATTACATTCAAGCAGTTTACAACTATATTTATCACATTATTCTGTGATTAAAATTGATAATAAACTTGCAAGCATCACAATTTTTGATTATATAACCCTGATAACGAAGAAGAGAAACTGACAACTTAAAACTTGAAGTGGGGGAAATGCTGTTTCTTGATACATGTTTAGAAATATAACTTAAATATTAAATTCAAGTTTTTATTTTAGTATTTTTAAAATCTTCTTTAAAAACATCACTGTCTGACTTTAATGAAATTCTCAGGGTTTCAGTTTGACTTATGTTTCACAAAAATGGGACGCATTAAAAAGCAAGATGACAAAGAGCATTGATTTCCATGAAGTCGTCCACAGGCTCGCAGCTTTGAAGGCTAGGAAAGGAAAAGCTCTGATTTAGTCAGGATGTTCACTACGTAACAAAATGCTTGTGCATTTGTTTCTGTTTATTTTTATGATGTTACTTCATTTCTGAATATGTTGCCACACGTGTTTGTCAACAACTTCCACATTATTTGGGCTCTTACTGATTATGCAAACCTAATCGGAAACCCTGGTAACACAGTGGTTAAGGGCTACAGCTGCTAATCAAAAGGTCAGCAGTTTGACTCTACCAGGCGCTCGTTGGAAACTCTAAGGAGGCAGTTCTACTCTGTTCTACAGGGTCACTATGAGTCGTCATTGACCCGACAATAATCCACTAATGTGTCTCGTGTTGACAGTTAATTTTAATGTTAAAATGAACATGATTTTGATGTAGTTCTTGAAATGTTTTCTGTCCTCCAGAAGCATTCTCATGTCAAAGTAGTCATTCAGCCTACTGAACCCTTGTATTATTTCCAAGAGTTTTTAATTGAATCTTGGGCTTTCTAAGTCGACATATGAACTACCATTAGCACTGATTTTGCCTCTTCTATTTCTTTAATTTTTACCTTTTTCCCCCCATTATTTTGGGTACCAATCCCCAATCTTGAGTCATAGCTATACTTTTTCTTGTTGAAGATCATGGACATACTTCTCACACTTGACCATGAATCATGTGCTGGCTTGGCATATACTCTGTCAAGGAGAGAGTCATTCCTTTCTACTTCACTAGCGTGTTTTATTCCAGGAGTGAATGCTCCATTTTATACAAGTGTTTTCTACATTTGTCCAGATGACTCTGCTCAGTAAATTTTAATGTGCTGATTCAGTTCTGTGAACAGATTTCCTTGTGTCCACTCACCCCACACCACAGGAATAATCTCTCTCTGGTCATGGTATACTTTTGTTTCATTAATTTGCTGGATTCAGATTTATAACACCTTTTTTTTTAGAACACGCTTGTTTACTCATTTATTCATCCAACAGACTCTGTGTGCTGGATACTGGGCAAGGCATGGGATAGCACTGCCCAGGGAAGGCACCAGCCTCTGAGAAAAGACAGTCTTAGGCAGTACAACCCACATAGCCACGCAGCTGCCCTGCCCACACACAGACTGAAGCTGGGCTCCGTTTTAAGGTGTGTAGAAGAAGGGACCTCTTCGTCAAATCTGTCAGGATTATGCTTCACTTTAAAAATATTAGTACCTGTTCTGGAACATTTAGAATAACATGAACTGTCAGCTTCTTAAATGTTGACTAGAAGTTATCTGTAAAACCGTGTAGGTCTTTTTCCCTTTAGGGCATGTTCTTGGGGAAATATTTTAAGTTTTTTAGCCTCATAATTATTGGACTTGTTAGGCTTTCTAGCACTCTTTAACTTAGTTGGAATGAAATAATAATTTCTTAGAGTTTTTAGTGGACTCCTGTTCATGAATGTAAATCTCTGATGAAATAATAATTTCTGTAAGTGGGAACCGACTCAAAGGCACTTAACCACAGCACATATGTGTTTGAATTTGCATAAACAATATTGTGTTACATATCTCCCTCTTTGTTTGTTTGTTGAGAAGTCTCAATTTGTTAAGATATTCACGTTAAGCGGTTTTATTCGTTTAAGTTGTTGCTTCTAAATGGCTTATGTCAAATCCCCCCCACTTCTGTCAACAGCATTTGGGGCAGAATTTATAACTTCGGTCATCTTGAGTTGCCCTGGACCACTAGCTGAAAGGTTGGCTGTTCCAGTCTGCCCAGAGGTGCCTCAGAAGATAGGTCTGGTGATCTGCTTCCGAAAGTCACAGCCCCCAAAATTTTACAGAACAAAGTTCTCCTCTGCACACATGGTGTCACCATGAGGTGGAATCAACTCTTTTGTGATTAATAACAAGACCCTATGAAAAGTCTCAATTCCAAAATCAATCTGTCCTAAACTTTACCTCACATCAGTTTCATCTCCCTCCTCTGGTGGCCAGCTCTGGCCAAGTGGTGAGGGGTGGAAGCTGCCATATTTCTCTTCAGCCTTGTTAATTTTCAGGAATTCCTTAGACATGCTAAATATTGACCTTCAGTTGGTTTTAGGAAATCCTGGTGATGTAGTGTGTTTAAATACTACATCTGCTAACCAAAAAAGCAACTGTTCAAATCCACCAGGTGCTCCCCGGAGACTCTATGGAGCAGTTCTACTCTTTCCTATACAGTTGCTGTGAGTCGGAATCAACTTGACAGCCATGAGTTTTTTTTGAGTGAGTTGGTTTTAGACACTGCAAATACCCTATCTTAATCCATTTTCTATCGTCAACGAGACTTGACATCCATCACTGAACAGATAGCCTTAATTTTGACGTAATTGAACCTAACACATTTCCCTTCTTGTGGTTTGAGGGTTTTGAGTCTTATTTTTCAAAAAATACGTCTCATTCCAAGTCTTCATGACATGGCTTCCCAGGTTTTTGATTAGCTTTACCTTTACACTTTTCACATGTTAGAGTTTTAATTCCTCTGAGCTTGAGCTGTGGTAGGATCCAACTTCATTTTTCTCTATTTGGTGAGTCTCTTTTCCCACCACCTGCGAGTACAGTCCTCCTTTCCCACAGATCGGACACTTTCTGTAATATGTACCTGATCCCCACCTGAGCAGGTGTTTGGTTCTGGGCTCTTTACTACTCTACTTTTTTCTTTTCTTTTTATTTATTTACTTATTTACTTTTTTATTTAACATGACTGAGTGAAAATGTACATTCCCGTATAAATTTACATGCCCACCTATATGCAGCTTCCACTGCTCTTCCTGTCAGGTGACAGCACACTATTCCTCTCTGCTCCATATATGTCTCATCCTCCCAACAGCCTCCTTTCCGCTCCTCTCCACCCACTATCCTTCCTCCAGCCAGAGGTCAGCAGGATGATATCCTATAGATGTATAGAACCACAAAGTGCAAGCAATATATGATCACTCTGCATTGCCAAGTCCAATCCATTCCTGTCCAAAGAGTGGACCTTTGTTGTAATTTATGGGTAAGGGCAGCATCAGGGCCGGGGGCCGTGCTCTCAGGGGAACCCTGAAACCGCTGGACCATCAATTGAGGTCTTTTAGTGGAGATCTCAGGATGCACCCCTTTTTATTCTTGTGTTGCTAGTGATACTCAACCTAGTGAGTTCCATCGTGGCTATCACTGGTGGTGGCCAGGCACCATCTGGTTCTTACGGTCCCAAGTTAATGAAGGCATCCACTCTTGAGGGTCTCTCTGTCTTCTAGGTTGTCTTTACCGCATGTCATTTTGGTCCTCGGTGAGCATCCGTTCCTGCTGAGTTGAGACCATTTTCTGTGTCTTTGGATGGCAACTTGGCAGCTTTTAAGACCCCAGATGCCACTCACCAATGTGGGGTGCAGAGAGCTCTCTTAGCAAAACGTTAGTTGTGCCAATTGGCCTCGATTTCACCTTAGAGCATGGTCCCCTGCCCCCTGCCCCACCTACTCTATCCTTGCAATATTGGGTTAAGATGGAAGGAGTATTCAAGTTATGCTGAAGTCCACTTAATGTTGTTCTTGTTTGTAACGTGTGCTATCATCACTTTCTCCCAATTAGATTTCTAGCAACTATCTAAACTAAACCCTCACCCCCTCACCCTCTCTCCCTCCCCTCCCTTGCAGCTGTCAAAGAGTCTTTTCTTCTATACACAAGTCTGTTATTGAGATCTTATTGTAGAGGTCTCATACAATATTTGTCCCTTTGTCGCTGACTACTTTCACTCAGCAGAATGTCTTCCAGTTGAAACCAGGTTAGAAGATGTTTCCTGGAATCATCGTTATTCTTTATCATTGTGTAGTGCTCCATTGAGTATATGTACCATAGTTTAGCTATCCATTCTTCTGTTGTTAGGCATCTGGGTTGATTCCATCTTTTTGCTATCGTGGACTGTGCTGCGATAAACATTCTGGTGCATGTGTCCACTGGTGTGAAAGGCCTTGATTCTGTAGGATATATTCCAAGTAGTGGAATTACTGGGTCAAATGGTATATCAATATTCATTTTTTTAAGGAAGCGCCAGATTGCCTTCCAAAGAGGCTGGACCATTTTGCAACCCCACCAACAGTGTAGGAGGGTTCCACTTTCTCCACAGCCTCTCCAGCATTTGTTGTTTTGTGTTTTCTGGATCATGGCCAATCTTGTTGGGGTGAGATGGTATCTCATTGTCGTCTTGATTTGAATTTCTTTAATAACTAAAGGTCGTGAACATGTCCGCATGTGTTTTTTGGCTGCCTGGATCTCCTCTTTAGTGAAATGTCTGTCCATCTCCTTTGCCCATCACTTCATTGGATGGTTTATCTTCTTCTTATTGATATTTTGTAGTATTTTATAGATTATGGAGACCAGGTGTCGGTCTGACATAGAGCTGCCAAATATTTTTTTCCCATTCTGTGGGTGTTCTTTTAATTCTATTAATAAAGTCTTTGGATGAGCAAAAGTGTTTGATTCTTAATAGATCCCATTTATCTATTTTCTCTTCTGTTGATTGTGGTTTCTTCGACAGATTTTGGAGTCTGTCCTCATTGTGTATTAAAACTTCCATTGTTATTCCTACCTTTTCTTGGATGAGCTTTATCGTTTTAGGTTTGATATTTAGGTCTTTTATCCAGTTGGAGTTGGTTTTTGTGTAAGGTGTAAGATATGGGTCTTGATTCAGTTTATTGCAGATGGATAACCACTTTTGCCAGCACCATTTGTTGAAGATACTGTTTTTACCCCAGTTTAATGTCTTAGGGCCTTTGTTGAATATCAACTGTTCATAGGCAGATGGTGTCATCTCTGGGGTCTCAGTTCTGTTCCATTGATCCATCTGTCTTTTCTTGTACCAGTACGAGGCTGTTTTGACCACTGTGGCAGTGTAGTATGTTCTAAGGTCGGGTAATGAGTGGCCTCCCAGTGTGTTCTTCTTCTTTAGTAGTACCTTGCTTAACCGGGGCTTCTTCCCTTTCCAAACAAAATTGGTGATTTGTTTCTCCATCTCATTAAAAAATGACATTGGAACTTGTATTGGGATTGCATTATATAAATAAATTGCTTTGGGTAAAATAGACATTTTGACAATGTTAAGTCTTCCTATCTAAGAGCAGGGTAGGTTTTTCCATTTCTCTAAGTCTCTCTTAGTTTCTTGTAGTAAGGGCTTGTAGTTCTCTTTGTAAAGGTCTGTTATGCCTCTGGTTAGATTAATTCCTAGGTACCTTATCTTCTTAGGGGCTATTGTAAATGGTATTGATTTCATAATTTCTTCCTTAACAGTCTCGTTATTGGTATAAAAGAATCCTACTGATTTACTTATGTTTATCTTGTATCCTGAGACTTTGCTGAACTCTTCTATCAGTTTTAGTAGCTTACTTATAGATTCCTTGGGGTTCTCTGCATATACAATCATATCATCTGCAAACAGGGAGATTTTAACTTCCTCTTTGCCGATGCAGATGCCCTTTATTTCTTGGTCTTGTCTAATTGCTCTGGCTAGAACTTCTAGCACAATGTTGAATAGAAGAGGTGAGAGTGGGCATCCTTGTCTAGTTCCTGATCTCAAGGAAAGTCTTTCAGTCTCTCTCCATTCAGGATGATGTGGGCAATTGGCTTTGTATAAATGGCCCTTATTGTGCTGAGGAATTTGCCGTCTATGTCCATTTTGCTAAGAGTTTTTAGCATGAATGGGTGTTGGACTTTATCAAATGCCTTTTCTGCATCAATGGACAAAATCAGGTGATCCTTGTCTTTTGTGTTATTTATGTGGTTAATCACATTAATTATTTTTCTGATGTTGAACCAGCCTTGCATCACTGGTATGAATCCCACTTGGTCATGATAGATTATTTTCTTGATATGTTGTATTCTATTGGCAAGAATTTTGTTGAAGATTTTTGCGTCTAGATTCATTAGTGATATCCGTCTGTAGTTCTCTTTCTTTGTTGGGTCTTTCCCTGGCTTAGGTATCAGGGTTATGCTGGCTTCATAGAATGAGTTTGGGAGTACTCCATCCCTTTCTATACTGTGAAATAGTCTCAGTAGTATTGGAGATAAATCTTCTCTAAACGCTTGTTAGAATTCTGCAGTGAAGCCATCTGGGCCCGGACTTTTTTTGGTTGGCAGTGTTTTGATGACCTTTTCAATCTCTTCCTTTGTGATGGGTTTATTAAGTTGTTCTGCTTCACGTTGTGATAATTTGGGTAGGTGGTATGAATCAAGGAATTTGTCCATTTCCCCTAGGTTTTCAAATCTGTCACAGTGCAGTTTTTCATAGTATTCTGTTATGATATTTTTTATTTCTGTTGCATCTATGGTGACAACTCCCCTCTCATTTCTAATTTGGGTTATTTGTTTCCTTTCTTGCTTTTCTTTAGTAAGTTTAGCCAGTGGTTTGTCAATTTTGTTGATCTTTTCAAAAAACCAGCTTTTGGTCTTTTCAATTTTTTTCAATTGTTTTTCTATTCTCTAATTCCTTTAGCTCTGCTCTAATCTTTATGATCTCGTTTCTTCTGGTGCCCGAGGTGTTCCTCTGTTGTTCTCTTTCTACTTGTTCAAGCTGTACAGTTAGTTCCTTGACATGGTTTCTTTCTTCCTTCCAGATGTGTGCATTAATGGAGATAAACAGACCTCTGAGCACTGCTTTGACTGTATCCCATAGGTTCTGGTAGGAAGTGTTTTCGTTCTCATTGGACGCCATGAATTTCTTTATTTCATCCTTGATTTCTTCTATAACCCATGTTTTTTTGAGCAAGATATTGTTCAGTTTCCAAGAGTTCCACTTTCTATCTGTTTTTTCTGCTATTGATTTCAACTTTTATGGCTTTATGATCTGAGAAGATGCTTTGCAGTAATTCAATGGTATGGATTTTGTTGAGCATTGCATTATGGCCTATCACATGGTCAATTCTGGAGAATGTTCCATGTGCACTGGAGAAGAAGGTGTAGTTGTCTGCTGATGGGTGGAAAGTTCTGTATATATCCATGAGGTTTTGTTGGTTAATTGTGGCAGTGAGGTCTTCTGTATCTTTACTGAGTTTTTTTTCTGGATGATGTGTCTAGTACTGAGAGTGGAGTGTTGAAGTCTTCCACTATTGTGGTGGAGTCATCTAACTCTCTTATGAGTGTAGTCAGTGTTTCTTCGATGTATTTAGGTGCTCTGATACTAGGTGCATAAATATTTAATATAGTTAACTCTTGCTTGTGTACTGAAACTTTCAGCAATAAATAGTGTCCATCTTTGTTCACGATGATGGATTTGACATTAAAATTGATTTTGTCTGAGATTAGAATTGCCACCCCTGCTTTTCTTTGTTCATTGTTAGCTTGATATATATTCTTCCAACCTTTAATTTTCAGTTTGTTCCTATCTTTAGGTCTCAAGTGAGTTTCTTGTAGACAACATATGGATGGGTCATGTCTTTTGATCCAAGATGACACTCGGTGTCTCTTTACTGGAGCATTCAGTTCATTCACATTCAATGTAATTATTGATAGGTATGTGCTCACTGCTGCCATTGTGATATGTTTATTTTTATGTTGATGTTTTCTCTGTTGTTCTTATTAGTCTTTTCTGGGGCATTCTTTTTTGTGAGTTGATTTTTCACCTTTTTCAGAGCTGGTTTTATAGTTGTTGAGACTCGTGTGTTACATTTCTTGAAATGGTATGATACATCTTTGTTGTGCTTTACAGCTGCCCCATGATCCCCCTTAATAAACTACATATAAACCCAATTTTAATTACTACCAGTCTTGTCTTCTTCCTTTCCATCTGGAAGGACTGTAACAACTGTAGTACATCCTTCTCTTTATTATGATGACACCACAGTTTTCATGATGATCACTGGATTGCTTCTTTCTGTATCACAGCTGTGATTGGCTTTGGAGCCTTCCCTAAAAGAGTAGAGTATTGAGTAGTGTGTCGTTCTAAAATATAAAGTTAGTGGTTTTGTTCTTCTAAGCCAGAGCCAGGAACTTCTTTCAGTATTTCTTGTCGTTTTGGCTTGGTTTTTACAAAGTCTCTGAGTTTCTGTTTGTCTGGGAATGTCTTAATTTCATTTTCGTATTTGAAAGATAGTTTTGCAGAATATATAATTCTTATTTGGAAGCTCTTCTTCTTCGAGGCTTTGAATGTGTCATGCCACTGTCTCCGTGCCAACACAGTTTTTGCTGAGAAATCTGACGAGAGCCTACAGGGTTTCCCTCTGAATGTTAGCTTTGCTTTGAGTCTTGCTGCCTTTAAGAGTTGCTGCTTATGTTTCGTTTTGTTGAGCTTGATTATAATATGTCTTGGAGTCTTTCTTTTGAGATCTATATTGGGTAGTGTACAACATACATCTGAGATGTCTATATTCTCTTCCTTCATGATTTCTGGGAAGTTTTCTGTCAGCAGCTCAGCGACGATACTCTCTGTGTTCTCAGATGTCTCACCCTGTTCAGGGACTCCAACTAATCGAAGGTTGTTCCTCTCAATAGAGTCCCACATGCTTCTTAATGTTTCTTCATTTTTCTTGTTTCTTTTTTCTGATTTCTGCTCATAGACGCTGGCGTCAGTAGCTCTGTCTTCCAAGTCAGAAATTCTTTTTTCTATTTGTTCCATTCTGTTTTCTTGGCTTTGCATGGAAGTTTCTATGTCTTTGATTTTGTTCTTGATCTGTTGGATTTCAGAGTACTGGTGTTCCATCAGATCGAACATCTTGCTTAATTTTTCATTTTGTTCTCCTGCATTTTGTATAAGGTTTACAAGGGCTCTCTATATAATCATTTTGTATTCACTTTCTGATGCTTTCATAAAAGTTTCTTCATCTGGAAAACTCCTTGGTTGCTTCGTTTGGGAGCCTCCTGAAGCCAAGGGTGATTTCTTGTATGCCACAATTTCTTTTGCTTTTTGGGTCCCATGTGAGTATGTAGAGGCTGGAAGAGGTACTATGAGGATGGATTGCAAGTGTTTCTCTAGGCTGTCTTCAAATGTAAAGCAAAAGGTATCTGACCACTTCACAAGTCAGTTAGGTTTTCAGATGTAGAGGTCCCTCTTCTCAACTGACAAAGTAAGTGCAACTATATCCAACCCCAGATGATAACAAACTAGTTCAGAATACAGCAATGCTACTGCCCTGTTGGCCTCTGCTGAGTGGGCCTAGGCTTAGGCGACACTGCGTCGAGTACTGCTTTTGTGATAGAAAAGCGCTCTCTTGTGGGCAGGCTCTGGCTCCCAAGCCAAGAATTAGGTCGAGCTGCAGCCACCATATCCAAGATGGTGCCCTCCACACAGGCAGCAGACAGAGGGGCTAAAGGTGCCAAGAGGTAATGATTCCTCTGCTTCTGTTGCAGGGCCTGCAACGTAGGTGGCATTGTGAAAATTACTGCTTTTCTGTCGGAGAAGCGCTGTGCTGTTTGCAGGCGCTGGCTCCCAGGCTAAGAATTAGGTCCCGCTAAAATCTCGGTACCAACATGGCGTCCCACACACTGGTTGCGGAATTCCCTAAAAACCCTGCTGAGGCAGAGATAAGATGACAGGCCCAAAGTGGCTAGATTAAGAGTCTTAAGCCTAGCTCTCAGAATATGGGAATTTCGCCTGCCTATCCCCCGAGCAGCGCATCTGAGTCTAGCCGCTAGGCAAGACCCAGCTCCACCTGCTGGCCAAGACAGAGAAAAAAATGTCAAAATGGTATGTTTACCTTCCATCCATTAGAGCCAGGGCTAACCAGGAACTGGAGTCAGCCAAAGAGAGGAGGTTTTTTCATTCAGTGGTATGAAGTCCAAATTAACAGCCCTGTGCTGTGTCCTAGGGGCTCACTTGGTGACCAGAAGGCTCCGTTTGATTATCACTTCAGGTCTTGGTTTTCAGAGGGATATAAGGAGGTGTGTGCTTACGTCATTTTGACTCCGCTCCCCCTACTTTTTTCTTGATTTGCCACTGAGTTGATTCTGGTTCATAATGACCTCCTGTTGGAAGAGAACTGTGAGCCACAGACTTTTCAGTGGCTGATTTTTCAGAAGTCGATTGCCAGGTCTTTCGTCCAAGGTGCTTCTGGGTGGACTTAAACCTACAACCTTTCAGTTAGCAGCTAAGCGTGCTAACTGTCTACAATGTCCAAGAGCTCCCTCTATTGCTCCAGGGGTCTGTTTTTCTGTTTCTGTGCCAGTACCACTGCATGTCTATAACCAGAGCTTTGACACATATTTAAACACCTGGTAGGTCATCTCAAGATAGCCCCCCTGCCTGACTAACTCTTCACTCTTTCAAAATTGTCATACCATTCTTGGGCTAAGGATCCCTGTGAAACAGTGATTAATCAAAAGGTTAGCAATTGAAACCTATCAGCTGCTCCTCAGGGAGAAAGATGTAGCCATCAGCTTCTGTAAAGATTACAACCTTGGAAACCCTATGGGACAGTTCTACTCTGTCCTAAGTGTCTCCGTGAGTTGACACCGACTTCATGGCAGTGGGAACTCATGGACTATTATACTTCAATCCCAAATTTTAGAATCAGACTGTAATTTCCTCAGCAGTTGTTCCTGACATTTTAGTTGGAATTGCTTGAATTTGGGATTAAGGAAAATTTGTGTTTTTACAATTTGTAATTGCTTTTACTACCTATTGAAAAGACACAAAAGACTATTTATGCACTAAGTATGAAGAATAAAGGACACAACCATCACTCATGCACTCATCACTAAGCATAAGCAACAGTACACATTCCCAGAAATGCTGCAGCTTCCATGTACTAATTTCTGTGGCTCATTATGCTCGCTGCACATAGAGTTGCTGTGAGTCAGAATGGACTCGACAGCACCTAACAACAGCAACAACACTTTGTGATGGCTCTGATTCCGCTCTTAGTTTTTTCTATTGGCTTGCATTTATATATGGTGCCTCACCTTCTTTGTGGCTGTTTGATGCTTTGAGGGTGAGGGTATGCTCTCTAGAGTGTCATTCGTGGGAATTCTCTAAGCCATAGTTTGAAGGTGGGTTCCTCCAAAGAGAAGCTCTGTTTGCTTTTACCAGGCACCTGGGACTATCCCAAATTGGGATACTTCAGTGTCTCATAGTTCTGGAGACTAGAAGTCTAATGCAAGGTGTGGGCAGGGTCATGCTCTCTCTGAAGATTCTATGGGAAGATCCTTTCCTGCCCCTTTCTGGCTTCTGTGGCTCCCAGTGACACTTGGCTCTCCCTGACCTGTAGACATAATCACTCTCATCTTCATCTTCACAGGCTGTCTTCTTTTTGGGCCCATATCTCTGTGTCTCTCCTCTTCTATAAGGTCACCACTCAGATTAGAGTCAGTGAAACAGAGGAAGACCTTCAGTGACAGGGTCTGACACGGTGGCTGCAACAATGAGCTTGAGTATGCCAGTGATTGTGGGGGTGGCACAGGACCAGGCAGAGTTTTGTCCTGTTGCACAGAGGGTTGTTAAGAGCTAGAATTGGCTGGATAACATATAACAACAACAACAATAGATTAGATTAGGATCCATCCTTCTCCAGTATGTTGTCATGGTAACTGATAACATCTTCAAAAGCTCTGTTTCTGATCATGGAGGCATTCACAGGTACCACGGGGCTAGGGCTTTGATGTATCTTTTTGGAGGGGACACAACTCAATCCAGGACCATAACAACAGCCAACCCAGGGCCACCTTAAATGACATTCTTGGCTTAAGTTGTTTCCAATCACCAGTAGAGTATGTATTCAAGCTGCAGGCAGGCAGGAGGGCTGATGCTTCTAGATTGTTACTCAGAGGGTGTAGTCCTTCCTTGGGGGTTGGCTTTTTGGCAGGAGGTCTCCTGTTAGGCTCTTCAACTTGGAAAGAATCCTTGCTGTGTCTTTTGTCTCCTGCTCCCTTCAAGAGTTAGGTTTTAGACTCTAAGGAGTTTTGACTTTCTTGCCAGCTCATTCATGCATTTAAAATGATACGTATTTTTTTCTTTTTTAAACAAGGGAAATGGAGTGTTCATCAAATTCAGTAAATTAAATTTCATCCTAGGTTTTAAAATAATCAATGGTGACACAAAGTAAACAAAATCATGCAATTCATTAGAAAAGCACTTTTGTAGTATCTATGTTCCAGTTTATTAAATAAAATTAAGAGTTCGACTTAAAAAATTTTTTTTGTAGTTCTAAAGTACAAAAACAAGCTAGCTTTTTGTTAAACAGTTAGTATACATTGTCGTGTGACATTAGTTACCAACCCCATGACATTTCAGCACTATCCGTTCTTGACCTTGGGTTCCCTATTACCAGCCTTCCTGTCCCCTCTTGCCTTCCAGTTTCTGCCCCTGGGCTGGTGTGTCCTCTTAGTCTCATTTTGCTATATGTGCCTATCTAGTCTCTAGTTGAAGGGTGAACCTCAGGAGTGACTTCATCACCGAGCTAAAACGGCATCTGAGGGCCATATTCTCAGGGTTTCTCCTGTCTTCGTTGGGCCAGTAAGTCTGGTCTTTTTTTTGTAAGTTAGAATGTTGTTTTACATTTTTTTGTCGAGTTCTGTCAAGAAGTCTCTGTTGTGACCCCTGACAGGGCAATCAGTAGTAGTAGCCAGGCATCATCTAGCTGTACTGGACTCAGTCTGGTGGAGGCTGAGGTAGATGTGGTTCTTTGGACTAATTTTTCCCTTATGCCTTTAGAGTTCTTCATTCTCCCTTGCTCCCCATGGAATTAAAATGATATGTATCTTTTAATTCATTATTGCTAGTTATCTTCAGCAGAAAGGTGAGTCTGGGTATCTAGTCTTCCTTATTGCAGAAAGCCAAAAACTGGGGATTGACATTTTTATGTTGTTTTAAGTTGTCTTATCTAAGACCAGTACTCTATCTATATATTAATGTGGGCCATCTTTTATGTTCTTCACTAAAATTTCAATTTTTTTCTTTGATATTTTTATATGCTCTTCTCCAGATTATGCTCTGTAAATCGTGGTTTGTATTGCCTTAAAAAATTAAACATAATCAACTTTTTTTCTGATTTATAAAACTTTCCAACAATAAAATTAAAACAAAAAACCCCACCATCATCCGAAATAATAGCTACTACCTTTCATTATTTTTTTCACTGTGGTGAAAATATACATGAAACACACCCCATCTCCACAGTGTCTGGGTGTACATGTCAGTGATACTTGATGACATTCTTCAAGTTGTGCAAGTGTTCTCACTACCTTTTTCAAATCTTCAGCCACCGTCAACATAAACTCAATGCCCCCTAAGCAAAAACTTTCTTCCCCACCTCAACCTCTGGTAACCAATAATAATCTCCGTTTTCTTTATATTTGTTTATAATTTAGTATAAGCAATCTCAATGAGATCATACAATATATGTCCTGTTGTAACTGACTTATTTCACTTAACATGATGTGTTTAAGGTTCATCCACGTAGCAGCATCCATCAGAACTTTATGTCTTTTATGGCCAAGTGATATTCCATTATGTATATATACTACCTTTGGTTGATTCCTTCCTCTGTTAGTGGATCTTTAGGTTGAGCTATTGTGAAAAGTACTGCAGCAAACATGCGATTGCCTTTTGATATATGTTCCTGTAAAGATCATTCTCACACATGCTCATGTTTTTCACAAAAAGTGGGAAGTTGGAGAATGGTTGGTATTTCAGACATTCACTCTGCAAGCAGGGACTATAGGATACAAGAGAGTCAACAGCAGCACCTTAGAGGCCCATCAGGATTCAGAGGGAGAGCAGAGAAGGGCTCCAGTGAGTTATGGTCAGAAAGTTAGCAGAAGAATGAAGAGGCCAGCGTGGTCCCGGGACTGAGACCCAGAGAAGAGCTTACCCGCTGCACAGCAGATTCATAGCTACCTTCAAGGATAGCACAGGCCTAATGCAGTACAGGTTGAGGATCTGGCCTGAGAAGGTGTCAGCTCACCCAGGGCCTGCAAGGAGGCCCTCTGCTACTTGTCCTATACCTCTTTTCCTCTCCTCTGCAGGGTAACTCTGGCAACCCCCTTGTCTGCCAAGTGGACAAGACATGGATCCAGGTGGGGCTGGTGAGCTGGGGCTTCAACTGCGGCCGGTCCCGGCGCCCAAGCATCTACACCAGCACCTCCCACTTCAGCTGGTGGATCAAGGACCGGGTCTCCGACGTGAAGTTCATCAGTCGGGCCAGCCCTGCCTTCCTCAGGCCAATCCTCCTCGCTTCCCACATTCTTCTGGTCTCTTTGGGCTCCTTGTGGCTCCTGTGAGCATTGGTTCCTGAGTGATTCCCCTCAAGACCAAGCCCCCATCCTCTCCCTTCTGTCCTGGGAGAACTAGATAACAGAGAGGCAAAGAACATCAGGGCCAGGTGTCCTTGGGAGAAAGTCTCAGAGTCAATGTTTTCTCTGTTGTTCAATGAAGACCTTGAACTCACAGCCACTGAAATCATCTTTCTTCTCAACCTTAGATGAACCCCTGAAATTTTTCACATACAACCCTTTGCTACCATCTGTCAAACAGTCTGGCTGTCCTCTCAAGTTGAGCTTTCCCAGATAGGGGCACCTGGTTTATAATCCTGTGTGTGTCTGGCACTTATTGTTGACTTTGGGAGATGGTTCTCTTCTTGTGCGGTAGTTCCTTTTCTGTAAAGAGGAAGTTGGTCTCTGATTCCCAGTGTCTGCTTAGTCTCCTCAGCATGTCAACAGTCCCTGAGGTCCTTCCATAGGTGTCTGACATACACTTTCCCCAAGGCCTTCCTCTGAAGGTTGGCCTTGTCCCAAGAAACTCATAATGGCCAGATTGCAGATCTTCACTATGGACTGTGCTCCAGAGACCTTGGGTCTCTTCTAACCCTTCGTATCTCCCTGGAAGGTTTGCAGAACTGGATTAGTTCTTCCTTCCTCCCTTCCCCAACCAACTTCCTGGCAGGGATGGGGTATGTGAGGGGTTGGGGGTGGGAGGGCAGGACCCGTTTGGATGAATGGGTGTGATTAATGGACCCTGACCTCCTGAGCTGCCTTGGTGACCATCAGGTCAGATACTAGAGAGAGAGGACAGGCTGGCCCAAGCTAGCTGAACTGAGAGGAAACAGAGCTCTGCCTCCTTTGTGCATGTACCATAGGGGCTGTTTGTACTCGGTGGACTCAGATTCATAGTTGCTAGCCACACTTGCCCCTCAGGTGCCAGAAGGGCAGTGGGTGCAAGTCACTGCCTTCTCAGAGACTAGAGCATTGCATGGCCAGCCCAAGCATCTTTCCCACAACCACCAAAAACTAAACTGAAAGCAAACACAAACCAAACCCATTGCCATTAAGTCAATTTTGACTCATAACAGCCCTACAGGATAGAGTACAACTGCCTCATAGGGTTTCCAAGGAGTGGCTGGTGGATTTGAACTGCCAGTCTTTTGGTTAGCAGCTGAGCTTAACCAGGGCTCCAAAAGCAAAGCAGTTACTGTCAATCCCATACGCTGCAGAGTACGCCTCTGCCCTGTAGGGTTTCTAAGGCAGTGGCCTTTCGGAAACAGGTTGCCAGGCTTTCTGAAGTACCTTTGGGTAGATTCAAACCATTAACCTTTTGGTTAATAGTTGAGCCCTTAACCATGTGCACCACTCAGGGACTCTTCCCAGGGCAGTAAACCATTGACGTGGAGTTGATTCTGACTCATGGTGACCCTGTAAGACAGAGTAGAACTGCCTGATAGGGTTTCCAAGGAGTGGCTGGTAGATTCGAACTGCTGACCTTTTGTTTAACCACTGTGCCCCAGGGTTCCTTCTCTCCCAAGATCAAACAAGTAAACAAACAAACAAATCCCACTGCCGCTGAGTCAATTCTGACTCATAGTGACCCAACAAGACAGAGTAGCAATAGAGCTTCCAAGGCGCCCCTGGTAGATCTGAACTGCCAGCCCTTTGGATGGAAGCCATAGCTCTTAAGCATTATACCACCACAGTTCCCCTCCTAAGACCAGGCCCTTGCAGAAGTCTATGTGTCCTAGATTGATTTAGCTTTTGCTTTTATCTTTTATGAGGCTGAGATTTTCCAACAGTATTGGAAACTATGGTTCTTGCCAGAATTCCCCACACTGCTTTAAAATGTATCATCCATCCCTGTCACTGAATCACTGAAATATTCTCAAAATTTCAATCTCGCTCTTTCTCTGGGGATAGAGACCTCACCTTGTGCTGTCTTTCCTAAGCAGAGGATTTGTGAGGGATGGGGTAGGGATGGAAAGTTGCTTAAAAGCATGCAATTAAAACAAACAATTATTTAAAACTCTTAAATCTTGAGTCGGATCTGACTCCACGGCACTTGGCTGGCTTGGCTTAAATCTGATTGCTTTCAGTGCCCTAGGTCAAAGCTCCAATACAGTTATCAGGCTAGAGGGAAGGTTGGGGCTGCAGCTCAGGAGTCTGGCTTTCATCTCATCACAGGCATGAACCCACGAAGGGATGGGCTGTCAGGGTGGTTGGTGGGGAGCTGTGGGGATTGGGGGGATGGGAACATGAACTGGCTGAGGTTAGGTTTAGCGACTCCAGGAAATAGCTTGGCTAAATGGAGAGAAGGGCAGAGCTGTGGCCAGGAACAGAGTAGCCAGCAGGGTGCCATCAGGCCAGACCCACATCAGTCCGGGAGGCGTAAGACAGGTCAGCCACTGAGGGGCACTCTCACCGGCGAGACGCCAGGGGTGCCACCAGGAGCAGCCACTAAGGGGCGCCCTCATAGACTCGGCAAGAGAAGCTAAGTCATTGGCAGCCACTGGGGGGCGCTGTCAAGGTCCGGGCACCAGAAGCGCAGCCTCGAGGGAGCAGAGCGGCGCAGACCGCTACCATCCCGGATGAAGCCCTGGTTGAGGACCCGAGCCCGCTGCAGGGGTTCCCAAAGCCTCGGGCCATTTGCCCCCTCCTGTGTGTGTGCCGTTATCCTGATTCTGCTGCTGCTGCTGAGGCTCGTGGGTGAGCCCTACCCCTGCCTCTCTCCCCGAGGGGCGTCCGCCGTTGGTGCCCCTCTCCCTCAGGGGCCCGCCATCGGTGCCCGTCTCCCTCAGGCTTCCGTCGGCGCCCCTCTCCCTCAGGGGCGCGCCATTGGCGTCCCCGTCCCTCAGGCCTCCATCGGCGCCGCCGTCGGCGCCCCTCTCCTTCAGGCCCGCCCTCGGCGCCCTCTCCGTCGGGGCCGCCTCGGCGCCCCTCTGACTCTGACTCGCTGTATCCATCCGCAGAATGCTCGGAGGTAGGTGAGGCCTGGGGCGCACGGCCCGAGGCCGCTCTGGCTGACGGCGACCTCGGCCCCTCCAGGCCTGCTCTTCCGCAGCAGGACCCATCCCCTCAGGATACGACGGCCTCCACGACCACCGCGGCTTCGGCTACCACAGCGTCAGCCTCCGCCTCTGCTTCCGCCTCAGCCAGCCCGCCGACCCCGCACAATAACCACTCTTTGGACTTACTCCCCTGTGAGTGCCTAGACTTGGGGGTGGGGGTTAGCGGGAGTCGGGGAGGAAGGGGCGGGGATTGGATAGAAGAGACGTTCTTTCTCCGAGTGTTTATGGAGCACCTATTGTGAGGGTCGCCATGAGTGGGAATTGACTTGATGGCAGTGTTTTTTTGTTTTTTTTTTTTTTAATTGCGAGGGAAACTTGGTGGCATAGCAGTTAAGTGCTATGTCTGCTAACGAGCAGGATGGCAGTTAAAATCTGTCAAGCTTCCCTTGGAAACTCTTTGGGGCAGCTCTCCTCTGTCTGTAGGATCGCTGTGAGTCGGAATCAACTCGAAAGCAATGGGGATTGTTGGGCCACACTAAGTTCCCGCCTGGTTGGCCAGACCTGGGACCCTCCCATCGAGGGAGGTAGGGGACAAGGGAAATCAGAGGTCAAGGTGATACGGGAGGAGCCGGCCACTCCACTTTCCACTTCCTGAGCTGGCTCTGCCCAGAGCTAACCCGGCTCCATGCGCAGACCTCGTGAGTCCGTTGGATCCCTTTCAGAACCATTGCTGTCTCCCAGGCACACTGGCATGACGTTGTCCTGAGCAGTGGCTTTCAAATATGTTTATCTGAGACCCCTGCCACCTCCAGAATGAAATGCCTCTTATCCTGGAATTTCGTGCACACAATTGGTTATTGTTAGTTGCCTTCCAGTTGGTTCTTACTCCTGGCCATCCCATGTGTGACAGCTGAACTGTTCTATAGGGATTTCAAGGCCGTGATCTTCACAAACAGCTCACCAAGCCTGTCTTCCCAGGCACTTCTGGGTGGGTTTGAATCACTGACAGTCTTCTGGTAGTTAAGTGCACACAACTTACTGCCATGGACAGCCTCACAAACAGGACTTAGGCTCTGTGCTGTGCAGGTTTATAGTCTCTCACCTACAATATTCTTCAGAAAGCTGATCATATACCCTTAAGTTGATTTCACTAATCAGTCTGGAAAACACCTCAGAGTGAAATTCCTGGGATGCTGGGTGTGGGCATCTTTAGCTCTGAAACTGTGTTCCAAAGTGGCTGCACCAAGGATAAATGATCTTATATGTAGACAACCCTAAAGAATCCACAAAAAAAGGAAAGAAAACTACTGGAACTAATAGGAGAGTTCAGTCAAGTATCAGGATATAAGATAAACATATATAAATCAGTTGGATTCCTTCACACCAACAAAGAGACCCAAAAAGGAAATCACCACATCAGTGCCATTTATAATAGCCTCCAAGAAGATGAACTACTTAGGACTAAATCTAACTGGAGATGTAAAAGACCTATACAAAGAAAATTAATCAAAGACTCTTCTACAAGATACCAAAAGAGACCTACATAAGTGGAGAAAACCACCACGCTCATGGACAGGAAGACTTAACATCATGAAAATGCATGTTATACCCAAAGCAATCTATAGATACAATGCAATCCCAACACAGATTCCAGTGACTTTTTTTTTTTTTTTTTTTAATGAGATGGAGAAAAAAGTCATCAACTTCATAGGGCAGGACAAGAAACCCCAGATATGTCTATGTACTATGTACTACTGAAGAAGAAAGACAAAGTGGGAAACCTCACATTACTTGACTTTAGAACCTATTACACTGCCACAGTAGTCAAAACAGTCTGGTCCTGGCAGAAAAATAGACACATAAACCAATGGAACAGAATTGAGACTCCAGATACAATATCATCCACCTATAAGCAGCTGATACTTGACAAAGGCTCAAAGCCCATGAATTGGGGAAAAGGTAGCCTCTTCAACAAACAATGTTGGCAAAACTGGATATCCATATGTGAAAAAAATGAAACAAGACCCATATCTCACACTGTGCACAAAAACTGACTCAAAAGCAATTAAAGACCTAAATATAAAATCTAAAACAATAAAGATTGTGGAAGGAAAAATAAACACAATACTGGGAGTCCTAATAAAAGGTGTAAATTACTACAAAATATTACTAACAATGCACAAGCACTGGAAGAGAAAATAGATAACTGGGAACTCCTAAAAATCAAACACTTATGCTCATCCATAGACTTCAATAAAAGATTAAAAAGACTACCTACAGGCTGGGGATGAATTTTTTGACAATTGCAAATGTGATCTGAACCAAATCTCAACAAGAAAAAGACAAAGAACTCAGTTAAAAAATGGGAAAGAATCCGAACAAACATTTCACCAAAGAAGACATCCAGGCAGCCAAAAAACACAGGAAAAAATGCTCATGATCATTAGCCACTAGAGAAATCCAAATCAAAACTACAATGAGATACCATCTCACTCCAACAAAGCTGATGTTAACCAAAAAAACCCCACAAAATAATAAATGTTGGAGAGGTTGTAGAGAGACTGGAACTCTTCTACACTACTGGTGAGAATGTAAATTGGTATGACCACTTTGGAAATTGATTTGGTGCTGTCATGGGTTGAATTGTGTCCCGCTGAAAATATGTGTAGTAATTTGGCTGGGTCAGGATTCCCTGTATTCTGCGATTGCCCTCCCTCTTACAATTTTCGTATCCTGTAAACCCTAATTTCTGCCTGTGGTTAACAGAATGGATTATGTTAGAGAGAATTAGGGTGGTACTGTAAATCCCTTCCTAAGGTCATCTTCCCTGGAGTTTCCCTGGAGTATGGCTTGCACCACTTTTATCCTACAAGAGATTAAAGAAAAGGAAGCAAGCAAAGAGTTGGGAACCTCACACTGTCAAGAAAGTAGCACTGGAAGAGCACATCTTTCAGACCTGAGGTTCCTGCACCAAGATGCTCCCCAACCAAAGACTGATACAACACAAGGACTTTCTTCCAGAACTGACAGAGCGAAAGCCTTTCCCTGGAATAGACACCCTGAATTCAGGCTTCTAGCCTACTGGACTGTGTAAGAACAAACTTTCCTTTTTGTTAAAACCATCTACTCTGTGGTCTTTCTGTTAGAGGAGCACTAGCTGACTAAAACAGTTGCCTTCTTAAAAAGCTAGATATAGAAATACCTTATGATCCAGCAATCCCACTTCTTGGAATGTATCCTAGAGAAACAAGAGCTGTCACAAGAACAGATATATGCACACCAATGTTTATTGCAGCAGTGTCCACAATAGCAGAAAGGTGAAATCAACCTAGGTGCCCATCAACAGATAAATGGATAAACAAAATATGGAATATTCACGTAATAGACTACTATGGAATGATAAAGAAAAATGATGATTTTGAGAAACATAACATGAAGTCATTTGGAAGAGATGCTGAGTGAAATTAGTCGGTTACAAAAGGACAAATATTGTGTGTGACTAGGACTCAAGAAAAGATTTAATTACAGAAGAACATAATCTTTGATGGTTACAAGGGTAGGAAGGGAGAAAGAGGGGTATTCACAGATTAGATATTAGGTAGGAATTGGGTTAAGTGAAGGGAATGACAGCATGCAGTAGAAGGGAGATTAACACTGCTGGACTATACCAAAAGCTAAGAGTTTTCTTAAATACCACTGAACATTCCCAAGGACGAAGTAGCAGGGGCAAAGGTCTGGGAACCATGGTTTTGGGGGACATCTAATTTAACTGGCATAACTAAGTCTACTAAGAAAATGTTCTGCATCCCACTTTGATGAGGTCTTAGATCTGGGGTCTTAGATGCTAGCAAGCAGCCATCTAAGTAGCATCAGTTGGTTCCAGTCTACCTGGAACAGAGGAGAATGAAGGACATCGAAGATATGAGGAAAATATGAGTCCAGAGAAAGAAAGGGCCATATGATTGGGAAAGTATATTATCATGAGACTGTAAGAACTAGATAGTGCCTGGCCACCACCAATGACTGCTCTGACCAGGAATACAACCTAGAGTCCCTGGTGTAGTGGGAGGAAAATGGTGATGCACAATTAGAAATCTATCAAAAGACCACACTTGATGGTCTGACAGACTAGAGGGTTCCCTGAGGACATGGCCCCTGAACCCTCTGTTAGTCCGTAGCTAAAACCAGTACCGAAGCCAACTCTTCAGACGTAAATTGGATTGGACTGTAAAACAGAGTGATACTGGCAAGAGTGTGCTTCTTGGCTTAAATATGTTCATGAGGCTGTCTGAACAGGTTTTGTCCACAAGTAAGATGAGAGGGTGGAGAGGGGTGACAGGAGTTGGTTGAATGGACTCGGGAGATACAGGGTGGAAAAGAGGAGTGTGCTGTCACAGGGTGGGGAGAGCAACTAGGGCTGCATAGCGGTGAGTGGGGGGGGCTTCACATGGCAAATTGACTTGGATGTTAAAGTATCACTTAAAATATTTTTTTGACAAAAACACCCAAAGTGGCTACATCAGCAGACCCTCCCACCGGCAGTGGGTGAGCGTTCTGGAGCAACAGTCCTCACCAACACTTAGTATCACAGACATTTAGCTTTTGCCAGTCATGTGGTGTGGAGTAGAATCTCAGCGTGATTCAGTTGGCCCTTTCCCAGGGACTAGCGGGCTGGCTGAGGAACTGCTAGTTCCTTGGACACTGACGTATCCCCCTGGTGATGTGCCTGGTCATTCTTCTGATGAATCATTGACCTGGGCTTTCTAGAGTAGGGATCTGCCCTGGTGGATGGAGAGGGTGCCTGACCACTGAGAAACGAGCTGGAGCTGAGAGTGGAAACATGGATGAGCTTGTGTAGGGTCTGACGGGAGCTGAGGGGGTGCTTGGCCAGGTTGGAAGGGCCAGTGGTGCAATGGGTGCTGATGTTTAGGGCCAGGCATTTGGGAACAGGAAGAAGGATATCTGGGCACGGGTGGGTGACTGCTCAAGCTGGATGGCACGATCTGCATGTGGACAGCATCATTCCCTGTAGAAGAGGGGTATGGCTGGAGTGGCTTGAGTTCAGTGCTGAGGTGAGGGGAAGGGAAACGTGGCACAACGGGATACAGCTGAAAGAGCCCACCCCTCACCAAACTCTCATTTCCTCTTCAGCCTGTGGCTCCTCTTTTGAGAAGGACCCTACCCTCAGGAATCCAACGGCCATGGCTCGGCGGTGGCCATGGATGGTCAGCGTGCGGGCCAATGGCACTCACATCTGTGCAGGCACCCTCATTGCCTCCCGGTGGGTGCTGGTAGTGGCCCACTGCCTGAACAAGTGAGTTGGGGCCCAGATGGGTAGTGGGGGGCAGACAGAAAGGTGTAACATCCCATCCAGCTGGCCCATCGGGAGCATCACAGTCCAGCCCAGCCTCAACCACGTCCTGTCTATCAGTTGTGTGCCCTCATTTCACATAGGAAATGGAGGTTTGGAAGTCATTTGCCAAGGCGTCCTTCCTCTGCTCCACAGAAAGAGGGCCTAGTTTTTTCATGCCACAGCCTGTGTTCCCTCTTACTCATTTATTCATTAGGTTTTCATTGATTGATTCTTTGGCACCCCTTTGAGCCATGCCCTGGACTGGACACTGGGGGACAGAGTGGAAACAAATCATTTCTTGCAAGTTGATGGAGGAGACAGACAAGAAGACAGTTCATAGGGCAGCCTGGCTGTGGACACAAAGGAGGGGATGTTTTAATGTTCTATGCCAGGGAAGCAGATTGGTGGTGGCATGGGTGCTGGCTCTAAGGGCTGACCAGTGGAGAAGTGTCTTTTCGCTGTAAGGACTCAGAGGGGCATGCTGCAAGAGGACACTGGAAGGCACAGTGATGGCTGATTCCATGGCCACTGTCATGTGCCAGAGGCCGTGTGGCGCACCAGAGAGAACCTAGAGTGTAGAACCAGAGAAAACCAATCCCAGTACCACTTCCTAACTGTTTTGCCCTGAGCGGGTCAGTGGGCTCATCTGAGCCTTAGCTGCTTCTTCCATAACCTGAAGGGTTGTTGTGAGGTCCGGACCACAAAGTGTGTGTGTGCAGAGCCCTGTTCACAGCAGTTGTGAGGAGGAGGCTCAGGTGGAGAGAGGCCCTCTGAAACTCGCTCAGAGAGCAATCAGTGGGGTAGAGGATTGGAGGCTGCAGCAGAGTGTACTCTGCCTGGCACTGACTGCCGACTGCCCTGTGGTTCTCCTAGGCGTTGCTGTTGTTGTTAGGTGCTATCGAGTTGATGCCAACTCATCACGACCTTATGCATAACAGAATAAAACACTGCCCGCCCTGTTCCATCCTCAGGCCTTGCGGTGTTTGAGGCTGCTGTTGTCACTGTGTCAGTCCATCTTGTTGAGGGCCTTCCTCTTTTTCACTGGCCCTCTACCTTACCATGCATGATGTCTGTCTTAGTTATCTAGGGCTGCTATGACAGAAATACCACAAGTGGATAGCTTTAACAGAGTACTTTATTTCCTCACAGTCTCAGTAGGCTGGAAGTCCAAATTCAGGGCATTAGCTCCAGAAGATTTTCTTTCTCTATTGGCTTTGGAGAAAGGTCCTTGTCATCAATCTTTCCTTGGTCGAGGAGCTGCCAGCACAGGGACCCCAGGTCCAAAGGATTCACTGTTTTCCTGGCTCTTGTTTCTTGGTTGTATGAGTCCACTCTGCTCCAACTCTCTGCTCATTTCCCTTTTCTTTTATCTCTTGCAAGATAAAAGGTTTTGCAGGCCACACCTCAGGCAAACTCCCTTTTAACTGGATCAGGGATGTGACTTTAGCAAGGGTGTTACATCCTACCCTAATCTTCTTTAACCATAACCTAATCTTGCCTCTTTAACCAGAGATTAGGATTTACAACACAAAGGAAAATGACATCAGTCACAAAATGGAGGACAATCACACAATACTGGGAACCATAACCTAACCAAGTTAACACATGTTTTGGAGACAGTTTAATCTATGACCTTCTATCCTTTGACCCCCAGAATTCATGTCCTTGCCACATGTAAAATATATTTACCTCATTATATTGTAGCAAAGTATTAAAAAGTCTTACGTCAACTCCAGAGACCAAAAATTCCTCTTCACCTGCAACAGGCAAGCACAAGCTGGGCATTTCCACTACCAATGGGAGACGTTAGGGGGAAGGAGGAAACCCTGGTGGTGTAGTGGGTTAAGTGCTATGTCCGCTAACCAAAAGGTTGGCAGTTCAAATCCACCAGGTGCTCCTTGGAGACTCTATGGGGCAGTTCTACTCTGACCTCTAGGGTTGCTATGAGTCAGATCCAACTCGACAACACCAGGCTTGGCTAGGGGGAAAGAAGGCATAACAGACAACAGGCAAGTCAGCAGATCACATGACGTTAGCTCTCAAGGTTTCAGAATAATCCTCTGGTCTCTGAGACCATTTTCACAATGGTCCTGCCTTGAAGATTCTAGATATTGGCCATTCTCCCGCTTCAGAGTAGAAACGCCTAGGCCTTGGGCTTCAGCTTCACCTTCCAGGCCCACTGGAGTGACAACTCTGCTCCGTTGCTTTTAGGCACACTAGTCTCTGGGTCCATCTGAGTGGCAACTCTACCCTTAGAAACACCAGAGGCCATGGTTCTACCCTTTGAGACCACAGAAGTCGTGGTCATATCGTTTGAGATTGAGGCAGCTCAGCTTCCTGTGTTTCTTGTCTCTTCGGCTTCTTTCTGGTTTCTTGATCTCTTAGCCCCTTGAACCTCACTGCTCACATGTGTCCTGCTGGGGCAAGTATTCTGAAGCTCTTTAGCTCCACTGATAAGCACCTGGAAGCTCTCCACTCTGCCAGTAAACTTTGGCTGGAAGGCACTCTGCTTTCATGCTCCAGTGGTCCGCTGCAGTGTTGTCCCATGCTGATTTCCCGGTTCTGTTGCTGCAGATTCTCTCCTTACTTTGTTTTCAGTTCTTACCAGATTTGTCTGATGTCCATAGTTCCACCAACAATGTCTTCAAAGCAACGACTTCCACATTTTAGGTATCTGTTAAAGCAGCACACCACACCCAGTACCAAATTCTGTCTTAGTCATCTAGAGCTGATATAACAGAAATACCACAAGTGGATGGCTTTAGCAAAGAGAAATTTCGTGTCTCACAGTCTAGGAGCCTAGAAGCCCAAATTCAGAGTGCCAGCTCTAAGGGAAAGTTTTCTGTCTTTGTGGTCTCTGAAAGGAGGTCCTTGCCATCAGTTTTCCCTTGGTCTAGGCTTCTCCACAAAGGAACTTCAGGTCCAAACTCATTTCTCTTCTTGCTTCTCTCTTTTATATCTCAAAAGAGATTGGTTTAGAATGTAGATTAATTTTGTAGATTGAGTTTATATAGTGCTGATAGTCCCATCTCATCAACGTCATAGAGACAGAATTTACAACATGGGGAAATCACACCAGATGACAAACATGGTGGACAATCATACATACTGGGCATCATTACCTGGCCAAGTTGACCGATACAGTTCAGGCCATTGACAGTGTCCTTCTCCGAGGACTGATCCTTCTTCTTTTTTATTTTACGATTTGAGTCAATTTCTCATACAAAAACTTAAATACTTTTAGTTATGTGACCATCACTGCTCTCCCCCCTCCCCGTGGCAACACACTCCTTGCCTCCATTCTGAATTTCCTGTGTCCATTCAGCCAGCTCCTGTCCCTCTCTGCCCTCTCATCTCATCTCTGAACAGGAGCTGCCCCGTTAGTCTCCTCTACCTGCTTAAGCCAAGAAGCACACTCTTCAAGGGACTGGTCTCTCTTGATAACATACCCAAGGTACGTGAAACAAAGTCTTGCCATCGTCACTTCTAGGAAGTGCTCTGGCTGTACTTCTCAGACAGACTTGGTTCAGTCTTCTGACAGCCCAAGACATACTCAATATTCTTGCCAGCACCATAATTCAAAGACATCAGTTCTTCTTTAGTCTTCCATATCTATTGTCCAGTTTTTGTATGCCTGTGAGGCAACTGAAAATATCATGGGGTCTTAGTCAGCTGGTGCTGCTCTAACAGAAATACCACAAAGTGGATGGCTTTAGCAAAGAAAAGCTTATTCTTACACAGTCCAGTAGGCTACAAGTCCAAATTCAGGATGTCTACTCCAGGGAAAGGCTTCCCCTTTGTCGGTTCTGGAGGGAAGTCCTTGCATCACATTAGTCTTTGTGCAGGGAGCAGCTTGGTGCAGGAACCTCAGGTCTGAAGTGCACACTCTACTCCCTGTGCTGCTGTCTTGATGGTGCGAGGTTCCCAGTTCTCTGTGCCAGATTTTTTCCTATATATCTCAAGAGATGGCCTCAAGGCACAAAACAAACTTACACATGGAATCTCACTCCATCCACACAATGGCTGCCCATCCACCACCCTCAACATCACAGAGGCAGGAATTCCAACATGGAGGAACATCACACAATACCCGGAATTATGGCACAGCCAAATTGTTACAATTTTTGTTAGGGAACCCATTCAACCCATGACACATGGCTTGGATCAGGTGAACCTTAGTCCTCAAAGTGACGTCTTTGCTTTTTAACACTTTAAACAGGTCCTTTGCACCTGATTTGCCTAACGCAAATGTATTTTGATTTTATGACTACTTTTTCCATGGATGTTGATTATGGATCCAAGTAAAATAAAATCCTTAACAACTTCAATGTTTTCTCCATTTATTATGAGATTGCTAACTGGTCCAGTTGTGAGGATTTTTGTTTTCTTAATGTTGAGGCACAGTCCATACTAAGACAAGTGGTCTTTGATCTTCACCAGTAAGTGCTTCAGGTTCTCCTCACTGTCAGCAAGGTTGTGTCCCCCGTATATTGCAAGCTGTTAGTGAGCCTCCCACCGATCTTGATGCGCACTGTTCTTCCTACAGTCTGGCTTCTCTGATTACTTGCTTAGCATGCAGATTGGATAAGTGTAGTGAAAAGATATAACCCTGACACATCCCTTTCCTGATTTTAAGCCTCACAGTTCTCTCTTGTTCTGCTCAAATGACTGCCTCTTCGTCTATGGTAGAGATTGCTCATGAGCACAAGGAAGTGTCCTGGAATTCTCATTCTTTGCAATGTCACCCGTCATTTGTTATGACCCACACTGTTGAAGGCCTGTGTATAGTGTGTAAAACACATATAAACATCTTTCTGGTATTTTCTGCTTTCAGGCAGACTGATCTGACATCAGCTGTGACATCATTCGTTCCGTATCCTCTTCTGAATCCAGCTTGAATTTTTAGCAGTTCCCTGCGACGGCACTTGGCTTGGCTGGCTGCTGATGTACTGCTGCAACCAATTTTGAATGATCTTCAACAAAATTTTACTTTCATGTTATATTAATAACAATGTTAGATAATTTCTGCATTCTTTGGATCACCTTTCTTGGGAATGGACCTAAATATGGATATTTTCCAGTCATTTGGACAGGTTGCCGTCTTCCGAATGTCTTGGCATAGATGAGTGAGCACTTCCAGAGCTGCAGCTGTTTGTTGAAGCACCTTGGTTGGTATTCCACAGATTCTTGGAGGCTTGTTTTTAGCCAATGCCTTCAGTGCAGCTTGGACTGATTCTTTCTGTACGATTCTTTTTTGTATCATATGCTGCCTCCTGAAATGGTCGAATGTCAACCAATTCTTTTTGGTATAGTGACTCTGTATATTCCTTCCATCTTTTCTTTGATACTTCTTGCATTATTTAATATTTTGGCCATGGAATTCTTCAGTATTGCAGCTTGAGGTTCGAATGTTTTCTTCAGTTCCTTCAACTTGAGAAATGCCTGGCACGTTCTTCCATTTTGGTTTTCTAACTCCGGGTCTTTGCAGGTGTCGTTAGAGTACTTTGTCTTCTCAAGCCGCCCTGTGAAATCTTCTGGTCAGCTCTTCTCTCCCTTTAGCTATTCTGCGTTCCAGAGCAAGGTTCAGAATCTCTCCTGACATCCATTCTGGTCTTTTCTTCCTTCACTGTCTTTTCAGTGACCTTTCACTTTCTTCATGTACGGTGTCCCTGATGTCATGCCACAGCTTGTCTGGTCTTCAGTTATTTGCATTCCGTGCATTAAATTTACTCTTCAGATGGGCTCCAAGTGCAGGTGGGATACACTAAATGTTGTGTTTTTGTTTTGTTGACTTGTAGGTCTAATGTTGCCTACTCTGTGCTGGTGGGGAGCCCAGTGATGGGCGAGCCAGCGCAGCATGCCCACAGTGTCCCCGTGGGCCAAGTCATCATAAACCCTAAGTTCCGGGCCCGGCGGTACTGGTCATGGGTGGGCCGGGCCCACAACATCGGCCTCCTCAAGCTCCAGTGGACGCTGAAGTACAGCAAGTATGTCTGGCCCATCTGCTTGCCTGGCTTGGACTTTGAGGTGAAGGACCGCTCCGTCTGCACTGTGACAGGCTGGGGACTCCCCAGAACTAATGGTGAGTCAGAAGCCCCCCAAGCTGGGTAATGAAGGAGAGGCCCTGGGTTTAGGGTGAGGTGTTACCAGGGGCAAAAATTGAGACACCTTCCCCCTAAAGCCCACTGCCCTCTCAGTCTCCCTGTTGGGCTCTTTGAGGCCTCCTCCTTAAGGAGAAGTGACTGCCTGTAGTTACTCAGGCCTTAGAATATCCTCATTGTCCCCAGGCCAGGGCATGTAAAGGGAATTTCCCTGAGGGCAGAGGGGCACAGAGTATTAGCTTGCAGTCTAAACAAACCCTGGGATCCCGAGGCACTCAATCAGAAACAGGAAGGACATCCAGAGAGAGGGGAGCAGTGTTCTGCATCCATAAAAACTCCCAGAGGATCCCACAGGACTGCCGAGGAGCACCCTGCACCTGAGGCTGGGGATCTCTCATGACCCACTGGTGGCCTTCCCCTTCCCCTCAGGTGGTCCTCAGTCCTTTCTAATCCCAATTTAGGAGCAAAGCCCAAAGAGCAGGCCCATCCAAGAGGCCATTTCCTGATGGGCTCCAGGGACCTCCACTCCCTTCAGGGAACCCCCATTCCTTTCCCACAAAGGAGGTACTTCTCTGTGGCCTCAAGAAGCCAGTTAATTCAAAACAGCACACAGGGTTCAGCCCAGGTAGCAGGGGTGACTTTTTGCTGTCCCTGCTGTGCGGCCTATCTGGAGATGCTTTGAAGTCTCCAGTACCCCCAAGAACTTAGGCCAGCGACAGAGACCCATGGGCGGGCAAAGCTGTAGGCTGTGCCTGGGTTCCATGGAGAGAACCTGGGAAAACTTGGGGGCGGGAGTGGCCTTTAGGAAGAACGTGAAGAAAAGGTGGGATTTGAACCTGAGTGAGGTTCGGAAGGCATTCAGAAGGAGGACTGAAGCAAGGATGCTGGGCCGCCCCAGGAAGTGTGGTTAGGTCCAGTAGGGCCAGGTAGTGAGGCGGCCTGCCCTGGGGTCTCTGTGTTGAGGGGCCCTTGGGAACAGGACGTGGGCTGTGCCTAGGGAGATCTCTGTGGCTGTTGTGTAGCAGCAAGTCATAGAGGCTAGGGGAGTTGAAAAGAGTGGAGGGAGTGTGGAGACAAGGACTGTGGCAGTGGGCAGCAGCCAAGTGGCTAGGTATGAATGAGGTCCCTTGTCCTGTAGGCGTATGGCCCCAGTTTCGGTCCATTCAGGAGAAAGAAGTCACCATTCTGAACAACCACGAATGTGATCAGTACTACCACCGGTTCTCCAAAATCCCCGCCATGGTCCGTATCATCAATTCCTACATGATCTGTGCAGAGGACACCAACAGGAACAGCTTCTGCTATGTGAGCGCCTTGCCCTGTCATTGCTCTCCACCTGCATCTGGCTGGGAGTCGGGGGAGGGATGCAGGGGAAGGCTGTGGGGAGGTAAGGAGAGAGAGAGTGGGGAGGGCATGAGTGGGGATGAGCAAGGGGGACATGGGAAGATGGGGGCTAAGAGAGATGTGGGTGGGATAGAGGTTGGGGGTGAAATAGAGATGTGGAATGGGAGAAGGGTATTGAAGAGATGGGGTTAGAGGCTGGCTATGGGAGAGGTGGGGTAGGGGTGAAGCAAGCCCTTTAAGGAAGGTTTCCTGCGTCGGAGCCTCAAGGCTCCATCCAGTTCTGGTGTCACTGGCTTTGGAGAGGATTGTGTGTGAGGGCCAATTTGCTTGTCTTTGAGCTGGATCAGGTGTCCCGCAGGCCACACTTGGTCTCCCTGACCCTGTTTGCCTATTCTCACCCCATAGGAGAAGTCTGGTGAGCCCTTGGCCTGCCCTGTGGAGAACACGTGGTACCTGGTAGGACTGGCCAGCTGGGGCCCAGGCTGTGACCAGGGTGATGCCCCACCCATCTACCTTCAAGTTGCCTCCTACAAACAGTGGATCTCGAACCGCCTCAGTGGGCAGCCCCTCACCCTGCCAGCCCCATCCAAGGCCTTGCTCCTGGCACTCTCACTGGCCCTCAGCCTCCTGGCCACTCTCTGACACTCTGCATCCTGCAGAAAGAGTGCCCTCTTTCACCCAGACTCCTCCTCATCCTCACAGCCATGCAAGGCATGACAGAGACTAGGTGCTCCATTAAATGTTTGTTTTCCCATGCTTCCCTCTCTCTGGGCCTCAGAGGCCCCTTGTTCCCTGAGCCTGCTGTAGTGGGACAAGGGTGAGCCCAGGGCAGGTGAGATGGGGAAACCCTGGCTTATGGTGGAAAGCACAGAATTCCCTGGGATCTGCCTCCCTGCAAAAATTTGGGTGACTCCTTTGGAAGGCAGAGGGAGTGTGAAGGGGTGTCATGATGGGGGGCCCAGAAGATACTTCCCAGACTAAAGCTAGGGTGGCCAGAGCAGCCCTTGAGGCTGAGGTGAGGGTCACAGCTTTGTTTGGGCCCAGGCGGTACATGTGTTTTCTGTGATTCCCTAATAAGTGTCAGGCTCTTCTTGACTTTGTCCTCCCTCCTGGCCAGTGACTAGACCATACCCTTATCACTGTCCCAGGAGTGCCACAGAGAACCACAGCTTTGCCCCTCCAGCCCTGCCTGGAGACTGGGACAGGTAACCATTGGGATCAGTCATCATGCCCACGATCAGCAGCCCTGCCTGTCCAGAAAAGACTAGTGGAGGTCCAGGGTCAGAGGCCTGGCAACTGCCAGAGCGGATGAAGCCCAGGCCTGGACTTCTCCAGGTTCCACTGCTGCCTCACTGTGTGATATGGGCTTCCACTGCCTGGCCACACGAGTGGGCTCTGACCTTTATGGGTAGATGACTTTGCTGCAGCTCTAGGTACGAGCTGGATACAGGATGGACCCTCATGGCAGAGGTCAGCCAACTGATCCCATCTGGTGGAGGTAGACTCAGCTTCTGGCAGTGCCTTCGGCAATCTCTCTGTCTCCTCCCTGCTCCCAAGACCCTGGGACAGTCCTGCATCTGTAGGCCTGGATCTCGCTTCTTGTATAATGATGGCTGGATCCAGGCCTAACTCCTCCATGTTCCCAGCACTGAGCTCAGATCTTCAAGACAAAACACCAGCCCCTCAGATCGTCAAGACAAAACACCAGTAGCACTGGTCCATAGGGTTCTCTTGGCTGGGATTTTTATGGAAGCAGATTGTCAGGCCTTTCTTCTTCGGCACCACTGGGTGGGTGCGAACCACCAGCCCCTACAGGAGTTGTGCAAAGCCTATCCAAAGCCCTGGGGTGGAGCAGAGGGGATCTGAGTGCAGCTGCATCAGTCCAGCACCTGACAGAGTCTGTAGCTTCTTCCCCTGCTTCTGACATGGGCCAGGGTGGCTTTGGCCACCCCGCCGCCTTTTGGCCACGTAGGCTCCCCTGATCTCATCCTAGTTCAGGCTGCAGGAGTCAGGGGAGGGAACCTGAGCCTGACCTGAGCCGCCTGTCTCCGACTGCTGCATTCCCTTCCGCGTAAGTGCTTCTGCGAGGGACCTTTCCGAGGCGTAATGGCAAGAGACAGCTTTCCAGTGCAGTGGGTCTGAGAAGGCACTCAGCTTTATTTACAGATGCGTGCAGGCTTCCGTGGGTTGGGGCAGGGAGGGGAGGGAGTGTCTCTGTGTATCTCCCTTCCCCAAGGATGCCACTACCATGTGGTTGTTCAGGCCTTTGTCTGCAGACCAGCATTGCTTCTGTTAAGCCCTCATAGTAGAGAACAGTAGAAGAGGAAGCTGTGTGCTGTTACATTGAGCAGGTGGAAGGCCGGTTGCCATGTCAATGCCAAGCTGCCCCTTGCCGTGACCACCTCGGGCCCTGAAACCTTTCACTACAGCTGGACATAGAAAAGGCCACCCGAAGAGCTTGAGGCTCTTCTAGAATCCCGAGAGCAGTCCCCAGGCCCCAGCTTTCTCCCTGTCCTGCCGGCCTCAGCTTCTCACTGACATACCCTGCAGCCCCCAGCTCGGAGCCCTGGCTCCGTGACAGGCTTCCCGGCAGCCTCAACTCCAGCACAACATGCTAGACATAGACCCTGGTACCCTGAGCCTGGCATCTGCTGAGCTGGGGCTCCTTCTCCTCTGAGCCAGACTGCTCACCATCAGGGGTGCACCCCAGGTGAGTCTGAGAACCTCCTGCTGCCCTGTCTTCCCCCAGTGACCCTTCTCCCTCCTCATGGCCAGTCTGGGTGTGGCTTCCCCTGCCCATCCAGGTCAGCCATCCTCTTCTAGAGAGTGAACCTCATGTCCACCACTGCTCTTTGCAGAAGGTGTGGGACAGAGGCCTGTCTGGGTGGGGGGAGCAATGTGAGGATGCTCTGCACCTGCAGAGGGACAGTGGGCCCTGGCCAACGTTGCTGAGGAGGGCAAGGCCACAAAGACAGGCACAAGGAGCAGAGTGTCTGGGCTGGGAGACAGTCTTGCCCCTGCCCACGATGGGCCATGAGAACTTGGCCATGGCCTAAGCTTCCTCTCAGCAGCCTCTGTGGTCCACGTCTGAGCTGAGAGTCCAGTATGTCTGGACCCTGGTCGGGGCTTGAGCCTGAGGGTCTGCCAGCTCAGCTGCCACCTCCAGGAAGCAAGCCCTCCTCATTTCTCCCCTTTCTTCTTCTTGGCCTCCTTCTTCTCATCCTCCTCTACCTTGATGGCCACTGTGTCCACGCTGTCCTTCTTCTTCTTCTTCTTATCCTCTGTAGAGTTGGGGTGACACAAAGCCCAGGACTCTCAGGAAGGAATGGAACCAGAACCTCCCACACCCCGTCCTTCCAAACCCCTTGAACCTAAAGGGCAAAACCAAAAATGGAACTGATTGCTGCTGAGTCAGTTCCCACTTATAGAGATGCTATAGGACAGAGTGGAACTGCCTTGTAGGGTTTCCAAGGAGCACTTGGTAGATTTGAACTGCCAACCTTTTGGTTAGCCGCCATAGCACTTTACTAAGCCACCAGGAGAGCAAGCTCTTGGTTTTACCGTCTTCACTATGGCCTATCTCTGTGCTGTCCGCTAACCTGCTGTGGGTGGAGGGAAGGAATGGGCAGCTCTGGGCAGTGGGACTGAGGAACGGGCTCAGCAGGGTCCAGCGGCATCTGAGACTGGGTGCCAGGCTGACTCACCTCCCGGGATTTCTGTGAGCTCGTTGAGGGGTGGCACAGTCTCCAGCTTGTCTGTGTACATCTTGGCGGCCTTGCGCTGCAGGTACCGGGCTTCAATCTCCTTCCGGGTGCGTGGCACGCGACAGTTGAAGACGCAGCACAGGGTGATAACTACAGGAAGGACAAGGCAGGCTGGGCCGAGGGCCAGGCCTCAGACACCCGGGAAGGACACCTGGGCTTCACGCCTGCCCCCATCCGCCTGTGGGTCTCAGCCCGGAGACAGGCGGGAGGTGCGGCGCCCAAGATGTCTGAGCAGGGCTGGCTCCGTCAGCTGCGCAGGGCCCCAGGCTCACAAGGGCCTGCTTTTGATGTAATGCTCTGCTGTCAGATCTTGGAAATCCTGGTAGTGTAGTGGTTACATGCTACAGCTGTCAACCAAAAGGTTGGCCGTTTGAATCCTCCAGGCACTCCTTGGAAACTCTACTGGGCTGTTCTACTCTGTCCTATAGGGCTAGAGTCGACTCAGTGGCAACGGGTCTGGTTTGGGTTTTGGTTACTACCTTACAACTCAGTTTTCAAACAAGAATCTTGTATTTTTGTTTTACACTGAAAAAGTTATGTAAGTAGTCCTGTTCCAGGGGGCATTTCTGAGTAGACAGAATGGAATTGCCTCTTGACATCACCTACAGCTTCTTGCTTTGAACCCAGGCCTCTGAGGTACCAGTGCATCCTAGTTTTTCCTCCCAGGCTCCTGAATGCACAGCCGGAACCACCTCACACGCCCAAGTATGTGGCTATGACTTCCTCAGCCTCCCTGAGGACAAGCCTGACCTGGCTGGGCAGAGGGCTGGTAAGAGGGCCCAGACCCTGCCCTGGGCGTTCACCTCAGAGGGAGTTATTTCAGGATCCATTTTCCAACCAACGACAGCTGTGCCCACGCCAGCGGGGCCAGGACATGGTGCTGGCCTCCACTGATGGGCAAGGCTGCCAGGGCCCGGCAGGACTGAGTTTGTTTTTCTAAGGCCCCCACAGTCTGACCACCTTGGCCCTGGCCCCAGGGGAGGGGATGGAGCTGGTTCCTATTATGTATCAGATGAGCAGACATAACTTCCTGTCAGGCTCCTGGGGGCAGGAGGGCCCAGGCAGGGCAAGCCAGGACTGTTTTTGAGAGGATGGCTCAGACCTACGTACCCTGGACTGGAGCACCCTCTGGGGACATCGTGTGCAACTCCGTGCTTCAAGGCATGACGATGTCCCTTCAGCCAAGCCAAGCACTGCAGCCCCAGTGGGTCTCCCTCAGCCTCACAGAATAGAAGGAGGAAAAGGTGTGTGAATGAGTTAATATATGGATGGAACGGTCTTGGAGCCTTTGCTGCTGAGAACAGGGCCAGATTCCTGAACGCACGGGTGGGGCAGCCAACAGCACACGGGCCTACTCTGGGGTCTGCCTGTAGATTGTTCCCACTCTCTGGGAGAAGATGTGAGCGGACAGCAAGCCCTTCTGACCTGAAGAGCTTGGTTCTGGTCTTCCCCAGAGCCCTCTTTGTTCCCTAGGGCCCAGGTCAGTTCCACATCCTGACCGTGCCTGTCGGGCCAGCTTTCCCAGCCGGCTCACCGGGCACCTCCTGAGGCCTGCACCTGCCCACGCAGGCTCTCCTCACAGGCCAGGGTGCAGGCACGGCTGGGGGCTTCAGCAGGTGAAGGCCTGCGGGCGGCCCGAGCAGGAGGCAGACTCCAGCCCACCCCTCTCAGCCTGGCCTGGTGCTTCTCCGAGATGTGGAGAGACAAAGGGCCTGAGAGATGATTCTGGGGCCCAGGCAGGGGCCACCCCTTAAGCCCCCCTCACCAAGGGCTCTGGAAGATGTCCACACACAGCCCCTGCCCCTCAAGGTCCGGCCAGTGAGCGGCAGGTAAGATGTGTTTCCTTCCCAGGAGTTGGGGGCCGGGTCACCCCCATTCACTAGAGCCATGCAGTAGACAATGAATGCTGACCTGTTGTTTGGGGGCTTCCTAGGAAATGAGGATGGGGTAGGGGTGTCTGTGTAGTTGATGTCCAAGTGTCCCTTCAGGTCCAACACTGTAACTTTCTTGTGGGGCTCCAGGCACTTCCACCATCTGGGGTGAGCAGATCTCAAGAGGTCACTGGGTGTCAAGGGCCACAGAGCCCTCATCACCACTCTGGGGTGCCCCACAGCTTTTTCCTGGGCCCGCACCCTAATTCCTGGGCCTGTGCAGGACACATGTCTCATCTAGCTCTGCCTCTTGATGCCAGGGTAAGGGGGTTGTCCCTGTCTCTGGACACTTGAGCTGAGCAGCAGGTAAATCTGTCTGAAGGGCCACCACTGAGAGACCTGACATTCTTGGCCTTAGCTGTGAACAGAAGTCAACCTCTCGCTCAGACCCCTGTCCCATCCCTCAACAGCGAGTTAGGGAGAAAGGAAGCTCTTTTCTTGCAGGGAGGACGCTTTGGGACACAGGAAGAGCACATGCAGATCACATGTCCCTGTCTCCTTCAGAGCTGCCCTCCGCCATCTGGGTGAGCCCTCTGTGCCTCGCCCTGCCTGTCAGGGACCGGGACCTCATCTCAGGACAGCTCCAGCTGGAACTTGGATGCAGCTTCCACCTCCCACCCAGGAAGTACTCTGGAAACTTGGTGTAGGTATCCTCTGAGACTGTCCAGCCTCTGCTCACACCCTCCCCCTTCTGGGACAAACTTTGCAGCTGTCCCCCGGCAAGTCTCACCAAGGACCCCTACTTCATGAAGCCTTCCTGGGAGAGGATGTCTCCCCCCCTCGGCACTCTCCAACACACACTCTCCTCGTGCCCTGTGGGAACCCCCATCAGGCCCCACTCTGCCATGGCACCCCCCCGACCTCCAGAGGAGGGCCGAGGGGAGCAGTCTAAGGCTGCCTCTGCATGGGCTCTGCACCAGTGGCTCCCGGTCCTCAGGAGAGGCACAGGTTGACTGCCTTCTGTTGGGGGTGTGAGTCATCTGGGGAAATGGTATTTGACAAAGCAGCAGTTGAAACCTGGGAGCCACATCTGCCTCGTGTCTGGGGAGCTTCTGGGCCCAGCTGCGGCCCCGAGTGGCCCCGCTGGGGCCCCTGGGTGTGGGCCCTTTAGGCCTGCCAGACTGCAAGGAAAAGCATCAGGAGGCCAATGATAGGGAAAAGTGACACGTTGTCGTTGTTTCAGTGGAGTCCCCTGTAATTATCATAATTGCTGTGTGGCTGCCTTCCTGGTCCAGCGGAATACTTCGGGTCCCTACTGGCCCATCAACCCTCCACGGGGACTTTGTGAGAACCGGGGGAGGTGCCAGAAACCACCATGGGCCTCCTGTGGGCGCCTGGCCTGCTTGCTCTGCCCGGAATTGGAGCTCTGAGCCCGCGGGAATGGTGCTGGGGAGGGCTGGGGGGCTGTGCTCCCTGCACTGTGGCGGGAAGGGCGGGGAGCAGCTACTCACTGATGGACAGCACGAAGAGCGAGAAGATGCCCACCACGTGCCACAGGCGCATGTCCCAGAACACCACGGTCTCCTTGGTCAGCGGGGGCGGCTTGGGCTTGGGCGGGGCTGTGCTGGGCTGTGGGTTGGGAGGGAGGGGAGTGAGCAAGGCAGGGACCCGCAGGCTGTGACTACCCGGGTTCCCAGGTCCCAGCAAGGGCTCACTCAGCCCAAGTCGGTCAGGATCCCCTAGAACCAAGTGTCTGGGCATTCATACCTTAGATCTTCGGATGTTCTGGGTTTAAAACAAGAGAACCGAGCACAGCACCAGCACCACGGAGACAAGGACTTGCAGGGCAGATGTGGCTGATGCCTGGGGAAGCCGTGCTCCAGATGGACAAACATGGATGTATGTCCCAGCCAGGGGGCAGGCTCTGGGCTCCTCCGCTCCAGTTCTGGGCCCTCACAGACAGGAGAGGGTCTCAGGACCAAGGCCAGAGACCAGCAAGGCCTGTGTCCTCTTGGGGACTGGCTTTGCTCTCTTGTCCCCTCAGTGTCACGTGGACGCAGAGCTGGAAGTCAGAGCCACACAGCTGTGTTGCCTGACCAGGGCCCCATCAGGTGACCTCCCTGAAGCAGTAGCCTATCCCGGGAGTCACTCTGCTCTCACCTGAAGGCTGGACAAGGACTTGACACAGACAGGGTAAGTAAAATAAACTGTGCTCAGTGCGGCAGCGACACCTGGAGGCCAAAACATGTAAGTGCCAGTCAGCCGGGCACTTTTCCTGTGGGACACCACCCTACGGAATGGGGGTCAGAGGCACCAGGGCCCTACCCTAAGTGCCCGAGAGAGTATGATCTCGCCCTAAGGGTCAGAGGAGACATAACTCCTGGGAGACTGAGAGGAAACAGCTCTACCTCGAGGGTCTGAGGTGACAAGATCCTACCCTGGGGGTCTAAAGGGACATGGCCCAGTCCTGGGAGTCTGAGGGCACATGGCCCTCCCCAGATTTATGAGGGGTCACCATTCTGCTTGCAGGTCTTCGAGGGTTTGGCCTATTCTGAGGGTCTAGGCGACACTGTTATGTTTGGGGATCTGAGGGTACATAGCCCTGCCTTGGGGATTGGAAAAGAACATGAGGTACCGTAAGGGTTTGAGGGAACACACCTCAGCTCTAGAGTTTAAGGAGATAGGCCCTGCTTGAGGGTCAGAGGGGACACAACCTTACACTAGGAGTCTGAGAAGACACAGCCCTATCCTATGAGTGGATAGGATCATGGCCCGGCCTTAGGTGTCTGAGGAGACACAGCTCTGCCCTGAGTCTGAGCAGACATTACCCTGCCCTGAGGCCTGAGGGGACACGGCCCTACCTGGAGGTCTGAGTTCACTTATAGGGGGACATGACCCTACCCTGGGGTCTAAGGGGACACAGCCCTGCCTGGGGGTCTGAGTGTACTTACAGTGGGACATGAACCTACCCTGGAGTCTGAGGAGACACAGTTCTGCCCAGGGTCTGAATGTACTTACGGGGGATATGACCTTGCTCTGGGCCTGAGGAGAGACAGCCCTACCATGGTGCTCTGAAGAGACATAGTCCTGTCCTGGGGGTTGGAGGGAAACAGTTCCAGCCCGGGGGATGTGAGAGGACACAGCCCTGCCTTGGGTTCTGAGAGAACATGGCTCTGCTCTGAGGGTCTGAGGAGACAGGGCCCTGACCTGGGGAGTTAAGGAAGACCTGACCTGTGGAGGCACACGAGATCTGACAGTGAAGTGTACGAACTTAATTGTTCTAGGTGCTACATACCGCATTGCTGAATATCACTACAGTCACCTTTGAAATACTCCCCTTGGGAAGCTATGCACTGCTGCCAGGGCCTAGTCCACCCTTTAAAGCAATTTTGGAACTCATTCTGTAACGGCCATTGTGCACAGCAGCGTGGTGAGAAGTTTGCAACCTAACTGTGTTGTACAGTTGTCTGTGAAGGAATTTTTAGTGAGTAAAGAAATAACTGTTTTGGTATGCCCTCCTTGCTCACCTGATCTGGCTCCCAATGACTTTTTTCTTTGCCCAAAGATAAAAGAAATATTGAGAGGAAGACATTTGGATGACAGGACATTGAGGGTAATCTGACGACAGCTCTGATGGCCATTCCAGAAGAAGAGTTCCAAAATGGCTTTGTAGGGTGGACTAGGAGCTGGCATCAGTGTACAACTTCCCAAGGGGAGTACTTGGAAAGTGACTGTAGTGATATTCAGCAGCAAAGTATGTGGCACTTTTTCTAGGATGAGTGTGAGAACTTAATTGGCAGACTTTGTATCACCCTCTCCGGTCACTAAGCTCAGCTGAGAGGCGCGGATGGGGGCCACTGTCAGAAGGGAAGGACCTTGTGGCATGTGTACAGTATGCTGTCCCCTGGTGACTAAACAAGGACACAGGAGTGTCTTCTGGATCTCTGGGAAAGACTAGAGGCCCACAGTTCATCTACCACTCATTCTCCTGATCTGTAAATGTGCACTGAGCACCTGCCAGAAGCCAAGTACTTCCTCATCTAACAAATGCCACCCTTCAGCATGGGTTGGAGACACCTGGAGAGAATGACAGACTTGTCCCACTTGCCCCAGGAAACACAGCATCCATGTGCCTGGGAATGGTGCGTGATTCCCTGGTTCTTTCTCCTTACCAGGGTGAACTAGGTGGAAGGCTTTTTTTCTCTGGGCCTCCTTTTTCCCATCTGTAACTTGAGTGGATGGTGTCCCCAGGGTCTTTGGGGGAGCTCTCTCTACCTGAGTGATAGCATGATGGGAAAATATCACTCCCCAGCAACATCCCAGAGGACTGGACTCCTGTGGGGTCAGGCATCCATGTGGAATTGGGCAACACGAGTGTGGGATTAGGCATATGTGGTTCAGGCATGCACGTGAGGCTGGTTGCACATGAGCGAATTCCACATACATGTGTGTAGGGTCAGGCACATGTATGCAGGTTGGGGCACGTGTGCAGGGCTGAGCACGTGCTGTAGCCTCTGGGACATGCCCTGGGCAGTGGTGAAGCTCCTTGATTCTAAGACCCACTGGGTTGGCCTGGCTGTGTTGTATGACTGGAGAACACCAAGGGTGAGTCAACTTCTCCAATTCTCAGCTTAGGTAGCTGAGAGCTCGCCTCCACTGTGTTCTTGTCCTAGCCTTGTTCTGGGGGAGCCGGGCCTGACCTCTCACACTGCTAACGAGTTTGGGTGTAGAGTAATGGGAACAGCTGTGCTCACGAGGGAGTAGCTGGGTATCTTCTTGTGACAGGTGCTGCTGGGGCTCTGAGCCCTGAAGATCAGAGGTCCCGCTTCCACCCAAGGCTCACAGCTCAATGAGAGGGTGATGTCTGCAGGCTGGTGTGGCAGGTGGCCATGGACCCCAGCCCCGTCCCTCTCTCTGGTGCTCCCCCAGGGTCTCCAAGGTTGGGTTTGGACTTGCTCGGGCTGTAGGCAGGAAGCAGACAGATGGACTCCAAATTTAATTGCCCCAACGAGCTGGGGGAAGACATATCCCCAAGGAGTAGAGTCCCTGGCTCAGAACTGATTTGACCCCCAGCCCCAGCCTTCTGGCCTCTCTGAGTCCAGTTCAATTTGGGCACCCAAGGTCTCAGGGTAGCTGGAGAGGGGACCCGAGTACCATCCTTGGAATTCAGGCCAGCCAGGCTTCCCTTACAGGGACACTGGAGCTGACACCTGACTCCAGCCTAGCTTCCTGGTCCCGCCTCCCTGGTTAAGGATCAGTGACAGGTTGGCATCGGGGTGTAAGGCTCTTCCTGTTTCCTCCTCAGACCCTCTAGTCAGAGCTGTGTCCCCTGAGGACCCCCCCTAAGGTACAGTTCTGCCCTCCCAACCCTCACCTGTCACCCAGGACCTCTCCTATAGGCTTACCCGGGCACTTCTTTCTCTCTTTTGTTCCCATTTGTCTGTACTGCTTCCTCTCTGCCCCTTCATGCCCACATTCTTTCCTGGCCCTGGCTCCCACCTTATCCTCCAGAATTCTGGGTCCGGCTGGCTACCTCCTTCTTTGGCTCCCCTTCCAGGGTCAGCAGCAGTAGGGTGCAGTGGGGGTCAAGAACACTGCAGATGGCTTGCTCACCCCAACCAGGCTCTTGACCAACCACCCCCAGCCATCCTCCTCAGTACTTCCTGGCCTGTCTCAGCAGTTCCTCCCACTTTTCCCAACTATGTGGTCCCTGCCAATCGACTGTCTAAATCTTCACTAGATCCTGTTATCACCAGGATGGAGTCAGACCCCAGTCCTCTTCCAATCTGCTCTCAGAAACCTTTACTAGCTTCTGTCACCACCAGGGCACGGTCGGAGCCCCAGCCCCTGGGTTGTGCCAGCTGTTTCTGATGGAACTGAGCTCAACACAAGGCTGCCTGGCAAAGGATGTCCTTATTGACCCCCTCCCCCCTTGCTTTTGCTTGGAATGCCCTCTTCTCCTTCCCAAGGGTCTGTCTTCCCAGTTAGACAGGGGTCCCTGACAGCTCTCTAGAGTCAAAGGCTGTTCTTCCTCCAGGACACCTTAAGACCAAACATCCTGTTCCCTCGTCGGCTCAGAACTGGAGAATGGGGCCTCCGAGCCTCTCTCATCAGACTAAGGTTCCTATAATAAGGGCTGTAGTCCCCCACATCAGGCCGGGGACCCAAAGATCAGGGGCTGAGAGTCCCCCATAGCCTGGGAGAGCCTGGGGCAAGGCCGTGTCCACCACTAGGCTGGGTGTACTTGGCAAAAGACAGCTTTTGGTGCGAAAGAGGCCTCCCTCACGGCCTCACCCCGACCTGGACAGTGACGGCCGCCCAGATCCCTCCGCGCCCGCAGCCTCACCTCCACCAGCTGCCCGGCGACCCCCGCGAGGCAGACCCCCAGAGCTGCGCCGCCCAGCGCCCACAGGGGCCCGGCGCCCCGCCGCTGCCCCTCCATCTTCGCGCCGCGCCCTCCGGCTCCGACGCAGGTCGCAGGAGCCCGCAGTGATGCGCGGCCGGGGCGGGCTGGGCGCGGCGACGCCCCCTCGGGCAACGGGCGTTCAGCGGCGCGCTCCGGCGGCTGGCAGCGGGAGGGCATCATTTATTCATCGTCGGTGTCTGGTTCCCGTGCGGGCGCCAAAGGTGTCCCCTCCCCCAGCAGGCATCGCCAACCAAGACTGATACTGGGGTGGAGGGAGAGGGCAGACTGGCTTCAGGGTCTTTGAACAACAGGTACCCCTTCCCTTCACCACTGGGACCTTAGTCTCTCCATCTGGGACGAGGGGAGGGGCTGGAATCTGCTGATCTAGGAGGCCCTCCCCATTCTGACGTTCTGAATTTTAAGAACCTGATGGCCACAGGTTGGGGGGGGCGGGCACGGCAAGCACGTTGCCATGGTGACAGGCGCTCAGGGATGTCCTGGGCTTTCTGGGCTGGCTTCCTGCCCAGAGGAGGCTCTGGTCGCCCTGGACACCAGAGCTGGCTGCAGGGCTGGGGGAAGGATGGATAAGGGATGGTTTTCAGAGCTTCAGGCTTTGGATGCCATGGCAGGTTCCTGAAAAAGCCAGAATCTTCTGCTATTTGGGATAGGATGAGCTCCCAAGGGAGGGGCCAGTGGACTGTTTTCTGAGCCTGGCTGACCTTTCGACTCCGGCCTGAGCCCTGCTCCTGGCTCTAATCTAAGCTCTGACCCCTCCCTCCTCTGACTGAGGACAGCTCATGCTGCACTCTGACCCTGACCTCAGGATGAGACTTGATGACCCAGGGGAACAGGGAGGCTATGAGGAGCCTTTTGCCTTCTTACCCTATAGATCCAGAGCCTTGTGGGACTCCAGCCTGGAGTGGAGGTGCCACTGTTGGTTAAGGACTACGGCAGGTGGCAGTGTGGAGCAGGGGCCAGCATAGACACCAGGAGGCCCCAAGGCAATGAGAACAGGCCAGGCCAGAAAGCCATCAGCAAAGGATGGAGGACCCATTGAGGATACTGGGCTGGACCGCAGGTACCTTGCTCCCTGCCAGTGGTTAACAAAGTCTGGGGAGTGGGTGGATGGACCACCCTGTCTTCTCCAAGCCTGCCGTGGTCAGACAATCAGGAATTTCAGAAAGCCCAAGTCACTCCCAGCAGCCTTGACCCCCTTCTTTCTCACGCCAGAGATTACAGGTTAGGCTATAGAAAGCCACACTGGCCAGCCAGGACATGGGGCCAGAGAGACTGTCGATGGGCTGGAGCCTGGTTAAACGAGTCTGCAGTGGCTCTGAGCAAACCATTATCCCTCTCTGCCTCAGTTTCCTCAATTGTGGAATGGGAAGGGTGATACTCCCATCACACAATTGATGTGAGGATTATATGAGGCAATGAATGTGTACTGAGTAAACACTGGCTCTCGCCACTTACAGGATGCCCACCTGATGTTTAGCCTGGGATGGAGGAAGGAGTATTACTGTTTCCTGTCAAGTCCATTGTGTTTTCATCCATCAATAAGTAGGATATGCTCTACTCCTGAAGCTCACCCTTTAGCCAGAGATTGGACAAGCCCATAAAACAAAACGAGACTCAAGGGGCACACCAACCCAGGGGCAAGGACCAGATGGCAGGAGGGGACGGGAAAGCTGGTATCAGGGAACCAAAAGCTGAGAAGGGAGTGGTGACCTGTTGTGGGGTTGTTAAAGAACATCATAAATCAGTAAGTGTACTAAGTGTTTATTGAGGAACTAGTTTATTTTTTAAACCTTCATCTAAAGCACAACAAAAATAAAAATGCTGGACATGCTCAATGAAGAAATCTGAAAGGGAAAAAAGGACGCATGTCCCCTGAGACAGCCACGGCTCCAGTTCTCTGTGCTGCTGTTGAATGAAGCTGAGACTCCACTGTGTACAGTTATCATCCCAGTGTTGTGCCAAGAACTTCTTACCCACCAGAAGCTCCCTCGATGCCCCTACAGGTGACACACAGCACCTGTCTGTGTCAGATACTGTCATCCAGACTTTCAGGTCAATCTTAGTCAACCTTACAATAACTGGGTGAGGTCCTGAAATCTTAGCACAGTTTTAAGTGTTAATAACCTCAAAAGTTACAAAGCAACATCATTCGAAAGTTTAATTACTTAAATTTTCTTTTTTGCCCTCTTTAGGTGGTGAAAGTTGACAAAAAATGAGAAAACTGTTATTAAAAATTCAGAATATTAAGTGTAAATAATATGTAAGTATTTCAATTTTCAAATCATGTACCTTAAGAATTTGTAGCTTTCAATGAAGTTTCTAAGGTTTCAAATTGCTGAAACACTTTTGAGACCCTCTTCTGACTGACAGCTGTGAGCTCACAAAACCGAAACCAAACCCATGGCCATCGAGTCAATTCTGACTCATAGCGACCCCATAGACAGAGTAGAACTGCCCCATAGAGTTTCCAAGGAGCACCTGATAGATTTGAACTGCCAGTCTTCCGATTAACAGCCACAGTACTTAACCGCTACACTACCAGGGTTGCCTTTGAGCTCACAGAGGGGCTGTTTAAACTCCACAAGCTTCCATCCTCATCTGCAAAATGAACGTAACTATAGAATACAGGGAAACCCTGGTGGCGTAGTGGTTAAGTGCTGCAGCTGCTAATTAAGAGGTCAACAGTTAGAATCCACTAGTTGCTCCTTGGAAACTCTACAAGACAGTTTCTACTCTGTCCTACAGAATTGCTATGAGCAGAATTGACTTGATGGCAGCAGTTACAGTGTATAGGGAGTCCCTGGGTGGTGCCCACGGTGAAAAACTTGACTGTTAATCAGGGGGTGGGTTGTTCGAGCCCACCCAGAGGTGTCTCAGAAGAATGGCCTGGCAATCTGCTTCTGAAAGGTTCCAGCCTTTCCAGTGAGCAGTGGCAAGTGCCCATGGGGCAGTTCAACTCTACACACAGGGGTTCTCCAGGAGTCAGAATCGACTCAACAGCAACCAGTTTGGCATTTTGTTTTTAGTAGTATATGACTCCTGCATATCGTAAGTCTTTGGTAATGGTTTATCAGTATGATTATTATTGTGACTGTTGTTTAAGGCTGTCACTTTCACAAGTACCAACCCAGAGGACACTGGCTGCTCAGCAGAGAAATGTCACTTTCCGGGCCGGAGGCGGTCAGTGCACCTCCTGCAAAGTCACTGCCCAGGAGAGGCCTGCGTGTCACTGTGATTCTGAACAGGTCTCAGTGGGACTTTTAGACAGACTCGGAAGAAAGGCTTGATGATCTCCTTCGGAAAATCAGCCGTTGGAAACCCTGTCGATCACCCACGGTCTGACCCACAACTGACCCTGTGGATGATGCAGGACTGGGTGGCATTTGGTGCATGAGGTCACCGTGAGTCAGGAGCGGATTTGATGGCAGCTAATGACAACCTAAAATCCCAGCAACACCTTGCTCAGTGTCCCATATTTACGTTGTCTCCAGTTTTCCCATATGAAACACCACGTTGACACCCTGAAAGCCAAAGGCTTTTTCCAATTTAAGAGGCTTTCTGGCTTTGGCATGGCTTACTTTCCCATCACGCATGAGGAATTGAGGCCCAGAGACAGATGTGCCCTGCCTAAGGTCACACAGAAACTGGGGCTTCATACTGAGCTTTCTGTCCCCAGCCCAGGGCTCTGCCCATCATCTGATACCGTTTCTGCTTCTTATGAGGTCCCACAACCCCCTGAATCTTTATACCCCATCTGGGCCCACCAGATCTGGGAAGCGGAGCTCTGGCCACCATAGCTCCCCAGACCGACTGCCCTGGAAGACAGTGTCCCCGCCTCACACGATGGTATGAATGCTGGACCATGTTCTATTTTTAGCTCTTCACTGTTTCCACAGGGGCCCAGGAAGCCGCTGGAGGTCCTGGGTTGGAAGCCATCGGCTGTGGCAGTGGAAAGGGAACAGTCATCTCTTGGAACTGGAAACCCCAGAGCTTAAAGCCCAGCTCTGGGGAAGCCAGGAGTAGGGGTCAGGGACCATCCCCACCCCCGGCCAGTCACAGAGCCAAAATCTGGGCACACTGACTGAGCCTGGAGTGGGGGTGGGGGCTGGGCAGCCTGGGTCTGTGACACAGTGGCTGGGGTCTGCTGCAAGCTGGCTGCTCCTGACCTTGTTGGCCCCAGGCCCAGCCAAGAATAGCTCTGGAGCTGGGCCTGGCCTGGGTCAGACCTCGTGTATGCATGAATATGTGTTTGTGTGCACAGGCGCTCATGTACATGGAAGTACATGTGCATCTCTATACGTGGCTCTGCGTGTATCTTGGATGTCTCGAATTTTCAGGCATTGTGGACATATGTGTGTGTGTTCCTTGCAGCAGTGTGTAAGTCTGTGCCCACATGAAAGTGCACTCGAGTGCACTAGAGGCCTTGCCAGTGGGTTCAGTAGATGGTCCTTGGGCTTGTGTATGGGCACATCGCACATTCCTGTCACTACAGAATTGCATGTGTGTACAAGGGGGTGTGAGAAGGGTACCAATGGGTGTGCACACATTTATGGCTGCATTAGGTAGGGGCCCTTGGCTGAGGTGCAGGGGGCCAAGGGCACATGGACCCAATGGAGACACTGCCAGGAGCCCCGAGGCCCCCCACGTGGCCCCAAGCCAAGGCCATGCTGGGAGGGAGGCTGGGCAGTTCTTACCCCATTTGGCAGATGATGAAACTGGGGCTTGGCAATGCCTGTGATGTTGCCCAGTGATGGATGGTGGGTGGGGTCAGACTGGCCCCCAGCCCAGAGCTCAGCCAGTTTTCCATTTCCCCTCGAGAGATGTTGCCAAGCAGGAAGCCTGAGCTCTGGGGAGGAAGCCCAGGGAGCTCTCCCTTCCTGCTTGAGCCCAGGCAGCGTTGCCTTTTCTCAGTGCTACAAACAGATGAGAAAACTGAGACCTCTCAGGGAAGGACTCCCGGAGGTGGCCAACAAAACACGATCAGACCCCTTCCGCTCAGGGCCCTGCCCTGTCCAACCCTTTGTCTACATTCTCTTGGCCTTCCCTCCCAAGCCCAGAGAACCCCTTCTGCTTCTGCCACTAGCCACATCATGTCCCAGGGGCCCAAGAGACATGCCCAAATCCTGTTTATCCTTGAAGGAATCTCTTGAACCCACCAAAACTTCTCCTTTCCACCCCTCCAGAGCCCCACATAACCCCTATGAAAAAGGCACAGCCAAGGCCATTTCACCAGCAGGGACGCTAAGGCTCAGAGAGGCTGCAAGCCACCTATGGTCACACATCCACACCAGGGACCTTTCCAGTAGGTTCTGCTGCCTCTCACTGCTGCTCAACCACACAGGATTCTAGCAGGGGAGAATCTTGGAGGTCTATTTAGAATTAGGAGCCTCAGTCCCATGCCACCTGCTGCAGTGGTGGCTCTGCTTGGCTGTGCTGGTTCTGGAGACTCAAGGAGAACAAGTGTCATGGGTAGAGACAGTCAATCCCACAAGCCATCAGAGATGTGAAGAGGAAAGCCAAACCCACTGCCCTTGAGTTGACTCCTACTCACAGCAGCTCTATAGGACAGAGTAGAATTGCCCCCATAAGACTTCTGGGGCCACAGCTTAACCACAGTTGTTAAGTGCTATGGCTGCTAATAAAAAAGGCGGCAATTTGAACCTACCAGGCACTCCTTAGAAACTATGATGCAGTTCTTCTGTGTCCTATAAGTTTGCTATAGGGTCACTATGAGTCAGAATTGACTCCAGGGCAGTGAGTTTGGTTTTTGGTTTGGCAATCTTGATGGAAACAGACTGCCATATCTTTCTCCTACAGAGCTGCTGCTGGGTTTGAACTGCCAACCTTTTGGTTAGCCAACAAGTACTTTAATCACTGCACCACCAAGGCTCCAAACCCCTTGTCATCGAGTCGATTCTGACTCACAGCAGTCCTATGGGCCAGCGTAGAACTGCCCCATAGAGTTTCCAAGGAGTGCCTGGTGGATCTGAACTGTCAACTTTTTGGTTAGGAGCTATAGCTCTTAATCACTGTGCCACCAGGCAAAACCAAAAACCCTACTGCCATTGAGTCAATTCTGATTCATAGCGACCCTGTAGGCCAGAGCAGAACTGCCCCATAGAGTTTCCAAGGAGTGCTCTTAATCTTCACACCACAAGGCAAAACCAAAAAATCCTACTGCTGTAGAGTCGATTCTGATTCATAGCGGCCCTACAGGTCAGAGTAGAACTGCTCTATAGTTTCCAAGGAGCACCTGGCAGATTTAAACTGTACACCTTTAGGTTAGCAGACACAGCACTTAACAGCTGTCACCAGGGTTTCCACCAGGTGACAGGAGTCTAATTCGCAGAAGGGGAAGGGAGGCCCTCCGAACACCCCGATTCCTGCAGAAAAGTGAGCAACATTAGCCAGCGAAGCCGGCAAGAAAGGCAGATAAGCTTCAGGAACAGCAGGCAAAGGCAGAAGCTTGGTCTGTGTGTGGAAAGCCAGCCACTGAGGGGTGGGCTTTGAGGCCAGACGGCGGGAGGCAAGCAGGGGCCCCTGTGGCAGGGTCTTTGGGGGATGAGAGCTCCTCAGGCTGCAGGAGTGTGGGAAAGGGGAGACACTGAGGCTGGAGAGACCGGGGCAGCCAGAGCTAGGGCAGATGCCAGCTTTGGTCACTGTGTGGATGGAGAAAAAGGGCGGGACCTCTCCAGGGTGAGAAGCAAGAAGGTAAGGTCACCTGCGGATCAGTGGGCTGTGGTACAAGGGCAAAACCTTCCAAATCTGGGGCTGGGAGTGGAGGACAGCTAAAGTGAACGAGAAGGGGGCTGAGGTTGGCAGCCCGAGGACCCTTACCTCCGCTGGGGACCTTCAGGCCGGCGGGATGGGAGAGCCTAGGACTTGAGGGGGGGATGACGGGCCCCTTCTGCTCTTCCACGGTCCCTTCTGGACTTTCGCCTCTATGTTCTCAGCCCTGAAAGGGGCAGAGGCGACTCAGCGACGCCGGTTAGTCCCTGGATCCTGGCTGCCACGGGAAGTGATGAGGGACTGGACTGTTGGCCAGAGGGAAACGGGCGGCAGACAGCGGGCTTCTTTGTTACAGGCTTGAGCCGTGGTCCCTCCCCCTCCCGGGAGGTCCGGAATACTCTTTTGCCACTCTTTCCAGGGTCGCCGGCCCTGGCGCAGAACACCGCCAGTTTCACGGTCCACTGGGCCATGTTGAGACTCAGGAGTGGGGTTGGGGAGTCTCCCCAACGTCAGTGGGGAGCGGTGGCTGGTCCATTCCTCCAGCTACAGGCTTCACGAATCCACCCAGCGCTTGGCTTGAGCTGACCCCAGCGACTCTGTGCAGCTCGGGGAGGTCACAGGGCTGCATCCCAGACCCGCCGAGTCAGAGTCGGTAAGCCAGGGGGATGTAAGAAGGCGGCAGCCGCTGACGAGGAAACAGAGCCCGCCTTTCAGTCAAGTCCTCTCCCCTCGGAACATGCTAGGGAAAGTGAGGCGTCAAAAGGGGGGCCTTGGTGCTGGTATTGTGTGGAGCCAGGAGGCCAAGCCCCCAACTTCCCCTGCTCCCCTTTCACCTTCGGGGTCCTAGGACGCTTGGAACGCTGGAAGACGCCAGAGGGAGACCTCAGGCTGAACCTCGGACATCTGGGAGGACTGACACTGCGCCCCACCTCCCGCAAGGTGGTGCTTTTGGACCCCACTACTGCACATCAGGGGCAGGACGTCCGGCGGGGGGCGGGGCGTCCGGCGGGGCGGGGCGTCCGGCGGGGGCGGGGCGTCCGGCGGGGGCGGGGCCAGTGCCGTAGATCAGGGAGAGGGTGGGGGCGGCAGCGAGCAAAGAGCCGCGCTGGGACGCCCCGGGCGGCACCCGCACAGCCCAGGTAAGGGCGGGGTGGAGGGGCCGCGTCTGTGGATGGGGTCCTCTGCGCTTTCCCCACTCGGTTTCGGGGTTCTCGACTCCTCGTACAGCAGCGTCGCTGTCCCCTCAAAACTCTTCAGTACCCTGAGGGACTCTCGCTGGGCTGTCCGAGTTCGTCGGAAGATCCGAGTCAGCCGCAGCGATGTTCCCGGCGTCGTCCTCCCACCCTCACGGTCAGCGGCTCAGGCTTAGGGACCACCCGGGGCAGCACCCCGGGGGGCACGAGCGCAGTGCCCGAGGCCTGGCCGGGGCCGTGATGCGAGGGCTGCGAGCCTCACCCAGCCTGCCAGCCTGCCAGGAGGAGGTGACGCCGGGCTGGGCCGGGCGGAAGGGCTGGAAGCAAGAAAGCCAGTAGGTAGTGTTGTCGAAGTGAGAGCGGTGTGAGCTAGTGCCTGGCGGCTGGAATACGAGATCGCACTTTGGTAAACTCCAGCCTGTGCCTGGGCGGGTAAAGGAAGGACAGCTGTGACATGTGCTGCTGGAGAGATTCAGAGGTGCGTCTAGGGCCAGACGCTGGGAGCCACGGAGGTGCTGAGGGGAGGGGCCGAAGCACGGACTGTACAGTGGCAGCTGTGACAGTTCAGCCCTCCCGGGACTGTCCCACACGGAGGCGCTGGTTGATCAGGGGGCCTCCAGGCAAACAGAGACTCCCTGCCTGTCCGGACCAGGAAATACCAGAGTGGGTGCCATAATAGGGTGCGGCTGAGGTGTCAGGCCTGGAAGAGGGCCAGGGAAGGCTTCAGTGACCTTCCTGGGAGGGACCCAGCTGTGGATAGAGGCCAGGAATGCAGTGGAGAGAGCAGGTCTGGCTGATCACCACAGGGAGAGCTAGCTGACTCATCTGGGCATGTCAAGACTAGGCAGCTTTGTCTTCACCCCCATCCCATGGTGAGCATCAAGGTACATATGGGCCCTGCCAGGAATTGCTGGGTGCCCTCAGGTGAGACACTCAGCCTCTCTGAGCCACCTAGCTGGTATGAGCCGGTGAGGCTGGCTTTGAGCCCTACATATGCTCTGCAGGTAATGTCTCTGGGTTCTCCTGTCCTTCTTGGGCCTCAGTTTCCCTATGTGCAGTTGCTATTAAGGAACCTCTGTGGACCGGAGGGAGAGAGAATGACAGACCACGCACTTGACCAGAGGGGCTGAGTTGAGAGGTGGAACTGGGTCCCCCTCAGATATAAGATTTAGCACCTGGCCTACAACAGGTACATTCATGCAGCCTCACGGCTGCCCTTGTCCTTGCCCTCACTATCTCGCCGTCACCTCCAGGATGAACTCCCAAATGCTACAACATGGGAACAGAGCCCCTTGGGACACTAGATCAGTTTGCCCAGCCTCAGCTGCAGCCTTCTTCCCACCCCTGACCTTCTGCCCATTCCAGCCATGCTTTCCTTGGGCCTGCATGACTCAGTTTCCCAGGATTAGAGATCCCTTTGAGCTACAGACCTGGAAGAGCCCCAAAGTAGTGGCTGTTAAGTGGGGTCTGTATGACTCACCTCAAGGGGCCCCGGGGCTGTTTCAAGGGTAGGGGAAGCTGAGGATCAGGTCCCCACACCCAGAGCAGTTCACCTTTTGACCAGGTTGTCTTTTTGAATCAAACCAAAACAAGCCCATTGCTGTCAAGTCGATTCTGGCTCGTAGTGACCCTATAGGACAGAGTAGAACCGCTCTATAGAGTTTCCAAGGAGCGCCTGCCAGATTCGAACTGCCGACCTTTAGGTTAGCAGACAGCTAACCTAACTTAAACACTATACCACCTTGGTTTCCTGTCGTTTGAAGGAGGATTGAAATAGTCTGCAGAACTCTGCTCTGGCTGTACTTCCCTTCATAGAGGAGGTGGCTGCAGCCCAGAGAGGAGCGACCTGTGGATGAGCCAGGGTGTGGGCAGGGCTGACTGGTCAAGTGGAGCTCAGAAGCCTCTCCTGCGTCAGCTGCTGAAGTGTGGCAGTGGGTCCAGGACAAGGGGAGTTACCATTCATGGCCCTGGGGTCAGAACTGGGCAGGAGCCATCCCTACGGGGAGAAGCCTGAGCTGGAGACATTCTCCAGGGGCTGCGAACACCCTGCCTGGGGTATGGTGCTGGTCGGAGTTGGGATACCTGCCCCCATGTGACAGTGGGGATGCTGGTGCTTAAAGGTCCCCCACCTGGCGAGTTATTGACTGCAGGTTTTTCTCTCCCTGATCTGGATTCTAGCCCTTCCCATCCTGGCTGTCCCCCCTGCCAGCCCTGCAGCCAGATCAGGGTCTTCTTGCTGCTCAGCCCAGACCTGTGGCTGACTGTTAGCTGAGGATAAAAAGGTCACCCTAAGGGAACTTTGCATTCCAACAGCTTTTGAAGACATGGGTAAGGGTCAGCTGGGCCTGGGCCATACTTGCCTCACTGTGTGCTGGACTTGTCTGGTCTGTCTGGGCTGTCCTGGAGTCTCATGCTTCCTGGGGGCCTGGGCTGCCTCACGGGCCTGCAGAGAGTGATGACGGCTCTTGCTGGGTTCCCAGCAGCTTCTTTTCCTGCCTCTCCCAGGCTTGGCCTCACCCTTCTCCCAGGCAGTAGGTGGGGCAGGCATGCCTGGGTCCCTGCCCTTGGCCACGGTTCTGAGACACCTGCCTCACTCTGACTGGCCCCAGAGACAATCCCTGGGATGTCAGGGGCCTAGATACCTTACAGGGTCAGGAGACCTGAGGGGGAAAGGGAAGTGACACTTTTCTCAGTCCTTTTGGGTCTGCCTGTGTTGCCTGCATCATTAGTGGCCTGTCATGGGCTGCCCCAATGATGTCCCCTGCACCACACCAGCCCCGGAGCCTAAATGCCAGAGCTGGGGAGAGGCAGTCTGAGAGTCTTGGGCTAATAGACCTTCAGACTGAACCCTGAGAGTTCTAGTTGGGCCCTTTGGGTAGATGATCTCCTTTGCCAAGTGAGGGCAGAAAAGTCTGGTGTGGGGGGCTTCAGCCTGGCTGTGGGTGCAGCTTTGAGCCCAGGCCCCTCCAGTTAGGAGGCTGTGTTCCCACGTGATCCCTGCCTTCTCACAGACTCACTCACTCCAGAGCAGGAAATCCAGAAGCTCAAGCTCGCATTCTGAGCCCCAGTGGCCCCCACCTCTTGAGTAGGACCCATCCTCAGACAGCCAGGTTGGCCAGGGGTGTGGGTGGTCAAGGATCCTCACAATCCGACCTGTCCGTCTCACCACTCTGCATCATCTTCCCTGCACTGATCACTGAGTCCATCTCTGAAAGCCCAAATTTGGAACGTGTCTGTCCTTTGCTCCAAAGTCCATGGCTCCCTACAACCAAGCTCCAAAAACTCATTGCTGTCAAGTCAATTCCTACTCCTGGTGACCCTATAGCTCCGGGGCCAGCTAATTAAGGTACACAGAGGCTGAGCACCCCCCATAAGACTTTGCTGTTGTGATTCTGCACCTTTATGCTGTACCCTTCTGTCTGCCCTCCTCTGCCTGTCCTTTGTGCCCAGCAGGAAGGCTTCTCCTTGCTTTTATAACCCTGTTGGTGACAGGGAACTCTGAGCCACAGCCTTGCGGACAGCACTGGGCACCACTTACAACATATCTGTGACTCCAGAGAGTGCAGTGTCAACAAACAGAGCCTCAGTGGGGAAGGGGTTAGGTCAGAGCGGCACCAGATAGTACCCTGGGCACTGAGGAGTTACGGGAGGTATTGGAGTAGAGCCATGAGCACGTCAGAACTGGGTTTGATGAGCATCTGCTCCCTTGGCAGTTCTGAGTCCTCTCTCCCACTCTGTCAGGTTCCCCTCAGTGGGGCCTAAGTGGAGAGCAGGATAGGGCATCAGTGGCTAGTTCAAGGGCTCCCCTTTGAAAGACAACCTAGACTCGTTGTTCAGTTCTGATGTGGAACGGTCATGGGTTGGTTTTAGGCACCCAGGATGGGTGCCCTGCCCCACTAAGGGCCAGTGCTGCCTGTCTCTCACCTTTGCTCTATCCAGCAGACCCTGGGTCTGGCATCCCGGCCATGTGCAGCCCTGAGGAGGCAGCCCTTCTGCGCCTAGAGGAGGTCTTCTCAGCCACTCTCACCCGTGTCAATAGCCTCGTCCTCCAGCCCCTGCTTTCGGCCGGTGAGTCTAGGCTATCCTGTGAGAAGGGTGAAAGGTGTAGAAAGATCCCAGGCACAGGAATGCCACCCTGCTAGGCCCCTGGAATAAGTTGGTTGCCTCCTTTAAAGCTATGACTTTCTCAACTTCCAGTAAAGCTAGCGACTCTTGGCTTTGGTATCCTGTGATGGGACTGGGCCCCAGTCCCTGTTGTCAGACACTGTGTTCTCAAAGGGGCTCTGAGGGCCAGGCCATGAAGATGCATCCTAGTCCAGGCCCACCCCAGTGTGGAGACCAAATTCCACCTTTCCGGGGTCGCAGACCCAGAGATAACCCTCTGCCTCATTTCCAGTCTTGTTCCCACCCAGGGCATCTGGTGATGCCGGGAAAGCCTGACTGGAAGACAGAATGCCTCGTTTTGCTTCCAGCTTGGAAGTAAAGCTGGAAGTGGCAGGCTTCTTCCTCTCAGAGCCTCTGTCTGCACACCCATGAAATGACAGAGGACCGAAGACCTGTGGGGCTTCCGCGTTCTGGGTCCTGGGAATCCAGGGTCAGAGAAACCCAGAGATGTGGGGAGGGGATTAGTATGTTGAGTCGCCCTAGGTCATCAGTGTTATCCCTGTTGTGGGAGGAGGTGGACACTTGCCCCTTTGACCCCTCAAGGACACTGCCCACTGCACTAGCCTGCTTCTCCCCCAGGAAGCTCAAGGGCAATACACTTGTTTCTGTCCCTGTCCCAAGGACCCTGAGGATGTGGGATCCTGGCTGCTACTCCAGGGCTGTGGGTGCTGCTGGCCTTGTGTGATCACCCTGGGCTCTGTGTGCTCCGTGGGGGATGCGGAGACCGTGTTCCCTCCTGATGGTATGACTATGTCCCATCCAGCCCCACAGCCCTCAGACCCGCAGGGCAGAGAGTGCCTGCAGCTATTGCAACAGCTGCACCTGAGCTCCCAGCAGCTCTGGGAGGTGACTGAGGACAGCCTGCACTCGCTGCAGGAGAGGCTGCGACACCCGGACTCCGTTGGACTGGAGACACTGCTGCTCCTCTGTGATGCCAACCGCGTCCTGCAGGCTCACAAGCAGTAAGGCAGCCGAGTGACCTGGGGCTCGGCCTTGGTGTCAGGGCTCCACCTGGCATTCAGACCCCCCTGGGGTTAGTGATCAGCGGGGCCAGGGCTTAGGCCAAGGCCAGGGTTCAGTCTGGGTTTGGGGCTCAGCTGAGAGGCCCGTCTTGGGGTAAGGGCTCACTGGGGTTGGCCTCACCTGGGTTTAATGGCAAGCCTGGCGATGGGCTCAGGCACCACAGACCCTCATAAGCCCTGGGGTCCCACAGGGAAAGCAGACTTTGTAGCAAGAACTGTCTTGTTGGGTCAGGACTCAAGGTCACCAGTCCCCAGACCCAGGTGAAAGTCTTGGCCTTTAGGGCCTCAGCTGTTCAGTGGGTGGGAAGGGCAGAAGCCTGACTTTGGAGCTGGGGTGGGGCTTGCAGGGCACCTTCCATGCTGCTCGCAGGTACATCGAGGCCTACACAAGCTGTGTGGTGGTACAGGCCTGTCAGAAGACAGCAAAGAAGAGGAGGTGAGCGTGAAGCTGCTATAGTGGGCCCCTGCATGCCTGGGGATGTCTGGGGCTCGGGAACCTGGTCCCCAGAGCAGGGGTGTCACAGCTCTTGACTCGTCTTACATTGCTCATGGCTCTGACGGTTCTCCACTGCTGCACCCCGGAAGAGGAAGAGGGAGGCTTAGTGAGACTGAGTGCCAAATCCATGACACTGCGGCAGGGAAGGAGGGGATCCCCTCAGGCACTGAGATCTTGCTGCTGAATCTCTGGGAGGGGTGACTGGAGCACTGTGCTTGTCTGATAGGAGAGTGATTTAGGAGTTGGGGCTGGCCTGGGTCTCAGGGGATTGGCGGGTGCAGGAATGGAGGCAGGGAATCAGGGTGACGTGTGACCACCCTTGTCCACCTCAGCGAGTTCTGGCGGGGCCAGCGGAAGGTGCTGCGACAGCTCCTGTCAGATGTGAGCTTGGAGGGCGCGGTGGGCCCTGCGCTGGTCCAGGCCCTCGGCGAGCCGGTCACCCGCCATGTGCAGCAGTATGTGCTCCTGCTGCTGGGCCTTGGGGATGCCATCGAGGAGGTGGGTACTGGGGGTCACGGGAGCCAAGTGCCTCCTACATGCCTGTGGCAAATGGGGAGACTAGGCAGGGAGAAAAGGGGTCCAGGCTTGGGGAGCCTGCTTGTACCCAGGAGTTAAGGGAAAATGGCTGTGTTTTGGAGGGTGGTGGGGACACATCCCTGTCCTTGAGAGCCTTGTGGGGAGGGGTCACAGTCTTTCCTGGTAAGACACAACCCTATCCTGGGTTATCTGATGGGACATGGCCCGGCTCTGTGGGGTAAGGGGAGTCACAGCCCTACTCTGGAACTGCCTAAGGGGGCATGACTCTGTCCTGGGGTCTGAGGCACATGGCCTGGCCCTGGTGGCACCAGCAGAAATCCAGACAGCAGATGAGTCCCATACGGAGTGTGAGGGCTCCCAGCCCAGGGCTACCCGGGGGGAGCCACCTAATGGTCTTGATCTACTCAGAAGCATCCCTCCACCCCACCCTGGAGGTGGAAGAGCTGTCAGGGTGGACAGAGGGGTGAACTTTGGCCTGGTCTCAGGCCCACGGACTAGGACAGGGCTGGGGCAGCCATCATAGGGTGGGGAAGGTTCCAACAAGCTGTCCCTCACCCCTGTACTCACTGGCTGCCCCTCCCCCTGCAGTATCACCCTGTCCGGGCACTGGTAGTGCATGCTACCACCCTCTTTGGGGACCTGCAGTCTTTCACAAGACAGGCTCTGGACCAGGCGGTGGCCACTCAGGCCCTCTGGCCCACCCTGAGCAACCGGCTGAGGGTGAGTGCGTGGAGCCTGAGGCGCCCAGAGAAGGGGCTTCCACCTCACACAGGGGTCTGCTGGCGGGGCTCAAGCTTCTTGCTTTACTTTCCGTGCCTCAGCTTCCACATCTGGAAGAGGAGGAGGCGGCTGAGCCGGGGCGGCCTGTGAGGTCCCTCTGTCCAGCCTTTCTTGTCCATTTCCTGAACACTTGCTGGGTCAGGCCCCATGCTGTCCCTGGGGAAGTTGTGGTCAGCCAGACTGCCTCACCTGAGGCCACATCTGGGGTGGGGATGGAATATCACCAGTCACAGCCATCACTGCCCACCCTGGCCTGTGCTGTCTCTTCAGGGATGTGAGTGTCCTATGCCCCAAGGGGCCATAACAGGCTCAGTGTAGAGAACAGAGATAGACAGGAGGACAAGAATTGCCGGAATCCTGGGGGAGCGCTGACAGGGACTCAGCTGGGGCCACGGCATGGGACGGGGCGCAGGGTGAAGATGGACAAGGTAAAGCTTCCAAACAGAGAACTGTGCTGTCCTGCTGGGAGTGACTGGGAATGGCCCCCGTATGGCACCCACAGCCCTGTGCCTGCCAGTGGCCTGGTGATGCTCAGGTCCACTGGTGGAGGCCTCCAGGAAGCATCTTGGGTGCAGAGGGGCAGGAAGGACCCTGTTACCCAGGGCCAGCCCCCTCAGCCTCCAGCTGTCAGGGTGGGCCAGGTGGCAGAGTGGCTGGCACTTCCAGGACAGGAGGACCTGAGCCTAAACTTCCTGCTTGTTACCAGGGTGTGCTCTGCAGCCCTGCTCACCGGCTCCTGCAGGACAGCCAGGACATTCCAGTGACGGTCTCCCCGCTGCGGGCGGAGCGAGTGCTGCTGTTTGATGACGTCCTTGTCCTGCTGCAGGTTGGATGGGGCTGACCCGAGGCCTTGGGTCCACAGCTGACTTCTGGGGTCTGGCTGAAGGAGGACTGGGGAAGGGCCAGCAAACTGGGAGTGAGAACTTGGGCTTGGGGAGCTGGTAGGGGAGAGAAAGGCCAAGTGCTTGGGTAGGGCAGTCAGCTTGACCAGACTGATGTCATTACCCGTGTGCCATCCCGAGGGAACCTGTGCTACCGAGGCTTCAGGCCTTCCCACCTGACGTCCTTGATTACAGGTCTTTACCTTACTTCCTCTCTGAAAAAGGGGGTTAATTATTAGAGAGTTTGTCCTACAGCAGGACCCAGTTCCCTTTGTCAGACAGAGGTCAGAGCTGGCCTGCAGGAGGAGGAGTGGGTGAACCCTTCTGGGCATGTGTGAAGCTTGTAGAAAAAAGGACCACACAGAGGCAGGCCTGGGCCCTCGTTACGCGAGTGAGGAGGGAGCCAGGCCTGGAGTTTGGGAATCGTTACTTGACCGGTCACCTTGACCGTGCTTAGCCCCCGCTGAACTCATGACCCGTGTGGTAGCCACAGCCCTGTCTTCTGGGCTGCCCAGCCCAGGCTCATGGCCCCTGGTTTGGGGGTTATTCTGACTTAATTTGAGTTCCCCTCCGCTCCTGACCTCATGCTCTGTGCTCCAGGTACCCTGAAGAGACTTTGGCCCTTTCCCTCCTCCAGGCCTTTGCACGTACTGTTCTCCCTGCCTGACCCACGCTTGTCCCTGGCTGGCATCTGGCAAACTCCTCCTCACTCTTCAGGTCTGGGCCTGATGCTGCCTCCTCCAAGGAGCCTTCTGTGCCCACGAAGCAGTGACTGGCCCACCTGGGCCTGGCTGGAGAGTTGGGGGGAGCTACACAAATTCTTCCCAGAGAAGGGAGTATAGGTCTGGCTCTTACTGCAGGGATGGTACTGCAGGTGGTAGGAACAGCATGAGCCAGGGTTCAGAGGGAGGAGAGTTTCAGGCAGGGTCAAGAAGGTACAGGTGGGCAGTGGCCATGCAGGGGTGCAGTGGCTGTGTAGGGGCTCAGTGGCCAGGCAATGTGCAGTGGCCATGGAGGGGTGCAGTGGCCATGCAGGGGTACAGAAATTGTGCAGGGGTGCAGTGACTGTGCAGAGGTGCAGTAGCCGTGCAGAGACACAGTGACTGTGCGGGGGTGCAGTGGTTATGCAGGGGTGCAGTGGCCATGCACATGTGCAGTGACCATACAACGGTGCAGTAGCCATGCGGGAGTGCAGTGCCTGTGCTGGGGGCATGGAGAGTGTGGAGTATGGGTACATGAGCCTGGAGGGGCCTGTGTGGGTCTTGAATGTGAGGCGCAGCAGTGTGGGCTCCATGCCCCAGGCAGCAGAAGCCTGAGACAGGCTTGGAGCAGGGATGACAGACGGGAGGGGAAGAGCGATGCTGGCTCCTGGCATAGAGTGGAAGAGGAAGTGGAGGAGCTGCCCCAGAGATGACCAACGGACTGTAGGGAGGGCAAGGGGCCCAGTGCTGGGCTGCTGGCCTGAGCAGCCTGGGGACAACCAAGGGATGCCAGTGGGGCTGATGCTTGAGGGCGAGCCTGGGCTCGCATGGTAGGTGAGTATCTGGCTTGGGCTCCGGGTGATGCCTGTGCCTCGTCTTCCAGGGCCACCACGTCCACACCTTTGATCTGAGGCTGGTGTGGGTGAATCCTGGGCAGGACAGGTGAGCATCCCCTCTGTTGACCCCCAGGCCTTCCCTCACTGACCCAGTGATGTGCCCATACCCCAGGGCTCAGGCTTGGGCCCTCCCTACCCCCTCCTGGAACACAGCTGGGGCTGCTCATCAGCTCTTCCTGTCTAGGTGCACCTTTCAAGTTCTCACGCCTGAAGAGGAGTTCTCCTTCTGTGCCAAGGACCGCAAGGGCCAGGTGAGTGTGGGTGAGCTGTGAATTGGGGGAGTGCGTCAAGGGGAGGGAAGGGGCAAGTTGGGCAGAAGTAGGGCAGGGCTGTGCGACCCTGGATGGCTCCATGGGAGTGCAGGATGAGCGACTATCAGGCCTCTGGGGTCATGGCCAGCAAGAGGCAGGCGTTGTCCTGGGGTCAGTGATGGGCTTGAAGTCAGAGATCAGGGGTCAGGTCAACTTCAGGTCAAAGGTCAGCCTGGAGTTAGATATCAGAATGCTGTAGAGAACAGGATCTCTTTCTCCCATGAAGCCAGATTGGGGCCTGTGTTGATCCTTGTCCTGTGGTCTCATCAAGCCCCTCCAGGCTAGCCCTGAAACTGCAGATGGGGATCTCAGGCCTGGCTAGAGAGGCTAGGGGCTCCCCCAAGTGATACAGCTGAGTGGAGGAGGGCTCCTGGAGCTGGCAGCAACATGCGCCTGGCCCAGGAAGGCTTCCTGGTGGAGGCATCCAGCACCAGTGACCTGCCGTGTGTTTCCCCGTCCCCACCAGGTGGCCTGGTGGTGGACGGTGACCCAGGCTGTGCGCCAAGCCCTGCGGGGGAAGAAGGACTTCCCGGTGCTGGGGGCGGGCCCGGAGCCACCCGAGCCCCCTGCCTACCGCTGCCAAGAGTACACCTTCCGTATGGGGGGCCCGCTCTGCCAGGCCACCTATGAGGGCCAGTGGTACCGGGGCAAGCCTCATGGCAAGTGAGTGACTGGGGCACCGGGCCGGGTCAGGCAGGGCTCCTCCTCACCTGCCCCAGCCCACCTTTCTGGGGTTGTGCTGACTTCACCCCAGCTGAGCCTTCCAGATGAAGTGCTGCACCTTGACTGACTCACCTGCAGGAAGGGGACGTTAACGGTGGCCAGCTCATGCGAGTGTCTGGGCCCCAAGGAGCAGGCAGGCCTTTAGAGAACATACCGCCCCACCCATGCTGTAGCTGGGAAGACCAGGAAACTCGCCAGGGCTACACTCTTAAGCACACTTGTCAGTTTCTAGTGTTTTGCCTACTTCCAGAGAGAACTTGAGAAGGGTTATGGGCAAAAAACCCAGAAAAAAAACAGTACTGTATCAGAGAGAAGGAAGATGTGTAGAAACCATACTGATCAGCATTTGGCTTAAACTTCAAGTTTAGTCCTGAGCTTTCTAGTGGTCAAGGGCAAAAGGAAATCCAGATGTGTCCAGGACTCTCCCTATGGGATGTAGTAGGTGTGCCTCTAGGGCCTGGTGCTGGGAATGAAGAAGAGCTAAAGGGGCTTTCTGTGGAATGCTGAGGGCTCACACAAGAAGACTTGGCAGGGTACCTGAGGCTTAGGGAAGTCTGTGGCTAAGGCTGGCTGGGGCCCTTGTGCTGAGGGCTGGGTCTGGCAGGCAACTTGTCTGTATTCCAGGGGCACCCTGAAGTGGCCAGATGGACAGAATCATGTGGGGGATTTCTGCCAGGGTCTGGAGCACGGGTGAGAAGGCTGGCTGGGCCACTTCTGGAGTGTGTGTGGTGGGCAGGGTACCCAGCCTGGTCCCATTCTAAATTCCCAGTGCAAGCCAGAAATGAGAGGCGATCTGATTCAGCCCTGCTTACTGTATGAAAATGGAAACTGAAGCCCTGAGTCAGGGATGGGTCTCAGCTCAAAGTCAAGGAGGGAGGTGGTGCAGGACCAGAGATGCTCCCAGAGTCCTGGGGGAAAGTTTGGAGGGAGAGGTGTGCTGAGAAGGGCCCTTGGAAAGAAAAGAGGGGCCGAGCACCTTTGAGATTCTCTGCATAGTCTGAGAAGGCTCCTTGGAGCCAGGGTAGCATGGAGGAGGTGTGGCAGGGCATCTCAGGTCAGGGCTGCCCAGGGAGGTGGCCCATCGCTGACTTCCTGTTCTGCCCTGACACACGTGGTCAGCTTCGGCATCCGTCTGGTGCCCCAGGCCACTGAGGACAAGTTCGACTGTTACAAGTGCCACTGGTGGGAAGGCAGCATGTGTGGCTATGGCATCTGTGAGTAAGTGACCCCTTGGCCCGATGACGGGGGCCCCTGGGATGGTGTGTCCTCGGAGCTGAGTTCTGTGAGGCAGGGCGGGGTGTTTCGCCTCTCTCCAGGTACAGCACCGAGGTGTACAAGGGCTACTTCCAGGCGGGCCTGCGGCATGGATTTGGAGTCCTCGAGAGTGCCCCACAGGCACCGCAGCCCTACAAGTACACAGGCCACTGGAAGCAGGGTCAGAGGAGTGGCTATGGCATTGGGGAGGATGGAGACAGGTGAGCGGCATCCTCAGGACAGAGGGGACATGACCCTGCCCTTAGGAGCAGAAGGGGTAGACCCTGCCCCGGGGTCTGCGGGGGCACGCCCTGCCCTGGGCCTGGAGGACATGCCTTGTCCTGGGTTCTGAGGGCATATAGCCCTGTCCTGGGGACCTGAGGGGACACAGTCCTATTCTGGAGGCCTGAAGGGCAGACAGGAGCCCTGCAGAGCAAGTTGTCTCAGGTATATCCCACAGGCTTCCTGAGGTGCGTCCTCCGGAGTCTCCAGCCCTCGTGTCCTTTTACTCCCTCATTCACTGCTGCGTCCCAGGTTGAGGGCACCCAGGCCTCCCCATTTCCGGGACTGCCCCTCCACTCTGGCCCCCTCCTCATGGTTCTGCCTGACCAGTCCCATCCTAGGACTTTGACCTTACAGGCTGTCCGGGCCATGATACAAAGCCCAGGTCCTCGACCTGGCTTTGACGGCCTCGGCTCCTCAGCCCCTCAGTGACCTCCATGCACCCCTCCAGCCTTTTTGGACAATTGACTGTCCCTACATATGTCTTGCATTCCTGCCTCTATGGCTTTTCTTATGCATGCATTGTACCCCACCTCTAACTGCTCTTCCTGCTACTTCCTCCAGGAAGCCTCCCAGGATGCCTTCCTCTACCTTCTCGTTCCCCTGGGTGTATTGACTGCACCTGTCCCGTGTCTGAGTTGAGTGGATTCAAATATGTCACTGTGTGCTCAGCTGGCATGAGGTGGAGGGTGGGAGGATGGAGAGCAGATCCAATTCTGGCCATTCCCCTCCTGCCACAGGGGCGAGCGCTATATTGGCATGTGGCAGGCCGACCAGCGCCATGGCCCGGGGGTCATAGTTACACAGGGAGGCGTCTGCTACCAGGGCTCCTTCCAGGCGGACAGGATGGTGGTAAGTGGGGTGACCCGTGTGTATCCTGAGCTGCTCTTCTCCCTGAGCACAAGACTGGACTGAAATTCTAGGGCTTTTCTTCTTTGGGACCATGAAGCTGAGCCGAGGCCATTGAGGGTTGGATACGGCAGGAAGCTGGTTCGCGGGTACTGGGGAAAGCTGAAACCTGGGCAGGACCCGAGCTCGGCCACCCACCTACCCTGGCTGTCTTAGTCATCTAGGGCCACTGTAACAGAAATACCACAAGTGGATGGCTACAACAATACAGACATTTATTCTCGCACCATCTAGTAGGGTTACAAGTTCAAATTCAGGGCGTCAGCTCCAGGGAAAGGCTTTCTCCATCGGCTCTGGAGGAAGGTCCTTGTCATCAGCAAGGAGCTGCTCAACACAGGGATCCCAGGTCCTACGGACACGATCTTCTCCTGGCTCTTGTTTCTGGGTTGTGTGAGATCTCCAGCTCTCTGCTGCTTCTCTTTCTTTTTGTTTCTTGTAAGATAGAAGGTGATGCAGGCCACACCCTAGGGAAACTCCCTTTACATGGGATCAGGGACGTGACCTAAGTAAGGGTGTTACATACCAGCCTAAACCTCTTCAACATAACCTAGTCTTGCCCTGTCAGCCACGGGCAGAAATTAGGATTTACAACATATATGAAAATTATATGAATCACAAAATGGAAGACAGCCACACCATACCACAATACCGGAAATCATGGCCTAACCAAGTTGACACAATTGGAGGCCACAATTCAATACGTAACATCGGCCTTGGCCAAGTCCCTGTCCCCCCCAGCCTCAGTTTCCCCACTGGTATCTGAGATTAATAGTACTTATCATAAATCCTCAATGAGGTGGTAACAATAACATGCATAATGATATACTGCTATGAGCCTAGAAGCTTCTGATGGCTATTCTTTCCCCATTGCTACTCTAGTTTGGAAGACTCCTCAAGCAGTGCCTAGTTACGTGTCCCTGGAGTCACTGCCTTCCTTTATGTTCTTGCCTAAGCTGACCCATTTATAGGCCCTGGTGGCATAGTGATTAAGTGCTACAGCCGCTAACCAAAAGGTTAGGAGTTCAAATCCACCAAGTGCTCCTTGAAAACTCGATGGGGCAGTTCTACTGCATCCTATAGAGTTGCTATGAGTTGGAATTGACTGGATGGCAACAGGTTTGGTTTTTAACTTCACAGAACTTTATGGAAACTGTGGTGGTGCAGTGGCTAAGGGCTATAGCTGTTAACTAAAATGTCGGCAGTTTGGATCCACCAGGCAAGCCTTGGGAACTCTATGGGGCAGTTCTAACCTGTCCTTAGGGTTGCTACGAGTCAGAGTCAACTGGACAGCAATGGGTTTGATTTTGGTTTTAACTTGATGCTTAGCTTGGGACTAAGTCTCCCAGTGTGATCTTGTGTAGTCCTTCTAGTAGTCCTGCAGGTTAACATCAGTGTCCCCAGTGTGTGAATGACAAGTGTGAGACTCAGGGAGGTCCAATACTGCGTAGCTTCCGAGCAGCAGAGCTGACACTCAGCACCCGGTGTCCTGAGTTTAGGTGCTCCAGCACCCACGCCCTGTCACCCCCATAACCACCAGGTGCTTGGTGCTTAGTAGGGTCCTGGTCTGATGGCTGTTATTGTTGCTATGGCTTGTTTGTTTGTTTGTATTAAGCTCCACCTTGTGTTGGAAAGGACTGAAGGAAAGAGGAAGAAAAGCCAAGAACAGGTGCATAATACAGATTCAGAAATGAGCTCAAATACAAGCTGTTTCACATTTTGCTCTGAGCTTCCTGGCAGCCAGTGCAATGAGGGAGCCTGATCAGCTCCACTATCCCCAGAGTCAGTGACAGGAGATGGCTCAGCAGAAGCCCAGCATTTTTTCCTGAACTGTGAGTGGGTAGGGAGGGTCTCCCAAGGGTTACCTGAGAGAGGCCAATGAGGGTGAGGAGCCACAGCCAAGGACATAGGGGCTCCCAGGGATGAGCTCTGTGGGGCCGATCCTCAGTGGGCCGAGGCCTAACATCCACCTAGGTGCAGTACTGGGAGCAACAGTGGGCCTCAGGACCCAACTACCTGTGGGTTAGTGGCCACCGCCCCTTTTCCTGCTCTCCCCTCTCACCTCCAGTCTCCTGGTTCTTCCTAACCTACCCTCCCTCCTCTTCCTTCCCTAGGGACCAGGGGTCCTCCTTTCTGAAGATGACTCCCTCTATGAGGGCACCTTTACCAGGGACCTGAGCCTTGTAGGGAAGGTGAGGGCCGCTGAGACACTGCATCATACCCTCTCCCATACCCTGCCGAGACTCTTCTGGGTTCTGCCATCTCCTACGTTGCACATAGGCTGAGGGGGTCAGCAGGGGGTGGAAAAGGCAGGGGAGGTCATCTTCTACCTTCATCACACGGAGGCCGGGGGAGTGCTAAAGTGGTGGCTCCTGCTGCAGAGTTACCACCTGACCAAGAGCAGACAGGTGGTCTCGCCCCTGGCCCTGTGGGTGCCCGTGGTCTCCTGGCTCTGCACCCCACCTTGGTTCCTTAGTCTGGAAGACTCCTCAGTCAGGTTAGGGCGGGTATCCCTGGAGCCATTGCCTTCCAGTATGTTCCTGCCCAAGCTGACCTGCCAGAAGTCAGCTGTGCCCCTTTTGGGGGGCTATTTTGGTTTCATAATGATTGGGCGACATGACTGACATCTGGTGGGTGGAGACCAGGGCTGGTATGCATGGGACAGCCCATGCAACAAGGTATTGTCCCTCCCCCAGTGCCAAGGGCACCTCTGTCCTCCCCAGGCCTCTGTCTGTCTCTGGGCTTCCCCCCTGCCCCCGGCCACCACCCCACCCCACATGGGTGGTCCGCTGCTCTGACCGATATGCCCCTCCCCTTCACCTTCTCCCTTTTTCTCTGACTCTTCTACCTCAGAGATGGGGCCCTGGGTGGTGGGCACAGCTGCTGGTGGTGAGGGCTCCCGAGGGAATGGAAGACCATGAGACCCTCGGGTGGGCAAGTAGGGAAGCTGGTGGGAAGCCCATCCACCAGTACTGAGCCCCTACCACCCAGATGGACTTGGGGCTCTGTGGCCTGTTGTGGTTGGATGGAAGGGCAGCTGGACAGGCACATGGGTGGGCAGGTGAACATCCCAGCTTCTGTGACCTGGTTGCCAGGGCAAGATCACGTTCCCCAATGGCTTCACCCTGGAGGGCTCCTTCAGCAGCGGGGCCGGGAGAGGCCTGCAGACACAAGGCGTGCTGGACACAGCTGCCCTCCCGCTGGACCCGAGCAGCACCTATCAGCGGTGAGAACCTGGCCCCACTCAGCCTCTGCATCTCCCAGCCTGTGCTCCCACCCTAAGGGATTCAGGTGGGTCCCTTGAGGACTTCATCAGGCTGGCCTCTGAGACCCCTCTGAGCATGCTGATAGGTTCAGAGAACCTGGGGCACAGAGCCCAACTCTCAGAGGCTCATTCTTGGAATCAAGGGCTGTGTGGAGGCAACTCCCATGCCACAGAACTTCAGGAAAATACTGTCAGACTTTGCGTCAAAACAACCAACCATACCCATTCTCATGGAATCATTCCAACTCAACAGTGACCCTGTAGGACAGAGTAGAACTTCCCCATAGGGTTTCCCAAGCTGTCGATCTTTGCGGAAACAGCCTGCTGCCTTTCTCTTGTGGAGCCACTAGTAGGTTTGAATAGCCGACCTTTCAATTAGCAGCCAAGCACTTAACTACTAAGCCTAGGCTGTTTTTCTAGGAAGGGTACAAAGCGCTTTACAAAATAAGAATAAAAGAGAAAATAAAAGTGCTAGTTGAGCTTAAAAGAAAGACAGGTGCAGAGAGGCCCAATAGAAATCACGACTGAGCATTAGCTTGGTTCTGAGCTCCCTGACAGCAAGGTTAAGGAAGGAAACTAGCTAAGTGGCATTAATTGAGAGGAGGCAGACTTCCCATTGGGGTGGAGTTTTTCCTCGGAGAGACAGGTCCAGTGGCAACCTGTCCTGTGTATTAAGGGACACTGGCAACACACAGAGGAGAGCATCTGTCTGGGTTTCAGGTCCTCATGGGGCCTGGTCCCAGATACTGATTCCAGCAAACCAAACTAAGCCAAGTCAGTTCCAACTCACAGCAACCCTACAGGACATAGTAGAATTGTCCACATGGGGTTTCTAACGAGTGGGCTGGTGGATTTGAACTGCTGACCTTCTGGTCAGCAGTTGAGCTCTTAACCACTGAACCATCGGGGCTCCTTCAGCAGACAGCATTTCAGGTGCTGTTGATTCATTGTGCTTTACTACCCTGAAGACAAGCCAGGAGTGGATATCAAGCCCCATGGGCAGGACTCAGACCCGGGGAGAGGATGCGAGTACAGGATAACCTGTGATTGTGGCAGAGGAGATCACACTCCCCTGGGCAGTGGAGGGCCACCCCTCAACACACAGCCAGATCCCTGGGCCTGGTGTCCAGGCAGATCAAGCTCTGGAAAGCTCTGAGTGTGGTGGAGGGCGGAGTAGGGGCTCTAGGCCAAGGACTTCTGGGCTTCGGCATTGGCCTTCCAGAGGCCCAGACTCCACTCACTCTTGCTCTCCAGGTCTGCCTACCTTGGCGTCTCTGTCTGTCTGCCTCATCTCTGTGTAGATTCTCTCCGTCCCTCTGTGCCTCTCCTTTCTCCTCCTGGAAACTGAGCTCAACCAGTCTCTCATACTTCCCTGTCTCTGACTTTGGCCAGGCCAGTACGGCTGCCCCTCCAAGGGCCTGGACGGGATCCCAGCCACCTCAGCTCTATCTCTGTCACAGGCAGCTGGGTCTGGGCGCCTTCCCTGTGAAGAGCCGCTGGCAGGGCGTCTATGGCCCTTTCCGGGACTTTGTGCACGCTGGCTGCCCCGGGGATCGGCAGGAGGCCCTGCTAGGCTTCCACACGCAGAGCTCCAAGGAGCTGCGCAAGTCTCAGGAGTACCTGTGCTGTGAGAGGTGAGGTTGGGTGCACCTGAGTCTCAGTGCGGCTTCCAGGGGTTCGCTGTCAGCATCACTGGGGGGGCAAAGTGGGCTGAGAAAAATCCTTTCTGTTGGGGGAGGGCCCAGATGTGGGTAAGGGACTGTGTGTGTGGTGCCCAGGAACCCCTCTGAGGACAGCAGGGACAGTATTGACAATGTCTTGGAGGAGCTACTGCAGCACCGGGAGCCTGAGGCCCTGCGGCAATACCTCAGAAAGGTGAGGGCCCCTGGGCAGGTTTGGGGAAGCAGCTCCCTTATGAGTCCATTCTCACTGCCTCCTAGTGGGGAGGGGCCCTATGTCTCATAGCAGGGTGCAGGCTGGAGAAGACAGGCCTGTGGCCTCTTCTCCTCCGAGGGCCTCTGTGTTCTCGTCTATGAAATGGGGGCAGCTTTGGGCATGCTGTGCTCCAACCCCTGGCGCTGAGCATCACTTCACTGCTCATGCTCCTGCCAGGCTCTGAGCAACTTGCTGCACCCCCTGGGAAAGCTGCTGCACACGCTGATGCTGACCTTCCAGGCCACCTATGCAGGTGTCGGGGCCAACAAGCACCTGCAGGGGCTGGCCCAGGAGGAGGTGAAGCAGCACGCCCGGGAGCTCTGGGCTGCCTACAGGTGAGCCTGGTCAGCGTGGGACAGCTGCCACCCTGTGACCTGGAGGGGCAGGGGTCTCCCCTTTCCAAGTGTCAGCTCAGCCTGTAGTGACAAAGAACCAGAGGGCTGGTCAGTGGGGGCTGGTGAGCAAAGGGATTAAAGGCAGGGAAATAGTACCCAGGTCCCGACCACAGTCCCCATCCAGAGTCCTAGGGAACTCTGTCCCCACTGCTGGCTGGGCCCATCTCCAGCCCTGGGCAGAGCTGTGATCCTATCAGCCGTATTACAGATAGGGGCCCTGGATGCCTCTACTGCTCCTCCTTTGGCGAGGGTTCCAGGATTTCCATGCTGACACCTTGTAGTTCCACCCTTCTAACTGCTGTGGCTTGAGGTTGGACTCTGCACAGCCTGTGTTCCATGGTTCTGAGCTGCCGAGTCCACCTGGCCTGGCCTTTGGTGACTGACGGCGGGGAGCCCCTGGTTCCATGGGATGTGGCAGCCATGCCACTCCTCTGTCCTTGGCTTGCAGGGGTCTGCTGCAGGTTGCCTTGCAGAGAAAGGGTCAGGCCCTGGAGGAGGAAGATGCGGAAACCAGGTGACTGGCCCACACCCTCAGTGGGTCCTCTGCTCTGGTACAGCCTGAATCAGTTCCAGGGAGGCCTTGTAGCTTGGGAGAAAGGGGTGCTTCTAAGGGGAGTGTAGGGTAGGAGGAGATTCTTGCTATTAGCCGAACACTGCTTGTGGACTGTTTGTGAATCAGAATGACCCATGACCCCTGCCTCAGGAACAGTGGGAGAAGGAACACTGCCATAGAGACCAGAGCTCATCTTTGCTCTAAATGCGCTATCCTGGCCTCATCTGTCACGTGCATTGAGAATGAGCAGCTCCCCTAGGCACCCTCCTCCTATGGCACACGGATGGGGAAACTGAGGCCTGTCAGGGATATGCCTGAGGTCACACAGAGAGATCAGGAGTTGGGTGGGTCATCACACCTGCCCCCCCATCCCTCCCAGTCCCTGGTCCAGGGATGTGTCCTCAGGGTCCAGGTCTAGGGCTGCTGCAGGTCAGAGAGGCCTTTCTGTCCATGCTTTATGGGGGCATGGAGGATGGGGCTAGACATTAAGGGGAACTTCCCTCTGGAGTCCTAGGAAGCACAGCAAGTTAGGGGGCAGAGCTAGCTTGGAATGGTTACTAAGAGCTTAGCTGCAAGTAGCCTGCCCATCACGGATTCTGGTTTTGTTTTCAGTCCAATGGGTATCAGAATCTTGCCCCACCTGCTATGTTGGTTCTGAAATCCAAGTGAGAGAATGAGATGGCCAGTAGCAGCTGAGCGAATCAATAAGGAGAACAGACATTGGAAGGACCTTTCTAGGGAGGCAGGGATACTCTTGTGGGGGTAGAGGTTCTGTGGGCTGCTTGAGGGGTGGCCCATCAAAGCGATCCACACCTCAGCACTTTACCCTGCTGACCCCCAAGTCCCTGTCCTGGTCTCTGCCCCTTAGGGACCTGCAAGTACATAGAGTGGTGCTGCCGCTCATGCTGCCCAGCTTTTACCCAGAGCTCTTCACGCTCTACCTGCTTCTTCATGAGAGGGAGGACAGTCTCTACAGCCAGGGCATTACCGACCTCAGCCTCTTCCCTGACACCAAACTGCTGGAGTTCCTGGATGTGCAGAAGTAAGCTCCCTGGCCCCTTGCTGTGTTAGTCAAACAACATGATTCAAACTCTGTTGTCAGCTAAAAAGAGGGTGGGGTGAATTGGTTCATGTACTCAGAAAGTTCTAGGGAGTGTGCATTCAGAAGCGGCTGGATCTAGGTGCTCCAACGTGTGACTAAAGGAAGCATCTTCTGTCTCTGGCTCCTCCTTGTGGTAAAAAGCAGGCACTTGCCTCTGGAGATTTCCACTGTCCCATGGGCTAGCTCCCCCAGCAACCAAAAAAAAAAACAAAACCCTGAGCTGTGGAGTCAGTTCCAGCTCAAAGTGACCCTATAGGACAGAGTAGAACCGCTCCCTTGAGTTTTCAAGGGGCGCCTGGCAGATTTGAACTGCTGATCTTTTGTTTAGCAGGCATAACACCTAACCACTACATCATCAGTGTTCCCCCCAACCCTGACCCCTGGCTGCCACCATAGGGAGCTGGGACCTTCCCTATGACACCAGCAGAGCCCCTAGATGGCATCTGAGTCTACCCCGAACACTGGCTGTGGCCCTGATTGGGCAGGCCTGCCTCCCCCAGAAACTGAGGGCTATTCCTGGAGCTATGGACCGCACGCTCCTGGACCACCTTTTGCCCAGTGTCTTTCTGACCTGTTGACATAACAAATGATGCCAGCCTCACCCCTCCCACTTGGGTCTTCCTTGTCACCCCACGCTCCCCGCCTACCCTCTCAAGCCCTGCTTCCTTTTTCCATCTCAGTGAATGTGTCTGCATTTGCCCATCCACCAGCCTAGAGACCTGGCAGCCAGCGGCCTCCCCAGCTTCTCCCCTGCCCAGCCTGCTGCTGGGTGCTGCCTCCTCCACACTGACCTCCCTCTGCACTGTCCCCGCACCCCTGCCATGCCGCAGACATGCCATGCTTCTAAGTTGTGGTGATGGCCGCCTTCCCACGTGCCACCGCTTGCTGGCTCTCTGTTACTTCTGGAACAGGGTCCAGCCCCCTCTGCTCTCACTGAGTGGCCTCATCATCTGTGACATAGCCCATACCAGGGCCACTGGCCTGGAGCACCGCTGCTGCTCCCACTCGCATCTCAGGGCTGGGATGGAGGACCACCTGCTCTGGGAATCCCTCTGCCCTTCTCGCACCTTGGGCTCTGGCCTTGGAGCCCGCTGCATTTAGGAGTGCAGCCGTGGACCCATCTCCTTCCCCTTTCCTGTGCCGCACTGCTTGGGGGGCTTGGTCACAGTTCATTTTACCTGTGATGTCAGACCCTGTGTCCTTGTCCTAACAAAGCCTCCTGTCTCACTCTGTTTCAGGCACCTGTGGCCCCTCAAGGACCTCACACTGACGACCAATCAGGTGAGAGAGAAGGCAAGGCCCAACTCAGACCTACTGAAACTTGATGCCCTCAAGTTTGGGAACTGCTGATGTAGACACTTAGAATTGGGTGGTGCTCTGTGACCACTGCCTGTGTGATTACGATCTTGATCTATTTTGATCCTCTCGCCTCTCAGGAAGAAACCCTGCTGGTGTAGTGGTTAAGTGCTATGTCTGCTAGCCAAAAGGTTGGCAGTTCAAGTCTTCCAGCTGCTCCTTGGAAACTCTGCAAGGCAGTTCTACTCTGTCCTGTAGGGGTCACTGAGTCAGAATTGACTCAATGACAGTAGATTTTTTTTTAACCCCCAGGAGATCACTTACCTCATTTTACACTTGAGTAAACTGAGGCCCACACTGGAGCTGTGACTCGTCTTTGGCCATCAGCGCTAGGGCTGTGCTGAAGCTCAGCCAGGGGTCCAGCTATGTGATAGGAAAGGTGTGGGAGGCAAGAGGTTTCAGGCCAGCGTTGGACTCAGAAAGGAGGGGTTACAGAGTTGGGGGTCCACAGCCCCATGCAGCCTGGCTTCCCTCATGACACAGAGATACTCCCTGGTCAGGGACAAGTGCTTCCTGTCAGCCACTGAGTGCCTGCAGAAGATCATGTAAGTCCATGCCCGGGGAGGTGGGCTTGGGAGGCATCAGCATTGGGGGTCCCCCGACTGGGTCATGTCCTTGACTGGACCTTTGGCTCCCTACAGCACCACTGTGGACCCACGGGAGAAGCTGGAGGTGCTAGAGGCGACATATGGGGAAATTGAGGCCACTGTGTCACGGGTGCTGGGCCGGGAGCACAAGCTGCCCATGGATGACCTGTTACCACTGCTCATCTATGTGGTGTCACGGGCCAGGTGAGCCCCGGTAGACGTGAGTGAGGTGCAGTGGAGGGCCACAGGAAGGGCCCTTCCCCTTCCCCACCGTCAGCCAGTGTAGGCTCAGGAGTCTTTGATGGGTGTATGGAGACAGCCTTTCACAGGACAGATGGGGAAGCTGAGGTCCAGAGAGGGAGGCACTCCAGGTTACTGTGGGGCCACACCCGGGTCCCGTCACCCATCCCCAGCTGCTCACTGTGTCCCTGATGGGCCCTCTTCTCCCTCTCTCCCTCGCTCTCTTGGAGGGGGTTTATTCCCCAGAATCCAGCATCTCGGAGCCGAGATCCACCTGATCCGAGACATGATGGACCCCATGAACTCAGGAGGCCTGTACGACTTCCTGCTCACCGCCCTGGAGGTGAGGGACAGAGGTGGCCATGGTGGAGATGCTGTCATAGGGGGAGGAGCTCCAATTCACAGACTCCTGTCAGTCTCCATGGGAGGGGCCCTCATAGACCCTCATTCTACCCTGTTCAAAGGAGCCAGGGAGGGCCATCGGCTCTTGGGGCCCGGGGGTCCTCAGACTGTGTGCTGTGGCTGCACAGCAGGAGAGTGAAGACCCCACTTCCCTCCGGACTGTGACTGAGGGATGATTGGAGACATGGCTGTTCCAGGCTGGGGGTGGGGGTGAGATGGGATGCCCCCAGGGTGTCGGACCCATGGCGCACTGACCCAGCTTCTCTCCCCCCAGTCCTGCTACGAGCACGTCCAGAAGGAGGACATGAGGCTGCACCGCTTACCCAGACGTTGGCTCTCCAGGGATCCCTCGTAGCTCGGCCTCCCCCAGGCAGACTGTGGGGATCAGGAGGGCCACACTGGACTCCCCATGGGGGCAAGCATTGCTGGGCCAGGCCCTGCAACAGCCTGGGGACAGAGGGCAGGTGGGCCCCTTGTAAGCAGCTCTTGGAGGGGATGTCCTGACTGTGGGTGAGGGGTGGTGGGCATGGCCAGGGTGACATGCTCTTCTCCTCTACCCTGGTGCTCTCGAGGCCACTAGTCCAGTCTTGAATGACCCCCTTGACCTTCAGCAGTCCACAGGCTGGGAGTGGAGAGCGCTTGGCTGTGCTCTAGAGTAGCGGAGCCTGTCACGGCTTCAGCTGCCTGAATCTGGCTGCAAAATCTGATGGAGTGGGTAGTGGGGAAATAAACCACCTTACTTCTCTTGCTGCTGGCAAGCCCTGTGAGCTGTGTGTGCTTGTGGTGGGAGGACAGCCAGTGCACACAGCCTTACTTGGGACCAGTGAGTGTCTCTGGCTCAGGATCCTGCAAGGGGCAGGGGGCAAAGGCCAGTGGGAGCTCAGACAGCACTGAGAGGGGGGATGCCATTGAAGTGGCCCTAGGGTGGTCCTAGGGTGGGCAGAGAGACTCAGGAGCTGGGTCTTGGGTCAGCTTCGTTCCATCAGACCACAGTTGCTCCGCTCCACACCACACGCCTGAGCTCCTGCCTCAGTGAGACACGTGACAGTAGGCAGTGTGCCAGTGTTCTGAATTTAGTCCGTGGAGACGGGGTAAGCATGGTGGTGCTGCAGAAGGGACCCCTGAGGACAAGCTGGGCCCGACTGCTGGTCCCCTTCCTGCCACCTGAGGCTAAGGCTCACTCCGGATGGGAGGAGGCTCAGGCACCCACTGAGTCACAGAGACGCTGTGGACTTGTGGCAGAGGGCAGAGACCCAGGTGCCTCCTGGTGCTGCTGCCTCCTAAGCAAGGGGGCGAGACTTGCTGATTCCATCGAATGTGGTGTTTCCATGGAGATCCTCGGAAGGGGCTTGAACTGAGAAACAGTGAGGGTATGCAGGATGCTGTGGATGTCACATTCACCCACGTTGGGCAGTTTCCTGCAGTACGAATCCTTTCCAGTTGCTCTCAGCTGGTTCCTATCCCGTGACAAGGGAGAACAATCCATCCCTGGCCTTGCAGGCAGCCCCCAGTCCATGCAATGCCGTAGTCCACTCCTGAGACGCAGACACTACCCACTCCTTTAGGAACAATGAACCCTCACTGCAGATCGGGCTCACCTGGACCCATCTGGAACCTCTGCACAGGGTCTTGGGGGCTGTGGGACTTTTAAAGGACCCCAGTAGATTCCAGGCTGTACCACCCCAGTACAGCCAGGCTGTACCAGACCCTGACAGCAAAACCCACAGAGCAGACGTCCTTAGCACTGGACAGTGTTGAGGACACTGACACCTGAGATGAGTGCTTCATTTGTAGAAGGGACATCTGGAGCTAAATAAACAGCTGCCTTGCCCTGAGCCTAGTGGACATGTCAGGCTGAGTCCACATACCCCTACCTCTTACAGGCAGCTGAAGGAATAGCCTTTTCTGGCCCCTGTTGGAACTCACTGGCTGAAGAGAACACACTCTGTGGAGCACTCTCCAGAAGTCTGCAGACAACACACTGGTGTCCCCTTCTCTGGAAATCAAGCAGTCAGGGACTCCCACACTTCGGCCGTCTGGCAGACCTCAGAAGCAGTGCTTCAAGACTGATATTACCCTGCAGCCTACCAGGCCCCATCTCATTCTCCAGGATGAGGGTTCTTTTTCTAGTGAAGATCATGAGGAATTGATACCTGAACAAAGTTTCATACTCAAGAGACAGGAGAGAGGTCAAGGGGGACAGTGTTCATTTCCATTCCCTGAGTTACTTTCTGATGGTAGGGGACAGAGGCCCAGGTTATGAAGAGACCCAAATACACCAGCCCTACCCCTAGGTGCCAGGATTTGAGGATAAGACATAGACATCCAGGAGTTCAAGGGCCTCTCAATGAGCAAAGTGTCCCAGAAATGTGGCCCTACTTCCTTCTTCCCCAGATTGCAAGCCTGGCCCTGGTAATACACCCATTCACTTTACCCACTGCATGTAGACCTGTCATCATGTGACCGGCCTTTCCCTACAACTGCAGGCCTGTCCTTAGTGACCAGGGCACCCTGACATGCAAATCTCTCAGCCCCTGCTTCCCCACACCTGCTACTTCCCTTCACCAGCCAAACCAACTGACTGTATCTGCTGCTGTCCAGCGCTCACACCTCTGCTCCTGTCCACCAGAAATGCTCTCCTCCAGTGCTTCCAGGTCCCGGAGGGATCCAGCTCAGAGGCCCAGGGTGTGTAAACCCCCAGTCCCCAAGAAAGAAGCCTCCTCTGCTCCACAGCCCTCACCCTGGGCTCCTTTGCCAGGTTACTACATGCTGTCTTGAGGTCCATTTCTGGTGCATGTGCTCATAAGCCACCCATTGGCCCATGAGTGACCGCATTCCTCTAATCCCCATGTCCACTGTGCACTGCAGCAGCCTGGACAGGCATGAGCACACAGGACCAGGACACCCTGTGGAAGCACAGGGTGTTATGAGAAAGGCTGGACGGAGAAGGGTTCTGAGTCCAGTGAAAGTCAATGCTGGAGACTGGCCAGGGCAGTATCTGTGTAAAGAAGCCTGTCAGGTGTGGCCAGGACAGACAGGGCCTGCAGGGAAATTGGAGGCCTGGCCAGACTTAGTCTGGGAGACGAGAGGAAGTTCACAGCCAAACCTTGGGCCCTGGGGTGGGGTGCGGTGAACACCTCTCTACCACCTGTCTTAAGGACTCAGACAAACCTCACTGGGTGCCAGGGGTTTCAAGCTTGGTCCTCCCCGTCCAGGGCTCCATCCAGACCTGGGGGTGCTGGTGGCAGGCTGGCATTGTGTTTCTCTACCACTGAGCCCCAAGTGCAAGAAGTGCTGCCTGGTGGCCAGGTTACAGCCATTGACCCAGTTGTGGTTGATGGAGTGGGTGTGCTTCTGCAAAGGACAAGGGCACAGAGGTGGTCCCATGACACCCACTGCAGGGACTGCCTCCCTTCCTCCATCAATGAAAACATCCCAGAGACCCCTGGGTGCCAAGCCCTGTTCCTATGTAGGGCATGCTCTGGACATCAGTGGTCCCAGCCCTGTACTGTTGGAAAGGACTGGCTCTCTTCTCCCAGAATGGTGCCAGCCAATGGTGTACGCCAGGTAGAGAAGAGGAGGCTGGGTCTGGGATGCAGTGAGCCCACAGCTCACAGAGTAGGAGCTGCTGACCTAGTCTATGTTACTCAGAACACTCCTGAGGGTGTCGGGAGCCAGTGCACATCCTGGGCACCAGCGACGGCCATACTGGTTATGTGGCTGTTGAAAGAGAGCCACTCACCAGTGAGGAAAGACTGCCTTAGACCCAGGGAGGTCAGAAGTAGGGAGTGGATACTAATTCTCATTTAGACCTCCTGTCCACTGCTGCCACAGAGAACAGGCGTGCTGGGGGACAACCAGAAGTGACACAGGACTGCTTCAGAGCCCTCAGCAACAATGGACCAGTGAAGCAAACATTCCCTGAACAGGAATTGCTGAGATGGCCTGGGGGTGAGCTCTGCAACTTTCTTACATGAACCATTTTAATGCTAGATGCTTGCTGGGAAATGCCCACTTCATTGGTTCTTCTGCCGCAGGTCCATCTCAAAATAGTACGTCAAGGATTAACCACCCTAGGGAAACTAGTCTTTTAGGGTCGTGTCCACCAAGGCTCAGCCCCTCCGCTCAAAGCCGACGCTCAGCTGAGAATTGTCAGGCAGCTGCTGTATTGAAGCGCTAGGGGGCGCTTGAGCTGTGTGTCGACATCCTTCTGCCAAGGGCACAAACACAAAGAAAATTTCCAAACCCATTGCCGTCGAGTCACTTCCAACTCATAGCGACCTTACAGGACAGAGCATAGTGTCTCACAGGGCTTCCAAAGCTGTAATCTTCACAGAAGCCGACGGCTGCGTCTTTCTTCTGCAGAGGCTGCTCAGCTCCAGCACCAACCCGAAGTTAGCCGCTGACTGTCTAAGCCTGCGCCACTAGGGGGCAGCAGTCTACGTAACTTTCAGCCAGTGACACTCGGCATTTACAGGCTCTTCAGGATTCGCTGGTCTGAGTCAGAGGACAATTGGCTGGATGGCTTCCTTCCCGTGCCGGGTCTTTTACCGGGTGGTGCTCTTTTCCGACCATCCCATTCTCGGGTGCTGTCCTGTGTTACTGCTACCACGGGGCTGGGCTGGGAGAGTCTGGTGGACTCCCCTACACGTGTGCTTGTCTCATGGCCACCACTCTAATGTGGCGTTTCCCTTTGGGAACCTCCTTTCCCATCAGATATTTTAAGTATTACTGATACTTAAAATATTTATGTCCGTGATTCCTTCAGCAGTGTCAGTTACAACCACTTAGGTGTGTGGAGGGTCCATCAAATAAAACGCAACACAGATTAGTTTTAGGGGCCGGACTCAGCCGGGACTAAAGTAGCACACCTTTGGGTTAGCAGGGCTGGACTGACAACGGTCCTGAGCCCAGTGAAGGTCAACACTGGAGACTGGCTAGGGCAGCATCTGTGTGAACAACCCCTCCGGTGTGGCCAGGACAGACAGAGGGCCTGCAGGGAAATTGGAGGCCTGGCCAGGCTGGAAGAGGAGAGGAAGGTGTCAGGTGCTTGGCACCTGGGAGTCTCTGGTGAGTGCTTGTTGATGAAGGGTGGGAGGCAGTCCCTGCAGTGGACTTCATGGACCACCTCCGTGCCCTTGTCCTTTTCAGAAGGATGCCATCTCCCTCAACCACAACTGGGTCAATGGCTGTAACCTGGCCATCAGGCAGCATGTCTTGCACCTGGTGTGTTTGGGTTGGCAGTCAGGCACTTAATGGTTTTCACCACCCAAGCGAGCCTATTTATTACATTAAAAAAAAAAAGGTTCCCATCCAGTGGATTCCAATTCATAGAGGCCCTATAGGACAGAGTAGATCTGCCCCATGAAGTTTCCAAGGAGCACCTGGCAGATTTGGACTGCTGACCTTTTGGTCTACCATCAAGCCATGAGGGTTTCCATCTATTGCATAGTCCTAGGTAACTACGTTTTTTGAAGACATCAAATAAAATTACATGAAGAAACAGAAGAATACTAACTCAATTTATTTTCAGACTTTATTTTGATGACTATTTACAATATTTCTTTTTTTGCAAGTAGGTGATTTTCTCATAAAAAGCCAACGAGGGAAATGATGACATGAAACTAGGTATCCTAGGAGAAATGAAGGGGCAACACTACTGGGCAGTGATTAAATCGTCACCATCCAGACCATCCTCCTTGAGTTACTTAGAATTTAAATTTCAAAATTAGAAGGTAGTTAAGTGGAAACAAAAGACATTGCACAGAGCTTTAGTATTCAATAACCTCATCTCGGAGGAGGGCAAGGAAGAGTATCTGGAGTAATGACTCCCACCTAGCATCGGGTGGGGGAGGTGGGGAAGGACTCAGAGGTCAATACCTGGCGAGGGGGCGGGGCGGGAATCAATAACGCCAGCTCTGATTGGTAAAGCAAAGGGACTTTCAGGACTCGCATTGACTTCTAGCAGATGACCTCTCGGTACTGTGTGTCCTCCGGTGTCCAAGCAGTAGGAAGCTCTCAGCCAACATTTGTCCGCTTCTCCGTCTCTTCCGGGTGATTCCGTAGCCTCAGCTTTGTTTCCAGCTTCTGCCGCCATTCTTCTCTGAGCCTGGGGAGAGAAAGGAAACACAGACAGACTGAGTGTTCATTTCATGGGTGGTGGGTCCAAGGAGTCTCCGGGTGGCATCAACGGTTAAATCCTTAACTGCTAATGGAAAGGTTGCCGGTTCAAACCCACCCAGAGGTGCCACAGAAGAAAGGCCTGGCAATCGGCGTCTGAAACCATCACAGCCTTGAGAACCCTGGGGAACACGGGTCAGTTCTGAAATGCTTGGGGTTGCCAGGAGTTGGAAGGTACGACCACAGGCATGTTTTTTGGTTTAGTCCAGAGAAACAATGGTTTTTGTTTTTTTTTCTTAAGGTTGTGTGTGTGTATTCAGGTTTTAAAGGATATGCAGAAGAGTTGCTAATGTAAATATATACATGTATGTATATATCCATTTAGAGAGGGACTCTTTATTTTTGTCTCACGTGCTCTAGTCTTAATTCTCTGAACTTCTCTTTCAAAGTGCAATGGCTTTAAATTACTCAAACAACAAAAAGATTTTGACCTAGAATTCTTTATCTAGCCAAGTTATCTTTCAAAACAGAAGTAAAGATAATTTCAGAAATTAACAATTTTTTTTTTTTTTTAGCAAATAAATAAAAGAAATAGTCACCAACAGATTCCTGGTACCGGATGTGTTAAAGGAAGTCCTTCCAGCAGAAGGAAAACAGCTCCAGCTGGAAGTATGGATCCAGGCCATGGACTGCAGAACACCTGAAAAGCCAACTAGTGGGTGCGTATTAATCCTTTTATTTCCTTACTATTCAGATCTCTTTAAAAGATAATTTATAATAGAAAAAAATTAATGATGCATTGTGGAGTTTACAAGGAATCTTGGTGGCTAACAGAAAGAATTCAAGAGTTATCACTGTGGGTGGTGCCATGCCCCTCCACACCCTCTAGCACGTCCCCGGGGAGCAAGACAGAGCGAGGATATAAAGGGGTTGATTTCTGGTTTCCCAAAGGATCGAAACATTTAATACCTAACAAGAAGATTTAAATTTCCACATGTAAGCAGTACCTTTATGCCAGCAGTTTTCAGCAGTGGGTTGAGAGGAGAGATGGTAGGGGCAATCCTTTGAAGAAAACCGCGTTCCTCCAGGGCCACTGTGTCCACTGAGCTTTGCAATGTTGCCGACTTTCTCTGATCTCTTCTGTGGCATACTTCTTTTTTAATAGACATTTTCTTTTTAATGCACCTCAACTGATCATGTGGCTGAATGGCTCTAAGTTAGAGGAGCTGCTGTGGTTTTACAGGCTGTCTCTCAGTACCTCTTGCTGTAGAGATAATTCTGACTCTTCTCAACCCAATAGGACAGAACAGAACTACCCCATAGGGTTTCCAAGGAGTGCTGGGGGATTTGAACTACTGACTTTTGGGTTAGCAGCTGTAGCTCTCAGTCACTATGCTACCAGGACTCTGTCTCTCAATCTTGTGGCTTAAAAGTGGGTGGTCGTGATTTAACTTGACCAACCTGGCCACCTCTAATACTATGGTGAAAGGAGTTTGGGAGAAATCAGCTTTTACTATTCTTTTTTGTTTTGCTGTTGTTGTCATTTGTTTTGCTTTTAAAATCACTGTTTACCCTACCAATTCAACAAGGAAAGGAGGATCTGTGCCAATGAAAGTGTTCTTCACTTCAAATGAAATAAAAGACGAATGGCTGATGTCTGGGTCAAAAAAAAAAAAAGTCATGGAAGATAACCTTTCAACACTAAATGAATAATTTCTACTGTAAAGGCAGGCACAAAGCTGGCTTCTAGGAGGCAGAGGTTAAGTCTGTCCCAAACGTCCAGCTTTTCCAAGCTGCCGTACCACTCCATCGTCTCTTACGTCGGTGACTCCCTCTCCCTTCAGTACTGTCCCTCCTGTCTCTGGGTTCCCTAATTCACCTGTGGTGTCTCACAGAACTCATGAACCATGTAGAACCATATAAAGGAAATGGCCCACGAGATTGTGGAGACTGGCAAGGCCCAAACTCCTGGGTCAGGTGTAGGCTTCTTCTGCCTCACCTGGCTGCAGGGGCTGCTGAACCCAAACCAGCAGTTCAAACCTCAGGCTGCTGGCTCTCAAGGCTACAGAAGCTGGTGAGTCAAGTCACACAATAGGACACCTGCTGAAGGGGCTATGGAGTCTGGCAGATCCCAGAGTCAGAGGGTCAGACAGCAAGTCTCTGGTTCAAGTCCCAAGAACCAGAGGTCAACTGATCACTAACGAGGCTCAGAATACAGATGTGGAGAGGGAGCACCCCACTGAGACACAAACACATCTGTAAATGCAGACCACACCCCAGGGAAGGGTATAACTTGAGTCAGGGTGGGACTTGAGTCATCCTGTCCGGCAAGTCTGTAACCCAAGACACGCCCTACACCAATCCTGCTTCATCAGTATGAGGAGGTAAAGACTCACAACACAGAAAATACCATACAATATTGGGAATCACGGCCCAGCCGAGCTGACACATAACCCCAAGCATGACAGGTGCTGTAAACCTCCTTCACATAGCCTCACTCAGTCACCTTATGTGAGTCACAAAGATCATGGCTAGAAGGCCGTGTTAAGTATTCATTACTCCACAGGCACCAAAAACACAGTCAGTAAAAGAGTAGCGTTCCACTGTATTGACTAATTATAGTTTATTTTCTTCTCCATTCACCTATGAATAGACATGTGAGTTATTTCCTGTTTTGAGCTAGTACAAATAAAGCTGCTGCTAACATTTGTGCACAAGTCTTTGTGTGGATGTATCTGTCTTGGGTAAACACCTAGGTGTAGAATGGCTGGGTCATATGGTGGTTTTTGTTGTGTGCTGTGGGGTAGATTCCATTATAGCAACCCTACAGGACAGAGTAGGTCTGTCTCATAGGGTTTCCTAGGCTCTAATCTTCACAGGAGCAGATTGCCAGGTCTTTTTCCCATGAAGCCAAAGGTGAGTTCTAACTGCTGGCTTTCGGTTAGCAGCTGAATATTTAACTATTCTGCCACCAAGACTCCTTGAGTCGTATGTTTATGGATTTTTAACTTGTTAAGAAACTGACCAATTTTTTTTCCACGGTAATTGTACTGTTCTCATTACAAGCACTGTACACGAGTTCCAGTTGCATGACATACTTGCCAGCTATTGATACCTTGATGATCAGTATATGATAATACATGGAGGAATCAGAGTGAAGGAAACTGACAACAAAGACACACACTGAATGATGGTATTTATTTAAACTTCTAAGAAATGCAAATGAATCTGTTGTGGCAGACATCAGGTCAGTGGTTGCCTGGGTATAAAAGTTGCAGGGTGGGGGGCAGGAGGAGTAGGAGGGAGGGGTGACCACACGCGGGAGGGAATATCTAGGGTGAAGGCTGTGTTCATCAGGTTGTATGTGGTGATGGTCTCCTGTGAGGACACATGTGTCAAAACTTATCAAGGTGTACACTACAGAAATCTTCACTTGATGGTTTGTCACTTACACCTCCTGTAAACCTGTTTTAGAAATTAAGGGTGGAGAGAAGGCGACAGGTGCTTGTTAACAGGATACTAGAAGTATAGAGTGAAAAGGAGGAATGTGCTGTCACTGGGTGAGGAGAGCAGATGGAAGTGCAGATAGCTGAGCATGCAAAATTAATTTGGATTGTATACTTTCACTGAATTGCAATAAGAAAAAGAAAAGAAGTTGAATAGATTTAAAGAAATATATTACAAAATTAAAAAGTAAAAAAAAAAGGAAACATGTGAAGTGCGTCTGAAGCTTTCCTTGGAGGGATTCTGTGGCTGTGGATGACTAGAAAGAATAAGGCCTGAGAAATAATATGCCTCACATTCAACACAAAGACCTGGAAAAAGAACAACAGAATGAATCCAAAGCAAGTAGAAAGAAAATAATAATAATAATAGAAGAGCTGATACTAACATAGATCTCAATTCAAAGGTAGGAAAAAGATCAAAGGAATAGAGGAAACGAAAATAAAATGAAACGCCTCGAAGTAACTAAAGTGATAAAAATAAGCCAAAAGGTGAGTCAAAGGACTGAATTCAGCAGTTAGTGAATGAAATACACCTTGTGGAAAAACCTCCAATTTAATTGTGTGCTATGTAAAAAAGATACACGAAATTATGATAGAGATAAGCTGAAAATGGAAAGATGGACAAAGATGTATAAGCAAATACTAATCAAAAGACAGCAGCAGGAAGGCAGCTCACTAACGGTCCTGAGCCTAACCTTGGCTCAGGCTCTCTACTGGCTGCTTTAGGCACATCTTATTCCAGCTAGGGGCCCTGGTGGCTCAGTGGTTAAGGGCTCAGCTGCTAACCAAAAAGTTGGCAGTTCAAATCTACCAGCAGCTCTTTGGAAAGCCAATGGGGCAGTTCTGCTCTGTCTTACAGGGCCACCGTGAATCAGAATTGACTCGATGGCAATGAGTTTGGTTTGGGGACTTTTGTTCAAGCTACTTCCCAAAAAGTTGGTGGTTTGACTCCACCTAGAGGTACCTCAGAAGAAAGGGCTGGCAGTCTACTCGGCAAGATCACAGCCATTGAAAACCTGATGGATTGTGGTTCCACTCGGAAACACGTGGGGTCACCAGAAGTTGGAATCTACTTGATGGCAGCTGGTTTGGTTTTTAATTCAAGTCTCATATCCACCAAATGAGCTGGGCACTAAGTTCTTGATTTTGGGAAGGGACAACATAGAGAGTGGTGAAGAGCAGAGATCCTTTGGAGTCTGGCTACCTGGACTCAACTGGGAAAAGGGGGAGAGGTATAAACATTAAGTTAAAAGTCTAACACGAGAAGACATTCCTGAGGTCAACACTTCGCACAAAGATGGACCAGACTCGGGGACACAATATGACCATGCGGTGTATGTAGTTTATGGTTCTAGCATTTGTAGGGTGCTGTCCTTCTGGCCTCTTTCTAGATGGGAGATGAGGGTGAAGAAGAAGGGACAGGAGCTTGTTAAGAGGATACAACAGGTATAGAATGAAAAGGAGGAGTGTGCTGTCACCAGGCAAGGAGAGCAGAAGGAGCTGCAGGTAGGCGGGCATGCAAAATTGATTTGGATTGTACACTTTCACTTAATCACAATTAAAAAATAAAAAAGTCTCCAGTTAATCCTACCAACCAAAAAGTTTATTTCCTTGAAGTCTTTTGTTACATATATAGATCCTGCATATAGACAGTTGATCTTCGCTGTTGGTGGAGTCTGTGATTGCTAATTCACCTAAAAACAAAAGTTTTCATTGAGTCAGTTCTGTTTGAAGGTGACCCTACTCTGCTTTTCAGAGACATGTCTTTGACACCAAGTTGGGGGAGTAGGTGGTAGTGTGGGGAGGATGTGCGTGGTAGTGGTGTAATGGTGATGGTGGTAATGTCCTCACTTGCTAGACATGGCGACAGAGGAAATCTATAAAGATAAGAATTAGAGTGCATACTTGTGACCTAAGGAAAACTAAATTCACTGCCATTGAGTTGATTCTGACTCACAGCTATCCTATAGGACAAAGAAAAACTGCTCCATAGAGTTTCTAAGAAACAGCCGATAGATTTGAACTGCCAGCCTTCTGGTTAACAGCTATAACACTTAACCACTATGCCACCAGGGTTTCCTGTTACCTGAGAGAATTTTAAAATTAGTACCCAGAGCTATAGATGGTGGCCGAACTGTATGCATGAAAAATTAGAATAGTTTAGACCTTTAAGAGGCCCATTTAGTGTTTTTCTGAGTAAGTCAATCTCACTTTAAAAACAAAACAAAAATAGGAGAACAAAGCACATACCTTCTCAGTGCACTTCGCCCCAGACGGTGTTCCTCAGATTCTCGGTAGTAAGTCTGTTTCCCAATTTCCTTTTCCCAGAAACGTTTGAGCTCGTTACAGGTGTCCCTGCAAAAGACCTCCCGGCGGGTGTACTGAGTGTTCATACCCTGGAAAAGAAAACAGCAGCTGAGTCCCGGTGAAATGTGACCCTACAGACTCTGCAGAGGACGGACAGACATTGTTTGAATGCAGATCCTGCCATTTTCATGAGGGAGACCCTGGCCAGGCAGAGGGCCTTGGACAGTCTGTTTCCCTGTCCTCACACACTGTCCTGTACAACAGTCACCGCATGGCTGGCTGTCAGGACAGAGTGAGATCCTGAACTCAGAAGCTTCCCACCCAGAGGCAGCCTGGCAAGTAACAGGCACCTGGCAGGTACCACTGTTCTTCCTTCCTCCTGACAGATCACAACTTCTTAACTTCTTATGAAGCATGTAACCCGCGCTGGGCGTTGAATGTGCTTGGTCAGTTTAGTTATTGAAACAGTCCTGTGAGACAGGCAATCCCTTCCGCGTTTTATAGGTGAGGGATCTGAGAGTTACAGATCTTGCCAGTGGCCCCGTCACTGGCAGAGCAGGAACTTAAAGCTACGCAGTCTTCCCACTTCTGAATGTTTCCAGTCCTTCATTAAAGGAGCAAAACACAGTTAAGTGCCCTGCTTGTGACTAGAAGGTTGGCAGGTCAGATTTACCCAGGGGCTCTGCAGGAGAAGACCTGGCAGACTGCTGTCATAAAGATCACAGTGTAGACAGAAAGGGGAGTATGATCCAAAGGCTACATTAGCAGGAGACCAGAAGAACTAGACGGTGCCCCGCCACTACCAATGACTGCCCTGGCGGGGAATACAACAGAGAGTCCCTGATGTCGAATAAAGACTAGACTTGGTGGTCCGAGAGACTGGAGGATCCCTGGAAGACATGCCTCCAGATTTTCTGTTAGCTCAGAGCTGAAACCATTCCCATAGCCAACTCTTCAAAGATTGAACTGGACTTATAAGAGAAAAAATGATTCTGGCAAAGGGTGTGCTTCTTGGCTTAAATATATACACAAAGCTAACTGGGCAGCTCCTGTCCAGACACTGGATAAGAGAGCAGAAGGGGACAGGAGCTAGTTGAATGGACACAGGAAGTACAGGGCAGAAAGTAGGAGTGTGCTGTCACAGCGTAGGGAGAGCAGTTACAGTCACATAGCAGTGTGTGTGCAGTTTTTTATGACAAACTGACTTGGATGGTGTTTTAGTCAGCTAGGGCTGCTCTAACAGAAATACCACAGAGTGGATGGCTTTAACAAAGAAAGATTTATTCTTACACAGGCCGGTAGGTTGCAAGTCCATATTCAGGGTGTCCGCTCCAGGGAAAGACTTTCCCCTTGACGGCTCTGGAGGAAAGTCCGGTATTGCATCAGTCATTGTCCAGGGAGTGTCCTAACGCAAGAACCTCTGGTCTGAACGACGCGCTCTGCTCCCGGTGCTGCTTGCTTGATGGTAGCGAGGTTCTCAAATTGTCCATGGTTCTTTTTCCTTTTATTCCTTGCAAGCTAAAAGCATTAAGGGTGGGGCAAGCCATACTCCAGGGAAACTTCCCCCATAGCAGGAATTCACAGCCCCACCCTAATCCTTTAACATACAGGTTAGCAAAACCACACAATGGAGGACATTTCCAAGATACTGGGAACCATATCCCAGCCACATGGCTGCACACATTTTTGGGGGGACGCAATTCAAACCATGACAGATGGTAAACTTTCTTTCGCTTACAGCACAATAAAATATTAAAAAAAAAAAAAGATCACAGCCTAGGAAACCCTGTGAGGCAGTCTGCTCTGTCACATGGAGCCATCAGTGTGCAGAAAGGGATTTGACAGCACCTGATGACTCTCTTAGGACATACTCCTTCAGGCACTGGGTTGGCTTCTAGAATCTTCTGGAGACACCAATATCTGTTTCTGAGTCCTTCACAGGGCACTCTGTATCTTTTGCTCCCTGTCACTCTTTTTTTTAAACTCTGCTAGAGAAGTGACTCAGTCTCTTTGAGTCTCTGCCTTTCCCAAGCCCCATCCAGGACTGCAAAAGGCTGTCTTGGCTGTTCCAGTAGCTCCAGGAATTGGATGTTATTCATGAATCTCGTTTCCCACAGAGCAGACATGTAGCAGCTCCCGTGCTGGTTGCTTAATGCCCTCTACCCTCTGCCCGCTGCCCTCTGCTCACTCGCAGGGCCCAGAATCATACGCTGACAGGCCAAGCAGCCAAGGAACTGAGGGCAAGCACTAGGTGGTGTCACAGATTGCATTGTGTCCCCCAAGAAATGTATGTATCAAATGGTTACACCATGATTCCTGTGATTTTGCGATTGTCCACAGTTTTGTCATTTGGTGAGATTTCCCTATGTGTTGTAAACTCTGTTACTATGATAAAATGAGATGGATTAGTGGCAGTTATGTTGATGAGATGCATAAGATTAGATAGTATCCAAGACAATCTCTTTGAGAGAGAAAAGAGAGAAGCAAGCAAGGAGACATGAGGGTTTCCTCATAAACCGCTAAGAAACAAACCAGTAAACGAGTAAGTCTGCTTCTCTTCCTGCCCTCAGCGGAACACCACCAACCAGACTGCACCTCCGCAGAGGGAACTAACACTAGCGCTTCTAGTCACGCTCTACCACTTAGGAAAAAAACCATCAGTCTCAATGGCTTAAGAACTTGAGGTCACTGAACTAACTTATGCTTAAAGAGAACTGCAGTGTGTAATATCTTCAATTCAGTTAAGGGATATTTGTTGAACTTTTACCACCCGAGAGGAATTGATGCTGTGCTGGAGGCTTGCTAGCCTTCAGTGAGGCAGGTTGAGACGGAGCAAAGCAGGCTAACTTGTTCAGTGAAGGAGCTAAGACAAAGAGACCTTTGTCCCTCATGAGCTCTCATGCTGTGCCAACTGTTTAACTTCCAACGCTCAGGTTACTCGGAGTATTAAACCCAAATTGAGCAAGAGTTTTGACATACACTCATCATTCTTGGCCCTCTTGCCTACCGGCTCATTAGACTGAGTGACTGTACAGACTACCACTGTACTTCCTACATATTCAGTGCCACATAAAAGCAACTATCTGGTGATTTTTTTCACAAAATTTCAAAAAACAACATTTAATCACTTAAAAAAAATCTTAATGATCATAGCTTGAAACAGTGCAGCAAGGTTCCAGTTCTAGGTAAGATGGAGCAGGCAGGCTCCATCCTGTCTCTTAAAGAATGCTGTCCCAGACCTGGACAGAATGCTTGGAGCAGCTCTCCGAGGACTCTGAATAGTGAGTAGTAGCAAACAGACTGAAAAAGAAGGCCAGACTTCAAGTACCATTGGTGTGGCAATGAATTTTCTGTTTTAACTCTGTATTTCCCAATTTTTAGAGTCCTGGGGAGGTGCAAATGGTTAAGTGCTTATCAGCTAACTGGAAGGTTAGCTGTTCAAATCTACCCAGAGGCATCTGGAAAGAAGGGGCTGGCACCCAGCTTCTGAAAGGTCACAGCCATTCAAAACCCAATGAGATCAGTTCTGCTCTGACATGCGTGGAATCTCCATTACTTGGAACGAACTCACTGGCAGTTGGTTTGGCTGCTTTATTTTATTTTAATTCCTTAGTTTAGGCTGAAGGCAACATAAAACCCATAAGTGGGAGCATGGACCGGTAGGCCTAGCTCCAGGAAAAGCCTTACCTGGTTCTGGTTGAAGAGTAGGAAATGCCTAGTCAGAGAGAATGGGGGAATTACTTTTTTTTTTCTTCTCCATTCTCTCAGGCTTCCAGACAACTCCTAGGTGAGGGGCACAATGACAGCAGGAATAGGGAGTGGGCTGAGAGGAGACAAGGGACAGTAGGACCTGCAGAGACACAAAACTCTGAGGACCAGGAGGCTTGGGCTCACTCTCCCATCCATTGGAGGAGCTGTGAATTCTGCTTCTCCTTCTCGCTCAGCACTCTTGCTACTTGCCTAGATGTGGCTATGATTATGGGAAGAGCATGGAGAACAGGATAGTGACTAAAGGCTCAGGTTACTGGTCAAAAAAATGTAAGAGGGGAGTTCAGGGAATTCAAAAGTCCAGGGAGATCACAGACACAGGTGGAGAGGGGGAGCTTGGGCAAACAACTCCTTAAAGTCGTTTATGGATGCCTATGCATGACTCCAATCTGTACATGCATAGATTTGATCCCAGACTGTGTAGCATTGGTTTTCAGAGCTGAACTGAGGGACAGAACACTGCCATGTCCCAGAATGGCCCATGGGAGGCATGTATCATCTGAATAGCACTGCAAAGTTTTTTTCAAAATAAACTTTACATTGAAATCACAACTCACAGAAGGCTGGTTGAAACTTAAGATCACATGAGTTGCCTACTGGAACAAAAATGTCAGCATTCTCCAAACAGTGTAAACAAGAGCCAGAGGGTTAGAATATAATATTTAAAATGTCCCAGATACAACTCCAAATTCCTCAGGATATGAAGAACAAGGGAGATTGCAACTACCATAGGAAAAGGCAATCAAGAGATACCAACGCTGACATAAAACACTTACTATGATGATCTGACAAAGGCTTTTAAAAGCTATTATAAAAATACTGGTTTATCATCTGGGGTCTTCAAAGCTAGTGAGCTACCATCTAAGGAGCATCAATTGGTTCCAATTCACCTAGGGCAGAGGAGAACAAAGAACATCAGAGACCTGAGGAAATTATAAGCCTGGGAGACAGAGGGGCCATATGATCAGAAGACTACATCAGCAAGAGACCAGGAAAACTAGATGGTACCTGGCTGCCACCAGTGCGTGCTCTGAACAACACAGAGTCCTTGATGTAATGGGAGAAAAACAGGGTGCAGATCTAGAACTCTGTTAAAAGACTAGACTTCAACAGTCTCGTTGTTGGTGTAAAGGAATCCTGCTGGTTTACTTATGTTTATCTTGTATCCTGATACTTTGCTGAACTCCTCTATTAGTTCCAATATTAGTTCCTGGAGGGTCCCCTGAGAACAAAGCCCCCATGCTTGCTGCTTGCCAAGAGCTGAAACCAGTACTGAAATCAACTCTCCAAAGATTGGACTGGACTCTAAGACTTAGAGTGATGCTGATGCAGTCTGTGCTTCTTGGCTTAAATATATACATGAGGTTGTCAGAGCAGCTCTTACCTAGAGGCAAGATGGCAGGGTGGAGAGGAGGGGACAGGAGTTGGTTGAATGGATTCAGGAAGTACAGAGTGGAAAGGAGGAGGGTGCTATCACAGGGTGGTGAGAGCAGCTACAGTTACAGAGAGGTATGTGTGAGGGTTTTATATGGCAAACTGACTTGAATCGTAAACTTTAACTTAAAGCATAATACTGTTTTGTAAGCTGATCTCTGAGGATGGGGGCCTTCCTTGGACACAGCTGGGCCTCTTGCCCAGGCCATGGCCTGGTACCAGCAAGTGCCCAAGCTGTACACAGTGGTCACCTCAGCCCTGCCAGACTCCTTGTTTTTCTCCAGCCAGGAAAAGAGTAATACCCCAGATGATGATAGAGCAAATGAATTTCTCAATAACTGAAATAACTGAGCCTCTGAAAGGGTTTACTGTCACGTATAAGGGGAATTTTATTCCAGTTGTTGAGAAGAGCCTCAACCACTGGAAATCATGGAATAAGGACCCTGGTCTAGAATCACGACCGACAGCTGAATTCTGAAGGCCAGGACTTTGGCTCAACATATAAATGTGAAAGATACCTGTCCTGGCATTTAATGCTTGTGAGATGCCTATAAATTAATTTAATTTTACCATAAGATATAATCACAAATAATATGCAATAAACATTTCCTTGAGGAAACCTAAAAAAAGAACCAAGAAGTAAGCATAAACACTCTTACAGTGAATGAAAGAACAAGTCTCAGTAAAAAAATAGAAAATAAGAAATAGAACTTTTAGAACTAAAAAATAGCATGCTAACTGAAATTAAACAAAAACCTCACTGATAAGCTCAATAGCTGAATGGAGATGGCAGAGGAAAGAGATAAATAGAAATTATCTGCTCTGAACAACCAGAGAAAAAAGGTTGACAAACTGAGCCTCACAGACCTGCGGGACAACATCCAAAGGTCTAACATTTGTATTATGGGAGTCCCAGAAGAAGAAGAGAAAGAGTGTGGTACAGAAAAAAGAAATAATGGCTGAGAACTCCCCAGATTTGGCAAAAACCATAAACCCATAGATTCAAGAGATGACTTAATCCCGAATAGTATAAGTCCAAAGAGATGTATACCTAAAGCCATCATAATCAATTAGAACTAACAAATAAGTTTACTAAGCGTCTGGGGTATGAGATCAATATGTATATTAATCGCATCTCTATATACTAGTAATGGCTATTTGGAAACAAATTAAACATTCAATGCCATTTACAATAGCTCAAAAAAGTGAATTGCTTGGGTATAATTCCAACAAAACACGTATAGGGCGTGCATGGTGAAAATGGAAAAATACTGATCAGTGAAAGCGAAGAATTGTTACTGCAAACAAAATTCCAGCTGGATTTATTTATTTATTTGTAGCTATAGACAAACTGATGCTAAAATTTAAGTAGAAAGGTAAAGAAACTAGAGCAATTAAAACTTTTAAAAAGGAAAATAAAGTTGAAGGGTCATATTACCAGCTAGAATTTTGTTTGCAGTAACAACTCTGCTTTCATTGCTCAGTACTTTTCCATTTTCACTGTGCATGCCCTATACATGTTTCGTTAGAATTACACCTAAGCAATTCACTTTTTTGAGCTATTATAAATGGTATTGCTTTTTTGTTTCCAAATAGCTGAGATGCAATTAATATACATATTATTAATATACCTAAAACTTGCTATAAACCTAAAATAATAAAAACATGGGAGAAAATTTTCATAAGGTAGCATTAGGGAAAGCATTCTTAGCACACTGAATGCATAATCCGTGAAAGAAATTAAGTTTGACTTCAAAATTAAAAACTTTCACTCTGCAAACATTGTGAAGAGTATGACTAGACAAACTACGAATTGATAAAAAAATATTTGCAAATGACAATATGACAAAGGATTTGTAGCCAGAATATATAAAGAACTCTTGAAACTCAACAATACGAAAATAATTAAGAGATGGACAAAATACTTGGAGACATTTCACAAAAGAGGATACACAGATAAGAACATAAAGAGATGTTGACCATCATCAGCCACTGGAGAAATACAAATTGAAACTATGAGGAGACATCAGTAAACCCTTTTAGAAGTGGCCAAATTAAAATAAGAAGTATAGAGAGGACGGATGACAGAGCAGTTGAACTTTTATACACTGCTGGTAGGAATGCAAAATGGTACAGGTACTCTGAGAAATGAATTAACAGTTGTTTTTTTATTTTCCTTTTGGTCATATATATATATATATAGATAGATAAACATTTACCTACTCTAAAAAGTGAAAACTCATGCTGTGGGATTGATTCAGCCCCCATAGGGTTCCGTAGGAGCAGCTGTTGGATTTAAACTGCCGACCTTTTGGTTAGCAGCCTAGCACTTAACCAGTGAGCTACCAGGGTTCAGCCCAGCAATCCCACTCCTAGGTATTAAGCCTTGAGTAATACAAATTTGGATGAGTCTCAAAGACAATAGGCTGAGTAGAAGAAGAGAGTGTCAAAAAGCTAGATATTCTATACTCCATTGATATGATAGTCTCATGAAGACAAAATTATAGTGATTGCCTGGAGTTCAAGGATGGGTGAAGGTTATGACTGTCTTAGTCATCCAGTGCTGCCGTAACAGAGATACCACAAGTGGATGACTTTAAAAGGAGACATTTATTTTGTCACAGTCCAGTAGGCTGCAAGTCAAAACTCAGGATTTCCACTCCTGGGGAAGGCTTTCCCTGCTGGCTCTGGACTGGGAGCCTCTGAGGTACAGGGACCCCTGGATCCTTTCCAAGGGATTCGCTGTGCTCCTGCACTGATTTCTTGGTGGTTTGAGGTCCCAAATCTCTCTGCCAGCTTCTTTCTTTTATACCTCAAGAGACTGCCTCAAAGCACAATACAACCTTACAGACTGAGTCCTGCCCCACCAACCCAACTGCCACCCACCCTCCCTCATTAACATCATAGAGCAGGGTTTAAGGCATGGGGAACATCACCCAATACCACTGTTACACACACATTTCAGGGGAAACACAATTCAATCCGTGACAGAAATTATAGAGGGATAAAGCCAGGTGCTCTGGAGTCGATTCTGACCACAGTGACACTGTGAGTGTCCCAACAGAACTGTGCTCATGTAAGAATGTTTAATGGCTGAGTTTTCAGAAGTAGATCACCAGCCCTGTCTTCCAAGAAGACTCTAGATGAACTCAAACTGCCAACCGGTCAATGAGCAATGAGTGTGTTACTTGTTTGCATTACTCACACACCCTGCAAAGGAATAGCAAAGGAGAAGTTTCGGAGGATGAAGGAACTCTTCCATATTCTGATTGTGGTGGTCAATCTGTAAGTACATTAAAATTCATAGGACTGGAAAATAACCAGTGCTTGTAAGAAAGTGTATTTTGACTTTTTGGTTATCTGACAAGATTCAACGCACAGAAAAGCCTCAAAAGGAGAATTGCTATCACTGACACACCCCGGAACTCTGCTACTCAACCAGCCCGTGAACTGGCAGCATTGGCATGTCCCAGGAACTTTTCAAAAAAAAAAAAGCAGAACCTATCCAAGACCACAATCTACATGTTAAACTGATCCCCAGACATTTCATGTGCACTTGAAATTTAAGGAACTCTGCTTCAGAATCAGAAGGAGCAAACACACAAGGGAGGCAGTGGGGTTTCAATGGTAGAATTCTCGCCGTCTGTGTGGGAGACCAGGGTTTGGCTCTTGGCCAATGAACTTCAAGCACACCCATTACCCGTGTACCAGTAGGGGGATGCATATTGCTACGATGCTGAGCAGGTTTCAGTGGAACTTTCAGACTAAGACTAGAAAGAAAGGACTGGCTATCTACTTTCTGAGATCAGCCAATGGTAACCTGATAGATCACACACTGGCAGCATTTCATTCCATTGTGCATGGGTGGCCATGGATCAAAGGGCCAACTGCATGGCATAGTGACAACAGATGTGAAGACAAGGGCCCACATCCGGTGCTATTCTGAAAAGCCCTTTGTGGGCCAGTATCTTTACTGGCTTCCTGCAATTACTATTTACTCTTTCTTTACTGCATTTCATCTTATCTGAGTCTTGATAAGTGAATCCTGGACCGGATTTCCGGCTTTCTCATTTTCTCAGAGTGTAGCTGGTTTGTGATTCATTACTGAAATACATAAATTAGATACAGAAACTCTGTTAAGATTGCTAAGTTGTTCCCATGCAGATGCAAGGTAGTGGATGCAGAGGGAGTATTGAAGCCCAGCAACTGAAAAGAACAGATTGATGTGGTACATGTCCATTTCACTGCCACCCCAGGCCAACCTCAAGGTCAGGGTTCTGTACCTTGGAGATGAATGTGCCGCTGTCTTGATGCGGTGCAAAGGAGAGCAAGGATTGCAGTTCTTGCTTGCTCAGCTCTTCCTGCAGCTTGCAAAGTCCCCAGCCTAGTCCTGAAACCTCGTGGTCTCAGCCTTTTATATGTGTAGGGGAGCAGTTAAGAATGCCTCTGCCTCACAAGGCTGTAGAGACCAAATTAGGAGCGGAATTCCTTCCAGGGACAAAAGAATTTGAGACCTGCATTCTGATGTGAGATCCCTCCCACGCTATGCCCACTGCCCACCCCAGGGAGCCAGCATCTGTCCTGGCAGACCCTACACAGGCCATGACTTGGGGTGGAACCAAGAGTTAGTGTTTAGAATATGCGCTGGATTACCTGTGAGCACGAACGCTTTACCCTCAGTGGGTAAAGGAGCCCAGGACGGTGTGATAAGTCACACTTTGGGGTCATCTTACATGGCTGACTTAGTGAGGCATGTTGTTCTTTAGAGCTGCTAATCCACCAGTGGAGTTTGGTGACGACAAGTCACAATCTTCTTAGACCTCTTCCAGAAGGAGCAGGGACTGGCTACCAGGGCCTGATCTGTAGTAAAAGGTGAGAAACTGAGAAGGACTCATCAGACGAAAGCAGTCCCTAAGCCATTCCTGGGAGCACAGTGTCTTCTTGGGATAGACACCTGGAATGTCCCCTTATCTGAAAACAGACACAGGCCTAGTCATCACCAAACCCTTGTTGTTGGTGGTGGGTGACATTGAGTTGGCTCTGCTTCACAGTGACCCCATGTGACAGAGTAGGACAGCCTCATACGGTTTTCTCGGCTGTAATCTTCACTGGTGCAGATTGCCATGTCTTATTCCCTTGGAGCTGCTGGGTGTGTTTGAACTGTCAACCTTAGGTTAACAACTTAACACTGTGCCACCAGGGTTCCTTCATCAAACTCGTAGCTTAGATGGGCACCCTGGTGGTGCAGTGGTTAAGAGCTCAGATACTGTTTTAGTCAGCTAGTGCTGCTCTAACAGAAATACCACAGAGTGGACGGCTTTAACAAAGGAAAGGTTATTCTCACACAGCCCGGTAGGCTACAAGTCCAAATTCAGGGTGTCCGCTCCAGGGGAAGGCTTTCCCACTTGTCAGCTCTGGAGGAAAGTCTGGTATTACATCAGTCTTTGTCCAGGGAGAACCATGGTGCAGGAACCTCAGGTCTGAAGGATGCGCCCTTCTCCCGGTGCTACTTTCTTGGTGGTGTGAGGTTCCCAATTCTCTGCTTGTTTCCTTCTCCTTTTATCTCTTGTAGGACAAGAGGATTAAGGGTCAGGCAAGCTATACTCTAGGGAAGCTCCTTTACAGTGGAGCAGGGAGGTGATCCTATGAAGGGATTCACAGCCCCACCCTAATCCTTTAACATACAGCACAGGAAAACCACAAAGTGGAGGACAATCACAAAATAATCAGAATCATGGCCCAGCCATATGGCTACACATATTTTTGGGGGGGACATAATTCAATCCATGACAGATACTATCCAAAAAGGCCGGAAGTTTGAATCCAACAGCTACTCTTTGGAAGCCCTATGGGGCAGTTCTACTCTGTCCTATAGGGTTGCTTTGAGTTGGAATTGACTTGTCAGTAGTGGGTTTGAATTTTTTTTTGTTTTTGAAATATCTTAGGTGATGCAAGTCACAATGTCTACAGCCTCCACTGGCTCCACAGCCCAGGGCAGTGGAGCAAGATGGGGAATGTGATGACACTGAGTTGTGAGGCATTTTCATCATCTTGCTTCCTTGGAATATGAATGCTTACTGGAGCAGCAGAAACCAGATCGTGCTGGTGAAGTTTTCCCACAGGGAGAGTGGGAGAGTGATTCCTAAGTCACCCCTCAAAATACCTCCTATCCAAAGGTCACATATTAAAGAGAAAACAACTCATTAGAACACCACCAAATGCAACACCGGTATCTCTGAGGTTTATTTCATATGGGTGTAAAAATACCTACCATTTTTCTTTTAGTGCTTTTCTGCTGATAAATATTACATGCAGAGAAGGTAAGACCAGTAGTAAAATATTTTCTACTGTAAGCTTTTAAATACCCTTTTAATCTTACAAAAATATATATATATCCAAAGTAGAACTGAATATTTAATGGATGAAAGATTATCTCGAGGGTTTTTTCTGTTTTTTGCTTGCAATCACACTCTGGATGATATTTAAAATAATAATAATAATAATAATAAAGCTTTTTTGGTTACATAAGATTCCTGGAACTTTAGTGAAGCCACCAGCAAGTCCTCTGAGAAAAAGCTCATCAAATTAAGCTTCTTACGTGTTGGTATTCCCCTTTGGGCTCTCTGTCGAGCTGAGGCCAGGCCAGCCAAGTGCCGTCAAGTCGAACCTCCGTAATTCACCAGCAGAGTTTCAGAGCCTCCATAATTTGAAGAACAGACATTCGTGATTTTCCTCATTCAGCTGGATTTTGATTTGACTGCTGTGTGGATTTCATTTTGCGTTTAGGTTTTACCTAATGGACAGAGATTCCAGCAGCAGTTTTCTCAACCAGTGTTTCAGCTGCAACAAAGCCCAGTATCATATTTAGAAAGAGGGTGTGCCCAGAATCCATGTTGTCTGCATGACTTCTCTGAGAAGTTTCGAAGACCACAGAGAGAAATGACATTTCTCTTTGAGAGGACCCTGGTAGGTGCTGAATGTGGGAGCTTCCCTAGCCCAGGTCATGCTTCGCTTGAGGACTTGCTGCTGACCTGTTCTTTCACGCTCGGGTGGTTTATAGTCAGTGAGCAGACAAGGGAGAGGAGCTGTGCATTGAACAAACCTCACAGCTCGGGGAGGACAGGCTGGGTGACAAGAGGGTACAGCTATGTTCCTAATTTAGCGTCCTCCCACTTAGGTTAGTGGCTTTTTACTTTTGCAAAGTTTTGCATTTGTTGCTTTAAGGCTTAATTTCAAATTACTCTGGTTAGCCCAATCTATACGCCATCTGATCCAAGATACTTCTGAGTTGTAGGGGTTGCCTGCAGTGGAGAGGAGTCCCAAGGTGGTGCAGATTCTTAATGTACTTGGGTGGCAACTGAAAGGTAGGAAATTCAAGTCTAACTAGAGGAAACTTGGAAGAAAGTTCTGGTGATCTAGATCCAAAAATTCAGCCTCCGGAAACCTTACAGAACACAGTTCAACTCTGACACACATGGGATTGACATGAGTCAGAACTGACTTGATGGCACTGTTTCTGTTTTTTTAAACTAGAGTGGGGAACTGTGATTAAGAAATTGGACAGGTTCCTTGTCCAGCCCGTTCTGGCTGATGCCCAGACACAGCTAGAGCAGGAGACCTTACTGGCATCTTCTTTGAGTTCCTTCCAAGCATTTCCTGGCAGTGCATGACTTTCGTAGTGTTGTTGGGTATTCTTGAGTTGACTTTGATTCATAGTGACCCCGTGTGACAAAAGGGAACTGCTCCCATGGTATTTCTGTGGCTGTGATCTTTATGGAAGCAGAGTGACAGGTTTTGCTTGCACAGAGTTGCTGCGTGGATTTGAACCATCAACATTTTGGTTAGCATCTGAGCACTTAGCTGTTGTGCCACTGGGGCTCCTTGAGTTTCCTGGTGCCCACTGACATTTCTGGTTCTGCTCCCTTTTCTGGACAGGTGGATGACCGTGTTACCAGGTTTCCCTGCAGCTGGGCAGAGCCATATGACTAGTTTCAGCCAAAGGTCCAGAAAGGAGGTAACATGTGCCCCTTCCAGGCCAAAGCACTTAACAGCTGATGTGAGAGTCTACTTGTTTGCCCCTCACATGCTATAAACCCAAAAATCTCAGGCTGAGATGGAAATGCCAGAAGAATGCATAAACCTGGGATACTGAGTGTGACTTTGGAGGGCAGCTGTCCTAGATAGTTGTCTGCATCAATGAACTTTCAGAATAAGAAATCAGTGACCACAGTTGTTTTGGAAATGTTGGTGGTGTTTGTTATGCGTCATAACCCAACCTATTCTGACTAATATGTGTGTTCATCAAAGATAGCCGTTGGAAAAGAAGTCGGCTTTGCTGAACCTTTGTAAAATTTGTGTCATGGCTCAGTCTTTAAACCACTGCTTTGCCTGTTGATAAGACAACATCAGCGGGTCAGAGGGCAGAGGGTGCTCACCATCGTGCATGCTGCTATCAGTTACTGTTGAACCAGTTGTCACTCAACAGCAATGCCATGTGTATCGGAGTAGAACTTTGCCCCAAAGGGTTTTCAGTGGCTGATTTTTCTTAAGCAGATAGTTTCTCTTAAGGAGGTGCTTTTCTTCCAAGGCACCTCTGAGTATGCTCCAACCTCCAACCTTCGGGCTAGCGTCCACATGCTTTAACCACTTGTGCCACCCGGGGGCGCCGTAGGACCCTTTGACCTGCCACAGCAGAGTTGTTGATTACTTACTCCATGGCTTTGTGACTAAGCCTCAGTTTGGCTTAGGCATCTGCCCTTCTCCATGGAGCCCCGTGCTCCCATCCGGCGAATCTTGATACCTCAAAGGCAAATGATGTAATTCTCACCAATGAGGTGACAGGTGGTGTCTCCTGGTGTTAGAAGTCTTAGTTAAGGTTTCGCTTTCTTAAAAGAAAAAAAAAAGAAAACTGTGTTGGCAGTTGTCTTCTTTTTCCCTTGGATTTAGTTGTGTCTACACATGACCTCTGGAATTATGTAGTTATGCTGACACCAAGAGAGAAGCTAAACCATCATCAAGACTGGCTGAGTAGACAAATTCCAAAAAAAGCCCAGACTTACTGGACCACTAGCGGCTAGATGACTCCCCAAGACTGTCACTCTGAGATGTTCTTTAAACTTGAAACTCAAACCACTCCCAGAGGCCCAATGACAGACTGATCCATCAAATAAATAACATCACGCATGAGAACTGTGTTGCTCAAAATAATCACCCAGATGAAACCAAATGGTTACCATTGGTTGTTTTTGTTGTTAGATGTTACCTAGTTGAGTCCAACTCACAGTGACCCTCTGTGTGACAGAATAAAGTACTGCCCGGTCTTCTGCCACGCCGATCATCGTTTTTGTGACTAAGCCCATTGTTGCAGCCACTGTGTCAATCCATCTCATTGAGGATCTTCCTCTTTTTGGTTGACTCTCCACTCTACAAAGTGGTTAACATTTACCCTAGAACCAAAGACGAGAAGACTTGGGATGGGAGGGTAGGGAAGCTAGATTAATAGAAACAGAACAACCAAAATGGAAATGACGAGACCATTGATGTAGTGTGAAGAGTGTAACCAGTGTCACTGGGTAATCTGTATAGAAATTGTTAAACGAGAAGTGAATTTACTGTATAAACTTTCACCAAAAATACAATGAAACATTAAGAAAAAATAAGAAGTGTGGTGAATAGAAAGGTAGAAAATCCCATGACTTGAGGACTTCACTTTAAGTCTGAAAATAGATTTCCTTTATAGCTTAAATCAGTTGAAATGACCTTTTATACCCTTTTTTTTTTTTTTTGGCTGGGATAGACTTTATTCTTTTTCCTTTCTTCCACTTGCTGATTTTTTTTTAAAAAGCCTTTTTTCTGGTCATCTGCCAACCCCACTTACTCAAATGGGTACACTGGACGTGAACCTTGGGGCTCGGAATTTGTACCTCAGCTCTGCCACTAATTGGCCCACACTTCACTGTAAAACAGGAATGATAAAACCTGTTGTTTTGTTGTTAGCTGCTGTCGAGTTGATTTCAACTCATTATGACTGCATATATCAGGGTAGAACTTCTGTGTAGGGTTTCTAAACTATAGCCTTCAAGGAAGCAGATTACCAGGTCTTTCTACTGCAGAGTTTGCACCGGGCAAGTTTGAAGTGCCAACCTCTCGGTTAGCAGCTGAGCCCTTAACCGTCATGCCACGAGGGCTCCTTGATAAAACCTGGAGAGAGATATAATAACAGTTATTTTTATTAGTACTCTAAATAACAGCTAACACTTACCACTCTTTCTTGGTGTCTGGGACTGTTCTGGAAACCCTCGTAGCTTAGTGGTTAACAGCTACAGCTGCTAACCAAAAGGCGGGCAGTTTGAATCCACCAGGTGCTCCTTGGAAACTCCATGGGGGCAGTTCTGCTCGGTCCTGTAGGGTCGCCATGAGTTGAAATCAACTTGACGGCAGGAAACACCGGATTTGACCATGCTCCCAGGAAAGGGCTACCTCTGGGCCTTGGTGGTACCCCTGTGATGGGGCTCTGAGAAGCCCCTCGATAGAGGAAGATGCTTTCATTTATGATTGAGAAGGAGTTCTGATGTTACAGTGATTAAGTACTCAGTGGCTAACTGAAGCATGGGTGGTTGGAACCCAGCTGGGGACTCCTTGGGAGAAAGACTGGACGATCTGCTTCTGTCAAGATTGCAGCCTAGAGAACCCTCTGGGACAGTTCTCTGTCACATGGGATCGCTATGAGTCAAAATCAGCTTGACAGCACCTTACAGCAATGGTATATATATCTCCTTTACCAGGACCCATGACAGACTGTTAACTAGGGAACACTTGAGCGTTCCTCATTTCCCCACCCGCTGCCGGCAGTTCCTTGATCCTGACCCCTCCACTTGACCTAACAGCAAGGTCAAGAGTCCTAACTGGCCATGGGGAGCCTGCAAAGCTAAAGGTTTAATACCTATTTTGTAAGATACTTTCAAGTCCACAAAGTGCTTTCAAGTGCATTATCTAATTCAATATCAATCTCATTATTGAAGAGGTGCTCATCATATCATATCAACGAGGATAAGGAAAGTAATCATAATTTTTAATCACTGTAACAAAAGTTCTAAGGCAATCATGAGAAGACCTCTGGGTGTGAATGCCATCTGCCGCAGAGGACTGAAGAGCGGGGAAGGAGGAGGCCTCAAGGGGCCGGCCCTGTGGGTGCTGGGTGGTGTCGTCAGAGGCAGAGCTGGGCTTGACGGATTGGCTCAGCCAGAATCTCAGACCCACAGACCTTGCTTCCCAAGCGACCTAGACCTCTGCCCACTGCAGACCACAACTGATTCCGGTCCCAGATCTGCAACTGCTCCTGGAAGCATCCTGTGCCAACTCAGACCCAGCCTCCCTGTTCCTCCTGGAGTGTTTGAGAGTACTGAGGAGACAGCAGAAATCTTGGTGGCCTGGTGGTCAAGTGCTATGACTGCTCACCAAAAGGCCAGCAGTTAAAATGCACCAGGTACTCCTCGGAAACTCTGTGGGGCAGTTCTACTGTGTCCTATACGGTCACTACGAGTTGGAGTCGACTTGATGGCAGTGGTGGTTTGGTGGGGAGACAGCCACCTGGTGACGCAGAGATCCACAGAGACTTCTAAGTGGGCCTCCCCGGCCATCTGTCTTCACAAGCCTCGTTTAAAATCAGGCCTCTCAAAAGATGAGTTGTGAAATTGACAGGGACCGGGCTGTGTTATTCTTAGCCTGGCCTTTAGCAACCTGACTATGAATCTGATCCCTGTGCTGGCTGTTGAGGTGGATACCCGTCAGTGAGCTGTGCTGGACTGCACGGACCATTTCCTCACAGCCTTCCCTGTCATTCTCTGAAGAAAAATGAGGACAGAGAAGAGACCCTGGTAGTGCCAGAGGGAAGATACTTTGGGGCAGGAAGACTTTTGGGGTCCTTCCAGATACAGGAAGAACGAGGTTGCTGAGTCCGGTCACGTCTGGCTAAGCACATCCTTTAGACGTCATGGGACACAGCTCGGAAGGGGCTGAGGCTGCCGCTGGCCAGGGAGCCTGGAGAAGGGGTGGGCCTGAAGCGCTGTGGTGGGCCTCCTCTTCCACTCCGCACACGGATGGTGGGTCAGCAAACTCGTGTGGGTCACGGTGTGGGCTGCCACCCTGTGGTGGGGCTGAACAGTGATGTGTGAGTGACCAGACAGGGCTGCTGCTGGGCCACTGTGATGCCTCTGTGGGATCTGAGGCCTCTCCCTTTCATGTCAGGACTCTGCTCCTGATGCCAGGTCTGTGTATCCTGGGATGGAATTCCACTCCCGATGGGTTATGGTGTTAACCGGTGATCGAAGAGTAACCCGAGGGGACTGAGACATCCTAGAGGCCAAGTTAACACCGGGCCCTGTCTCTGTCAGGGCTTGTGGCCTTGAAAAGTCACCTACCCTTCTGAGTTCTTTTATTTGTCTGTGAAATGACAGGTTTTCAAATCATCTCTACCTTGAACATGCTGTGGTTTCAAGGAGTGTTCTTCATCTGAGGTCCACGCACAGTCTCCAAAGGGGTCCTCGGACCCTCTGAATGTATACCAGCCCCCACACGCGCCTTCAGTCATGAGCGCATTTCTTTCTGGAAAGAGGGTCCACAGTTCCCTCAAATCTTCAGAGGGCTCAGTGACAGTGACATTTACAGAGCATGTATAGCAGGTGAAGCACTGTTCTCACTTCTTGTACGAATGAACTCTCTTAACCCTCACATCAGAGGGGCCCAGTGGTTAAGTGCTTTGCTGGAAACTGAAAAGTTGAAGGTTCAAACCCACCCAGCTGCTCCACCAGGGAAAGAGCTGATGATCCTCTCCTGTAAAGACTACAGCCTGGAAAACACTATGGAGCAGTCCCACTCTGTCCCCCGTGGTCACCATGAGTCTAAATCAACAACATCCATTCTCACATCTGCACCAAGGAACCATAAATAAATAGAACCAAACCCACTGCTGTTGAGTCGATTCCAACTCACAGTGACCCTGTAGTGTAGAGTTGATCTGCTCCATAGATTTTCCAAGGAGCACCTGGGCAGATCCATACTGCTTACTTTTTGGTTAGCAGACGTAGCCCTTAACCCACTATGCCACCAGGGTTTCCAAGAAATGCCCAGTGATGTGCCCAACATGACAGCAACGTGAAACGCACATTGATGGGATGAATGAGTTGATACAATCTGTAAGCCCAAATTTGGGAAAAGCTATGAAGTCAAAGAAAATTAATTTTTTTTTTTTTTTTGTCTTCAGAGTAGCTGGGTCATTTTCTTTCCAAGAGTTCCTGCTGCTGTTATCTTGCTCAATGAGTGTAAATTGAGTTTTCATTGCAGAAGTCCCTCTGACTTCTTCGAGCTACTTCCTTCTAAATGCCAAAAGGAGGTCTTTTTCCAACATTACAAAGGAATGAGACTGGGAGAGAAGGTCACCCGGTGTGAGAGATGGATGGCTCTGACTTTGGTCCAGATTTCATGTCTGCAAGGTTAATGTCAGGTTCACCAGTGGCATTTCCACTGTGGGGACCTAGACAGCCACAGACTAACATCTCAGAGAGTATCTGTTCTCTGTCCCCTGGGAGTGGGAGGACTTTCTATTAAAGGTCTGGTCATTGCTGTGATAAGAGTGGCTGTATCTGGCCAGCTGCATAAAATGGGAACTTAAACCCCAAGGGACAAAAATGCTGTCGCTTCAGATTTGAACTTCAACTGGAACTATTTCCAGTTTCTTCTAAACCTCCCATCTGTGCCTCTTCCCTTTGGGCAGGTGTCTGTCCATACTTCCAGGCTGTGAGAACCAGGGTTTGCAGGGGTTAGCTTCTGGCATCTAGGACAATGATTTGCACATAACAAGCATGTTTTTTTTTTTTTTTTCCTACCACATCCTTGTTAGATTAACAACAAAAAGACACCTGTCAGGGATTGAACTGTGTCCCCCTAGAAAATGTGTGTATAACTCTGGCTGGGCTGCATTTCCAGATATTGTATGGTTTTCCCCTGTCTTGTAAATCTTGCCTCTACAATCTTAAGGGCGGAGGTCGTGGCAGTAGCTGTGCTGGTGGCACAGGAAGTAGTCTGGAAGATTGTATGGTGTCTTGAGGTAATCTCTGATGCCCTGAATTTGGACTTTCAGCGTACATTTCTGTGGGAGAAAACTAATTTCTCTCTGTTGGAGCCATCCATTGTGGTGTATCTGTTACAGCAGCACTAGATGATTAAAGCGGTGTCCTTCAGCTAAAGATTAGATACTTCTATTAAACAAACAAGAACACGTGTACTACACCATATGAGTAAATAGGAGGTTCAATGGGCCTACCTGCCCAAAGGCAGAGATGAGAAGGGAGGAAGGGGCAGGAAAGCTAAAGAACAGAAATGGGACAGGGAGTTGGCAGATCACAGGGCTGGTGATCAACATCACAAAACAATATATGCATTAATTGTTTAACAGGAAACTGCTCTGTAAACTGTCACCAGAAGCACACACACATACGCAAATTAGATTTCATTTGGTCAAAAAAGCCCATATTTCTTGAATGAGACTGGGCTGGCGGGAGGGGCTTGAGGTACAGCACAGCACAGAATTGAAGAGCCCGGTGTGTGCAGTCACTGTCAGAAGCTGTCCCCACCTACCAGCTGTGTGGTCTTGGGCAGGTTACCTATCCTCTCTGAGCCTCGTTTTGGAGATAGTAGTGGTCATCTAACAACTGTGATTCTGTTGTGATCTATAAGGGTTTTATTGGCCGATTTCCAGAAGTAGATCACCAGGCATTTCTTCCTAGTCTGTCTTGGTCTGGAAGTTCTGCTGAAACCTGTCCACCTTGAAGGGCCCTGCTGATTTTTGAAATACCAGTGGCACAGCTTCCAGCATCATGGCAACACATAAGCCACCACTGTACAACAAACTAACAGTCATCAAAAAGCAAGGCGTGTCCCTGCATGAGACAGACTGACAGAATTGCAGCCACAGTGGTCTCAAGCATGCCAGTGGTCATCAAGATGGCACAGGACCAGGGCAGTGCTTCATTCTGTCGTATATCAAGTGGCTGTGAGGCAAAGCCAACTTGATGGCAACTAACTTACAACACTGTGACGGAAACTGTCCTATGGAATCACTTTGGGAATAGTTGTCTAGCTAAGTTACTGGCAGAATAAGGTGGCTATTGGAGGAAGCCAGACTCATAAGGTTACAGGCTGTACGATTCCATCAGCATGACACTTGGGAAAAAGCAGAACCACACAGGGCAACAACGCGGTTTGACAGCCTTCAGGTCCAGGCACAGCTGGAGGGCTATTCTTTGGGTGCTGAGTTATCCTCCAGGCAGTGAGCAGCCCCTTGGGGCTTCGCTGCCTGATCATGCAACAGCGGCAGGCTAGGGGGCAGCAGAGAGCTGTGGATGCAGAAAGTGGGAGCCCTGACCAAGGGGGAGAAAACAAACAAAACCCACTGCCCACGAGTGGATTCTGGCTCATAGCGACCCTATAGAACAGAGCAGAACTGCCCCCATAGAGTTTCAAGGAGTTCTTAGTGGATTTGAACTGCCAACCTTTTGGTTAGCAGACGGTAGCACTTCATCACTTCTTCACCAGGATTTTTCCCTGACCGAGAAAGAAGGAAATCATAAAACCCGTTTACCAGCAGCCTGCCTTCCAGTTCACGTTGATGTTGACGACGTGTCTTAAAGGAGTGCCCCTGCTAATAAAGAAACTAGAAGAGGACCGTAAATTGGGCCAAGCACCTGCAGCTTTCTGAGTGAGGACTGGTCTGGGAGCTGGGATGGCTTTTGGAGGAGTAAAGCACAGTCTTGATCTTCCAAACAAACAGGAAAAAAGTGTCATCTGAGTGAGAAATTCCAGTGTGCTAGAAGTCAGGGGCAGGAAAGTGATAATATTAGAGTCTAGTGAACCCACTGCAAGTGAAAATATAAAGCAGCATAAGAACTCTTGTGCTTACGTTGTAAGAAAAATGGCAGGGAAGTGATGAGCAAACACCGTTCAGGTTCTAGGAACTGGAGGTGAAGCCAGATTCATTGCCATGGATTTGATTCTGAATCAGCAACCGCATAGGACACAGTAGAAGCACCCCATGGGATTTCCAAAGAGTGGCTGGTGGATTTGAACCGCTGACCTTCTGGCTAGTGGTCAACCTTGTAACCACAGTGGCACCCAGGCTGCTGACAGAGGCCGGGAGGCCGGAGTAACCTCCTGATCTCCCACAGCTGCACGGCCTGGAGGATAGTCTTGAAGCAACCAATCCAGGCCCTGCCAAAACATCTTGGCAAACTGAGCCGTCTGGCGGGTCCACTGTGGCTGATTGTTGCTATGTGCAGCACGCAGAGCGCAGCAGGGCCGCCGCATGCACTGTCTCATCGTCCTCACATAGGCACTCTGAATATAGGTACTAATATCACCCCTTTGCAATAACAAGGCAAGTGAGATAGTAGAGAGGTGACTAACCTCTGCCTGTATGTCGGCCCACTGGATTGCCTCTACGTTGAATCTCATAAGTAATTTAGGGTTTCTATAGGGTTGCTATGAATCAGAATCTACTCACGGGCAATGGGTTTGGTTTTCAGTGGTGTAATGGTTAAGTGCTGAGGCTACTAACCATAAAGTTGGCAGATCCACCAGGCTGTCCTTCAAAACTCTATGGGGGCAACTGTACTCTGTCCTATAGAGTCACTATGAGTTGGAATTGACTCAACAGCAGTGGGTTTGGTTTTGGTTTGGTTTAGATGGGGTGGGAAACCCTAGTGGCTAAGTAGTGGTTACATGGTGGTATGTCTGCTAACCAAAAGGTCGGCAGTTCACATCCCCCAGATGCTCCTTATAAACTACAGAGAAGCTCTACCCTATCTTAAAGGCTTGCTATGAGTTGGAACTGACGTGACGGCAGTAGGTTTAACTGAGGTGAGTTGATCAGGAGCTGGGTGGTTCAGTGGTTAAGTGCTCTGCTGCTAACCTAATGGTCAGCAGTTAGAAACTTCCAGTCACTGCTGGGGAGACAAAGGCTTCCATACAGATTGAGACACTGCCAGTGAGTTGACTCCAACTCATAGTGATCCTGTAGAACAGAGTAGCACTGCCCCATAAGGTTTCCAGGGCTGTGAATCCTTACAGAGGCAGACTGCCACATCTTTTGTCCACAGGGGCAGCTAACTGATTCCAGTTACACTACCTAGGAAACTGTCTGGGACAGCTCTACTGTGTCCCACAGAGTTGAGATGAGTTGGAATCAAGTTAGTGGCAAGAGGTAGACAGGGTTTGCCTTGTTAAGAAAGTTTCCACGGAGGCTATACAGATTCAAAACTCTTATCCTGTATCATTGCCTGGCCTGTTGGTGACTCATGCCTTCAGGGCAGTATGAATGGCCCACACCACAGCTTTTATTCATGCATTTGCCTGTTGAAGACTGGTTTTTGTGCTGTGATGATTGAGGAGCTACTGCAATGCCAGGTGCTTTCCACCCCTTTCCTCTTTTTTTGAGTGGAAGAAAGCATCTCAGGGCTTGGCTCCAAGTCACTCGCTCCCCAAAGCAGCAATCACAATGGAACCAGGTGTGTCTGGCCCCAGAGCATGCCCTGCCCTCCTCTCCTCCAGGGACAGCTCGGGTCCAGTGGACCTCATTCCTCCCTTTCCCGACTGGAGGCCTCTCCTGGGTACAGCTGAACTTGGAGACACCCTGGCGTTTCTGTGCAGTTCTGTCCTGGGTATGGCTGAACTTGGAGTACACCCTGGCGTTGCTGTGCACTTCTCTCCAGGGTACAGCTGAACTTGGAGGACACTCAGTCACTGCCGTATAGTTGTAATGACAGCAATTGTAAGAAATTTGTCTCTGGGTGCTGCAAATGGTTAAGAACTTGACTACGGCCGAAGGACTGGCAGTTCAGACCTACCCAGAAGCTTGAAAGAAAGATTTGCTTCTGAAAGCTCACGTCTACTACAAGCCTGTGGGGCATTGTTCTGTTCTGCACACAAGGGACTACCATGAGCTGGAATCAACTTGATGGCATCTGGCTTGGTAGATGGACCCCGGTGATTCTGTGTGTGATCTTAGGCTACCTGCTTCACCCCTTTGGCATCCTCAGTGTCCTCACGGGATCAGCAGCTTTAATACTGATATCGTAGATGAATAAACCAGATGCAGCTGAAAGCCTGGCTGAAGAAGCGAGTGCTGCTAACAGAAAAGCTAAATGTAACAACACAAGGCAGGGCTCCTTCACTTATCCTCTGAACAGCTGTTTGTTGATCACCTGCTGTGTACTGAGCATTTTTCTAGACACAAAAGTAAATCAGAGACACACGCAGCCCTCAGCTCTTATGGGCTTTCAGGGAAGTAGTGTGATTTCACAGCGCTATGATACAAAGAAAAACAAGATCTTCTGACGGAGAGTACCTGGGGTGGGGGTGAAACTTAGTCATAGCAGTTGGCATCTCTGAAAAGGTGACACTTCTGTTGACCTCAAATGGTGAGGAAGAGCCCTCCTTGAAGGAAGGGCCAAGCATCAATATGGGGGAGCCCATAGTCAGGGGTGCCACATTCAGAAAGGAGCAGCTAGGCTTTAAGACTTCAGGGCACAAGGCTTCTCTCCTGGCAGGTCTTAAGCTGTCAGCTGGAGCCAGAGAGACAGACAGACAGTCTGCCTGCCTCCCGCTGTCAGAAGAGGTCCACTGAGCTGCCATACGGACTTGCCCGGTGGACAGGAAGCCAGACTTGGGGCCTGCTCCTTCAAGTCACTCTCAGTTTGAGAACAAACTCCTCTGCCTGCTAGGGCTGTGGGCTTCAACAGGTTGAAACATTGCTTTTAGGCAAGAGGACCAAGCGTGATTAAAAAAACACTGCTATCGAGTTGATACAGACTCATAGGGACCCTACAGGACAGAGCAGAATTGTCACTTTGAGTCCAAAGACAGCTTGATGGATTTGAACTGCTGACCGTTTGGTTAACAGACATGGCTCTTAACCACTAGGGTTCCCAAGTACCGCAATATCCCTGAAATATTCAGATAAATCATCTACTGAGATATATATTTTGTCAAAATATATGCTGAAGTGGAGGCCAGGCCCAGAAAAGTCCTGGGGTTGGCTTCAGATGACCTCCAGCCACGTCAGAGGTTCTGCTCAGAGTAGAACTGAAGGGGGCAGTATCCCCACTCCCTTGCAAAATATTAGTTGAGTACCACTTACGTTCCACAGGCTTGGCGGGGGAGGATGCGACCAACACCCCACCCCTGCCCCTGTACTGCTGTGAGCAGTCCAGGGGTCAGACTGTTAAGCGATTAGCTAGTAATTCATGGGACTGAAATTAGCAGCCTGCTAGAGCTCACACTGAACGTGCTAGGAAACGGAGCAGGCTCGAGTGGGGCCCGCCCTCGGCAGGTGGAGGGGCTGCTCTGCGGTCCCCGGCTCTCCCACTTTCTCTTCAACGGTCCTTCCTCACCACTGCTTCTCCTCGGCGTGAGGGCACTAAGAAGGTGGATTTCCTTCCCTCTGTGCCCAGAAGGGGGCTCTCTTGGCTGCATCTGAGCTCAAAGGGGAAACGGGCCCTTCTAAAGAGCAGAAGTTGCCTGAGCTGCTGTGATTTTCAGGAACACGTCTGCTTACCTGTATGCATGGGTGTATGTATCAGTCTGTCACTTTATTTATACTCTAGACTTCTTTCTGGCCATTTATAAAACTGCGATTACGTCAACTGACCTCACAGTGAGAGCACCTGCCCCAGTGATGGCCACAGTCAGGACAAGAGCCACATCCATCAGGAAAAGCATCAGCTCTGCAGGCCTTGTTGGGGTGAGGCGGGCGACTGGGAGCATGGCCACGTATGACTGCACGCTGGGGGTGTTTGCTGGCCCAGGAGACCACTGTGCTCCCCAAAACCAAACCCTTTGCCATTGAGTTGATCACGACTCATAGCGACCCTGTAGACAGAGTAGAACTGCCCCACAGTTTTCAAGGAGTGCCTGGCAGATTTGAACTGCCAGCCTTCTGGTTAGCAGCTGTAGCACTTAGCCACTATGCTTCCAGGTTTCCAAACCAAACTCGTTGCCATTCAGTGGATTCCGACTCATGGTGATCCTATGGGATGGAGTAAGGCCGACCCACAGAGCTTCGAGGAGTGACTGGTGGGTTGCAACTGGCAGCCTTCTGGTTAGCCACCACAGCACTTAACCACTACAGCATAGGGTTTCCCAGTGGGCTCCAGGCAGCAGCTATCCCCACCCCTTACAAATGAGGTGAGGCCTGGTTGAATTCAGAACCAGATTCAAAGAGCTGCTCTGAGTGATTCCCGCTGAGAAGAGGATGGGCTTCCAGCTGGGTCTTGGGCTGGAAGGAAAGACGGGGATCAGACAGGGATCCAGGCAGGACAGTCAGGAGGAAGGTAGAAGAGGAAGCCTGCTGACCAATTGCTATCCCAGCATGGTATTCACTCTGGGTTTTTAAAGGCTCTTGAGATGCAAAGCAATTGGTCATTATTTCCTTTTGTGGCCTTCCTTCCTCCTTGCCCTGCCCACAGAGCGTCTTCTTGGCCTTGGGGCAACTGAGGTCCTTGGCTGGGCTCTGCAGTCCTGGGTGTGGCTAGCAGGCCCAGGTTACTTCCCCACGGTGAGTTGTAATTGCCTCCACTGATTTAGCTTGGGATGAAGTCAGTTTCCCTCCTGACCTGTCACGCTTTCCACGGCGGACACCCTCTGGGAGCTCTGGGAGCTCCCTCCGCAGGTTTCCTCAGGATTGTTCTTCCTCCCCCTGCTCTGACGCTCCTCTGGGCTGGCCCTCGGCGCTTCTCTTGTTTCTGAACTCGAACTCCACAGCTGCTCTGGGGAGTGGAGGGGGGACTCCCTTCTGTCCTTCCTGCTGGCCTCTTTCATGACGAGTAGTTTTAGTTGTTGTTTTGTACTTATCATTGTGACTTTTTAATCCAAGGGTGCATGTATATAGTTAAACCAGACAGTACTGTTGATTACTGTCTCCAGATTTGGTACCAAAAAAAAAAAAACCAAGCCCGCTGCCGTCGAGTGGATTCTGACTCATAGCGACTCTATAGACAGAGTAGAATTGCCCCACAGAGTTCCCAAGGAGCGCCTGGCGGATTTCAGTTAGCAGATGTAGTACTTAACCACTAGGACACCAGGATGGGTACAGGTAACATAAAGCCAAATGACTTGTGAACCTTGGATTTCTAAGAGAGGTTTGGAAAAAAACAGGTAACTCCTCTTCAAAACAGTGTAACTGCATTCTTCTGGCTGGCTCATGCAAGGCTGCCTGCGAAGTCTCCTCTAGCCCCACTGGCTAGAGGGTTTGAGGGACTGCACCCCTGCCACCCTGCTTACAGCCCAGTGAAAGGGGGGGATGTACATAGGGTATGGCCCTGCTGTATGGGGCACTGTGGGTGTGAGGTCTTGTAGAACAAGGTAGGGGACACAACCTCCCTTGAGTTTTCCCTGTGGTTGTTTGGGGTCCTTATAGAAGGCAAAACCAGAAAATCCACTGCTGTTGAGTTGATGATGACTCACAGTGACCCTACAGGACACAGTAGAACTGCCCCCATGGAATTTTCAAGGCTGTAAATTTTTACAGATGCAGATACTGCCACCTCTTTCACCCAGAGTGACTGGTATGTTTGAACTGCTTAGCAGCTAAGTGCTTTAACCACTGTACCACCAGGGATCCTTGGTGGGGGCAGGGGTCCCTAGAGGCGAATACTGACTGACTGATTGGTCCTGAGAAATGCTCAAGCAGAGAATGGAAGCAATCAAGCATCAGTTGTTGCAAGATTAATCACTGGAACACAGCCAGCCAAGTCCTGAGGCAATGGGTGACATGATAAATACAGTTTTAATAAAATAACATAGGGCAGCAGAAAGGTTATTATAGACCATGGGAGTTATGATTAAGGAAGCTGATTATTCATCATTATTGAAGCAGCAGGACTTAGGCAAGGTGTGCGGGGAGGTGATGGGTGAGGAGGTGGGGTGGAGTGGGAGAGGAGGACCCTAAGGGAGACAGGACTCCCTGGGGGACGGCGAGGAGAGCATGGCTGCTGGGGGCTCAGAGCTGTGTCCCTCTAGGGCTGGGCGGAAAGGAACGCCAAGGCCAAGGTGACTCATTCTTCTCTGGGGCAGCCCCTTCCGCCACCCCCGGTGACTGGCTGCTGCAGGGTGCAAAGCCTCAGCTCAGGTGAACTGCTGGCATGTGTCTTGGTGCCTCCTGCCCAGTTCTGATGGTAAATGAGCAAGTGCGGCAGCCGCAGCCTGAGAACACTGTGACCGTTGGCTCAGACCCTTCAGGGATGGCATCTCCTCACCCACCAGGAAAGCCACATACACCAGCAGAGGTGCTAGTTTAAGATGAAAAAAGTCTAGAATGGGTAAGGGAGAGGGATCCCAGGGACAAAGACACAGCACTCTGCTTCTGTAAAGATTTACAACACCGGGAACTCTTCGGCAGTTCTACTTTGTACTGTAGGGTCGTTGAGTTGGAATTGACTTGATCTCAAAGGGTTTGGTTCTTGTTTTTTTAAATTTTATGTTAACCTGTTGCCATCAAGCAGATTCCAACTGACAGCAGCCCTATAGGCCAGGAGTACCTGGTGGATTCGAACTCTTTCCCATTATCCCACAGGGCTGTTAGTCCCAGGCTAACTGCCTCACTTTCCAGTGGCAACTTCCATGAGCCTCACTGGGATTATTTGAGATCTCACAATCTTGCGATTATATAAATCCTGCCACACTGTTTAATGAGAAACTAGTTTGTTCTGTGAACCTTCAATGAAAGTACAGAAGACAGTAAACTGCTCATTCCTCTAAAAAAAAAAGAAAAAAAAATCCAAATCTTGCCTTTCTTCTTTATAAAATCCTTTATTTCCCAATTACAAAATTGTTCCATGTTCTACTAGATAACTCAGAAAACAAGATGATTTGTAATTCTGCTCCTCTGAAAGGACTGCTTTGTTATTTCAGTTTCCTTCCACAGTTGAGATCATCCTACATTTTTCACAGCTGACAGCTGACTTGTTATTGCGAACATCTCCTGAGTCACTAAAAATTTCCTAAAGATGATATTTGTAAAAACCCACAGCTGTTGAGTTGATTCTGACTCCTAGCAACAGTATAGGTCAGAGTAGAACCACCCCAGTTTCCAAGGAGCACCTGGCGGATTTGAACTGCCAGTTTTTTGGTTAGCAGACGTAGCTCTTAACCACTATACCACCAGGGTTTCCAATGTTTGTAAGAGTGCTACAGTATTCTCTGAAGTGGGGCCATAAGTCAGTTTCAATGCTTCAAGTGAACCAGGGTTCATCCACCTTCATGGAATGTCAAGTCAAAGGGTGACCCCCCTCCAAGTGTGTCTTTATTGGTCCCCACGCAAGAACTTTATTTAAGCACCTTCAAAGTCTGAGGACAGAATCTCAGTTTATCGTATCCCCATGAGCATCCTTTTCTCAAATGTTCCCCTAGTACTCTGGTTTATCTTAGATGTTAAACAGGGGAACCTGTGTTTTATTTTTAATTTCATGACCTGTGTAAATTAAGCTACTGCTTTGGACAAGTACAAGACATATACAAACAAAAAAGAACTGATGTGAAGAAAACCAGTGAGTACAGGTGAAGTGGCCCAAATCACTAAGGTGTATGTCAATGACCCCACTTGCAAACCACTGTGCAACCCTCATCCAGAACGCAGTGACCAATTCTTCATAGGTATAAGAAAACTTCTTGGAACACTTGGAAGTTTTTTGTTCAATTTTGGGCAATTTTTAAATACTAGATAGGTAGCACGTTTTAAATGCTCGGTAGATAGCAAGACAAGAAGATGCGACACCTGCCGAGAATCTATTTTGTTTCATTTAGTCCTATCAACACGCTGAAATTGGCACTAACCCAGCTTCAGACTGGGAAACCAGGTCCCAGTGCCGGCGGGTGGCTAGACCAGGACTCCACGCTTAGTTCCTCCGCCTGCACATTTGTGCATTTCTGGTGTACTCTAATGCTCCCTGCTTCCCTTTTACCCTCTTTCCCCTGGGCACTGCAAACCCCGCAACCCATTTAGAACTCGGCCTCTGCAAAGCATTAACTGTAAAACCGTGAACTTCCAATAAAACCAAAAAAACCACACCCATTGCCGTAGAGCCCATTCCCACTCACTGTGACCCTACGGGACAGAGGAGAACTGCCCCATAGTTTCCAAGGAGAACCTGCTGGATTGGGAACAGTTAACTTCTTGGTTAGCAGCTGCAGCATTAACCACAAAGCCACCAGGGTTTCAGCAGTACCTAAATAAATGCAAGGAAATGCTGGCTTTCACACAGCACAGGGTACACAGAACACCCATCATGTGCTCACGGATCTTCTGGCTTCTTCAGTTTGAAGCCAGACATAGTTCTGACATTCCACATGAAAACAGGCAACACATCCTTAGCATGGAGAATTTGGAAAACACCAACGTGCACGGAACAGCGAAAACAGAACACAACCCACCATCACAAAGCACCACTTGGAAATAACCAGTTCTTGGTCAAGAGTATTTCTGATTTTTACTGTGTACACACTTTAAAGATGGGCTTGACAATGCATATAGTTTTATCACTGGTTTATTGTGAACATTTTCCTGTAAATATTTGCATCCTACAAGGAGAACACAATGAACCAACCTTGTTGAGGAAATTTAGATCCATTCATTCTCCTTCCAATGCCTCAAGAAAAAAGGAAGTATGTAGCTTGTTTTATGTCTCTTTGTACAGAAGACGGAAACTTGACCTTCAGTTTAGCTTTTCAACTTGCTTTGCTATGCTTGCTCCACCATCAGTTAGCCGTTTTTTTGTTTTCTACCCTCTCTCTCCCATTTATTTTCTCTCTTCTCCTCGGTCTCTCTGGGAAACACATGTGTTCCTGTTCCTCTAGCAGTTCTCTCTCCCTTTCCATTAAAGATATTTTACTGATTTTATCTACCGAATTAAATCTTTTAATCTCAGTTCCCTATTATAATTAGCCTTTGATCTTTTGAATATAGAACTCAAACAAACAAAAAACGAAAAAAAACCCACTGCCTTTGAGTTGATTCCAACTCACAGAAACCCTATAGGACAGAGCAGAACTGTCCTATAGAAGCTTCTAAGGAACACCTGGTGGACTCAAACCGTGAACATTTGGTTAGCAGCCATCGCACTCAGCCACTACACCACCCAGAACTCAAATGCTTAAAAGAAAACATTGGTACGAACCCCCTCACAGAGCTAACGTATATCAACAAACACAGGACTTGGGCATAGAGTAGACATGGTAGACTTTTTTTTTTTGTTTAAATAGGGTTTTGGGGAGAGAGACAGAGGCAGAGGAAAGTAGTAGTGGGCACATGAAGAAGTGTTAGGGACCATTATCAAAATGCATTCTTTTCAACAAATGATCGTCTTCCAGTTACCACATTTGAGAGGCAGCTCTGACTGACCATGACATTTCCATGACATCTAAACTTGTAGTTCCAGAAAAGTCAAATGTTTATTAATAGAACAGTGTAGCAAGACTGAGGCCAGCTAGCCCAAGAGGGGTGCACATGGAGGGTGAGAATTCTGGAGTCCCGGAAGCTTCGAGGTGCCCATCCATTATCACCTGGCCATCTGCAAGGTAGGGACACTTGGTCATTATCCTGCTGCCCAAACATGTGGCATCTCTATACCACTCAAAAATCAGTTGAGGCCCAACATTTGAGGAGTACAGTATGCTTACGGGATCAACATTACCAGGGACATAAAACTCAGGACTCTCCTGATAAAAGTCTTTCAATAAAAGTTGCCTTGGCTTACCGTAACTAGCTCTTAGTTACTCTCAGTTACTTTCGCATCTTGTGTCCTACCCCACTAGTCCTGCTAGTGGTGCCATGAAGAAAGGCCTGGTGATTTGCTTCTGTAAAGATGACAGCCAAGAAAACCCTGTAGAACAGTTCTTCTCTGTAAGCACATGGGGTTGCCGTGTGTTAAAAGCAACTTGATGGTAAGTGGGTTGGGTTAACCTATCCTGGTTGATGATGCCTTCAATTGCAGGAGTAGGACAGGACTTGTTAGGCCCTGTTGATAAGTTAACAGCATACTCTGGGTCCCAAGTTCGAGGAAAAAACAAAAAAACAAAAAACTGGTGCCCATCCATCCAATCATTTAACCTACACTTACCAAAAGCCTACCTTGGGCCCGACACTGAGAATGCACATAGAAGACACAGTTCTTGTCTGGGTGGAGAGACTTGTCATGTGCTCAGTGCCACATTTGCTGTCATTTATTTTCTGGACTTGAACATTTCCAATTTATAATCTGTGAGGAATTTCCAGATGACACAGATGGTTGAGTCTTTCCTTCTGGCCTTGAACATTTCTGACCCTGTAAGGTTCAGAATTACGACTAACTGTGGAACTCAGGTGGCCCTGGGAGTCTTAGCTCAGGTTGGCATGGAAGAGCCTCTTGGTCCTTGCCTGTCTTTTCATCTCATCAGTAACGTCAAAAGACTCTGAGATCCATCACCAGGGAGTCATGAAGAGGACTTCTGGGTATCATGAGAAAATTTCTAAAGGATGAGGGTGGGGTCAAGCCTCTGGCCGAAGTTTAAGGTGGTGTTCAGTGTCTCTGACACTGGTTGGGGTGAGTACTGAGTGGTCCATCCTAGACAATGTTTGGATACCCCTGGCCAAAGGAAGGAAACCTTATGGTGTAGTGGTCAAGTGCTACATCTGCTAACCAAAAGGTCGGCAGTTTGAATCTGCCAGGCACTCTTTGGAAACTCTGTGGAGCAGTTCTACTCTGTCCTACAGGGTCACTATGAGTTGGAACCCACTTGATGGCAGCAAGTTCGGTTTGGTTTGACAGAAGAAAGGAATCCCAGAGAACACTCGTTGGAGTTCAAAAAAGAAAGTCCTTTTCTCTTTATTTGCTTCATCAGAAGCTCACAGCTTAACCAAAGCCAAACCAGTTGCCATCAAATTATGCTGAGTTGTGGTGACTCTATGTGTTTTAGAAGAGAACCACACTGCACAGTGTTTTCAGTGACTGTGAACTTTCAGAAATAGATCACCAGGCTTTTCTACCGAGACACCTCTACATGGATTCAAACTACCAACCTTTTGGTTAGTAGGCGAGCACTTAACCGTCTGCATCACCAGTAGACGCCTCACAGACCATAAAAGGATGTCAGATAAGGTTGGCTAGCTCCCCACCCGAAAGGCAGCACAACCGGCCTCGTTTCTGAGGGAGCAACTATTAAGGACGCCAAGGTGACTAGCACATCTGGAGTCTTCCATGCTTTCACAAAAAGGTTTGTGGCATCGTCAGTAGTGAGGCTCCACAGAACCAGGAGGTAGAAGGAGAGAGCTCGTTACCTGAGCACTCACGGACAACTAGCCAGCCCCGGAGGACGAGAGACAGGAGCGCCCACTTACCGCAGCCAGGCAGAAACGTCTGGGGAAGGCAGCGGAGCCGGCCGGCCCAGCACTTACACATGGAGCACCTCCGGAGCTGCCAGGTGCCATGGTGCACAGCCCCGCAGTTCCTGAGAACGGAGAGCGAGACCAGGCTCCGCTCTTTCTCCAGCACCCAGCCCCTCCTTTTCCCTGACCCCCATCCACTGAAGACTCACTGTTTGCGAACATCGTGTTCACAGTTCCGACCAGAGAAGTAGGGGGGGCAGGCGCAGAAGGACCCCAGCATGCAGGTCCCCCCATTCAGACAGCAGGTTCTGTTCAGCTGTTTACCTGGAAGGACAAGAGGAGGTGGGGGCCAGGCCGGAGGGATGGAAGTGCAGAAGGCATTCCTGTCAACGGAGGTGCACGATGGGCTTAAGAATTCCGCCTCTCCCAAAGTTTTGGAAGTGGCTCAAAATTATCACCCTCAAAGAATAAGACCCTTCCAGCATTGCTTTTGCTACCTACCTAGACCCCCGGAGCAGAGAGATCTTTGTCCTGCGCAGGCCAGTGGTGGTTCCGGCACCCTACCCCGCCAGGTGGAACCACGTGAGTGTTCCAGAGAAGGTGGGCTACGTCAGGCCTGCCTCACTCACCTCCACAACCCCAACCAGCCCAACCGCCGGCCCTGCTCACCAGAGGCAGCCACTCTCTCTTAGGTGAAAAATAAAGTCACAAAGGAACACAAAAGTCAAATGAAGAGACAGAGATATCCGAGAGCTAAGGCAGTAGGGCTTACTGTCCTGGATGCCCGTGAATGGCACAAACTGCAGAGACTGAAGATGACCTGCTGGCTCATGCTGGGACCGAATGTGGGCATCTCCCTGTGACAAACGTGCGAATTCATGAAGGCCCAACCCTTAAAGAGAAAAATCAACTCCTGGAGTCTGTTTCAGGCCACAGGAACATTTAGTGATCAAAAGAAGAAAACGTGTCTCACCGGCAACTAATCCCAGTTCAAACACTTTGGTAAAGGCCATGATGAAAATCACGCTAGGAGGAAAGCAGACACGTGTTAGCGTAACAAAGCACACTGAACTCACTGATCACCAGAGGCCCCTCCATCATCGGGACACAATCACCGACCAGACATCAGAGGACCACCTCTTTTCTTTTCATCTTTTTAAAAATGCCTGATTAATTCATGTAACAGCATCATGAAACATGTTAGAAACTGGCCACCCAACTGCCAAGTCTTTTCAATACATGTTATTTTGGGGGGTCTATCTATGTACATAATTTCAAGCACGTACGAATCTGTTACCTTCCCTTTCACAGATTTTTTTCCCCCTCCTGAGCACAGTTTTCACTGCAGAGTTCATAAATGACTGTGATATTGCATGTTATTGTTGGTCACATTTTACAAACAATTTCATTTAAATTAGTCACTTAAAAAGTTTCAGGTTAAAACTTTTGTTTTCCCCCTCTTATTTTACTTAAAAAAAACCCAAATCCATTGCCCTCAAGTCCCTTCTGTCTCATAGTGAGCCTATCGACAGGCAAAGGGTTTTACTATACTTCATTATACTTAATGGTGCGGCAGTTACCACCTATACCTTGAATGTTTTCATGAACAGATTTTTTAATTCAAAGGCAACACTGGACTTTCTCATACACAAGACTAGGAAATCGCATCATGAATGGGACTGCAAAAAAGCCAACAGCCAATCTGGATGCAACTCTGGGAAGTTCTAGATCTTTCAGGGAAAACAGTGGCGCTGTTAAGGTTTCAGCGAGATGAAAAATGAAACAACACAGAGCCAGAGAATACTATTCCCTAAGTGGGAAATCTCTAGGAATTGAAAATTTACCTTGGAGATTGGTTCATACCTGGAAGAGAAGCTCTTCATCTTCTTGCAGTCCATAGATCTGAACAATTTAGAGAGAAAAATGTCAGTAGGGCTTCTTAACTGTCACAAACACCCATAGGAAAACACTCATTTTCCGAAGTAAAAACTGGAATGTAAAAAGAAGAAAGTATATCCCAAGAAAGAAGATTTTCAGAGAGTTCCGTCAGGATGCCCAAGGAAACCCGCACAGACTTCAGTCTGAAGCTCCAAAGACTGCTTTGACCTTGAGCTGGGACTCTGCTTTCTAGGGGAACAAACAACAACCCCCCAGGGTGGCGGGGCAGTCCCTCAGGTGGGCGGGGGGCCAGGTAGGCGGGAGGCCCGGGCTCATTACAACACCGTAGGGTGAGAGGCGTCGCGGGGCTGAAACAATGCCAGGTAATAGAAAAGGCGGAGTCTCCTAGAACCCGCTAACTAGCCCAAGTGACTCCATGGCTACTGGAGGGTTAAAATGTCAGCCTTACTCTTGAAAAAGAAAAATCCACTACTCAATCAAGTTGATTCCCCGTTGAAGAAACAGTAGAAGGTAATGACGCAGGAAAATCAAAACACCAGGTGCAGGTGTCTCAAGGCGTTTGGTGTTTTATTGCCCGAGTTCATTTCTTGAAATTACCTCTCATCTTTTTTTTTTTGCCCCCCCAAGAAAGGTGTGTCGAGCCCGATGCCACGCCCTGGGGATACTGAGGTGGCCGGGACAGGTGTACCCTTCACTTTTTTCCAGGAGCAGAAAGACTAGGAAGCACGCAGTGGTGATGCAGCGTGTGGGCTCTCGCTCGTTAGGTTCAGTGGCAGGATGGGTGGGGGTGGGGGTGGGGGTGGGGGTGGGGGGTGGGGGTCTAGACCTGGTGGGAGTGTAAATTCCGGGCCGGAAGGAAGAGGGAGGTGGCGCCAGGTGCTCAGGCGGGGAGGTGCGAGCGTTGGGGGAAGCCTGCGACGGGAAAATGTTCTGGCAACTCCGCAGATCTGCGCAGGAGGCCGTTTACGTCCTTCTCCCAGCTTCCGGGGTGCAGCCTCACCTATCCCCTAGCCTCCCAATCCCCCCCTCCCCAGCGACGTAACCCTGGAATCAGAAGTGTTCCCCTAAAAGTGTTTCTGTGTTGGATCAGCCCAGGGCCACCTTCCCCTAAGTGGAGAGGACGCAACCTGAGGCCCAGATCTTGTCACCTAGTATCTACCCTCGGGCCTCGGGGCATTTTAATTCGTATTTAAATACGCTCAAAGCCGTGACTGGCTTCTAAATCTCCTTTCACTGTAAATGCTGAGTAAAAGCCTCCTGGAGCCAGGTACACAAATTCAGATTATCATGCAGCTGTTTTCCATGGGTGCACACCCTGCCGATTGAACTAGTCACATCAGAGGCTGTTTCAGCTTCAGTGTCTACCTGTGTGAATATGAGAGGACCGCAGGGGGTGGAAAGGTCCCTCATTTGCTTCTTGAAACCAAAACAAACACAATGCCCTTGAGTCGATTCCGACTCATACAGCCCCTGTAGGACAGAGCAGAACAGCCTCTATAGAGTTTTCAAGGAATGCCTGGTAGATTCAAACTGCAGACCTTTTGGTAGGCAGCTGTAGCCCTTAACCACTCTGCCACCAAGGTTTCCAGCTGCATCTTGGGAGAATTAAAATTTTCGGTGAGGGGAATAGAGCCCCATTCAAGCAACTGTGGGGTGCAGCCCATTCATCTGTGACTTGGTACCTTCCCAAGCCAACAGCTGCCGCCTCTTTAATTCCTGTTGCTTTCGGCTGCCCATTGTGTGGCCTTTCAAGCTTCTTAAATGCTCCAGGTCACATGCCGAGAGTCTTAGGAGCCTGGGGAACTTGGCCTGAAGATTTAGGAAGCCGGAAGTGGGGGAGGGTTCCAGGCAGCTGGAGGTTAACCCAGAGACTGGCGGCGCAAGGAGGCTTAAGGACAGTACTCAATATATGGGACATTGATATAGCACGCTCTGCATCTCACTCCTCAACAGTCCAATGTGTTAAGTAGATAAACTGACTGATACGATTAGTCCCATTTTATGGACACAACAACTAATCCCATTTGGGGATTTAAATGTATTTCCTGAAGGACTGGGCAGAAATGGCTACAGGAGGCCACGCCTGTGTTGCTGCTTCCTTATCTAAAAGGACTGCTGTGGGATTTTAAGAGCTTCCATGGGGCCCCCTATCAGTCCCCTTCCCAATGTCAGTGGGAGGAACAGAGGCGCAGAGCTTGGCTACTGTTGGCATTGGTGGGCTAGCATTTCTGTCATACGAAACTTCTCATACAAGAACTAGAACCTAATTGAAACATCTCTGTGTCCCAAAGGTACAGAGGACAGAGCAAAGTTGTATGGCCCAGGGGGGATGAAGCCTGGGCAAGGTTTTGGGAGAGGGAGGGGAGAAGAGATGTTCAAAGGTGCCGCAGGAGAGAGGGGAGACAGAAGAACAGCATGAAGAAGGGACCGTAGGGGCCTAACATCCTGGGTACTGTAGAATTGTTTCAGAATGACTTATATGATCACCTTTCGTATACTCTGGTGAGTTTCTGATTCATGATTTGTTCCCCCTCTTCTGTCTCCTATTCTACATGTTCTAGAAATTTAAAATTAACTTATGTACCTCTGAAAGAAGGAGAATCACAAACTGATAAGACCAGTGAGACAACCAGACAAGAGGGGCCCCTCTTGTGACTGAAACCACGGTGGTGCCCTCAGTCCCCGAAAGAATATCCACAAGGGGATCTAACATCCTTCAAATTCATCAAACTTAAGCCCTGGCTCCATAAAACTTTCCAGTCTATGCCAGGCAGACAGACCTTTGGCGGAGCCCACCCCCTCTGTCTCTTGTATGCCCACGCCTTCTTGTTACCCATGTCACCCTGTCTCAGTACTGGCTTTGCAACAGGTAGCTTGAATATGTGTGCTACAGTTAACAGTGTGATGCTTAAGAGTTCCCAAGTGTTAGCTCCTGGGCTGGGGACACATGCACCCTTCACTTAGTGGGTCTACTGTTTGCATATGGAGAACTGGACTCTGGGGACACAGTGGTGAGAAGTGACACCACAGGATAGGAGGGAAGAAAGGAGATTAATCAATGATTGTAATTATGAACACTGCAAAAAGTTGCTGTTGTCTCTGAGCGGGGAATTGAAAAGAGACTCCAGGACATCTCTGTTCAGTCTCTGCTGAGAACTGGCAGTGCCTGCCCCTGAAACACTGTGGCCAGCCAGCGCTGTCTGGGAGCCAGTTCAGAGGGTGGGGAACTCCTCTGTAAAGAGCACTGATTACCAAAAGTTGACAAGCAAATGCTCTCCAGACGTTTCAGTGTTGCTCTATGAATTGTTGTTTGTTGCAAACAACAGAGACAGAACTGTGTGTCCTACGATCACACAAATAAGTGTGAAACTAACAACCATCCAATCAGCCAAGAAGAGTGGAACCCAAATGACTGTAATCAAACTGACTTCCAGAACCGCTGCTGTTGGGTCAATGAGTCAGTACCGACTCTTAGCAGCCTTACCAAGTTTCCAAGGCTGTTAATCTTTACAGAAGCAGACTGCCACATCTTTCTCCCATGGAGCATCTGGTGGATTTAAACTGCCAGTGTTTGGGTTAGCAGCTGAGGGCTATAACCACTGTGCCACCAGGGCTCTGTCTAAAATTCAAGGAGGAAAATAAATTTGGAAAATGGGTTGGTTTTTAGCTTTAAACAACAAACTTGGTCTTGTTTTAATGGTTAAGAATACATTTTGGAATTAACTGTCAACTAAAAAAGTGAATCAAAAGAGTAGCCACTTCTACAGTACAATGATACGGTTTTAAGATTTTAAAAACAACAAAATAAAAAAACATTGCACCATTGAGTTGTTTCCAACTCGCAGTGACTCTATAGAACAGGGTGGAGCTGCTTCTATAGAGTTTCCAGGGAGCACCTGATGGATTTGAACTGCCAGCATTTTGGTTAGCAAATGTAGCATTTAACCACCACACCCCCAAGATTTCCTGCTTGTATTGTGGAGACTCTGGTGGTGTAGTGATTAAGTGCTATGGCTGCTGACCAAAAGGTCAGCCATCTGAATCCACTATGTGCTCTTCAGAAACTGTATAGGGCAATTCTACTCTCTCCTATTGGGTTAAATATGAGTTGGAATAGACTTGACATCATTAATTCTTTTTTTTTTTTTTACTATCGCAGGACTTCCAAAGACACCTCAGAGACACCTCAGACTCTTACCTCTGCCATTGTCCCCAGAACGTTTGTACAGATCAGAAGATGGGAGGATGTGGAAGAGGGGGCTGGGGAATTCTGAATGCATACATGCCCTCAGACCGAGGACTCCTTGGGCCTCTAATCTCATCAGGCTCAGCACCCAACTGCCTCTGATTGACCTGAATAACACCCTTGCTGGAATCTGTTGTCCTCCAAAGCATGCCCTGGCCCGTTCATTAACAAGATAACGGCTCTCTGTTTTCACTGGGGAATTTACCCAACAGTTCTCTGTGTGAGGATTAAGAGAACAGACTCCTTCCCTCAAAAATCTGCAGTCTCATTGGGGAAGGTATGCACAAATGAGTGATTTCAGGGCTGTGTTGTTATAGAAATAGTGTAAGAGGGACTGAAAAGGGCTTGAGAGGCCCCTTGAGGAGGAGATGGCCCCCCCACTTCACGTTCCGGCTTCTTCTACAACCGAAGAGTGAAGAGGATGACAGAAATGAGATGCGGTGTTTTAGTCAGCTAGGGCTGCTCTAACAGAAATACCAGATGGCCTTAACAAAGGAAAGTTTATTCTTAGACAGTCCGGTAGAGTACAAGTCCAAATTCGAGATGTCCGCTCCAGGGGAAGACTTTCCCCCTTGTTGACTCTGGAGGACAGTCCAGTATTGTATCAGTCTTTGTCCAGGGAGTGTTTGGGCGCAGGAACCGCAGGTCTGAAGGCCGCGCTCTTCTCCCAGTGCAGCTTTCTTGATGGTGTGAGGTTCCCAATTCCCTGCTTGTTTCTCTTTCCTTTTATCTCTTGTAGGATGCAAAGATTAATGGTGGGGCAAGCCATACCGCAGGTAAACTCCCTTTACAGTGGAGCAGGGAGGTAATTCTGTGAAGGGGTTTACAGTCCCACCCTGATCTTTTGGGGGGGAACACAATTCAATCCATGACATGGGGCATGGGGAATGGTCATCTTCTCTGTTTATGCAAATGGAAGGCATTTCACTGGCAGCCCTGGTGGCACAGTGATTAAGCACTCCGCTGCTCACTGATACATCAGTTAAAACAAACAAACAAACAAAAAGAAACCATTGCCGTCGAGTCGATTTCCGACACATAGTGACCCTACAGAGTGCCGTAAGATTGCCCCATGGAGTTTCCAAAGAGTGTTTAGTGGATTCAAACTGTTGTTGTTTTAGTTAGCAGCTGTAGCATTTAACCACTACACTACCAGGTTAGTGAACTAGAACCAAACTACTGCTGTTGATTTGGGTCTCGCTCATGGTACCCTAGAGGTCAGAGTAGAACTGCCCCATGGAGTTTCCAAGGAATGCCTGGCGGATTTGAACTGCCAGCTTTTTGGTTAGCAGGTGTAGCACTTAACCCGCCATGCCACAGGGCAGTAGTTATGAGTAATTGGTGATCTGTTCCACAGCTGGCCTCAGGCCTTTTTCTGACCGATGACATTGAACTTCTTCATCGTCTCTTTCCACAGATGTCGTCAATTTGATTACTGTGAAATCCATCAGGTGAGGTCCATGTGTATTAGTCGTCATTCATGTTGTTGAAAAAATATATTTCCAATGAAGTTGTTGGTCTTGCAAAATTCTATCATGCAATTTCTGACTTCGTTTCTATCGCCAAGGCTGTATTTTCTAACTGCTTATCCTTCTTAGTTTCCAGCTTTTGCATTCCAATCACCAGTAATTGCCAATACATCTTGACTGCCTATTTGATCAATTTCAGACTGCAGAAATTAGTGAAATCAATTTTCTCATCTTTGGCATGAGTGCTTGGTATGTAAATTTGAATAATAGTCCTATTAATTGGTCTTCCTTGTAAGCATATGGGTATTATTCTATCACTTATAATTTTGTACTTCAGGAGAGATCTCAAAATGTTCTTTTTGATGGTAGATATGGTGCCATTCCTCATCGGTTTGTCATTCTTGTCACAGTAGACCATATAATTAATTCAAAATGGCCATGCCAGTCCATTTCAGCTCAGTAATGCCTAGGACATCAATCTTTACGCAGCCTTTTTCATCTTGACAAATTCTAGTTTTCCTAGATTCATAGTTTGCACATTCTGTATTCTGATCACTAATAGATGATTGCACGTGTTTCTTCTCACTTTGAGTCATGCCACTCGGTCAGTGAAGGTCCCCACATCTTTGCTCCATCGTATCATTAAGGTTGACTCTATTTGGATATATTCTTTCCTCCAGAGAGTATTCCTATTCGTTTCTGACTAGTGACTAGGTTAGAGGTGCTTATAGTCTCAGATCATTTGGATTCAATCAGAAATAGAGGTGAGTGAAATCTGTGTTTCCGTTCCTCAGAGAATGATTTATTTCTGGTTCATCGTCACCTGGAGTGTAGCATCTCTTGGTTCCAGGCTTAACAGAGACACCCTCCCAGACTGAGGTTCAGCTCCACATTTTGTCCCTCAGCTTCCACGACTGTGTAGGAACCCCTGTTCCGTCCCTCAACCTCTCAGCTTCCTCTTCTAGAACTGGCGGATTGCTCTAGGACAGGAGCCCGCAAACAACAAAATAAAGGTGCCTGTCTGATCTCCAGCACCCCTAGTGGGTAGTGTAGTACTACAGCTGCGAACCAAAAAGTCGGCGGTTCAAATCGGCCAGGCTCTCCGTGGATACCCTATGGAACAGTTCTACCCTGTCCTATAGGGTTGCTACTAGTTGGAATCGACTCTATGGCAGTGGGTTTGGTTGGGGTTTTGTTTCTGATCTCCCACCTCGACCTCTTGTTTTTTGGCTGTGGTGAGTCAGACTGAGCAACACCTGGGATTTCCTACCCAGCAACAGCTTGGGTGAGCCAGCCAGGAGTCATCTCTTGGTTCCTAAGATGGACTGTGCCAGTGATAGATGGAGAGGAATGGTTACAGAATGGGTCCCTAAATTGTAACGCTATCCTTCAGTTAGGCCTTTTCCATACTTGTGAAGGAAGTGGGCCTGAGAAGTAATATGTGGAAGCCTTTATGACTTTGTATTGGGACAAGGGATTGCAGAAAAAACATAAGACTTTAGTCCCAAAGGGGGCCACACATGAAACTGTGAGTCCTCCCCTCTGACCCTGAGGAAGAATTCTTTTTCTTTTTTCGTTATTGCAATTGAGTGAAGGTGTACAATCCAATATAAACTCGCATGCCCGCCTATGTGCAGCTCCCACTGCTCTCCCTCCCTGGTGACAGCACACTCCTCCTATCTGTTCTGTACATGGTGTATCCTCCTAACAATCTCCTGTCCCCTTGAGGAAGAATTCTTGAGGCCCCTGCCTGCCACTGTAGCCCTCCATCACTGCCCCCTTAGGCTTCTGTTCCGGGAGAGGCAGCTGCGCCAGCAGTGATTCCTGCTGCCTAACCTGCTCGTGTTTAGATCCACTCCTCCGAAGCCCTTCTGCCCCAGCACGGGGCTTACTGCCCCATATATGTGTGCAGCAGAGTGCCCTTTGGGTACACCTACTCAGTAACTGAGGAGAAAAAGCAATAGAAGGCAACTGATTCTTGGAAGTGCCGTTGTACCCCCAAGCCCAGGGGCATGCATCTTCTCCAATAAGTCCCGGGAACAATGCCAGCATGGTCTGAGTCCACCAACCTTTCTCATCAAATGACCTGTATAATTGGAAAAACCATTGCCCCAGGTACTGGAAGGCCCCTGAGAGTGTTACTGGAGAAAACCCAGTTGCAGATTTGTGCCATGTGTTCTACTAAACCAACATGCAGAGGCAGGGATTGAATTGTTTAAGAGCATTTTATTCAGATTACCAGCAACCCAGGAAGACGGCAGGTTAGTACCCTAAAAACTATCTTACATCTCAGAGCCTGCCAGCAACTTTTATAAGAGGATGTAGGGAAAAGAAGTGGGAAATAGTTTCCAGGCGTGACGGGTTGAGGTCTAGGAAAAAAATTTCAAAAACCTTGTGACTAATAGGGCAGAGAAGAGGTCATTACATTCTTTCCTGTGCATGAAGAAGCTAACTATCTTAACTAAGATTCCCTATATAGAACATCCTACACTGCCACAGTGGTCAAAACAGCCTGGTACTGGTACAAGAACAGACAGATGGATCAATGGAACAGAATTGAGACCCCAGAGATGACACCATCTGCCTATGAACAGTTGATATTCGACAAAGGCCCTAAGACATTAAACTGGGGTAAAAACAGTATCTTCAACAAATGGTGCTGGCAAAATTGGTTATCCATCTGCAATAAACTGAATCAAGATCCATATCTTACACCTTACACAAAAACCAACTCCAACTGGATAAAAGACCTAAATATCAAACCTAAAACGATAAAGCTCATCCAAGAAGAGGTAGGAACAACAATGGAAGTTTTAATACACAATGAGGACAGACTCCAAAATCTGTCAAAGAAACCTCAATCAACAGAAGAGAAAGTAGATAAATGGGAACTATTAAGAATCAAACACTTTTGCTCATCCAAAGACTTTATTAATAGAATTAAAAGAACACCCACAGAGTGGGAAAAAATATTTGGCAACTCTATGTCAGATCGACGCCTGATCTCCATAATCTATAAGATACTACAAAATATCAATAAGAAGAAGATAAACCATCCAATTAAGTGATGGGCAAAGGAGATGGACAGATACTTCACTAAAGAGGAGATCCAGGCAGCCAAAAAACACATGCAGTCATGTTCACGATCTTTAGTTATTAAAGAAATTCAAATCAAGACAACAATGAGATACCATCTCACCCCAACAAGATTGGCCATGATCCAGAAAACACAAAACAACAAATGCTGGAGAGGCTGTGGAGAAAGTGGAACCCTCCTACACTGTTGGTGGGGTTGCAAAATGGTCCAGCCTCTTTGGAAGGCAATCTGGCGCTTCCTTAAAAAAATGGATATTGATATACCATTTGACCCAGTAATTCCACTACTTGGAATATATCCTACAGATTCAAGACCTTTCACACCAACGGACACATGCACCAGAATGTTTATCGCGGCACAGTCCACAATAGCAAAAAGGTGGAATCAACCCAGATGCCCAACAATAGAAGAATGGATAGGTAAACTGTGGTACATATACTCAATGGAGCACTACGCAATGATAAAGAATAACGATGATTCTAGGAAACATCTCCTAACCTGGTTTCAACTGGAAGACATCATGTTGAGTGAGAGTAGTCAGCGACAAAAGGACAAATACTGTATGAGACCTCTATGATAAGACCTCAAAAACAGACTTGTGTATAGAAGAAAAGACTCTTTGACAGCTGCAAGGGAGGGGAGGGGGGGAGGGTTTAGTTTAGGTAGTTACTAGAAATCTAGTTGGGAGAAAGCGGTGACAGCACACATTAGGAACAAGAACAACATTAAGTGGACTTCAGCATAACTTGAGTACTCCTTCCATCTTAACTCAATACTGCAAGGATAGAGTAGCTGGGGCGGGGGCGGGGGACCATGCTCTTAGGTGAATTCCAGGCCAATTGGCACAACTAGTGTTTTGCTAAGAGAGCTCTCTGCACCCAACATTGGTGAGTGGCGTCTTGGGTCTTAAAAGCTGCCAAGCTGCCATCCGAGGACACAGCAAATGGTCCCAACTCAGCAGGAACGGATGCTCACCGAGGGCCAAAATGGCATGCGGTAAAGAACCGAGAAGACAGAGAGACCCACAAGAGTGGGTGCCTACATCGACCTGGGACCGGAAGAACCGGATGGTGCCCTGCCACGACCAGTGATAGCCATGATGGAGCTCACAGAGAGGAGCCTCACTGGCAACACAAGAATAAAAAGAGGTGCATCATGAGATCTCCACTAAAAGACCTCAATTGATGGTCCAGTGGTTTTGAGGTTCCTCTGAGAGCATGGCCCCCAGCCCTGATGCTGCCCATTCCCATAAATTATAACAAAGGTCCACTCTTTGGACAGGAATGGAATGGACTTGGCAATGCAGAGTAACCATATGTTGGAAGCACTTTATGGTTCTATGCATCTATAGGATATCATCTTGCTGACCTCTGGCTGGAGGAAGGGGAGTGGACGGAGAGGAGGGGAAAGGAGACTGTTGGGAGGATGAGACATGTATGGAGCAGAGAGGAATAGTGTGCTGTCACCGGGCAGGGAGAGCAGTGGAAGCTGCATATAGGGGGTCATGTAAATTTACATGTGAATGTACATTTTCACTCAGTTACGTTAAATAAAAATAAATAAAAAAAAAGATTCCCTATCGTTATTAAGGAAAATTTCTTACAGCTGTTACTCTATCAAGAAAATGCAGAATGTTTTAGCCTCCCTTTTCTGCACTCATAACTCTAACTGGACAGATTGTTGGGTGCCTCTGGCTATGCTTCTGACTCAAGAGAAAGACGTGGATTTAGAAAAGGCTGGGGCCAACACTGATAGGCACCGAGAGGTGCAGGCAGAAAATCAGCTGGAGGAAGAGGCTTTCCCCCCAGGGAACTGTTTTAGTCATCTGGTGCTGCCGTAACAGAAATACCACAAAGTGATGTCTTTAACAGAGGAAAGTTTATTCTTACCCAGTCCAGTAGGCTACACGTTCAAATTCAGGATGTCCACCCCAGGGGAAGGCTTTCCCCCTTGTCAGCTCTGGAGGAAAGTCTTTGTGTTGCATCAGTCTTTGTTCAGGGAGCATCATGGCTCAGGAACCTCAGGTGTGAAGGACAAGCGAGCTCTTCTTCCAGTGCTGCTTTCTTGATGGCGTCAGGTTCCCAATTCTCTGCTTGCTTCCTTTTCTTTTTATCTGTTGTAGTATGAAAGGATAAAGGGTGGTACAAAGCATATTCCAGGGAAGCTCCTTTTACAGCGGAGCAAGAGGTGATTTTGTGAAGGGATTTACAGTCCCATCCTAATTCTCTAACATACAGCAGAGGAAAATCATAAATTGGAGAACAATCATAACATACTGGGAATCATGGCCCAGCCACATGTCTACACACATTTTTACCAGGACACTGTCCAATCCACGACAGGGACCCTGCCTAGCATCAAAACATAACCCACCTTGCTTATCATAGGGCACGCCTTTTAGAAAGGTTGAAGAAAAGGGTGCCTAATGAGACAGCCTTAGCAAAATATATGACATCAGACAAGAAATAACCGAAGATCCTTCTAAGATTCTGAAAGAATTTATGAGGCTTTTAGATAGCTCACAAACATGGACCCTGAGACTCCTGAAAATGCTTGCATGGTAAATATGATTTTTTGAACTGAGTACCCCAGACATACAAAGAAAACTCCAGAAACTTGAGGAAGATGTGGAGTTTGGGATCTCATGGCTTGTTGAGTTTGCCTACCAGGAATATTCCATTGAGACTTGGACAAAAAAAGAGAGAAATCACCAATCAGAAAAGACGCTGCATTCCTGGCTGTGGCTTCTGGGGAATTGACCTGTCTGCTTGTCATAGATTGAATTGTGTCCCCCCAAAAACATATGTAGAAATTTGGTTGGGTCATGATTACTAGTATTGTGTGATTGCCCTCTATTTTGTGATTTTCCTATGGCGTACATTAAAGAGGACTAGAGTGGGACCGTAAATCCTTTCCTAAGGTCACCTCCCTGCTCCATTGTAAAGAGAATTTTCCCGGAGTGTGGCTTGCATCACTTTTTACCCTTTTATCGTACAAGAGATAAAAGAAAAGGGAAGCAAGCAAAGATGTGAGAACATCATACCATCAAGACAGTAGGACCGGTGAAAGAGTGTGTTCTGTGTTCTTCAGGCCTGAGGTTCCTGTGCCGAGGCGCTCCCTGACCAAAGACTGATGCAACACAAAGACTTTCCTTTACAGCTGACAGAGGGAAAGCCTTCCCCTGGAGTGAATACTTTGAATTCATATTTATAGCCTACCAGACCATGTAAGAATAAGCTTTACTTTGTTAAAGCCATCCACTTGTGGTATTTCTGTTAGAGCAGCACTAGCAGACTAAGGCAGAATATGGTACCGAGGGAGTGGGGTGCTGCTCTAGCAAATACCTAGAATGTGGAAAGCTGCTTTGAAACTGTAATTGAATAGAAGACTCAGAGGGGATCAAGGAGAACTATTTACACCAAAGAAGGCACAGATGGTGAGAAACAAGCAACAAAGGTCCAGCAATAGCAGTAGCAGACAGGCAGCAGCAGAAGCAGACCAATGCAAGGCCATGCTAGAGCTGACCCATAGAGTGAGAGAGCTGAGTGCCTGTGTACAGAGGTTTCCTGGCAGAGTGGGATTCCTCTGGGCTCTTGAATTAGTGGAGCTAGGCTTGCTTACCCATGGAGTGAGAGAGCTGAGTGCCTGTGTGCAGGAGGCTACCTGGCAGAGTAGAGGTGCCTCTGGTACTTAAGTCAGTAGAGCTAGAGAGTTTTGGAACACTTGCCCCAGCAGTGCAGATGTGGGCCTGAGGCCTGGGCCATGAAGTCATAGCAAGCAGAAGCTGAAAAGAAAATGAGCATGAAAAGCTGAGCTGCCTCAGTCTCAAAAGGCATGGCCATGAGCTCAGGGGTTTGAAAAGGTGGAGCCATTCCTGCATTCATAGGGGTGGAATTGCCACTCAGTTGGGCTTAGAGTGCCCTTAAAACCAATGGGGCAGAGTTGCTGTCCTGCTGGGCCTGGAAGGCAGAGCTGTAGTACAGGGCCAGGGGACCTCCACTCAGAATCTGGAGAGGGTGACCATTACCTGTAGTCTGGAGGGCAAAGGCCATTGTGTAAAACGTCTCAGAGAATTGGAGATTAATTTCAAAGCTTTGAAGGCTAGTGTAATGTGTTGTACTGACTTGCTTGTTGCCTGGTAATGTCTTCTTTCCCTATAATTTCTCCCATTTGTGATGGAAATGTATAGCTTGTGCCTGCCTGTTCTGCTATTGTACTTTAGAGGCAGATAAATTGTATTACCTGTTTCACAGATGTAGAGAAATTTTTGTGTTTTGGACTTGGAACTGATTTAAGACTTTGCTATCATATGAGATGAACATGTTTTTGCTGTGACTTTCGCTAAGATGGGATGAATGCACTGAATGTTTCAAAGATGTGATTTTTTGGGGGAGCAAAGGGTGGAATATCATGGATTGAATAGTGTCCCCCCAAAAGCATGTATAGAAGTTTAGTTGGGTTGTGATTACCAGTACTGTGTGATTCTCCTCTATTTTGTGATTTTTCCATGGTGTACGTTAAAGAGGATTAGGGTAGGACTGTAAATTCCTTCCTGAGGTCTCTTCCCAGCTCCAGTGTAAAAGGCGTTTCCCTGGAGTATGGCTTGTACCACCTTTTATCCTACAAGAGATAAAAGGAAAGGGTAGCAAGCAGAGAGCTGGACACCTCATACATCAAGAGAGCAGTACGGGGAGAAAAGCATTTCCTTCAGACCTGAGGTTCATGTGCCAAGGCGCTCCCTGACCAAACACTGATGCAGTACAAGGACCTTCCTCTAGAGCTGACAAACAGGGAAAGTCTTCCCCTGGAATGGAAACTGTGAGTTTGGACTTGTTTAGACTGTGAAAGAATAAACTATACTTTATTAAAGTGGTATTTGAAATAAGGATATATTATGTATTAAAACAGAATATATAGTAGATCCTTGTCACAAACATAAGTTAAGAATTGGCTAATCTATTAAAACACAGAATGGCAGTGCTTAAGCTAATTAAGATGCTGAGAAAATGCAAAGTCATGGTAAAGAAATAGAAGTGAGAAAAACAACTGCCAGATGGACATGCAGCAGTTGGTCAGAGAGAAGATAACGTTAAATCAGAAAAAAGTCAACAACTTGAGTTATCAAAATATAAGACTTAGGGACTGGATGATAGCAACCAGAACCAAGTGAATGGCTTGTATAAAAATCCAGCACTCTGGGCCTGGGGCAGACAACCTCCTCCTGAGAGTCTGTGCCCACCAGTCTGCTACTGTGCTGTGACCTGATCATAAGACCTCATCCACCTCACCCTTGAAGGCCTGGTCAGCTGACCATGACAGTCTTCTGTTGGTGCCTGAGCCTCCTGCACTGTCCCTGCTGGATCCACCTCAGAGAGGCCGGTCATCACAGGACCCTATTCTGGACTCTCCTGACGTCTGAACCGTGAGAGCACAGACAATCTCCAAACTGATTGGAATGAAACCCACTTTTAGGGAAGTATAAGTGATGTATGCTGAAGTTATGATTAACCTGATTAACCGAGCGGTCCCTGTGGGTCCTGGCATGAGCCTGTGTGGATCGCAACTAATGTAAATGAAAGTTCTCAATTAATGTACGTGTAGATAAAATTTCTTAAGTAATGTAAATAAGAGTGCTTTTGTGTCCTAGTGCTGGCAGCCCCATCCCCAATTATGAGTGTGTGGTTTGATTAAATAAAGCTTATCACTAACCTCCAGCCTCGTAGGTATGTATTTTCCTCTCTCAGTCCCGATACTTTCTCGGGTGCTCATGACAGTATTTCTGTTAAAGCGGTGACACCATGTAAAAGACCACAAAACTGCTGCCCTGACTGACATTGGACAATGGTCTGTTGTGGTCTGTAGGATTTTTGTTGTCTGGTTTTGAGAAGTAGAGCCTCAGGTGTCTCTTCCTTATCCGTCTTAGGCTGAAAGTTCTGCTGGAACCTACTCACTATGGGTGAATCTGCTGGTTATTTGAAATAGTGGTAGTATAACTTCCAACATCATAGCAACATACAAGCCATTATAGCCGACAGACTGAGATGTGGAGGAACCTTGTAACAGCCATACCAGAAATTGAAAATACATAAATGAAACAAAAATAAAAAAAAAAATAGCTTTCCAGAATTCTTTCACCACCATACAAGTTGAAGAGTTTCCAAGGGAAATTTTTCAGTTGCTGCTCCTGTGAATTAGAGTTTGGCTGAATGGAAATGACCAAGACATCCCTGGGGCTTTCCACAGATGCAGTCCATAGGAAAAGTCATCTTCTAAGACTGCATGCGTGTCTGCAGGATATGTGATCAGCTTTTGGGGTGCAGAGGACGCTGCACATGTAATGTGCAGTTGACTCAGAGAGGATTTCTGGCCTCTTCTAGTTGAATACAGTTTATGCCTGTGAGGAGGTTTGGCCTCCTCCCAGAAACAAACTAAATAAAACAAATCTTGGACAGAAGGGTGTGGCATTCTGCTGTGACCCTGGATTCTAAGAATTCTCTGTAGTTGGTCTTTGTGGGAAAGTCGAGCAGCTCTCCAGGAATCCAGAAGTCCTTGTGGCGCAGCGGTAAAGTGCTTGGCTGCTGATGCAGATTGACTGTTCAAATCTACCAGTGGCTCCGTGGGAGAAAAGACCTGGTGATTTGCTGCTGTAAAGATTACAGGCTTGAAAATCCTATGGGGTGGTTCAACTCTGTCCCTCAAGGTCACTGTGAGTTACCACAGAACTTGGCGACAATGGGTGTATCCAAGTATTGCCCAGTGGGAGCAATCTAAGTATAGATTCTATGACTCGCTCAGTGCTGCCCACTAGAAACACCGTGCCAACCATTTGTATAACTATAATTTTCTAGGAGCCACACCAAAAAAAAGGACAAATAAATAAATTTTAATAATTATTTTATTTAACCCAGTATATTCCAAACATTATCTTTTAACCACATAATCAATGTAAAAATTAATGATGAGATATTTTACATTATTTGTCAAACTCAGCCTTCGAAATCGATGTGTATTTTGTCTTTGCAGCACATCTCCCGTTGGGCTAACCACCTTTTCAGCACTCCACAGACCCACGTGGCTGTGGCTGCCACGTTGGACGGCACAGCTCCAGGGCCCAGAAATGTGACATGTGGCCCACAGTGGTAGGTGCTGGAGATTTTTAGCTGGCAAACATAAGTGGTGGGCTAAGAGCCCTTGTCACCTGCTTCCACTACATTAGGAGGCATTTGACAATGGTCACTGAAGATGAATGCAATGGGTTATAAAATTTTGAATTTTTCATTCTTCTGCAATTATGTCACGAAACTGAGACAATGGGATGGTGACACCCAGGGGTTGGTGACACCGAGGGGTTTACTGTATATGTGACTCATGCTTCCACAGGAGCCCTAGACTCAGAATGGCTTTGAGGGTGGTATTCATAGGTCCCCCCACAAATTCAGGCATTCTTGTGTGTGACCCCTGAGGCGGATGGGAGACGTGGACTTACAGGTTCCCATGGACAAGCCAAAGCTGCAGTCGGTAGACTATACTATGGGACAAATTATGGCCTAGCTGGAGCCACATTATAGGAAAAAAGCGAGCCCTTGGAGATCAGTCTAGGTTGGTCAGAATCCTCAGAGGGAAGGAGACCCACCCAGGTGACAAGGAGCCAGCCCTGGGCAACTCTGCATTGTTGCTGCTGTTGTTAGGGGATGTTGAGTCGGTTCCAATTCATAGTGACCCATGTACAACAGAACAACACACTGCCCAGGCCTGCACCGCGTCTGCAATCATCTCTAAGCTTAAGCCCATCTTTGCAGCCATGGTGTCAGTCCATCTTGTTGAGGGTCTCCTTCTTTTTTGCTGACCCTCCACTCTACCAAGCATGATGTCCTTCTCTGGGGACTGATTGCTCCTGACAACATGTCTGAACTACATAAGACACAGTCTGGCCATCCTTGCTTCCAAGGAGCACTTGTCATGCTTCCTCCAGAACAGATCTGTTGGTTCTTTTGGTGGTACACGGTACATTCAGTGTTCTTCTCCAACACCACAAATCAAAGGCATGAACTCATCATCTGTCTTCCCTATTCGTTGTCCAGTTTTTGCACATGTATGATGCAATTAAAAATACCATGGCTTGGGTCAAGTGCACCTTAGTCTTCAAGGTGATGCCTTTTTCCCCACACTTTAAAGAGGTCCTTTGCAGCAAATTTTCCAAATACAATGTGTCTTCTGACTTCTTGACCGCATTAAACCAACTCAAACCAACCCAAACCAAACCCACTGCCACTGAGTTGATTCTGACTCCTACTGACCCTATAGATCAGAGTAGCACTGCTCCACAGAGTTAACCAGAGTCCCAAGTGCTCCTTTATCTGCTGCTTCAGTCACTGGAAACGTTTTCTCTTCCCTTGATTGTTTATTTTCTCATCCCGCCTTTTGGTTGGTTTCTAGCTCAGGGAGCTAAGAACACAAAGCTCTTTCCCTTCTGGCCTTGTTTTACTGAATATATTTCAGGATTTCTAAGTAAAAGGCCCAGCTATCTGTAGGTGACCTGTAGATAATCCTGGTTATAGGGCTCACATTGGCTGGTTGGTGGTTTGCCCATGCCAAGCCCTCTCCTGTGAAATCTGTTTTGTCTCATGCCCGGCTGAGTCACACAGAATAGATAGATGGTTTATCAGCACATGTCCCACAGATCATGTTATCCGCTTACAAATATAGCCCTTTAGCACACAAGCACGGGAGCCTTTGGGCAGTTGAAGTCTTTCCGGCTCAAGTGTGTTGCTTCTTCCAGTGTAAACAGGCTTGATCGTCCAGGATTACACCCCACAGTGGGCACAGCGGCTGGGACTGTCCCGCTATCACGGTAAGTAGTGGGTTTGCACAGGCTTCTGTTTCAGGAGGAGCCCTGGTAGTACAGTGGCTAAAAATCTGGCTGTTAACCAAAAAGTCAGCAGTTCAAATCCACCAGCCACTCCTAGGAACCTCTGTGGGGCAGTTCTATGCTGTCATATGTGATCAGTATGAGTTGGAATTGACTCCACAGCGGTGGTTTTTATTTTCTTCCTTTTTGTTGGGTTTCAGGCAGTCTTCACGGAGAGATTGTGAGCAGAGCAAACCCCAGCGGTGACTCCTGAAACTGAGAAGGGATTTGGGGGGAAGGGATGGGTAAGGGACATGTGGTGCGTGCCAGGAGCAGGCAGATGGACAGTTTTTCGTGTTTCCATGACACTGCCAGCTGGAGTGATGTGATTCTGGGCCAAGGTAAACATTCCAGCCAGGATGAAGGTTGGCAATTTATCCTCAGTATTTTAAAGTCAAGAATTAGAACCAAATGAGAGAGAACGCTGTTCCCGTGTCTGCTACTAGGCTGCCACTGGGCGGGGTCCCCAAATCATGCTCCTGGTTGGTGGGTTACCCTTACTCCAAGAGGAGCGCCCAAGGCTGAGTGCCAAATTTCTGGGCAAAAGTGCTGTCAAGGAGGGGATAAATCAACTTTGTTTGTGTCCTCGTCGGTACCCTGGAACGTATGACTGACATCTGACCAAAGAGATGTCTCAGAGAGTGGTTCTGCCTCTCTGTAAGGAGGCTGGCTATGGGGGTGAAGGAGTGATTGGAGACCCACAGGACAATTGTCTGGCCTTGTAGTGAGCTCAGCTGTGTTACTGGGCTTCTGCTGGACAAAACTCTCTGCTGTAACCCAGGGCCTGGGACAGTCTCCCATCATTCTCCCAAGGAACCTCTGCTAACCCTGTGGGGTGGTGACAATCCCATTTACTCCTCTTCCTCTTGCTTTTATCTTATAATTGTTGACACTGAGTCTTTCTTAATTTCTTTTCTTGTTTAAATGACTGACCTTTTGAGCACTACTAAGTGCCAGTACCGGCTTAAGCACTCTTCAAAACTGACTACATGTAATCCCCTCCATAATCCTGTGAGCTCCCTGCTGTCACTGCAACCACGTCTAGAAGAGAACACCCAGGTTCAGAGAGGTTAGGTAACCTTGGCAGGGACATGCAGCTGGTCAGGGGGTTGGCAGAATACCATCCCAGGTGGTCTGATGCTGAGACTGACTTCTTAATCCTACTTTGTACCCTTAGCCTGTCCAGCAAATTTTCTCCTTTAATGAATTACCATAAAAATAATACAGTGTACCCCGGGATGCTCTGAGCATGTGACGTGACATAGAACGTAATTTAACTTAGGAATTTGGCTGAAATAATGCGATTGTATTGACCTTGGCAACAGTGGTGGTGCAATGGTTAGTGCTACAGCGGCTAACCAAAAAGTCGACAGTGCAAACCCGCCAGGGCCTCCTTGGAAACTCTACGGGGCAGTTCTATTTTGTCCTGTAGGGTCGCTATGAGTTTGAATCGACTTGACAGCACTGGTTTTTGTTTTGTGGTTTATATTGACCTTACTTAAATGTTTAGCCCTTCTTTAATATACACTTGTGTTTCTCTCAGAAAACTCCCTCTCTGTGTTCCGGCTCTAGACTCCGGGCAGTGGTGTCAGGTGAGGGTGGACGGCCGTTTGGGGCTGCACAGTCCTTACCCTCGGACGTCATCAGAAATTCCCACTGGCACAGCCATTCCCTTGGGGCCCAGCAAGGCGGATGAGGGGCGTCTTTTTCAAACGGCGGCTCCCTTTGGGAAGGGCACAAGGAGTGGGAAGCCTACTACAAAGGCTAGTTGCTCCTTGGACTGTCCACGGACTCCAGTTTGTAAGTCACTGGGGACAGGAGGGCTCTAAGGAGAAAGAGGAGAGCCACATGTTCTCTCACGGCTGGTCTAGGTGACCTGTCTGGCATCAGCTCTGTCCCTTCTTCCCTGCTCCCACCTCCCTCTCCTGCTGCTGTCTCTTTCCCGCCCTCACAGAGGAAGTGCCAAGAATGAGTTGGCCCTTTATGGCAGAGTGCTTGTCCTTCCTTTCAGATTCCCCAGCCCCGTCCCACCTCTGAGATACTCAACCTGTACCCCGCCACCTGCCTCAACCCAGTGTGTCACTTCATAAGTGGTCAGAAATTCCGTCCACAACTCCCCCCCCCTACTCTGTAACTTTGGCATGTGACCTCTGAATGGGGACTGGTGCTCTGGCCAGGGACATGTTTTTCCAGTCACGTTTTCTGGCTCAGGATGGTGGAGACGGTTCTGTAAAGCGATTCTGATATAACTGGGCTGAAGTGGGGGACGCTGAAAAGGACTACACTGGTGGCCCTTTCTCCTTGTAGGTCTGTCAGCCTGTGGGACCATCCCCCACCACCCTGTCCTCACTCCCTCCTGAGAGGATCCCTCCCCTTCTGGTTCCCACAGTTCTTTCCGCCTCTTGTCTAATCAACATGCTGCACTGGAAGTTACCTCTTCTGGCAGCTGTTCTCCGTGGATCAAGGGCTTGGCGGCAAGAACAGGACCTCATTTATCTTCCTGCGTTAAAAAATGCTCATTAACGTCAGGTTTTTAGGGTTCCCAGAGACTGAGGGACAGAAATTCACACCAAGTGCTCTGGCTCATCACATGTGGTTCTTGTATGGAGGTTCAGAAGTAGAAGCCTGGCCCAGGGTGCCTGGCACGTCTCTGTGTGTTAGGTAGGGTGAGTTGGGGAGGCAGAGGGACTAGGCAGGGAGATGGAGGTACTTCTTCAGTCCCTGTGTCTCTTACTGTGTGACCTGCTCAGGGTCAGAGGGCTGAGTCAAGGCCAGGCAGGTAGGCTTTGAGGCCAAGTCTGGGGACTTTCAGGTGGCTGTACCTGTCAGTGAACAATGGCCCTTCTACATCTCAGTCCAGGGATAACAGCAGATTTTGCTAGAATCTCAATGGCTCATACTGGAAGTTTGGATCTTACTCTCATTCCAAAGGGAAGTCTCTGGATGATTTGTGGTGGCATGGTCTACTTCTTGAAAAACAAGTCACTGTTGTGTGGAGAGCAGCCCCAGCGGTGGTGCAATTGGTAAGGCACTCCACTGCTAACTTACCAGCCAGCCACTCTGGAAGAGAAAGGACTGATCCATCAGTTCTCCTGAGTCCTACAGGGCTGCTATGAGTCAGAATGCACTCAGTGGCACGCACGGCAGCATTATATGGAAAAAGGGCTGGAAGAGGGGGAATGGGGCTAGTTGTGAGGCTGTTGCGGAACTGAGGCAAGATGTGACACTAAGTGAGTGATGCATGCTCTCTAACACCTAGGTGACAGCATGGATGTCTGTGTGTGTGTGTTTACACATGCACACAATGAGTGGGCAAAGTGAAGAAACAAAGCAGAAAAGAGTGAACTCCAGATGATGATATAGTCATTTCTGAAATGGGGAATCAAGGTGATGGATCCTAAAGGAACAGGCTTGGAGGCAATCCTATTATTTTGAAAAATAGAGACTTCTAAGAAGCAGCTTCATATAGATGCCAGATATCACTAAATGTTGAGATTTATTTTTATAAGTACTTTTTATTTTGTTGTCCGTTGTGTTGGTTATTTATTACTGCATAACCAATTACCCCCAAACTTAGCAGTTTAAAATAACTGACATTACATTTTGCAGTTTCTGGGAGTAAGGACTCTAGTTGTGGCTTAGCTGGTAGCTGTAGCTCAGTGTCTCGTGCAGTTGCTTCGGGATGTCAGCTGGGGCTGAAGTCGTCTGAAGGCTTACTGGGGCTGGAGGCTCTGCTTGGAGGCCTCAGATCTATGGCTCATGACGCTTCTTCATTGGGCTGCTTGAGTGCCTGATGGCGTGGCAGCCAGCTTGGCCCAGAATGAGCAATCCTTCTAGGACCTAGTCTCAGAAACAACACACCAGTTCTTCCACCAATTCTGTTTACTAGAAGTGAGTCACAAAGACCAGTCCATGCTCAAAGGAGGATGACTTAGGCTACACCTTTTTGAAGGGAAGAATGTCAAAGAACTGGTGGATTTAGTTTAAAACCATTACATCCACCAAAGCAAAATATTGTATATTTTATTGTTCTTTACAGCTGGGGTCAGCAAAGTATAACCTTTGCACCATATCCAATCTGACATCTGTTTTTATACGGCTTGTGGACACTGATGGAGCAGGTGAGCCTGTGAACCACAGAGACTAAGCTGGAGTCTCTTCCTCTCTCTCTGTTCCTCCTCCTTTCTGAACTCCTGTCTACCTGGACAGCCACACCTTGCTGCTGCCCAAAGTCCACAATGGAGACTATTTTGACAACTGTTGGACACCGTGCCGTGGAATTGCAGTTCAAGACTTGGGAACTTAGCACAGCACCTTGCCTCTAGTCAGTTGCCCAACTTGAAACATCTGAAAAGGACATGTAGAGATCTGGGTTTCACTGGGGCAGAGAGTGAGGTTTCCTACCCCTGCCCACCAGGCCTGTCAGCCCTCTCCCTCTTGAGACACTCTCTTGTCCTGAAAATGTCTATAGTAGACCACAGATGGGCACAAAGCCTGCTTACCGGTTGGGATGGTCCACCCCAGGCAGTCAGGTTACGGCAGGCCAGGAGTTTTCTCTCTTATAAGTATTTAGGTAACATCCTCAGTTTTGTATCTTGGCCTCCAAGGCCTACACTATTCCTATCTCACCCTTGACTGAAAAACTTTGCTGACGCCTACATGAAAGCCAAAGATTTTTCGGGAAGACTTTTCCTTTCCGCTGTGAATCAAACTTTTGAGACTCTGTTGATTATTAGCATTTTCTGTCAGGAGCTGGGATACCGTAAACACCTGGGCAGGAAAAATATTTGAAGAAATAATGGCTGAAAACTGTCCAGATTTGGTAAAAGACATAAAGCCACTGACCCAAGAAACTAAGTGAGCCCCAAGTAAGATAAAAACCAAAGAAACCTATGCTGAGACATACCACAATTAAATATGAAGGTCAAAGACAAAATATCTTGAAAGCAGCAAGAGAAAAATTAGACATCATCTGTAGGGGAACAAGGATTCAAACAACTTCAGATTTCTCATCATGGAGGTAGAAAGAGGCACAAGACTTTTAAGGTGTAGTCAGTCAACTTGGGAAACAGCGACGGCATAATGGATTAGACACTATGTCTGCTAACCCCAAGGTTGGCAGTTCAAACCTACCAGACACTCCTTGGAAACTCTATGGGACACAGTTCTACTGATCTCTAGGGTCGCTATGAGTTGGACCAGACTTGACGGCAGTGGGTTTGGTTTTTTTTTTTTTTATTTTAGCCAACTTGTAATTCTATTATCCAGCAAGCATATCCTTTGGTAATGAAGGCAAAGAAAAGACTTTCTTTGTTGAAGGAAAGCAAAAACTTTATCGCAGGTCTCCTCTAAAAGAATTGCTGAAAGATGTTGTTCAGATAGAAACGTAGTAACAGTAGAGGGAAATGTGGGACACTGGGGAGGAAGGAAGACTAACAGAAGTGGGAAAAGTCTGAGTAAGCATAAGGACTAGCTTTCCCCTCATGGGTTCTTTAAAGTCCATTTCATGGTTGAAAGCAAAAAGTATAACCTTGACTGATTGCTTAGTCACCTAGTGCTGCTGTAACAGACATACCACAAATGGATGGCTTTTAAAAGAAATTTTATTTGGTCACAGTTCCGTAGGCTAGAAGTACAAATTCAAGGTGTGAGATCCAGGCCTTCTCTGTTGGCTCTGCAGAAAGGTTCTTGTCATCAGTTTTCCCCTAGACTGGGAGCTTTTGAGGTCCTCAAATCTCTCTGCCAGTGTCTTTCTTTTATATCTCAAGAGATTGCTTCAAGGCACAACACAGTCTGAATCCTGTCCCACCAACACAACTGCTGCCCATCCACCCTCATTAACATCACAGAGGCAGGATTTGCAAATTAATGAACATCACGCAGTACTGGGAATCGTGGCCTAGCCAAACTGCTACACACATATTTATGGGGACAAAATTCAGTTCATGAAACTGATACACTATTGGGTGAAGCAATTCATTTCTATCCTGATTTTGTGTCTCTGCTTGTGTATCTTCCATGACACACACCAGTTAACTTGAAATGTCCTCTCTCCTGCCAACTACACATGCATGACTCTAGCCACTGGCATGCTAGGTCAGATCTCACAGGCTAAAGGGCTCCCTCTATCCTCTAGACTTCCAAGTCTGCTTAAGACTTTAGCCACAAGCTTGGGGGTCTCCATGATATCCTCATGTCTGCCCTAATGAGTACAGATTTGTGGGTTCTCTCTATCCACTTGGGATGCCAAGCTAAGCTCAAAGAGCACCACAGCTTGCTCTCCCTTATTTCTGACCTGCTGGTTCCCACTACTCCCTTGGGTTCAGTTATTGGCTAGAATGATTTACAGAACTCATAGAAAGCACTATACATAGATTACAATTTTTATTACAACAAAAGGACATAAAAGAAGAGATGCACGGGACAAAGTCTGGGAAGGTTCCCAGAGCTTCCGCGTCTCAAAAGAGGCACTGCCTTCCCTGTGCACGGACATCTCTCACCCACCAGAGTTCCTCTCTCTACTGGGGTCTCATTACACAGGTGTGATTGACTGAATTGTTGTCCTATGTGATTAAACTTCACCTCCAGCTCCCTTCCCAGAGATCAGGTTGATATCACGTGATGGGTTGCTTTTAGGTCAGCTAGCCCGTACCCAAGAGTCACCTCTTTAGCAGAACCTGTTAGGTAGGTGTGGTCTGGAGACTCTTAAGGAATAACAAAAACTGCAGTCACTTGGAAATTCCAAGGTTTTGAAGGCTATCTTTCAGAAACCAAGGGCAAAATCCTTACTCTTTAAGACACAGACAACCACAACCTAAAGCTGGGAGCCCAAGGGGGTGTATGTGGTTGTTCAATGGTTCAGCGCTTGTAACCCACCAGACACACTGCAAGAGAAAGATGCGGCAGTCAAGTTCTGTAAAGACTTAACGGTCTTGGAAACTCGATGTCTGCTCCTGTAGGGTCTCTCTGAGTTGGAGTTAACTTGTCAGCAACAGGTTCATGGAGGTAAGGTTTCTATGTTTCACCTGGAGTGACAAACTCTGATTTCTCAGTAGACTGAAAAGTTTACTATGTGTGTTGTAATTCTTATGAAAACCATATTTTTTTAAAAAAAAAAACAGATAGAAAAAAATGTAAAGAGACATTATTGGCAAAAATAAAAAATATTGCCCAAACTAACAACTGAGAAGTATATACAACAACTGGAACTCTCATATGTTGCTGGTCCGAGTTCAGAATGATACAGCCACTCTGCAAAACAGTTTGGTGTTTTCTTACGAAGCTGAACTCACACTTAGCTGATGTCCCAGCAATCCTTCTGGATATTTATCTGAGAGAAAGCTAAATCTCTTCTCAGAGAGAGCTTGCATCTCAATCTTTGTAGCCCTGATGTTCCTAATTGTTGAGACCTGGAAACAACCCAAATGTCTTTCAACAGGAGACCAATGAAACAAATAACTGTACATCCGTGCAGTGAAATACTGCTCAGCCAGTAAAAAGAGATAGATACATGCAACAACTTGGATAAATCTCAAACACATTATCTTGACTGAAAAAAACCCTGAAAAACAAAAGCAGTCCCAATTGCTGCTGAGTCAGTTCTGACTCATAACCAACCACACCAGACCCAATGCTGTCAAGTGGATTCTGACTCATAACAACCCTATAATCATAAAACCAAAAGACCAAACCCATTGCTGTGGAGTTGAATATGACTCACTGTGATCCGATAGGACAGAGTAGAACCATCCTGTGTGGTTTCCAAGAAATGCTTCGTATATTCTAATTTGCTGGTTAGTGGCCATAGTACTTAACCACTATATTAAACCTCCAAACACCTAAACCCATTGCTGTTGAGTCAGTTCCAACTCACAGCGACCCTATAGACAGTATAGAACTGCTCCATAGAGTTTCCAAGGAGTGTCTGCTGACCTTTTGATTAGCACCACATCAGCAGAGTTTCCACCCCCTCTACTAGCCAGCATAGAATAGGCCCTGTAGAGTTTCCAAGGAGCAGAGTGGATTCACACTGCTGGTTTTTCAGTTAGCATCTGAGCTCTTAACCCCTGTGCCGCCTGGGCTCCATCCTGAATCAAAGCTGTCTGAAAAGTCTTTGTGGAGTGCTATTCTGTTTTTAGGACATTCTCAAGATGACACCACTATAGGCATAGAGAATAGATCAGCTGATGCCACGGGTTAGGGACAGGGTGAGGGTGTGGGTACAAAGGGCACTATGTGGGTTGTTCTGGGTGTACCTAACTGTGAGCTGGAATTGACTAGATGGCACTGGGTTTAGTTTTGGTTTTTAATTGTGGGGGTGGTGGCACAAATCCACCCACATGTTAAAATTCTGACTTGCATGTTTCCTTCTCCAAATAGTCAATTTTACTGTTTTTTAATGAAAACAAAACAAACAAAAAAATGAAATGAAGATGTGGGATATTAGAATGAACAAAATCAGAATAGAGAGAATTTCTGCCTTTCTGTGTAGACTGGACTTCACCCACACTCCTCACCTGCAGACAGTTGGTATTTCTCACTGGAGACCTGGCAACGTCAGCTCTTCACACTGCATTCTGGGGCTTGGCAGGAAGTTGTTCCACATACTGTTGTTGATTAATGGGATACCCACTGCTGTCAAGTCAATTCTGACTACAGTGTATGTGAAATCTTTCCACGTATGGGAAGAGTCTTTATTAACGAACTAAAATTGCTAGGGGCAGCTCAGAGTTTGAAACAAGTAGATAAATTATATGACTTTGACTGGTCCTTTGAGACTCCATGGGGCAATTCTACTCTGTCCTATAGGGTTGCTAGGAGTTGGAATCAACTTGATGGCAGGCAACGGTTTTTTTTTTTTGGTACTTCATGACTTTATGGATACCATCTACTGGTGATTCTTTGGGAGCCTGGTGTGTCACATCATCAGTGCAGTGTCACCTGTCATCATTAAGAGATTGAGGGTGACAACTGTCATTTAGTACTGCCCTGGAGGTACAGAGGTCAAAGCTCTCAGCTGCTAACAAAGAAGCCAGTGGCTCAAACCGACCAGCTCCTCTGTAGGAAAAAGATGTGGCAGTTCACTTCTGTAAAGATTTGCAGCCTAGAAACCCTATGGGGCTGTTCTACCCTGTACTGGGGGACACTGTCAACTCAACAGCAGTGGGGTTCTGGCCAGCTTGGTGCCACTGATTCTGGTCTTTGCCACAGCCTGGAGAGGTGGGTGTTACCATTTCATTCTTCCCAGATTGTCGTCTTGGGCATCTCTGAAGCTGACAGATTTCTAACTGCCGACCCTTTGGTTAGCAGCTGGAGCTCCTAACCATTAGGCAACCAGGGCTTCCACTGATGGAGTAGAATGTAGGACAAAAACAAAAGCCGGACCCTTTCTTGAACCCACCACCAAAATTTATACAGTGAAGTAAAATCCCGGAGACCCAAGCATTGTGACTGAAGTCAACCTTAGAAACCTGGGTAGGCACCTCCCGCCTTTCACTTGTTTTTTCAAAAAAATTATTCATCTATTCTTTGTGGCGAAACCTGTGTTTCACTTTTAATAAAAAACAAATACTTGTTATTCCTTAGAAAGTTCTGGACGTATGAGGTCCAACAGTTAGGTCCCCGAACTTAATTGCTGTGAGTGCTACATACCGCATTGCTTGAATACCACTTCATCACCTTCCAAGTACTCCTCTTGGGAAGCTATGCACTGACGCCAGAGTCTAGTCTACCCTACAAAGTAATTTTGGAACTCTTTCTATGAGTCGGACCTGACTCGACGGCAGTGGGTTTGGTTTCTTTTTTTGAAATGGCCATTGCACACACTGGCAAGTTTGTGACCTTAATTGTCTAGTTGTCTGTGAGGGAGTTTTTAGCCAGTAAACAAATAACTGTATTGGAACACGCTTCCTACTCACCTAATCTGACCCAAAGATAAAGGAAATATTGAAAGGAAAACATTTTGATGACATTCAGGACATCAAGGGTAATCCAGTGACAGCTCTGATGGCCATTCCAGAAAGAGTTCCAAAATTGCTCTGAAGGATGGACTAGGCACTGGCATCAGTGCACAGCTTCCCAAGGGGAACACTTCGAAGGTGATATTCAGCAACGAGGTATGTAGCACTTTTTCTAGAACAAGTTCACAAACTTAATTGTCACACCTCGTGTTAGCGCAGTTGAGGATAAAAAGCAAAGAGAACAAATCCCTGATAACATCTGATTACTGTAGTCTCAAAACCAGCTTTAGGAAGTGGAGCTGAAAGACAGATGCCAAAAGGGAAATGCAAGTTGGGGCCAGTGTTTGCAGCTCTTCAGACTAAAATTACGATAGGCTTCAAAGGTTCAGCTTCACAGACCTAATCCAGTTCTCCCCATCATGTTGGCAAGCTGTTTGTGGAGAGTATGCAGACGAGTCCAAAGGTTCAATATTTGGTTTTTGCTGTTTAGAGGGGAAACTGTTATTTAGAGGGGAATTTCATGTCTAGAAATGGTGAAAAAAATATTCGACAGTTGTACTATTTACCAACTACCACTCCTTGTGTTTGTGAAAACCAGGAAATGGGTTTCGCCTAGTTTCTAAGTTACGGATAACACCAAACCAACCAAATTCCCTGCCTTCGAGTTGATTCCGACTCATGGTGATCCTATAGACAGAGCAGAACTGCCCCATAGAGTTTCCAAGGAATGCCTGGCGGATTTGAACTGCCGACCTTCTGGTTAGTGGCAGTAGAACTGGATCACTACGTCACGAGGGTTTCCAAGCTGCAGGATGGGAAATTTTAAAACAGTATCTAGAAAATAGTTTTATTCCAATGATGAAGACAGGTATAGTGGGCCAGACATTGAAATATACTTGTATATCAGAATAGTTTTCTTTGTTTTTTTTTTTGCAGTTGCCAGGTGATCGCTTAAACAGCAAAGATGACACGAGAAAACAAACAGCAGAGAGAAAGCTCATTGACTGGCCTGAGAGCAGATCTTCTATTCCCTCACTTATTCATTTAACAAACCTTTATAGTAGGTCAACTAGGTGCCAGGCACTGTGCTAGGTGCAGGGATACAGGCAAAACTCTTCCTGGCCTCCCGTGCTTTTTATTTGGTGAAACTATGGGTAGAGACTGGATCACTTCTGAAGCCCCACTAAGATAGGAGGGCCTCTTTCCTGTCACTTGGAGAATCATGAAAACAGAGACCAGCAGAGAAATCCAGGAGGCATGTCCCTGGACTCAGTGGTGCAAATGATTTCTGTACTCGGCTGCTCCTCAGAAGGCTGGAGTTTCTTGTTCACCCGTAAGCATCTTGAAAGAAAGATCTGGCGATCTATTTTCAAAAAATCAGCCATCAAAAACCCCATGGAGCACATTTCTTCTCTGATACACATGGGGTTGTCATGAGTCAGAGTCCACTTGGTGAAAACCTAAGAACTAAGGTGTTATGTTTTATTATTGTACTGTATTCTGCTATTCTATTTTGAGTGTTGCTGTGAGTGCAAATTGACTCTCCAGCAGTGGGAATCTGGAGGGAGATACAGAATGTGTGTGTGTGTGTGTGTGTGCGTGCACACGTGTGCTCTGATTAATTTATGAAATTTACCCTTGAATGAGTTAGAATCTACTGGGAAGATTAGAAACTTACACCTGTAAATTCAACTGAGTGTGAAACTGTGAAGTTTGCAGAGCGCTCAGAGGGTTCTTTGGGAACCCCAAGTTCAGCTGAGGGTAGGGAGACAAGTGTGACATTCTGGAAAAGATAACTGGGGTGAGTGATGAAGTACGACTTACATTGATTATCATCAGACTTGAAGAATGTTAGCGAGCTGCTGTTCTCCAGGTAATAAGGCATTTCATCGACCCTTATGAAAATTGATACATTTATGTGTCATTTTAAAGCTCAAGTTAAAACTTCTCTTCTGTGTGTAGGTGAAGCTGACATGTACGTGTGTGTTTTTAAACAGGTAACTCCATGCTCCCAAAATGGGACATAAAGTGGTGGTGTTTGACATTTCTGTCATCAGATCCTTGTGGGAAACTCGTGCCAAGAAGCACAAAGCTTGGCAGAAGAAGGAAGAAGAAAGACTCCAGAAAAGTGCTTTGGAAAAGTACGTGTTTTCTGTAGTTAGTTCTTTAGCTTATTTAGTAAATATGGACTTGAGTGAGCGGTGTGGTGGAGGAGAATGCCTGTCCTTGGGGACTTCTCACTCTTGGTGATAGATGCCAGGTTGGACTTTAGAACTCTCACACTGTTGCCTAAAACAGAATGTCCAATTCCCTTAGCAGTAAAACATAATAAACAAACAACAGTTGTCCTGAGTTCATTTGGACTCACGCTGACCCCATGTGTTAGGGAGCAGTACTGCCCCATAGGGTTTTTTCCTTAGCTAGGCCTTTCTTCTGGGTGCTGCCAGGTAGTTTTGAGTCACCGACCTTTAGTTTAGTAGTGGAAAACAGTTAATATCACCCAGGGAAGCGGCGCTTTGCAATGAGGACGGCAGGCGCCTGCACCCAGGCAGGTCTGATTTGCCCTCTTGGTCGCCAAGGCCGAGTTCCCTCGCTGGCCTGTAACTGCTGCCTCTGCTGCCGGTTTAGGATAAAGGAAGAATGGAATTTCGTGGCCGAGTGCAGGAGGAAAGGCATCCCCCAAGCCGCGTACTGCAAGAACGGCTTCGTGGACACCAGCGTGAGGCTTCTGGAAAAGATCGAACGGAATTCTCTGGCCAGGCAGAGTTCGCTTTCTAAGGAGACAGACAGAAGGCGGAGTCCGTTTGTATTTGAACTGTCGGGGGAGCAGTGGACGGTAAGTCAAGGTGTGTCGCCCTCTGCAGCAAGGGGACGCGCGGTGCAGCGCCGCGGCACCCGGGCCTTGGCCTTGGCGGTTGCTTTTGCCCTCAGATGGCCCTGTGTGCGCTGAGCTGGGCGCTCACGTTCTCGGGCTCCGCGCGGCCGTGGAGGTGTCGGCTCGGATGGCTTGGAAGCTGAGGAGCTGGGACCCCCATCGGCCCTCCCCAGACGCACAGCCTGCAACGTGCTGGTGTTTTTTTTTTTTTTTTCCCCTTGACCTCTAAAATAACCGTTTGTCCTTTATTTATTTTTTAAGGAACCAAGTCTTTCATTGTGTAACTCCTCTAGGGGATGATGACCGCTGACTTGTTACAGCGCTGTCGCAATTCCGCCGTCTTTATTCGGTTGTCTTGTCCTGAGATGCTGAGCCCAGGGCAAAGATGCCCCCTCACCCCCCAGCTCCAGCTCCCACTGTTTCTTATGGTGTTTACCTGTGGAGTCCTACTTCTGAGCTTCCCACCCAGCCCCCCTCACTGATATGCTTAAAGAGGTGTCTCCAGGAGTTGTCTGTGGTCTGAAATCCCTTTTTCCATGTGGAGCCTGCCGTCTTCTGATTGAAGCCGGCTGGGGGTGCAGGATAAGTCATCTGCGTCAGGGACGCTCACCGGTGGCGATTGTTCTTCAGCAAGGCACAGATGCCCTCAGGACCTGCCTTCCATCTCTGTTTACCCTGCCACTTTGTGACTGAAGGAGCCATGGTAGCCTAATGGTTAGGAGCTTGATTGCTAACCCAGAGGTTGGCAGTTCAAATCCATCAGATGCTCCTTGGAAGGCCTATGGAGGCAGCTCTCCTTCATCCTAGTGGGTTGCTATGACTTGAAACAGATCTGATGGCATTCTGTTGGTTTGTTTTTCGAATGACTAGTGAGCCCGATGGGGCAGTCCTGCTCTGTTTTCTGTGTTAGAAACAATGTGACAGCAGCGGGTTTGGTTTTGATAACTGAAAGGACTTTGAACTGGGAGACTAAATATTTGGGATGATCCCGAGGCTGTAGTATATCAGCCATGTGACTGGAATCACTTCCCTTTTCTGCATGTCATTGACTTTAAAATGGTCCTAATGCTTGCCCTGGCCTCCTCTGGGAGCTTGTGTTGGGAGGGTGGGGGAATTAAACAGAGAATGTTCTGTGACACTGATTAGCTGCAGTCTTCTGCAAATGTGTCAGCTTGTTGTTGCTGCCCTATCGTGGAGATCACTGAATACTTGGACACTTGTCCCTTCGGGGGAAACATGCAGAGCTTTTCTGGATTTTTGATTAAATGCTGCTGGAAAACCATTCTCATGTGCCATCATCAAACATGATCTTGGATCCCCTGTCCCCTATAGGGGGTCACGCAGTCCACCTGGGGAAACTGCAAGCAGCCTTCTTGTCTCACAAACTTCCTTTTGAAAATCATTACTTCTAAGCCCACTTGATGAGTGTCTGGTATGGCAGGGTGGAGTCCCTGCATGGTGGTGAGAGCAGTTAATGCGTTCCACCACTAATAGCAATGTTGGAGGTTCGAGTCCCCCACAGGTGTCCTGGAAGAAAGGCCTGGCAATCTACTTCTGAAAAGTCAGTCTTCGAAAACCCTGTGGAGTGCATTTCTGCTCTGACATACTTGAGGTCCTCAAGAGTGGGAGTTGACTCCATGGTACCTGTTTTTTTTTTTGGTTATTATGGTAGTAGAGAAAACCCTGGTGGCCTAGTGGTTAAGTGCTACTTTTGCTAACCCAAAGGTCGGCAGTTTGAATCCACCAGGCACTCTTTGGGAACCCTATGAAGCTGTTCTACTCTGTCCTCTAGGGGTCACTGTGAGTTGGGATAGGCTCGACAGCAGTGGGCTTTTTGGTGGTCATGGTAGCAAGGGAGGAGAGACAGGCGGCTGTGATTCAGTGGGCTTCTGGGAGACCTCATGTAACTGGCGCAAATCAAAACCAAACCCATTGCAGTTGAGTTGATTCCGACTCATAGTGACCCCAGAGGACAGAGTAGAACTGCCCCATAGAGTTTCCAAGGAGCACCTGGTGAATTTGAACTCCCAATCTGTTGGTTAACAGCTGTAGTGCTTAACCATTACTCCACCAGGTCTTCCTTACTAGTAGCCTGCTGTCCACACTCCCTCCCCACTCAGTTCCCAACCTGGGTGCCTTATCCTGAAGGAACCTGGGAACGGGAAGACTCTGGAGTCTCTGGCATTCTCTCATGTGAACTTGAGTAACTGTTCTCTCCCAAGGAGATTTGTGTTTCCACCTTGCCTGTAATTAAGGAGCGAGCAGCTCTGCTAAAGATTTTCACTGACTTAGAGGGCTTGGTGGCAGAAGTGTGTTCTGACCGCTAACATCACATCAGGCAGCCTGCCCAGCCCTGCAGAAAGTGCCACCCAGAGGTGGATGGGGCTGTGAAGCTTCATGGGGACTGAGAGGAAAGAGATCTGCTTTGGCGTCTTAAGGGTGCTGCTGGGCAAGACTCTGCTGCTGTGATGCCAGATTTAGGGGGAGGGGTGCAACCTATGTTGTGAGCCAGGAGCTCCCCTAGTCCCTGGTTTCGTTTCTTTAAAGAATCGCATGATCTGTTTAAAATCTCTATTTGCCACCTTCTTCTCTTGACCCTGCTGAGACTTGATTTCATTATCGCAGAATTTCTTTGCTCTGGTTTTTCCCTTGTTGTTGTTGACAGCTGCTGTCTGGTTGATTCTGACTGTGAGCAACCCCATGTGAGGGAGCAGAACTGCCCCGCAGGGTTTTCCAGGCTTCCATCTCTCCAGAACCCAGTCCTCTGCCCCTGGAGCCACTGGGTGGTTCAACTACCAGCCTTTCTCTCGGCAGCTGAGCGCTTAACTGCTCTGCCACCTCGGCTCCTTTTCGTTCCTTAAAATACACCCATGGGAGCGTCGGGTAGTTTGCCACAGCAAACTTTGAATGCCTATCGAGTATTTCTAAAAGTAACCTCAGAGTCAAGGAAATCCAGTCCACATTTTGAAATTTAATGTGTGGTAGGATTTTCTTTCTTTCTTTGAAGATATTAAATTGTCTGTTGTGAATAAATAATGTGTGTTGTGGCTATCCGTGTGAGCCTGATTGTCTGTGTCCACTGGGCACTTGATTTTAGTAATGTCGTGAATTCATGACAGTTCTGGAGGTAGGCTAACATGCCATTTTGAAATTAATGACAGCTTTAGGATCTTTGGAAACTGGTGGTGTAGTGGCTAAGAGCTGTGTCTGCTGATCAAAAGGTTGGCAGCTTGAATCCACCGGATGCTCCTTGAAAACTCTATGGGGCAGTTCTACTCTGTCTGTAGGGTTGCTATGAGTTGGATTTGACTCGACATCAATTTGGTTTGGTAGAGTCTTTGGTGGCTCAGTGGTTAAAAGCTACATTTGCTAACCAAAAGATTGGTAGCTTAAATCTACCAGGCGCTCCTTGGAAACTCTGTGGAGCAGTTCTTCTCTGTCCTATAGGGTCACTATAAGTCGGAATTGAATCAGCAGTGAGTTTGGTTTGGTTGGGTGGGTCTTTGGAGCCCTGGTTGCACAGTGGTTACATGTTCAGAAGGTCAGCAGTTCAAATCCACCAGCTACTCCTTGGAAATCCCATTGGTGGGGGGAGCTCTCTGTTTTATAAGGTCACTATGAGTTGGAATCTAATTGACAGTAACGGGTTTTGGTGGAGTCTGTCTTTCCTTTCTTTTAAACATGGCATATAGAGCCAGCTGTGAAATCTTCTGTTCATGAATGCTTGCTGTCACTTGGTTGAGTAAATGCTCAGTGTGGCTTGGCCATGTGCACTCTGCCCCCTCAACTCTGACATTTCAGGGGACTAGTTCTGACTGCTGTAACTGAATTCTCTTTTAGGAGCTCCCTGATTCGCTGAAGGAGCAGACCCACCTGAAAGAATGGCACATAACCAATACCCTGATTCAGATCATTCCTGCCTATATTGAGCTGTTTCAAGTGATGAGAATTCTGGACCTGCCAAAAAACCAGATCTCACGTCTCCCAGCGGAAATCGGTACATCGCTTGTTGCTGTTGTTAGGTGCTGTTGAGTCAATTCTGAGTCATAGCTACCCTTCAACAACCACAGAAAAACACTGTGCAGTCCTGCCCCACGCCCACAATCATTTTTACGCTTCAGCCCGTTGCTGTAGCCCGTGTCAGTCTGTTTTGTTAAGGGACTTCCTCTTTTTTGCTGACCTTCTACTTTACCAAGTAGGTAAAGAACTTTTACATTTCTTAGCAGGAGTCTTCAGGCCTTTTGTCTGTGGTAAGCTGAAACCCTGGTGGTGGGGTGGATAAGTGCTCCATCTTTTAACCAAAAGGTCGGCAGTTTGAATCAGCCAGGTGCTCCTTGGAAACTCTGTGGAGCAGTTCTACTCTGTCTTATTGAGTCACTATGAGCCAGAATCAACTGGATGGCGTGGTTTTTTTTTTTTTAAGCAAATGGCTGCATAGCTGACAATACTGCATAAGTAGTTTCTTCCTTCTGCTGCTGCAGGAAGTTGCTGGGCAGAGTTGTTCCTCGAGTGCCCAGTGCTGCTTACTTTCAGGGTCTCCTTTGGTGGTGATGTCTTGATCCTCTGAGCCCACCTACGTAAGAGCACGGGTGGACATTTGCCAGTTGCTCGGAAACTTGGGACTCTCAGGACTGAGCCTCTAGGAGGTGGGTCTATAGGACCTGGGAACTGGTCAGGAGCAGGGCTGTGCTACTGGCAGCTCTGTGACTCTGGATAAGCGACAAGATCTCCCTGGGACTCTATCCCCAGGGCCCAGAAAAGCATAGTCATGGCCATGCTATCACACAGGCGGGTTTGGGAAGACCTTAATCAAATGAGATAGTGTCTGGGAAAGCACTTTGTCATTTATGATGCTTTGTGTGTTGTGAAATGTTAGTGTCAGCCTTGACCGTTAATGGTGTCTTGAAATGTAAGTATAGATAATTTTAATAACTAAGTATGTTTTCTAAGAATGTGGTAATGTGCTCTACATTTTACTTCTATTTTAATAAGTGGGGAAATGGGTGATCCAACGCACAAATGAAGTGAGTGGCAAGAAGAGAATGCCCCCCACCCCCCCGGAAGGCGCTGATATGGCCACCCTGAGCCTGTATTTCCCAGCTGAAGATAAGGCCCAGTGAACGACAGAGTAATTTCCTGAACCTGCTTATTTTAGTGAGGAGGGACAAATTCCTTTTTGTTTTTCAAAGCCCTGTTTACCAGGGCAAATGGCTATAAGGATGACCCTGCTAGGGCAGGAAGCTGGGAGCTGATTTCAACCTGAGCATGTGACATCCCAGTATCTGTCAGCCCTGTCTCTTGAATGCGAGAAAGGGGGCAGGAGAGAGTGTGATTGCAATAACCTGTTTGGAACTCCCCCCGCAAAACCAAATCACTGTTGTTGAGTTGATTCCAACTCATAGTGACCCTATAAGGCAGAGTAGAACTGTTCTATAGTTTCCAAGGAGCACCTGGAGGATTTGAACTACTGACCTTTTGGTTAGCAGCCATAGCTCTTAATCACTAAGCCACCAGGATTTCTAGCCTGCTTAGAGATGGACAAAATGTTCAGGATAAGTGCAGGTGAGTAGACATTTAATAAAGAGTAGTGAAAAAATAAATGCTAAATGATGTTTAATGTCCTGCCACACCCTCTGGCTGGGCTTTTCAATCAAATCGTCTCTAAGGAAGAAAATGGAACTCTATTTAGATGAATGCCAAAAGCACTGTATTTAAATTTCTTTTACAGAAGCACATTGAAAAAATAAAATTGGCGTAGCAGTACTCATGAAAATACCTCATGGGAGGAGGGCACCGTTGGGAAACAAATACATACATTATTTGTGTAAAAATATCCTAATGTCAAAAATTTTCCAAGGTTATTGAGGACAAAAGAGTAATAATTATATAGAGGTTAGGTATTGTGGATATGCGTAGCACAGATAATACTGATTTTAATTCAAACAAAAATAATTTGTGTCTATAAATTATTAAGATGTTGTGTTTGCTGTAACCAAACCAAAATCAAACCCACTGCCATCGAGTCAATTCCACCTGATAGCAACCTTATAGGACAGCGTAGAACTACCCCATAGAGTTTCCAAGGAGTGCCTGGCAGATTAGAATGACCAAACTTTTGTTAGCAGCTGCAGCGCTCAACCGCACACCACCAGGGTTTCCTCTGTTTGCTGTAGGCTTTCTAAAGCCTATGACTTTTTCCTGGTCCATCTTTAAGAAGAGCTAGTATAAAATTTTCTGTTCAGTTATTTTCTTTTATTCTCTGATAGTAAAATGCATGTATATTGGTGTAAATATGTCTTAAAGTATGAAAGCAAATGTCTCCATCTACTAGACTTATAACTGTTTCGCAAATAAACTTACTTCACCGTGTCTGAAAAGCAGACTAAACGTGGAACATTCTCATTGTCTCTGCTAACCTTCTGGTGGCGCAGTGGTTAAGTGCTCAGGGGTGAACCAACTGGCGATGGCCCAGGCCCACCAGCTGCTCCATGGGAGAAAGACCAGACAATCTGCTACCCTAAGAATTATAGCCTAAGGATAGTTCTGCTCTGTCATGTAGGGTCACCGTAAGTCAGAGTCGACTTGATGGCACATAACAATGACAACGTTTAAACAAAAATTTGTTTAGTTTGTTGTTGAGAATATGCACAGCAAATCACACTAACTCAACGGTTTCTACATATACAATTTGGTGACACTGATGACATTCTTCGAGATGTGCAATTATTCTCACTCTTCTTTTCTGAGTGGTTCCTCCCCAGTTAGCACAGACTCACGGCCCCCTGAGGTTCTTGTCTAATCTCTGGAGCTGCTATTGTCATTTTGAGCCTATATAGGTAGTTCCTGAAAGAGCACACTGCTCAAGACAGACATTTTTCACCTGTTAAACTAGACTGTTGTCGGGTTTTAAGGGTACTTTAGGAGATGTTTTTGGTTTAGGATTTAAAGATTATCTCAGGGCCATAGTTACAGGAGTTCACCCAACGTCCATGACTCCAGAAAGTCTCAAATCATGAGAACTGGGAATCGTGTTCCGTATTTTGCCCCTTTTGATCAGGATTTTTCTTTAGAATCTCTGATAAAAATAACAACATTTTTTAATTAATTCAATTAGTAATCGGTTACACTTAGTTTGTTCAGTTCCTGCCTGTGAAAGGGACTTACAGCATGTTCTTTATGAAGCATGATATGTCATCACTAAATCAAGGCAAACTGAAGCCACCAATAAATTGCAGTTGCATGTCATCTGTAAACCATCTATTTGTTTAAATCATTGGCCACACGCATAGAGCTTTGTCCGTATTTCTATACTTGGAGTCCACCAGTAGGCTCCAGCTGGTCACTGTAGTTTCAAGGAGGCGTACCACTCTTCAAGGGCGCTGCCTGTTTTTTAACTCAGGTAATTTATGAGGGGCTTGCATTCTGACCTAAGTGCTTGCAGAACAGATTCCCTGCACTGTGGCATCATAAAGGATTAAATGATTAGAGAGTCAGCAAAAGATGCTATCTGTGATTAGGGACTAATATCTTCAGGATAAAAGATGAGTAGACATGTAATGAAGAGTGCTTAAAAAGGAAGTACCAAATGTTTAGTGCCTTCCCCATACTATGTTTGCAAATATTTTACATTAAAGTGTTGTATTTTTGTTCTTAAAAGACTTTGAAGGGACTACTCAGGCTACTGTTAATTTTTTTTGATGACAGGTTGTTTGAAGAACCTGAAAGAACTCAATGTGAGTTTCAACCGTCTGAAAAGCATTCCTCCAGAGCTGGGAGACTGTGAAAATCTGGAGAAACTGGATGTTTCTGGAAATCTAGAATTAACTGAGCTGCCCTTTGAAGTAAGAAATAAACATCTCTGCACTATGGATTATTGTTATTTGGGTAGTAACATGGGATGGTTATAGTATGGGGAAGAAAGTTTAAAAATGAAGTCTGTCTTTAGTATATTTTATTATTTAAATGTTTGTTTTAATTGTCCTACACCAGGTGTCAGAGCCCTGGTGGCATAGTGGTTAAGAGCTTGACTACTAAACAGAAAGTTGGCAGTTCAAATCCACCAGCTGCTCTTTGGAAGCCCTATGGGGCAGTTCTCCTCTGCAGTATGGGGTCACTATGAGTCGGAATTCATGCCATGGCAACATGTTTATTTATTTACTTATTGTATACCAGCTATTTCAAGATCTTTAAAAAAACATTTTTATACTAGGCTAGAGACTGAATTTAAATTCAGAATTAAATTCATGAGTCGGATCCGACTCGATGGCACTTGGCTGGGCATTTTTAATGTGCAATGCTTATTGCTTATAGTGTGGTTCCTGACTTATGTATCTGCCATGGTGAAGTTGCAAATAAATAAATAAGATAAAAATTTTATAATACTCAGAACAGAACTTGTGAATAACTAAAGTACTTCTACAGGTAAGGTTTAAGAAATCCATCAATTTAAAAATATCCATTCATGTTTTTTAGTCTGTATTAATTGGAGAAAAGATTGTAAATAATTTTCTGATAAAACAGAGTAGATAGAATTGAACAAATTTTTTATTGCTAGATAAAGCTCATTAAGCTTCTTCTGCTGACAGGAGAAAAGATCTCACAGTCCCTACTAGGAAAGAAGAAAGGAGACTAGTTGTTATGTAGCCTTGATTTTTCTGAGGATCTGATAACTCTGGAGACACAGAAACTTCAGGTTGAATTCCGTGCATCTAGAACACCTCTCCTCATGAGTTATTCGCCTCCACATCACTGTCTCCATACTGGTTTTTCTAAATTCAAAATAAGAGCAAAAGTAGAATGCGCCCCATCTAATAGGATGAATTTTGCCTGTGTCTCATTAAAGCAAATTTGGCAATCTGAAATTGGTTTTTATCAATTAAAAGAAAAAAACAAAACCAAAACCCTGCTATCATTGACTTGATTCCAACTCACAGAACTCCCGTAGGACAGAATAGAATTACCCCATGGAGTTTCCGAGGAGTATCTGGTGGATTTGAACTGCCAACCTTCTGGTTAGTAGCTGCAGCACTTAACCACTATGTCACTAGGGTTTCCTTTATAGATATGGGGTTGGGTAAATAGAAACATGAGTCTACTGCACCTTCTTTTTTCTTTTTCCCCTTCATTTTAATAGTTCCTTATCCAGCTGGCTCCATAGTTCCTAACAGTTTTGAAAATGTCATTTTGAGAAACATCTCAGATTTTATTCTTGGAGTGTTAAGTACATAAAGGTAGCAGTTAAAACCTCCTCCTCTATTTCGATCATTAACTATAAATTTACATATCCGAATCCAAGTGTGAGACATTTTTCCCTTCATTTATTTGATATTTATAGATTTATATTTGAGATCAAAAAATATTTTTCCCCATATTTCAGTTACCATGTTAAAAACAAAAATTATGGACACAAAGCATGAACTCCAGAGATGTCTAGTCATTTGACACATCCCTTACAAACCCAAATACATGTCTGCATAAGACTTTTGAAAACCAAGAGACAATAAAGCCCATTGCTTTCGAGCTGATTCTGACTTGTAGCAACCCAATAAAACAGGGTAGAACAGCCTCAGAGAGTTTCCGAGGCTGTAATTCTTTACAGAAGGGACCTGCCACATCTTTCTCCCATGGAACAGCTGGTTTGAACTGCTGACCTTTCAGTGAGCAGCCAAGCAATTAACCATTGCACCACCAGGGTGCCTGACTTAGAACCTCCACTAAATCATTCTAATCTTCAAAACTGGTGCTTTCTGTCCTCTGTGACTTTGCACATGCTGTTCCCCTTCCTGGAGTTTCCTTGCTTTCCTCTTTACCTGCCAAGGAATTTCAGGACCCAAGTCACACATTCGCATCTATGTGAAATCTTGCCCGACCTGTGACTGTCACCCTGCTGCAGGATTAGGTAGATGAGTCCTTCCTTCCTTTTTGTTACCTAATGTTTTACGTGTACGATAACTCATGGTAGTTCTCGTGTTGTGTGTCTGTGAGTAGAAACTCTCAGAGGACAGTCACTGTGTGCCATTGGCCTGCCTCGGCCTCCCCAGCATGTAGCATCATGAATGGCAACAGAGGGGGCTGAAAACTACACGCTGTCTTGATTGGTTTTGCACATATTCGTAGACACGCCCTGTCTGAGGGAAGCAACATCAATTTAAAAGTTTTTAGTAGACCTGAATGCCCACTCTCATTGACAGTAATTAGAACACTTTGCTATTCCCTTCTAGTTAAGTAATCTGAAGCAAGTTACATTCGTAGATCTCTCAGCAAACCAGTTTTCCAGTATCCCCATCTGTGTCCTGCGGATGTCAGACTTGCAGTGGCTGGATGTCAGCAACAACATCCTGAATGACCTGCCGCAAGATATAGACAGGTAGCTACTTGCCTTCTAAAGGTGAGGTGCAGGAGTGTGTTACTAATGCTTTAAACACACTGCTAACATTTTAAACACGCCTAGTGTGTGAACGCTGTTTAAAACCAACTCGCCTTCATTTTCAAGACTTTATTGTTCCCAGGAAGTTAGTTTGATTCTGTGTAGAAGACGATCACTGCACATGAATGCATGGATAGGTGTGTGTCAATCATCCTTTGTTGTCTTGGTGAACTTTAATTTGCTTTATCTGCAGTAGAAAGACATCACTGGCTTTATGGAAGTACAAAAGTAAATTTATCACGCAGAGAAATGTGTCACTCTGTATTTAGAATGGAAACCCTGATAGTGTAGTGGTGTAGTGCTATGGCTGCGAGCCAGAGGTCAGCAGTTCAAATCCACCAGGTGCTCCTTGGAAACTCTATGGGCAGTTCTACCTCTTATAGGGTCCCTATGAGTTGGAACTGACTCAGTGGCACCTAGCAACAATAATACGTTTAGAATATCAGTGAGGGAAATCTTTGTTAGTTCTGTTTATTGATTTATACATAACCTTTGGAACAAAATGGACATGTTTAGTGAGGTTTTCAAATGATAAATCTTTGTGCTTATTTTATGTTTAATGTGCTGTGTCATGTGAAGATTTATTCATTCATTTATTCCACAGACATTATTAGGCTCCAGTACATATGGCAGGCATAGTGAGTGGGCTGCGTTTAAAGTGGATAGTGAAACAAAATCCCTAGCATCCTAGAACCCACGGTTTGCTTTATAAAGTAGCCTAACAGTTGCAGTGCAGAGGCCAAAACTGGCTCAGGCCCGAATGCTGGTTGATAGACGGGATGTGCACCGAGGCCTTCTGGGCTTACGGGACTAAGTGGGAACTGCTTGGGCTTGAAACACGTGAGGAACTTCACAATCTGTGGGGTCAGTCAAGATTTGGCAAATGAATGAAACAGCAAAACTGAAAACAGGGAGGACTGAGTTACAATAGAAGGGGAGGCAGGGAAATGCATGCTTGGAGCAGTTCTTGTGTGTTTCTTTTTTGCTTTGCGTGTTTCTTTCTACTTTTAAAGCTAAAAAATACAGGAGAGGAGTCACTGTACTTTCAAAATGTGCAAAAGGAAACAGGTTGCCCAAATCCGCTTATGTGCACTCCAGCTCCAGTGTTCTTTCTTTCCAGTGCCCTGTTAACCTTCAGGTCTGTGGGAGGCACTTTGAGTGTGGCCCACTGAGGACGGCCCCTGTCTCCTGGTGACCCCATGTGACCGCCGTCAGACCGATGCATGCTGCAGGGTTTGCACTGACTGATTTTCTGAAACGGACCGTTAGGCTTTTCTTCCTCGTCCATTTCAGTCCGGAAGCTCTGAGGAAGCTTGTTCAGCACTCTAGTAACGTGCCAGCCTCCACTGACAGGTGGTGGCCGCATGGGAGGTGCACGGACCTGGCACTAAGCCTGGGGCTCCGGCATGGAAGGCGAGGATGGTGTCACTGAAGCAGTACCTTTCATCCTGGTCTGCCACATGTGATGGGCACTTTGCTCACCCCTCTGCTGTGTCTGGGTTTGTCTAAGCAATCGGCAACTGAGTCCGTAAAAACTGGCTTGAATTTATTGTCCATTTATTTAAATTTTAAAATAAGTTTATTTTCAGAAGAATCACGTAGAAAAAAGCTAAGCAGAGATTTCTTGCTAGAATTGATTTGTAAGTTGAGTCAGTTTTCTTTGCTGTGAAGCTAAGTTCTGTTCTATTCTCTTCTACTGCTTAGGCTGGAGGAACTGCAAACCTTCCTCTTGTATAAAAACAAGCTGACCTATCTTCCTTATGCGCTGCTGAACCTCAAGAAGCTCACTTTGTTAGTTGTCAGTGGGGACCATTTGGTGGAGGTCCCCACTGCCCTTTGCGATGCGTCCACACCTGTGAAGTGAGTAGACCGTGATCCCAGTAGAACTGTGTTCAGACCCCATGGAAGGATGGAGGGGCATCTGGAGTCTGCGTGACTGCCTCAGGGACTGGGTCAGAGGGTGCTCTTATTCTGAGACTCTAATCCTGGGTGCAGCCATTCTGATGCACTTTCTATAAGAATTTGAAATTTCTGGCAAATGGCACAGCAAGCTAGAGATCAGGGGATATCTGGACAAATACCACTCCCTGGCTGAAGGAGCAGAAATCCCCGGGGTAAGTGCTGGGCTGCTAATTGAGAAAAGGTGGCAATTCAGACCCACTCACAGGTGCCTCAGAAGAGAGACCTGGTGATCTGCTTCCAAAAGGTCCCAGCCATGACAGCCCTGGGAGGGCATTTCAGCTCTGATGCCCACGGGGCTGCTATGAGTCAGAGCTGACTTGACAGCGACTGGTTGGTTGGTTGAAGGCACAGTGGAACATATTCCTGGGGCTTCCTGGTTTGTCTCACTCAGCCATAACATCATCTTGAGTGACCCAAACGCTGGCCTGGAGGAGTCAGTGGCTGACTACATTCTTCGTGTTGTGTCACTGTTCTCATCCTTCTTTTCCAAACTTCCTCCATTAACATAAACTCACAGCCCTGCTCTTAAGTTTCCTGTCAAATTTCTTGAGTTGCTGGTGTGAATTTGATCCCATACAGACAGATCTTAACCAAAGCTAAAGGCAGATATTCTTTACTGGTTAAGGTATACTATTGTTTGGTTTTTGAGAAGACTTCTGGGGGATATTTTTAGTTTAAAAGCTATCTTAAAACAATGCTTTCCGGGGTTCATCCAGTCTTTAGGACTCCACAAAAATCTAGATTCTTGAGCATTTAAAATTCTGTTCTGTATTTTTCCCCTTTTGATCAGGATTCTTCTATAGAATTTCATTGATTAAAAAGTTCAGTATTGGAATCTGGGTATCATCCAATTGGTCTCATGATAAAAACAGCAGTAGTTCTTGGAGACAGTAAGCCTCCTTGTGTGAAGAATTTTGAAATAAAAATGTGATATTTTCCCTATTTTCTTGAATAGATATGTAAGTCTCATGGACAATCCTATTGAGAACACCCAGTGTCAGGATGGTGATGAGGTAATGGAAAGTGAACAAGATCGCAAGCATTTTGATAAAGAATTTATGAAAGCCTATATCGAAGATCTTAAAGAAAGAGGTGGGTTCCTCTTCCTTAAAATGATTTAAAATGAATGCATAGAAATTCTACTAACTTGTACTTACTCATTTGCTGATATATATTGATATGTATCAAAGTAGTCTAAATTGGTATATTAATGTAAATCAAACGAATAAAAGTTCATTTTCTAGGGCACAAGAGACTTTATAAAGTTACTTCACTTTATGTTCTTCCGTTTTCTAAAAAAAAGGACACATTTCCCCCAAATCAGGAATTTTCCTGGTGTATTGGCTTGCTGGGTGTGCTGTCTGCTGTTGGACAAAGAGGCTTGGAAACATCTGAAAAGTGAGGGTGGCATCACTAACTGTGCACGAGTTTTTAACTAAAACAATATTGACAAAATAGTCTTCTAAGTGAATGGAAAAACAAGATTCAGTGTTTAAAACTGCATTTAAATACGCCTTTTGAAAGTCTCTTCTATAAACTAAGAGTCTACCTGTATAAAAAATTCACAAATGGGGAAACAAGATAGTCCATTAGTAAAATGGGTCCAGGTGGTGTCCATAGGGTGTTGAGAACACGGAGGAATATAGGAAGTCACAGTACCTTAGGAAAGGACAGAGTGGGTGAGGACGTGGAGGAGCACAGGAAGTCACAGAACCTCGGGAAAGATGAGGCAGTGAGAGCGCGGAGGAGCACAGGAAGTCCCCGTACCTCAGGAAAGGATGAAAACTGTTCTTTGAGCCATATTCCAGTGGCTATTTTCAAAGGAGCTGAGTGACTCTCCTGGAGTACTGGATCCATGGTGGTGCAGTGGTTAAGAACTTGGCTATTAACCAAAAGGTCAGCAGTTCAAATCTACTAGCTGCTGTTTAGGACAGTTGCACTCTGCCCTGTAGGGTCACTATGGGTCAGAATCAACTTCATAGCGATGATTTTTTTGTTTGTTTTAATGGTGTACTGGAAAGTGTAGGGCCTTTTCTTCCTGGCCCAAGCACAAATTCAGGATAAAGGCACAAAGCAGTTTTTGTTCTTCTGACCACCACTGCTCTCTGTAGGAGTACACCGGAGAGTTAGCATTTCATTTTTAGTTTTTTAAAAAATTTTTTATAAGCTAGTTCAGACTTGTCAGAAAGAAAGGCTGCATGTTGGTGGGTTTAGGGAGGAAGTAGCACGGGCCCCCGTTTGCCTCGAGGATGAGTGTCTGTGGCAGGTTCCCTCAGTCACCCCCAGGAAACACTGTGCACGTGAACATGCTTGTCCCTCATTAGCCAGGGTCTGAAGACAATTAGTCGCATTCAGATATTTCAAGATTTCAATGACATTAATAAAAAATGCTATTTATTCAGAAAATCTTTTAAAAAATTTCAATTAAGTAAAGAAAATTTCTACATGGCTACCTGTATTCCGTGAGCTTTAATCTTGAACGCTTTAATACTATGAAACAAATTAGAAATTTGTGTAAAAAGTGAATCTGAAATACAGAAACATGTGTTTGCTCAAATGTGTAACTTTCCTCTTGTAAAAAAAACTTTGCTGTATTCAATTATTTCTTCATAATTACATTTAAGCGCTATTATGCAAAAACGCAAAAAGAATTAGAGAAAATAGATTTTAAGTTTTGAGTCTGGCCAGCCATAAAATAATTTGCTTTTAAAAGTTAACTTTAGTGATGATAGATTTTGAATCCATTCGTTTCTTTCTAAATAATTGTAGCAATTCTGTCTTTCATGTAGCCATGTTAAGTCACCAGTATCTGGCTGGTTTGGACCTACCAAAGTGACAGTGTCTTATGGTTCAACCTGTACACGGCAGGGCGTGCATTTTGATTTTTAAAAACGCGCTTGTTTTCTCTTCTTCTTCCTGGTGTGTCTCTCCTTTTTTCTCTCCTTCCACCTGACTTTCCCATCCAACTAATATCTGAGTGACTCACAGAGTCCGTGGATATCAAGAAAAAAAGTAGATTTGGTCAGTCCACCTGGGCCTGTACTCTTGTGATTAAAAACAGTGGGGCCGTGAAGCCCCTCAGTGGACTTCAAAGTTCACCAAGCTTCAGAATCACAGGGAGGCCTCACCACAGCCTTTCAGACCCAGCAGATCTGGAGGGAGGCCCAAGAATGTACGTTCTGTTCTAGCAAGTTCTCAGATGATGCTGATGTAAGGAGAATCACAGGTGTGGGCCATGCTTTGACAAAACTTGATGGTGAAGGCAGAGAGGAGGCAGGAAATAACAGGCAGAGCTACACTGAGAAAAGTTTACTTATTAAAATCATACTCATTTACAAATAGCCCAGACTTCTCTTAAAAACCACACTCCCTTCCACCAAGCATCCACAACCCCTAATCCTTGGGCTTCTATTTCTGTCTCATCAACTTTTATTACCCAGTTTCCAAGATCCTGATGTAGCTTGTTAGCTAGTGTTTCACAGTAATTGGAAAGCTTGGAATTAATTTTATCCCAGATCTAAACATTTCAAAAGCTTGACTACGCATTTGTGATGACTCTCTTAATAGTGACGAATACATTATCTTTTCACTGAAAACATGAGGAGTTGATAATTCGTGTGTTAACAGGCTGTGGCGCGTATGGACACTGCGTAGAAAGATGGTTCGAGTCTGAATCCATTCTTTACCTCTTTGTTACAGAATGTGTTCCCAGCTACACCACCAAAGTCTCTTTCAGCCTTCAACTTTGATGTCACCTGTTGGAAGACTGCAAAATCTTGCTGTCCTGCAGCACTATGACACTATTAGTTGTGGGTCACGTCGTACAGGAATAATAGTTTGTGCTTAAGAACACAGTCTAGAAATGATAGTCATCACCGTTAGGAAAATGATTTTTCTGATTTCACATCTATGAATGCCTCCTCCCTTGGACTGGAGAGCTGATAAATGGGTTCATATGTTGGCAATTACAGGTTCGTTTGAACAGAATTCTTTCTGAGCAGTGCACATTTAATATTTATGACAGTGTATTTTACTGAAAAACTATAATTTGAATACCAGATTTTGAAGCTGATTGCATTGTTTTCAAAAATCAAGGGATTAAAGGTGTTGTAGAAAGATCACTTATATTGGACTAGTCAGATGAGAGATTTTCTTTTTAATTTTGTTATTTAATGAATTATTTCTTTTATGAAGAATGATTTTCTGGCTATTTCTATAAATTTTAAATTATATGTTAACAAGTGAAATCTCCCTGGATCTCTCAGGGAAGATTTTGGTATAAGCTGGACCTTGAACGTAGTAAGAAGGGCTGGCAGGTCTGCCCATGTGTTGGACATGAGATGCCAAGATGATGTGCTGGTAGCCCTTGTCCAGGAAGTATGGACATGGCTGGCCACAGGAAACCCTGAATGGCCTGTGTAGATGGCCATCCTACTCTGAGTGTATGCCTTAAAGGTCCCAGGACCTACCTTAGACCAAAGAGCAGGGGCAGTGCCCTCTGGGCCCCTCCTCCTGATTTCCCTTTAAGGTGGCCATGTAGTACAAGAAGGATAACTAATAGGTAGTGGCAAAGAAGCCCTTGCAAGCCTTCAGTGTGGGTACCACAAGACATCTCTGCCTATGACCAAGATGCTGCAACCCAGAAGGAACTTGTGAGACTGTGTTTACACTGGCAAAGATGGGGTTTATTACAGGCCTTATCTTGATGTATGAGTTGGAGGAATTGTACAGATATCTATTTTTATACCATTGTCTTGGAATGAAACAGAATTGTGATTGATTGCCTTCAGTGTAAGCTTAAGCAAGTAGCTTTTTGTCAGCAGGAAAGATCTGCATACATTTGCATGTATTTATAACTGAATCAACTACCAGATGGTCAAGAACTTTCTTCAGCGATGGAAATATTCTGTATCTGCACTGGCCAATATAGTAGCCATCAGATACCTGTGGCTCTGGAGCACTTGGAATGTGGCTAGTATAATTGGCGACCTGAATTTTTAATTCAATTTTAAATCTAAATAATTGGAACTTAATTAATGGCTACCATGTTGGATGACATGAGTTCAGTTTGGTGGGTCTTCTGAAAGTTAATCTGTGGGCTAGAAATGAAGCATGAATTTTTATTTTCTTTTGTCCGAAGATCTAGTCTGTCCCCAGAGGCATGCCTTTAAAAAGAGTTGCTTATTGTGGGGCTTAGTTTGTAATTCTGAACTCCATTCTCAGCAGGTGTAAAACAATGTTCTACAAACCGCTGATTTATAGCAGTCAGCAGAGGATCGCTTCAGCTTAAAAACAAACTCTGAGAAGTAGGTTAAAAGGTGGTAAGAACAGAAAAACAAGAGAACACTTGCACTGAACCTTAAACAACTATTATTATTACTTTTTCTTTTAACACTTTAAAAATATAATTTGAATTTATTAGTTGCATTACTTGAATAATTCTGAAATTTTAGTCCATGCTGAGGTAACTATTATAGATAGTCAAATGAAAAATATATCTGAAAAGGGGAGAAATGTAGGCTTTCATATAAATTGATGGTGCATCGTTTAAGTAAATTTTTATTTAACTAAAATCAGTCTTTTGTGCAAAAACCGTGTCTTGGTGATACAGGTAAATAAATGAAAAAATGCTGCATTGGTATGTAATCATTTTGTGGCACTTAGCTGGCTTGGCTAAGATCCCCAAGCAAATTTATTCTTTGAATATAATGCTTTTAGCAATACTATTTCTGTAATTATTCATACAAACATAAAGATGCAGGAAGATTCTGAAGCAGAAAATGCATCTTGGTAGAAATATCACATATCCTTGAAAATTATAATTACAAACTTTTACTTTATGCATGTAGACTGGACTCTTAATTTGGAAAAGTCCTAACAATATGTGTACGAACATTAAGGCAATATGAATAAAAGAATAAAATACAATTCTTAGAAGAAAAATAATGTCCTGATTCTAAAAGCTTATTACTATCCCCGTTTTTCGTAAGTTGGAAATTAAGAAAATTAAGTGAAGTCATTGAGTTGTTGTTGTTAGGTTCTGTTGAGTCGGTTCCAACTCACAGCCACCCTGTGTACAACAGAATGCCACACTGCCTGGTCCTGTGTTGTCCTCACAATCCTTGTCACGCTTGGGTCCATTTTTGCAGCCACTGTGTCAATCCACCTCACTGAGCATCTTTCTCTTTTTTGGCTAAGCCTCTGTGTCATCAAGCCTGATGTCTGTCTCCAGAGACTGGTCCCTCCAGAAAGCATGTGAACAGTACCTGAGATGAAGCCTTGCCATCCTCGCTTCCAGCCAGCATTCTGACTGTACTTCTTCCAAGCCAGATTTGTTCATGTTTCAGGCAGTCTATGGTATATTCAGTACTCTTAGCCTAAAACACAATTCAAATGCCTCAGTTCGTCTTCAGTCTTCCTTATTTCGTGTCCAACTGTCATGTTTGTTGTCCTACGGTGCCTTGCCTGTTGCTGTGATGCTGGAAGCTATGTCGCTGGTACTTCAGATACCAGCGGGGTCACCTGTGTGGACAGGTTTCAGCAAGGCTTCCAGACTCAGACAGACAAGGAAGAAGGACCTGCCACTCAGGAGCAGCTCCTGAAAAAACTGTCCAGTGAAAACCAGTACATGTGAACCAATAGCAAGGTCCCAAGAAGTTGTTTGATTCGTTTTAATTCTGTTTCTACCAAAATCCATTTTAATTTTTGGAGGGTCTGCCAACCCCTCCTATCCACATCTTCCTTTGTTTCAGTTGTGACCCACCTGAGAGCTAGTAAGTCTTAAAATAAAGAACATTTTACACTGGGTAAAATGCTCACTCCCGTATTTATCTCAGATTGAGTTGTGGAAGGATCCAGCTGCTTTCTACAGAAAAAGGCAGAGCGGTCCATATAATTCTAAGTGATTAGATGTGGTGGAAGATGGACCATTCTCAGTGTCCTATAGCGACAGCTCCTCAACTTGTGCTGCGGTATAGACATGTCCTTCTTCTTGGTTAGTTATTTACCTGTTTCAATAACTCACTTAAAACAGACAATCATGTAATACTCTTTTTTTTTTTTTAAAAAAAAAAACAAACAGCTTTAAAAGGAAAAGCGTGGGGAAGAGGACATCTGAGGTCTTCCTAATCGTTTAGGTGAGATTCTGATGACTGACAGGTGAAAGTCCTGCACAATATAAACCCCAAACCAAACCCACTGACATGGAGTTGATTCTGACTCACAGTGACCCTATAGACAGAGTGGAACTGTTCCATAGAGCTTCCAAGGAGCGCCTGGTGGATTTGAACTGCCAACTTTTTGGTTAACATCTGTAGCACTTAACCACTATACCACCAGGGTTTTGGGGGGTTAGAAATTAGTCATAACTGAGAAAAAATTATAGGCATAGCACACCCACACCATAAAGCCATGACCAAAGCATCATTTATCAAGACACAAAGCAAAGGAAGAAAGTCAAACAGAAGGACCACCCGGAGTGCTTACCAGAGACTCAGGATAAGTTTTGAGGATCGTAGATGATAAGGTCCAACAAAACTGGTTATTCTTTTCCTGTTTCTGTCCATTTCTTCATCTCGTGTACCTTGGACATGTTATACACCATGCTTGGCAGTGAAAAAGAGGGAGACCCTTGACTAGATGAATTTGACACAGGGGCCCCAACAGTGGGGTCCAACACAGCAACTATTGTGAGGATGTCTCAGGACTGGGCAGCAATTTGTTCTGTCGTATGTTGGGTCCCTATAAATCAGGACTGACCCAACAGCACCTAACAACAGCTTTAATCGCATCTGCCAAGTTCTTTTTGCTGTCTGAGGTAACATACTCACAGGTTCTGAGCATTAGGACACAGCCGTCTTTGGGGAGCCACCAGTCTACCCACTAAACAACCTAGCCCAAGCTCGCAGAGTTACTAGACTTTTTGTAATTTCCGGATTGGGTGCTCATGAAAATCTCTAAAAAACAGCCAATTCTTCCCTAATTATGGGCCTGTGTAGGTACTGTATTCTCTCCTGCCCATTCTTTTTATTTGCACATAGGTATCATTTACTCGTTCTCCTCAAAGTGTAGCAAGTTGATAAGATATATTCTGCTGGCCAGGAGCCTAAATCAGAAATCTGAGAATTTGATTTATGCTGTGGATTGAATTGCACCCCCTGCAAATTACATGTGAATCCTAAACTATGCCTGTGGTTATAATCCCACTTGGGAATGGGTTGTTTTGTTATCTTAATGAGGTAGGATTAGTGTAGGGTGTATTTTGAGTTAATCTCTTTGAGAGATAAAAGAAATTAAATGCAAGCAGAGATGGGGAGAGACACCAAGCCACAAGAAGCCTGTCAAGAAGCGGTAGCATAAAGAGACTAGGATTTTCCTCCAGAACTAACAGAGGAAGCCTTCTCCTAGGACTGGCACCCTAAATTCAAACATCAAGCCTCCTGAACTGTGAAGAAGCAAATGTCTGTTTTTTCAACACACCTAATTGTGGTCTTTTTGTCAGAGCAGTGCCGGATGACTAAGAGAATCCGCATCTCCCTTTTTTGGTTCACTTCTGGACTGCCAGCTTCCCATCTTCTGTTCTCATTGCCACTGGGACGGAAACGCCAGCCCTTTCTTGCCTGGCCTCCTGCAGCAGTCTCCTTATGGCATTCTCTCTCCTCCCCTGCCCCTTCCTGAGGAGTTCAGTTAATCTCTATGACAGGCAAATCTGACAGGCCACTTTCCTGATCCAAGCCCTTTGTTAACTCCCCATGGCCTTTAAAGGAGCCCTGGTGGTGCAAGTGGTTATGTGTTTGGCTGCTAACTGACAGGCTGAAAGTTCAAACCTACATAGCAGAACCACGGGAGAAAGACCTGGCAATCTGCTTCTAGAAAGATTTCAGCCTAGGAAATCCTATGGAGTAGTTCTCTTTTGTCCTATAGGGGCAATATGAATTGAGCACCCAACAACCCATGAAACTGCCTTTAAAGGAAAATCAGAAGTCTTTCTTAGGGCACTGAAACCCCAGGTGATCTGGCCCCTGACTTCTTGTGCCTGTATATGTATATATATTTTTTAATCTAGAAATAATCAAACTATTGGCAGTTCTCTAAAACTGCCGTTTTATTTTTCACCACCATGACTTTGCACATTTTCTCCTTCGTGTGTGAAACACCCTCCTTTGGCCTACTTACTATTTTTTCATTCTTTGGGATCAGCTCAGGTGTCACCTCTGGGTGATGACATCAGTCTGAGAAGGGTCCTCATGTCTTCTGTTCTCTGTTTATGCTTCAGACGTACCCAACATCATCCTGGCCTTCCTAGCTCCTTATTCACTAGTTAGTACAAAGTAGTCACCCAAGTCTTCACTGATTGAATGAATACATGCACGAGGTAGCAAAGACTTCCAGATCTCCTGGATATCACTGAGTTGTATAGGCTGCTGCTGGAATCACAGATTAGAGCAGGATTTTTACACTCATCTCCAAAATGTAATAAATTATTTTATAAACATAATGCACTTTAAATTTAAAGGAGATGTATTTTTATATTGATGACTAGAAATAGACATTTATGAATGCCTTTCTGATGAAATGACTCTCATTGTTACAAAAGATGACTCCATCTGTGTTCATACTCTTTGACTTGAAGGCTACTTTTTCTGTGTAACTATAGCCACTCCAGCATTCTTATGCTTATCATTTATGTGGTACATATATTTCCACTCTTTTACTTTTAACTTATTTTTGCCTTTATATTTAAAGAGCATCTTTATATTTATAGCATATCTTTCACATACAACTTTTTCAGTATGAAAAATTTTGACTTAGAGTGTTTAAGCCATTTACATCTAATGTAGTGATAGGTACAGTTGGAGTTGAGTCTACCGTTTTGTTAACTGTTTTCCATTTGTTCTTCTGCTTTTCTTTGTTTTTTGTTCTGTCTCTTTTGTGTTCATGGAATAACTTGTTGCCACCACCACCTTCTGCAGATACTCTGAGCTGGTCGGGCAGAAGTTTCCCCTTAGTGTTACAGGTTTTGCTTCAGAAGCTGTGGGGGGGTGAGCAGAAAATAGGTTCTGCCCTTAGACACTCATTGTTATCGGCTGAATTGTGTCTCTTCAGTAGTCAAGTACTAGTCCCTGATACCTGTGAATGTGATCGTGTTCAGAATTATGGTTTGGGGAGACGGTATCAGTCAGCCGGAAGTTGCGTTGGAGTAGGTCAGTCCTAATCCAATATGATGAAAGAAGAGACAGACAGACAGATACAGAGGGAAGACAGCTATGTGAATATGGTTGCAGTGATTTGTAGCGCTGCCTCTGCAAGCCAGGGGATGCCAAGGATCACAGGCTAGAAGCTAAAAGGTATCAGGGACTAGTACCTGACTTGAGACTCAACCAGAAACCATGAGTGTCTGAGGGTGGAACCTATTTCCGGCTCACTCTTTCACTGCTTCTGAAGCAAAACCAGTAGTGCTAAGGGGAACCTTCTACCTGTCCAGCTCAGAGTATCCGCAGAGGGTGTTGGTAGCAGCAAGTTATTCAGTAAACTCGAAGGAGAAAGAAAAAAAGTGAACAAAAGCAGAAAGGATGGATGGAAAACAAATAAGAAGATGGTAGGCAGATTCTCCTTCCAACCTTCAGAAGGCTTCAACATGACCAGCACCCCGATTTTGGACTCCTTGCCTTCACAATTGTGAGCAAAATCAATTTCTGTTCTCGTGAGCAACCCATTTGGTGGTACTTGATTGTAGCAGTCCTGGGAAGCGAATGGACTCATGGTTCACTGGGGCAATCAGAGGGGTCAGAGCAGTAGAATCGAATAGAATATAACCATCAGTTGCCATTGAGTTGATTCCTGTGTGTGTCAGAGTAGTACTGTGCTCTGTAGGGTTTTCAGTGGTGGAGTTTTTCATCAGGCCTGTCTTTTGAGGAGCTTCTGGGTGAATCCAGCCTCCAACCTTCCAGTTAGCAGCTGAGCTTGTGAACTAACCATTTGCACCACTGAGGGACTCCCTAAATGGGATGTAATGGGTGCTAAATGAAAGAACAATCCACAGTAGAGGAAAGTTGTTCTCTCCAGAATGCTGAAAGCAAACATCAGCAAGTCACTGGCACTTACCTAGGGGCTTGAAAGATAGATACCTGTCATAAGCAGTAAAGAAAAGAAGAAAACCAAACCTGCTACCATTGATTCTGATTCATAGTGACTCTATAGGACAGAGTAGAACTGCCCCACAGAGTCCAAGGAGCGGCTGGTGGATTCGAATTGCTGACCTTATGGTTAGCAGACATGTCACTTAATCACTACATCACTAGGCTTTCCAGGTAAGAAAAAGCAGAGGGAATTTAGGAGTAAGAGTCTTGTGGCTGGAGAGCAGGAATGTTTTAGAACCCATCCACAGAATTCCTCTGTTCCTTTAGAAAAAGGTGTCCCCAGTGTGTTTGGCCGTACAACTTCAGTCATAAAAAACATCATGCATGTTCCCTAAATGTGTGTATGTTATTTATTTGTGCATTATATGACTATATAGTTCTACTAATATATTACTGTGTAAACAACAACAAAAAACCAAAACCCACTATCGTCAAGTCGATTCCAACTCATAATGAGTCTATAGGTCAGAGTAGAACTGCCCCATAGAGTTTCCAAGGAGTGCCTGGAGGATTTGAGGTGCTGACCTTTGCTTAGAAGATGTAGCTCTTAACCACTATACCATCAGGTTTCCCTATTAATATGTATGTTACAAAAAATGCTACCATGAATAAGTGAAAGTATACAGTCCAAGTCAATTTTCCATACCCCCTTCTCTGCAACTCTATCTGCTCTCCTCACCCTGTGACAGCACACTCCTCCTTTTCACTCTTCACTTCCAGTATCCATTTAACGAATGTGGCCTCCTCTCCACCCTTTCCTCTCCCCTGTAGAAAGCAACCAGTAGGACAGCCTCACTCTGTGTGCCTGAGTCCTGTCCATTCTTTGTCTGAATTGTTGACCTTGGTACTGGTTTTAGGTCTGGGCCAGCAGCAAGTCTAGAGGTCATGTTCCCAGGGGACCCCCTACTATCTAGTTAGTGGTTTCCGCTTCCTCTCATGCTGTGTCAGGGACTCTATGCTGTGTTCCCTGCCAGGGTAGTCCTCGGCAGAGGCTAGGCACCATCTCATACTTTTGGTCTCATGCTGATGTAGTCTCCCAGTCATGTGAGTCTCTCTGTCTCTTAGGCTCAAAAAAATGCTACAGTAAATTTTATTTTATTTGTTTTATGTTATTTTTTTATTATGACTGAGTGAAAATGTACATTCCCGTATAAATTTACATGCCCACCTATATGCAGCTTCCACTGCTCTCCCTGCCTGGTGACAGCACACTGTTCCTCTCTGCTCCATACATGTCTCATCCTCCCAACAGCCTCCTTTCCCCTCCTCTCCACCCACTCTCCTTCCTCCAGCCAGAGGTCAGCAGGATGATATTCTATAGATGCATAGAACCATAAAGTGCATCCAATATATGGTCACTCTGCATCACCAAGTCCAATCCATTCATGTCTGAAGAGTGGACCTTCGTTATGATTTATGGGCAAGGGCAGCATCAGGACCAGGGGCCATGTTCCCAGGGGACCCCCAAAGCTGCTGGACCATCAATTGAGGTCTTTTAGTGGAGATCTGAGGGTGCACCCCTTTTCATTCTTGTGTTGTCAGTGAGACTCAACTTAGTGAGCTCCATCGTGGCTATCACTGGCGGTGACCAGGCACCATCTCGTTCCTCCGGTCCCAAGTCTATGTAAGCTACAGTAAATTTTAAAGAAAAAAATGAAATAGAAAGAAACAAGGGTAACTAGAATTTTGAAGAGATCTCCCCTGCCTTAGTGGGTGGACCTCCCTCACCCCTCAGATGCTGCCCCTTGCTGTGGACACCACAGATTTAGAACCCAGGTTTCAGCTGATGTTTTCCATGGAAAACGGAAGGTCTGTGCAAAACTTCCTGCTAAGGGGGTCCGCAGGTTTCCTAAAATTAAGTTTACAGAGCCAGTTAGTTTAACATTCAAATATGTATACACGAATTGTTATGACACTGGCTGCGATCCCTGTAATAGGACAGCACTCTCCCCCTCCCCACTCCAGTTTCCCCTTTGCTGTTTGTCCGGATTTCCCGTCACTTTCTGCCTTTTTGTCTTTGCTTTTGTGTGCTTGATGTCATAAACTTAACCGATCTAAGAAATACTTTCCTCATGTGTTTCTGTTTGTTTTACCGGCCTGCTGAATCTTCAAATCACAGGTGAACTGTGGTAGCGCCTTCAGTTCTGCGTGAGAAGGGTGTCCAGGGGGCCATAGTCTGGGGAGTTCCTCCAGTCTCTGACACACTGGTAAGTCTGGTCTTTTTTGTTGGTCAATTTTAACTTTGTTTTAAGTTTTTTCTCACTCTGTCTGGGACCCTCTTTTTATGATCCCTGAGTGGTTGGGGGTGGTAGCTGGGCACCATCTAGATCTTCTGGGTTCAGGCTGGAGGATGCTGTGATTCATGTGCTCCATTGTTAGTCTTTTGAGCTAATACTTGCCGTGTGTCCTTTGTTTTCTTGGCTCTTCTGTGCTCTGGACAGGATGGGCCCAACAGGCGTGTTTTAAAAAGCCACTTGCAAATTTTGGAGATCCCCGACACTACTCACCAAAGTAGGATATAGAACATTTTCTTGTGAACTGTTGTGCTAGTTGACCTAGATGTCCTCTGAGACCATGGTCTTTGGTCCTCAGCCCCAGTCACTGGCTTCTTCAAGGTGATTAAATGTGTTCAGTAAGCTAGTATGACTGTACCCCCTTTTCTTTTCTTTATTGTGTGTACAAATGTACATGCTGTACATACAAATATGTATGTAAAAATATACCCATCCAACCTGCATATGTACATGAGTATACTTTAAGCACTCTTTCTCCTGTTCAGTGTATGTGTCTGCCTGTGAGTTGTTATTTGTTTTTACTTGTTGTTACAGGGTTGTGAATGCTGCAGTATTTACTGTGGTTGCCTTTTCTTTCTTTCTCTTTTCCTTTTTAGTGTTCCTCTGTGTGTCTTCCTTTGTCACGGTCAAGTTGTGCTGAGTTCCCCTATATTTGTGTATCATCTTCCCCTTCACCAAAGTTAACACTCATCTACTATCCAGTTAGTGACTTCCCCTTCCCCTTTGCCCCTCCCTCGTAACCTCCAAAGATTCTCTCTTTCTGTGTAAACCTTTTTTTTTTTGAGTTTTAATAATAACAGTCTCCTAGAATTTTCATCCTTTTGTGATTGACTTATGAACTTCTGGTTCATTTTTCTGCAAATGGATATCCAGTTTTGCTAGTGCCATTTGTTGAAGAAAGGTTTCAGCAACATTTAAGACTCAGTTCTCCAGAGAATGAATGAAATTGGAATGGTTTTCTTTTTTTTTAAATGGAAGTGAGATTTACATAACATAAAATTTCAAACATTTTTAACGTGAACAATTGAGCCACATTGAGTACTTTCACTGAGTCGTGCACCCATCACCTCTGCCTAGTTCCAAAGCATTGTCATCATCCCATAAGGAAATCTTGGGATGAAGTAGTTGCTTGCCATTCCCTCCTTACTGTACTCCTTGGTAACCACCAGTCTGTGTCCTGTCTCTATGGATTGACCTATTCTGGATATTTCATGTACTTGCAGTCATACCATAGATGGTCTTTTGTGCCTGGCCTTTCACTTACCATCCAGCATTTGAGGTTCATCCAGTGACTAGTCTTATAACAATCACAATCACAATAATGAAAATCAAACATGAAGGACAACAAATGAACTTCCTACAGCTCAGATCCTCACAGAAACCCTCCCTTGAGGGGGCAAAATGGACTATTGTCTCTCCTTGGTAACTGGTATTTGCTCTTGGGTTCCAAGAAACAGGGAGACTTGTGGTCGTTTGTGGGGGTCCAGAATAGCAGGATGACCTGGATATTTGTCTTCCTTCCTTAAGGCCAGCTTCCCTTGCCATTGTATTCCTTGTGGTGCTTCTGTCGGTGGGAGAAGGCATTAGAGTGGTGGCCTTGGGGGCAGGGTAAGTTACAGGTGGCATCTGTTGGGCTGGCATTCTTGGAGCAGTTGATGGCCTTGAGATGTTGTGGGCTTTGGAAGCACTGGCAGCTTGGGGAGAGTCAGGGAGTTTGGGGCAAGCTGTTGGCTCAAGGAAGTTGTCTGCTTTAAGGGGCAGTTGTAAGCAGGAGAGATTGATGGCAGTGGCAGTAACCTTGGGCTCCTTCACGTCCTCAGAGGGGACCGGCAGTGGTGGAGGCAGTGGTGACTGCAGGCCTGGCTGTAACCTACCCTGAACACAAACCCCCTGAATACATGCCTCACAGTTGCCGCTGTCATGTGACCCTTTAAGAGAGATATCCTTGACTGTAGGGATTGCCTTTACTGGCTCCAATCCTTCTCTGTAACATTTCTGCAGAATTCGGAGCATTAAGTTGTTCAGGATCCTTGAGATGTTCTCTTGCGTGAACTGTGGAACCTCGAAGGGAGGCTGGGAGCACTTCCTACACCTCTGGGCAAAGGCCCTCATCTTCACTTGGCCCTTGGACTTTCTCTTGCTCCAGCGCATGTGGAAGAGGACCTGAACTTGGGCTGAGGCCCAGCTGCGAGCGCAACAGGAGCACTGAAACCTGTGGGAGCAGAGACAAGACCCTTAGCAGAGCTCTTTATAACGGAAAGTCTGGGCAGCTGCTGGAGGGAGGAAGCGGTTACAACACGGGACATCCCTTGACTGGGGACACGGATTAGCGGTGGGAGAAATCATCAAGCCCTTCATTCCTATCTCCGCTGTGCCACCAGTATGCTCTGTTGCCCACAGGTGTCTATCATAAAAATAGCAAATCAGCAGCCATCAGAGCTGGGTAGGTCCTGGACATCTCCTCCACCCAGCACATGCACTGGAGAGCTGAGGTCCATGCTGGGGACACGGCATGTCTAGGACCCAGTGGCTGTGAGAGGCAGAGACAGGACTAGAACTCCTGACTCCAAAACAAGGCTGCTTCAAATTTAGATTTAAGTGTTTCAAACAAACTCTGCAAATGCATGGCAAGTGTTAAATCATCTGCTTTGAACCCTGACCTGAAATACAGAAAAGCAAGTGGGTATAGGGAAGTCACAGACCTGTAGATCAGTGAGGATGCTGAAAGTTCCAGATCCCAGGAAGAAATTGGAACCTTTCCATGGATGTTCAGAACCCCTGATCTTCTAGTATTACAGGGAGATCACACGTCCAGCTGGCTCTCCTTCTGCTCCCCTCCAACCCAGCTCTTTTTTTCAAGGTTGCCTGGAAAACTTCTCATTCTGACTGTCTCTGGCCTTGATAGGGAAGACAGTAATATCCTGAGCTAACAGATGTGGCCCGATATCCGTACGGACAGGTGGAGAGGAGAGAAGAAGGCAGGGGAGCACATGGCTGTACCCAGAAGAGGAATTGTTGGAGAGGCAGGCATTTGCCTTATGACAGAGTTTTACAGCTGGCTGAATTGTCCATGTACTTTCTAATGTGTCCTGGCCACTTGCAGTCAGGTTAGACCCATGTGACCAGCTGTCCAAGGGGACGTGGGCAGAAGTGATGTAGGCTGCTTCCAAATCTGGCCACAGAAACCCTCGTAAGACCCTCCAGCTCTTTCTTCCTCGGTATCCTTAGAAGCCACGTGTTGGGCTAAGTCGCTCACCTTGCTGGGTTTGTTACTGCAGCCTAGCCTAGCCTTGTCTAGCTTTGCACAGAGGCACCACAGAACCTGGGATGGGAGCCCGAGAGGGCGGGGGAGAAAGAGCCAGTCAATGTTGTTGCACTTCTGTATCTTCATTCCGGCCCCACCGCCCGGGTAGAGTGAGAGGATGAAATGGGAAGATGCTGAGAAGTCACAGCTGCTGTGACAGTCTTGCTGGAGGTGCTCAGGGAGTCGATGGTGGACAGGCGCCTGGTCCTGTTCTCCTGAGCGTCATTTCATTGACCTGCCCTGGGTTATGCTAGTCTGGGCCGGCTCCAAGTTCAAAGTTCTCACAAACAGAGTGGGCTAAGACTTGGCTCAGATGCTCCTGAGGCCAGCTCCTGGCCTGGGAGAGCCTCAGGCCGCAGAAGGGCTGCACACCCACTGCTCGGGCCCTCTCCCAGGCAGGGGCGGTGGGCGGCCCAGGAGCACTGGCCCTGGATTCTGGGGCGTATCCCAGGACTGCACCCTCTGTGTGCCAGAGAGTGAAACTTTGGACCTTGTCTTCCAGTCCTTCTGTTTTGAAGTTTGCTCAGTGTACCCTGAGCAGTTGATCAGTGTACCCTGCTGGGCTGGCCTGCCCCTGGAGGAGTGCGTCTGGAGTGCTTGGTGTGACAGTCCTCTCCCTCACAGGCTCTGTGGTGGGCCTGCGGGTCACCCGCTCATCATTCCTGAGGTTGAGCAAAATGTTCACCAGTCCTCCCCTTCTGTTTTCCTTGGGCTCCCTGCCCCCACTGCTCACAGCCTGATTTTTCTGTATCCAGACACTCGCCTACACCAAGCTATGGTTTCGGGGTTCATCGTAATAGGAAATAAAACAAAATTTCATTGAAGCTAAAACTTCTTGAATGATAGGCATCATACGCTCCTTGTTCTGGAAGAAGTACAACCAGAGTGCTCCTTGGAAGCAAAGATGGCAAGACTGCGTCCTACATACTTTGGACATGTTGTCAGGAGGGTCAGTCCCTGGAGAAAGACATCACGCTTGGAGGAGTGGAGGGTCAGCAAAAAAGAGGAAAACCCTCAATGAGGCAGATTGACACAGTGGCTGCAACAAAGGGCTTAAGCATAAAAACAGTTGTGAGTGTGGCACAGGACTGGGCAGTGCTTTGTTCTGGTGTTCATAGGGTCGCCAGGAGTTGGAACTGACTTGACACACCTGACAACAGCAACAACATGCTTCCTATAATCTTTAATGCATAAGTATGGACTATAGTAAGAAAAGTAATGAGTAGGCCCAAACCAGACCGTTTGTCCTTGAGTCACTTTAGGTGCCTGGCAACTCCATGTGCGTCGGAGTAGAACCGTGTTCCATAGAGTTTTCAGTGGCTGATTTTCTGGAAGTAGATTGCCAGGCCTTTCTTCTGAGGCCCCTCTGGGAAGACTCAAAGCACCAACCTTTTAGTTAGCACTTGAGGGCATTAAACCAGCATACAAGCAGGAAACAAGCGGAGATTTCCTGGAATCCACCCCAGCCGCATTCCCCACTCACCTGGCAAAGGCCCACTGCTGGTACGGTACCCACTCTGGCTGCTGCACATTGGGAAGAAGGTCCTTGTCCACTGTCAGAGTCCAAGTGTCCCGTGGCTTCACCTCCTGCATGAATTCCTGGAACACTTGCTTCCACACCTCTACGTCTTCCGTTGTCCATGTGCTCTGATGCGTCTGGGGGGCCGAGGGTCTCCCAGGCCCTGACAGGTTCGCAACAGGAGATGAAGTCTCCATTTCAGAGCGCACAGGCTGAAAACTGCTCTCCGCCTGCGCCTCTGAATCAGCCTGTGAACCAGGTCTTCTCCCCCAAGACAGAGGTCAGCTGAGCCCAGCTCCAAGTTTGGAGAAAACCATCAGGTTCCACAGGGGGTTTCAAAAGACATGCACTGCGTGTTTCCACCATCAGCACCTTCTTGGGAGAGGGCTCTGACTCCAGGCGGGATGGGTGGGCTTCAGTCTGCTGTTTCTTTTCCGTTAGTCTGGAGCCCAACCCTTAACCACTGAGCCCCTGTAAATGGTGGGGGAGGCTGCAGCTGCCTTTTACTGTCCTAATCTTGGAAATTCCCTGTCCAGTGAGTGGTGGTGCTCTGCTGTGGGAGGAGAGACAGAGAGAGGAAGGCCCCGCCCAGAGTAGGGCACACTGCGGTCCTGCCTCCCGCCCAGGGGTGTTCCTTCCCAGCACAGGCCTTGCTGTCTGTGGGACCATATTCCACAGACTCTGTGCTGCCCAAGGCCATTACTGTCGGTGGTGTAGAAGTAGGCAAACAGTACCCCAAAAAGGACCACCAAAGGCTGTTTATTCAGAACCTGTGATAGCAGGGGTATTAGCCTCTTTCCCTTCTGTTGGCAGCGGGAAGAGGGAAGCCTCTGGGTGTGTCCTGATGTGAAGGAGACTACTGGCCCTGAGAAAATCAGTAGTGGGGGGACTGGAAGTGGGGTGTCCTATGTGATTTGTTACACTTCCCACCCATGCTCCTCCAGTCGATCCAACGCACAGTGAGCTTATAGGACAGAGTCGAACTGCCCTGCAGGGTCGCACGGTTTCCCTGGCTGTCATCTTTACAGAAGCAGGCTGCTGCTTCTCTCTGCATCTTTCGGTGTGACCCACTTTTCATTAGCAGTCAAATACTTAATGACTATGCCACCTGGACCACTTGGGTGATTGGTTAGGAGGAACATCTGACTTTCTGTAGTTGGTCTGAAGTTAGAAGTGGGGAGAAGATTACAGGAAGCAGTCAGTTATTAGCCAAGCCCTGGCTATTTTGGGCCCATTGTTACTGAGATTGTTTTATGGCTTCCTGGAATGAACGTCCCAGAGAGTGATTTGGTATCCAAGACAGACCCTGCAGATGGGACCTAAGTCAGAGTTCTGGTTTTATATGTTTTGGGCATTGTCCTTTTGTTTATTTAGAGGTTCGTGAGAGAATGGAGAGCCCTCACCCAACCTTCCAGCCGAGAGACCTAAAGCTGGTCCAGGTAGTATGTTCCTGGGGGACAAGGCCTAGAAAGTCCCCATGTGGGCGAAAGGCCCAGAGCTGCTGCCCTCCTCAGCACCGTCTTCCTCAGCTCCAGCCTCTCCTTCCTCCAGCCTCTCCTTCCTCCCCTAAGAGGGACCTGAGAAGGAAGAAGCGATGGGGTGAGCCTTGGGACTAACCGTACCACACCCCAGAGTCTGTGGATGGGATTCTCTGGGTCTGTGTTAGGAGGGCCTGGCCACAGGCCTGTGCTCGTGACCCCCACCAGAGAGGACGGCCTTGCCTCTGGTGATCCTTCTCTGGCCTGCCCAGGGCATCGTGAGGACGCTCTGAGAGGTCCCAGGGGGTTCCTCTGTGCTCCAGCCCAGCCTAAGTCCTGGCCCCTGGCCCCTTCCGGTCCTGCTGTATCCACTCTCCGTGCTGCAGCCAGCGGGTCTGTGCCACAGTGGAAACCGTCACCTCACATGGCTGCCGAGCATGGCTTCTGCTCCTTCACCATCCAGCACCCCCCTTCCTGCCAGTCTCAGCCCTGCTGTGTGCAGCCCCTGGCAGGCCTGAACCTCAAACCCTTTCCGTGTACCAGTTGAATACTGTGACCTGCCTGAGCCTTGTGCCTCAGTATCCATGTCCACCTCTCACAAGATATCTGCCTTCCCTTCCTCACAGGGTCCCTGCTCACCCTTCGGATTCCAAGGAGATGCATCGCATGTCCCTGTCCCCTGCCCTGTCTGCTGAGGCCTACTAGAGGGGCTCCTGTGCTCAGCCTCCTAACTGCTGTTGGAGAAAGAAATCTGAGCTAGCATCTTCTCTCTCTCCAAGTCGAAAACACAAATACAAACAAAATCAAAAACAAAAATCCAAATCAATTGTCCTTGAGTCGACTCCAGATCCTGGAGACCTCATGTGTGTCAGAGGAGAATTATGCCTCAGGGGGTCCTCAGTGGCTGAGCTTTCAGAAGGAGGGTGCCAGACCTTTCTTCCAAGACCCCTCTGGGAGAACTCAAGCCTTCACCCTTTCAGTTAACAGCCAAGCACGTTAACTGTTTCCACCACCCACGATCCTCTCACCTCCCTACAGATGAACAAATGCAGATATTTCTATACGTCTAGAGCTGTTTCAGTGAATGGGGAACGTGGAACCAGCAGAGACTCTGTTTCCCATCTGGAATGACATCTTGTTTGAAAGTGTTAAACCCTGTTCTGTTTCATAAAACCATCTTTGACAGTGTTTGGGTGGAAAACCTTTTTAGTCTAAAAAAAAAAAAAATATTACTATGTTTTCAGTGAAGGTTTACCTAGCAAATTAAGTTCCTATTTAATGATGATTACAGCAGTCTGGCTGTACTTTTTCCAAGACAGATTTGTTTGCTCTTTGGTCAGTCCATTGTGTATTCAATAGTCTTTGCCAACACCATAATTTAGATGTGTAATTTTTCTCCAGTCTTCCTTATTCGTTGTTCAACTTTCACACGCACAGGAGACAATTACAAATACCATGGCTTAGGTCGGAAGCATCCTATCCCTCAAAATGATATCTTTGCTTTTTAACACTGCTGTGAAAGAGGTCTTCTGCAGCAGATCTGCCCAGTGTAATACCTCATGTGATTTCTTGAGTAGTGCTTTCACGGGCATTGACTATGGATTCAAGTAAGATGAAATCCTTCACTTCAACCTTTTTTTCATATATTATGATATTGCTTATGGGTTCAGTTGTGTTTTCTTTCTTTCCTTTTTGTTCCTTTTAAATTTTTATTGTTTTAAGTGAAGGTGTACATTCTGAATCAGTTTTGCATACCTGCCTGTCTGCAGCTCCATCTGCTCTCCTCACTCAGGCACAGCACACTCCTCCTTTTTGCGCTATACTTCTAGTATCCTCTTAATGAACACCTGTCCCCTCCTCTCCACCCTCTTCTCTCCCATCTAGAAAAACCAGTAGGACCGCCTCCTATAAATGTGTAAAACCATAAAGTACACACACCACATGCTCTCACTGTGCCCTCAAGTCCAGTCCATTCTTGTCTGAGGAGATCTATTTTCTTGATATTGAGGTATAATCTGTACTGAAAGATGCAGTCTTTGACCTTTATCAGTAAGTGTTGCAAGCCCTCTTTGCTTGAAAGCAAGGCTATGTCATCAGCATATCACAGGTTGTCAGTCTTCTACAACCCTGATGCCTTATTCTTTACACAGTTCAGCTTCTGGATTGTTGGCTCAGCATACAGATTGAATAAGTATGGTGAAAGGATACAACCCTCATGCACGCTTTTCCTGATTTTAAACCATACAGTATCCACTTGTTCTGTCTGAACAACTGACTCAGTCTATGTGTGGGTTCCTCAGGAACACAATGAAGTTCTAGAATTTCCAGTTCTTCACAGTGTTATCCATAACTTGTTATGATCCACATGTTCGAATGCCTTTGCATAGTCAGTAAAACACAGGTAGACATATTTCTGGTATTCTATGCTTTCAGATCCATCTGAGATCAGCAATGATATCCCTCATTTTCTGTCCTTTTCTGAATTTAGCTTGAATTCTGACAGTTCTCTTGGAATAGAGTATTGCAGTCACTTTGGCTGGCTTGGCTACTAGGTTATATAAACCAAAACCAAATTCACTGCTGACTCTGACTCATAGAGACCCTGTAGGAAAGAGTAGAATTCCCCTATAGCGTTTCCAAGGAATGCCTGGTGGATTTGAACTGCTAGCCTTTTGGCACAGTTATAGCTCTTAACCACAAAGCCCCCAGGGTTTCCACGAGGTGATATAACAGTGACTGAAACAGACAAACACTCTACCTTCAAGGAGTTTTCATTTTATTTAGAAGGGGAAAGACAGGTAATGATCTAATAAGTAAACAAAGCAAACAAGTAATGTAGTGTGAGCAGGTGACGAGTGCCAAGAAGGAACGAGGTGGGATAGGAGATTAGGTGGAGTAACAGCATCAGCAGGCTTTAAAAAGTCCCACCAGAACGAATGGGTTTATGATTATTCAAATGAGATAATTTTTCTATCTCAATCCATTAAGCTGACTTGCCGTCTAGATTATAAGTTTCCATTACTGTTATTCTCTTCGTTGTCTGAAATTCACCATCCCTCTGAGATAAAATTTGCGGAGTGCTCCACGGCTTACAGAAGGAACAATCTAGAACCAATATTTGATTGTAATCTTTATGGAAGCAGACCACCACATCTTTCTCCCGTGAAATGTCTGGCGGATTTGGACCACTGATCTCTTAGTCAGCAGCCCGGTGCTTAATTACTGTGCCACCAGGGCCGCTTACTAGGTCATATGTTGTTGTTAGGTGCTGTTACATTGGTTCCGACTCAGAGTGGCCCTGTGTGTAACAGAATGAAACCCTGCCTGGTCCTACGCCGCCCGTGTTTCGAAAGGCCTTCAACAGGATGGACTGACACTATGGCTGCAACAGTGACCGTGAAAATGGCAGGATGGGGCAGTATTTCCTTCTGCTGTACAGTCAGAACCAACTCGATGGCATCTGAAACGACTATGATAAAGTAAATCTAAGATATAAAGAAGCTCTTCAGGGTACCTGAGGCTTGGGGAAGAGAACTCAAGGACGGATGGATCTGGGAGGTTTAAAAGACCTCTCTGGAGAAGGTGTGGCTTAGTCCCTGGTTAGCGGAGGTCACTGGCTTGGTCAGGCTGGAGTTGGTCTGGAGTTGCTGGGAGAGCCATAGGTCACCTCCACAAGGCAGGCAGAGAAGTCAGTGACCAGCACGAGCGAGGCAGACGCACAGCGAGAACCTAGACTCCAGCTGGCAGAGTCCTCAGGCTATCTGCTGTCTGATTTTTGCCCTCAGGCTGCAAGGTTTCAGGCTGGAGGCCACACTGGAGATGGTGGCAGAATGTGTCTTCCTCTTGCCCTGTCCGTCTGGCGCCCTCTACTGAGAGAGTTTGTCATTGCACTCACTTTAAAGGAAAAGGAATTCAGCTATCAGGTCGTTTAAGTATACTGAAGGGTGCATTTAGAGCTGGGATGCCACAAAGTGATAACTGACGGAAATTTTATTAAAGGTGTGTGACACAGCCACACAGAAGAAGCTAGAGAATAAAAGAGGCAGACCTAAGTAACTTGGGAGAACAGAGTTTTGACTGGAAATTACAAGGCCTGAGACGAAAAGACCAGTGAACACTGTACTCTAAGTGATGCTTCTGTTTCTCACGGGAGTACAGGTTAGCTTTAGGTGTGTACTGGGGTTAAACGAATAAGTAATAATGGGTGGTGGATGGTGGGAGCCAGGTGTTTCACTGTGGGAAAGAAAGTTACAGATAAACAAGAAAGGAAAGCTGGAATGAATCCTGAGGACTGGATTAGAGGCGGACACACACGTACCCACCCACCCACACACAGGAACAATTACAGATATACGTGTACGTACTGTCTTGGTCATCTAGTGCTGCTGTAACAGAAATAGCACAAGTGGGTGTCTTTAGCAAGCAGAAATTGATTTTCTCACAGTTTAGGAGGCCAGGTGTCCAAATTCAGGGTGTTGGGGCTAGGGGAGGGCTTCCTCTCTTTGTTGGATCTGGAGGAACATCCTCTTCTCTGCCAAGCTTCTGCTCCTGGGTTTTCTTCTAGTAGCTTGGCATAGCTTTTCTGTCTCTGCTCTGATTGCTTTTTTAATCTCCAAAGAGACTGACTCAAGACACACCCGGCACTAATTCTGACTCACTAACATAACAAAACGACCCATTCCCAAATGAGATTATAATCACAAACATAAAGCCATAAACCAAATCAGCTACTGTCAATGCAATTCTGACTCATAGTGACCCTGTGGGACAGAGTAGAACTGTCCTATAGGGTTTCCAAGGAGTGCTGGAGGATTTGAACTGCTGATCTTTTGGTTAGCAGCCAAGCTCTTAACTCTTGCACCACCGAGGCTCCAACCACAACACATTTTTGGGGGAAGGCACAATTCAATCTATAACAAACTACCGTTTGGCGCCTTGAATTCATGTTCTTGCCGTATGCAAAATGTATTTACCCTATCACATCATTCGAAACGTCTTAAATCAACTCCAAGTGCAAATCTCATCTTCTGAATTATCTAAATCAAATATGGGGGAGGTGTTTGGGGTACTCCATCCTGGGGCAAAATTTCTCTTCACTAGTGAACCCATGAAATCTAGACTACACATTATCTGTTTCCAAAGTACACAGTGGAACAGACACAGGTAAACATTTCCACTACAAACGGGAGAAATTGAGTGGTTCTTTAAAGGGTAACAGGTGCCAAGCATGTTTAAAACGCAACAGACCAAGTCACATTAGCTCTCATAGCTTGCAAATAACCCTGTCTTCTATGAGACCATCTAGGTGGTGGCCCTATCCTCCAACTCTGGGTGTTGGCTCTGCCCTCTGAATTCTGGGTGGAGACCTCTCTGCTCTGGGCTTCAGGTCGCCCTTCCAGGCCTTCTGGAATGGTGACTCTGGCTTTATGTGGCCCCAGTCTCCTAGTCCATCTGAGTGGTGACCCCCCACCCCTTTGGCCCCCAGGTCCTGTTCTTCTGTCCCTTGCCATGGCAGCCCAGGCCCCTCAGCTTTGGGCAGTGGCCCTGTTCCCCTGACACACCTTAACAGTGTCCCACACTCCTAAACTGAGCTAGCGGAGATTCTGCTCTTTGAAACCTAGGAAGCTGTGCCCTACCCTTTGAGATTCAAGAGACTGTGATTCTTTTTGAAACTGAGAAGACCGTGCTTCCCATGTTCCTTCTAGCAATTCTTGCGGCCTCTAAACCCCTCTAGGAATCATCTTTTTTCTTTCCTTGGAGGACAGCAGACCAAACTCGTTTGGTCTGCGTTCTGCCTATAGAATTCCGAGACGAAGAGTGTTTCCTTTCTCCGACACCTTCAGTCTAGGCTGTTGGGCTTTCTTCTAGGATAGTGGTTAGATCCATCAGTCACGGGCTTAATCTCTTTAACAAAAGATTGTGTAGCCATGTCCTTGGTAAGTATACTAGGAAATGTGTCCTTAGTTTGTACAACAGAATTTTTCCTGTCTCTAAATTTTATTTTCACTTTGCAGAGTTCATTTTTAAGTCTGTATCTTTCCTCTGGCATTTTACTATAAGCTTCAAGGAGAAGGCATGTGACCCCTTTACAGTCTTGCTTAAAATTCTCACGAGCAGATACCCAAGTTCGTTGCTTACAGGTTCTACCTTCCACCAAACATTTGAACATAATTCAGACACAGAAAAGTATTATCCTTCCTCTGTTGTTGAATCACACATTTTGTTGTTTTCTTTTAAAGCCTTACCAGAAGCACATCTAACACCCACATTTCTAGCAACGTTCTTTTGCTGGTGCTGTAGGTATTTTCTACGATAACAGAGACTTTCTCTACAGCTTTCCCTTCTTCCTTTTTGAACTCTCACCAGAAATGCTTTTGACGTCCATAATTCTACCAACAATCTCTTCAAGGCAATGTAGTCTTTTATTACTAAAAAACAAAACCCACTGGTGTCAAATTGACTTCAACTCATAGAAACCCTATAGGATGGAGTAGAACTGCTCCATAGAATTTCCAAGGAGCACCTGGCAGGTTTGAACTGCCAACATTTTGGTTAACACTTAACCACTGTGCCACCAGGGTTTCCTTTTACTATTAAGGTCCCTTAAAACTCTTTTAGTCTCTGCCCACTTCCTGATATGTATGTCAAGAAATTTGGAGGATAGCTACCTGGCCAACTGACTGGAAGAGATTAATGTTTATGCCCATTCCAAAGAAAGGTGATCCAATTGAATGTAGAAATTACTGAACAACATCATTGATATCACATGCAAGTAAAATTCTGCGACTACAACAATACATCAACAAGGAACTCCCAGAAATTCAAGCTGGGTTCAGAAGAGGACATGGAACTAAGGATATCATTGCTGATGTCAGATGGATCTTGGCTGAAAGCAAAGAATACCAGCAAGATGTTTACTTGTGTTTCATTGACTATGCAAAAGCATTGTGGATCATACCAAATTGCTGCTAACATCGTGGAGAATGGGAATTCCAGATCACCTAGTTGTACTCCTAAGGAATCTGTCTATGGATCAAGAGGCAGTTGTGCGAACAGAACAAGGGGACACTGCATGGTTTAAAACCAGGAAAGGGGTGTGTCAGGGTTGTATCCTTTCACTATATCTTTTTAATCTGCATGCCCAAGCAAATAATCTGAGATGTTGGATTATATGAAGAAGAACGAGGCATCGGGATTGGAGGGTGACTCATTAACAACGTGCTTTATGCAGACGGCACCACCTTACTTGCTGAAAATGAAGATCTGAGGCATTTATTGATGAAGATCAAGAACCACAGCCGTCAGTATAGATTGCACCTCAACGTCAGGAAAACAAAAACCCTCACAACTGAGCCAGTAAGCAACATTGTCATAATGGAGAAAGGATTGAGGTTGTCGAAGATTTCATTTTACTCAGGTCCACAATCAACACCCTTGGAAGCAGCAGTCAGGAAATCAAAAGGCACATAACACTGGGAAAATCTGCTGCAAAGGACATCGTCAAAGTTCAAAAGTAAGGATGTCGCTTTGAGGACTAAAACACGCCTGATCTAAGCCATGGTATTTTCAATCACATCATACGCATGTGAAAGCTGGACTGTGAACAAAGAAGCCAGAAGAAGAATTGATGTCTTTGAACTGTGGTGTTGGAGAAGAATGTTGAATGTATGATGGACTGCCAAAAGAACAAACAGATCTGTTTTGGAAGAAGTCCAACCGAGGCAAGTGCTCCTTGGAAGCAAAGATGGTAAGACTGCACTTACATACTTTGGGCATGTTGTCAGGAAGGATCAGTCCCTGGAGAAGGACATCATGATTGGTAGAGTGGAGGGTCAACGATAAAGAGGAAGACCCTCGGCAAGATGGATTGACATAGTGGCTGCAACAATGGGCTTAAGTGTAAAAATGATTGCAGACATGGTACAAGACCAGGCAGTGTTTCGTTCTGTTGTTCATAGGGTTGCCATGAGTCAGAACCAATTAGACGACACCTAACAATGACAACAGCATTTCCCAATTACCAAACCACTTCCATGTTGTATTTCTTAAAACAGCACCCCACTCTCAGTACCAAATTATGTCTTAGTTATCTACTGCTGCTATAACAGAAATACCACAAGTGGGTGACTTGACTCGACGGCACTTGGCTTGGCTTGGCTGGGTGACTTTAACAAACTTAAGTTTATTTTCTCACAGTTTAGGGTGCCACCTCTGAGGGAAGCTTTCTGTCTCTGTTGGGTCTGGGGGAATATCCTTGTCTCTTTTGAGCTTCTGCTTCTGGGTGATCTTCATGTGGTTTGGCATCTTTTTCCCCATCTTTGCTCTGCTTGTACTTTTAATGTCTTTTGTATTTCAAAAGATATTGACTCAAGACACACCCAACACTAACCCTGTGATACTAACATAACAAAGACAATCCATTTCCAAATGGGTTTATAATCAGAAACAGAGCAATTAGGATACACAACACAAATTTTGGGGGGACAAAATTTAATCTATAATGTATATATTTATCCAGTTTTGTCTACTAAAAGAGAATAGAAACAACAACACCCCACTAGCAATGAGCACACTCATAGCTCATATCTTGGTTTGTAAGCACCATTCTCCAATAAAAGAATAGTCCTTAGAGAAGTGATTGATTCTCGGGTTGGGGCATGGGATACATCAGATAAGCCTGGAGCATCTTGTGTACAACAAGTTCTCAAAAAATGGAAAGAAAGAAGGTAGGTCATAGGGACAGGGAGAGAAAGCCTTCTCCTGGAGCTGACGCACTGAATTTGGACTTATAGCCTACTAGACTGTGAGAGAATAAATTTCTCTTTGTTAAGGCCATCTGCTTGAGGTATTTCTCTTATAGCGGCACTAGCTGACTAAGACAATGCCTTCGCTTCTAGAGTATTTCTCAGGTCCTGGGACAACCTCATTCTTACTTGGACTTTCTGCCCTTCTTCACCTCAGCTTGTGGCAGGGCTTAGGTTCCCAGAACAGTTCTCTAGGACATTTTGTCTTCTTAGCTCCTCATCAGGCCCTTTGCTAGAGAAGTACAGAGGAAGGCAGTTCTGGTAACTGTCTCACTGAGGTCCTCCCAGCTCTATTTCTGTCTACTGCTTCAGACGCGTCGCTGTGGGGATGTGAACATGTCTTAGTTATCCAGTGCTGCTATAACACAAATACCACAAATGGATGGCTTTAAAAACAGAAATTTTATTCTGTCACAGCCCAGTAGGCTACAAGTCCAAATCCAGGGCCTCAGCTCCTGGGGAAGGCTTTCTCTGTTAGCTTTGGAGGAAGGTCTATGCTGTCAGTTTTTTCCTGGCCTGGGAGCTCCTGAGGCGTGGAGGCCCTAGATCCTTTTCAAAGGATGTGCTCTGCTCCTGGCACTGCTTATTGGTGGTATGAGGTCACCCCAATCTCTCTGCTATCTTCTTTCTTTTATATCTCAAAAGATTACCTCAAGGTACAGTACAATCTTACACACTGAGTCTTGCCCCACCGACCAACTACTGTCCGTTCCCCGTCATTAGCAGCAGAGAGGCAGCGTCTGCAGCATGGAGGAACATCACACAGTACCAGGAATCATGGCCTAGCTGAACTGCTGGACACATTTTTTGGGGAGACACAGCTCATCCATGATACAGCCTGAGGTATAACGTGGAGCCACCTCACGTGTATTCATAGGATGGACACTGCTTCCACAGTGGGCCACAGTATGTTGTTAGATTCCCTCGAGTGACCCCACACTGTGCAGAATAGAACTGCTCCATAGTGTTTTCAAGGCTGTGACCTTTCAGAAGCAGATCATCGGGCCTGTCTTCCCAGGTGCCTCTGGGTGGGTTAAAACTGCTAACCTTCCAGCTGGCAGCCAAATGCTTCCCCATTTGTGCCATCCAGGGACTCAGGGCCACAGTATAAACCCGTATTAGCTTCTTAGGACTGCCGCAGAATGCACCATAGGCTGAGAAGCTTAAAGCAGTAGAAATGTATTTTCTTATGGTTCTGGAGGCCAGAAGTTCAAAATCAAGGTTTTGGCAGGGTCATGCTGTCTCTGAATGCTTTAGGGGAATATGCTTCCTTGCCCTTTTCAGTTTCTGCTGGTTGCTGGTAATCCTTGCTGGTGTTCCTTGGCTTATAGAATATTCTTTCCATCTCTGTCTCTCTCTTCACCCGGAAAGTCTTCCCTCTGTGTCTCTTCTCTTCCAAAAGGGTGCCACTCATACAGGCTTAGAGCCTACCGTACTCCAATACGACCTCCTCAGACTTAACCAATAACATCTTCAAAGACCTTATTTCTAAATAAGCATGTTCTTGGGTACCCTGGGTTTAGGACTTCAGTATATCTTTTTGGGGGGACACAATTCAATCCATAAGATGCCCTGACCAATGTTGGCAGCCTGAGTGGGGCTGGAACAAAGCCAGGTGGGCAGCAGGTCTGCTTGGGCCTTGGCTTCTCTGCCCAATGAATGGTAGTGACAATTAATGAACCCCAAACTAGCCGGAGTTAGAGCAATGAATCCTGACCGCAACCCGTCAAGGTCAGGGGCTATGACTAAAAAACATTTCACAGATATGAATGTGAATACTTGCAGGAAGCAAAGACATTAGCCAACATGAGTGGGTTCTTTGAGGATGAGGGGCTGGATACCGGGAATGACATGGTTTGAGGGTCTTTAAGGCGTGAGACAGCTACTGCTGATTCCTTCCTGAGGAGGCCCTATAAACTCTTCCTAGGAGCCACGCTGGCTTCTCTCCCCTCCACCCCCAGCCATGGCCTGTGACCTCAGCAGCTCTGTGTCTGGAATTAAGTGAGCAGATAATCCTGTCACCGGAACGATGAGTGGACCCCCTCAGGGGAGCTTCTCACCTTTCCCTCCCTGAGCCGTGCGGGGCTGCCACTCACCTCTGCCTGTAGCACTCCCATTCCTGATCTTTCTTGCTCGCCAGCCAAGGCCTCTAACCCTCCCCACTGGACAATGTCTCCCAGTCTCCCAGTCCTGAGGGTCTGGGCCTAGAATGCATCGGGTGCTGAGGAGAACAAAGCTTGGGGTGTGGTGCCGGTAGCGGGCATAAGGCCCAGATTTAGGCCACCTGCCACGAAAGCCAATATTGAGCCAGGGTAAAAGTAAACGCCCAGGAGGTTTATCACATACTGGCACGTAAGAGACAGGGGGGAATTTGGGTCCTCAGAGCCTGCCGGACCGTCAAGCAAGGTCGGGGTATTTAAAGGGGAAGCTCTGTGCTGTGCCAGCATGGGGTGCAGGGATCAGGACAGTGACAGTGACTCAGGAGGGGCGTCTGTCTGGAAGCAGGCTACATCTGATCTGAAGTTCAGGAAACTCTCAGTTGTCACCTAAGGCAGGGGTCTCCACCAGGGCCTTCGCTGGCACCTCCACTTGCTTGATGTTTCTAAAAAGCTGTAAGGAGAAGCAGCAGACGTATTATCTCAGTACCTTCCTCCAGCCGGTGTGCAATTTCCTGCCTGAGCCAGGTAAAGGCAGCCAGGACTTTTAAGAAAAGAAAAAAAAAAGCCAAGTAAAAAGTCAGTTCTATCAAACAGGTAAAGAGTTAGTCCTGTCTATTTGAATTTTCCCCTTTGAATACGGAGGCCTGAAAGCTCCCCTCGTGCTCCCCACTACTTCATCTTCACCGTCCTGAGTACCCTGCTTCTGATTCAGCCAGCCTGTCCTCCTGAGCTCTCTGCTACCAGCTTCCTTAATCCTTGAAATTCTATTGGTGTCCTGGGCTGATTTCTGTCTTAGTCCAGAATTTAGTCAACAAAAGCAAAGGAAGAAGGCTTGCTTTCTCTGGTACTGGTGTTTGCAGATTCTCCACAGAGGACAGCCCTCTCTCCAGCAAAAGGAAGCTGGGGCAGCAGTCCCTGCAGACAGAGAGGGCTGGGACAGCTGGAGGCCGAGAGAGTCGGTGCATCACTTTGGGGCCAGGTCCATAGCTCAGGTGTGGCTTTCAGACCTGGGGCCCAGTCAGCAGCCCACAAGACTGTGGCAGGATTACCCTTTCTCTCGCCAGATAGCAGCTTCTTCTCCACTTCCAGCTGGGCAGCGATGGGAGCAGGGGCTGTGAGCCGAGACAAGTTGTACTTTCTTCAGCTATCAGAACAGTCTGGGAATGTTTGAATTGATTGTTTCTGTATTTCTTCCCAGGAGCCTTGTGCTGTCCCTGCTGCATCAACCACAGCTAATTTTGATGGACAGCAATATCCTGGGCCTTTGGATTATAGGGAGGAGGGTGGAGATTGGCAGAACATTTTGAACACTTCCTGGCACAGCCTTCCCGGCAGGGACATGCCACTTTCTGGGCAGTAGTGGTGGGGGGTCGTGACAGAGCACAGCCCCTGGGGCCTCCAACTCCCAGAGCTCACCTGAATCAGCATGCTCTTGTGCCTCTGTCTTCTCGTCTGTGAAATGGGTGGGATGCTCACGGGACCTGCCTCCCAGGGGTGGCTGAGGATCCAGTGAGTACCAAGTGTGTGTGCTCAGAACAGTGACTGGCGCAGAGCAGGAGCGAAGCAGGTGTATGCCACCATCTGCCAAACGTCTCCCTCCCTCCCTTCTTCAGAGCACTGTGCCCTAGCTCAAGCACCCACCCCACTGTGGCTGGGTGACTATGACTTTGTCCTCGTTTTCCTTTTCCCTGTAGTCATTAACAGGGTTAGACATTTAAGGGAAGAGGTCATATTTCAAAGAACACTTGTTTTGCAGGTCCCAGAGGACTCGCTGGGGGCCACTTCTCACACATCCTGAAAAAGAGCAGCAGAGTTGGTGAGTGCTGAGGACATCACTCACAGGTGACAGCCTTTGGATGCCTTCATGCTGTGGCTTTTAAAACAAACTTTTTATTGATATATACTAGATACTTAGAAGAGCACACAATGTTCATACAGTTGGATGGATTATAACAAAATAAACATCCTCATGTAATCACCACCCAAGTCAGGAAAAAATCATCAACACCCCAAGACTGCACTTTTGCCCCTGTCAATCATTTTCCTGCCCCTCCCTAAACTTAGGGCTATCCTCTCTTACGGTGGAAACTCTGGTAGTATAAACCCTGCAGCTGCTAAGCAGAAGGTCAGCAGTTCGAACCCTCTAGGCACTCCTTGGAAACTTGATGGGGCAGTTTTACTCTGTCCTGTAGGGTCTCTATGAGTTGGAACAGACTCGATGACAGCGGTTGTTTGTTTGTTTTATCATGTGATATTGTGGGTGACTTTGATCTCTTCTTGAGATCTGTACAAAAGTAGTCAAGCTGGAATGTGCTGTTCTGTGTCCAGCAGTTTACCCAGCATTTTATTTGAGGGATTCAGCCATCTTGTGACAGGTAACCATAGCTAGTTCATTCTCTAGTATTCCGATTTATTTACCTTGTCTATAGAAATGCATATATAAGTGTAGGAGTGCATATGTACAGGAGTGCATCTGTATAGGTATAGCATATATATATGCACGGTGCATATAAGGGTATATTGTATATGCACAGAAGTGTGTATATCACTGACGTATATATACAAACCAAACCAAAAACCCATTGCCATCAAGTTGATTCAGACTCACAGTGACACTATAGGACAGAGTAGAACTGCCCCATAGTTTCCAAGGAATGTTTGGTGGATTCGAACTGCTGACCTTTTTGGTTAGCAACCTTAACAGTTAACTACTACACCACCAGGGTTTCCAGTAGACATACGAGTGTAGTATACACACAGGTATAGTGTATGTACACACACAGGAATGTATCTATACAGGTGTAGTGTATACACAGGTTCAATGTATACACACAAATGGGTGCATACAGGTGTAGTGTATATACAGGTGCAGTATATACGCCGTTGTTGTTAGGTGCTGTCAAGTTGGTTGCTACTCACAGTGACCCTACACACAATGGTGCCAAGCACTGTCCCGTCCTGTGCCATCTTCACAACCTTTGCTATGCTGGAGCCCGTTGTTACAGTCACGGTGTCAATCCATCTCACTGACGGTTTTCCTCATTTTCGCTGACCCTCTGCTCTACCAAGTATGATGTCCTTCTCTGAGTATCAGTCCCTCCTGATAACATGTCCAGAGGATGTGAGACAAAGTCTTGCCATTCTTACCTTTAGGGATCATTCTGGCTGTGCTTCTTCTAAGACAGACTCATTCATTTTTCTGACATTCTGTGGTCTATTCTTTATTCTTCACCAACACCATACTTCAAAGGCACCGGCTCTTCTTTGCTCTCTCATTTGTTGTTCAGCTTTCACATGTGTATGAGGCGACTGAAAACACCATGGCTTAGGTCAGAGACAACTTAGTCTTTAAAGTCTTTAGAAGAGTACACAACGTCTCTTCTAAATGTGTGGGATATTAATGGTATTGTTCAATAATTTCTGCATTCTGTTGGATCACTTTGGGTTGGGCATGAATTTGGATATCTTCCAGTCAGTTGGCCAGGTAGCTGTCTTTCAAACTTCTTGGCATATACTTGTGAGCTCTTCCAGTGCTGCATTTGTTCGCTGAAATGTCATAATTGGTATTCTGTCAGTTTCTGAAGGCTTGTTTCTCACTAGTACCTTCAGTGTAGTTTGGATGCCTTCCTTCAGTAACATCAGTTCTTGATCACATGCTGCTCCCTGAAATGGTTGAATGTTGATCAGTTCTTTTTGGTACAGTGACTCTGTGTACTTTTTCCATCTTTTTTTTTTTTGATGCTTTCTGTGTTATTCAATATTTTGCCCATAGAATGCTTCAGCATTGCAACTTGAGTATCAATTTTTTTATTTGATTCTTTCAGCTTGAGAAATGTCAAGGTGGTTCCTACTGGCTCATCAGAGCTCTCTGGTAAAGTGTAAGGAGGTTCCCCAAATCATCCCCTCTGCCAACTTTGACCTTCTTCTATTGTATTCCTGTGGCTCTTGAGGTTAGGTATGCATGTTATTAGGCATCTGTATGATGGCTGTTTCAGTCAGCTAGTGCAACTCTAACAGCAATACCACAAATAGATGGCTTTAACAAAGGAAAGTCGATTCTTAGACAGTCCAGGAGGCTGCAAGGCCGAATTCAGGGAGTCTGCTCCAGCGGAAGGCTTTCCCTCTGCCAGCTCCGGAGGAAAGTCCTTGTGTTCTGTCAGTCTTTGATCGGGGAGCATCTTGGCGCAGGAACCTCAGGTCTGAAGGACACACCTTTCTCCCGGTGCTGCTTCCTTGATGGTGTGAGGTTCTTAACTCTCTGCTTGCTTTCCTTTCCTTTTATCCCTTGTAAGATAAAAGGTGGTGCCAGCCACAATCCAGGGAAACTCGCTTTGCAATGGAGCTGGGAGGTGACTTCAGAAAGGGCTTTACTCTTCCACCGTAACCCAGTCTAACGTAAGCCACTCTGTTATAACCCTCTCTAACATAAGCCACTCTGTTAACCACAGGCAGACATTACGATTTACAGCATCAGAAAAATCACAAAATAGAGGACAATCATAGAATATTGGGAGTCATGGCCCAGCCAGATGGCTACACACATTTTTGGGGAGACACAGTTCAATCCATGACAGTGGAAATACTTTATACAATGGTGTGCTATTGCTCATCTCTTCTCAATTCCCTATTCAGTGACCTTTGCCCATGCTGGTAGCTTGAAACCAGCCAAAGTGGAAGTTCTGACCCATAGAAATCAGCTAATGTTACTGTCGGAGATCAGAGAGTTCCCCGACAAACACGGGTGGAGGAGGCTAGATGCCAGGCACTTTAGGAAAGAACAGACATGAGGCAGTTTGGGAGTCAGGGGGCTGACGGCTATCCCCAGCCGAGAGCCCAGAGCGAAGATTTATTACAGCATTTATACTCTTTTGGTAACTGGGCATACAAGGAACTAAAACATGCAGTAACTAAGTTAGTTGGGCACAGGTTTGGTCATACATTGTTCTACATGTTCGGGCCAAGGGCTTGGAAGTATTCCCAGACTGCCTCTAGATTACAGTACACAAACGTCATCAGAGGTTACACAGAGTTGAAGTAACGGTTCAGCATCCAAGATGGCTTCACTTATGTCAAGAGTGTTTTACATGATTTCCCACAGCTACAAGTTAGGGCTCTTTTGATATAGTGATTTGATTGTCTAGAGGTAGATTTAAGAAAGTGAGAGCCAGCCAAGCCAAGTGCCGTCGTCAATAATACAAATTAATCTTAAAATTATGTCATGTGTATAGCTATAACACTCGACAGCACTTGGCTTGGCATAGCTACAACACTGTGAAAATCACACACACACACATATACAGATACACACAGACACAGACACACAGGGAAATAACCCTCTGGTGTTGGCAAATGTTTATCTGATCCTGGCAAGAGGTTGCTCACATCGTTGCCCAATAAGTGAAATTCTGCCATATGTCTAGTTATTTTTCTTTCATCTTAATCTTGACTATAAAATAAGCTATTGAGCAATATTCACCTGGGAACTATACTCCCAAGCTGTTCATTAAACACATAGCCAGCCCACGACTGATCATGGGTTACACTGCTTTAGCTGATGGTTCCCAATCTTCCAAGTAGTTGGACCAATTTGCATGTCTGTTGGGTTTTTAAACAGGATTCAATTGTCCTTTGTAGTCCTGACTGAGGGCTGGCAGTTTCCTAAGGCTGTGGCTGAGGGACAAGCTGACACAGGTCAATTGGTAATTACTGACCTGTCGGCAGGTCCTGCCTTTCATAGGACCACCTTCCGAAAGGTGTGTGACCCACAGGCAGGGCAGTGAGTTGAGGAAAGGAAGAGAGGTCAAGCAGGTTCAGGTTCTAAGCCGCCTGGAGAGGTTGTGCTCCAATGGTCCCGAGAGCCCGAGGCAGAAGGAGTACGGCCACGTGGCTGGGGCAGGAACAGCGTGTGAGCTCTGTGGGCAAGAAACATCACCAGGGCAAGGATACTCACTGCAGAAGGCAGTGAACTGGGGCACTCCCACTGGCAGATGTGACCCTACTCTCCAAGTCTGCTGTCCTTTGTGCATCATCCCGCGGCCCACCTGGAAAGGAAGCCAGACTCAGGCTTGCCCTGAGCTGGGTGCCTAGTTTGAGGAAGCTCTTGTCCCTCCTGCAGGCTTCTCTCATGGGTTCAATGCTCACAGCTTTTGTTTCAAGGCTTAGCTCTACACTCAGTTGGTTCTTTTGTCCGCTGATGCCTGTGGACAATTCAGAGTGGCCTGTGAAGTACCGAACATTGTCCAAACCTGCCTCCTGCCCTTCTTGTGGCTGCCACTCGTATTTCCTCTTTCTTCTGTCATGCAGAGGCCGTGGTGTGGTCTGCCATCAACCACAGACAATTTTCAGTTGTGGAACTTGGAGGCAGGCTGTGCACCGGGTGGGGACGATGCAGAGTAAAGCTTTTGTCTCCCTCCAAGTTTACGTGCACAGGAGGAGCCAACATGAGTGAGAAGCACAGAGGAGCAAAAAGGCCTGTGGTGACAGCCTAGGGGGAGATGGGCTGCATACTGCACGGCTGCAGGCATTAGGGCAGGATGGTGAAAGGGGGGCTTGTGGGGCGGACAAGCCCGAAGTCCCCATACTCCTGAAATGGGAGGACATGGGCACGATGCAGGGTATTGTACAACATCCACTGGAAACAGACATGGCATTTTGTGCAGTGCAAGCTAAACGAAACCCACTGCCATTGAGTCAACTCCAACTCGTGGTGACCACAGATGTTACAGGGTAGAGCCGTCCCGTTGGGTTTTTCCAGCAGCATTCTTTATGGAAGCAGTTTACTGGACCTTTTTTCCTGGAGTGCTACTGGGTGGGTTCAAACTGCCAGCCTTTAACTTAGAGACAAGCACAAACAATCTGTGCCACCCAGGGTGCAAACAGAGGCATCTGCATTTCCTGGGAAGAAAACGGACTCCTGTCCAAATGATAATTTTAAATACAATTTCAGATCACTCCCTTTGACTTATGGAGTGCCAGGGCCGCTCTGAGCAGCAGTGAGTCAGGAAACTCACCCCCTCGTCATCTTCTTGATTGTCCAAGGGTCTGTCAAGCTTACCCCATTAAGAATGGAACTTCTGATCTGTCTCCCTCCCCTGTCTGTTTCCCACCTAGCCCTCTCTGCCTCCTTTAATGTAAGTCCATTCTTCCGGTTTCTTGGACCAAACATCTTGGCATCATCCTCGACTGCTTTCCTTTACATCTTGTTTGAACCCCTGTTGAGAATTTGCATTTCTACTAAGTTCCAAAGCGATGCTAATGCTGCTGGTTGGGGACTGATTCTGAGGACCACTAGAACAGTGGTTCTCAAAATTTATTATACATAATCATCTGAGGATTTTGTCAAATTATAGATTCTGATTCAGTGTATCTGGGGGTAGAACAGCAAATTCTCAGCAGGGGTTTAAACCAGGACAAACTAATTCTAAGCCTTGTGCATATCCCAGATCCAATCTGTAGGCAAATTTCATTGTCTCCACCTTCAAAATACATCTAGAATCCACCCCCTTCTCACCACTTCTCCATTACTGCCCCCGCAACTAAGCTGTCACAGCTCCCCTGGATTACTGGTGAAGCTGCCACAGCATGTCTCTGCCTTCCCCCAAGCTCACCCTTCTGGCTCATCTTGAGTCCAACAGCTCCATCTTCCTCAGAGTAAAAGCTGAAGTTCTTCCGGTCACCCAGAAGGCCCACCAACTTCTAGTCTGTGTAACATCCACCTCAGTCACTTGGATACAGCCCAGCTCACCTGGTGGAGGTGGCTGGAAGACGCCAGAGTAGAGATAAGGGGGGCTTTCTCTGCCCACTGCGGGTCAGGCTGTCCTTCCTCTAGGGCTACGACAATCTCCCCTGGACCTCCTTCTTTCCCCATTTGCAGGGTGCTGGCTACAGGCACAGCACTCCGGGCCTCTTCTGTTACTGTGACCCGTGGATATTACCATCCTAGAACTGACCACACTGGTAGTAACTGCCTGCTTCCAAGCATGTTACTGTTGGGGGCAGGGACCTCGTCTGATTCTCCATGGTCAGCCAGGGCCTGACCTACAGTCAGTGTTCCATGAGGGTGTTTTCATCTGAAGGGAATCCCTCAAAGCAAGGAGTCAGGAAGCCTGGATTCAGCCTAGCCCCACCGGGGCAGGTCTGGGCAAGCTACCCACTTCTCTGTTTTCAGGGACTCCATTTGCAAAACGAATTCCAAGGCAATGTCCAGCTCTGAGAATGCCTGATTTTCTTGGTCAAATTATTTCATAGGAGCAACCTCAAGCCTCAGTATTTCTAAATATCGTGGAAATTTCTCACTTCCCTGAGTCTTTCCTCCATTTCCAAATAGTCACCACATTCTGCTTCATCTACCTGGTCCCTAGACTTTGCCCAATAGTTCCTCTTGCGGGATCCTCTTCGGCCTTCGTGTCTTCATTTTGCTCTCTGACATCCACATTGCATCCCACTGCTGCTAGTTCATTAAGCTGTCCTTTCTCTGATGACTAGGGAAATGTGGCCTGGAACCAAGTTGGCCTGGTCCTTACCTCTTGGTACTGGGAACTTCTCCTAGCCCGTGCATGTGACTGATGACAGGCCCTTAGCCACCAACCCAGTGACCTTCAGCTCCTGAGGAAATGATGAAGTGTCTTCTGGGTTCTGAGAATACGTACCTTGTGGCCCAGAGAACGCTGGAGGTGGGAGAGGGAAGGTATTGTGAAGCAGAGGCAGAACCTGAGAGTTGGGGGCCATCTGGCTGGAAGATAGATTACAAATAGAAAGAGAAGCCACTGAGGCTGCTGGGAGGCACTGTTAGTGAAGATCTGTCTGTGGCTTATGGGACTGATGAAGGAAGACAGAAATGATGAGACAGATGAAGCAAAGAGACACTTTCATTCACTCATCCATTCAGAAATGTCAACTGGGAAAGAGGTGGAGAACATAAAAGGAAATGAGAGAAGGCTGCATGGAGCTACAGACAGACGACAAGATAGAAGTAGGGCATGGGGAGCTGTGGTACACTGGTGTGCTTAGGGAGCAGACAGATGTCTTGAGTCAGGAAAGGGGGCACACTGCTTCGTTCAGCTTCAAGAGAGATACTGTGGAGAAAGTAACTTCCACTATCTCCTGCCCTACGTATAGGATGGATTTGCTCCCTCTCTTTTCTCAAAGCTCCCTGTAATTTCAGCAGAGATATGAAAGCTATAAAGAAAAAAAAAGAGTCAAACAGAAATTCTAGAATAATTTAGAAATGAAAAATACAATTTGAAATTAAGAATTAAACGGATGGAACTAGTAGCAGACTAGCAAAGAGAACTGGACATGCTTCAATTGGAACATAGATCACTAAAAGTATTCAGATAGAATGCAAAAAGAAAAAAGACTGAGGAACACATAAAAGTGTGCCATAATGGAATTATCCAACATGTATACAGTTAGGTATCAAAAAGAGAGGAGAGAATGTGGTAGAAGCAACATGTGGAGAAATACTGATTAAATAAAGTTGGAGATTCAACAAGCTCTGTGAACCTCAAGTCGGAAGATAAATAAATAAACAATAACAAACAAAACAAAAACACAAAAAAAAAAACTGTACTAGGCCTGCTGAAAACCAAATAAAAAAGGAAAAAAATCTAAAAAAAAGCTCAGGAAAAAAGACACAGCGGTTTCACATAAAAAACATTCAGAATGATAGCCGACATCGCTATAGAAACTAAGGAATGAGAGCTTCAGAGTGCTGAAGGAAAATAATTGGCAAGATAGGCTTTTATGTCTAACAGTATACAACATGAAAGATGAAGACAACATAAAGTATGCTGAGATAGATACAAGTTGAAAGAATTTGTCACCAGTAAATATTGACTGTAAGAAATAGGAAGCTCTTCAGAGGAAAAAAGAAAAATGATCCCAGATAGAATGCTGAAAAGTCAGGAAGGAAAGAACAGCATTAAAGAGTGTGAATGTAAGGTTAAGCAGAAATGCAAACTGATGGTTTAAAATTGCAATAGCGATGTTTTATAGTGTTTTAAATAGCATGCACTTATTGACTATCTAATTGACTATCTTATTGACTATCTTATTGACTATCTAATTGACTGACAGTAGTAAAAAAATCTACTGTTCAACTATTTCACGTGTTAATGATGTACATTGGGTGGTAAGGAATGCTGAGGTTTGACGTAAGAGTAATACTCACTGTGATTAAGATTATATCTCAATTTGAGTTGGCCGTGATTCTCAGTGCTCTGGTAGTTACGTAATGGTGTAATTTGGCAGTTATGCAATGATGTGTTTCTTCTCCATTTTGTGATCTGATGTGGTCATCCTCTGTTTTCCCACGGCATCAATTTTTGCATACTCGCCAGGTCTTTGGAATGAAACCATGTTGATAAATGAGGCCAACCAAGCCAAGTGCCATTGAGTAAGGTCGCCATGATAAATGAGGAGTGGGTGTATATATCAGAAACACCAGAAAAAAGTGGAAAGGAATAAATGGACTTAAGCTGCCATATATTCTCATGATTTGGGAAGTGTCAAGAGTAATAATTTTAAGGTATGCTACAACAAGTTAAGCATTTACATTATAATGTCTACAGTCTATATTAAAAGGACTAAAAGACCATGTAATCTACAACACAGAAATCAGAATAATAAAAAATATCTCACTAATCCAAAATAAAGCTATAAAGGAGAAACAAAAGGGTAAAAATAGATGGGACAAATAGAAAACAAAAAACACGATAGTCAAAAGCAAACTCATCATCAAAATAAGGTGAGGGCTGATGGTAGCCCAGACCACCAATTTCTCATATGCAAGGTTGAATTGAAGCTGAAGGAAATTAGAACAAGTGCATGAAAGCCAAAGTACAAAGTATATTCAACCTGAAATTAGAGACTATCTCAAGAATTGATTTTATGCATTGAATACTAAGGACAGAAAACCAGAGAAGTTGTGGGAAGACACCATACATGAAGAAAACAAAAGGTCATTGAGAAGCTGGGAAAAACACACAAAATATAAAAGACCAAAATCGATATCAGAAGAGACTCTGAAACTTGCTCTTAAATACAGGGCAGCTAAAGTGAATAGAAGACAGAATGAAGCAAAAGAGCCAAACAAAAGATTTCAAAGGACAATTCAGGAAGACAAAGTATTCCACAGAAATGTGCAAAGACCTGGATATAGAAAGCCGAAATGGAAGAACATGGTCAGCATTTCTCAAGCTGAAACAACAGAAGAAAATAATTCAAGGTTTGAGTTCAATGGAGAGCTTGGTGGCATAGTGGTTAAGTGCTACGTCTGCTAACCAGCTAACCAAAAGATTGGCAGTTCAAATCAGCCAGTGCTCCTTGGAAACTCTACAGAGCAGTTTTACTCTGTCCTATAGTGTCACTATGAGTAGGAATCAACTTGCTGGTGGTAGATTTTTTTTTCTAGTTTGAGTTCCATACTGAAGGAATCTATGGGCAAAAAAAATGAACAACACAGCAAGTGTCAAAAGATGATGGAAGGAATACACAGAATCACTGCACCAGAAAGAGCTGGTTGATGTTCAACCATTTCAGCAGGTAGCATATAGCCAGGAACCAATGGTATTGAAGGAAAAGACCCAAGCTGAGCTGAAGGCGATGGCAAAAACAAGCTTCCGGGAATTGACAGAATGCCAGCGGAGATGCTTCAACAAATGGATGCAGTGCTGAAAGCCCTTACACACTGGTCTATGCCAAGAAATCTAGAAAACACCTTCTGACCAACTGAGAGCCACATTTGTGCCGATTTCAAAGAAAGGTGATCCAACAGCATACGGAAACTACCCAAAATACCATTAATATCAGAAGCAAATAAAATTATGCTAAAGATAAGTCAGAAATGGTTGCAGCAGTATATCAACAAAGAACTGCCCGAAATTCAAGCTAGAGTTAGAAGAGAACATGGAACGAGGGATCTCATGCTGATGTCAGGTGGTTCTTGGCTGAAAGCAGAGAATACCTGAAAGATGTTTAATTGTGTTTCATTGACTGTGCAAAGGCATTTGTCTGTGTGGACTCCAGCAATTATAAACAACCTCACAAAGAATGGACATCCCTGGACAGACAATTGCACTCATGCAGAACCTGTACATCAACCATGAGGAAGTCATTCCACATGAACAAAGGGATACTAGGTGTCTTAAAGTCAGGAAAAGCATCCTTTTACCATACCTATTCCATCTGTATCTGAGCAAATCACCTGAGAAGCTGGACTATCTGAGGGTGAATGTGGCATCAGGATTAGAGGAAGACTCATTCACATGACACAGCTTACTTTCCAAAAGTGAAGAAAACTTGAAGCACTTACTGAGGAAGATCAGTGACTATAAATCTTCAGTATGGATTATGCCTCAACATGACAAAAATAAAAATCCTCACAGCTGGTCTGATAAGCATCATGATAAACAGAGAAAAGACTGAAGGTGTCAAGGATTTCATTTTACTTGGATTCAAAGTCAACACCCATGAAAGACGCAGTCAAGAAATCAAACAACATGTCGTGCCAGGCAAATTTGCTGCAAAAGACCTATTTAAAGTGTTAAAAAGCAAACATGCCACTATGGGGACTAAGGTGTGCCTGGCCAGAGCTGTCGTATTTTCAATGGCCTTATGTGCACATGGAAGCTGGACAATGAATGAGAAAGAACGAAGAAGAATGGGTGCCTTTATGTGTTGGTCAGAAGAAGGAGCAGGTCTGTCTGGGAAGAAGCGCAACCCGTATGCTCCTTAGTAGGATAGCGAGATTTCAGCTGATGTACTTTGGAAATGTTATCAGGTGGGACCAGTCCCTGGAGAAGGACATCATACTTGGTAGGGGGCCGGTGAGAAAAGAAGTAGGCCCTCCAGGAGGGAAACTGACACAGCGGCTTCAGCAATGCGCTGAAACGCAGCAACAGTTGTAAAGGATGGTGCAGGATTGGGCAGTATTTGGTTCAGCTGTAGATAGGGTAGCTATGAGTCACAGCTGATTTGACAACACCTAGTAACAACATCAGTGTAGGATGTCTCCTAAACCTAACCACTGCTGAGTGACATAAGGGACACACAGACAGAGTGGCAAGTAAGCACAAACGGGGGCAAGACAGGTGCCACGTGGAGACTGCCAAGGACTCCAGGAATGTCTGGGATCTCAGAAGCTGAGACAAACATCTTCCCCCAGAACTGACAGAGACAGAGAGAGAGAGAGAGAGAGAGAAAGAGAGAAAGAACTTCCTTAGAGCTGGTGCCTTGAATTCAGACCTCTATCTCCCCACACTTCGAGAAAATAAATTTCAGTTCTTTAAAGCCACCAACCTGTGGTATTTGTTACAGCAGCGCTAGCAATCAAAGACAACCATTGAGCATACCTCCTATTGAGTAAGTGTAAGAGCTCGCTGGTTAATGCAATTTCAGAAGTTTTCAGCAGAGAGGGTTCTTTAATCCAAGAGAGGGGACAAGTGAGACGTGTCAGGAACCGAGCGTAGGGAGATAGGGAGAAGAGGTGGGTGGATGGGGGGCAAGGAAAGAGGTCTGTGGCTTTGAAGATGCTCCCGGGGCAGATGACAGTGAGTGAGATGAAGGGCAAGGGAAGTGGTCAGGAGGCTGAGGCTGGAGTTCAAGATCAACTCATGACCCTGGGATGGAAAAGAATTGGGTCAGTTCAAGAGGGAGGATGAAGGAAGAATTGACTGTAGCTGGTCACCAAATCACAGAGATCAGAAGAAAAGGGAGAATTAGTGACAAGGGTAAAGTATTAACCCAGCGAGACTATGAGTCTGACCCCAAGGCTACCAGACCCCAGGGAGGAGAAGGCCCTGGGGAAGGCCAGAGGGTCCTGCTGAGCAGCGAGAGGAAGGGCTGCCCCAAGCAGAGAGAAGCTCTTTGATTGCCAAGTTTCCTTTACAAATGGGGCAATATTTGGCAATGACAGTATTGACTCAAAGCTACCGTGCATCTGTGGCCACAGCCCCCACCTCCTCAGCTTCCTCCTGATCATACACAAATCACACACTCCAGGAAGTCCTCTTTTTCCAGAGGGCCGAACAGGTGGCTGAATTGTAAGAGTTGTTTCCAAAAATGATTTTTTTTCTGGAAATTAGTGTTTCTTTGGAAGAAAATTTTGCTTAGGACACAGGTGATCAAAGAAGAGTGGATGTCTTACTCTCCCTCTCTGCCTCTTTGCTCACTTTCAGCAAGACTACAGAGGAGGCTAAAGCTGGGAGAAGCAATCTTCTCAGAACACTTGGTTTCTGCACTTTTTTTAAAGGCACCTGGGAGAGCTGTTGTTTATAAGGTCCACTTGTAGGATTCACTGCTACAAGTTACATGCGGGTACCTCCGAAAGGGGTCTGAGGGTCTGTTCATTTTACGTCTGGTTTAAGCTGAGCACCAGTGGCGGGAGAATGGGATGCTGAGGGGTGTGTCCCTGGAGAAGACCTGTTCCTGGGAGGTTCTAGAATGGGAGGCACTGCTGAGAACCTTTTGGAGATTCCACCAGACATTTGCCTGCAATGTAATTGACTAAAATGAGAGCATTCCTTGAAAAGAATGTGGTGTGAGGGTTTGTGGGGGTCTGTCCCCCTGCCACCAGCCTCTCCAGCTAGTCACTGCTGCTGCCCTGGTGCTCTTCTCTCCCTTGGAAGCTGTTGGGGGCTGTGAAGGAGGAAGGAGTCTTTCTGGAGGCGGAGCGGGCCCCAGGTTCTCACAGGAGGGCCCTGAGAGATTCCGGTAAGGAAGACATCAATAACCAGTCCTCCCTACTGTCCCACCAACTTCCCAGCTACTGTCCTCACATCGACTCTCAGAAGCACAAACCAGCAGATGCTGCGTGGGCCGGGCTGGGGCTGCTGGCTGGGCCTGCTTCCTCCTCAGATCTCACATGCTTTCGTGTGGCACTCGTCCTCCTCTGTTCCTCTGGATGAGGTCTCAGGTTCTGCTTCGCTCTGAGGCTCTCGCTCCTCCCCAAGGTCAGGGTCAGACCCTGAAACCACCACCTGCTGGAAGATCTCTGCAGGGCACCGAATGAGGACAGGGAGAGATGGATCCAGACCCGTGACTCTGCTAGGGCTCTATGCTACGGTCAATCCCATAAGACAGCTTCTCCCAACCTGCCTGCAGGTCCCATCACGGATCACAGCTTTAACAATAGGGGACTGGGGAGACTCTTGACCTCTCACCCTACCTGTTTCATTCTAGCCAGTCAACAGGCTCTCAGTGAAGTCTTCCTCTGGGCCAGGCCTCCAGCCGGGCCCTGAGACCTCTGAGATGGTTGGCCCCTGTGTCTGCCTTCCTGGAGCTCAGCATCAGCAAGTGGGGCCGGGAGATGGGTCCGTCAATTGCAGGGGCAAGGTGCTGGCACAGAAGGAAGCTCAGCCGGATTCAGAGCAGGCTGCGGTGGAGGCACATCCCTAACAGGCATGGTTTAGAAGGAAGGAGAGAAAGACAAGGAGGTGAAGATGGAGAGAGAAAGCAAGACAGGGAGAGACCTCCGGGAGAGAGGAGGGAGCAGGGGTTAAAGGCAGAAACACAGAAAAGGAGGCTGAGGGCAGAACAGGACAAGCCTCTGAACACTCTAGAAAAGGTGGGTGGCTGAGGGCTGTCCTGTGCTCTGTTAGAAGGAGGGGCACATGGGAAAAATTACCCCCGTACTGCCCTTCCCTTTGGTTTGGGTAGGTGCTGCCTCCTCTCCCAAAGCTCCCCACCACACCTCTGCCAACACACCCCACACGCTGGATGGTGAGTCTCTGCTGGAAACAGTGTCCGCAGAGTCCAAGCAACCTCCTGCTCACCCCTGCACCCCTGCGCTTCACTGAGGGCTATGGCACCCACTGGGAGCTCATGAGCGGAGAGTAGCTTGCCTGTACTGAACACTGTGTCAGCATCTTACACGTGCTAGGCTGTATCTCCAACCATCTTATAAGCTGGGCATTTTCAATGCCATTTTTACATACTTGAAAACCCTGGTGGCGTAGTGCTTAAGTGCTATGCCTGCTAACCAGAAGGTCAGCAGTTTGAATCCACCGGGAGATTCTCGGAAACTCTATGGAGCAGTTCTTCTCTGCCTTGTAGGGTCTCTATGAGTTGGAATCGACTTGGTGGCAGTCAGTTTTATATACCTGGAGACACTGAGGCTTAGACATCTTGAGAGACTGGCCCAGGTCCATGTGACTGTTGAGAAGTGGAGCTAGTTCAATTCCAGGCACCTAACCTTATCTCCTGGGCTTCTGACCACAGCTTCTCTGCCCTTCAGCATGCCAGGCCGTCTGGTGAGCAAATGATGAGAGGGACAAGGACATTCCCTTGGAGCAGCAGTGTGACCACAGTGCTGGTCAGAGGGGCGGAGTACCCCCTGCTTTGAGAAGCTGGGCAAGGAGGACTGCCCCACCTCAGGAAGGCAGAGGAAAATGGGGCCCTTCACTCCTTGGGGCACCCATCCAAGCACCATCTAGGGACAGGGCCCACCTCACCCTCCAGATCACTCGATTGCTGGTGTTGAGGGCAGGCTGACAGCGTGGAGCTGGCCATCGCCCTGGCCAGAACGTAACCCAGGGCTCAAATAGCAAAAAGGGCTTGGGTTCAGGGTCTTCCGGCTTGGGAGTTTCTGTAGCTGCTGAGGCTTCGTTCCTTCTGGGAAGGTATTTGCATGACTGGCCGTAGGCCAGCAGCTCTCTCCAGGCTGCCCTTGGTGGGTACTTTCCTGGAAAACTGTCCCGGGGCCTGGCCTGCTGAAACTGCCTTCATGGATGTGGTGATTAACTGCTCTTGCTTGACTGAGTTCACAGTACTGCCAGGGACAAGGGGTGCTACCCTGGTCAAGAGAATTGCAATCTCGGATTGGGGGAAGGGACTGGATGCCTGGGACATTTCCATTGCTCCTTGAAGCTTGGGGAGAGGTGCAATACTGCCCAGCCGCTCTGCCTGGCGTCTGTCTGGAAGGTGAGTCTCTGTCAGGAGAAGCCCGGAGGGTCAGCATAGGGTTCTGACTGCGAGCAGGGGGAGAGAGGGAAGGCGGAGGGGGAGGAGGAGGAAGAGAGGAGCTGGCCCGAGCAGACAGAGGAGCTTTTGTCTGTGGTCCTTTGTGTACTGGGTAACACTTGGCACGACACATATTGGTTAATGAAGCCACCGTTTTCCTGCTTCTGTCTTTTAGCTGAGCCTCCCTTCTGAGGACAACCCACCACCCATAGAAACACACCCAAAGACACCCAAGGACATCAACTGTATTCAAGGGGCCACTCAGGTGCCCAGGCTGAGGCTTTTCCCAAGGTGCTTTTCCCAAAGCACTTTCCTCTGGAGATTATTGTCTCTGTGAGGGGATTCTGGGGTGTTAAGGACGCAGGAAGTTCTCCATCCATCTTGCATCCTGGCTTGCTCTCTGCCTCTCTCTCCAGGGTGATCACCGATGACCAATACTAAGGGGCCAGCTGCCGTAACGGGTCACTGGAAGGAGTGAAGCGTGAAACCTCGGGACCCAGCCCTGCCAGGAACCAGCTGGGTGACCTTGGATGAGGGGCTTTGTTTGGTTTCTCTTAAATGGAAACCAGGTCTAAAGAGGCAAGTCGTGGTGCCTCTGTGAAGACTAAATGCCACTATTGCTGTGTAGAAGGTGCTAAACAGTTACCGGTCCACAGAAGGGGCTCAGTATCTGCTGATTTTCCTTCCTGCTGAGATTCACAAGTATGGAGCACATCTTTGAGTCTCTCTGTACCCTGAGCTCTCAAGAGGTTCCCCAGCACCATGAGGGTAAAAGACCCTGGCTGTGGGAGCAAGGGAGACTCAGGGCTAGCAGTTCTCACTTACTATGTGACTATAGGCCACCCTCAGTTTACCTGTTCTTAGAATGGGAACACTGACTTCCTCAGTTCTCAGAGCTGTTGTTAGAGTTGTATGAAGCAAGGTAAGCGACACGTCTATCTGGAATTAAAAGTATCATCCAAATGCCAAGGATTACTATTTTTGTGAATAGTGTTTAGAGTCTTAAAAGCTGTTAAGTGGCCATCTAAGATACTTCTATGGGTCCCAGCCTGTTGGAGCAAGGGAGAATAAAGACAACTGAAGCCACAAGGGAGAGATTACTCCAAATGGCTAATGGGCCACAGGTATCACGGCCCCTACCAGGCTGAGTCCAGCATAACTAGATGGTGTCTGACTACACCACTGAGTCCTCGATAGAGGTCACAACAGAGGGTCCCGGACAAAGCAGGAGAAAAATGTAGAACAAAAACCAAACTCACAAAAAAGGGACCAAAAGGATCTGATGGAGACTGGAGAAATCCTGAGAGTATGGCCCCTGGACACCCTTTTAACTCAGTACCGAAGTCACTCCTGAAGTTTACCCTTCAGCCAAAGATCACACAGGCCCCCAGAACAAACAATAACACATGTAACTCAACCCCGCATAAGTCCTATAATCCCTATTTACAAGTGGCTCTCTACAAAGCCAGCGACATCACACCACTGACAGGGGTAAGAAACAGGACTAGAGTGTCCTGTGAGCCGGGCTAATGTCCAAATGTGTGTGGACATCTTGAGAACTCCTTTTCTCCTTTCTCCCTTCTGGAGTTGGCTCTGCCCAGATCCCGTGGTTAAAAAAGCCACTTTTTCTCAACACTTCTTTTGGGTTTAAAGTCAAAAGACTCCACAGAGGGCAGAGTGTGCATTCATTGGTCTGCGGGCAGGGCTTGCTTAGCCAGAGGCCTACCACTGTTCTTCAAGGGCTCACTGTGTGTGTTTCTAGGGTGGGAATGGGGACTGGGGTGGAGAAAGGTGGGAGCTGGCCTCTCACACCTGTTTGTTAAACACCAGCTCCCGCCATTGCTTGAGGGCTTGCATGTCAGTCACCTCTCCTTTGTGCCCCTTACAGTCACACCACTGTCTTGAGATTTGGAAACCTGCATCCCACTTCCCTTTAAGCTCTCCAAGAACTGGTCCAGTTGCTGGCACATCAAATACACCTGTGTTACATCAATGGATAAATAAGTCCATCCAACAGGCTCTGCGGTGCCGAGTGACGTGTCCCTCATTGTTCTTTATTTCTGACAGGATCTGCTGTCCCTCTCCTAGCTTGTCTCTCTTTCCCTTCACATAGTCAATCAACACTGATCATTGAACGCCCATCAGATGCACTGAGCTGGCCGACAGGACCCTGCTCTGTGGCTCTTAGTTTGGGGGAAAGTCATAGGAAATCCAGGAGAAGGAGCTGGGCTGGAGGAGCTGATGGACCCATAGGGCCTGTAAGAGCTGTGGCCCAGAGGCAGATGACAGAGGAGGTGACATTGTTAAACCTTCTTCCATCAAGGTTTCTGGGCTGACTCAGAGCTGAAATCAGTACTGAATCCAACACTTAGACAAGAATGGACTGGACTTCAGGACAGAGTGAGGCAGACAGTGTATGTTCTTCATGGTTTAATGTATTTATGAGGCTGTCCGACTGGTTTCTTTTTAGAGAAGAGAAGAGAGAGTGGAAAGGAGGGGACTAGTGCTGGTTGAGTGGATACTGGAAGCAAAGAGTGAAAAAGAAGAGTGTGTCATTACCGGGTGAGGACAGCAGCTACAGTTGCAGAGAGGTGGGTACTTGGGGTTTTGTATGGAAAATTGACTTGGTTTAATTTTTACTTAATGACAATTAAAAAAAAAATGAGTTCCAGGTTGAAAAGACCAGAATGACCTTTTTTTTGTCTCTCAGGCTCAGGCAGGAGCCCCAGTGGTCCAGTGGTTGAGAATTCAACCGTTAACCAAAAGACGAGCCGCTCAAATCCACCAGCCGCTCCTTGAAAACCTGATGGAGCAGTCATACTCTCCACTTGGTGGCACCGGATTTGGATTTGTTTCTGTGTGTTAACTGGTCACTGGGTCCATGCTCCCATGCTTTCAAGCCTTTACCTGGAATATTCTCCCTGTGGAAACCTGCTCTTCTTTCAGGTGCCCAGGTCAAATGCTGTTCCCTCATGATGAGAATCAGTCACCCCTCGTCTGAGCTTCCACCCTCACTTGTTTAATCTTCCTTGGCTTGGCCTAGGGTGCCCATGTGACGGAACCTGGTACCTGTGCCCACTCCACATCCACTGTGCCACTGAGCTCCTAAGGGCAGGGTCAGACCCCTCTTCTCTGTCCCTCATGGCACCTACCAGTGTTGGTGCACAGTCAGTGCACACCTTGTGTGTGTTGCTTGAATGAACAGACTTCACTTGTCTTTCAGCGCAGGTCCGCTCCTGATACCAGCTTCCTCCACAGATGGCCTTGGAGGGCTACTCGGAGTGTCCATCTGAGCACAGTGCCTGCCCTGGAGCTGGGCCATTCCCAGTATACCCAGCAAGGAAACAACTGGCCCTGCTGTTCCAATCCCAGCCCTGCCCTTGGGGCACCCCTCCAGGTTAGCCTGTTGGTCAGAGTTGTCTGGGCTCCTGCCACCACTTTAGCAGACACGGGGACGTGCAGAAGGTGTCTGACCACCAACCCACCCTCTTCCTATTTTGCATTCAGAAATGGAGACATGGATTGTTAACATTTCTTAATTCTTTTTTAACCAGGAGAAAGCAAAGCCTAATTGCTAATTTAGGTAAAAGATGCTTTGGCTCCCCTAAAAATTAGCCCATTGTGTATTTCCTCACTATTTGTTGTAACAACTTATTGCAATTATGGATGAAAGCAACTTTTAATGTTGCGATACTGGGTTTCCAAACATGGGAGAATGTGTCACCCTGAAACCCAGCTGGCCATCCCAGCACTGAACCTAAGTCCTCTCTGGTACCAGGCAAGTGGGTTCCATGACCAGACATTGCTCTTGTGCCTCAGGGATCCACTTCCAGGGATGGAGGGGCCCCACAGCCTCTGTGCGAGCCCTCAGACCTGGATCGGGCTGGCTTGTCCCTGGCTGAGCACCCACTGATGGCAGCCTTGTAGTGTTGCTCCTTGAGGCACTGAGTATCTGCTCTGGAAAATGCTTCTTGGCCCCAAGTGACCTGAGCAGAGGCAAGACCGGCTTGTCAGGACACGGAGATTTCAAAGCAACACATTGCCCAGACTGACCAGTCAGGTGACTCCTATCTCCTTCATGTTGGGCACCTTGCTTCTGTGCCTTGTATCTCCAGGTGTGTGTTTGCACCAGCATGTGCAGGGCCTCTTTGTTCTTCCTGAGGCCTCCAGCGTGTCCCCCAGCGGCCTGGGTGCTACACTCATTGTGACTTCTCCGGGGATGGCTGCTTCCTCTGCAGCTCTGCCGTGAAGATCCCTATATATCAGCGGTTACATACCCTGGTGTGTATTTACAAGAGGTGTTCCTAGAAGGGAACTCTAGCTTTAGAATTTGAAAATGGTTTCCCAAATAAAGTCGGCTTCTGTGTTGAAGACAAAACACTACATTTATCAAAACGAGGTCCCATCTCCACTTCCTACATGTTGTTAGCTGCTGTTGAGTAGATTCCAGCTCATGGCAAACCCATGTGTGTAGAGTAGAACTGTGTTCTGAAGGGTTTCCAGGGCTGTGACTTTTTGGAAGCAGATGGCCAGGCCTGTCTCCAGAGGAGCCTCTGATTGGGTTCCAGTTGCCAATATCGCAGCCACTGGTAGTGCTTAAACATTTGTATCACCTGAGGACTCTCCTACTACCTATTGGCCCCCCACAGACACCCCAAAGTGCTGGAACATCCTTCTCATTGGCACAGGAAGGGACACTGAGTCAGTCACTGGACATGGGTGCTGGCCATTCTCTTCTTGAGGCCTGGCTCAGTTTTCTGGGAGCTACCTACATTCTGGATCTCAGCAGGGCTGGAGAGTGGGGACCCCAAGGGAAACTAGGGGCAGATCCTGGGCAGTCTCTCGTATTCCCGCCAGCCACCCTGGGCTACTATTGTCCTGCTTGGTTGGTCGGGTCCTCTTTAAAACTCCATAACTCTCCACCTATAGGGTCGCTATAGTCAGAATTGGCTCAGCGGCACTGATTTCAGTGTTTGGTTAGCTCCTCACCTCACTCTGACTGAGCTACCAGGCATCTTACAAAGCCTACTGTTTCCAAGTTCACAAATGTCTGCCCCAGGAAGCCCTGTTGTGTCCCACAGTGTAGGAGGGACTGGGGCCAGAGCGGGAATGAGAATCCAGGGCTTCACTCCTGGGGGCTTAGTGGACTAGGGGGCAAAGACACCACTCCAACAGCAGGGTAGAGGACTTGTGGGGTGGGGTGGGGACTGAGCTTCCTCTCTTGGCCTTGGCACCACCCCTTGTCCCCAGGGCTTTTCAGAACTCAAGGCCTCAAGGAACTAGTTGACCTGGCTGTAGGGGGTGTGGGTTGGGGTGGAGAGGAGGAAGGGGGATACTATTGGGCAACAGGGAGGGGGAAACCCCTTGAGGTCAGCAAGCCCTAGATAAAGGAGCGCAGAGCCGGCTCAAGAGCCAGAACTTTCCCTCGCTGGAGCTGCTGCTGGACCCAGACGTGAGGATGATCTTCACCACCTTGCTGTCCTTCGGGGCCCTTGGTGAGTGCAGGCGCCGGGGATGCGTCCTGCCCGGCGGGCGTCTCCGTCCCTGAGTCCCAGGCGCAGGCGCCCGTCCCGGCCGGCGGGCACTCTAGGTCCCCGCGCCCGGCAGGTGGGCACCTCCGCCCCGGCGCCCCGGGAAGCGGTCGGGCGCGCTGCGAGAAGGCGCCGGGAGGGAGCGCTCGGCCTTCCCGCCCTCGGGCCGGGGGAGGGGCTGGCGCTGGGCTCCTCCAAGCCCGATGACGAGCCCAGGGCTGCGCAGAGCTTCCCAAAACACCTGGGGACACTGTCCCCCTTTGTCCCAGCTGGACTTGTGGCGCCATAAGATTGTCATTTATGTAAGTTTTATGTGGAAGAAAAGAGAGGCTCAGAAAAGATGAGTCGCAGGGGCTGAGACTGCGAGGCAGAACTGATCCCCTCTGAACTTGAGTTTCTTGATTTTAAGAACAGCCCGGCAAGGGTCCCACAGGGCTGTTGTGAGGAGGCGGTGGGTGGTGCCACTTGCACAGTGCCGGGCACCGGTGTATACACACTTCCCACGGCCAATGGGGGAAGCAAACGCACCAGATGGGACCCTCTGCCAGAGGGTGTGAGACAAGCATGATAGATTTCACCTTTGAAATGTGTCCAGAGTGTGCCAGATAGAAGGGACTAGCCACGTTGGCAGCAGCGGTGTGGCACAGTGGTAGGTAGCGTTCTTGTCTTCCATGCGGGACCCCAAAACTAAACCTGTTGCCGTCGAGTGGATTCCATCTCATAGAGACCCTTACAGGACAGAGGAGAACTGCCCCTCAGAGGTTCCAAGGCAGATTGGAACTGCTGACCTTTTGGTCTGCAGCAGCTGAGCTCTTAAACACTGTGCCATCAAGGATCTTCTGTGGGCGACACACTTCACCTGCGGCCATCACTAGCCTTTGGGGTTGCTATGACACTGAACAGATTTCTGCTGAGCTTTCAGGTTAAGACAGATTAGAAAGAAAGGCCTGGTGATCTCCTGAAAACTACACTGGCCCGATCTGGTTGTGCACATTCAGTTGGAGGCTAACAACCACAATGGCAAATGACCGTTAGCTCTGGGATGTAAAAGTGTCTGAGTTTGGGGCTTTATGGGACAGGGGTAAGATGAGGTCCGAGGCAGTAAGGGAAAGCTCTGTGATAGGCATCAGCATCCAGACAAAGGGGATGGGAGAGCTGTAGGGGCCAGAGTGAAAGGCTGGGAGTCACCTTCTCCCTCACCGGCCTCTTGCCTGAAAGCATCTCCCCTGGGAGCTACCTGGGTGGAAGGTGGGGAGTTGGAGAGCAGTGGTGACCTTACACCCCTAACCCAGGGAGTGGTGATCCAGTCCTTCCCCACCGTTGTTGTCCTTCTGGTCTCTTCTCTCAATCCTCACCTCCGACCTGTGGTGTTGATCACTCCTCTCTTTTCTAAAGCAGGACTGGGCTCTGCTCCTTCATGTATGGCCTACTGGGGAGAGCCACCATCTTTGCCCAGCGGATAGCTGGAGCCACCTGGGAGGGACTTTGCTGTCCTGGAGCTGGTCATGTTGCAGGATTCTGGCTTGCAGTTGCATTTCTGGGCTTCACTTGGTCACTGGCGTCTTTGGCTGTCTTGGCTGGCTACCACAGGGCTAGGCAGTTTGAATCCTGCAGTCAGTGGGACAGTGGACGGCATTCTACCCTATAGGATGCTTGCTCTGCTCCCTAGGGGCTGGGTGGGGTAGGACCAGCTCTATCTTGGGCCATCTGAGCTGTGGACAGGGAATTAGTATGCTTCACCCCTGGAGCTCAGGGTCAGTGGGCACCTGCGAGATTCCCAGCTAGGCTGACCAGGGGTGGGTGGGAAGAGTAACTCCTGTCCTGACCCCTACCGTTGAGTCCTGGGCACTACATGACTGCAAGGAGGTATCTGAGGACAGAGATTCGGGAAGACCCCACCAGTCCGCAGGCAGCACGGGAGTGGCCAACCCTGAGCGCAGGGGCTAGGCTAGGATACCGGAGGGGCCACCTCCAGCTCCAGCCCCAGCCCTGCTGCAGGGAGCATTTGGTCCCGATCGGTACCCAGCTCCCTCCTGGGTGGTGAGGGTGGTCGGAGGAAATGCATGGAGCAGTGTTGTCTGCACCCAGCAACGGGTGTGAGGGTGCTGTGGGCCGTGGATCCTGGAGGGGGGCTCAGGGGTGCTTTCTTCACTCTGGTTTAACCCTTCTGGGGGAGGAAACAAGCTGTTCCTGTCATTTCATGATGCTATTCCTGCCATCTCCCACGGGCCCTATGCTCCTCCCCCATGCCCCTCCGCCACATCCCTTTTCGCCAGGCTTCCTCCCCCATGCTCCCCCCGTTCCCCCCGTGCTTGTGCTTGAGGCATGGTCTTCTGGTTTTGCAATTTGTGTTCACCTCCAGGGTTTATCCATTAAAAAAGTTAATTCTCGACCACAATCCCTATTCCTACTCTCTTCTTCTGGTGCTGGCTTCCTCACCCCTACTGAGACCACCTCCTCCCTCTGCCTTTGTTCCCAGGCTGCAGTCCACCCTGCCCTTTGCTTTCAGACGGAGCTGCACTGCCTGGTGAATAAGACCTCCTTGGATCAGCCTTTGAGGCTTTCCACAGTCTGATCCCCATCCCATTAGCAGCCTGATCACAGTAGCAACCTGTCTCTAACCCAACCAACCTAAATAGGCAGGTAAAGGAGCTGCAGTGGTGCAATGGTTAGGCGCTTGACTGGTAGCTGCAAGGTCTGTGGTTCAAATCCACTCAGAGGCTCCATGGGAGAAAGGCCTGGCAGTCAGCTCCAGTAAAGATTATAGCGTAGGAAACCCCATGCAAACGTTCTCCTCTCATATGGGGTAACTCTGAGTTGAAATGGACTCACTGGCACCTATCAACAACAATCCGGCGCTAAGAGCAGGGGTTTGTTATCTGACTGCCTAGGCTCAGTTTCCCACATTAGGGTGAGATCTGGCCTTTCTGCCTTCCACAAGCCTCTGCACGACCCACAGTGTTGTGTATACAGCAGGCATCCAATAAATGCTCACTGAGTCACAAAGGTTGAATCTGGGTAAATTCTTGATGGGGGCCAGTTCTATGGGGGCGTATGAGGGTAGGTTACGCTAACTGGGATTTCTCTGGGACCATGGTGGGCGAGGTGCAGTGTGGCAGCCAGATGTGCCAGAGTCCCTACTCCGGTGTCCTCCTCTGCATCCTCCCAGACTTCCTTAAATACTTTGGGTGGGTCTGACTTTGTGGGTGACGGGCTCAGAAAGAGGTGGTGACAGGGGCTGAGTGTCAGACCCTAAAGCACATCCGAAGAGGAGAAGGCTTTTGTTGTTGTTTGAATAATAGGTTTATCGAGGTTTATTTTATATATCACAAAATCCACTCGGTTCAAGTGTGTAACTCAGTAATTTCTAGTAACTTTACTTCAATCATCAGCAAAAATCAGTTGTAGAGCATTGACACCCCTCCCATGAGATCCCTCCTGCCCAGTGACAGTTAATTCTCCTTGCCCACCACCAGCCCCAGGCAAACACGACTCCACTTCCTATTTCCATAAAGCTGCCTTTTCTGCACACTTTGTACACGTGGAATCATACGATAGGTAATCTCTCGTGCCTGGCTTCTTTCGCTTAGTGCGAGTGAGGTTCATCTGTGCTTTAGCACATACCAGTAGCTCTTTCCTTTTTATTGTTCAATAAGTTTCCGTTGTATGAATGTACCATATTGTGTCTCTCCATTTATCAGTGGACAGACACTTAGATTATTTCCAGTTTGGGGCTACTATAAATAATTGTGCTATGAATATTCATGTACAGGTATTCATGTACAGGTCTTTGTGTGGGCATATGTTTTTATTTCTTTTGAGCACATACCTAGGAGTGGAATTTCCAGGTCATATGGTAACTCTCAGAAAACCTGGCTGCTAACTAAAAAGTCAGCAGTTTAAATTTGCCAGGTGCTCCTTGAAAACTCTATGGGGCAATTCTACTCTGTCCTATGGGGTCACTATGAGTCGGCATCAACTCGACGGCACTGGGTTTGGTTTTTCTGTTTTCACGGTAACTCGGAAACTGCGGTTGCCTTAAAGGCAGGCGGGCCTGAGCACAGGCAGTGGCCACTCCCTGCAGCTACTGATGAGGAGTCAGGCGCATTTCTCTTTCTTCAACTGAAGTCCTCTTGGGAAATCCTGATCGACACAACCATCTAGAGAGAACCGGACAAAGTCCCTGCTGAGCAACGTATCACTCAGCCTCCTTGAGAGCTGGCTTCTACATAGTCAATCAGGAGCAATATTCTCTCTCCTGCCTGTCTGCCAGGATCATACGGGACATAAGAAGATATTCATAAAAGCGCAGTTCTCCATAATCTGACGTAAGGGAGTATTATCTTTCTTTTTTGAGGGTTAGGAAACACATCCAAGTCATAGGAAGGAAGAAGAAATTCGAAGCCTGTGACTGTCACCCCTAATTTATTGTGATTGAGGACAGCACTCTGGACAGCCTAGAATCTTCTTTAGGCCAACAAGTTGTCTCCACTTGAGGACAGTGGCTTGATTTACCCCAGAATACAAGGGATGCAAAAGGAACAAAGTGGAATACAATTGTCCAAAGAAGGTGCCTTTGGAGGGTGAGGCTGTTTCCCCTATGGGCGGGCAGTGGGTAAACCCTGACTCCTTGGTCTCTGTCTCCCAGGGCTGTGTCTGGCTGACTCCGAGAATACTGTCCGATGGTGTACCATATCAGAAGACGAGGCAGCAAAATGCTCCGAATTCCAGAAGAATATGGAAACAGTGGCTCCCGGCTCTTTAACCTGTGTAAACGAAGACTCCTACCGGGACTGTATCCAGAGCATCTCTGTAAGTAAATACCGTTGGTCGGGTGGGACCAAGCTGGAGCAGAAGGGAAAGGAAGGGAGAAGAATGGAACTGAATAGTAATCACATGCACTGTCTCCTGCTTCTTGGGCACACTGAAGTTGGAAGCTGTCTTCTCTCACAGGAAATAAAGTTATTCTGAAAGCAGAAAGAAACAAGCTAAAAGTCTGCAGGTAGGGAGCCTCTCTATGGGGAAACTGGCATCTCAACACAGATGAATGTAGTTAATAAAATGTTAGCATATAATGTCATATATGATGAGTATATAGCATTGACACACTAATCTGAAAGATAAAGCCCCTAGGGGAAGCATTACCTCAATTCCAGGTTAAATAAGCCTGCCGTGGTCCTAGTGACCAGCTCCACCGCACTGCCAGGGAAAGGCCTGGTGGGGCACTGGGCATCGAAAAGAAATTGGTCCAAGCCATTTTCAGAGAGAAAGAAAAGGGTCTTGTAACTAGTAGATAACTTCTGATTCCTTTTGTTTTTTTAGATCTAAAGATCCATTGAAATAATTTTTTCTTCCTTCACCGCAACCAGTTTGTTCTGTGTTCTAAATGTTCCAGTCACATGTGCTTAACTCCAGCACACAGCAGGTTATATATTAAAATTCCCAAGGCAACCTGGTGGGATTGTTTTATAAATATGACAAAGTTATCAGAATACACTTTAGAGAAAAAGAAAATCTAGTTTGATCAGCCTTTTAGAGTATTATGTCACAAGTGTCATTCTGTGGACAGTTGACACCAGAATCTCTTATATGTTTAAAAATGAAATTCCTGGACCCCATTCTAACTAATGGAATCCAAATATCTATGGATAGAGGTGCAGAATCTGCTTTTTTAATAAGAGCCCCATTTGAAACCAATACTGCTGAAATGATGTACAATACCATATATCAAAATAAAGGTGAGACAGATTCAGTGGTTAAAAACAAAAGCGGTATTATCAAAATACTAGGGGACAGGTTAACTAGCTGAACTGTATAGGAAATGAAAATTAATTAACCGTGAAGCAATGGATTAAATCATGAAATGAATTGACTGATTAAAAACACAAAAAACAATGAATCCTAGTGACAGGAAACAAATTAACAACAGACTATACATACACCAGCTCTGAAAATTGTTTACTACTTATGTTTTTTAAAGAAATTGACTCAAATTAGTGAGAAATGTAGGCTCACATAAGAAAAATACTAAGAACAGAGCAATCATAATTAATGAAGTAAACTTAAGGAAAGGTCTTAATGAGAGAAATATGTACACCTATGCAATTTATTACTGTTAGTATTTTCTAAGGTAGTAACACTTAATGATGCAATAGCCTTTCTTGCTAGTGATTCTGTAGTGAAACTGATCTTTGTTGTCCATGGCATTCTAAATTGGTATTAGGAATTTTCTGGAAAACAGAATGGCAACACATAACAAGGTCCATAGATAAACAGGCTCACTATCTCGGTGATCCTCCCTCAGATACCTATCCCACAGAAACAGGTGACTGGAAGAAAACAAAACCAAAAAATATGAGGTCCAAGATACCTATGATATCACAGTGCTCATAATTTCTAACAGCAAGAAGTTAGAAATAATTCAAGTGCAGAACATTTGGGGAATTATTTAATAAATTTCAGAACATTAACATTATAATAGGATACAGTGCAATCAATAGAATCAATAGAGGCTCTGCAGAAGTAAGAAAATGCATACAGTCACAAATGAATAAGTCAAAGTCAAATGTCACTGCCATTGAGTCAATTCTGACTCACAGTGAACATATAGGATGGAGTAGTACTGTCCCGTAGAGTTTCCAAGGAGGGCCTGGTGGATTTGAACTGCTGACCCTTTGGTTAGCAGACATAGCACTTAACCCACTACACTACCAGAGTTTCCAGATGAATAAGGCAGTCTACAAAATACTGTGTATACTATGTCGCAAACACAAGAAATAAACCTAAGAAATATGTAAACATGTGGACAATGGTATGAGCTGGGTTTATGGGAGGAACATGGTTTATTACAATAATTTAGAGATTTCTTAACAGGTACATTTTTTACTCAATAAAAAAATAATTTGAAAGAAACATAGCACCAAAACGAAAGACAACATCTAGAGAAGAATCACCTTTGAACAACAGTGAAGGGTGTGGACTGGGGAGTGGACAGAGACAGGTTGGCTGCATGTGACAGAAGGAACCCTCCAACCTCAGGGATTAAGGCAGTTGAGCCACTACTCATTGGCCCCAAAGAGGGATGCTTGGCTGGTGCTGTCTCTTGGTGATGTGAGTGGACATTATTGAAAGCCGGGGAATGGACAAAATGACTTTCAGAAGGTCCTTCTGATCTGGAGCCTTTACGATGTCCTGAAATCCTGGCCTGACTTTGGATAGATTTTCTCCTGAAGCTGGCCTGCCCTTTCCTTTTTCAGACAAACCAAGCAGATGCTGTGACTCTTGACAGTGGTTTGGTGTTTGTGGCAGGCCATCCTCGTTATAAGCTGAAGCCTGTCGTGGCTGAAGTCTATGGGTCTGAAGAGGGTGAGTTGGCCTGGGAACCCAGAGGCTGGCCTAGCCTTGAGGTCGGCCTGGCTCTGTGGAGTCACAGACGATGAGCGTGAGGGGGCAGGGACTTAGCTGCATTATACTTGTAGGGAGCCAAACCACTGGGCTAGTTGGACCAGACAGGGTTGTTCCCCCTGATACTGAGCCTCAAGGAAGGACAGTGATGTCTCTGGGAGACAGAGCAGACTTCTGGCTGCTCAGCACTGGAAGAAACCTTGGCTTTCAGTTCCCTCTTCCCACCAGACGCTTGGGAGAGATGGGCTAGTTCTCTTCCTCTGGTCCAGGCTAGGAAACCTCAGTCATTTCGGCTCCTTTGCAGAGCCACAAACCCACTATTATGCTGTGGCCGTGGTAAAGAAAGACACCAGCTTCCAGGTGAGGGATCTCCGAGGAAGGCGATCCTGCCACACGGGCTTCGGCAGGTCTGCTGGGTGGAACGTCCCTATTGGGACCCTTCGTCCGAAACTGAATCGAAGAGGGCCACCTGTACACATTGAGCGTGGTAAGATGACTGGGGAAATGAAGAGTGTCAGCAGGGGTCTTAAGCTGCACACACAGGCTGCTTTGGGGGTCACACAGTTGGGTATCATCAGGTGACCACGTGTGGTGAGTCCAAGGTGGAGGGAGGCTAACCAGCTTTAAACATGTGGGGAGAGTCCTCCGCACTAGCAGCCTTGGGCAGACGGTAGCTGTGTTCTCTCAGCCAAGTGCCATCTCCTTGGGGTCCTAGTGCCACCAGAGGCTGCCTGCAGAGGTGGGGATGGGCCCTTTCTGCCTACAGGGGTGTAGCTGGCTGGGGCCGGGCATGGTACCTCTTCTTCAATCCAATTCTCTTTGTGAAACAGCTGTGTCCAGGTTTTTCTCGCAAAGCTGCGTTCCCTGCATAAACGGAAAATTGTACCCCAACCTGTGTAGCCTGTGTGTGGGGCAAGGGGCGAGTAAGTGTGCCTGCTCCACTGAGGAACCGTATTTCGGCTACTCGGGTGCCTTCAGGTGACTGAGACTTCTACTTCTCCACAGTGCACTGTGGACCAAGTGTCCTTGGGCTGGGAAAGCCTTCTTTGGGCCTAAATGGAGACCATAACTTGCTTGCAGGGACCCGAGAGGGTGGGTCCAGTTCTTGTATTGCTGTGTGGCACAGGAAAATGGAGTCCAGAGAGGGGTGCCTGCCCCACCAGTACAGGTCCCGTCCAGTCCCCTGGGCCCCACCGCTGGCCCCCTGTGTCCCGTATCAGCTAGATGAGCAGTCCTGTTACCACGGCTCCTCTGTCTCCCCAGAGAATCCCAATCAGCTCTGTCCCTAGGTTGTCCCGTATTCTCTCTGCCACTCAGAGGGGCACAGTGCAGCGATCCTGCCAGGAGACTACCAGTCCTGGGCTTCTGACTGGGCAGGACAGCCAGAGTGCCCGGGCTGTCATTGATCTGCCCCATTTGGGCCTCTCCTGGAGCGGGAGGACAGGGAGCTCCATCTGCTCCACCCCCTTGGCCCTTCGCCCCAAGCTGAGGCCATGCCCCTTTCTCCCACACCAGCTACTGAAGGACAGGTGTTTTTGCAAGGAGGGAGCCCCCCTCACCTCCACACTGGGCAAGGCATATGTACATACTCAGACCTGAGAGACAGAGCCACATGTCCTATGTCTTGCCAGTATATATTTAAAACCAGAGCCAGCTGGCCAGGGATGCCAAGCTTTCACCCCAAGCCTTCATCGCTATGGAGAGGCTTCCTAGCCTTGAAGCAAAAAGTGGGGGCCTCTGACCAGCTCCAAGCCCTTCTTCCTCAGAGTCACCCTAGGGGAGCAGACACCCAACAAGACGTGGGCTCCAGGGCCCCTGAGCCACAGGAGGGCGTGAGGAAGAAGCTGAGTAACAGCAGCTCTGTGCCAGACTTCAGGTGCTTTCTCATCTCACACAGGTGCCTGCAGGACGGGGCTGGAGAAGTGGCTTTTGTCAAGGACAGCACAGTGTTTGGTAAGACTGAGAAACAGAGTCCTGGAGACTGTTCCCTTCCTCTTGCTCTGTGACATGCTATGTGTTGAGCTAATTTAGTCTTCAGTTCTTGGCACATGAGACTCATGCCTCCGTACAGAGCACAGCTCTTACGCCGTGTGATTTCACACGTACAGTGAGTAAAACCAGAAAAACAAACCCATTGCTGTTGAGTCGATACTCAGAGCGACCCTATAGGGCGGAGTAGAACTGCCCCATAGGTTTTCCAAGGAGCCCTGGTGCATCTGAACTGCTAACCTTTTGGTTACCAGGCGTAACATGTAACCACTGCACCACCAGGGTGTCTGCACAGTGAGCAGTCTTCTTTATACCTCTCCTGCACACAGCCTTCTCTTCCCCTCATGGACACTCACGTCTAGGGCCTTCTCATGTCACACAAAAAGAATCGTGCGATTTTGAGTTTCTGGGTTTTAAATTCACAGAAGCTTCACTGAGTGTTAAAATGGTGATGTTCCCAGGTTTATCACACAGGGTTTTCTTTTAGACATCTGTCTCGGCTGTTGTGGGTATGCCTAGCTAAGGGGTTCTCAAAGAATGTGTCCACCATATCTTATTTATCCAAAGCCTAGTGATGGGCAGCCAGGTTGTCCTTTGCTTGTCTTTACCAGTATCAGCACCGTGACTGTTACCCTTAGAGTTGTCGTCTTACTGTCCTGCAGGAGAATGTCCCTGGGTGATCACACACTGAGGCACAATTGCTGGGTGTGTACAGGCCAACTGTATTGTACCCTGGACCACCAGAGACAGATCTGTGTTCTACTCAAGAACACCAGAAATAGGTATCAGGTTTCACCTAGGACCACCAGAGAGAGACCCACATCTCATTAAGACCACCAGTGATAAGCCAGTATTCTACCAGGACTGTGAAAGACAGGTGTACATTGTACCAGGATGATCAGAGACAGGTCCATATTCCACCCAAGACCACCACAGACAGGCCCACATTCCAACCAGAACCACCAGAGATAGGCACTACCTTCTACCAGGACCACCAGAGGCAGGCCCTCCTTCCACCCAGGACCACCGGACACAGGTTTGAATTCTGTCTAGGACCACCAGAGACAAGACCAGAATGTACCAGGATTGATAGAGACAGGCTCACACTCTACCCGAGACCACTAGACTACTCCCAGGAAGAACCAAAAACCCAAGCCTGTTGCCACTGGGTCAGCCCTATAAGGCACAGTAGAACTGCCCTACTGAGTTTCCAAGGAGCACCTGGTAGATTTGAGCCACCAGCCTTTTGGTTAGCAGATGTGGGACTTAACCACTATACCACCAGGTTCTCCATTCTCCCAAATGGGAGGACACAATTATACTCCCTCCAAAACTCCAGGAGTGTTCTCACTTCCCTACAGCTTCAAGTTGGGATATTTTAGACTTCCGTGTTTTCCTCCCAAATGATGGCTCTGAAGTGATAGATACTTCACTGTTCACGTTTCATATGTCTTAATATAAAACCAAAACCCAGACCCACTGCAGTTGAGTTGATTCCAACTTATAATGACCTTATAGGCCAAGTAGAACTGCCCCGTAGCGTCTCCAAGGAGTGCCTGGCAGATGTAGCATTTAACAACCATGCCACATCTTAATACATTTGCTAGTAATTTAGACTTGGGCAGTGGTTAAGAGCTTAGTTGTTAGTCAAAAGTTTGAATCTATCAGCCAGTCTTCTGAAACCCTATGGGACAATTCTAAAGTATCCTATAAGGTGCTTTGGAGTCAGAATTGACTCAACAGCAGTGGGCTTGGTTTGTTTTTGATTGTTACTTTATAACCTTTGACTATTTCTCTGTTGGGTTTCATGCTTCTTTACTTCAACAAGTATGAGGTTATTAAACATTGTTAAATATGCATCAAGCATCCAACATATTTTGTTTTATTTACTCCCTTTTGTTGATAACACTGGATTTTTATAGGTTCAGGTTGTAATTTATCTTGCTGAAATTTGTTGTTTCCTCTGTGTTTTGTTAGCTTTTCTAACTGGATGATTATGTCATCCTCAAATAAGACTTCATCTTTTTCCTTCAGTCTTTGTGTCAAATGACTTTTTTTAATTGTGTAGTCTGGGAATGTCTCACACTGTGTTCAGCTGTAACGATGATGGCTGGCATCCTTGCCTCATCCCTCATCTTGAAGTGGACATGTCTAAAATATTTCCTTTGAAGTGATTTTGCTATAAATGTTTGATGAATGGTATTTGTCAAGTTAAACAACTTCATTAGGTTCTCTATGATCACTACATAACTGAAATAAAAAATCTGAAAACAGATGTTGAACATAGCAAAAGCCTTTTAGGCACCTAGTAGCTTAAAATGATATGGCTTTAGTCCTTTAATCCATCAATGTGGTGAATCACTTAAGTTTTTTTGATATTCGACCATTCTTTTGTTAGCAGAATAAGCCAATAAACCTTAATCTTGATCTATTACTTTTTAAATACTCTGCTGAGTGGAAATCCTGGTGGTGTAGTGGTTAAGTGCTACAGCTGCAAACCAAAAGTTTGGCAGTTCATATCTGTCAAGTGCTCCTTGGAAACTCTGTGGGCCAGTTCTATGCTACCTATGGGGTAGCTATGAGTCGAAATTGACTCTGTGGCATTGTTTCTGGTTTGGTTAGGTTGAGTGAGTTTAATATTCTATTTGGGATTTTTACGTCTATGTTTGTAAGTATAATAGTTTGGTAATTCTTTCCCTTGTACTTAACTTTCTCTGGTTTTGAGATCTTGGTTGCACTCATCTCATGCAATGATGTGGGCAGGTTTCTTTCACTTCATGTATTCTGAAGTACCTTATATGAACGATTTTAATAGTCCTTTGAAAATGTGACTGGTAGTCACTCATAAAAACATTCTTTTTTCCTCATCTGAAACTATTGGGGAATGAATAACTGTGTTTCCTGCCTTAAAAATTATTGCCCTTTTTAGTCTTTTTGGAAATGTGTGTGAGGTAGTGTCCCCCGGCGGGCCCCTGGGCTTGTCTCCGTATCATGACCCACTTCTTTCTCCCTACACAGCTGTCCTCCCCACACAGGGTTGCTGTGAAAACTGTTGAAGTCTGGTTTGGCCCTGAGGCTTTCTGGGAAATGTCCTTAACTTTCTGAGGGCTCAAAGGTGTGGTGGTTAAGTGCAACGGCTGCTAACCAAAAAGTCAGTGGTTCGAATCTGCCATGTGCTCCTTGGAAACTCCATGCAGCAGTTTCTCCCTGTCCTATAGGGTTGCTATGAGTCAGAATTGACTCGAGATCAATGGATTTCTCTGATGGCTCTGAAGAAATTCACTGCCTTCACTGCCTTCAGTTTGGTCACCCATGTATGACAGCTCCTTTAGCTCAAAATTCTTTGGACAGATGGTCACTGCATGGACTCAGTTTATCTGAGTGCCCTCCTGCCCCTTTCCTCTGCCCAGAGAACCTGCCAAACAAGGCTGACAGGGACCAATATGAGCTGCTCTGCCTTAATAACACTCGGAAGCCAGTAGATGAGTTCAAGAATTGCCACTGGGCCCGCGTCCCTTCTCATGCTGTTGTGGCCCGAAGTGGGGATGGCAAGGAAGAGTTGATCTGGGAGCTTCTCCGCCGGGCACAGGTACCCCCGCCCATACCTCTCCACTGCTTGGGTTTGGTTGGGGGTGGTCCTTCCTTCTCTAACTTTCTGCCATTCTAGAAGGCCTGCAGTAGCCTCACTGAAGAAGTGTGTTCTTCAGTGCATTGGACCACTTGTGCCCACTGTGCTCTGGAGAGCAGACACAATGAAACCCTCCCAGCTAGTATTGTCAATGGCAGTAACTCAGTGAGTTTGGTCCTCTGCCCTTATCAAGTCAGATTTCAGTCTTTAACCTTCACAGCCTGCAGCACGTCTTCTGTGATGTGATTGGTTCCTTCTGGGGCTGTGGGAAGCTGATAGAGGGCTGAAGCCCTGTGCCTCTGACTGTGTTACAGCCAGCCATCCCATCTTCTGCCCCTCTGGGTCTCCTTGTACTGCTTTCCTCTGCTTCTGGGCTCTCTTGTCTGCTCCCTGGACTTTATCCTTTTTCGCTCTTCCAGCTGGCCTCAGGGAGCCAGGACCTGCAGTATTTCTCAGGGACCCGGTGAGGACTTGTGGCCATGCATGTGGTGCTAGCCTCTTCCTAGGTTCCATGTCCTGGTAACCTAGCTGCAGTCCTGGGGAAGATAGCGGGCACAGAGGACCACGTGGGTGGGGCGGGCTACCTTCTAGGGTAGAGAGATGAGGACACTGCCCATTTCTGGCTTCAGAGAACTTTGAGAACTGAGAAACATCTGTGTTCAGCCTGGGTTTTAGGCCTTAGGGGGTGGGACGACTGAAGGACTTCGTAGCGTTCCTCCCCCGTAACTAACTGCCAGACGCATCCTGAGTTGGCTGGAGCAGAAGTGGGGAAGGCAGTATTCTTGGGTGCTGAGGTGTTTGGACCCCAGCAATTTTTCCAAGAAGAAGCCATTGCTGAGCTCCTGTCATGGGTCTGCAGGACAGTGTCCACAGAGGTTCCCAAAGATCCAGATACTCTTTTCAACATGATTTTCTATTTCCTCCCTGTTTATCACAGGCATTTACAATTCTGCTTTACCTTAATTAGGAACTGTTTGGAAAAAATAAGTCATCGGCATTCCAACTTTTTGCCTCGCCTGCTGGGAAGAAGGACCTGCTGTTCAAGGACTCTGCCATTGGATTTTTGAGAATTCCCTCAAGGGTAGACGTTGGGCTTTACCTCGGCTTTGAATACTTCACTGCCCTCCAGAACCTGAGAAGAGGTGTGTGAGGACTGGGCAGGGTGGGGAGCCAGAGTGGAGGCCATGTACTCGGTGGTGGCCTCCTGGTCAATGGCAGCTCTTCACCGTAGTGGGCTTGACGCAGGTCCCAGTGTCTTGTTGACTGTGTCACGACATTTAGGGTTGTGAGATGTGTCTCCCGACAAATGTCTCAGCCACCTGCTAGGGTCGACACGTGTCTCTGTACTCATCAGCTTCCCTAGGCATGATGGAAAAAATCAACTTGCATCCTATGACAGGGTGCACTGACAGAACCAGGGACCTGTTGTGGTGACTTCAGGGACTTCCCTTCCCTGGGCTTGTCTGGGATCACACAGCAGAGTGAGGAACTCAGCCAAGGCGAACACTGGACTGCATTGTAGTTCATGGGGGTGTTTGAAGACCTCAGAAGGTTACACAGGGGTGAGCGGTGCCACCTCTTGGGGCTGCCACTGGTCCAAAGTTATGGAGCTTTCATCCTATAGGATGGAGAATTAAGTAAATTGCTTCACTAAGGATTGATGGATGGATTAGAAGCCAGAGAAGGTCTCCAAGGACAAGGAAGTAAGAAACAAAGGAAGCTAGTGGCACCCACCTGAATAAGGGGTTTGGGATTAAAGGTGTGGAGGAGGAGAGGGACTATGTCTTGACTTACCACAGGGCAGCTCCCTGGCTGTCTATGGGCTGGTCGAGGCAGGAAGTGCGCTCTGAGTGGACTCTCTGGAGATCAGAGGGTGCTTTGGTGTCCGCTGAAGGTTCAGGATCTCTGCCAACTCGGCTGTTCTCTCCCTGCACAGGTGCGCGAGCTGTTCAGAAACGGCAGAGACAGGTAGTGTGGTGTGCCGTGGGCAGCCAGGAGCTGAACAAATGCAGGCGGTGGAGCAGACAGAGCACAGGGACAGTGACCTGCGCCTCGGCTAATACCGGCGAGGACTGCATCGCCCTGATCATGGTAGGCAGTGGGTTGGGGCCCAAGCGCCAGGGCCAGGGCATGCAGAAGCAGAGTACCTGGTATGGGTGCTGCCTTTGTCACATGGTGGCAGGGATAATAGGTCCCCACTCAGTCAGGGACCGGGCTCCTTAGAGGATCCAAGGTATGGGTTTCTGCTTAAAAGTGAAGTTGGGAACCCCCAAGGGTAAGCAGGAACCACCAGGGAGCGTCTGCTCAGGGCCAGTACAGACTGTGTAAACAGGCAATTTCATGTTTAAAACACTGTATTGTGAGTGCATTCATTTCCTAGGACACCTTTAAGAAAGAACCACGAACCAGGTAGCCCTCTCACAGTTCCGAAGGCTAGAAGTCTAAACCTGGGCATTGGCCATGTGGATTCCTTCTGAAGGCTCTAAGGGAAAGCTTGTTCCATGCCTGTCCCCTGGCTTTTGATGATGCTCGGTGGTCCTCCCTCAGCTTCGAGCGCAGTTCCCTCTGAACCTCAGCCCTCACATGGCTGCCTTCCCCCTGTGTGTTTCTCTGGGTCTCTTCTCCTTTGTAAGGATATTGCTCAGGTTGGATTAGACCCACCCTTCTCCAGACTGACCTCAGGTTGACTGGCACCATCTTCAATGACCCTATTTCAAAGAAGGCCACCTGCACAGGGCAAGGGGTTAGAACTTGAACGTGTCTTTTCTTGCAGGGATGCAATTAAATGCATAACAGTGAATAAAGTTAATGTCTTTAAAAGAAATTTATTGTCCTTTAAATGAAAGTTTACAGTCCAAGTCAGTTTGTCATACAGAAACTTATACGTACCTTGCCATGTAGCTCTGGCTGCTCTCCCCACACAGTGACAGCACACTCTCCCTTCCCACCCTGTATTGCCTATGCCCATTCAGCCAGCTCTTGTCCTCTTCCACCCTCTCCTCTTGCCTCTGGACAGGTGCTACCCAGTGAGTCTCGTGTATCTGTTTAAGTCAAGAAGCACACTCTTGACCAGTATCCTTTTATATCTTGTAGTCCAGTCCAGTCGGACATCCCCCGTGTGCCAAGGCCCAGACAGGGTTTTGTTTAGAGAACAGAGGGTTAGTGCCAATTGTGTCTGGTATTGTAATTGTCACAGTGGTGGCAGAGAATTAATAGTGCTGGTAGCGTTTCCTTTGGGTGTTTAGTTAACCTCCCTCTGCATCTCCTCAGATCTTTCTGGTGCTCTAGAAAGTACAACACAGAGTTGGTCTCTTACAGAACTGTAAAGACAGGCACGACAGGGAAGAGACTCACTGTGGTGCAAGGATTTGCTTTGTTTTTGCAGAAAGGAGATGCAGATGCCATGAGCTTGGATGGCGGACTCATCTACACAGCGGGCAAGTGTGGTCTGGTACCTGTCCTGACGGAGAATGCCAGTAAGTGGAGGAAGTGGCATCTCTGGTTTTTTTCCCTCTGGGTCATGTGGGTGGGGGACAGGGAAGGTGTTAAGATGGATGGATACATTCCAACTAGAAAATGAAGGAAAAGAATTAATGCAGTGGTGTGTGTTGCTCATCTACCCAGGGCACTGAAAACTGACAGAGTACAGATGGGTTTCCTCTTCTTTAGAAAAAGTTTCAGTGAAGTGTGCCACCTACAGAAAGACGCTTTCAAGTGTACCTCTTAGTGTATATTGCCCTTCCCCATGTGACTAATACCCACATCAAGACACAGAGTGTAGCAGAAGTCCCCTTTGTCCCTCTTGTCACCAACTCCAGTCTGCCAAGAGTCACCACTGTCCCAACTTCTAACAGTACAGATTGGCTCTTCAAGGTGCCTGTTGGTGTAGTGGTTAAGAGCTATGGCTGCTAACCAAAAGGTCAGCAGTTCAAATCCACCAGGCTGCCCTTGAAAATTCTATGGGGCAGTTCTACTCTGTCCTACAGGGTCACTGGGAGTGGTTTATTTATTAAATTGGCTCTTCAAGGTGCCTCACAGCTGCACTCCTTGTGGTTTCTCCTGCTCAGTGTCATGTTTGTGAAAGTCATCCACGGAGCCCGGGGTGGCAGAACATCAAGTCCTGCTGCCCAGTGTTCTGCCGTGCGGCTCTGCCACTCGTGTTTTTTCCTTCTGCTGTCGGTGGGCATTAGGGGAATTTCTAGTCGGTGGCTGCCTTAGTTTCTTAGTGCGGTGTTAAGAGAAATACCCCGAGTAGGTGGCTTATAATGAATGGAAGCTTATTTTCTCATGGTTTACCTATTATCCATTGCTGTCAAATTGATTTCTCTCATACAGACCCTATAGGATAGAGTAGAATTGCCCTACTGGGTTTCCAAGCAGCACATTCAAACTGCCAGCCTTTTGGTTAAGCAGTCATGGCTCTTTAGTCACTATGCCACCGGGATTTTAAGGAGGTTAGAAGTTCAAATTCAGGGCTCTAGGAGAAGCCTTTCTCCGTGTGTTCTGGGGGTAGGAAGGTCTTTCTCTCTTTTTGGCTTTCATCCCTAGGTTGGAAACCTGGTGGTGTAGTGGTTAAGAGCTGTGGCTGCTAACCAAAAGGTCAGCAGTTCAAAGTCACCAGGCTGACCTTGAAAATTCTATGGGGCAGTTCTACTCTGTCCTACAGGGTCACTGGGAGTGGTTTATTAATTAATTAATTTTAATTCAGAGGTTGCACAGCGATCATGGGCCTGTACCTTTCTCTCTATGCTTGCTTAATCTGCTCTTTTATCTCTCAAAAGAGATGGATTTCAGACATATCCAACACTAATATTGCCTCATTAGCTTAACAAAGACAACTCATTCCCAGATGGGATTATAAACAAGATATGGGGGTTAGGATTTACGGTACCTATTTGAAGGACACAGTTCAATCCGTAATAGAGGCCATTGTGAAGAGCGTGGCCATGAACAGCCACGTCTGTGCCTTTGGGGGAACACATGTTCACCTTTCTGTTGCGTGTGACTGCCGGGATGTAGTCTTCTCAGATTGGACTCTGCGTCACTGAGATTAAATCTTGTGATTTCTCTGCATATTGGAGTGTTTAGTACCATTTTGCTCATCTTTGTTGTTTCAGAGTCCCAAGAAGGTAATAACTCTGCCTGTGTGAATAGACGAGCAGAAGGTGAGTTGGAATTGGCCACTTCGGGGGTCAAGGGTCTGTCCTTGTAGCCGGAGGAGGAATGGTGGGAGCTTTAAAAAAAACTCACACAAAGAGACACAGCCACAGAAACCAAAAGCACTTTTGAAGCCACAAACGATTCACAGGAGGATAATGATAATTAATGTCTGTATCAACCTTTGCACTTGGCGCAGAACTTGCACTTACTTTCTCTTGTGTCTGGCCACAGGGAAGGAGAAGTGTTCTCCCCATTGTATTATGCAGATGAACAGAGAGTAGCTCAGACAGTTGCTGTAGGGTACAGAATTTCACTCCCAACTGTAGATAATGCAGGGAGAGAACCTGCCCTCGAACCAAGGTCTCCTGTGCCAAATCCAGTAGTCTGTGGGCCACCCCAACCTGCCTCCAGAGATCGTGCTCACTCAGTGCTAGCGGGAGGCTCTGCTTGGGCTCTGGGGGTGTCTGTCAGGGGCGCACCATCAGGACAAGGCTAACCCACTCATAGTGCAAGGCTGACTCAGGTTAGCAAAGGAACACTTCTTAGAACAGCAGCTAGTTTGGTGGCTGTCACTGTCCTTGCCTCTGCATGTGCCTTTGGTGACACCGGAAAGTGAGTTGCTGGTTTGGAGCTCCAGGACGTGGTGTGGCTGGTCTCTCAGGGCGTTGCTTGTCTTTAGCACTTGATTTTGTGCCCGGCTCCATCTCACCTCCATGAAGGGCAGCTTAAGCTTGTTGGGGCCTTCTGGCAACGGCCAGTTACCAGAGGGACTCACCCCCGGGGGATGCGTCTTGTCCTCTCTGGTGGGGGCTTCAGACAGCTGAGCTCCACCAAGACTCTCTCTCCTGTCATCTGTCGTGCAAGGGTATCGCGCTGTGGCGGTCGTTAGGACGTCAGACGCCGACATCACCTGGAACTCAGTGAGGGGCAGGAAGTCCTGCCACACCGCTGTGGGCAGGACCGCAGGCTGGAACATCCCCATGGGGTTGCTCTTCAACCAGACACGCTCCTGCATGTTCGGTGAGCAGTCCCAGAGGGAGCCTGTGTGGGCCACCCGGTCGGGGAAAGATGCATTTAGCTGTGGCTCTCAGCGCAGGGAGGGTCGGTTTGCAATCCTGGAGCCTCAGGGAACTGAGAGGCAAAGTGGGGGAATCTGTAAGTTAATACTGGCCTGAAAACAGATTCTCCTGGAGTCCTGGGTATGCAACAGTTCCCACACCCCATCTGCCCACCCCAGGATAAAACCTGGGATATCAGCCTGTTTCTGTGCACCCTAGAAAGTTCCTGGATGGCACAAATGATCTGTGCTTGTTTACTAACCTAAAGGTTTGTGGTTTGAACCCACTCAGTGGTACTGCAGAAGAAAAGCCTGGTACTCTGCATTCATAAAGATTACAGCTAAGAAAGCCCTGTGGGGCAAATTTACTCTGTAATGTAGGATCACTAGGAGTCAGAATTAACTAGAAGGCAATGGGTTTGGTTTGTGGGTTTGGATCTCTGCAGACTAAGAAGGAGGAAAAAAAAAAGTTTTCTTTTAACTTCTTGAAACTTCAGATCTCAGTTCTTCATAGTCCCTCTTTTCCAAATGCTGGAAGAGACACCTGCCCGTCCTGTGAGGTCTGGCCTCTGTTTCCAACCAGAGCTGACTCCTGCCTTCCCTCTACAGAGGAACCCCAATAAGACTTCAAGGGTTCTGGCTCAGACTGCTTCCGGGGCCTCATCTCCCTGCCACACATGGCCAGCCCGCCTCACCTGCCATCAGCTGTTAGGTAAAGGCTGCTCATGGTGACTTGGGTAGAAGAGCTAACATCTCATGTTCCTTCTGTGCAGATCAATACTTCAGCCAAAGCTGTGCCCCCGGGGCTGAGCAGGGATCCAGTCTCTGTGCCCTGTGTATTGGCGACGAATCCGGCCAGAATAAGTGCGTGCCGAACAACAGTGAGAGATACTTTGGCTATACGGGAGCTTTCAGGTATGTGCTGCCACCTTTGCCCCGAGAGGCGCCTGTCCTGTGACACCTTGGCGCTGAGTTTCTAAGGGGCAGATGCCACCTGTCATGGCAGAAACCGGGCAGAGCGGAGCTGACAGCTGACACCAGCTAGGATTCTCTCCACTAGGCCCAACACCACTGAGCGGGGGCTGGCAGGGGCTGTCTGACCTCAGCTCCGCCTCTCTGTGGCCTTGATCCGAAGCCAACCTCAGTGGGCCTCAAAGTCTCATTCTGAAAATCACGTGGGTAGAGTGTGGCTGACTTAAGTCCTTTCTACAATTTAATTGCCTGGGCGAGTTCTCTTTCCATAGGCACTGCCGTCTCCTCTGGGTGTTGCATCATTACATCCTGTGCTTTCATTGTTGCCTTTAGCTGTGACCTTAGAGATGACACTAGAAAGCAGTATTGCAGTGCTACTCCCCAGTGGTGAAATGACAAACAACAGCAAAAAAGTTTTTTGAATTCATCGATGGTAACCATTTAGTGACTGATAGCAACTTCCCCAAATCCCCGGTCTACAATTCCATTCTTCTGAGTATTCCTTCTAGTAGTATATTCAGGGGTTTGGAGGGAGTAACGGGAATCCTCCCTTGTGTCTTTCTTTCCACTGGCCAAGGAGATATTCCACCATTGTTGCTGTTGTTAGGTGCCGTCGGGTCGGTTCTGACTCACAGCGACCCTGTGGGGCAGAGTAGAAATGCCCCATAGAGTTTCCAAGGAGCGCCTGGTGGGTTTGAACTGCAAACCTCTTCGCTAGCAGGCATAGCACTTCACCACTACGCCACCACAGTTTCCATTCCACATTAAACCCACTGTTATCTAGCCTGTTCTGACCCTATAAGTGGTACTAATAACTTAGATCAGTGTCCCATGTCTAAATCTGGCAGTGCCCAAATTTGGGGCCTCTGGACTTGAACAGGAAATGTGGTAGCATAGTGGTTAAGGGCTACGTCTGCTAACCAACAAGTGGGCAGTTTGAATCCTCCAGGTGCTCCTCAGAAACTCTGTGGAGACAGTGCTGCTCTGTCCTTCAGTGTTGCTGTAAGTTTCATTTTCTTGACTTACAAAAAATAAATTCAGTAACCTTCCAGTAATGGGATAACATAAAAGGGGATTTTTTAAAATACTTTGAGTGGCTGAGAAGAGAAACAGAAAATGAAACAAAAATTGGTGAGTGTACCAAAATATTTTTAAGGAGCTAAAGATTTGCAGATGGAAAAGTTGTGATGTGATTTCTTTCAGAAATAGTTTACAGACCACATGCTTGATAAGAACCCAAAGTTCCTGTGTCTTTCCTTTTGAAACTTAATAACGAAGTGTTATCTTACCAGGAATACATGCATTTTAGTATTCCTATTGGTACTACAAACGAATGCTTTGTCTTTGTTTAAATTATGTCCAGGATTAAAACTGGGGAAATGTGTAATGAAACAATTGAAAGTCAAAGTCCTATTCCCTTTGGTGTGTCTCACATCTGCATGCAGCTGGTTGTTGATTGTTAACTTTCAGCTGTTACCTGTTGACTTCCTGTTGTGGAAGATCTAACCTTCTCATGCTGTCCCGTATGCTTCTCCCCCATCCCCAAACTTCACATTCCTTTAGCACTCAATAACGCTATCCAATACATATTCAGAGCTTATGTTATTACAGAAACCCTGGTGGTATAGTGGGATAAGTGCTACATCTGCTAACCAAAAGGTTAGCAATTCGAATCTGCCAGGTGCTACTTGGAAACTCTATAAGGCAGTTAGTTCTACTCTGACCTCTAGGGTTGCTATGAGTCGGACTTGACTGTTTCTTCCGGAGTCAGTAGGCATCTATTTTTATCATTTACTTCATTTTCTCTGTATGTGTTTTTAAATCACTGATCATCTCAAAATTCTCTGCTGCAGTGTACACACACACACACACACACACACACACGCACACACACACACGCACACACACACACACACACACTCCATGCTGTCTGAGTTTCATTATTTGCCTGGATATGTTCCTCCTGAAGACTTCTGTCCTTCAGCTCCAGTCTGGGTTGCTGCTTCTAGATCACCGTACCTTTGTGGTTATGGGATTCCCCAGCCTTCACGCTTGGGTTTCTCTTGGGTAAATTGATGAACCTCTATTTTCACACACCTGGACGTGCATATACTTACATGCAAATAATTATGAACCACTAAATTTAAGCTCCAGAGCATTTGTGTAGCTTTCAAAATGATCGCCAATGATTAGATTGCTGTCAAATTTAATTTGAAGGTTCTCTTGTGTTTTAAAATTGTCTATTATTGGTATTCATTGAACTGGGCACTTAGTAGACTCCTTTCGTCTTGAAACTCAAGCTATTTAATTCTACAAAGTTATTCTTTATTATTTCTTTAATAATTTTCATCCCCCTATTTTCTCTGATTTCTCTTTAAATTATAATTGTAAAACTATAGACTCTCTAGAATTATCATCTAATTACTGTTTGCTCTTTTTTATCTTCATGTTCTGGGATATTTGCTCAGTTTAATCTATATCATTTTCATTAATTTTTATGATGATGATTTTGTTACAGTCCAAGAACTCTTATATTTTAGGCTGTTCCTTTTTAGAGCTTCCTGTTTTTGTTTCATGAATATTACACCTTTTTATTTTTATTTATTTTTTGTGATTGAGTGGAAGTGTACAATCCAATTTAAATTTGCATGCCCACCTATCTGCAGCTCCTTCTGCTCTCCTTGCTTGGTGACAGCACACTCCTCCTTTCTGTTCTATATATGTCATATCCTCTTAACAATCTCTTGTCTCCTCCTCTCCATTCTCTCCATTCCCCTCTAGTAAGAGGCCAGTAGGATGACATCCTATAGATGCATAGAACCATAAAGTGCACACATGATATGATCACTCTGTGTCCCTAAGTCCAATCCATTCATGTCCAAAGAGTTGACCTCAGTAATGATTTATGATCAGGAGCAGCATCAGGCTTAGGTGCCATGCTCCCAGGGGAACTCTCAGGCCTTTGGACCACCAACTGCAGTCTTTTAGTGGGAATGTTATACCTTTTTCTTTATCTTTTTAATATTATTAAGTGCATTTAAAAAAAATGTTTTATTCTCTCCCCTATGTTGTTTCTGTATTCTCTGAGAGTAACTGTTTTTGTGTCTGTATCCTGTAGTCTTTCTTCAAATATCTGATAGTCCCTGGGTGTTTGTCCACATTTGAGAGTGAAACACTAGCATCTGACTCTTAGTTCTGTGTCACTGCCAAGTCTTGTTAACTACAGGGTCAAGCTAGGGCAACTGGGTAGTCATTTCACTGTGGGGCGTCCCTATATTGGAATCTCTATATGCCCTTCTTGAGTTGAGTTGAGTTGAGTTGAGTTGATCAGTTTTTACTGAAAAGGGATCCTTCTGTCTGTTTCCTGGGAGACTTAACTCTGGTATTCAGCCTTCTGGGAGCTAAATGGAGGAAAGAATCTGGGATTTAGTTTCATAGGGTATACATTTTCATTGTATTTTCTATTTTCAGTATTGCATCCCTGCTCTCAGTGGTGCTGGGCTCTCTGGTCCGTAGTATCTCTCAGATCCAGCCTCCCCAGTGAATAAACCTTCATTCTGCTGCCAGGGTGAGGGAGGAGCAACCTCCCAGCTGCATGGAATATGAAGGCACCTAAATTGAATTTTGGAAACTCTGATGGTATAGTGACAAAGTGCTACTTCAGCTAACCAAATACGGGCAGTTTGAATCTACTGGGCACTCCTTGGAAACTCTATGGAACAGTTCTACTCTGTCCTACAGGGTTGCTATGAGTCAGAATCAACTCAATGGCAAGGGGTTTGGTTTTGGGTTTTATGTTGAATCTTGCATAGGTTTTATTCGATTCTCTGTTCTTAGCTGTGTTCTCAATGGTACCTGGTATCTCTAATTGCTGAGCCTTTCTGGGGTTCCACAGCAGACATAGCTCTCTTCTGGGGAGCTTCTTCCACTTCTAACTTAAGTTTACAGCTTTCTTTGCTCTGTCGGGTCATTTGCTTCCTAACTTCTAAATGTTATAATTAGTCTCTCCTCTCCATTTTCTGTCTCTCTTTCATGGGGTTATGACTTAAAAAAAAAATTTGTTACTATTATTTTATTGGGATTTTAGCAACATAGGATACGCCTATATGTTCAGTCTACCATTTTAAACCAGAAGTTCCCAGATATATCTTTTACATATCTACTTTCTTTTTTTAAAAACAGAATTTTTTTGACACATTATTTATGAGTGACAACCAACTTGGTGACAACAAAGGATGTTACAAATATTTATGAGAACTCTAATACTCTCTCTTCTCTGGCTGATTATTTACTTTATGAAATATTTCAGGTGTCTGGCTGAGCGTGCTGGAGATGTTGCATTTGTGAAGGACGTCACTGTCCTGGACAACACTAATGGTAGGTGGTCTGGTTTCCTTTCCTTCTTCAAAGTGGAGTCTCCAGTCTCAGACAACATCTTGGCACTCAGGTTTGCAACTGGGAAAGTACTACAACCTTTTCCAGGTCTTTGATTAAGTTAATCCCCAAATTCTTTGCATTGGCAAGCAACACCTTGAAGCATCACATTGCTTTTTAAGCCAAATTCACATACACATACACACAGACACCAGTCATACTCAGCAGCAAGCCTCTCCCAGGCTTTCTCTAGTCAACTACAGAAGCGTGCCACTTGTTTGCACTAGATTATGCACGTCTATGGAAAACTGAATGTGGAGATCACTAAAACCAAACATCTACAAATAAATATTCTCCTTTTTGAAAAAGAAGCTGGGGGACTTCCCTCAGTCATATGTGTTCCTTGGCCTGGAAACTCCATGAGAGTTTGCGGAGATCAAATCACAGACAGATTCAGGTGATGGAAGACAGTCTAGCTGACGATTGACTAATTCCTTTTCTTCAGATGTCTGGATGAGAAAAATAACTTCCAAATAAAGGACCTCTGAGCCGTTTGCTGCCTTCTACACTCTACCTCTTTTCTCAGTCTCCCACCACTTGTCCTTGGTAGATGATTTATTATTTTGTTCCTCCAACTTTCTGCCTCCAAAGACATATACAGCCACAGCTGCTCCTCCTTCCTCCCTCCTGGCCCACTGGCTTGTCTCCTGGGAGAGGGATTAAAGCCGAATGGGTGGATTTAGAAGGATCTCAGTACCAAAAGGTTGAAGCCAAGAGACTGAATGAATAGGTTTTTCAGGAGAGAAGCAGAAAGATAAGTAGGAGCTGGATGATGAACTTGAATTTCCATACAACTGGACAGGTGTATAATTACTTTTTGAATTTATGAACCCTTAAATCTAAGATCTAGGGCACTAGTGTGGCTTCCAAAGTGGTTTCCAAGGATCTCATTGATGTCAAGTTAATTTCAAGATTTTCTTGATGTTTTATCATTGGATTTTACTGGAATTGACTAAATATATTTGACTAACTTATGGAAGTTTCTGTCCTTTCTCTTGTTATGTTAAAAGTCTTTGAACATCAAAGAAGAAGAAAATATTTACTCCTTTAACATGAACAAACTACCTTTTTTTCTGGAACTCACAGGAAAACATAGCATAGGTTGAGGGTGTGGAAAGACGTTAAAACCATTCTTTTTCTCTTAAAAAATTCTTTAAAACAGCTTTACTGAGATGCAAGTCACGTAGTATAAAGTTCACTCATTCAAAGTGTAACGTGTAGTGGTCTCCAGTACATAACCAAACAAAAAACTCTGCTGCCATTGAGTCAGTTCCAACTGACAGCGACCCTGTAGGACAGAGTAGAACTACCTCATAGAGTTCTCAAGGAGGGCCTGGCAGATTTGAACTGCCAATCTTTTGATTAGCAGTTGTAGCACCTACTACACCGCCAGTATCTAAACAGATGCAAATCTCTAACATTCTCATCACTGCCCACAAAGCTGCTCATACCTATTAACAACTGCCCCCTACTTGCCCCATATTCCTAACCATGGGCAAGTATCAGCTTTATCCTCATAGAGTTTACTATTCTGGACATTTCCTGTAAATGGAATTATACAACATATGGTCTTTGTGCCTAGCTTTCACTTAGCACAATATTTTTAAGGTTTTCCTATGTTGTAATATGTACCTGAGTACTTTATTCCTTTTTATTGGCAAATAATATTCTGTTGTATGGATGTACTGCTAACTTAAAAAAAAAATATATTATTTTGTTGTTGTTAAGAACATACACAGCAGAATATACACCAGTTTATGCATGTACAGTCCCATGATATGGATTACCTTCTTCAATTTGTGCCATCATTCTCTCCTTACTTTCCCGAACTGTTTCCCCCACTAACATTAATTACTACCTCCTTAGTTTCCTATCTAATCTTTCGACCTGTTGTTGTCAACGACCCCCTGTCGATGGTTCTTAAAAGAGCTCAATACTCAAGGCAGGCATTCCCTAAACTAATGTTCAGGTTTCAGAAGACTTTAGGGGATTTTTGGTTAAAGGTTTAAGTATCATCTCTGTGCGTAGTTTCAGGGGTACATCTAGCTCTGATGGCTCCGTAAAGTCAAGAGTTATGACTATTTGAAATTCTCTTCTGCACTTTCACCCTTTTGATCAGGATTCTTCTATAGAATCTTTAATCAGAATGTTCAGTAATGGTAGCTGGGTGCTATTCCTTTCCTGTGGTTTCATGACAACAGAGGCAGTTGTTCATAAAGGCAATTATCCACACTTTCCATACCCTCCTGTTATTCCTAACTGTCCTTTCTCTGTTGCTCCAGGCAAATTGAGACCAACTGTTATACTTTGGATAATTGCTTGCAAGCTTTCAAGACTCCAGGCACCATGCAATGAACTAGGAGGTAGAACAGATGCTCTAAACACACTGTTAGGCCAACTTCCTGGAACGTCACATGAAACCATGACACTAAACCTCCAAACCAAGAAACTAAATCCAATGAAGTTTTTGGTTGCATACAAGAAACCTGAGCAACTGTCATTTTTTTTTTTGTTATTAATGTCTCTATCACACTTCTGTGAGTTCAACTCTTTATAGGTGTCCAACTTATTGACAGTAATTCAACTATGCAATCATTATTCTTAATCAACACAATTTTTCTGTCACAGTAAACTGAAACTCAGATATACTACCAATTAAATTTTTTTTATTGTGATTAAGTTTACAATCCAAGTCAGTTTTCCGTATCAAACCCTGAGTACCTGCCTCTCTGCAACTCTATCTGCTCTCCTTACCTTGTGACAGCACACTCTTCTTTTTCACTCTTTGCTTCCAGGATCCACTCAGCCAACACTTGTCCTCTCCTTTCTACCCTCTTCTTTCCCCTTTAAAAAGAAACCAGTAGGACAGCCTCATATATATATATATTAAACCACAAAGTACACACACCACCTGCATCACTCTGTGTCCCCAGGTTCAGTCCATTCTTTGAAATGTTGGCTTCAGTACTGATTTCAGCTCTGGGCTAGCAGCAAGTCTAGGGGCATGTTCTCAGGGAGCCCTCCAGGCTGTCAGAACATCAGTTCTGGTCTTTTAGTAGAGTTCTTGAGCTGCACACCTCTTTTTGTCATACTACATCAGGGACTCTACATTGGTCCCCTATCAGGGCTATCTTTCATGGTGGTTGGGCACCGTCTAGTTCCTCTGGTCTCATGCTGATGCAGTCTCCCAATCACATGGGTCCTTCTGTCTCTTGGGCTTGTTTTTCCTCATGTCTTTGATGTTCTTGGTTGTCATCTGTCCCAGGTGGATTGGGACCAATTGATGTTCCTCAGATGGTAGCCTGCTGGCTTTTAAGAACCTAGATGCCACTCACTAATATGGGTTGCAGAAGACTCTCTTAGAAAAAGACTGGTTGTGCCAATTGACCTCTATGTCCCCTGAAAACATGGTCGCCAGTCCCCTGACCCTGCTACTCTGTCCTTTGAAATGTTTGGTTGGATTTAGAAAACCTTTTTGCTTACGGTATAGTCCACTTGTGCCGATCTGGCTTCTACTGTGTGCTGTCCCTCCTTTCACCTAACCAAATTCCCATCAACTATTTATGAACGACTTTCCCCTTGCTCCCCACCATGGTAACCATCAAAGATTCTTTTCCTCTGTGCATAAATCTATTAATAAGTTCTTATAATGGCGATCTCATATAATATTTGTCCTTCTGCAGCTGACTGATTTCACTCAGCATGATGCCTTCCAGATGATTCCAGTTATGTTTCATAAAATCATCATTGTTCTGTATCATTGCAGTGTTTCATTGTGTATATATACCATAGCTGGTTTATCTGTTCATCTATTGGTGGGCACTTAGGTTGATTCTATCTTTTTGCTATTGTGAACAGTGCTACAATAAACATTCATGTGCATGTGTCTGTTTGTGTGACAGCCTTTATTTCTGCAAGATATATTCCTAGCAGTGGGATTGCTGTGGAGTTATTTCTAGATTCTCTCTTCTGTTCCATTGGCCTATATGTCTGTTTTTGTACCAGTACCAGGCTGTTTGACTACTGTGGCAGTGTAATAGATTCTAAGATAGGGTAGTGTGAGGCTTCCCACTGTGTTTGTCTTCTTCAGTAGTGCTTTACTTATCTGGGGTTTCTTTCCTTTCCAAACAAAGTTGGTGATTTGTTTCTCCATCTCATTAAAAAATGACATTGGAGTTTGTGTTGGGATTGCATTGTATACTTAGATTGTTTTGGGTAGAATAGGCATTTTCACAATGTTAAGTCCTCCTATCCACAAGCAGTGTAGGTTTCTCCACTTACGTAAGTCGCTTGGTTTCTTGCACTAGGGTCTTGCAGTTTTCTTTGTATAGGTCTCTTACATCTCTTAGACCATCAATTTTTGATACACCTGAGGTTTGTGTAGTTTGTGCTGGACAAAACCACACTCATGCTCCTTCATGTCACTATGACCCCCGTGTGTGCCTTTTGTAGCCAATAGACTGATCACGTCCACCCAGAAGGAACTTTGTGACTAAGCTGGACAGCTGTGGCTGATGCCTCCTTCCTTCTCTCCCCCCCAGGAAAGAACACCGACCCTTGGGCTAAGGATCTGAAGCTAGAGGACTTCAGTGTGCTGTGTCTCAATGGTTCCCGGATGATTATGTCCCAGGCTGGGGGCTGCTTCCTCTCTAAAGCCCCAAATCATGCTGTGGTGTCTCGGATAGATAAAGCAGCATACATTGAAAATGTGCTGCTCAAGCAGCAGGTATACCCCGTGAGGACCCTCAGTTCTTTCTTAGGGCATGTGCTCCAGCCAGGTGGGTGCCACAGAGCTGGGAGAACTAGCCCATCTCAGTTCTTTCTGTTTAGGGCTCCTGGGTGAAGCTGGTGGTCACAGTATTTACTTCACCCTCTGGAACTGCTGAGAGGCTGCATGAAGCTGGAAGAGGCTTCTGACACTGGGCTTTTTGTGACCGACCTCATTTCTGCCCTAAGCCTCTATGTCCTTGACTGTTGTACTCATAGCCTTGCTTGGGAACAGTCACTCTTTGTTTCCTTTTGTTCTTCAGGCAAATGAGGGGGTTAACAGAAACCCCCTCCCACCACACCTAGGTAGAGTGTCTGCCCTGGTGACATCTCCTTGGTCTGTGCCTCTTGAGCAATGTCTTGGACACTAGGACACAACCAAGGCAGATGCTACACTGCAGTCTCTAAGAACCACAAACCCAGAACTTGTTCTGCAGATCAAGGGCTGCTTACGTGAATGTGATTGGAAGGAAATCTTAAAATTCCCATCTTCTCAGTATCTAGGATTCCATTCTGGAACTTTTGTTTTTCACATGAAAACACTGTGTCTTTTAGATGTGCTTTTCAAAACACACTGTTAGCTGCCACTGAGTTTGCTCTCCAACCCATGGTGACCCCTCGTACCTGGTCCTTAGCTATCCCCACGATTGACTGCAGATCAAACCATTGTAATCAGTAGGGTTTTCATCAACTGATTTTTAGAAGTAGATCACCAGGGCTTTCTTTCTAGTTGGTCTTAGTCTGGACACTCTGTTGAAGCCTGTTTAGCATCATAGCAACACCCAGGCTTCCACAGTAGCCCATGTTTATTAAGCTCTGACTATAGTGTACTTGCTGGTGCTGGTAGGAGGTCTGCTATCACTGAGGGACTTGATTTTCACAGCACCCCCACGGGGGGTGGGTTACTATGTAGTTCTGGGAACTGTGACTGAGAGTGGCTGAGCGACCTGCCCAAGACCATGGCCTGGGACATGGAAATCCAGAGACTGAATTTTCCAATGCAAGCTGACTCTCTGGGAGAAGGGGCATATGAAAATGTTCTAGGTGATCCATTTTGAGGGGAAGATCTCAAAACTCTTCAACTGTTCCCTAGCTATGCATAAGAAGTCTTCAGGGAAGAAACACAAATCAAGAAGGATGGCAAATGGCAGGCCAGTAGATCAGAAACAGTGAGGTCCCTGGAGCTGCTCAGAGAGAAGTCTGCCCAGGGTGGGTCACCCATGAGTAGTTGGGGCAGCAAGAAGACATAGAGCAGAGCAAGAGTCAGCCAAGGAGGTGAAAGGACCCACGAACTCAGCTCCTTCTGCCTCATGGGTTCCCCAGGGATGGTCCTGAATATAAGAACTGTCTTTGGCTGTTCCTAGTCCACAGACACACCTGTTCCTTAGCGACTCACTTCGCTGTCTGTCCTTTTGACACAGGAGCTGTTTGGAACAAATGGAAGTAAGTGTCCAAGTAGGTTTTGCTTGTTCCAGTCTGAAACCAAAAACCTTCTGTTCAATGACAACACTGAGTGTCTGGCCAGACTCCAGGGCAAAACGACGTATGAAACGTATTTAGGAGCGGAGTATGTCACGGCCGTGGCTAATCTGAAAACCTGCTCATCCTCCCGTAAGTGCATCACAGATAACATCACCTGGAATCCGCCTTGGGTGAAGGCCAAGTTTTGAGGGACAAATAGCGTTCTAGGCACCAAGATGCACCTAAAAAAATTTTTAGGCAGTATTCACCTCTTCTCACCAGGAAATCTCGATCTCTTTGACAAAGTGAAACAATTGGAAAAGAAAATAAATCAGTAGGTAGCCTGCCAAAGTTTTAAAATGCTGATGGTGAGAACCACAGGGTTTTTAGAAACTCAGAATATGTTTTATTCAGCAAAATGAAACATGAATGTACACATATGTATTGAGAAATGACCAGTTCTGGTTTCTAGTATTTATAATTGCCGTAGTATCAGTTACAACCCATGAAAGACAAGTTGACTCATAGCTTCACCACGTGTGTCAAAGTAGAACAGGCTTTTCAACGCCTGATTTTCTGGAAGTAGATCATTACTAGGCCTTTCCCCCAAGGTGTCTCTGGGTGGACTTGATCCTCCAGCCTTTAGGTTAGCAGTTGAGTGCATTAACCAGGGACTCCAGTATCAACCACAGACAATACAAGTCCCCCAAAATTTTGAATGTAGGAAATTTATCTTAGCTAAGAGAATAGAATGAAAACGACTGGATCCTTTAAAAACATTCAGAAGACACAGCAGAGTTGTAGACTCTAAGCAGAGTCCCTGGGTAGAGCAATCAGTTAAGCGCTTGACTGCTGTCTTAGTCATCTGGTGCTGCTCTACCAGAAATAACGTAAATGGGTGGCTTTAGCAAACAGAAATTTCTTTTCTCAAAGTTTAGGAGGCTGGAAGTCTGAATTCAGGGTGCCAGCTCCAGAAAAAGGCCTTCTCTGTTGGCTCTGGGGGAAGATCTTTGCCTCCTTTTGGTTTCTGTTCCTTGGTTCCTCGGTGATATTCAGTGGCTCTATCTCCTCCCAGTATTATGCTTGCTTTGCTTAATCTGCTCTTTTATAGCTCAAGAGACTAAATTCATACCTTACACTAATACTTCCATATTAACATAACAAAGAAACCCTCTTGCAAATGGAATTAGAATCACAGGTATAGGGTTTAGGATTTACAACATGTATTTTGGGGGATACTATTCAGTCAACAACAACTAGTCACTGACAGCTTGGTGATTTGAACCCATCCAGAGCCTGGCAATTTGCTTCCCCAAAGCCCTAGCCTTGAAATCCCTGCGGAGTGCAGTTGCACTGTGCACTCATGTGGTCACCACGAGTTGGACCACTCAAGGACAATTGGTTTGCTTTTCCTGGTTAAGCTCCACCTGATGCTTCTGAAATTTCAGGGTGCCCTGTGCCCTGTGACCATCTAGGTTTCTGGTCCCTCACCAGGAGTCTGGGACATTGCGGGTGGGGAGAGTCCTAGAATAGGGTAGGGCCAGAAGTCTCCGTGTCAGTGGTTCTTGGCAGGGGTGAAGCTGGATCAGCGCGAGGATGGCGAGCATCGCATGTAGTGATGAGCAGGGGAAGGGAAGGGAAACGTTTCTGTTTTAGCATCTTCCTTGTTGACTGATTGATTAAAAAATTGTATTGATTTTACTGACTGAAAAAAGAAAAGAACAAGAAAGAAGTTTCTGTTCCACAGCAGCATCAGTTTCTGAACCCCCCTCTGTTGTGTCTGCAGCACTTCTGGAAGCCTGCACCTTCCTGCAGCGCTGACACCCAAGCCGGTGCCCAGCCTCGCCCCGGGGCCCTCCGCCCTCTGCTGTACTTCCGGAGGATGGAGTTTGCCAGTCTCCTTGGTGTTCGCCATTCCCTGCTGTCATCAGAGCAAAAATAAAGCAATAAATGCTGTGGATTTTCACTCCTTGTAGAGCGTCATTCACCTCTTCTGGAATTTTATACTGTAATTGTGTGTCCGGCCAAATATCTGCACCATTGGACCAGATTTCCTGATCTAGCTCCTCCTCTCTCCTGCAGTTTTTGGGCATAATGTCTGATAGTGCTGAGTCTAAGGATGAACCAAACATCTGCTGCCTCCTTGGGAACTGTCTTAGAGCTCCCTAGAGAAACACAAATGTGTGTGTGCATGCGCATTCCAGTGATTAAGACTCTGGATTGCTAACCAACAGTTCAGTAGTTCGACTTTATCAGCTGCTCCTTGAAAACCCTATGCGGCAGTTTCTACTCTGTCTTATGGGGTCACTATGAGTCTGAATGGAATTGATGGCAACAGGATTTTGTGTACCTCTCTCTCACGTGTATCTAGAGAAAGACAAAGAGCTGTCCAGACATAAATGTGTGTCACGAGAGAGGTGGACTTCAAAAGGTGGGTCATGCGATTGTGGGGCCTGGTAACTCAAAATCTGTAGGTGACAGGCTAGAGACTGCTGCAGGCTTGTGTTCCAAGATCTGTAGGTCAGACAACAGAAGGAATACAGGGTGGAGACAGAGCAAGTTCTGCCAAATATCTACATATAGTCTGAAAACACATTGTAAGGAAATTCCCTTTTTCAACTGATTCGTCTTGTTACAGTAGATTGCATTATGAAAAGCAATGAGATACGCTGCATTAGATCACATTATGGAATGACATCCAGCCTAGTGTTTAGCCAAGCTGACACGTAAAATGAGCCATCAAAGGGATATCTGGACAGTGTAGTCCTATTATGGGCTCATTCACATGGCTGTCTCTCTTTCTCTCTCTGTGTGTGTGTGTGTGTGTGTTTCCAGGACAGGGTAATAACGGGGTCACGGAAATTAGATCAATGAAACAAAGTTAAATATCAGGAAGATCGGTGAATTTTTGGTATCCTAGATGAGTACCAGGCACAGCGTGAACGCCTCAATCCTTTGTCCTTGCTGACCCTCAGCCTCCGGGTCACCTCTCGTCACTAATGTTTACCCACTGTTCTCAGCCCAGCTCTTCGAAGTGTAGTCTAAGCTTGGTACCCTCGTGTCGCTCCCTTTCACTTTCTCCTCGTCCCACTGCAGCTGATTCTAAGCCATTCAGTTTTCTAAAGTGGTTCTGGAGAAGGACTCTTGGCTTCCCAGCTGCCAGGTAATAGGGGTTTTCATGTCGCTTCCCGCGAGCTCCCTTCGCTGCCTCTGACCCTGTTGACTGTGCATGTCTCCTGAGATCCTGTCTCCTTAGATTCCATGGAATTCTCCTCTCTTCTGGCTTTCTTGACCTTTTGGGGGCTCTATGCTTTGCTGTTTAAGGGTGTTTTTTGTACCTTTCTTCCCCAGAGCTCTGTTTCTGACCCATGACCTTGATGCAAAGGAAGGGGCTTGAGAGAAATCCAAATGTCTAAGTTTAGCCATCACAAGCCTTGGCTTTCCAGTCATCAATACATGTTCAGTTACTCTGCAAGTTCATACATCTTTATTCTCTACATGGGTTCTTAAACCCCAAAATCCCTGTCACTGAGGTGATTTTGACTCATAGGTCCCCAGGTATTGCAATGGCTGGCTCTTGACTGCTAACCTAAAGGTTGACTGTTCGAGCCCACCCAACAGTTCCATGGAATAAAATGCCTGGCCACCTGCTTGCTTTAGGATCACGGGCAAGATAATACCATGGAGCAATTCTTATCTGTGACACACGGGGTCCCCATGAGTTAGAACTGACTTGATGACAACTAACAACAGTAGCCGTTGTCTCTATGCTCTATGCTTTCACCTTGGAAAATCTGGAGGGATCGTTCTTTGAATTGATCACTGCGTTTGTAAACATCCAAAAGAGGATGGAGAGCCTAGACCTTCTGCAATGAATTTTGCCAGGGGATTTCCCTGTAGCTTAGCCTTCTCTTCTTGGATCCTTCAAACTCTCTTTTCCTGTCTACTGGGCTACTTTCTTCCACTGTTTTCTCCGGACCTCATGATGCTTTCTTTGCTATTCAGTATCACCAGGTTGAGCCGGCCAGAGGGGATGCAGGAGAGCTTGTGTTTGCTATGGACTGTGTTACACATGGGGTCTCTCCCAGGTACCCTGTTACCTCTTCCTCTTCCCCAGTCAGCGGTGGCTGGAAATCGCATGTAGTCTGTGAGTGTCCTGTATATTATCTGGCCTCTTTGTATGGAATATGGAACAGAAACACAAACACTAGATTTCCCCAGACAAACTGTGACTGTGTATTTTCAAAACAAGTCACACTAATCTAATAGAGTACCTGGTGGACTTTGGACTTATTAATTCCTTTATGGAGGTATGGAAACCCTGGTGGCATACTGGTTAAGTGTTACAGCTGCTAATCAAGAAGGTCAGCAGTTTAAATCCACCTGGCACTTCTTGGAACCTTATGGGGGGAGGTTCTACTCTATCCTTTAGGGTTGCTAGGAGTCAGAATTGACTCTACAGCAGTGGGTTTCTTTCTTTCTTTGGGTTTATTGAGGTATAACTGATATAAAATAAACTACATATTTAAAGAAAACAATTTGGTAAGATTTGACGTATGCGCAGATCCCTGTTGGCACAGTGATTAAGATTTCAGCTGCTAGCTGAAAGGTTGGCAGTTTGACTCCACCAGCTGCTCCTTAGAAACTCGATGGAGCAGTTCTACTCTGTCCTATAGGGTCCCTATGAATCAGAATTAACTGGGTGGCAATGGGTGTGAAAATGTCACCAAAATCAAGATGGCGAACATATCCATCACCCCCCAAAGTTTCCACATGCCTCGTTGTAGCCTATCCTTCTTTACTCCCTGCTTTCAATGCCTTCAGCAATCACAATGGATTAGTTTACACTTTTGAGGATTTTATATCAATGAAATGAAATAAGCACTTTTCTTCTGGTCTGGCTTCCTTCACTTAGCACATTATGATTCATCTATGCTGTTGTGTGTATCAGTAGTTTGTTACTTTTAGCATCTAGAGTTTTAAAAGCCTGTGAGTGGCCATCTAGGATTCCCCAACAGTCTCACCCCTCTAGGAGCAAGGGAGAATGAAGAAAAGCAAAGAAAGATAAGAGGGAAAGATTAGTCCAAAGGACTAATGGGCCACACTGACAAAAGCCCCCGACAGACTGAGTGCGGTAGAACAAGATGCTGCCTGTTTATCGCCACTGCATGTTCTGACAGGGATCAAAACAGAGGGTCCCAGACAGAGCTCGAGAAAAATGTAGAAGGAAATTCCAACTCAAAAGCAAAGACAAGACTTGCTGACTTGACAGAGACTGAAAAAACACTTAGAGTATGGTCCCTGGACACCCTTTCTGCTTAGTAATAAAGTCCTTTCTGAGGTGCATCCTTCAACCAAAGATTGGACAGACTTGTAAAACAAAACAAGACTAAAGGGGCACACCAGCTCAGGGGCAAAGACTAGAAAGCAGGAGGGGACAGCAAAGCTGGTAATAAGGAACCCAAACTGGAGGAGAGTGTTGACATGTCATGGGGTTGTTAACCAATGTCGTGAAACAATGTGTATACTAAGTGTTTAGTGAGAAATTTGTTCTGTAAACCTTTATCTAAAGTACAATTAAAAAAAAAGGAAAAAAGTTTACTTTCACTTGAAGACATTATTAAAAACAAACAAACAAACAAACAAACCCAGGGTCATCGAGTTGATTCTGACTTATAGTGACCCTACAGGTCAGAGTAGAACTGCCCCATAGAGTTTTCAAGGAGTGCCTAGTGGATTTGAACTTCAGGCTTTTTGGTTGACAACTGTAGCATTTAACCACTATGCCACCAAGGTGTCCTGAAGATACTATGTTGAGTGAACTAAGTCAATCACGAACAGACACATGTTACATGACCTCATGCATATAAAAAGAAAAAAGGCAAATGTGAAGAGATTGAAATTTATTAGTGGTTGTCGTGGGTGATTGAGAGGGAAATAAAGTAGGTAAAGGATGGTGGAAAAATTGCATTGATTAAGGGCAGGCATAGCCAATTACTGTAATTGCTGTCAATAAATGGTACACCTGTAGTAAGTTGAAATGTCAAAAATTGCATGCTAAACATTAAAATGCCATGAATTATGCAATGTGGTCCTTCTAGCTATGGTCTTTGTGACTCACATGCAATGACTGAGTGGGACTATACAAATAAGACATATGGAACTGGTGACGGTTGGTGTTACATGCCAGTATGGCTAGGCTCTGACTCCCGGTAGGCTATGGTTGGCCTCTGTTTTGTGATCTGATGTAATTGTCCTAAGAATCCTCTACTTTGCTGTAATTGTTAAGTGCTATAGCTGCTAACCAAAAGTTCAGCAGCTCAAATTTGCCAGGTGCTCCTTGGAAACTCCATAGTACAGTTCTACTCTGTCCTATAGGGTTGTTACGAGTAGGAATCAAGTCAACAGCAATAGGTTTTTCTTTTTTTAATCCTCTGTTTTACATGTTGTAAATCCTAACCTCTATATGTTAAGGAGACAGGATTAGTGTGGGATGTTTATTGAGTCACAGCCTTGCAAGGGAGTGTGACTCAAGTCTCATCCTTACTCAAGTGACATTCTTCCCTGGTGTGTGGCCTGCATCCAAGGTTTCTATTTGTGTCCTCTGGCAGGGCTTTGTTTCTCTCTGCACCTGGATCCTGCATCATTTTCTAAGCTCTCATTCTTGGCATTTGAGCCAGTAGCCTGCCATCTGACCTGCCAATTTTGGGATTCACCAACAGCCTCAGCCGCATTGGCCAGCCGTCTATCGTCTGACCTGATTTGTCAGTTTCCACAGCCTGGTAGGCCAGTCATCTGCCATCTGGCCTGCCAATTGGAGTTCATCAGCCCTGGTGGTCACACGAGTCCAGGAGAAGCCTATGCTTGACCCACAGATTTGGGGCTTTTCCACAAGCTTGTGGGCCATTTCCTAGATACAATTCATGAGTTCTCTGGGTTGCTTCAGGTGAGTTATGGGACCCAAAGATGGGATAGAGATGACTGAGGGGAGGAAAAGTAGTTGATGTTAGAGACAGTGGAGTGAGACAACAGTTTGGACAGGCTGGACGTTTGGGACATCTTGAATCTCTGCCTCAGAAGAACTAGCTAGTACTGATCCTTACAAAAGAAATCATTCATTTAGCTATATTTACAACAGCTACCAAAAATATTAAAAAAACAAAAAAAAATAACAAACCTGCTGAGGCTGCTTCTTTATAACTAAATACCTCCTGGGATTTTCAGTTCCTTGGTTTTGAGGTTTGGGGTCATGATTTCATGAACATCCCAGTTAATTGGCCTAATAATGTGCTTAGTGCTTCTCTTGTACCTCCTAGTTCATTCCATAATGTCTGGAGTCTTCAAAGCTTACAAGTGGCTATGTAAGGCACAACAAGTGGTCACTAACTGACTGGAACAACAGAGAAAGAAGGACAGTAAGGAACAGGAGGATGACATGGAAGCTGTGGTTAATTGCCTCCATGAGCAACTGTCTCCGGTGTCATGGGACCGGAAGAAGTCGATGGTGCCTGGCTACCATTACCGAATATTTTGACCTAAGATTCTACAGAAGAATCTTGATCAAAAGGAGGAAAATGCAGAAGAGAATTTCAAATTCTCACAGACTCCAGGCTTTCTGGAGCCTTGGGGGCTGAATGAACCCCTGAAATGATAGCTCTGAGATAATCTGTAAACCTTAAACCAAAAAATATATCCAGAACTCTTCTGGAAAAAACCAAACAATGATTTAGCTTAATTAGCAAGAATTTTCTGCACCGAGCACTGTGCTATTTTAAGAACTATCTATGTAGGGGTCAAACTGACAAACAGCAACTCAAACGTAGGAAACCAAAAGGAGGAGTGAGGTTGTATCAGTGGGGGAAGAACAACTCAGAAAAGGAGGTGAGAATGGTTACACAACTCAAAGACTGTCATCAACATTGCTGAACTGTACACGTAGAAACTGTTGGATTGGTGTATACTTTGCTGTGTGCATTCTGAACCACAGTAACCTGTATGTTCATTTCTCTTGGGTAAATACCTAGGAGCAGACAGGCTGGTAGGCATGTGCTTATCTTAAAGAAACTGCCCGACTTTTCCAAAGCAACTGTACCATTTGACATTCCTACCAGCAGTATGTAAGTGTTCCACTTGCTCCCCATACTTTTGGAGCTAAAAAATTTGTTATTTAATATGTCACTCTTCCCTTCTGCCTTTTGGGATAATGCCTTGAGTGACTGCTTTTGATCATACTTGTGACCTTGTGCTCATTCCAGCTCACCTTGAACTCAGATCTGGAACTCTATCAAAAATTTATTGTCTGTTGAGTTGATTCCAATTCACAGCAGCCCTATAGGACATAGTAAAACTGCCCAATAGGCTTTCCATGGTTGTAATTTTTATAGAAGCAAATGGCCATGTTTTTTTCCCATAGAGCAGTTGGTGGATTTGAACTGCTGACCTTTTGGTTAGCAGCTAAGCACTTAACCACTTGTACTCTTTGAACACCTTTCAAAAGGGCTGATACAGCCACAAGGTCTCAATGAGGGTGTCAGAGAGGAGGTTTTCAGTCAACGGCTCAGCAAAATTTACCTCAGAGTGGAAGTTCATCTGTTCCTCCCTTAAATTCCTCTCTATCAGCTGCTTCACTTCAAGTGAATTCTTACCTCCCTCCACCATAATTCCCTCACCCTTCCTTCTGCCAGAGCCCTCTGTCTTCTTAAGAAAGTCAGCCCTGTTTCTAAATTCCATACTGTATTCAGCACAAAGCAACGCCCCTTACTCGGCTGAATTCCTTCTCCCCACAGCAGTGGTTCTCCAACATGTGGTCTGGAGGTCTGCAGCGTCAGCATCAGTGATGGTTAAAGCTATGCCAACTTGGCTGAGTTGTGATTCTCAGTGGTCAGGGAGTCATAATGTAGTTTGTCAGTTCTGTAATGATGTACTCATCCTGCATTTTGTGACCTGAGGTAGTCATCCTCAATTTCATGATCTGATGTGAACAATCAATCAGTTGAAAAGGGAGTTTCCTTGGGGGTGTGGCCTGCATCTAATATATATAAGAATGTTCTGGCAAAGCTTGTTTGTTCTGGAATCTACAACTAGCTCATCATCATCTGACCTCTGGTTCCTGAGACTTGAGCCAGCTGCCTGCCATATTGCTTGACAATCTTGGGGTTTGTTAGCTTCTGCAGCCTGTGAGCCAGTGACCTGCCATCTCACTGGCTGATCTTGAACTTGTTATCTCCTACAGCTACATAACAGAAGAAGCCTTTAGCCCGATATCTGTTCTGACCTATGATTTGGGACTTGGCAGTTTCTACAATCACTTGAGATAAATCTCTCTCTGTCTCTCCATGGTCCACTGGTTTAGCTTCTCTAGAGAACCTAGCCCAAGATAGCATCCCTTGGGAACTTGCTAGTGGCACAGATTGTCTGGTCCCATGCTAGACCTACTGAATGAAAAACTCTGGGCTGGGACCTGGCCATCTATCTTTTGACACAAGGACTGTGACGTGTTCCAGTGTTTGAGCTCCACTTTCAGGGGATGTCATTTGGAGCCATCTATTGCTACTTGAAAGTCTGCCCAACTCCTCTAAGGGACTCTTCAGGTAGTTCACCTAACACAGATGGGGGTTTGCAGGTATGGGGTGGCACCTGGAGAATTCTGATGGTAAGAAAAATAAGAGTTTTCTCAATTTCATGTCATCAGTAGAAAGCAGATTTCCATCCACAATCCCTGAGTAAGAAAGCAGAGAAGGCCTTTTGGTTGGGCAAGGACTTGGGCTCTCAGTGTGATGGTAGCTGGGTTAGATACCCCTGTTTATCTACCGGCAGCTATAGGCTTTAGAAGGAAAGGAAGGGGCTTCCTGGGAAACAGGTCTAGGGGCCTACTACTTTCTTCTAAGGTTCAATGTCATGAAAACACGTCTGATGCTGGGAGAAGCAGTGTGCATTTGGTGATCTTGCATGGAGCAGGGGTAGGTGAGGAAGATAAGCCTTTGGCAAGCACCACTGCTGATTCTCTTCAGTGCAAATAAAATGCTAGGCCAGCAGAAGGGTGTGGCCAGTGAAACCCGTTATCTGCAGGATGCAGCCATGAATAACAACTGTACAGTGTTCAACAGGACAGTGCCGACAGGCACCCAGGTCTCAGGGGCCAGGGCTGTGATATCAAGAGATCAGTGAGTGTGCTGTTTGGCTTTGAATGGCAGAGACAGAAGGCTGTTTTAGGATCAGGGATGAACCACACTTACAGATCTGGGTGGAACCAGTGGAGGCAACTCTGCCACCTGCTGACATAACAGGTGGGCGCCTCTGTCCTACCGATTCAGCTACCAGAGGGAGGTGGGACATCATCTGGTGGGCACAGGCTGGTGAGGCCTGAGTCATATGCAGTGTTATTTTTACCAAGGCATGCGTTTTGTCAAACATCTCCTAGACAGAATTTTGAAAGTGTTTTTGTGGCCAGGAATGAAGCCCTTGGCTGCTACCCGACCACCCACTCCACAGGAGAAAGATGTAGCAGTCTAAGTCCATAAAGATTAAGGCTTTGGAAGAGCTATGGGGCAATTCTATTCTGCCCTATGGGGTTGCTATGATTTGGAATTTACTAGACTACAGTGGATTTTAAACACAATTTTGTATTTATTATTGTTAAATTTCCCAAAATTCTATGATCTTCATGTAAAGCAAGAGGAAGTACAAAAATACTAGGGTGAGGGATGGTATCTGAGGATTTTGGAAGTGAGGCAAGCAGCCATGAGGAGTTAGAGAACTTCTACAGAGCAGTCACCTCACCTCCTCTTTTTGCATCACCTCCAACCAGACATTCCTTCCAGTTACTACAGTGGCAGCAGGTAAACAACATGCCCAACGTAAGTCATGTCACTAAGTTGTGCACTTGAAGAAAACTGAAGTGGCAACAGAATGCTTGCAAGCATATTTACCACAATGAAAAAAAATAACTTCTACACGAGTGGGTTGCTTCTAATTTGGAATGTGGTCAGACTGAGGTTAAAATGGTCTATTTATTTCACATGTTTAGTTGCTCAATATTTGGCAGTCTAGCATGCTAGACAAAGCACAGGCTGTGGAGTCGATGACAGCCGGCTTTCTGTCTCAGTGCTACCGCTTGTTACAGTTGTCAAATAAGAGTAAGTCCATCCAGGCCATGAATAAGTAGTGAAGCATGAATGGGCTCACCTATGCCAAGAGCCTAGCACAATGCCTGAGATAGACTCAACGCCCAGTAAATGTTTGTTCATACTCTCTGTATCTTATTTTAAATCTTAATTTATAGAGAGAAATTTCATGAAACAATGCAATGGACCCAAAGTCAGTGTTTATTTATCTTGCCTTGGACAGGAGCTGGTTTATACTCCAGTGGAATACTCCTGTTACGCCCAACATGTCACTGGTCCAGGTTGCCCCCAGAGTTACTGTGGAGTCTCCTAAAGTCCTGGTTGAAAATCACATGGAGAAGAGGAATGACACAGCAGTGGGTGGCAGCAATGATTTCTGTTATCTGAACACCCTGGTCCAGGCCATAGCTTCTCTCACAGTCACCTAGGGAGACAGATCCTTTGAACGTAGACAGCAAAAGTGCAATGTTGTAGGGTGTCCACATCAGAAGGAAGACAGCAATGATGGCAAAAACAAGATTAGAAAAGCCATTCTTGCTGTCCTTGAAACTGTGTCTTTTTCTTACTCCAACACAGCCAAATAGAAACAGTGGAAACAGAAGTCCCAAAATGTTCATCTTTAAGGTCAGAAAATACTTCCAGAATGTCTCACCAACTGGCAGAAGATGAGGTATGCTAAAGGAGTAGTTGGCTTCTTGTCCTTCCATCCGAGCACTGTAAATCAGGCTCTCAGGCAAACTGATCAGAACGGCCACTGTCCACGCCAGGACACTGGTACGGATGCCACAGGACACGCTCCGGGCTTTCGATGAAGAGTGTGGCATCAGTCTCCTGCGCATCGTCAGAATCATGTTGAAACACACCTCACCGTAGAAACCCACGGCGTTGATGCCAATGAGAACCTTGTGTGTGCAGTCTCCAAATCCGCCCTCACCCGAGGCAGTGTAAGCCCAGAACGGCAGGGCAAGCGAGAACAGCAAATTGGAAAGGGCCAAGTTTAGAAAATACATATCGTTCACGTTTCTGAGTCTTTTGCATTTCACCAAGATGAACATAACCAAGAGATTGCCCAGCAAACAGAACGTGAACACGGTGGCGTACAACTTGGGAAGCACCCGAGCGGCGAGAAGGCTGGGGTCGTATTTCTCACATTGTTCTGGGAGGCTGGTGTTCAAATCACCCACTATGAGAACATCATAGTCGTCCCCGGGGGCGGCTGTGTCGTTATCCATCCTCACACTGTCCTATGGATAAACGAGAGGTTATGGTTCCCTTCCCAGCAGCTGTATCGCCCTGGAGGAAGCAAAAATCAGGACTAGGACCACAGTTGACTGTAACGAGAGACAGAGTCCAGTTTCCCTGTACGGGTTTTTCTGGACTGTCACACGGCGGCTAGTTCCCCTACGGCCATCCTTTCCCTTTGCTGGTGTTTATATTTAGTCAGAGCTGATTTACGGCTTAGTCAATAAAAAATAAACATTGCTTGACCACGTTTCTACTTTCTGAGAGCTGCTGATGTAACTGACAGAGTCACTAAGCACTTTTGTGTTTAGTAGTGGGCTAAGTACCAGATGAAAATAAAACATTACACGGTCTTTGTAGCACTTAAAAGGCTTTTCTTGGTAGAAATATGCTTTGTCCACTTCAAGCTAGTCTGAGAAAACACACAATTAAACAAAGTAGCACAGTCTAATTTTAAGAATTCGGTGTAGATCATAATTCCTACATGTTTGAAAGATTTACTCACCCATGGAAGCAGCTTCCTGGGACAGGCTGAGATGTCTTTTTCTTGAAGGATATAAACAGATGTTTGCAAAAGCGAAACCAGGCTGTCTAGCAGCGTGGACCCAGCAGTTTGAATACATACAGGACTTACCACTGGACGGAGCTCCTGGCAGGGCGGGCACAGTCTCCGGAGCTACCATCCACGGTGCTGTGAAAATGGCCTTGGCAAGCTGAAAAGCGAAGCTTTCTTCTGGACAGATGACCCGGTCTTGACCCTCAAGCAGAGAAAAGACTGCTCAGTTGATTTCCCGGCAGCGCTAGCCCAAGCAGCCAGCAGCGCCCAGAGCCCGGCTGAAACAAGGAGACCCGAGAGCTCCCCAAAGCTCCAGCATTTATTTCTGAAACCTCTGAAAGAAAACAGGAAGCTGTTTTCTCCCCTCCCCACCCCTCTGTACCCAGACTTTGATTTCCCCCTGGCGTTGAGACAGCTGTCCTCCTGGCCACCCCAGATAAGAGAGTCAAGTGACTGCTGAGCCCGTGACATTTAAAAAAAAAAAAAGCAATTCCAGTGGAGTTGGTTCTGACTCTTGGTGACCCCATCCATGTATGTCAGAGTCGAATGGTCCCTCATAGGCTTTTCAATTTGTGGGTTTTTCAGGAGCAGACCACCAGACCTTTCTTCTAGAACACCTCTGGGAGGACTGAAATGTCTAACCTTTCATTAGCAGCCAAGTGGGTTAACCATTTGCAGCACCTAGGGACTTCCCTAGTGACAGTAAGAGAGGGATATTCAGGTGCTGAGACAGGCTGAGACCGCTCTGGCTTTTCAGTGTACCATTGTGAACAGGTAACTGCTAGCAGGGAGGAACAAGTGACCTTGCTGATCATGTGTCCGGAGACCTGATCCTCAGGCCTGGGGGCAGAGGCTGGGGAGTCACCGCTGAAGGGGCCATCCGTGTCTGTTTGTGGTGGCAACAAACCTTTGGAAATAGCGGTGATGCTTGCACAACAGGGTGAAAGTCACTAATGTCACCGAATTGTTAAAGAACAGTTAAAGTGGCATTTTCTGCTACATATATTTTACTACAATAAAATTAAAAAACAAAACAAAACAAAAGACAAGGCAAATGCAGCCCCAGCCCTCACGAACTCAGATCTTCATAAAATGTGAGCTGAATCACCTCAGCACTAGCAGAAGCCTGCTCCCAGATTAATAGGGGGGTCAAAAGCCTGCAACAAGAACCTGAGGGAGGGGTATGTGTTGGGGTTTCTGTGGCCCCTTTTAAGAGACTGTGTGTGTTCTGGGTGAGGGATGGGGGCCAAGAGAGAGTTTGAGAGAATGGAACACATGGAGTGAGCGATGGCAGTTGTGGGACGAGTGTGTAGAGGGGGGACCTTGGTGCCAGGACCAGAGGGCTGCAGCGGGCATTGGTGTGGATGGAAGCAAGGAGGTTTTGAAACAGTAGAAGTCAGCAGTATCGGGTCCCTTGAGAGGACTGAGCCTGCTTTGAGAAGGAGAACTGACGGCAGGACAATTCTGTGGTGCGGAGCGCCATCGAGTCTGGACTTCATGAAATCTGTGGAGACCTTATCTGCAAACCGAAGTTGGAGATGGGGTAGATTGGAAGTCATAGGAAAAGGGATCTGGGAGGACAGCTCTGATTTGGAATGGCCAGAGGACAGAGGGCACTTGAGAAGAACTTGAAAACACTGAGGAATTTGTTGAACTTGTCTCAGACCAACTCTTCATACCTGTGATGGAGCTAACGTGGGGACCAGTCTCACATTGGCTAAGCATTTATGTCTCTAACTAAATTGAGTTTTTAATGCCCTCCTACCCCCAAAAAGCGTTTGAAATAGCATTGGGTAAAAAATGTGTTTCTATTAAAATAGAAACATAAAATGAGAAAGCTATTAGGAGAAAGAGAAAAATAAACATAGAGCCCAGAAAAGAGCCCAGAAAAACGTGACTCACCATTATATTTAAGCATGTTGGTGACCAAGTAGGAAGGGACACTCAGTGGGGCTCCGCTGTGGAGGGGGCGCCGATCAGGGTGGGGACCCAGTGCTCCTCTCCTCCCCCGGAGTGCTTGGCTTCTGGGAATGACCGAGGGTCACCAGGTCCTGGGAAACTGCCTGTGGGTGGCAGTTGGTTTTCTGGGACCAGTCATGTTTTTTCCTTCTGGTTCTTCTCTGCCTGTTGCAGCTGGGCTTTCCAGAGCCACATGGGGACACTTGACCTTGACTGAATAGCTGATGGTGGCTCTTACAGACTGAATCGTGTCCTGCCCAAAATGTGTGCCAGCTTGGCTAGGCCATGATTCCCATATTGTGTGGTTGTCCACTGTGTTGTCATCTGTTGTGATTTTCCCATGTGTTGTAAATCTGACCTGTGTAATGTTAACGAGGCTGGATCCCAGGCAGTTAGGTTAGTGAGGCAGAAGTTAATCTGTGGGATTAGCCTGAGATAAAAACAGAAGGGAGCAGAAAGGAGGGACCTCACTACTACCAAGAAAGAGGAGCCAGGAGTGAAGCAGGCCCTTCGTAACCAGGATCCTTGTGCGGAGAGGCTCCAACTCCAGAGAAGAGAGGTGACAGAGATAGTCCTCTGCAGCCAACAGAGAAAGTCTTGCCCTTGAGCTGGCACTCTGAATTTGGACTTACAAGCCTCCTAAAGAATGAGAGAACAGATTTCGGTTTGTTAAAGCCGTGGTAGTGTGGTACTTCTGTTTCGGAAGCCCTGGGTAACTAAGACAGTGGCTGACGATACTTTCTTGCCTGATCCTTGCTGGTCAGTGCCAGGCGTGACAGTGAGCTGACTTTCCCAAACTCTGAACCGCCGTTAATGTACACACTGTACACACATTGTACTTTTTTTGGCTAAATGGAAGGAACTAGCAGCAGGCAGGTACCTCACATGTGCAGGCATGAAATCGTGTGGAATTTGAAGTTTTTGTAAGAAAAATGTTGTTTTGCAACTTCATGATGACACTAACTTCCTGACATTAGTATGACTTTCAGTATTGTTTTGTTTTCTCTTGATTCCTACTTTTCTGCTTACCTGCTTTTAAGGGCCTGTGATTCCTGAAACCTCTAGAATTGGAAAGAAGGAGTAGTTGAGAGGTCTCGTTGTTGTTGTTAGGTGCCATCAAGTCTTTTCTGACTCTTGTTGAGCCTATGTTCAACAGAAGGAAACACTGCCTCGTCCTGCACCAGCTTCACAATCCTTGTTGTGCTGAAACCGAGTTGTTGCAGACATTGTGTCACTCCATCTCACTGAAGGTCATCCTCTTTTTCACCGACCTTTTACTTTACCAAGCATGATGTCCTTCTCCAGGGACTGATCCCTCCCGACGACATGTCTAGAGTACGTGAGATGTGGCCTCACTGTCCTTGCTTCTAGTGATCCTTCTGTTTGTACTTTTTCCAGGACAGACCTGTTAGTTCTGTCAGCAGTGAATGGCATATTCAATATTCTTCACCAACATTGCAATACGAAGATGTTAATTCGTCTTCGTTCTTCTTTATTCATCATCTGGCTTTCACGTATGGTTGAAAACACAATGGCTTGGATCAGGAGCACCTTAGCCTTCAAGCTGACATCTTTGTTTTTCAATACTTTGATGGGGTCTTTTGCAGCAGATTTGTCCAGTGAAAGGCATCTTTTGATTTCTTAATCGCTGCTTCCATGGGTGTTGATTGTGGATCTATGTAAAATGAAACCCTTGATAACTTCAATTTTTACTTTATTGTTTATCGTGATGTTGCTTATGGTCCAGGTGTGAAGACTTTTGTTTCCTTTATACTGAGGTATATATAATCCATACTGAAGGCTGTGGTCTTCGATCTTCTGCAGTAAGTGCTTCAAATCCTCTTCCCTTTCAGCAAGCAGGTTGTGTCCTCTGCATATTTCTGGTTGTTATTAAGTCTTCTTCCAATTCTCATGCCATATTCTTCTTCACAGAGTCCAGTTTTCTGAATTCCTTGCTCAGCATACAGATTGAATAAGTATGGGGAAAGGTTATAACCCAGATGCACATCTTTCCTGATTTTAAATCACTCAGTATTCCCTTGTTGAGTTTGAACAACTGCCTCTTAATCTATGTACACGTTCCTCTTGAGCACAGTTAAGGGAAGACTTCCCACTCTTTGTGATGTTATCTGTAATTTCTTATGATCCACGCAGCTGAATGCTTTTGCATAGTCAATAAAACACAGGTAAACATATTTCTGGTATTTTCTGCTTGTAGCCAGGATCCATCATTAAGGCTAAAAGAAAGAATCTGTTTGCTATTCCAATACCTGAAGCATAATGAGGTCATCGTTGTTGGTGAAACTGTACTATACTTTGGCTTTGAGTCCCCAGCTGTCCAGCTGTATCAGTCTCTGCATTGCTGCCGCACTGCCATCAGCTGTCTGCTTGATTGCTCTCTTCTTTTATTTGACACTTGTCCCTATACACAACAATTTCCTTCTTCGTCCTGTGACTTAGTTGCCTGTAGGATCCCTGTCTAGTGCCTAAGACCTTAGCTGATTAGTTCAGCTTCGTTGGCTGTCAGCTTCACTCTAGTAATGTTCACACGTACGGCCAGATTTTCGGATTTGTTTGCATCGACCTCTGAACTCTTGCAGTAACCATGTACACTTGTCTGATTAAAACTCTACTCCTTGAATCTCTCTTACTTCTCTGTATCTGATGTTCTCCTTCACTGAACCCTCCAGCTTCTACCCATCAGTCCCTCCTTATCTAGCTGGGCTCTAATAGTCTATCACTTACTCATCTCCTGGCCAATAGCCAGACCTCTCTTAACTCTAAAAGCCTCAGCCTTGTATCAGTCTATCAATCTACTTCTCTTCTTTCTCTGATTCATGTTTCTGAGAAAGACTTGTTAAGACCACTTAGCCATGAAGACAAGGTCTGTCACTAATTTTTGGTCTTCAATCTTAAGTATTGAAGTACCAAAGAGTAAAGATGTCATCTTGAAGACTAAAGTGCTCCCGATCCAAGCCGTGATATTTTCAATTGCATCATACGCATGCAAAAACTAGACAATGAACAAAGAAGACAGAAAAAGAATTGATACCTTTGAATCGTGGTATTGGAGAAGAATGTTGAATATATCGTGTACAGACAAAAGAACAAACAGATCATTCTAGAAGTACAACCTGAGCGCTCCTTGGAGACAAAAGTAACCAAACGGAATCTTACATACTTTGGACATGTCATCAGGAAGGATCAGTCCCTGTAGAAGGATATCATACTCGGTAGAACTGGGGGGACCTTTGATGAAATAGACTGACATAGTAGCTACAACAACGGGCTTACGTGTAAAAATGATTGTGGGCATGGCGCAAGACTGGGCAGTGTTTCATTCTGTTGTGACTAGGGTCACTATGAGTCAGAAATCCATCTAGTGTCCTTTGTAACTCTGAGCTTTCTCAAAAGGATCACTTTCTCCTGGTTTACACCGACTATTCCAAAGTATTTCAGACTCCTTCCAGTTTCTTCAGACTCCCACTCCCAGCACCCTTAGGAGATGACCTCATCTACTTTTCTGGGTGCAAAGATCCCTTCAACTGGGAACTCCGTCAGCTCCCTGTTGTCTGAATTAGGTCATCTTCATTCTTTCCTCCTTCCATGGTCAGTCCCTCTTATAACAAGTCTCACTTATTTGTCTTCCTGAAATACGGATCTCATTCTGTCTAATCTCCTCGGGGAGCTGTCTCCGCTGTTTTTTTCCCCCAGATTCTTATCTCCAAACTCAGAATTGGCAGACAAAACAAACCATAGGATTAGAACCCTGAAAGATTTGATTAAGTATTTATTTGATTTAAAAGATGTTTTTATAAAGAATCAAAATCCTAAGGAATGAGTAAAATCCACTCTCCACGCTTTTTCATCTGTGTTACATCCAGGGAGCCTCAGCTTGCCAACAGCAGGCTCTTCTGCCTTCTGACTCAGTTGGCTTTGGTCAGTGGGACATTGTAGGCAGCGGATTTAGCTCCTGGCTCCCTCTGGGTAAGGAAACCCTGGTCGTTTAGTGGGTAAGTGCTGCATCTGCTAACCAAAAAGTCAGCAGTTCAAATCTGCCAGATGTTCCTTAGAAACCCTATGGGGCAGTTCTACTTGGATCTATAAGGTCCCTATGAATCGGAATCGATTGCATGGCAGTGGGTTTGGTTTTTGATTTTCCCTCCTGGTGAGGTCTGAGTGAGCCGATGGATTCCTTAACCTCAGGGCAGCACCCATCAGGCGGCTCCGTTCTCCCACTTCCTGTGGCTGTTTTCTCCTTTGCTTCTTCTGGCCTGACACCAGAAGCAATGTTCTGCTGTCACTGGCACCAGGTACCATACCCTGTATTTGGTTTTCCAATATCTGGTCTAAATATTTACAAGACTCTCCATATTAAACTTTCCTGAAGTTTCCCTACTTGAACGTGCCATGTAGCTTCTGCCAAGACCCTGAATGATAAAATCTCCCGGGTGCCAGGAAGCTTGCCAGGTCCTGGGGAGGAAACGATGTGCTAAGTAAACTTGCTCTCTGCTCTCATGGTGTTGACATTCAAGAAGCATAATCTCTGTGTTATGGTATGTGCAAAATAAAATGAAATCCATTGCTGTTTAGTTCATTCCACCACAGTGACCCTGTAGGATACAGTAGAACTGCCCCATAGGGTTTTTCAAAGGCAATGAGCTTTCCAGAAGCACAACTTCCACATCAGTTATAATTCAGAGAATACTGTGCTAAGCTAGAAGAGACACACAAGAGCTTTGTTCTTGCCCATACAGTCAGCGAGAGCAGTTAGTCTAGTTCAGGGAGCATCAGGAAAGGCTTCCTGGCATAGGTAAACTGAAGGGTAGGAATTAGCTAGTAAGAATTAACTCTTTTCCTCCTTTTCCTCCTAATAGCTTTTTTGAAAAAAAATTTTTTATGTAACATAACTGAGTGAAAATGTACATTCCCGTATAAATTTACATACCCACCTATATGCAGCTTCCACTGCTCTCCTTGCCCAGTGACAGCACACTATTCCTCTCTGCTCCATGCATTTTTTTTTTTTTTTAATTTTCAGATTCCTGAGGGACTACTTATTTGTCTTCCAGAAGTGGGGCAATGCAAGAAGTAGTCACACTCAATCTGGTGATATTTTATTACTTCTTGGCATCTGGCTTTTGGTGGAAGAGGAAGCTAAAGCCAAGAGTCAGACTGTTTTGTGCTGGATTCATGGGAATCTGAGACTCTGAGAGGCTGAGATGCATTCAGAAGGTTTGTTGGGGAGAATTTCTAGATACACCTGGAAGACGGTGTGTAAGACAGGACTGGGTGGAGAGAGAAATAGACCCACACCGTGGTTACAGCTAGGGCTTTACTGAGCCTACCAGGAGCTCTGGAGCTCGGATGGTGCTTCAGAGTTGGCCTCAGTTGGCCTCAGTTGTCCCAGTTGGCCTTTGTAATCCTACATCAGCCAGTCACTGCAGTCAGTCATCCCCTGTGGCTGGGCAGAGCCTGGGTGGGCAGTTCCCCGTGGCTAAACGTCTAGCGAAGGTTACCGCTTTGAGCTGTCACTAGCCCTACGGCCAGCAGTTGGAGTTGGGTTCACGGCCCTGAAAAGGTCACCTAGCCCCGAAAAGGAGCTCTATAGCACCCGCTTGGTGCACTGAGGGCTCTGATTTTTTTGTAAATTTCTTTTACCCTAAATGACAAGAAACAGAAACTAAAGTGTCCAAAGCCACAGTGTCATAAGACATGAGATCCGCATAGGGGCTTGTCACACTGAAGAGGGAAATTACCGGCTTAGCAAGGCCACACTGCCCACGTGCTTCACGTGACCATCCGCTGTCACTCATCTGCTGTCATCAGAGCCGTAAGACAGTGTCGAAGAAGAGGAGGGGTGTCCCCCCAGCCCTGCTTCCCCGTGTTTACTTTCCTTTTCTCCTCCTCTTTCCCCATCTCAGTGGCCACCATCTAATTTCCACAGGGTGGGGTGGGTTGGACAGTCACTGGTCTTATACTAAACATTTTAAATGCGTGTGAAATTGTTTCTTCTTATGAATAAAAGGTAATAAGCCAATTAGTGTCTTTACTTAAAAAAATTAAATTGCGATAATTTTTAATCAAGTAGGAAGGGGTTTGATCTAGGTTTTCAATCTGGTTGATTTTCTGGGCTCAGCTCCCAACCTGTGCCTACACGGCCCCAGAAGTTGGGGGCTGTGGCCAGGCTCCAACTCTGCCTCCTCCCTGCCCAGCTCATCCCCAAGGGTAGTTCCAAGAGCTCCTCAGAGGCCCTTCGGCCTCTCCTTCCCCAGGCCCGACAGCCTTTGAGGAGCTGGATGGAGCTGGCTGCTTTCTCTACACCCGAGCCTTTAGTTCTCTTCCTCATCCCAAAAGATTCAGTCATCCCCTCAGGAAAGGGTCCTGGACTCTCCTCCCCCACACGAAAACAAAAAACACACAAAAAACTGCAAATCCACTGCCATCAAATTGGTTTCCACTCAGTGACCACACGGCTATTAACCGTTAGGGAGGCAGATTGCCACATCCTCCTCCCCTAGAGGTCCCAGTCTTTCAAACCTCTGCTGTTCGGTTAGCAGTCAACCGTCTCACTCCCTGCTGTTTCTGTATTCCCAGTGAACCACAAAGGCTACTCCTGGCCCCACTGGAGGGCCCAGGACAAGGGGACAAAGTTGTGCTTTTCTAGGGCCAAGAACTGCGGTGATACCTTGGAGTCCTTTGCCATGGTCAGTTGCAGGACTAGACAAAGCAAGAGTATTAAGTTATCCTGCTATTCTGATTGCTGGTTGGCATCAGAGGGTGTTGTTTTCCACTCTTACCTTGCTTAGTGTCTCTGCAGCACTTGATGTTATGACACTTCCCCTCCTTGTGAGAGAGCTGTTTTCTCTTGACTTCTGCAATGCCCTTCCTTCTTGGTCTTCTTTGGGGCTCCTTTCCTGCCTGTGTTCCTTTGGGTTCCATGTTAAGTCACCTCTTCCTCCCCTACAGTTACTGTGCTCTGTCCAGGAATCCCAGATGTAGAACTGTATCCTTTATTCTTCTGAATTCAAGGCCAGAGTATCCAGCTTATCCCTGACACTGCCACCTGGATGTCCTCAGGCTCTCTAAGTAAGTCAGCCCCTTCTGAAAACAGGACCCATTATTGCCTACCCTGAAACAAGTTCTCCCCATTTCACTGGGCCAAGGCTCTGGCTTTGACTTCTCTGACACCCTCCCTAAGTCCAGTTTCCAATGGCTCAACCTCCACGGTAGCTTTCCGTCCATTCGCTTCTCTCTATTCAAGAGTTCTCACACTTTGACAGGGGCTCCGCTGTGTCTCAGAGGGAATGCTGTCTGACTCGGCTGCACGTCTCCATCTCCATTCTGAACTTCTTCCACATGGCCAGGGCCAATCAGATTAGTCCAAAATATGCATTTTCTCCCTAGCTTGAAACCCCTCTCCAAGCCATCAGTCCCATACCCTCCTTAGCACAGTGTAGAAGGCCTGTCCTCACATGTCCTCCACTTCCCGGATGCCAGTCCCATTTCCTTCATCTCCCAGCTCACATTTTATGCGTGAAAAGCCTTTGCTGTTCTCTGAAGTTGCCTGCTTCCCATGCTTCCGTGTTTTCTCATGCACTATTTCCCCTGCCTGAAATGTTCCACATACTCTACATGGACATTTTTCCCTGTAATTTCTACTGTGTAAAAGATGCCTTTCTTGTCTCCCCCAAACTGGATCACTGAGAAAGTTCCAAAACCGCTTCCGTATTTTAGGTGTCTGTTAGACCAGTACCTGACTCCTGGTACCAAATTCCGTCTTCGTCATCTAGTGCTGCTATAACAGAAATTCCGCAAGTGGATGGCTTCTTTCTCACAGTCTAGGAGTCCAAATTCAGGGCATCAGCTCCAGGTGAAGACTTTCTCTCTCTGTTGACTCTGGAAAAAAAGGTTCTTGTCATCAATCTTCTCCTGCTCTTGGAGCTTCTGCACACAGGAACCTGGGGTCCAAAGGACTCACTCTGCTCCTGGCACTGCTTTCTCGGTAGTCTGAGGTTCTCGCCTGTCTACTCCTTTCCCTACCCTCTTGTCACTTGTAGGACAAAAGGTGGTGCAGGCCACACCCCAGGGAAACTCCTTTACACTGGGTGAGAGAAGGTGTCGCATTCCATCCTAATGCTCAGCAACATAATCCAATCTTGCCTTACCAGCAGTTTTAGTCAGCTAGTGCCACTCTGACAGAAGCATCCCAAAGTGAATGGTTTTAACCAAAAACATTTGTTCTCACACAGGCCACTAGGTTACCAGTCCGAATTCAGAGGGTCTGCTCCAGGGGAAGGATTTTCCTCTGTCTGCTCGGGAGGAGGGTCCTTGTGCTGCATCGGTCTTGTCGGGGAGCATTTTGGTGCCAGAACCTCTGGTCTGAAGGACGTACTCTTCTCCTGGTGCTGTTTTCTTGGTGGTGAGAGGTTCTCAGCTCTCTGCTTGCTCCACTTTCCTTTTATCTTTTGTGTATAAAAGGTAGTACAAGCCACATTCCAGGGAAATTTCCTTTACAGTGGAGGAAGGAGGTGGCCTTAGGAAAGGATTTACAGTCCCACTCTAATCCACTTTAACATACAGCATCGAAAAACCACAACATGGATGGCAATCACACAACACTGGTAATAACAAACCAGCCAGATTTCTATACGTATTTTTGGTGGGACACAATTCAATCTATGACACTAACCATAGGCAGAGGTTAGGGTTTACAATACACAGGAAAACTATAATCACGAAGCACAAGACAACTGCATAATACTGGGGTCATGGTCTAACCAAGTTGATATGTACTTTGGAGGACACAATTCAATCCACGACAATGAACGGTAGTGAGAAACCTCACCTCGTTGTATCTAAGCCATGTCTACCATGGCTTCCCAGAGCTTCTCACTGGCATAGTTTGCTTGCCTGGTTCTTAGCATATAAATTCCTAATCTGTTTCTTCTAGGCATACACCTCTGTGAGAATCCCAGTGGGAGTGCAGTGGGCAGATGGCCTGTAACCCCCATTTTTCCAGTTAGCTTTGAGCTATAGAGCCTATCTCAGAACAGAATTATGATATTAAGTTAATCCCTCCAGACCCAAACCCAAACCTGTTGCCAGTGAGCTGATTCTAACTTGTGGTGATCCTATACAGCAGAGTAGACCTGCCCCATAGAGGTTCCAAGGAGTGGCTGGTGGATTTGAACTGCTGACCTTTTGGCTAGCAGCTGAGCTCTTAACAACTGCATACTCATGAAGGCATTCAGAAGGCCTTACACAGGTAGAGCACAATGTCATATGTTGCGAGGCCCTTTCCAACTGTTACCCAGATACCCTTAAACTGACCCAGGGCTTCCAGTGCTTCTATTCCACTGCACAAGGTGACTTGGATTGTCCTCCATATTTAAAAGCACTCTTTGGGGGAGCTTGGTCCCAATCTGGGTAATTAGTAGGAGAGTAGCAGTCTTAGTCATCTGTTACTGCTCCAACAGAATTACCAAGAGTGGATGGTTTTAACAAAGAAAAGTTTATTCTCACACAGACCAGTTGACTAGAAGTCTGAACTCAGGGTACCAGCTCCAGGGGAATGCACTCTGTCTCTGTCAGCTCTGGAGGAATGTTCTTGTGTTGCATCAGTCTTGTTTTGGTTTGGGAGCATCTTGGCACAGGGACTTCATGTCCAAGTGACATGCTCTGTTCCTGGTGCTGCTTTCTTGGCGGTATGAGGTCTCCAAATCTCTTCTTGCTTCTCTTTCTTTTTATATCTTGTAGGATAAAAGGTGGTGCAAGCCATGCTCCAAGGAAACTCCCTTTACAGCGGAGTGGGGATGTAATCTTAGCAAGGGTGCTACGGTCTTACCCTAATCCTCTTTAACATAATCTGACCTATTAACCATAGGCAGAGATTAAGATTTATAGCATAGGGAAATCACAAAAAGGAAGACAATCACAAAATACTGGGAATCATGACCCAGCCAAACTTTTACACATAATTTTGGGGGGACACAATTAATCCATGACAAGTTCCTAACAGTGACAAGAACATCTCTGTGCCAACTGCTGGGGTGGTGGCCAAAGCGTCACTTTTAAAAAACTTCCCAGGTAATTCTAGTTTACAGCCAAGATGAAGCCAGTGCCGTGAGCATCCATTGCCACCACACCAGTTGTTGTTGGGTTAATTCTGGGTCCCAGTGACCCCATGTGTAGAAAGAACTGTGTTCTACAAGGTTTCCAGTGGCTGATTTTCCAGAAGCAGATCGTCAGCTCTGTCTTCTGAGCTTCCTCTGAGTGAACTCAAACCTCTGGCTTTTTGGTGAGCATCTGAGAGTGTTAACTGTTTGTACTACCAGTGACTTTGCTGTGAGCAAGGTGCCATGAATTCAAGGCCCCACCCCAAACCAAACTGTCAGGGATTGTGTCCTCCAAAAAACATGTGTAGTCATTTGGCTAGGCCACAATTCCTGGCATTGTGTGACATTCCTACATGCTGTAAGTTCAGTCCTTATGACGTTAACAAGGGAGGATGGGTGACATTTCTGTTGGTGGGGCAAGACTTAGTGTGCAAGACTGTATTGTGCCTTGAGGCATCCTCTTGTGATATAAAAGAAAGAAGCCAACAAAGAGATTTGGGGACCTCATATCATCAAGACAGAAGCTGGGAGTACAGTGTGTCCTTTGGAGAGAACTCAGGGCCCTGCACCTCGGAAGCTCCCAGTCTAGGGGAAGACTGATGACAAGGGCCTTCTTCCAGAGCCAGTAGAGAAGTCCTTTCCTGGGAGCTTGTGCCCTGAATTTGGACTTCTAGTCTACTGGACTGTGACAAAATAAATTTATCATTGTCAAAGCCATCCATTTCTGGTATTCCTGTTACAGCCACACTGGATGATTATGACAGAAACCCATGCCATTGAGTCAATTCTGACTCATAGTGCTCCTGTAAAACAGAGTAGAACTGCCCCAAGGGGTTCCCAAGGCTGTAATTTTTATAGAGATGTTGAAAAGTAAAGATGTCACCTTGAAGATTAAGGTGTACCTGATTCAAGCCATGGTATTTTCAATTGCATCATACGCATGCCAAAGCTAGATAATGAATAAGGAAGACAGAAGAAGAATCGATGCCTTTGAAACTGTGGCATTGAGTGTGGGTCTGGAATTCATGAGGCCTTTCCGACACGACGGCACTTGGCTTGGCTTTACTCACAGAAATTCTTTTGGACCACCAAAAGAACAAACGAATCTGTTCTGGAAGAAGTATGACCGCTGCACTCCTTGGAAGCAAAAATAGCAAGACTATGTCTCACATACTCTGGACATGTTGCCAGGAGGGATCAATCCCTGGAGAAGGACATCACGCTTGGTTGAGCGGAGAGTCAGGGAAAAAGAGGAAGGCCCTCAACAAGATGGGCTGACACAGTGGCTGCCAACAATGGACTTAAGCATATAAATGATGGTGGATACGGTGCAGGACTGGGCAGGGTTTTATTCTGCTGGGAATAGGGTTGCTACGAGTCGGAACTGACTCAATGGCACCCAACAACAACCTTCATGGAAGCAGACTGCTGCATGCATCGTCTGTGGAGTGGCTGGTGGGTTTGAACCACAGATCTTACGGTTCATAGCTGAGCACTTTAACTGCTGTGCCAACCACCACTCAAAAAAAAAAGAACCCAAGCCTCTTGCTGTTGAATTGATTCTGGCTTATAGCAACACTATAGGCAGAATAGATCTGCTCTGTAGAGTTTCCAAGGGGTTCCAAATTCCAGACCCAAACCAAACACCAATGCCAATGAGTCAATTCTGACTCATAACCACCCTGTAGGACAGAGTAGAACTGCTCCAAAGAGTTTCCAAGGAGCACCTGGCAGATTAGAACAGCTGACCAAAAACATTTAATGAACCCAAATGCCAATGGTGATAGGAGCCAGAAGAGTTCCCACGTCTCCCAATCAGCAGGTCACCACTGGCTACTCTCGGAGAGCACAGTGAATGGTTAAAAACCTGCCAGATCCCTCCCAGACCAACTCAACCAGAAACTCTGTGGATTTCGGTGGATTCTCCTCTTTACCTATAAAGTGAGGGGTTTGAATGGCTGATCCTGTCTGTTCTGTGTTCAAATGATATGACTCAGTAAGGTGGCTTAACCAATGGAGGCGTTAACAGTAATGGAAAAAGAAAAACGTGACTAAGTAAGAAACTCACCTAATACGTCTTCCTATCTGTGAACTTGAGTAAAACAAATTACGTAAATGATACCGTTTTAATTGTTTTGAAGTACACTTCAGGGCATTAAGTGTGGAAAAGAACTCCAGGTAAATGGCTGCTGCAACACCTTTCAAACGGGGCCAAAAATAATCAGTTATCAATAGCCCGATATCTGTTGTCATTGACAGTTGCAGCCTCTCTTCTTCCATCTTGTTAAAAATAAGGGCCAGTACCAGAGAAACAACAGACCTTTACAAAGGGAACTACAAGCCCTTACTACAAGAAACTAAGAGAGACTTAGATAAATGGAAAAACCTACCCTGCTCATGGATAGGAAAACTTAACATTGTGAAAATGTCTATTTTACCCAAAGCAATTTATTTATATAATGCAATCCCAATACAAGTTCCAGCATCATTTTTTAATGAGATGGAGAAACAAATCACCAATTTTGTCTGGAAAGGGAAGAAGCCCCGGATAAGTAAGGTACTACTAAAGAAGAAGAACACACTGGGAGGCCTCTCATTACCCGACCTTAGAACATACTACACTGCCACAGTGGTCAAAACAGCCTGGTACTGGTACAAGAACAGACAGATGGATCAATGGAACAGAATTGAGACCCCAGAGATGACACCATCTGCCTATGAACAGTTGATATTCGACAAAGGCCCTAAGACATTAAACTGGGGTAAAAACAGCATCTTCAACAAATGGTGCTGGCAAAATTGGTTATCCATCTGCAGTAAACTGAATCAAGATCCATATCTTACACCTTATACAAAAACCAACTCCAACTGGATAAAAGACCTAAATATCAAACCTAAAACGATAAAGCTCATCCAAGAAAAGGTAGGAACAACAATGGAAGTTTTAATACACAATGAGGACAGACTCCAAAATCTGTCAAAGAAACCTCAATCAACAGAAGAGAAAGTAGATAAATGGGAACTATTAAGAATCAAACACTTTTGCTCATCCAAAGACTTTATTAATAGAATTAAAAGAACACCCACAGAGTGGGAAAAAATATTTGGCAACTCTATGTCAGATCGACGCCTGATCTCCATAATCTATAAGATACTACAAAATATCAAGAAGAAGAAGATAAACTATCCAATTAAGCAATGGGCAAAGGAGATGGACAGACACTTCACTAAAGAGGAGATCCAGGCAGCCAAAAAACACATGCGGACATGTTCACGACCTTTAGTTATTAAAGAAATTCAAATCAAGACAACAATGAGATACCATCTCACCCCAACAAGATTGGCCATGATCCAGAAAACACAAAACAACAAATGCTGGAGAGGCTGTGGAGAAAGTGGAACCCTCCTACACTGTTGGTGGGGTTTCAAAATGGTCCAGCCTCTTTGGAAGGCAATCTGGCGCTTCCTTAAAAAAATGGATATTGATATACTATTTGACCCAGTAATTCCTACTTGGAATATATCCTACAGATTCAAGGCCTTTCACACCAACGGACACATGCACCAGAATGTTTTTTGCGGCACAGTCCACAATAGCAAAAAGGTGGAATCAACCCAGATGCCCAACAATAGAAGAATGGATAGGTAAACTGTGGTACATATACTCAATGGAGCACTACGCAATGATAAAGAATAACGATGATTCCAGGAAACATCTCCTAACCTGGTTTCAACTGGAAGACATTATGTTGAGTGAAAGTAGTCAGCGACAAAAGGACAAATACTGTATGAGACCTCTACGATAAGATCTCAAAAACAGACTTGTGTATAGAAGAAAAGACTCTTTGACAGCTGCAAGGGAGGGGAGGGAGGGAGGGAGGGCAAGGGGGGGAGGGTTTAGTTTAGGTAGTTACTAGAAATCTAGTTGGGAGAAAGCGGTGACAGCACACATTAGGAACAAGAACAACATTAAGTGGACTTCAGCATAACTTGAGTACTCCTTCCATCTTAACTCAATACTGCAAGGATAGAGTAGCTGGGGCGGGGGACAGGCGAATTCCAGGCCAATTGGCACAACTAGCGTTTTGCTAAGAGAGCGCTCTGCACCCCACATTGGTGAGTGGCGTCTGGGGTCTTAAAAGCTGCCAAGCTGCCATCCGAGGACACAGCAAATGGCCCCAACTCAGCAGGAACGGATGCTCACCGAGGGCCAAAATGACATGCGGTAAAGACAACCAAGAAGACAGAGAGACCCACAAGAGTGGGTGCCTACGTTGACCTGGGACCGGAAGAACCGGATGGTGCCCGGCCACCACCAGTGATAGCCATGACGGAGCTCACAGAGAGGAGCCTCACTGGCAACACAAGAATAAAAAGAGGTGCATCATGAGATCTCCACTATAAGACCTCAATTGATGGTCCAGCGGTTTTGGGGTTCCTCTGAGAGCATGGCTCCCGGCCCTGATGCTGCCCATTCCCATAAATTATAACAAAGGTCCACTCTTTGGACAGGAATGGAATGTACTTGGCGATGCAGAGTAACCATATATTGGAAGCACTTTATGGTTCTATACATCTATAGGATATCATCTTGCTGACCTCTGGCTGGAGGAAGGGGAGTGGATGGAGAGGAGGGGAAAGGAGGCTGTTGGGAGGATGAGACATGTATGGAGCAGAGAGGAATAGTGTGCAGTCACCGAACAGGGAGAGCAGTGGAAGCTGCATATAGGGGGGCATGTAAATTTACATGTGAATGTACATTTTCACTCAGTTATGTTAAAAAAAAAAAAAAAAAATAAGGGCCAGTAATTCTGCCACACCAAAATTCGTACCAAACGGTAACTTTTTGGGGATGAAGTGGACGTTCTTGAGTCTCCACTGGACTCTCATCACTCCAAATGTGACAGTTTTGTTTTTAACACAACTGTTCGTTCAAAAATGGGCCTAATTGCTGAAGATGATTTTTCAGCCAAAAGCAGGATCAACTTCCAATTGCTCTAGAGTGCAGTCAGCAAAGGTTTGGCACAATCTTATTGTCTTTGGACTCCAGTTCTTGAGTTAAAACAATTTAGTAAGGGTAAAGCTTCAAGTTTAGGTGCAAAATCCGCCCAACTGTGGTCGAGGAAAGGCCCAGTTCTTGCGCTCAGTGAGAAATTGGTTGGGATGCATTCTCACGGACACTCTGACAAACGGTGGTGATGTTTTCATTGGAACGTGCGGTTTGCTGACATGTAGACGTTGTCTGGCAACAGACCTAGTTGTCTCAAACTTTTTGATTAAACGTCAAATTGTTCTCTTGGTGGGATGATTTTGCACATTGTAAATGCCACATAACACAGGGAATCTTTGGTGAATGGAACACACATTTTGATAGTAAACTAATAATTTCTGCATGCTGTGGAACTGTGTAACTTTTCATGGCTATTTGCCAAGACTAATAAAAAAAATGGTAAATATGGCCACTGTAGCTTCACAAATATTGTGACCATGAGCTGTCAAACATGGGACATCCTTGTTGGAATACCCTTTACATTCCAGTTGTCTTAGTCACGAGTGGATGCCTTTAACAGAGAAAAGTTTATTCTTACACAGTCCAGTAGTCTACAAGTCTAAATTCATGGTGTCCACTCCAAGGGGAGGCTTTCTTTCTGTGTCTAACTCTGGAGAAAGTTCCTTATGTTCCATCAGTTTTGGGTCAGGGAGCACCTTAGCACAGGGACCTCAGGTCTGAAGGATGTGCTCTGTTCTCGGCACTGCATTCTTGGTGGTACAAGGCTCCTGACTCCCCTTGCTTCTCTTTCCTTTTACTCTTACAGGATAAAAGGTGGTACAAGCCACACTGCAGGGAAATTCTCTTTACGTTGGAGCAGAGAGGTGATTTAGGAAGGGTGTTACAGATCCACCATAATCTGTTCTTAACATAACCCACTCTACTAACCACACAGACAGAGATCAGGATTTACAGCATAGGGAAATCACAAAATAGGGGGCAAGCACAAAGCACTGGGAATCACGGCCCAGCCAATTGTTACACAAGTCAATCAGCGATACCAGTTGTATTTGATTGCTTCACATACCTGGACACATAGGATTACAGGGAGAAATGTGGGACTGTTTTGAGGCATTTCATGCTTGACACAAAGCCTTATATGGCCTCGTTATAAGTTAGTGAGCTCAGGGCTCTGGAAAGATTTGCCCCGTGGTTGGAACCTTATTTTCACTGGAGTCCACATCTGTCTTCACTGATGATGCTGCTCCTGCTCCTCAGAAACCATCAGTGACACTTCATCCATTCTGAACCACTATGGGAATACTTCTTGTCCATAGGCAGGATGATGCCGTTGGAGAAGACTGCCAAGTGTAAAAACATTCACTTTATATTCTCTGTGAGAAATGCACACAGAATGAGAGAAGGACGGACCGGAGGGGACCTGGTATTTTGCAAATTGGCCACAGGGTGGCAGTAGAGGCCAAGGTTCCTAACCCCCTCAAGATCCAATTATATTCTCCTTTGAATTTTTTGATACTTTGTGTTTTCACTAATGAAAGCATGCTGATTAAAAGACCAGTTTAGAGTTTTTGTTACGAATTATGTATTTTGATATCGATTATCCCACGTATCCCAGGAGACCTTGCTCTTGTTAGGTGCTGTCAAGTCAGTTCCTACTCTTAGCAGCTCTGGGTACAGCAGAACGAAACACTGCTTCTTCATCACAAAATACATTTAATAAGACTTGGAAAAACGCTACTGGAAAATCATGAAGGAAAATGGGAATTTTGTGACAATTGTGACATATATACATACAGCATTTAAAACCCTGAAGGCTGACTATGTTTTGAAAAACTTGAGAAAAACTTTTTTCAACTGTAAAATACATATAAAAATTGCCATTTTAACCATTTTTAAGTGTACAATTCAGTGGCATTGATTATACTTACCGTGTTGGATGCCCATCGCTACTGTTTCCAAAACTTAAATTATCCCAGAAACTTGGTATCCATTAAGCATTAATTCCCCTCAAGTAAGACTTTTATAGTAAATTTTATTTAAAAGAGAAAGAGCTGTGGAAATGCATTTGCGTCTCTCCCTCTTCGGTTAATTCTCATCCCTGAAGTTACATAATGCTTTCTATACACTGATTATTTTTTTTTAAAAAAATCCAACCTGTTGCTGTCAAGTTAATTCCAATTCATAGCAACCCTATAGGACAGTGTAGAACTGCTCCATGGACTTTCCAAGGAGCAGCAAGTGGATTTGTAACACTGACCTTTCTGTTAGCAACCAAGCTCTTAACTGCTGAGCCAAGGTTCCCCTCTGAGTATAAACTGAAATAAAAAACAAACCGAAAAACCATACTGCCATCAAGTCAGCTGTGACTCATAGGGACCCTATAGAAAGAGTAGAACTGCCCCATAGAGTTTCCAAGGAGCACCTGGTAGATTTGAAAAGCTGACCTTTCGGTTAGCACACATAGCACTTAATCACTACACCACTAGGGCTTCCCCTTAGACTACACGTGAATGGGTATGCTGAGAACTAAAGGAAGAAATGTTAGACAGTTTCCGATTTGTTTTCCACTTCACGTGCGCACTCCTAGCCTCCAGGCTAACTGGCAGTAAGCCTTCTGCCTGGATCACTATGAGACGAAACCGATGCGACACCATTGGGTTTGGCTTGGTTTTTGATTTTTCATGAAGGGAATGAACATTTGAAAGTCGTTCAAGTGTGGGATTCGGTCTCTCACTGAGACAAGAAATAAATGACTTGTCAATTTAATTGTACCAGTGGTGATGCCAGTGAGTTTTAAGTTAGACAGAGCTGCTTATACTAAGAACCCTTGGAATACAAACGTAAACAGAATCCTAATTCATGGATTTGTAGACTACTCTTGCCTGCTATGGAAACCCTGGTGGGTAGTGGTTATGTGCTTTGTCTGCTAACCAAAAGGTGGGCAGTTTGAATTCACTAGGTGCTCCTTGAAAATTCTATGGGGCAGTTTTAGTCTGTCCTACAGTGTTGTTGAAAACCCTGGTGGCCTAGTGGTGAAGTGCTACAGCTGCTAACCAAAAAGTCAGCAGTTCAAATCTACCAAGTGATACTCAGAAATTCTAGAGGATAGTTCTACTCTGTTCTATAAGGTTGCTAGGAATTGGAATCTACACCACAGCAAAGGGTTTGGTTTGTTCTTTGGAATAGGGTTACTGTGAATGAGGATCAACTGGACAGCATGGGTTTGGTTGCTAAGGGCACTAATCCTAACCTTGATTTTATTCATGGCATATACAGAACCCCTTCCTTGGTGGGCTGAGGCAGTAAGTTACCTCCACCCAAAGAATGGTGAATGGAGTCAGATTCTGAAGGTCAAGATGAGTTCAATATGTTTATCAACCAAAAGGACAGGGAGAGAAGAGACAGGGAATGGAGGGGACTTTAAGGCAAGGGAGGAGCTCAAAGGACCAAAGTCAGGAAAACAAGGACTGAAGGAATGGGTCCAGGAACAGTTGGGATGGGCCTGGGAAGGCTGTAGACACACCTCGGATGGCTTCTTCTTGATGTTAACATTAGATTCATTTAATAAGATAGAAAGGAGATAAGGAGTACCCAGACATCAGCCTTCAAAACTGGTATCTTCTAACTGCTCCATGGTCACTGCCTTCATCATGAGGGATTTATGTCCTTTCTGTTTGATTCCTTTCTCCTCTTCTAATCCTACCCCCTTCCACCCCTCCTTGGTTCATCCTACCCGTTGGCCATAGGGATGTCAGACAGCCCTTCAAGTGTTGAGAGGCCACCCTGAGAACCAGTTCCAGCGTCTTCTGCTTGGCTCATGCGTTGTTTCCCCGTGTGACAGTGGCCAGCGCTTTAGAGTCATCTCTGCCTGGCGCACTCAGGATATGAGACACGTGCATCTAATCTCAGTGTTTATCATGACTATCACCAGATTGCAGTCAGTTTTTTTTGAAGGGACTGACTTAGAAGCAAAGCAAAGCAACCAACTCTTATAGCAACCAACCGCATCCTCACACAGCCTGTGCCTCCAAGTCAGGACTGGGAGAGGTGGCCAGGCCAGGCATTAATTACGGAAAAAAAAAAATCGAAGCACCAATAAATTAAATTAGGTAGGATTTATTCAAGCATCTGTTTTGTATGCATAGAGGGAGGCCACTTGTTCTGCAAAACAAATGGCTCAGTGCAGGCTTGTTATACTGAAACTCTTAAGGGAAAGAGGAGGAAACAGAAAAAATAAACCCTGGCTCTTCTCAATGGGATGGACTGAAATCCTGCTCCCCTTTCTGAGACTGAGTTCCTTTGTCCCCTATTCATTTAAGATTGCATGAAGTTAAACTCTTTGCACAAGATAAACTTTTTATGGCTTCATGTTTGTCACAGCTGTGTCATCCCAGAGGAGGCGCGTGATTTTGTGATGACTTAGCACCACATGGAAATCCTGGTTGAGGCAGTTGAGTGCTACAGCTGTTAACCAAAAGGTTGGCCATTTGAATGTGCCAGGTCCTCCTTGGAACTTAAATGGGACAGTTCTAATCTGTCCTATAGGGTCATTGTGAGTTGGAATCTACTCAGTGGCAACGGGTTTGTTTTTTTTTTCCTTGTCTTATCTCCACATTATTTCTTTTTATCTGTTCTTGAATGCATCTCAGACCGGCCAGTGACTTTTGTGAGTGTTCTCACACAACTCAGAGGATGCTGTCAGTTCCTGTTCCTGTCTTCTGTCTTCTAACACTTCTTCATCTTCAAGCATAGACAAATGACATATGTTTAAACACACATCAATCGTATTTTCTGAAATATGTCAACTGTTTCGCTAAAGTAAGACAAGTAATTTGAAATTAATGAGTTTTCAGGTTCAATTGCTTAAAAACCCCATACCTTTAGAGGTACCATCTTTAAGTACAAGTGATTCTGGCAATTTGTCTCAGGGAGAGGACCAACCGCAGACACAGCTCCCTCCCTCTGTCCCACCGGTGCTGTACTCCTCCCCCAGCTTCCTCCCCTCCAGTGTTGTATTGCAAAATCCTTTTCCTTTGCTGGACTTCTTCTCACCCCTCAGTCTTGCATTCAAATACTGGTTTTACTTGCAGGCTATATGTAAAACCCATTGCCTTGCACAGTGTGACAAAGAATGTTGCTGACATAACTTGGAGAACTCCCTACTTGTAAGCCCCTTTAAAAGCATGCCTGCCCTTGGACAGCAGTCTCAGCTGCAGCATCTCTGACTCACTCCACTTCCTTGTGTGACAAAATAAAGGTGCCTTTCCTTTTTTCCAGAAACCTTGGTGGCATAGCAGCTAAATGCTATAGCTGCTACTAACCAAAAGTTCAACAGTGCAAATCTTCCAAGCATTCCTTGGAAACTCCATGGGGCATTTCTACTCTGACATATAGGGTCACTACGAGTTGGAATGGACTTGATGACAGTAGCTTTTTGACTTGGCTTCCTGTTTTCCTACCTAGGTCTCTTTTATTGGACGGTACAAGACATGTTGACAAGAACCTAGGGTTTCTACCCTGTAACAAACTTTTAAAAGTATTTCAGAAGAATTGCAATTCTCTCTCTCTCTCTCTCTGTACATACATATTTTCCCCACCCCTAAGGAGGTTTTCTTAAACCCTGGTGGTATAGTGGTTACGTGCTATGGCTACTAAATAACAGCTTGGCAGTTTGAATCCTCCATGTGCTCCTTGAAAATGCTATGCGGTGGTTATACTCTGTTCTGTGGGGTTGCTGTGAGTTGGCATTGACTCAATGGCAATAGGTTTGGTTTGGTTTTTTTGGTTAAGGAAGTTTTCTAAAACAGTTACTTACAAACAAAAATTCTTTTCTTTTTATTAGGATTAAATGAAAATGTACATTCCCACATAAACTTGCATGCCCACCTACATGCAGCTCCCACTGTTCTTCCTGCCCGGCAACAGCACACTCTTCCTCTCCACTCCATACATGGCTTATCCTCCCAACAGTCTCCTATCCTCTCCTCTCCACCCGCTACCTTTCCTCCAGTAAGAGGTCAGCAGGACGATATACCGTAAAGTGCACACACGATGTGATCACTCAGTGTCGCCAAGTCCAATCTATTCCTGTCCAAGAGTTGACCTTCCGTATGATTTATGGACAGGGACAGCATCAGGACCAGGGGCCATGCTCCCAGGAGAACTCCGAGGGCCCTGGACCATCAATAGCAGTCTTTTAAAGGAGATCTCAGGATGCACTGGTGGTGCCCGGGCACCATCTGGTTCTTCCGGTTGCAAGTCAATGTATTCGCCCACTCACGTCTGTCTTCTGGGTTCTCTTTCCCATGTCGTTTTGGCCTTTGGTGGTCATTCATTCATACTAAGTTAGGACCATTTGCTGTACCCTCAGATGGCAGCTTGGCAGCTTTTAAGATGCCAGCACCAATGTGAGGTGCAGAGAGCTCTCTTAGCAAAACTCTAGTTGTGCCAATTGGTCTCGCCTTCCCCTGAGAGCATGGTCCCTGGCTCCACGCCCCAGCTGCCATGTCCTTGTAATATTGAATTAAGACAAAAACTCTGTAAATAACATTTTATTGTGTTTTCTGTGACAGTTTACACAGCAGATTAGGTTTTCATTCAATAGTTTCTGCTTAGATTGTTGAGTGACATTGGTTGCATTCTTCACAATGTGAATTATGGGCATTCTCATCAGTTCCGTTCCCATTTTCCCATTTCCAGTAACCTGGTTTCCCTGCTTCCTTGTATTCTCATTTTTGTTTTTAAAGTACTTATTGACTGTTTGAGACTTACAAAGATTTTACAGTTTTATGTCCTATTTTCTAAATGTACACATCCACAAAAAAGAGAGCACATTAGGGTAGTTTTGATAAGATGTATATTTTCTATCAAGACCTTTGTAACTTTACAAATGCATCACACACGAGAATGTATATGTAGATAAACAAGTCAGAATGCTCTCGAAGTGACCCAGGGGCTGGGATCAGATGTGATTTGTGACTGCCATCTACCTTAAGAACAATGAACAGGATCTTTGCATGGACAGCCACAGCCTTCAAGCTTCATGTTTCAAAGCGTGAGAAAACTCAGTGACACCTCTTTGTTATCCCAACACCTTTAATCCCCAGAGCGATTCTCACACCTGGACGATCCCCCACCTAAACTTCACTTTGATGTCGGTGATTACTCACAAGTTCAAAACAGTTGCAGGTACCCACAAAATTATGTAACTAGCAACTGAGAAAAAAAAGTGACAGCTCTCCTTTTGAAACAAGCGAGCCCCTCAGTGTCTGGGCAGGGTTTGTCTGCAGAAGGCTTCTGGAAGACATCAGTATCTAAAGTCCCTGCACGAAACCTGAAGCACAGAGACCAGCAGATGGTACTCGCTGTGGTTTCTCGAGCTCAAGGCTGCCTGTTTCCTCTTCCCCTGTGCTTCTGTTCGTCGACTCCAGAAAACAACACCTGCCCTGCCGTGTCTTGTGGAGGAAGACTCTTAGCTCAGCATCCCTCACCTCTTGGAGGACCTGCTTGGTGCTGATACAGCTCTGGAGTAGAACCTACTGGGGGTCTCAGTTACCTAGTGCTGCTATAATAGAAATACCACAGGCGGATGGCTTGAATGAGCAAAAACAGATTTTTCTTGCAGTTTGGGAGGCAAGAAGTCTAAATTCAGGGAGCTGATTCCAGTAGATGGCTTGTTCTGTCTGTCTGCTCTGGGGGCAAGTCCTTTTCTCAGCTCCCCTGGCACAGGTGTCCCTTGGGGATCTCCAGGTGGTATCTGTCTTCTTCCTTCTTGTGCTTGCTTTCTCTGTGTCTGGTCTGCTCTTTTTACATCTCAGAAGTAGGTTTAAGGCGCACCCTGTGATGGTATGTCTCTTTAACACAGTACAGAAAACCCTATTCCCAAATGGGATTGCGTACCCAGGTACATATTATATGGGGACACAATTCAATTTCTATCATTGTGTAATCATTCCTCACCTAGATCTCGTATCAGACTGAACATCTGTTTCTAGGTCTCAAGCTCCTGTTGTTGTAAGTCTAGCATTCCTCCTGAAATGCCTCATTCTTTGAGCATCCCATTCTTGGGGATAGCAAGGGCTGCCCTAACCGAAGATGGTGGAAGTCTCTCCAAGTAAAGCTGGGTTCAAGCTTACGCAATGGAACTCAGTCTCTTAACATCAGTCCTGCTTCACGTTGACCTCACCTCCTTCTGGCACCTACACTTGGTGTCTCCTTAAAGCCATCTGCAAGCTTGTACTCTTGAAACCGAGAGTTCTCTCTGCCTCCTCTTTGTGGCTCACCGTCAGCCTGAACCCACCCCAAGCCCTGCTGACTCGATGGCATCAAAGTGCTGTATGGCTATGCCTCCTATCTCATCCCAGGTGTCTACACCCCGGTGAACCTCTTACCTCCCCGCCTGAGTGTTGCTGGGCTCCTTGCTCTAATCAGTCACCCTCCCAGGAATGTGCCTTCTGCAACACCTGCAGCTGCATCTCCCTGCTCCACTCACACGCCGATGGAATGTGGTCCAGCCTTGCCCCTCCGCCCAAGGGCCCTCCCAAGTGGCCACATGTCTTCCTCAGCCGATCTTGACAAATGCAGAGCCTTCGGCCTGAAGCTCTGCTTTTCTCTCTGTCCATTACGTACCATTCAACTCAAATCCTTCCCTCACCAGGATGCTTTCCCAGCTCTCAGCAAGGCTGCAGATGCTCACCTGGCTCTGAAGACCTGTGGAGCTGAAGAGCCACATATACCGTCCAGGGGAAACCACACGTGGCTGGTGTTGTTCCTGAGCTTTATGTGGATGAGTCTTCTCCCCAGGCAGGACAAGGACACCCTAAGAAGCACATTTACAACCTGCACATTGATTGGCTCACTCACGGTGGGGAGATGCATTGGATTGTTTCTGTTCAGCCTAACTTAAGCATTAGTGATTCTCTAAAGACTCCTTTTTCCTCTCCGTAATGAATATTTCCCTGGTGGCGTAGTGGGTAAGTACTATGTCTGCTAACCGTAAGGTCTGTCTGCTCAGATCTGCCAGGAGCCCCTTGGAAACTATAGAGCGGTTGTACTCTGTCTATAGGATCGCTATGAGTAAGAATCGACTTGAAGTCTTTGTCTTTGGCTCTGTAATGAATATTTACAGTGAAGGAAGAGACTGCGAGTAAGTCAATGTACGTGGAGGGCAGACTCTAGAAGGCAGCTATTTCATGAACATATTTTGATTTGGCTTTCTAGAGTGGATGGACTTAAATAACTGTCTTTTTAAATGGGTACCAAAGAGATGGATGACCCTCAGGCCCTCTGTGTCAGTAACTTCCCCTAGGGAAGAGTCTCTCCTGCGGTGTATACCCAAGCCTTGTGCACGCCTGAGTCCAGCTCACAGACCTGTAGAGATTTCCTGCTCTGCTGTGGACCGAGTGTACACTGAGTTTGCTCGCTCGGGGGCCTCGTGATAGAAGACCGGACAATGTTTGCCAAGGCGTTTGGCAATGTGCTTTCGGAAAAACACCAAGAGGTAGTTTCTGAACTTTTCTCCAATGAAGGCGTAGATGATGGGGTTGATGCAGCAGTGTGTCATCCCGAGAGTCTCTGTCACCTGCATGGCCTGGTCCAGCCTGTTGGAGCTATCACAGTTACCCAGGCCGAAGAACTCTTGGAAGGTGCTCAGGAGAAGGACGATGTTGTACGGAGCCCAGAAGAGAAAGTAGACGATCACGATGGCGAAGATGAGCCTCACGGCCCTGTGCTTTGTCTTCTCATTTCGGCACCTCAGCAGGGTTCTCAGGATTGCCGAGTAGCAGGTGACCATGACCAGCAGCGGCAGCACCAGGCCCAAGATGGTTATCTTTAAAGTCTGGAAATTCTTCCAGAAATGGTACTGCTTGGATGGAAAATGAGGGCTGCACGTATAACGAGAACCTTCTTTTTGGGATCTGGTAAAGATGATTCCTGGGAGAGAGACAAACACAGCCACCATCCAGGTGATCCCACTTGTCACCACTGCAGAAGTGACTGTCCTGGCTTGTATAGCAAACACAGCGTGGACGATCGCCAGGTACCGATCAATTGTCAGGAGGACGATGAAGAAGACTCCACTAAAATAGCCAATGTGATATACTCCAGTGAAAAATTTGCATGCTGAATTCCCAAAAATCCACCCGTTTGTAGCATAGTGGGCCCAGAACGGGAGAGTGAGAAGAAACAGCAGGTCCGAGACAGCCAAGTTGAGCAGGAAGATGTCAGTCATGCTCTGCAGCTTCTTGCAGTTGACCAGGGTGAGGATGACCAGCACGTTGCCCACGAAACCAAATATGAACACCAGCGAGTAGAGTGGCGGCAGGAGCTGGGCTGCCACCTGCCGAACGCTGATTTTTTGGCAGGGCTCTGACGCACTGTAGAAATTGCCGTAGTCATAGTATGGCGGGCTCGTCATTTCATAACCCATTTTGCTCAATCCTGTGAATGCAGAAAAATTCATCTTCTGTAAGATCCCAGAATATCTGTGGGTCCCATTCGACTAAGGTCTCGACTCCTAGCTGAAGGAAATCACCTACAAAAGAGCCTTGGAAGACACACCTGGGGACCTGTTTCTAAAAGGTCATAGCCTCAAAAACCCTCCAGAGTGCAACTCTGTTCTGCATACACACGGTTGCCATGAGTCAGAATCGACAACTAACAGCAACAACAGCAGCAATAACAGCAACAGGTCCCTGAGTGGCACAAACCAACCTGAAAGTTAGAGGTTTGAATCCATCCAACGGTGACCCACGAAAGAAAGGCTTGGTGATCTGCTTCTGTGAAGATGACAGCCAAGGAAGCCCCAGGGAGCAGTTCCACTCTCTGTCACATGGGGTTGCCAGGAGTTGGAATCAACTCAAAGGCAACAGGTTTGGTTGTACTTAGGTCCCCTGTGAATACAAACTGTGTTCAACTGGATACACAGTTGGCCTTTAACCAAGCTCCCTTTTTTTGGCCAGGCGCTACAGGGAGGGGCAGGTCTGCCGTAGCTTCCCTGTGCTGCCCACTAGATGGGGAGCTTGACTTGTTGGGAAAATTCACGAAAGCATCTGGTTACTGAAATTAATCTGCTGGTTTTCTAGAGCACTATGAAGCCTTCGCCTTCACTACGCCAGCAGCTTCAAGGAGCAGAGTCAAATCAAGTCTAGCAGTGCCGGGCAATCTCAGTTTCCCTAAGTTAGACTCTGGAACAGGCAGCGAGCGAGTCAGTGCTACAGTTAACGCAGAGGGCAATCACTGTTCTATACTTCACTTAATCCTTAAGACCACCCTAGGAGCAAGTCACATTATTGCTTTCATTTTGCAAACACAGACCCTCGTGCCCACACTAAGCACAAACCAAAACCAAACCTGCTGCTGTCCAGCTGATTCCAGCTTATAGCAACCCTATACGACGGTAGAACTGCCCCACAGAGTTTCCAAGGAACGCCTGGTGGATTTGAACTGCTGACCTTTCGGTTAGCAGTCATAGCACTTAACCACCACACCACCAGGGTTTCCATGCCAAGTACCCCCAAACCAAACTCACTGCCTTTGAGTCAATTCTGACTCATGGTGACCCTACAGGACACAGTAGAACTGCTCTGTACAGTTTCCAGAGAGCACCTAGAGGATTCGAACTGCCACCCTTTGAGTTAGCAGGCAACAGCACTTACCCACTACACTATCAGGATTTCCACCCCAGCACAGAGAGGGTGAATAACTGGCTCAAAGCCACACAGGCAGTCTGCACTTGTTACCACGTGCTACTCTGCCTTTCACTCCTTGGAAATGGAGTTCAAGAACAGAACCCTGAACCTGATGCTTTCACATAGTCAGAGTGAAGTGGGCTGGTGCCCAATTCTCCAGAGGAAGTCATGCAAGTCAACAGTCAACCTGCAAAATCCGGATTGCCATCCCACCATTCTCTCGAGTATTCCCTCTGGTCGTTCCTGAAGCGCCACAATCACCAGCCCTTAGGGAGACACAGGAAACGGCCAAGCAGAAAACGGCCCGGTGGAAACGTCGTCCTCTATCATCGCAAGCAAATACATCATCCATTCCAGGCTAGTTTCTTCCCTTTGTAACTATCTGTCTGGCCAGGCTACTTTTGTTTCACTTCTTTCTTCTATTTATCTTTTTGGAATAATGTTTTAACAGATTTCAGGTGAAACTATGCAGCAAGCTGCCCTTTAACAATTTTGATACGAATTATTCTGTTGCGTCGGTTACAATTTTCATGATGTGTCAGCATTCTCCTCGTTTCTATTCTATTTCCATTGATCTAGATTCTCTTCCCCTCCTACTGTCTGGTCTTTGTTTCTGGGTAAATGTTGCCAGTTTGGTCTCATATAGTTGATTGTTTAAGGGAGCACATTACTCAGAGGTGATATTGTTAATTTTATAAGGTGATCTATTATTCAGCTAAAAGAAGACCTGTAAAGATAGCTTCAATTCCAAATCCACTCTGGACCCCAATAGGATCTGGGTTTTTTTTAGGAAGCTGAGTTCTACATTTTTCTCCTAGTCTATCTGGAATCTTCTGTTGTGTGCCTGGTCAGAATGGTTAGTCTAAGTTTTACTTCTTTAGCTGAGACTTTTCTCTGATCAACCCTTGTGAGTTTCAAACTCCCTGATCAGGTCAGATCAGACCAGATCAGATCAGATCAGATTAGATTAGGCAGCTTGGAGAAGAACTCAGGAAACAAACAAACAAAAAAAGCCTCTTTAAATTCTGAGCTGTGGAATGGCTATATGAAAGTCAATTTTTTTTAGTTACCTGATATAAACTTTGGCAATTATTCAGCTTCCACCTTTTCTAGGAAAAGATACCAAAGAATAGGCTTAGACACAATTTTGGTTGCGCAAGCTTCAGATGGCAACCAGTTCTCTTTAGCAAAGGATACTGTCTCTGCTAAGATTACAGCCAAGACCCATCTCAGAAAAATCTTTTTCACATTTTTTTAAATATAATTTTGTTCCCTTTAAAATCTTTCATTCGAGATCATGTTCTTTATCTTATAGATTACATTTTCATGTAGTTCTTTGAGCCCCTAGTATTTGTCAAATATCTTCTATGACATTTTCATGTAGTTCTTTGAGCCCCTAGTATTTGTCAAATATCTTCTACGAGCTTCCTGCCCAGGCTTTTACTCATCACAGAAGCCAAGCTAGCATACAGATAGGCAAAGTGACTAAGAGCTGACTTACCGGGGAGAGTTTCTTGTGGGGGAAACGGATGTCTCAGCTCCTCTGGCCAGCTGAGCTGTGAAAATCAAACATATAGACAGCAGAAAAGTAGGAAATGCTCAGTTTCTTTCCTCTTAGAGGGCGGAGTTTTAATGAATAAGTATGTTGCATAAAAAAAAAAAATCAAAGAGCAGTTCTTTATTTCTATAAATTGAACTAAAAATAGCCTAGACGGTAGACCTTTGATTCAAAAGCGAATTCAGTCTTCCTTTTGCTCTCCAGCTACACAGACTGTTCTAGAAAAATGAAAGAATGGAAAGATACTGGAACCGGAAGAACACGGACAGTCAGCCAGTCTACAACTTTTATTTTTCCAAAAGCAAATGCTTCGTATAAGACCACATGGATTATTTCACGGCGTGTGAGAATTCTCCCTTTAATATTTGCCCTCAGATGAAAGTCATCTCAAACCCAATTTAAATTCAGAAGCTGAACACTCAGTAGTAATCCCCTTCTCCTCTACTGTTCTTCATCCTCTTTCCCACCTGCCGAGACACAGAAGCTCACTCATACAACCCTGTTTTCCCCTGTTAACAGAAACGTCTTGTTGCCTAGGTTTAAACCACGGATTCACTAGAAGCTAGACACATTGATCCTTCTTTCTCTGGGGACTGGGTGTCTAGTGGGACACAGCATTGTGAATTTTCCCTCTAGTGTTCATTGTTTTACAGCCTTTCAAATCAGACAGCAATTACGAAGGACAATGCTATGCCAGTCCAGATACGTGGGTGACAGGGTTCTGTCTCCAAAGACATCTGTTTGAATCTATGAGAATTTTTCAGCAGGAACTAGGCAGCAATTGACAGAAGTGTATAGTCCAGTGCAGAATTATGTGACGCTGCTGCAGACAGTCACGGAAAGCTTTTTTTGGTGGTTACTCAAAACCTCATCCACTGACAGCAAAGCTGAGAACACAGTAGGGTCTGGGTTTCACCTAGGCCCCTCCTGAGCCACAAGAGCCCCTTCTGGTTTTCCTTTTCTGTAAAATAAAGAGTTTGGGCTTATTATGACTTAAGGGGAGGCAAAGGGGTCCCCAAACAGCAAAATTATATGCCCCTAAATCTATGGAGACAGCCTAATGCAGGGATTAAGCAAGTGACCTCTGCAGTCAAAATGCCTGAGCTTAAAACATGGCTCTTCTCTTAGCTTCCTCATCTGTGTAATGGGCTGAATAGCAATCTTTGCTTAACTGTTTTTTTGGGAACGTTACGTGAGGCATCTCTTTTAGTTACCTAGTGCTGCTTTAACAGAAATACCACAAGTGGATGGCTTTAGGAAGAGAAATTGTATTTGTCACAGTCCAGCAAGCTGAAAGTCCAAATTCAGGTTGTCAGCTCCAGGGAAAGGCTTTCTCTGCTGGCACTGGAGGAAGGTCCTCGTCGTCAATCTTCCCCTGGACTGGAAGCTTCTAGATGCAGGAATCACAGTCCTTTCCAAAGGGTGTGCTCAGACCCAGGAATTGTTTTCCTTCTGATGGTACGACATCTCCAAATCTCAGCCTGGCTCCCTTTCTTTTCATATCTCAAGAAACTGCCTCAAGGCACAACACAACGTCACACATGAAGCCTTGTCCCACCAACACAGCTGCAGCCCTTCCACACTCATTAACTTCATATGGCAGAATTTACAACAGAAAGGCCATTACACAATACCAGCCTAGCTGAATTGCTGCAGATTTCGGGGAAACACAATTCAATCTACGACGGCACCCATATCCAGCACTCAGAGTATCATAGATTCTGGTGGTACCGCAGTTAAGAGCTGAGCTACGGCAGTTAACCAAAAACGTCAGCAGTTTGAATCCACCGGCTGTCCCTTGGAAATCCTATGCGGCAGTTCTACTCTGTCTTATAGGGTCACTATGAGTCAGAATTGACTTGATGGCAATGGCTTTAGTTCTCTGGGACACATCAAATTCTTTTTCATTCACTTGTTCCTTTCTTAGAGTTTATATTAGCTAAAATCCTAACAAAATTGGTTCCCCAGGGTCTTTGCCTAGAGCAGATTAATACAGTCTTCCCTCAGCATCTGTGAGGGATTGGGTCCAGGATTCCCAAATTCTCGAATGTTCAAGGTCCTTATATAAAATGGGGTAGTATTCGCATATAACTTACATACGTCCTCCTATACACTTCAAATCATCTCTAGCTTACTTATAATGTCTAATACAACCTAAACGCTATGTAAATAATTGCCTTATGACAACTGCAGACTTGCTTTGGAAGACAGCCTTTTGGTCTACGAGTTTCTTAAGCTCTTTTGGGAACACCGATACTGCCTGGGCCTCTGAGGTGCTGATTCGACCATGAGTTAGAAGTTCTGGAGGCAGGAGGCCTTCCCAGAACTAGCCAGCCATCCCTTCCTAGCCCGACCCTCCTTCTCGCCCTCCTCGGCCCCTCACACTCAGCCTTGGAGAAGTTAGCTGTGGTCACTTGACTGCTTTCTCCTGTCTCCATCAAGTTAATTGCAACTCATAGCAGCCCTATGGGACGGGAGAGCTGCCCCGTAGAGGAGCGCCTGGTGGGTTCGAACTGCCAACCTGCAAGTTAGAAGACATAGCTCTTAACCACTATTCCCCTGCTCGCTGGCATTTTTTCACAGAAACAAAGGGTGCAGACAGCACAAGCAGCAGAAGAAGGAGCTGTGAGGTGAACACGGCCGTGACAACAAGTGCTGGAGACAGACTGAGGGTCTGTGAGGTGGGAGACCACAGCTGGGCATGGCTACACGTCACTCCGTTCCTGGATTCAGCGTAGTGCTTGGCACTTGGTCAGTTCAAGCTTTGCTTCTTGGAACTTTTATTTTTTTTCCTGTCTGTGGTGGTGGGTTGGATTTGCCAATGCGAAATCTGTGGAAACGGAGGTCTGACGGCATCAGCAGACTGCAAGCTGAGAGGCGGTTGCGGTTGGTGCTTGGATAATAGCGAGCAATGACTGGAAAGCGTAGAAAAGCACGGAAATAGCCCAGTCATCAAGACTCACCCCGTGCAAGGGCGTGTATCTGTGTCACAATAGAGTCCAGTAATGGGTAATCATACCAAGGACAGTGACTCACTGAGAAAATATTCACGTTCATCATGTAGGTACAATCCAAGACCTAGTGACGAGGAACTGGCCTCTGTAGGCTCAGTGATGGGTTTAAGTTCAGCTTTGTTATCAACTGTTTGACTAAGTCATCAAATCTCTCCAAGCCTTAGTTTCATTATCTGTAAAATGGGGGCAAACACACACAACAAAAAGCCTATTCTATAGGTCCCTGGTTAAGATTGAATGATGTAACATGTGCATAGCGTTTTGTGGATGTCTGCTCGTAAGGTGTTAGGTGGGCTATTTAAAGCAGAGAAATATAACTTACGGTCTAGAAAGAGTGCACAAAATGACTAACAAATAATTTAGTATAAAATTTCGCACAAAATAAACAACATGAATACAGTTTTGGTCCTTTGAAACGCAGACTCTGGTCACTGGTAACACATTGGCGTAGAGCTCTCAGACAATGCTGGGCAAAGTGTGCTGGCTTCCTGTGGCTGCCCTATGATGTACCACACTTTAAGGGGGTAAAACAAATGAAAATTTATTCTCTCAGAGTTGTGAAAGATAGAAATCTCGAAATAAGATGTGGGCGAGGCAGGCTCCCATTGAAGGCTCTAGGGAAAAATGGATCCTCGCGCGCCTCTTTTTTCATCTCTGATGGTTACCATCAATCTTTGTTATTCCTTGGCTTAACAGCTGCATCACGAATCTCTGCATCTGTTGTCTCGTGACCTTCTTCCCATGAGTCTCTGATGTCATCACATGGCCTATTCTTAAGGGTGCTAGGCAGACTGGATTGTTTTCAGTGGCCTCCTGTGCATGTGAAAGCTGGACAGTGAATAAGGAAGACCGAAGCATCAATGTCTTCGACTTTTTGTGTTGGAGAAGAATACTAAATATACCACGGAGGCCGAAAGAATGAACAAAGCTGTCTTGGAAGAAGTACAACCAGAATGGTCCTTAGAGGCAAGGATAGTGAGACTACATCCCATATACTTTGGACATGTTGTCAGGAGGGATTAGTCTCTGGGGAAGGACACCATGCTTGGTAAAGTGGAGGGTCAGTGAAAATGAGGAAGACCTTTAATGACAGGGATTGACACAGTGGGTACAACAATGGGCATAGTAATGATTGTGAGATGGTGCCAGACCAGGAAAGTGTTTTGTTCTGTTGTGCATGGGGTCACTAGGGGTCTGAGATGACTCGGTGGCACCTAACAATAGTAACATCATATGATCATGGCTTAACTTAAGTAATTACGTCTGCGTGACCGTCTTTCCAAACCAGGTCACATTTTGAGGTTGTGAGTGAATGTAATTTGGGGAGGGGAGGAACCCAGTTTAACCCAGCACAAAATGTATTTCTACCTGTGATCAGCTTTGCGTCCTACTTGCACCACCTGAAGCCCCGGCCTGGCCCCGTGTTCTGTGCCTGTGTGTTGGAGTGGAGGAGGACATGAGGGCGTGCCCTCCCCCAGAGGGCAGTGTGGAGCAGTGGAGCTGTCCCGGAGTCACCTAGACCCTGCTGATGACTGTGTGACCTTGGCAACACCCTTTCCTCTCTGAGCTTCCGTTTCCATTTGCCAGGAGATGGGCTAGACCTAGGACTTCCCAGGTGGCTTCCACCTCAAATCCTGAATGACTCCTTGGCCAAAGTGGTCTGGAAAATACATGTTGTGGGCAACTAGTGTCAGGCTTCACAGGCTGACGGTTTTTCTAGGTCTACAGATCAGTTTTGGGTCATCCTTGGAAATGAGGGCTTGCTCTGTGATCGTCCATATTTTAATCATTATTAAGACTTACATTTAATAAATGAAACATGATCCTAGATACAACAACCCAAGCAAAAACGAGTTGATGATCATGCTTATGACTTAGGTCTTCTGATTCTGCTTCTCTTTTTGCTTTATCAGCTCCACCCTCAAGATGCCTCTTCATGAAACATGATCTTTTGATCAGTTGGTCAGCTGATCACTTTAGACTTGACGCACATCTTGGAAGAGTCTCACGCTGGGTCTCCACTGAGACATCTTTAGGTGGCTACCATGTCCAGTCATTGAGCCCATGTTCCAATAGCTGCTTCAACCTCCTTACCCATCACTGGCTGCTGATCAGGAACCAGCTGGGTTTAAAGCACCAGCTGCGTGAGCACATGTTGCTGAAGCCCTGCCCGACTGCAGCTCATCAGAAAATACCAGGCGCTTGAGCTGGCTCTAGGTCTGGATGAATCAACAGAAAGAGAGGCTGTAACAGTAGTGGGTGAAGCTTTTATTTTTCAAAACAGATGCTTCATTATGAAACCAACACATGCTCATTGTATGAAAGCTGGGGAGAACAGAAAAATGGGAAGCAAAAATGAAATAGCCATACTCTCACAACCTGCAAACAGTCCTGTTACCACACATTACATGTAAACGTTTCCTCATCTTACTAAAAATTGTTTATAAATACAGTTCTTTTACTGTTGTTTTATAATTGAGTGTTGTGAGTTGAATTGTGTCTTCCCAAAATGTGTGTCAGCTTGTCTAGACCATGATTCCCAGTATTGGGAACTTGTCATTATTTGTCCTCTTATGTGCTTTTTCCTATGTGTTGTATATACTGCTTTTGGGATGTTAATAAAGCAGGATTAGAGGAACTTATATTAAAAGCAGGACTCAGCCTACAAGATTAGGTTGTGTCTTGAGTCAGTCTCTTCTGAGATATAAAAGAAAGCAGTAAGCAGAGAGATAAGGAGACCTCCTACCACCAAGAATGAAGGACCAGGAGGGGCGCGCATCCTTTTGATCCAGAGACCCTGTGTTAAGAAGCTCCTAGACCAGGGAGAGATTGATGACAAGGACCCGCCTCCAGAATCGAGGAACAGAGATAGCCATCCCTGCAGCTGGTGCCCTGAATTTGGACTTCTACCCTCCTAAACTGTAAGAGAATGGATTTCTCTTTGTAAAGCCATCCACTTGTGATATTTCTGTTACAGCAGCACTAGAGGACTGACACACTGAGGTTATGTATAACTTACATGTAGCAAAGTGCACTAAGCCTGGGTGTGTAGCTGAATGCAGTTTAAATGTGAAATAGGGTATATTTCTGCCATGCCAGTTAGTGCTCCTGTGACCAGCCCAGACGTAGCCCTAGTTTCTAGCCTCATAAATTAGATGAGCCTGTTCTATAACTCCTGCAAACGGGATCACAGAATTTGTTCTCTATGTGTCTGGCTTCTTTTGTCCAACATGCCATAACTATCTTTAAGAACCAAACCAAACCCTTTGCCTCTGTGTCAATTCTGACTCATAATGACCACATAGGACAGAGAAGAACTGCTCCGTTGGGTTTCCAAGGAGCAGCTGGTAGATTAGAGCTGCCAATCTTTTGGTTCACAGCTGAGCTGTTAATCACTGATCTACTAGGGCTCCCACAGCCATGTTAGCAGGACCCAAATTCTTGCCTTCCACCCAGAGACCTGAGTTCAGTTCCCGGTCAATGCATTTTGTGTGAAGCACCAGTGGAGGCTTGTGTGTTGGGATGATATTAAACAGGTTTTAGTGGAACTTCTGGGCTAAGATGGTCTAGGGGGAAAGTCTTGGTGATGTGGTGGTGGTCTATCTCCAAAAATCAGTCATTGAAAACCCTATGGGGCACAGTTCTACTGTGACCCACATGGGGTCACTGTGAGTTGGAATTAACTTGACAGCTACTGGCTTGATTTTTTTTTTTTTTTTAAGTAGCAGTTAAAGTTCTTAATAGACCACTGTGATTTTCAGTGGGTTGGATCATACCTGCAGCTGTATGTTCAGCTCTGTGCATAACAGGATATTGTCTGGGAGTTTTCTGGGTACCCCAGAACTGGCAACCAGGGCTAAAGGCTGACTGCAAAAAGGTGTCAAACATGCCACATTCTAAAGGAAACCACCAACACCTGGGGTCAGACACCTCTCTCTGGGCTTAGGAAGAGGTGGCAGAATCAGCTCTGTACCCTACCGTCTTGTCCATATAAGGGGACAAGGAAGTGTACAGGGTCATAGGAGTGGGTGGGATTGAGGGGAAGCAGGGTGATGTGTCCTCTCTCAAAAGCAAGGGAGGAAGCTCTCAAAGAATCACCTGAGAACTAGGGGCCCGTAAGCAGGACAGGCCAGCACCTCATCCCAGGGTGGGGCACCAGTACGCAGCAGAGAAGTGGGGTTGGGGAGGGGGTGGGGAGGTCAGGGGACACGAAAGTGAGGCAGTAAGGGTGCCCGAGGGATGTGAGTGTGCCCTTGCACTCAGGGGATGGCACAGAGGTTACTGAGCTGAAACTGTCACTGATCCCACCATCTGGCAAGGGACCCTGAGCAGCCTGGAGAGTGGCAGGGGCCAGTGTGGTTGGAGGAAGTTGATCTGAAGAGAGATCGTGTATGTGCCAAAATAATCGAGGCACAAAGATGCTAAAGTGTATGGTGTTTATTCAAGCAGTTAATCACTATGCACACAGGAAGACTGTCCATTCTGAAAAAAACAGAAAGGGTTGTTTCAGACCAGTTTCAAAGAGGCTTTAAGAAAGAAGGGAGAAAATTGAGTGGAAAGTTAACCATTGACTAATTGGTGGTGTATTGAATTAAGTGCTGCATCTGATAACCAGAAGATCGGCAGTTCAAATCCAGCAGGTGTTCCTTGGAAACTCTGTACGGCAGTTCTACTCCGACCTACAGGGTTGTTATGAGTCGGACCTGACTTGACAGCAGTGGGTTTTGGGGTTAGGTAATCTTAACATGATTTATTGAGTTGTCCCTTCCCATGAGATCAGCTGATGAGGTGGTCTCTAAGAGGTGGTCTCTGAGGCTGGACCACTCTCTGACCCTGTTCATTTGTACAAATTTTCAGGTGTAGGGCCTGGATGTTTTAAAGTAATAAAGACACCCCAACCCCTTATAAAATTCTAAAGTTTGAGAATAGTCTCCCAGAAAGCAGTGGAAGTTGCCTAAAGTTAAATTCTTTGCCTGAGATCAACCTTGAGCTAGTAACAAACACCACAAACGGGCTTTGCAGCTTTCTGGTCGCTGCACCTCCACCACGTCCCCTAGGTTACTGTTCATCTGTCGCCAGGTAGAGCTGGCACTGGTTTTCCTGTTCCTCTGTTGTTCTCTCTTAATTCCTCTTCTCCCCCTGCCCATTAACACACATCTAAGAAGTAGCAATGGGGAGTCCCCACAAACCTAGGTGTCTCAGTCATCTAGTACTATTATAACAGAAATACCACACGCAAACAGATTTCAAAAGAGAAATTTTATTCTCCTGCAGTTCAGTGGGCTAGAAGTCCAAATTCTGGGCATTAGCTCCAGGGGAAGGCTTTCTCTGTTGGCTCTGGAAGAAGGTCCTTGTCATCAATCTTCCCCTGGACTGGGGGCTTCTGAGGCACAGGGACCCGAGGTCCTTTCCAAAGGATGCACTCCGCTCCTGGCACTGCTTCTTTCTTGATACTATGAAGTCTCCAACTCTCTGATTGCTTCCCTTTCCTTTATATCTCAAGAGATTGTCTCAAAGCACAGCACAATCTTACACAACGAGTCCTGCCACACCAACCCAGCTGCTACCCATCATCCCTCACTAATATGGTTATTGTTGGCAGGTGCTGTCAAGTTTACTTGTGACTCGCAGTGACGCCCCGTGACAGAGTAGAGCTGCTCCAGAGGCAGGATTTACAACATGGCAGAACATCACTCAGTATCAAGAATATGGCCCAGCCCAACGGCTATGCACATTCTGGGGGGACACAATTCAATCCATGACAGTCGGCTCTCTGAGTGACCACACAGGCAGGTGTGCCTGTCACCCTGGGGCCCTGTGGCCAATATGAAGTGTGCTGTAGCAGAAGCTATTGTTGTCAGGGGCTGTCAAGTTTACTTCTGACTCACAGTGACACCAGGTGACAAAGCAAACCTGCTCCAGAGGGTTCCCTAGGCTATCATCTTTATGGCAGTAGATTGCCAGGTATTTTGTCCCTCGGAAACTTCAGGTGGGTTTGAACCACTGATCTTTGGGTTAGCAGCCATGCTTAACCACAGAGCCCTTTCAATCAAGTTCATTGGCCCTTTTTCCAAGCACTCCACCCCAGGCCATCCTATGTCTAGGAGAGGGAGGGGCAGGAGGGTCCCCTGAGGTCAGCCACCAGGCCAGGGCTGGGAAGGGAGGTGGGCATTAGGAGAATGGAACTTGTCCCTCCTGTAGACAGAGCCCTCTGGAATCCAAGTCAACCCTAGGCCTTGTTGAAATAATCAGTGGAAAGAAAGAAAACAATTTCATGTCGTGAACTGGTTACATCTGCAGGTTTGATAAGGGTAGCAAAAATGCTGGTGATGCAGTGGTTAAGAGCTACAGCTACTAAGCAAAAGGTCGGCAGTTCTAATACAGCAGGTGCTCCTTGGAAATTCCATGGGGAAATTCTAATCTGTCCCATAGGGTTGCTATGAGTCGGTATCGACTCGATGGCAGTGGGTTTGGTTTTGGTTTTGGTATAGTGACAAAATAAGATATTAGTCAGTGCCCTACCTTTGCTTGCTAGCCTGTGAGCTGGCAGGGCTTCTCAAATAGGAGAGGAAGTGGCCTGCGACCTCACCAGGCCCCCCAGGCCAGGCCTGCCATGACCTGTCACTGCACAAGCTAACGTTCTACCTATCTCTTTCCAGCAGATACAAACATAGTGGCTGCTTGGCGATATCTGAAGATATTTCCAACCTCAGGTTCTCATCTCACCCCGAGCCACCCTTCCCTAAACTCATGGGCTACCTTGTTGAGTTCAAGCCATAGCCTAGTGTCCTCTGTCACAGTGCATTTCCCCTCGGTGGTCTTTCTTGCTGGCTCATGACATCGGAAGCCATTTCAATTTGTCACGGATGTTTTATAGTGACTGAAAGCACAAGGGGAAGGAGAGAGTCCTGCTTGTTTATTCCTAGGAAGCTGCAGGGCCCCCCTGCAAAACTGTTTAAACATCTCAGCTATTTCGGGCATCACAGACAGAGGACGGGGTGGGCTGTGTTGGGCTCCTTCCTTCACCCAAAACTGACTTAGGACACCCAGTGCTTGGAACAGTGGGCTTTCCTTGCTTAATTCAAACAGACCATTGCAGTGTTCTCCCCTCAGCAAAGGAGACTTGAGGTTTTGGTTTCTAGAAAGGAGACATTTGGTGGCTTGTAAGTGGCAATTCCTTTGTCTGCAATAGATGTCACCGTAGCTGTTATTTGAAAGTGCCAGTGGCCTTGTACTTAAGAGCTATGGTTGCTAATCAAAAAGGTTGGCAGTTGGAGCCTACCAGGCTCTCCTTGGAAACCCTGTGAGGCAGTTAGCTCTACTCGGTCCTATGGATTGCTATGAGTCAGAATTGACTCAGTGGGAATGGAATTTTTTTGTAGCTATTGTTACCATGGTGCAGAAATATCCTTCAGTTTGTTGCTCTCCTTTGAGCTCTCAGAATTTATGTCTGTAAACTCTCCCCCACTCCCATCAGCTGCCCTGGGACCTGGAGTTTTGAAACTCATGGATGTTCACATATCTATCTTTGTAGATCCATCCTGTTCTGACACCTGACAAACCCTCAAAGGCGTTTGTTGTACTGAATTCCATGATGCAAAAATAAACACTTTTCCAAGTTTTATTTATAGAGTCACTCGATATATAACATATTTACTAGTCAGCTTTTGTGTTTCTTAACCAAGAACCCCCAAACTCCGGGGCTTATAACAGTGAACACAGATCCTTTGCTCCTATTACACATGGCTGTGCTGTCACTGTTCCCAGCTCTGCACTTGGGCACTTGAGCTAAGGAGCCGTAATCTAACGAGAGCTTTCCCCACGACTGAGCAGGTAGGAGAACGAGATTCTGCAACCCTTTGTGAAAGCTTCCGATTGAAGGAGGCAGGTGATGTCACTGTGCTCCCACCGTGGTCCCCAGGGGGTGCAAAAGTTTGTACTCAACTGCTGGCTTAGAAGTTGGCAGTTTGAACCCACTCAATGGTTCTGTGGAAGAAAGACAGGACCACCATCTTTCATAAAGATTATGGCCGAGAGAACCCTATGAAACAGTTCTACATGGTAGCACGTGGGGTCGCCGTGAGTTGAAATGGACTCCACAGAAAGTTATCGTTTTTTTTTTTTTTGGTGGCTATGGTGAGGAAGGACAGTCAGTCTTCAGGCACATGGTGTGTCATGTGGCAATTTGAGATGTGTGTCACCACACAGGGGATGGAGTGACATGTGGTAAAGGGTGAGACACTGATCACACCAGAGTATAACAGAAGCTTTTTAAACAATATAATCAGAGGACTGATTTATTTGTCAAATCGTAGCATTTCAAACAGTACTTGCATTTCATCATCATCACAACAAAAATGTAATATATTTGTTAGGATAATACATATGCGTGAAGGTGAAGTTATTCCCCCTTGCTCTCCACCAGTTCTGAAATCACCTCTAACTATGAGGGCAAGAATGCAGAACCATAAAAGCTTGTAGCTCCCAAGCTACCTGGATCCAGAAGCCTTTAGTGCTTGTTTGTATCAACTCTGAAACACACTGCTAACATACGTCAGCATTCTTTTTTTTATACTTAAAAATGTTTTTAATGATGCTTTAAGTCAAAGTTTGTAATTCAAGTCAGTTTTTCATAAAATAACAAAAAACCTTGTTGTATGACCCTAGCTGTTCTCCTCACTCTGACAGCACAGTCTTTCTCTCCATCCTGTATTTCCCGTGCGCATTTAGCTAGCTCCTGTCCCCATCTGCTCCTTCATCTCATCTCCGGACGGGAGCTTCCCAGTTAGACACCTGTATCTACTTAAGCCAAGAAGCATACACTTCACAGCACCATTTTATCTTACAGGCCACTTCAATCTTTGTCTGAAGAGTTGGCTTTGGGAATGGTTCTAGTTCTGGGCTAACAGATCCTGGGGGCTATGTCTTCTGGGGACCTTCCAATCTGTCAGACCATCTAGTCTGCTCTTGCTACCAGAGTTTGAGTTCTGTACCCCACTTTTTCCCCTCTCCATTGGAAACTCATTGTTGAGTTCCCTGTCAGGGTACTCATTGATGGGAGCAGGGCACCGTCTAGTTCTTCTCATTTCATGTTGATGTAGTCTCTGGTTTATGTGGCCCTGTCAGTCTCTCGGGCTCATATTTTCCTGTGTCTTTAATGTTCTTCCTTCCTTTGCTCCACGTGGGTTGAGACCAATTGATGCTTCTTAGATGTGAGCGTGCTAGCTTTTAAGACTGCAGACACCACTCACGGAAGTGGGCTGCAGAACAGCTTCGTAATCAACTTTGTTATGCCAGTTGATCTAGGTGTCCCCTGAAACCATGGTCACCAGTCGCCTGCCCCTGCTACTCTGTTCCTCAAAGTGTTTGGTTACGTTCAGGAATCTTCTTCGTTTTTGGTTTAGTCCAGTTGTGCTAACTTCTCCTGTATTGTGTGTTGTCCTGCCCTTCACCTAAATAATTCTTGTCTACTATCTAGTTAGTGACTACCCCCTCCCCACCCTCATAACTATCAAAGACTGTTTTCTTCTGTGTTTAAATAGACCTTTTCTTGAGTCCTTATAATAGCATCTCATGTGATATTTGTTCTTTCACAATTACCTTATTTCACTCAGTGTAATGCCTTCCAGATCCCTCCGTGACATGCATGAGTGTTCCTAACTTGACTCCACTAAGAACAGAGTCTTCAGGCTCTTAATTTAAATGAGCTTCTCCAGTTCCTCTGCCTTACAAACAGAATGCAAAAGCTTTGATTTCGGAGCTAGCTTGGTGGAGGCATGCCCACTGGTCAAAGACAGGTCAATGCCAACCACAGTCAGGACAAGCATAAAACGTCAAAGCACTCACATATGTTTAAGTTCATGACTTCATGGTGGTATAAAAAGGTTGGGGACAGCAAGCAAGACATGGAGGAAGTGACGGCTGTGAAGAGCGTGCTGGTGTCCAGATGACCTTATTTACGAAGCTCTATATTTAGCACGAGCTAAGGCGCTCCTTGAATACTCTGGGGGTCAGTTCTACCCTGGCCCCTAGGGTCGCCATGAGTCGGTTCTAACTCGACGGCACTTGGTTTGGTGGTTTTTTAATAAGACCACAGGTCACAGACCCCCAATTTCCTGTACGTCAATAACTCTGCAGAATCAGCACAGTTAATTGTGTTCCCCCCAAGCACAGAGCAAGCTTCCAACTTTTAAGCTCAATCAGATTTTTCTCTGTGACTTATACCATATTTTCAGGCTGGGCATATTAGTAGACTCTTTTAATATGAGACTACCACATGCAAGCTATAATGATCAACTGTAATTTTATATTTCATATTTCCAGAGAGAAGATAGTTGTTTTATTTGTTGGATCTGAAGTTTAAGCCTCTAACCAAAAGAGAAGTATTGAAAATAGTTTGGAATTCCACCACCCTCCTGTAAATCCATCCAGAAGCTCCCTCATCTAGCTCACTCTCTTGGTCATTTAGACACTGAGACTCAGAATGTTTAGTAAATCATTTTCAAAGAGCCTTCTGTCAGCTGGGATGCTAGGCTCCTTCACTCTCCTCAGAAGATGCTCAGAGCCCCGCTGACGGATTCCCCTTTCTCTGGCCTACCGAGGCTTTGTTTTTGTTTTTGTCTCCCTTCCTTTGTATTCTCTCTCCCTTCCTGCAGATTTTTCTTCCTTCATATTCTCTCCTGGGCCTCCACAAACTGGACATTGGAGCAGGGTGCTTCTACAGTCAACAGTTACAGGATAAAGGCTGTGGTGAGATAAATAGGTAGGCAGGGAACAGCAACAATGAAGCATGGTCAGGGGCCAAGTGACCGGGCTTTTCTGTGCTTCTGTCCTGTCCTTCTGTTCTCTCCTCTTAGCTAACTCTGCAAGCATTCACATGCACCCCTGTCCTCTTGCTAAGGACCCCTGATGAAAAACAGACTTGGTTTTCTCCACCTCCCTACACTCACTTCCTCCAGCCTTTCTCTTTCCCCAGAAGGACCAAACAAGCTGGTTTTGTTTTGTTCTTCAACAGATCACAGATTATGCAATACTTTATGAACAGAACTTTTATACAAACTATTGTATATGGATGTAAGGCCCCCAAAGTGTGAATACTGAGACAAGGCACTTAATAGATTTCAGATGCAGAGTGTATGGTTGTCATAAAACTAGTCAACAAATCAGCTGCCACCGAGTCGATTCTAACTCATAGCAACTCCATAGGACAGAGTAGAACTGCCCCACAGAGTTTCCATGGAGCGCCTGGTGGATTTGACCTACTGACCATTTGATTAGCAACTGTAGCACTTAACTACTATGACACCAGGGTTTTGTAGATAAACCATAAGAAAGCATACGGTTTCACTGCATCATATGCTGTCACACAAGAAGGTTGTCATACCCAGCCAAAATTCCTGGAAAGTTAGCACAATTCACAAACTCTCCATGACCTGGCAAAGCCTGCAAGGCAGGAGATGAGGCCGAGGGCAGCACCGCTTCCTGGTTGTGTGAGTGGAACCCTCACTCATCTTCACGCGTGCCCAGGTTCAGCTCCCCTGCCCTCTAACTCCGGACCCTGACCCACTCACCGTCGTTCCCATTCGTGCTGTGATGTCTCCTCTTCTCCAGCTGGTTCCTTTATTGACAGACATAGAGACAGAATGACAAAATGGTGTAGACTGGAAACAGCATAACAGAGAGGCCTAGGGACATGTCTTCTGGAGAGCCTCCAGTCTGTCAGACTATCATGTCTGAGTTTTTAACAGAGTTCTAGTTGTGCATGCCCCTTTTTCTACTACTATGTCAGGGACTCTATGTTGCAGTTCCTGTCAGGGCAGTCATTGGTGATGGCTGGGCACCATCTAGTTCTTCTGGTCTCATGCTCATGTAGTTTATGCTTTTTACAATCTATACCATTTTATCAGCAGCAGCATCCAGAAGCTGGGGTGACCTTGTTGGAGAGTTCGTCTCTACCGGCAATTGTTCTGGAATATTTCCTGAGCATACGTTGTTTATACAAGGTATGCTATAAGTCGGTCTCGGACACACAACCCAGAGACTCCTGGGCAGCTGCTTCATAGGTCTTTATATACTTCAACATGCCCTTGGGAATTATTAATACACACAGCTCTTTCCCCCCAAGCGTTCTCCTTTGAAAAGTAACAAGTGTATGGCTTCTCATTTCATAAGCCGACCGAGACTTCCTGCTCACCAGTGGATGGTGTGTACGTTGAACTCACCCGATCTGGCGTCTCCCTGTAGAACACTGGACACTGTTTGCAGAGGTGTTTGGCGATGTGTTTCCGGAAGAAGGTTGAGATGTACCTTCTGAACTTCTCCCCGACGAAGGCGTAGATGATGGGATTGATGCAGCAGTGAGTCATCCCAAGAGTCTCTGTCACCTGCATGGCCTGGTCCAGTCTGTTAGAGCTACTGCAGGTATCTAGTCCAAAGAACTCCTGGAAGGTGAGCAGGTCAAGGACAATGTTGTACGGAGCCCAGAACAGAAAGTAGACAATCATGATGGCGAAGATGAGCCTCACGGCCTTGTGCTTTTTCTTCTCATTTCGACACCGAAGCAGGGTTTTCAAGATCCCCGAGTAGCAGATGATCATGACAAGCAGTGGTAGCACCAGGCTCAAGATGTTCCTCATTATCGTATGGAAATTCTTCCATCTTACTGGAAAAGCAGGGCCACAAATAAAATGAGAATCATCTTCTTGGGCTTGGGTGAAGATGATTCCTGGGACAGAGACCAACACAACCACAACCCAGGTGACCCCACTTGTTGCCACCCCAAAAGTGACTGTCCTGGCTTTTAATGCAAACACAGCATGAACAATCGCCAGGTACCTATCAATTGTCAGGAGGATGATGAAGAAGATGCCACCAAAATAGCCAAGGTGATATAGCCCAGTGAATAATTTACATGCTGAATCTCCAAAGACCCACCCACTGACAGCATGGTAGGCCCAGAATGGGAGAGTGAAAAGAAACATCAGGTCAGAGACAGCTAAATTGAGCAGGTAGATGTCAGTCATGCTCTTCAGCTTCTTGCAGTTGATCAGGGTAAGAACTACCAGCATGTTGCCCACGAAACCAAATACGAACACCAGAGAGTAGAGTGGGGGCAGGAGCTGGGCCGCGATTTGCTTTAAGTCAATTTTTTTGCAGGGCTCCAGTGCACTGTAATCTATGTCATAATACGCTGTACTTGCCGTTGGATCATCCATCCTGCTGAAACCTGTGAAAAAAGAAATAGCCAATTGTGTTAAAGTTCTAGAGAACCCTGTGGAGAACAGTTTTACTCTACACACATGAAGCTGTCGTGAGTTGGAATTGGTTCCATGGCAACTAACAACAACAAAGTTCCTTGGTGGTTACCATAAGTAGAGTCATGACTGACGGTGGCTCCTTTGTCATCCTCCGTGACACTTCTTGTAAATAAAGACTGAGAGGTGGACAGCATGATGAACTGGGGAAATATTTCCTTTTCATCTGTTTTCCTTTGTCCTGAAAACAGAAGAATCCCTGACAGCACAGTGGTTAAAAGTTCGGCTGCTACAAAGGAGAATGAAAGACATCAAAACTGTAAGGAAAACAGGAGCTTAAGAAACAGAAAAGTCCACATAATCCAGAAACTACGTCAGCATGAGACCGGAAGAACTAGATGGTGCCCAGCTACCACCAATAACTGCCCTGACAGGGAAAACAACATAGAGTCCCTGACATAGTGGTAGAAAAAGGGGTGTGCAGAACTAGAACTCTATTAAAAGATCAGACATGGTAGTCTGGCAGACTGGAGGGTCTCCGGAAGACACGGCCCTGGGACTCTCTGTTAACCCAGAGCTGAAATCACTCCCAAAGCCAACTCTTCAGAGAAAGATTGGACTATACTATAAGATACAGAGTGGTGCTGGTGAACAGTGTGCTTCTTGGCTTAAGTAGATACATAGGCTCCTTCCCAGAGTTGAGAGGAGAGGGTGGAGGGGGACAGGAGCTAGAAACAGAAATACAGGGTAGAAAGGAGGAATCTGCTGTCACAGGGTGGGAGGAGCAGCTAGAGTTACATAGTGGTGTAAGTGCAAGGTTTTGTATGAGAAATTGACTTGGATTGTAAACTTTCACTTAAAACACAATAACATATTCAAAAACAAACTAACAAAGAAAACCAGTTTGGCTGCCAACCAAAAGGTTGGTAATTGGAATCTACCAGTTGCTCCTTTAAGACTATGGGGCAGTTCTACTTTGTTCTATAGGGTCACTATGTATCAGAATTCTTTCCACAGCAATGGATTAGAAACAGAGAGTAAAAGGATGGCCATACGACACAATTGCTGCAACTCTTGATCTTGAAAGTGTCCTTGCCCCACTTAGTAACTTCCTAGTCTTTGTTCTTTCCTTGGCTGTATGCTCCTTAAAAGCGTATGTGCTAATCCATTTAACCACTTGTCAAGGAGTCAATCCTGTTTCAAGGCAACCTATGTGTGTCAGACTAGGACTGTGCCCCAGAGAGTTTTCAATGGCTGGTTTCTCAGAAGTAGAACACCAAGGCTTTTCTTTTGAAGTGTCTCTGGATGGACTCAAACCTCCATCCAACCTTTTGGCCAGCAGCCAAGCACGCAAACCACTAGCAACACCCAGAACCTCAGTGTTGGTCCCTTACTTCCCTTTTATTTCTAGTAGTTATCTACAGTCTATTTCACAATGTGTTTTGGTCTTTCCCAGCAAGCCCAATTCATTATAAGGCTAAAACTGCTGGATGCTGGCTTTTCCTACCTCCCTTGCAGGCATTGACAGTCATGTGACCCATTTCTGGGCATTAATATGTTAGGAGAAATATGCTAGGGATTTCTGGGAATGTACCTCCCAGTAAAAGAGAGATGCACACAAAGAGAAACCCTCACCTACCCTGCCTGCTTTATGGACTGGTCTTGCAAGAACTTGTAGCTTGGGGCCATAAATGAAAGACCCAGAGAACTGGACAAGCCAAACGTAGTCCCAGTGTTATCAAATCCTGAACACCCCTCTGCTGCTTACACTCTTCACCTCCTGGTTTCTTATTAGCTAACAAAATTAATTACCTGTTTTTAAAAGCCACTTTGAGTTAAATGTTCTGTTACTTGAAGCTGAAAGCATTCTAAGTGGGTTATCTAACTGATAATACCTCTCAGCCTTCTGCACCTGTCATCTTGCCTTCTTCATCCTCCCTAAACTCTTCCTGCTAACGTTGCCAATAGTAACCCAGTTTTTAAATGCCCTGGCGTTTGTTCCAGTCTCGTCTTCATTGATCTTTTTTCCAACTTCACATTAAAGAAATGTATTTGGCACTAGACCAGAAGAACTAGATGGTGCCCAGCCACTAGCAAAGACTGTCCTGGTGGGAAGTTCATCACAGAGTCCCTGATGAAGCACGAGCCAAAGGGGAGTGCAGATCTGGGACTCTATTAAAAGGCCAGACCTGATGGCCTGTCATCCTGGCGGGTGCCCTGAGAACATGGCCCCTGGTCCTTGCTGTTAGCCAGGGCTGAAATCAGTGCTGAAGCCAGCTCTTCAGACAAAGACTGGACTGGACTAAGGGACACAGAGTGATGCAGGTGGTATGTGTACTTCTTGGCTTAATATATGTTGAGGCTGTCTAACTTGTTCCTCTCTAGAGAGGAGAGGGGCTAGTGGGGAAGAGAGGACAAGTGTCGGTTGAATGGACACAGAAGTGGAAAGGAGGAGTGTGCTGTCACAGGATGGAGATAGCAGATCAAGTTGCATCAAGGCTAGTGTTCTGGGTTTTATATGGCAAACTGACTTGGATTGTAAACTTTCACTTAAGCACAAAAAGATAAAATACAGTACAAACGGAAAAGAAAATTTCTGTGGTGGCAGTGCCTCTCCCCTTTACATATGTTAACTGTTCCCAGACACTATCCTCGGTTCTCAGTCTTTTGACCTTTCATCTCTTTATTGCTGCCACAAAGCTCTTTGCGAGTCATATCAGCATTTGCTCCCAGCATTCTAACTCCCATGTATGCTCATGCTTCTCAAAGGTCTATCATCAAGCCCCGTCTTTCTCCTGAATACCACAACAGGACTTTACACTGCCTACTGTGCTTCTCCCCCCGGTGTAGTCATTTAACCAGTGTTTACTGAGCACTTGCTTAGGAGTTACACTATATTCTAGGTGCTGGAGATACACAGAGAACAAAGAGGATACCATCAGCTGCCTCATTCACCCCTCCTAAACCAGGCACCCGGAAACTGTTTTTGCTTGTAGGTTTCTTATCTTGGTCAATTGTCATTGATTCAGTTTTCCGAGAAGCAGTGCTTGGTGTCGTGCTAGGTTCCCTCCAGGACCTTCGGACTCATTCAGATCTGGATTTGAATTCTTCCCCTAAACTGACAGACTGTGATTTGAGGCTAATTATTTCTTTAAGTCTGAACATCTCTAGATGTGAAATAGTGACTTCCCTGCATGGCTGTGAAGGTGGACTGCGGGAAGTACTCAGCACAGCCTTGCACAGAGAAATATTCTATTGTTATTGTGTCACGTGGATTCTACCTCAGAAACACTCTCAGATCCATCCCCCCCAGGCTGTTTTCACTGCCACAGACCTCCCCACTTCTGGCTTTGTTGTGGTTTTGTGTTTGCTAGGTGCACTCCCTGTCCCTAGCCATGCTCTGTGCAAATTGTCTTCTCTAAAATGGAAACTGGATCAGACGTGTATCTGTGCAGATCCTCCAGGAACCCCGTGCCTTGCATAGGATGGGACCTCAGAGGTAGTGCCCATCGCTCTGCCTTGCTAAGTCCACTTCTCCTTAGCTTGGTCTCCAGTCATGTCCTGAGTTCCAGATCCTGGGCTGAAGCTACAGCCACCTTCTCCCTATTTTCCCCAAAGTCACCATGTCCTTCATGCTTCACTGGTTTGGCATGTGCTTGTCCTGCTGCCTAAAACAACTGGTGAGCTCCTATTCATCCCTTAGTATCCCTGCTCAAATCCCCTCCTCTGGGAAGGTTTCTTTGCCTCCTCTATCAAATCATTCCTATCATAATGCTCTGTGCTGGCTCTCAAAGCAGCACTTTCCGCATTGTCTTCTACACCTCAGGTGCTCCTTAAGGCCAAGGATTCAGTCCTGACATTGTCCCCTGCCCTTAGGATAGCATCTGGCCGAAGGAGGAGCCTGTACAAGATCACTGAATGAATGCACATGGCTCTTTATAGTAAGAATAATACGTGATCTAAGATCATTAAACGTCTTTCTGGTAGTGACTAAACTTGTTTTTTCTTTGTTTTTAAGATCTACCTGTGCATTTTATCCTTCAGTTTCTCAGTGAGTGACACATGTCCCAGGTCTGGCATTTTGCATTGCTGAGGCAGGTTCTTGAAGTCCACAGCAACTAAACAAGAGCTCCGAACAAGGTTGGGGGTGGGGGGAAGGAATGTATCTACTTCAAGAATTACACCCTAAGTGTCCAGCTGCATACTGAAAGGTCCGTGATTCAAATCCACCAGCTTGCTCTGCCCGAGAACGATGCAGCAATCTGCCTCCATAAAGATTTGTAGTCTTGGAAACCCTACGGGGCAGGTCTACTCAGTCCTATAGGGTCACTATGAGTCAGAATTGTCTCGATGGCAGTGGGCTTGGTTTTGCAGTTTAAAAATTTCCAGTTATGACCACTGAGCACTCCTTGTGCTTCTGGTGCCTGCGGCGCTGCTTTGCGCACGTTAACTCACACATTAACGTCTTCCTTACAACAACTTTCCGACTCCTCCTCGGAGGGCTTGGCTACAACAACTTTGGGGAGGGAGCATTTAAACAGTTTACAAAGGAAAACACTTTAGTGTGGGCAGATGAAACCGCTTCCCCAAGCCCGCAAAGCAAGCCATGGCTGAGCTGGGATTTGAATCACACGCTGCTTACTTCAAAAGTTCTCAAGGGCTCTGATCGGCAGGCTCTGAGAGCAGAGATGTCCCAGAAAGTTCGTGGATTTTAAGTGTTCGTTCCACTCCAGGAACAAAATTTCTTTGGCATTTAGCCTTCAAATTCACACGTATTCCCAGACAACTTCCTCCCCCTCCCCCGATGTGCAGGCACGTGCAAGCATGCACACACACACACACATGCACTCTGCCTCTAGAATATAAGCTCCACGAGGGCAGGGGTCTTGTTTTGCACCAAGGCATTCCATCAAGCCTGCAGAAACCCTTACAAACAAAGCAAAGCCAAACAACCAACCCGATGCCACTGACTCGATTCTGACTCTTAGAGATCCCATGTGTGCCAAAGTAGAACAGAGCCCCGCAGGGTTTTCAGTGACTGATTTTGGAAGCAGATCGCTAGCCCTTTCTTTTAAGGTGCCTCTGGGTGGGCTCAAATCTCCAACCTTCTGGTTAATCGACTGCTCCACCCAGGAACTCCCAGCCCAGCACATCAAAAATAACAAAAACATTGCTGTTGAGACAAATCTGACTCATAGCAATCCTATAAGACAGAACAGAATGGCCTCATAGGGTTCCCAAAGCTGTGATCTTTACAGAAGCAGACGACCACATCTTTCCTCCAGCACATGGTGGCTGCTAAGTAAGTATCAACTGAAAAAGTGAATAACCAGCAGAGCTAGCTGGCTGCCAGAGGCTGAAAAGCAAAATGCCCCACTATGAACTGGGTTCCCAGGTGATTGGACAAGAGACACCTGTACAAAAATGATACATTGATAATTGTTATGCAGGGCTCCCTCTCACAGCAAGCCCTCTGGGCTGCTGTGCAACTCCCAAGCATGGATGGGCATCAGTGATTCTCAGACGCTGGGCGTCAGAAGCACACAGCGCAGACCCTTGTTCTAGATTCAGATTGGAAGGTGGCTGGGAGGGGACGTGCTGCCCTGTCTGCCTTCTGCCCTCAGTTCTACCTTGGGTTGCCCACGTGCCCTGGCATCTCAAATACCAGCTACTCTGTCTTTGGTGTTTTTTCCCCTTTCTCGCCAGCACACCTGGCTTCCACCACAGCAGATGTTCAGTAAAGTGGCTGAAATGCGCTGACCTAGGTGTCGCTTTCAGGCAACAGAACACACCATCCAGGACTAATACAAACTTGCTTCCAGAAAAACTCTTCACTTCAGCCTCCGGGGGCCCTCTGAGTTGAGGCAAGAGGTTCAGGGCATGGACTGTCATAAACATAGACAAGAGAGGGAAAAAAATTCTGAGCAGAAAGTTCCATATCCTAACAGCCCTTGGAGGCCAGTAGGGTAGAACCAGAGGGATGCTGTGGAGAAGTGGGCTGTTGTTATCTTATTTTAGTGCACTGTCTACGGCCCCCTGAGTCCCAGGGGAGGTCTCACTGGCTGAACTTGACACTCGCTATCAGCTGGATCTCTGCTAAAACCTCCTGTACAGATGACCCCTTCCACCTTCTCCCCACGTCTTCCTCATTTCCCCAGACTTCACAGGGCTCTGTGGTCCCTCAAAGTGTGCTTAGTCCAGCTATCACCGGCTTTGAGAAGCTCTGAGCCTATGATTCAAGTCACAGGAAAAGCCTCCCCAACTCACCGGTGATGGTTTCTTCTTGATGCCACTGGCGTGTCAGGCTTCTCAGTAACCAAACCCAGCAGATCTGGAGGTAGAAACTTGGTGTGCAGAAGTAGGAAATCGAGTTGCCTGCAGAAAAAGAAGGCGGGGATACCGGGGCAAGTGATGCCGAAGATATGAAAAAACAATTTTTTTTTTTCAGATAGTATAGTTCTTCTTTTTCCAGCAAGAACGTTATACACTTGTTTGAGGTCTCCCGAGTAGATTTAATTTTGAAATCTTGCTTAGGCAACCTTGACACACCCTGGCCATCTGCTGCCAGATCTAACAGCTCTGGGGTTCTTTATCTTGCTGGTCTGTATGTCTGGAACTCCCCCTGCTTTCTGCCCTCCTGACAGTGGTCATTTGCATGACAAGAACACAGCAAAACTTTTCACTTGCCAAAGTATTAGCTTTTTGACTTTAAAATAAGACAAAATGCTAATGGGCTGTGTTGGTGATGGTGGACTGTAAACGTGTTGCAGTGATCTTGTGCACTAGTTTCAGTGGCACGGTGAATTTGAAATCCAATTACCATTTAACTTACATAACACTTTTTCCTAAAAAGAGGTTGCTGAATTATTTCTTGTGTCTAGCGTTGCCCTTAGCAAAAGCCAAGCCAGCCAAGCGCCATCGAATCGGATCTGACTCATGGCGACCCTAGGGACAAAGGGCTTTAATTATTTCTAAGAATTCTTTGGCAAATTATTCCTTCTTAGAAAGAAGTTCTGTTAAAAACGAGATGCTATTTACGGTGCAAATTCCACAGTGCAGGCATTGTATTTGGAAAGTTTGACAGGTCTGGTGGGAATATCATATGATCTTAGCTGGTTCCTGCTGTCTTCTGGCACATTCTGGAAATCAGTAGACCTTGGGGTCAGGACGTAATGCTTAAACTCACTAATTTGTGGCACTGTGCCATGAATTGTATGGCTTTGCCCCCCAAAATGTATCGATTTGGCTGACCTGTGATTCCCAGTGTTGAGTCTTTTTCCCATGTGTGTGAATCGTGCTCTCTGCTGTTGATGAGGCAGAATGGGCAGCAGCTGTGTTGGTGCGGTGGGACTCCATCCACAAGCTTGTGGGAGACAAAAGAGAGAAGTGAGGAGTGAGAGTCGGGAGCCTTACACCACCAACAAAGCAGCAAAGAGAGCAGAGCATTTGTCCTTTGGATCTGAGGTTCCTGTTGCAAGACACCTTCATACTGAATTTGGACTTTCAGCTTCCCAGACTGTGATAACAAAATTTCTCTTTTTAGAGCCATTCACTTGTGGTATTTCTGTTATAGCAGCACTAGCTGATTAAGACCCTTTGGAAAGTTACCTACCCTTCGAAGCTTTGATTTTTCCAACTGTAAAGCAGAAATAATAAGACCCCTGGGGCAGGGAGTTTAAGTGGATGTAAGGTAGCTTGCACAGTGCCTGATATGTAGGGTTGGTGTTAATTGCTTGGAATCAGCTCAGGACAATATGTTGTCTGATCTTGTGTCATCTTCTCCTCTTCCAGCCCTACACTGGACAACACTGTGTTGTGATCCATTGAGGCTTCATTGGCTGGTCATCAGAAGTAGATCTTCAAGCCTTTCTTCCTGGCCTACCTCTGTCTGAAAGCACTGTTGAAGTCTGTCCACCATGGGGGATCTTGCTGGTCTTGCTGGTCTTTAAAATAATGGTGGTATAGGTTACAGCATTGTAACAATATGTAGATCACCATAGCACAACAAACTGACAGATGATGGTGATGGCACATAGTAGACACTCAATAAACTGCAGCTAACGAGTACTAAGATGTAACTCTGTGCAGAAGGGTCCTTTGTAGATCTCAGCAGCCTGTGACCAGGTGCCCTGCATAAGACGTGGTTTGTGTGCTAAGAAGTGCTTTCGATTTTACTTAGAAGACATCTCCTGGCTGGGAATCTGAAGACACTGCCTGTACGAGGTCTGATAATTAAGTCTGCGACTTAGTTCTTCTAAGTGTTACACTCTTCATTGCTGAATATCACCATGGTCACCTTTGAAATACTCCCCTTCTGAAGCTACTCCCTGACTCCAGTGCCTAGTCCACCCTTCAACTCAATTTTGGAACTCTTTTTGGAATGGCCATTGTACACGGTGGCACAGTGGCAAGTTCATGAACTTAACTGTATAGTTGACTGGGGGGGAGGTTTCAGACAGTATACAATACTGTATCGGAGCAACCTTTCTACTCACCTGATCTGGCCCCAGTGACTTTTTGCTGACTTGTAGATAAAGGAAATATTGAAAGGAAGAAATTTTGATGGCATTCAGAACATCAAGGACAGCTCTGATGGCCATTCCAGAAAAACTGTTCCAAAGCTGCTTTGAAGGGTGGACTAGGTGCTGGAGTTGGTGCGTAGCTCCCCAAGGACTGTACTTCAAAGATAACCATAGCGATATTCAGCAGTGAGGTATGTAGCACTTTTTCTAGAATGAGTTCGCAAATGTAGTTGCCAGTACTTGTACAATGACGAATGTGTTTACAGAAGAGTTAAAGGCATTACTAGGGCTGTTGAGGTGCCTAGAGACTAGCAGCAGTGGGAGCATGTACCCCTCTGCTTGAAGGGTCCAATGAACAAGCAGAATTGCCTGAGCCCTGTTAGGAGCTGGAGTTGAGAGCTGATGGTTAAAGAATACAGCCACTGCAAAGACGTCAGCAAAGTGGGGGAATCGAATTGTATCCCTCCAAAAATATGTGTAGCAGTTTGCCTAGGCCATGAGTCCTGGTATTGTGGGATGTTCATATATGCTGTAAATTCTACTTTCATGACGTTAACGAGGGAAGATAGGCAGTGGTTGTGTATTGTGACTTGAGATAATGTCTTGCGATGTAAAGGGAAGGGAAGCAAGCAGAGAGGTGGAGACCTCATATCATCGGGAAAGAAGAAGTTCTGGGAGCAGAGTTCATCCTCTGAAACTGGTATCCCTGCACCTCAGAATCTCACAGTGCAGGGTAAGATTGATGGCAATGACCTTCCTCCAGAGCCAGCACAGAAAGTCTTCCCCCAGAGCCGGTGATCAGAATTTCCAGCCTACTTTTCTGTGAGACAATAAATTTCCCTTTGTTAAAGACAGCCAGCCACTTGTATTTCTGTTATGGCAGCGCTAGATGACTAAGACGGGGAAAGCAGGAGCAAGAAGTACCCGGCTCTGCTACCCCCACTCTCTGATCTCTGTCTGGCGCCTCTCAGGGGCTGACCTCCGTGGGAAGCAGAGCACTGGGGAGTCCAGGTCTTATCCATAGACGTCAGTTTTCAGCAGGAGAGAGGAGGGTGGGGATGAATCTAGGGGTCAATGGCAAACAGCCACACAAAAAGGATCAACACTTCTTTCTCCGCTTCCCTGTTATTTGGTCCATATCGATTGTTAGGAAATGAGACCTCAGATAAACACACCTTGCTGTTGTTGGTGTTAGGTAGTGTAGAGTCGGTTCCGACTCACAGTGACCCAAGCACAACAGAAAGAACCGCTGCCTGCTCCTGTGCCAGGCCCACAATCGTTTTTATGCTTATGCCCATTGTTGTGTCAAGCCATCTTGTTGAGGGTCTTTTTCTTTTCTGTTGACCCTCTTCTGTTCTACTACGTACACCTTAGAATTATTTATACGCATGGAGACTGAGGAAAGATGTGTCCCCTCAGTTTCAGAATCTCTTATCTGCCTGGTGGCACTGAGCCTGTGGTTTCTCAAATTCCTGGTCTAGAAAGTGAGGATGACCCATTGACTAGATTTGAAAGAAACTGTATCATGGGCCAGCTGGCTCTAGTGTGCCCACTGGCCGAGCAGCACCCCATAGAAGACACTGCTATGGCCACCTCAAGTGACCTGCAGCAGGGATGGGGAGGTGCTCTATTCTGTGAAACAATGGCATGAGAACAGCTCACGCTCACTGAATGCCTAAGGACAAACCAGATGACACTGGCTACGCAGAGTTAAGATTCCTCTGTGTTCTCACTGTGAAGATCTGAGCAGGGAGTTAGAATAGAGAGGCTGAATGTTAGACTTGCTCTCAGAGCCTCTCTGCCACCCTGTGGGTACTAAGACCAATTCTCAACCAAATGAAATGTGGAAAAAACCTAACTTGAAACAGTGGCTGCTGGAGCAAGAGGACAGGACAGGAGAAGATTATCAACAGCCTGAAAGGGGACTTGGATAGCACCCTTTGAAACCTCCTTACTCATCTGCGATGAATGTGGGTCCAATTGGCACCTTTAGGTACAGAAATTCTTGTACCTTGTCAGTACAGATGCTTTAGTTGGCTTGTGGTTTTTATGGTTTGCCTGCTTCCTGTGACCTACTAAAATAGACTAGAGAGTTCTAGGATTTTACGTCTTCTTTGTTGGTTGAAAACAATGATCTGGGTAATACCCACATAAAAACTACAGTCGTTGTGTTCTAGTCATGTCTTCATAATAGAGAAAATACAGAGTACCTTCACTGCTCTGGCCTCTAGTGACAACATAACACAATGGGGCATGAAGTTACGGCAAAAAAAAAAAAAAAAAAAAAAAAAAAAATCCCCAAACCGCACATGATTCTTGGAAACGAAGTGTCAAGTAACAGAGCTCAGGCATGAAATTCTCCTTCAGCCCGCAAGTTCACATCCACCTCCAGAGGCATCAAGAGTGGACAGGAATATGTGATAAAAAAAAAAGAAAGAAAGAAATCATCCAAAATGGTAATTTAAGTCTTTATTAGAGTGTAAAGCTAGCATTTCAGAATATTTCCATGCCTTCAGGCCCAATAAAATTTGGGGAGATTCACTTGCTAGTTTCATTCACTATAAAATACTCTCCAGTGACTCAGGAGGTATCATTTGAATCCTGCAGGAAAGAGATTAGCCTGTGCTTTTCTGTAGCCAGGATGCTTTGAACTACTCTATGAGTAGACTTAGATGTCAGTAAGATGCCTCAGAGGTGGCCTGCTCTTGGAGGAGAACTTGCTTGGGGGTAGATTAGAACAGGGGTCTTAGGAAAAATTCACAAATGTCTCCAGAAACAGCAACAGCAAGTAGGCACTTATTCTGGAGATTGAGAAGTTGAGATTTGCTCTCACCACCACTGTCCACCCTCATGGCTACCCTGAGGCAGATGGGTAGAAGGGGGAACGGAGGAACAGAGGCCTGCACAGTGCTCTTCCGGGCATATCACAGGGGCCACAGCAACTCCTCTCTAGCCTCTGACATCACCTCCTATTTGATTGTGGCTTCTGGGGTGTGGAGGGGCATGATGCTGGAGCCAACTGCAGGAAACTTGGATGGTGTGAGAGGGAACCCACAGAGCTGAATGTGGCAGAGATACCGATTTGGTGGATGTGGCAAAGGCCTTACCCAGGGTGGGGTGGGGAGCAGTGGGGATGGGCGCCCTAGCTCGGTAGGGCTGACTGGGGATGTACCCAGCTGCTGTTGGTTTGGCAGGAAGCACCAATATTTGTGCCAGTGTTGGGGAGGAGAATTTAGCTGCAGTGTAGCTCAGGTATACATATACATATTCAACAGTACTGGGTTATGTATATGTATACTTCTGTGTTAAACATAAGGCATGCTGTTATAGAAAAATCAAATACTAGATAAAAGTGCAAAGGAGCATTATCATTCATCATTTCATGACCCAAAGATAACTTCGCTACTATGTCTGTTCTCTTTCCCTCCCATTTGTAGGTTTGTTCTTTTTATAGCATTGTAATCCTATCATAGACACAGTTTTACACCTTTCTGCTTTTCCATTAAGCAAGTCAAATTATTTTTCATGTTATAGATTCTTCATAAACATAATTTTAATGATTGTTCTGGTCTAAAGATAAGGGGCTCATGTTCCGATTTATTTATTTAACGAATGAGCCCTCAAGGTCTACCACACGCCACGGTGGCTGCAGCAATGGCCTTCAGCATAAAAACCACCTGTGGGCTTGGTGTAGGACTGGGTATTGTTTTGTTCTGTTGTGTATAGGGTTGCTATGAGTCACAACCGATGCGACGGCACCAAACACCAAAAATAGCCCTTGTGCCAAACTAGGCTGGGTGAGAGATACACAATGGTAAAGAAAACACATCCAACTTTAAGAAGCTTTTTTGTTCTAATGTGAGAGCAGTGCTAAACAAATGAGGAAAAGGTAAGTATATAACTAGAAATTTAATAAAATAATTCTGGACAAAATAAGAAGAGTTGCCGAATAGGTACAGTATACTTCATGCAATTTTGTTCTTTTTTGTCCACAACAATTAGTAAATTTCTAGTTATATACTTTTTTTTTCATTTTTTTAGCACATATACGTGAAAGTCAGGGCCAAACCCCTTGAAAGAGTAAGGCTAAGACTTGAACTGGAATTTTCAATCAGAAGAACAAACAGTTGACTGGACAGGAAATTGAAAAACGATGAAGATGCTTGATGAGAAGAAAGGTGATGAGGACCGTGATGGTGCTACTGATGACAGTGACAATGGTGGTGATGGGGGTGGCAGCGATGACAGTGATGGTATGGCAGGTACTTACTGAGAGCACATGTAGGCACTGTTGTAGTCCCTTAGGTGTAGAGGTCACATTTAATCCTAAAAACAAACAAACAAACAAAAAAAACAACAAACCTGTGAGTTCAATCCTCTTACTATATCCAGCTTTCAGATGAGAAGCTCCAAGTCAGCTCGGTGCTAGCTCCCCCTAAGTCAGCCGGTCTAGCTCTACACCTCTGCTGCTGACCACTGTGTAAGAATTCCATGTGTAAAGGTCATGAAGTAATAAAGACGTTTTTTAAAAAGAATATTTACACACTTACTTAAAAAAATGAACTTTTTAGAGATATGCCATGGTTAGGAGAATTCAATATTGTTAAGGGGGCAATTCCTCCCAGCTTGATCTGTAGACTGAATGCTGTCTCAATCAAAATCCCAGGAAATTATTTTGTAAACACTGACAACCTGATTCTAAAATTTATGTGGAAAGATAAAAGACCCAGGGCAGCCGACACAGTGCTGAAGAACAAGGACTGACCCCACTTGACTTCAACCCTTACCATAAAGCTATAGTAATCAAGACTGGGTGGTATTAGCCAAAGAACAAAGAGATCAATGGAAACGTTGTGCTTTGTGCAAGATCTCTAACAAACTAGAAGAACAAGTCACACTGAAAGAAAATATTTGTGAAACGTATCTGATAAAGGACCTGTGTCCCAAATATACAAACCTGTTGCCATTGAGTAGTTTCTGATTCATAGCGACTCTATAGGACAGAGCAGAATTGTCCCACAGGGATTTTCAAAGAGTGACTGGTAAAGTTGAACAGCTAATCTTTTGGTTCGCAGCCAAACTGCGCCTCCAGGGCCCTTCAGCATTGTATATCATTGCCAGCCAAGCCAAGTGCCGCAAATTAAAACAACAATGAGACGCCACTCCACATCTATTACTCAAAAACCAAACCCACTGCTGTCAAGTTGATCCCGTCTCATAGTGACCCTATAGGTCAGAGCAGAACTGCCCTCTAGAGTTTCCAAGGAGCACCTGGCAGCAAATTGGAACTGCCGACCTTTTGTTAGCAGACACAGCACTTAATCACTAGCATTTCCACACCTGTTAGAATGGCAAACAACAAACAAAAAAACCCCTAAAACCAAAACACTGATAACACCAAAACGTAACAAGAATGCAGAACAGCGGGAAATTTTAGTCATAGCTGGTAAGAATGCAAAAGGGTACAGCTACTTTGGAAGATCGTTTGGCAGTGTTTCATATAGCTAAATATGGTCTTACCACAGAGTTCAACAAGTTCACTCTTAGGAAAGGAATTGCTGGCCATAGCGTGGGTGTGTCACCAATTTTTACAAGACATTGCAACTGGTGACCAACCTACAGTCTCACCAGCAGCTCCCATTACCCCAACACTTAACTGATACCTGGTGTTACCAGACTGGCAGGTACTTCTCAATCCAATGAGTAATAATGGTGTTGTGCTGTGGTATTAATCTGCACTTCTTGATTGATATTGAAGTTTGTTAGAGATTTTTATAAATTCTGGTACTATTATCCTTTTTTAAAACTGTGGTGGCAAATATTTTCACTGTGGCTTATTTTGACTTTTTTTCTAGCGACTTTTGATGGCCAGAAGCTTCTGATTTTAATGAAGTTTGTCAAAATTTTTCTTTTTGTGTAGTGTTTTCGTGTTTTGCTTAAGAAATCGTTATTTATTTTATAATCACAGAGATTGTCATCTAAAAGCCCTAAAGCTCTGAGTTTTAATTCATAGTCATTAATTATGTTCTAATTATAGATTGTCTCCTAAAAGCATTAAGAACACTTAAGTCTATACTTTTTTACCTGGAATTATATGTGTGTAAAATATGAGACAATTTTTTTCTGCAGTGGTGGTCAATTGACTATGTCACTGAGTCGTTCTTTCTTTCCCCCATTGATGTGTTAACAGTTTTATGGAAATATACATACATAGACTCCACCCCTCCTTTTTTTTAATATACTCATAGAGATTCAACCGTCTCCACAATCTAATTTTAGAACATTTTTCATCACCTCGCAAACCTTGTAGCCCTTTGCAATCACTCTCCATTCCCACGCCTACTCCCCTGGCCACATCTCCGTACTAAGTAGCCACTGATCTATTTCCGGTCTCTACAGAGGTGTCTATGGTAGATATCTCACGTGAACCAAATCATCCGTCTTTTTCAGCTGGTATCTTTCACTCAGCCTAATGTTTTCCAGGTTCTTCCACGTTGTAGCTTGTATCTTTACTTCACCCTTTTATACTGACAAGTAACAGTTTAAGGACATAAAACGTTTTATTTACCCATTCATTAGTGGATAGACATTTAGGCTGGCCCTACCTTTTGGCTCTCATGAATAAATTTTTGTGTGGATGTAATGTTTTCCTTTCTCTTTGGCAAGTACCTAAAAGTGGGATGGCTTGCTCATGGGGTAGCACTATGTTTAACATTTCCTGGGAACTACCAGGCTCTTTTCTAAATCAGTCATACCATTTTACTTTTCCATCAGCAAAGTGTGAGTGTTCCAGTTTCTCAGCATCCTTGATAATATCTGCGATTGTGGGTTTTTTGTCTTTCTTTTTTTCCTTTGTAGCCATCCTAGTGAGTATAAACTGGTATTTTATTACGATTTTGATCTGCATTTCCCTAATGGATAAAGATGTTGAATATCTTTTGAGTGGTATATTGGCCATTTGTGTATCTTCTATAGGAAAATAACTTCAGGAAAAAGATCTTTTGCCCAATTCAAAAAATTCGGTTATTTATGTTTTTATTAATAAGTTATGGGTATTTTGTTATATTCTGAATACAAGTCCTTTGAGAGATGCATGATCTACAGATATTTTCTCCCATCTGTTAGTTGTCTTTTTTCATTTTTTTGATAATATATTTGAAGCATAAAAGTTTTTAATTTTGATGAAGTTTAATTTGTCTACTTTTTTGTTCTTTGTGCTTTTGATATCAAATGTAAGAAACCATTGTATAGCCCAAGATCATGAAGATTTACACCTAATGTTTTCTTCTAAGGTTTTTCTGACTTTAGCTAAATGTTACAGTTTATCATTTATTTTGAATTTCTTTTTATATATGGTGTGAGGTACTGCTCTAATTTTGTTCTATTGCACATAGATATCTAGGTGTCCTAGAACCACTTCCTGAAGACTATTCTTCCCCTATGTTGAATTGTTCTGGCACTCTTGACAAAGATGAATTAATCATAAATGGAAGATTTCATTTTTGAACTCTCATTTCTATTCAAATGACTCATATGCCTATTCTTATGCCAGTGTTACACTGCCTTGAGTATACTGTCTTGATTACTATACTTTTGTAGTAAGTTTTAAAATTAGGAAGTATGAACCCCTAACTTTGTTCTTTCTTCACGGCTGTTTTGACTGTTCTGGGTTCTTTGTATTTCCATATCAGTTTTAGGATCAGATTGTCGGTTTCTGCAAAAATGCCAGCTGGGATTTTGATAGGCATTAAGTTGAATAGTGGATAACTTTGGGGAGTATTGCTGCCTTAACAATACTGAGGTTTAATATTTGCTTCTTTATGAGTCTTTCTGGTTTTCTGATCCACCATCTCCAGAATATGGCTTTTATTCTCAGGGCCATTTGGTGGTCTCAGCTGGCCCCAGTCCTTGTGCCCACATTCATACAGTGGAAAGGAGAAAGAGAGGGAGAAAAATTGCAATTTATTCCTTCTCTTTTAAAGATAATTTGCAGAAATTCTATACAATACTTCTCTTCACATTCCATTGGTCAGAACTTTGTTATACCTGCCAACAAAGGAATCTGAGAAAAGTCATCTTTTGACTGTCTGTAAAGGCCTAGAATTTGTTTGTAAGTATTGTGGAGAGAAGAACTGTTTTCTGAAAGGCAACCTGCGATCTTGTTAAAGACTCGGACATTTGATCGTCTTTGTATCGTCTTTTCCTGATGCTTTCTGTTCACTACCCACTGGGCCAGTTTTCTGTTCCCTGTTTCCTGCCTTTTATTAGGTTAATAAAGTGCTCTGTACACCTTTCCCCCTTTCCCCTCCTCAGAAGTGGTAGAACCTCATCCTAGTCTCTGAGTTGTTTTCTCTTTCTTAATTTTTTTATTGTGATTAAGTGCAAGTTTACAATCCAAGTCAATTTTCCATACTCGCCTCTCTGCAATTCTATCTGCTGTCCCCGCTCCCCCAGTGACAGCACGCTTCTCTTTCACTCTTCGTCTCCAGTATCTACTCAGCCAACACTTGTCTAGTGTCTGATTCTAAGCAATGGGCCTTGGCTGTCTTCGTCACTGTTTCATTCCATAAATTGTAGAATTTTGACTTGTGATCCCATATCGAATAAAAGAATATTTTTGGTCTTTCTCTCCCCTTTGTATTTGCCTTTTCCTCTCTAGTTATTTTGTGGTTGTCTTCTGCTAGTTTCCTAAGCTAGAACTAGGTCATATGAGTTTTAAGTGCTTTTCCTGAGAGGATACTAGGGATATAACAGCGCCTGGCCTGGTACAGTGATTGGTCTCCAGGTCATACCTGTGTCCTCCTACCTTCTTCAGCCTTCTACTCCATGTGACACAGCCCCAGGGAAATGTGGACAACAACTGCCAGCCTTTGCCAGAAGTCTCTTCCTACCTAGCCTCTGACTGCAAGCTGTGTGAGTCTGACTCCAATCCCTTTCTTTCAAGCAGTGTTTTCAGTGCCTAGTACCCATCAGAGAAACCCTGGTGGCACAGTGGTTAAGTGCTACATTTGCTAACCAAAAGGTTGGCAGATCGGACCCACCAGGTGCTCCTTGGAAACTCTATGGGGCAGTTCTGCTGTGACCTATAGGGTCACTATGAGCTGAAATCGACTTAGCACAATGGCTTTGGCTTTTTGGCTGTTATCCATCAGAAGCCACATTCCTTCAGAAATGTAGAACAATCTTGAAATTGTGCCCCCTTGTCAGTGATGTCAGTAGGATTAGTGTCACACAGTGCAGTAACTCACACTCGCCTTACTCGCTGCCATCTGGTCTATGGGTGAGTTGCAGTGGGGTGAGGAACAGTTGACAGCAGCAGGTGGTGATTAACCTAGTGATACTGTTGACTTGGAGGGAGGGAGATTCGCTGGCTGTCCTCATCTGGCACCCCCTTGGACTTATGCATGGGGGCAAGTGCCCCATTCTGCTCTTCCCAACCCCCAATATGCTTCTTTACCCCTGCATGCCTATTTTCAGACCTGGGTTTCGAAGGCTTGCTTGTGGCATTGATCTCTCTCACAGCTTTGGTTTCTGTTCCGTCTCTGGTTGCCAGAGATGCTTGCTTTAGAGCCTGGCTTTATAGCTACATATATGGAAACACTGGTGGCATAGTGATTAAGAGCTGTGGCTTCTAACCAAAAGGTCAGCAGTTCAAATCTGCCGGGCACTGCTTGGAAACCCTATGGGGTAGTTCTACTTTGTCTTACAGGGTCGCTGTGAGTCAGAATCGATTTGACAGCAGTAGGTTTGGTTTTGAGTTATGCAGATATAGATACAGAAAGATATTAAATCTACCACCATCAAGTCAATTCTGACTCACAGTGACCCTATCCAAACCAAATCCACTGCTTTTGAGTCAATTCTGACTCACTGCAACTCTGTAGGACAGAGTAGAACTGCACCATAGAGCTTCCAAGGAGTGGGTGGCGCAGTTGAAGTACTGATCTTTTGGTTAACAGCATACCACTGACCCACTATGCCACCAGGGTTTCCAGTGGCTCTACAGTGCAGAGTAAAACTGCCCCATTGGATTTTCATGGCTGCAAATCTTTACAGAAGCAAATCGCTACATCTTTCTCCGGTGGAGCAGCTGGCGGGTTCAAAACTCTAAGCTTTCTTTCGGTTAGCAGCTTGGGTATCTGTATTTGTTGTTGTGTGCCATTGAACTGAGTCCGACTAATAGCAACCCCGTAGGACTGAGCAGAACTGCCCCATACGGTTTCCAAGGAGCGGCTGGTAGATTTGTACTGTTCACTTTTTGGTTAGCAGCCTGAACTCCTAACCACTTTGCCACTGGAGCTCTCTATAGATAGACAGATAGATACAGATATACAGGTACACTTACACATGTGATATGAAGATATATATGACCTGAAGGTGTAGCCTTGAACATAGAGTAGCTAAAGTGAAGGGACGATGAAGGAAAAGAACTGAAAAATTTCCAAGGTCAGTTTTAAAGGACAAAATATTATAATGAAATGCACAAAGACCTGGAGTTCAGAGACCAAAAGAGAAGAACTTGCCTGGTGATTCCTCACGATGAAAGAACTGAAGAAAAAAATTCAAGCCTTGAGTTGCAATATTAATGTGTTGGTGGAAACAAATTATGGATAACATTACAAAGAATGAGAATTCCAGGACATCTGATTGTGCTCACGCAAACTGGTACATAGATCCAGATGCAGCCACTCAGACTGAACAAGGGGACACTACGTAGCTTAAAGTCTGGAACAGTCTGTGTCAGGGTTGTGTGATTGGCACAGAACCAGACAGTGTTTTGTTCTGTTGCACGTAGGCTTGCTGTGAATCAGAACCAACTCCATCGCACTTAACAAAAATATTAACAGAATCTTGCTGCTAAAAGTGTGGTCCATAGACTGGCAAAATGACCATCACTTGGGAGCTTGCTAAAAAGGCTAGTTCGTGGCTCCCAGACTCAACTTATGGAATTAGCAACTCTTGGGATGGGGTAATCTGTTTTTCATAAGGTTTCTAGAAGATTCTTATGTTGATTTTGGCTGAAGTTTGAAAGCCATTGGCATACAGGAAAGGAAGAAGGGATTTTCTCTAGTAGGAAGGATGCTAGCTGTACAGTCAGGTGCATCTGGTATAGGCTCAGTGCTGTCCCCTAATGAGCTGAATGACCAAGTATCATTTATGTAGCTTCCCTGGGCAGTCAGGCTGTGGGAGTCCAACCTTCCAATCTCAGATTTTCCAGGTCCAAGTTGGTGGCCCTGGGCAGGGGACTTCATCCCCCTGAAGTTCACTGGTAATGTCTGAGAAAATGGGGTTTGTTCATATTTTTATTTACTTCTTTGTACAACGACATAACTGACCTAGACTTCTGTGCTTCTAACAACACTCTGAAATGAACCCCATGTTGACACTGTTTTGTCTACAGTGTATTTCATCTACAAGGTATTGCTGCTGTCAGTTGCTGTTCTGTCACCCTGACTCCCCATGATCCCATATACAACTGGATCAAACCGTTCTGACCATAGGGTTTTCATCAGCGGATATTTGGAAATTAGATCACTAGGCCTTTCTCCCTCATCTGCCTCAATCTGGAAGCTCTGCTAAAACATGCTCAGCACCACAGCAAAGCACAAGCCGCTGTGACAGGCAAGTGGTGGCTGTGCCTGAAATGCATTGTCTTAGAATCAAGCCTGGATTCTCTCCTGCCAGGAAGGCAAGGATTCTACCTGAATCACCACCACGCCTGTGCCCTGTGTCAATCCCAACTCATAGCGACCCTATGACAACAGAACCAAACACTGCCTGGACCCACACTAGACTCACAATCCTTGTTATACTTGAGCCTGTTGTTGCAGCCACTATGTTGATCCCTGTTGTTGAGGATTTTCTTGTTTTCTGCTGATTCTCTACCTGACCAAGCATGATGTCCTTCTCCAGGGGCTGATCCCTTCTCACAGCATGGCCATCCTTGCTTCTAAGGAGCATTCTGGCGATTCTTCTCCCGAAGTTGTGTCACGTGTGTAACACATGTTAATGAGTCTTCCTTCAGACCTGATGGCATGTCCTTTCTCATATAGTCCAGCTTCTTAAATGATCTGCTCAGCAGATTGCATTGAGTGAGGTGAAAGTCTAAAACGTGTGCAGCCATGTGTCTGGCCCATGATTCCCTGTATTCTGATTGTCTTTGGTTTTGTCATTTTTCCTATGCTGTAAAAGGATTAGGGTGGGACTGTAAATCCCTTTATAGAAGCACCTCCCTGCTCCACTGCAAAGAGACTTTCTGTGGAGTATCGTTTGCCCCATCCTTAATCCTTTCATCCTACAAGAGATAAAAGGAAAGGGAAACCAGCAGAAAACTAGGAACCTCACACCATTAAGAAAGCGGCACTGAGAGAAAAGCGCGGCCTTCGGACCTGAGGTTCCTGCGCCAAGATGCTCCCTGGACAAAGACTGAGGCAACCCAAGGACGTTCCTCCAGCACTGATAAGGGGTAAAGCCTTCCCATGGAGCAGATATTCTGAATTTGGACTCGTAGCTACCAGACTGTGTAAGAATAAACTTTCTTTTGTTAAAGCCATCTACTCTGTGGTATTTCTGCTGGAGCAGCCCTAGCTGACTGAAACACCTTTGCTGACTTTCAACCCCATAGTAGATTCCTGCTAGGTTCAAACTGCTGCTTCTTGATCTATATACAGGTTCTATATGAGTACAACTAAGAGCTGTGGAACTCCTATTCTTTGCAATGCCATCTATAATTTGCTTTGAGTCACACAGTTGAATGCCTTTGTATAGTCGATAAAACACAGATTGATGCCCAAAAGGTGTGTTTCAGGGTGGCTAGGCTAATTTTCAAGGCAGATGACTTTGCTGCAGTTTTGATCCTTCTTCTCTCTTGGCCTGGCACCCCAGTAATAATAGGTTACTGTTGTGGATCGAATTGTGTCACCTTAAAAAAGCATGCACCAATTTGGCTAGGCTGTGATTCCTGGTATTGCATGAAGTTTCTAGATGCTGTAAACCCTGAACGAAGGAGGACAGCCGGCAGTTGTGCTGGTGGGGCGGGACTCAAGGTGGAAGATTGTATTGGGCCTTGAGGCAGTGTCTTAGGCTATAAAGGAAAGAGAAGCTAGCAGAGAGTTGCAGACCTCGTACTGCCCAGATAGCAGTACTGGAGAGCAGAGCCCATCCTTTGGAAAGGCCCCAGGATATGTGTGCTTCAGAGGCTCCCAGTCTAAGGGAAGACTGAAGACAACAACCTTCCACCAGAACCAACAGAGAACACCTTCCTGTGTAGGTGAGGTCCTGAATGTGGACTTTCAGCCTACTGGACTGTGACAAAATAAATTTCTCTTTGTCCAAGACACTCATTTGTAGTATGTCTGTTACAGCAGCACCAGATGACTAGCACAGTTACTGTCCTTGAACCTATCTTTGAGCTCATAAAATGAGTGTCCGTACCTGACTTTCTCTCCTCTCAGAGACCGTGAGATGATTGCCCTACAACGTAAAAAACAACGCAGCATGCCAGTTGTAAGTTCTGAAGCTCACACGGCAATTACTAAAAACCATTTGTTGTCAAGTCAACTCCAGCTCATGGTGACACCATGTGAGTCAGAGCAGAACTGTTCTCCACAGGGTTTTCAATGGCTGATGGTTTGCAAGGAGACTACCAGGCTTTTCTTCCAAGGTGCCTGTGGGTGGACTTGAACATCCAACCTCTTGGCTACCAGTGAATTGGACTAACCACTTAGGAACTCCATGTCAGTTATTACTCATTATATTATGGAGAATGAAAGAGATGATTACTTCTCAGAGCAGTGGTTGTTAAACCTTAAGACCCAGTGCTGTTGTCTCAGTTCCACTCATAGCAACCCTGCAAGCCAGAGTAGAACTGCTCCACGGGTTTCCAAGGCTGTAAATTTCTCCTGAAGCAAACTGTACCTTTCTCCTGCAGGGCAGCTTACAGCAATTAGCCTTGGGCTGCTGATCTTGACTCTTCTTTCTCCTTTTTAAGTTAGAAGAGGCCAGACGCCCCCACCACACCGTTTTGATAACTGCTTTTTCCCTTTTTCAGATGGAGTAGTCAGGGAAAAGGGGTGGCTTCTGAACGCTCTTTGTAAAAAAATTCAATTTCCATTCCTCTTTTTGGTAGCTAGAATTTTACCTTCCTCTTTTGGTTTCTTGCCTCTGAGCCTTGCCTTCTCTGAAATATTTGAGTTCCCCTTTGCGTATTTTTAGACCAACTCTTTGTCTCTCAACCAAGATGGCAAGGGTAGTTTTTGCACAACTCTTCAGATGCCGGGACCTCTGAGGAAGGCATTCTCCAGGGTATGACACAGAATCTGTCCCCAAGATACCCTTTAAAAAATTTTTTTATTGTGAATTAAGAACTCTTTTACAGTCTACATCATGTTGCCATGGAAACTCTGGTGGCATAGTGGGTTAAGTGCTACGTCTGCTAACTGAAAGGTTGGCAGTTCAAAACCACCAGGCACTCCTTGGAAACTCTATGGGACAAGTTCTGCTCTGTCTGCTCTGACTCTGGGGTCGCTGTGACTTGGACCTGACTTGATGGCAGTGGTTTTTAGTTTTTTGTTTTTCTTTTTGGAAAGCCTAGTAGCATAATGGTCTAAGTGCTAAGTCTGTTATCCAGAAGGTCATCACTTCAAGTCCTCCAGGTGCTCCTTAGAAACTCTATGGGGCAGTTCTACTCTGACCTCTAGGGTCGCTATGAATTGGACCTGACTCAACAGCAGTGGGTTTTTTTTTTTAAATCATGTTGCCTTACAGCGTGCAGAACTTTCACCTCTCTTCTATTCTAACTGCCCCACCCCAGGTGACAGCATACTACTTCTTTTGTTTGGAACTTCCTGTGACCTTATGATAAAGGTCTGCCCCTCCTCACCCAATCAACTAGGCTCTAGCAAAGTGTCCCTCAGACAACTCCATGTACGTTGTTAAAGGTGTGCTCACCTCCAGTATCACTCTGTTTTGTACGGTCCAGGTCAGTCTTTGTCTGGGGAGCTGGCCCCAGTGCTTGATGCAATTTTGGGTTAGAGAGCCTGGGAGCCACACTTCCAGGGGACCGTCCATTCAAAAGGACCATCTTATGGCAGAGTTCTAGCTCTACCTTCTCCTCCATCACCTGCTGTGTCTGGAGCTCTGCTCTGCATACCACCCCCCCAGGCTGTCACTGATGGTTGGCCAGGCACTATCTAGTTCTTCCGGTCCTATGCTGAAGCAGGTTATGGCTAATATGGCCACTGACATCTGGTGGGCTCATATTTTTGTCCTGTCCTCGATGTCCTCCGTTTGCCTCTGGTCCGGGTGGATTGGAGCCATTGGATGCTATTTAAATGGCAGTTTGCTAGCTTTAAAGACCCCATTCATTACTCACCCTGGTAGTATGTGGAGTGGTATCTTGAGAGATGGAGAAAAATCTTGTGTATGCCAGTTAGTCTAGACGTCTGTTGAGAGTGTCGTCCCCCAGTCCCAGACCCTATTTCTCTCTTCTTCCAAAGAGGAGGTCCACAGTAATGGGACAACTGTATTTTGAAGTTGAGTATTTATGTGTAACCCAGCTTTTGCTGGGTTCCATAGATTTTGGTAGGATATATCCACTTCTAGTGTATGCTGTCACATCCTATATCCATCCCTAATCCTAAACACTATCTAGTTTGTAGAAAATCCCTCTTCCTCCTTGCTCCTCACCTTTGTAATCATCAAATATTGATTTCTACAGTGTTTAAATGATTAGCTGTGTCCTTATAATAATGGTCTCATACAAAATTTGTCCTTTTATGTCTGGTTAATTTTGCTCAGGATAATTTCCTCTAGATGGTCCCATTGTCAGGCATTTCTCTTAAGCCATTTTTGTTTCTCATTGCATAGTATTCCATTGTATGAATAGACCACAGTTTGTTTAACCACTCTTCTGCTGATGGGCATCTAGGTTGTTTCTAACATTTTGCTATTGTGGAAAGAGCTGCAATAAATGTTGACATGCAAGTATTTGAGTGGTATTCATTATTTCTTTAAGATACATCCCAAGGAGTAGGATTGCTGGACCATATGGCATTTCTATTTCTAGTTTTTTAAGAAAGCACCAAATTGATTTCCATAGTGACTGAACCATGTTACAGTCCTACCAGCAGTATAGAAGAGTTCCAACTTCTCCACATCCTCTCCAGCATTTATTATTCTGTGTTGTTTTTTATTCTTGCCATCTTTGTTAGGGTGAGATGGTATCTCATTGTGGTTTTGGTTTGGATTTCTCTGATGGCTAGCTATTGCAAACATTTCCTCATTTATTTGTTGGCAACCTGTATGTCTTCTGCAGTGAAGTGCCTGTTCTTGTCATTTGCTTGTTTCTTTAATTGAGTTTTTTGTCTTTTTCTTGTTGAGGTTTTGCAGTATCTCATAGAGAGATTAGGAGGTGGTCAGAAGAGTGGTGGGCAGATATTTGTTCCCACTTTGTAGGCATTCTTTTTACTCTTTTGATGAAGGCTTTGGATGAGCATAAGTGTTTGATTTTTAAGAGTTCTCAATAACCTGTTCTCTTTTCTGATAATTGAAGGTTGTTTGTGGTTTTTGGTAGACTGTTGATGCCATGGGTTGGCACTTTCATTGTCTTCCCAATTTTTCCTTCCAAGAATTTTATTGTTTTAGCTTTTATGTTTAGGTTTTTGATCCATTTTGAATTAGTTTTTGTGCATGGTGTGAGATAAGGGTCTTGTTTCACTTTTTTTTTGCAAGTGGATATCCAATTATGCCAACACCATTTGTTGAAGAGAGTGTCTTTACCAAAATTCACTGTTTTAGGCCTTCATCAAATATCAGCTGTTCATAGGTTGATGAAGTTGTATTTGGATTTTTTATTCCATTCCACTGGTCTGTGCATCTGTTTTTGTACCAGTACCAGGCTGTCTTGACTACTGTGGCAGTGTAGTAGATCTTAAAGTCAGGAAAATTGAGGCCTCCCACTTTGTTCCTCTTCTTTAGTGATAATTTATTTATCCATGGCTTCCTTCCTTTCCATATGAAGTTGGTGATTTGTTTCTTCATCTCATTAAGAAATGTAATTGGAAGTTGAATTAGGATGGCACTGTATGTAGAGAGTGCTTTGGGTAATATAGACATTTTGAAAATGTTAAGTATTCCTATCCAGGAGCAAGGTAGGTTTCCCCACTTTGGTTAGTCATTTTCCATTTCTTGCAGTAAGGACTTGCAGTTTTCTTTGTATAGGTCTTTTACATCTCTGGTTAGCCTTATCCCCAGGTGTTTTATCACCTTGGGGACTATAGTAAATGTTAATGATCTAGTGATTTCCTCTTTGGTTGTCTCTTTGTTGGCGTAAAAGAATACTGCTGATTTATGTATGTTTATCTTCTATCCTGATACTTTGCTGAAGTCTCTTATTAGATCCAGTAGTTTTCTGGGGGACTCCTGTGGGTTTTCTGTGTATAAGATCACATCATCCACAAATAGTGATACTTAGACTTCTTTGCCAATTGGGAGGCCCCTTATTTCTTTACCACATCTAATTGCTCTAGCTAGGACTTCCAGAACAGTGTTGAACAGAAGTAGTGACAACAGGCATCTTTGTCTAGGACATGTTCTTAAGGGCAATGTTTTCAACTTCTCTCCATTAAGTATGATGTTAGCTGTTGGTTTAGTATAGATGACCTTTATTACATTGAAGAATTACCCTTCTATTCCTATTTTGCTGAGTTTTTAACATTAATGTGTGTTGGACTTTATCAAATGCCTTTTCTTCATTGATTGATAGAATCAGGTGGTTCTTGTCTTTTATTTTGTTTATGTGGTTGATTACATCAATTGTTTCCCTTATGTTGAACCACTGACTTGATAGCACTTGGCTTCAGCTGGCTTATATTGAACCATCCCTGCATTCCTGGTATGAATCCTACTTAGTCATGATGAACTATTTTTTTGATGTGCTGTTGAATTCTTAGCTAGGATTTTGTTAAGGATTTTTGCATCTAAGTTCATGAAAGACATTGGTCTGTAATTTTCCTTTTTTGTGTTATCTTTACTGGTTTTAGTACCAGGGTTATACTAGCTTCAAAGAGCAAATTTGGGAGTATTCCATCCTTTTCTATGCTCTGGAATACCTTGAGAAGTAGTGGTGTTAGCTCATGTCTGAATGTTTGATAGAATTCTGCAATGAAGTCATCTGGGCCAGGGAGTTTTTGGATAAGTTTTTAAATTAGCTTTTCAATTTCTTCTTTTGTAATGAGTTTGTTTAGTTGCTTTGTCTTTGATTTTACTAATTTAGGTAGGTAGTATTTTTCCAGAAAAGTGTCCATTTCTTCTACTTTCTCAAATGTATTAGACTATAATTTTTCATAGAATTCTTGTATGATTCTTTTAATTTCAGCAGGGTCTGTTGTGACGTTGCCCATCTCATTTCTAATTCAGATTATTTGTTTCTTCTTCTGTTTTTCCTTAGTCGGTTTGGCCAATGGGTTATCAACTTTGTTAATCTTTTTGTAAAACCAGCTTTTAGACTTGTCTGCTCTTTGAGGCATCTATTTCATTTATTTCTGCTCTAATTTTAGTATAACTTGCCTTCTTCTGGAGATTGATGGATTCTTTTGCTGAGGTCTTTCTAGTTGTTAAAATTGATGAGTTAATTCTTTTGATCTATGCCCTTTCTTATTTTTGGATGTGTGCGTTTATTGAGATGAATTGAATTCTGAGCCATGTTTTGCTGGGTCACGTAGATTTGGGTAGGCTATATCTTCCTTCTCATTTGATTCTATGAAATTCTTTACTGCATCCTTGATTTCTGCTATTACTCAGTAGTTCTTGAGTTAAATGTTATTCAATCTTCATGTTTTTTTTATTTAATTTGCATTCTTTTCTGTTATTGATTTCTCATTTTATGGCACAGTCACCTGAGAAGCTGTTCTGTATTATTTCAGTATTTTGAATTTTGTTGAGTATCGCTCTGTGACCTAATACATGGTCAATTCTGGAGAACGTTCCATGAGAACTGGAAGAGAAAGTATACTTGGCTTCAGTTGGATAAAGTGTTCTTAATATGTCTATAAGGTCAAGATGTTTGGTTGTGTCATTTAGATCCTCTGCGTGTTTAGTAAGCTTTTTTTTGAGATATTCTGTCCTTTACTGAAAGTGATGCGTTGAAGTTTCTTACTATTATTGTGGAGCTGTCTGTTTCTGTTTTCACCGCAAACAGTGTGTGTTTTATGTATTTTGGAGCTTTGTCATTGGGTGTGTAAATATTTAGTATGGTTATGTTCTCCTGTTGAATTGAGCCTTTGACCATTAGACAGTGACCCTCTTCATTTCATATGGTGGTAGGTTTAACTTTAAAGTCTATTTCGCCAAAGATTTGTATTGCCACTCCTGCTCTTTTTAGACTGTTATTAGCCTGATATATATATTTTTCCAACCTTTGAGTTGTAGTGTGTTTGCATCTTTGAGTCTAAGGTATGTCTCCTAGAAGCAGTATATAGATGGGTCCCACCTTTCCTTAATCCAATTTGCTACTCTCCTTCTCTTACTTGGTGCACTTTAGTCTATTTACATTCAGAGTGATTATTGATAAATATGATGTTAGCTCTGTCATTTTGATGGCTTTTTGGGGGTGTTGTGGACAGTTCCCCTGTTGCATGCCACTTTCTGTGCTGAGTCTTTTTTCTTTGTGTTGTTTTCTTTTTATGGTTTTCAGTGTTTTCTTTTCTTGAAATTGTGATCTTGTATGTTGCTTTTTGATGTGTAGAATTATAAGCTTCTTTGGCAGTTAGTCCCTTAGTCCCCTTTACTAATCTAAATGTAGTCCAAACTTTAGTGTCTATGTATCTCTTTATCTTCCTCTACATTTGGAAGGCCTATGTATACTTTTCTTTGACCCTCTTTTTCATATAATACGATTATTGATTATATCCTGAGATTTCTGAATTTTTATTTTTTGTGATTGATTTTGGTTATCATTTTTAGGATTCCTTTCCTGATGTTATCTAGATGTTCTATCGAGTGTTGGGTTTTTAAGTATATGTTTCTTGTAATTTTGGTTTGGTTCTTACAAATTCTCTAAATTTCTGTTTATCTGTGAAAGTCTTAATTTCACCTTCATATCTGAGAGACAGTTTTGCAGGGTATACTATTCTTGGTCAACAACTATTTTTCTTCAGAGCTTTGTATGTTATCCCACTGTCTTCTGGTCAGCATCATTTTCGTTAAGTAGTCTGAGCTTAATCTTAATAATTTTCCTCTATAGGTTATTTTTTCATTAATTCTGGCTACCTTCCGTAATCTCTCCTTGTCTCTACTTTTTGAACTTGATTATGATATGCCTTGGTGTATTTCTTTTGGGATCTCTCTTGAGTGGCATTTGATGAGCATCCTGAGTGGAGATCTTCTCATCTTTCATGGTGTCAGGGAAGTTTTCTGTCAGCAGGTCTTCAACTATTTGCTCTGTGTTTTCAGCTATCCTACCTTTTTCTGGTACTTAAGTCATATGGATATCATTTCTGTTAATAAAGTCCCACATCACCCTTAGGGATTCTTCACTTTTCTTGGGTCTTTTATCATGTATGCTGGTGTCATTTACTTTGTCTTCAAGCTCACTAATTCTGCCTTCCATGTCCTCAGTCCTGCTCCTTTGACTTTCTATTATCAAGCTCAGAGATTTTATTGTTAATCTGTCAAATTTCAGAGTGTTGTTGCTCAAGCATTTATTGCAGCTTATTTAGTTTTTCAGTGTGCTCTGCTGCATTTTTCCTGATCTCTCCTGAGATCTTGTACAGCTCTCTACATCAGTCTTCTATATTCTGTCTCTGATAATTGCAGGAACTCTTCATCATCTGTGAAATCCATTGATAATTTATTTTGGGAGTTTTCAGAAGTCACGGTAGTCTGTTTCTCTAGGTGTTTAGAGGTTGATTGCTATCTCCAAGCCATCTGGAAGTCGTTGCAGTGAGAGACTTAATAGTGTGGTTGGCCTGACTGGCATCTCTCTGTTGTGGCTGGGCCATAGTGTCTCCATGCAGACTGATTATTTTCTGTTGCTTGCTCTTACTGTCTTTCACTGGTCTGCTGCTGCTGCTGCTGCTGGTGAAGCTCCTGGGTGGGGAAGTCGCACATGCTTTTAGCAGCACCACTGCCACTTCTGCATCTGGGCTGGGGGGTTCGCTTGGGCAGCCACTGTGCTTTCACAGCCCCTCCAAGGTGGCAGGACTCAAGTATCACTGCTGCAGCTGCCTCTGGTTTGGGCAGATCTCTTGTGTTGAGAGAGGGAGTGGTTGCTCACTCATATCTTCTTCCCCAAGTCCCATCAGCAACTGCTGCTGCTGTTTCTGTTGCCTCTGGGTTGGGTGGAGATTTCTGGGAGCTTCCAATGGCTACCTAGCTGTTGGCGCAATCATTCCCCTTGCACAGGTCTGTGAGCCCAAGCCTCCCAGGTCCACTCAGCTCCAATGGCTGCCTAGCCACCAGGGTGATCACCTAACTCCTCTAGAGTGGCCTGAGCCCAAGCCTCTCTGGCATCTGCCAGGGTGATCACTTCTCTTCCCCCAGGTCACCTGAGACCAGCCCTTCTTGGGGCATGTGGCACCAATGGCTGCCTAGCTGCTGGGGTGGTCACTCCCCCTAGGTCACCTGAACCCAAACCTGCCTGGTGCACTTGGCTGTAATGGCTGCCTAGCCACTGGGGTGACCTGAGCCAAAGTCTCCGGAGCACACTTGGCTCCAGTGCTGCGTGGTCACTAGAGTGATCATCTAACTCCTCTAAAGTTGCCTGAGCTCAGGCCTCAGCAGCACACAGGGCTCCAATGGCTGCCTCGTTGCCGGGACACTCCTTCCCCCACAACGGATCACCTGAGCTCAGTCCTCCTAGGCGCAGGTGGCACCAATGGCTGCCTAGACGCAGGGACAATCTCTCCCTTCATCCCTGTTTGCCTGAGCCCAGACCACTCTGGAGCACACAGCACTCATGACTGCCTAGCCGCTGGCACTCACTGCACTTCCCCCACCATCGCCTGAGCCCAGATCTCCCAGAGTGCCTGGCTGCAATGGCTTCCCAGCTGCCGGGGTGAGGACTCCATTCCCCCTGGGTCATCTGAATTCAAACCTCCCTGGTAAACTTGGCTCTGATGGCTGTCTAGCCGCTGGGGCAATCTCTCCCCTCCTCCTGGATCACTTGAGCCCAGACCACCCCGGAGCACACAGCATTCACGGCTGCCTAGCCGCTGGCGTACCCTGCCCTTCGACCACCGTCACCTGAGCCCAGCTTTCCCTAGAGTGCCTGGCTCCAATGTCTGCCCAGCTGCTAGGGTGGTCTCTCCAGACCTGCCTGGTGGCCTAAGCCCAAGCATCACTGGCCCAAACAGCTCCAGTCCTCTCCCAGCCGTGGGTGCACTCTCTCAGCCCTCCAGCCCCACCAGGCTGTGGGAGCCCAGGGCTTCCTGGCCCACTGGTTCCAAGGCCAGCCAGTCCCAGCCAGTCCCAGGCAGCAGCAGGGCTGTTCACGCCACTCCCCCAGGTCCTATAATCTCCTGCTGTACTGCTGTGGGGCGCCTGGACAGGCCTCCCAGCTCCACGCAGGACTAAGGCCTGATGTACAGAGTGTAGCTGAGTGCTCTCACCAGCTCTGTGCTCTCCTGCCCTGTTGCCCTGGGATTGGGAGCCCTGGCCTCCTGTCCCCGTGCTCCCCACCCAGTATCCCTGCTCCTCCGGCCAATGCCTCCTGGCCCTTAACTGTTCTGAGTCAGCGCTTAGCCGGTGGGTCTGTTGGGGCACTGATTCCCGGCTGGCCTCCTCCCAAAGTGTTGTAAGCGGTGCAGGGTCTTCAGGTCTGGGCTGGGGTGCGATGCTTAGGCTGGGGCAGGGATCTTTACTCAAATTCAGGATTGCTCCATCTCTTGTTTCTTGGGTCCACTTCGTTGCTTAGGATTCGCTGGAGGCAGGTTTTCTCTCCTCTGGAGCTGCCTTCAGTTTACTCTCCGCCCGGGGCCGCGTTGTTTTGTCCAAGGTGGTTCAGGGCTCCTAAGATCTTCCTTTTGCTCGCTTTGTACTTAGGGTGTTCTGAGCACAGTTCCGTCTTTATGCATTTCTGTATTTGGTGGGTTTTGTAAATTTTGAAGTTCTTAGTTATTGGAAAGTTTAACAGGGACATGTTATTTTGCCACCACTTGAACCCTGTCCCCTCTACTCCCTCTATAATTTGTTTTTTTTTTTTTTTTTAGCTCTCCAAGATTTCTGGTTTTGGTGCCAGCTTTGGGGTTTAGCTTGCAACTGAGGCTGAAGGTTTTCCTCGGAAGAAGTTTATGCCCAGAAAGAAACAGGCCTTTTCAGTGTTGCCCAGCCAACGCTGACTAAGACTTTTTGCTTCTCTGAGTACCTTGCTTTATTTTTCATTCTTTTGTCATGTATTTAATGACTACGGAAAGCCAAACATATAGTGGGCACACTTAATATGTGATGCCAACTAGATACTTCCCAGCCCCTTTTCTTCCTGATTCCTCAGCGTTGTCTCCCATTAGGCGAATAAAGTGGTCTTCTACTGAGCCAAGGAAACCTGGGTGCCGTAGCAGTTAAATGCTATAGCTGCTAACCAAATGGTTGGCAGTTCAAATCTACGAAGTGCTCCGTGGAAACTCTGGAGCAGGCAGTGCTCTTCTGTCCTATAGCGTCACTAAGAGTCAAAACTGACTCAGTGGCCATGGGTTTGTTTGTTTCTTTGGCTTACTGAGCTAGACTTCTGAAGTTCTGTATCCCTGAGACTAGATTAAGAAGTGTCTCAGATATGATTTCATGAGACCGTGGACTTGCAGAGCTGGAAGGGAATGGTTATGCCCAACTACCTGGCCATGTTGTGGTTGAAAAGGCTATGAATGAGGCTCGGGAAATGACATGGCTTGATCAAGACTGAGGAGCCACCAGTGACAGGGCCAAATGGAGACGGTTTTCTTCTATTACCCTGCACTAAACTACCGTGGGGGACATTGTTGGCTCAGTGGTAGAATTCTCGTCTTCCATGCAGGAGACCTGGGTTTGTTTCCCAGCCAGTGTACCTCATGCACAGCCACCACTGGTCTGTCAAGTGGAGGCTTGCATATTGCTATGATGCTGAACAGGTTTTGGTGAAGCTTCCAGACTGAGAGGACTAGGAAGAAAGGCCTGGTAGTCTACTTCCAAAAATCAGTCAGTGAACATCCCATGGATCACAACGGTTCAATCTTGATTTAGGTGAGTTTGCTGGTAGTTGTGCGCTGACTCAGTGCCAGCCACAACAGCAACAAATTACCGTGTAGTTTCTCCCTCTAGCCTTCTTGTAGCTGGTTCCCTCTCCTATACATCTACATCTCAGTACACCTTGTAACCAGGCTGTTCTTTGGGACTAGCAGTCAGATCTGCATTCCTTTGGTTAAAATCTTCAATGTATCCCCTGCATTGACCTCATTAAGGGGGTAAGATCAAATTTCCTAGTGTAAGCACAGCAGACTTTCTGAGACCTGGCCTCTGACTTGCCACCCTCTCCTCCTGGAGTCTGTCCACAGGAGCCTATGTTTCAGCTGCATTGAACTTGACCTAGTTCTCTGACAGCAGCATGCAGTTTCAGATCTTCAAGTGTTTTGCATATACCCCATCCCCTGCCTGAGTGGACTTCCTCCCCTCAGCTACTGAAACTCATTGCCGTCAAATTGACTCATAGCGACCCTCTAGGACATAGAACTGCCCCAAAGGGTATCCAAGGCTGGAGTCTTTACATAAGATGACTGTCACATATAGCTTTCTAGCATAGAGCAGCTGGTAGGTTCCAACGGCTGACCTTTCAGTTAGCAGCCTAGCATGTAGCCACTGTGCTGTCAGGGCTCCTTCCTACATAACACCATTTCATGAGTTTCTTCCTCCAGGGAGCCTTCTGGATACTCCATCCAGGATCAGCCCCACCCATCACTGTGCTATGCTGAGTACAACTCCCACCAGCCACTGTTAACTGCCTTTGCCACCTGCATTGCAGAGCAGTGAGTGCTGAGAGGAAAGGGTCTGGCTCTGGTCCTGTTGACAAGCAGTACTCAGTCATGGCTATGCATCAGCCCCAGGTAGATGCTTAGACCAGGTCCTAGAACTGCTGGACCAGATCCAGCAATGAGGAGCCTGGCAAATGTAGATGCTTAGCCTGCATCCTAGAACCGCTGGATCAAATTCCAGTGAAGCGGTAGTCAGCATATTTGAGGCACAGACAATGACTAGGTTCAGGGATTGGTGTAAGTATAGGAAAAAATGCTGGGAGATATGGTCAGTAAAGAAAATCTGGCGGCGTAATGAGTTAAGTGCTGTGTCTACTAACCAAAAGATCAGCAGTTCAAATCCCCCAGGCATTCCTTGGAAACTCTATGGGGCAGTTCTACTCTGACCTATAAGGTCACTCACTATAAGTTGGACCCAATTCCACAGAACTGGGTGCATTTTAAGGCCAGAAAATAAAGAAGGGTTGGCATAATGGATGGGTCTGGTACAGCGGCGTGACATAAAATGAAAGATGCATCTTAAGAAGTTTAGCCTGGAAGCAGCATGTGATACGAAAAGAAGCGATGAAGGAGGCACGGCTAAGACGGCAGACTAGTCACGCGTCTCTTCCGGCCCCTCTCACAACTACGGCTGTACAAAACGACTGAATAGAACAAAAACAACACTCTAGGAGCCCCAAGACCAAGTGGAGACGTGTGAGATTAGACTAGGCAACAGAAAGAGGAGAAACTACCTTTGTCAGAGGCGAATCAGCTGGAGAGGTGGGTAGGGTACGGAGGCCACCTTTGCCAGCTGGGTGGCTAGGACTGGAACGGCTGCTGCTGGGAGCATGGGTGGGGCCGGCCGCTGCACTGAGCAGAGGTGCCTGACTGGACAGTGTCTCTTTTAACTAAAGGCTGAGCTTCGGATGACCACGCCTAGGGAGCGTGGCAGTGGCTAGTGGCTGAGTGTAGCACCGCCCTCCCTTCTCCTCCGCGTTGCACCTGAGGCAAAATTCTGTAGGACACTACCTGGACCAGAAGTGGATTTGTGTGTGTATGCCAAGCCAATCTTGAGCTTTTCACCTGGTCACAGAGAGGGAGACAAGGGGAAGTGCATAAGCACATTTCCTTTGCATCACTGGAGGCGCAGTCCAGACCCCAAGGTGAATTCCAAAGATCACTTTAGGATAAGTGCTTGTGATTTCTCAGGACCCAATCCTTTCCTATGTGCTGATTTCCCTCTCTATCCCTAGCCTTTCCTACCTAACTTCTCTGCTTTGCATCAGAGGCTAAATTCTGGTACATTACCTGGAAAGAAGTGGGACACTTTACTTCTGTGCCCTCAACTTTTCTCCAGGTCTTGGAAAGGGAAATAAAGTGAGGAACATAGGACAAATTCCACTGGCTCCTCTGAGCTACAGATTGTACATCTATAGGCTCACAAAAAAAGTTCAGCTTCTGTGACTCAACTTGTCCTACACACTGACTACACTCTCTTTTCCTGCTCCATTCTTTGCTCTATACCTGGCTCTCTATTCTACAGCACTATCTGGGCCAGTCATGGGGTATTTTTTGGATGTGCCTGGAGCTTTTCTCCCAGCCCTGGTGAGGGAATCAAAGGAATGGCTAGAAGAAGAATTCTACCGGCTTCCCTCAGCCAGCAATTCTTACTACATTTCTCAGTGTAGTTATCACTCCAACTACTGAGTTACAGGACATCAGAATTAGTAAGTCTCCAATAACCACTCTATTTCAAAGGACTACACTATTTGGATAGTCAAAATCCAATTTATATATATATGTGTGTGTATATATACATACACACATATATACACACACATATACATGCACACACACACATGCACATATGTGTGTATACATATATGTACACACACATTGTTGTTAGAAGCCGTCTAGTCAGTTCCGACCCATGACAACCTTATGAGCAACAGAGTGAAACACTGCCCAGTCTTGTGCCATGTCCACAATCGTTTTCATGCTTAAGCCCATTGTTGTGGTCACTGTGTCAATCCATATCATTGAGGGTCTTCCTCTTTTTTGCTGACCCTCCATTTTACCAAGCAAGATGTCCTTCTCCAGGGACTGATCCTTCCTGACACAGGTCCAAAGTATGTAAGACACAGTCTTGCCACCTTTGCTTCCAAGGAGCACTCTGGTTGTACTTCCTCCAGAACAGATCTGTTGGTTCTTTTGGCGGTCCATGGTGCATTCAACATTCTTCTCCAACCCCACAATTCAAAGGCATCAATTTTTCTTCTGTCTTCTTTGTTCATTGTCCAGCTTTCACATGCCTATGATGTGATTGAAAATACCATGCTTTGGGTCAGGCACATTTTAGTCTTCAAGGTGACACTTTTACTTTTGAATACTTTAAAAAGTTCCTTTGCAGCAGATTTTCCCAATGCAATGCATCTTTTGATTTCTTGACTGTTGCTTCCATGGGTGTTGCTTGTGGACCCAAGTAAAGTGAAATCCTTCACAAGCTCAATCTTTTCTCCATTTATGACAATGTTGCTTCTTGGTCCAGTTGTGAGGATTTGTGTTTTCCTGATGTTGAGGTGCAATCCATATTGAAGGCTGTGGTCCTTGATCTTCATCTGTAGGTGTCTCAAGTCTTCTTCATCTCCAGCATGTAAGGTGGTATCATCTGTGTAATGCAGGTTGTTAATAAGTTGTCCTCCAATCCTGATGCCTTTTCTTTGTATAATCCAGCTTCTTGGATTATTTGTTTGGCATATGGATTAAAAAGGTGTGGTGAAAGGATACAACCCCGATGCACACCTTTCCTGACTTTAAACCATGCAGTGTCCCCTTGTTCTGTTCACACAGCTGCCTCTTGAATGTATACATATATATACACACACGTGTGTGTATGTGTGTGTGTGTGTTTGTATACAAGTCAGACTGCAAGAACCTAGCAATTAAATCACAACAGCTTTCTGAAGGCTTGGAGACAACAACACACCTATAACCATTTAAAGAAGCAGACCATCATGGCTCCAGAAAACTCCCAAAATAAAGAATAAAAAAATTTCCCTGATGAAGAAGACTTCCTGAAATTATCAGAGGTAGAATAAAAAAGAACTGTGTATAGAGCCCATTTAGATATTAGGATGGAGAATAGGCAAAGTGCAGCAGAATAAAATAAAAAATTAACAAACTGCACTAATTGCTAGAACAATAATGATCTGAAATTCAGCAGATTAATAATAAAACATCAGAGTTAGACAATTCAGTCAAAAGTCAAAGGAGCAAGATCAAGGAAATGGAATCCAGAATTAGTGAGATTGAAGATAAAGCAACTGACATCCACATTTATGAAGAAAAATAAAACAAAAGAATCAAGAAAAATGATGAATCATCAAGAATAATGTAGAACTCTAGCAAGAGGAATAATTTATGTATGATTGGAGTAACAGAATGGGAAGGAAGAGCAGAAGATACACAGAGAATTAGTGAAGAGTTGCTTACAGAAAACTTCCCTGACATCATGAAAGATGAGAAGATATCTATCCAAGATGCTCATCAAACTCTGCAAAAGGTAGATCCCAAAAGAAAGACTCCAAGCATGTTATAATCAAACCTAACAAAATGAAACATAAGGAGAGGCTCTTAAAGGCAGCTAGGCTTAAACTAAAACTAACTTACAAAGGAAAATCTTTTAGATTGGCTTCCAATTATTCAACCAAAACCACATTAGCAAAAAGGTAACAGGATGACACATATAAAGCTTTGTAGGAAAAAAACTTCCTGAAAAATTGTCTCTCAAATATGATAGTGAAATTAGAACACTTCCAGATAAACAGATGCTTAGAGACTTTGCAAAACACAAACCAAAATTACAAGAACTATTGAAGGGAATTCTTTGATTAGAAAATCTATAACATCAAACATGTCTTCAAGGATGCAATGCAGGACCCAGAATCCAGAGGCCTACTTGGTTAGGGGAGTAACAAAATTCAATCAAATCTAATATATTAAAATTAGAGAAACAGAGATCTCAGCACATAAACTATGACAAAATTATACTAAAAAGAGGGACTTATTAATGTATTCATAGACCATTCAGATGGAGTCAAAGTCAAGGAGATACAAAGAAGTTAAAGGCTGGTTTAACTTAGAGCATTAGAGGAAATAGTAGGGTAGCCACAAAGCAAACTAACAATGCCACACATCAAAACAAGAAACACAATCTAAAATTCTCAATAGATACAAAATCAACATAGAAAAGAAAGAAAGAAAGAAAAACCATAAAGAAAAATGATTCAGAACAGAATATTAAGTGGAACAAAGAAACTGTCAGCAACACACAGATAAAGGCATCAAAATAACAGCACTAAATTCATAGCCAAGTGCCGTCGAGTCGGATCCGACTAAATTCATACCTATCAATAATTACATTGACTGTAAATGGACTAAATGCACCAATAAAGAGACAGAGAGTAACACGTTGGATAAAAAAAAATGATCATCTATATGTTGCTTACAAGAAACGCACCTTAGACTCAAAGATACGAACAAACTGAAAATCTAAGAATGGAAAAATATATACCAAGATAACAATGGAAACCCTGGTGGCATGGTGGTAAAGTGCTACATCTGCTAAACAAAAGGTCAGAAGTTCAAAACCGCTAGATGCTCCTTGGAAACTCCTTGGGGCTGTTCTGCTCTATTCTATAGGGTCTCTGTGAGTTGGAGTCAACTTGACAGCGCTGTTTCATCTTTTAAGGTAGAAACATGGAAAGAGTAGGAGTGGCAACACTAATCTGAGATAAAATAGACTTTAAAGTAAAACCATTATTGTGGACAAGCACGGTCACTGCTGCTTAAAGGTTCAATACACAAGGAAGATATAACAATATCAAATATTTATATGCTTGATATCAGAGCCTCTGAATACATCAAACACTGACAACATTGAAAACTGAGATAGATTGCTCCACAGTAGTCGTAGGAGACGTCAACACTCCACTCTCAGTAACGGACAGAACATCCAGATAAAAGCTCAATAAAGATACAGAAGATCCTATGGCAACAAGTAACCAACTCAACCTCGTAGATATATACAGAACTCTCCACCCAACAACAGATAAGTACACTTTTTGCAATGCACATAGAACATTCTCCAGAATAGACCATGTATTAGGCCATAAAGCAAGTCTCAACAAAATCCAAACCAGTGAAATAGCTCAAAGCATCTTCTGAGACCATAAAAATTGAAATCAGTAACAGAAAAAACATAGGTAGAAACACAAACTCATGGAAACTGAACAACACCTTGCTCAAAGATTCATGGGTTATAGAAGAAATCAAAGATGCAATAAAGAAATTCATAGAAACAAAGGAGAACAAAAAAACTTACTACCAGAACCTATAGGATACAGCAAAAGCAGTTCTCAGAGGTCAGTTTATCTCAGTAATTGCACACATCCAAAATGAAGAAAGGCCCAAACCAAAGAAATACTGCTACAACTTGAACAACTAGAAAGAGAACAACAAAAGAATCCCTCATGCATCAGAAGAAAACAGATAATAGAAATTAGAGCAGAACTAAACCGATTAGAGAATAGACAATTGAAAGACTTAATAAAACCAAAAGCTGGTTTCTTGAAAAGGTCAACAAAATTGATAAACCACTGTCCAAACTCACAAAACAAAAACAAAAGAAGAAATAAGTAACCCAAACAAGGAATGAGACAGGAGATGTCACAATAGGCCAAATGAAATTAAAGGATCATAACAAAACACTATGAAAAATTGTACTTTACTATATTTGAAAACCTAGAGGAAATGGACAAATTTCTAGAATCACATTGCCTACCAAAACTATCACAAAGAGAAGCAGAACAACTTAATAAACCTATCGCAAAAGAAGAAACTGAAAAAGTAATAAAGAAACCACCAACCAAAAAAAGTCCTGGCCCAGATGGCTTTGCTGAAGAGTTCTACCAAACTTTTACTACCAGGCCTAGTAAAGGTATTTCACAGCCTAGAAAAGAATGGAAGACTCCCAAATTCATTGTATGAAGCCAGCATAACCCTGATACTAAAGCTTGGTAAAGACAGCACACAAAAAGAAAATTACAGACCAACGTCTCTCACAAACCTAGATGCAAAAATGTTCAACAAAACCATAGCCAATAGAATTCAACAACATGTCAAAAAATACATGTTTTAGTCAGCTAGGGCTACTGTAACAGAAATACCACAGAGTGGATGGCTTCAACAAAGGAAGGCTTATTCTTACACAGTCCAGTAGACTACAAGTCCAAATTCAGGATGTCCGCTCCAGGGGAAGGCTTTTCCCCTTGTCGGCTCTGGAGGAAAGGCTGGTATTGCATCATTCTTTTTTCAGGGAGCATCTTGGTGCAGGAACCTTGAGTCTGAAGGACGCGGTCTTCTCCCGATGCTACTTGCTTGATGGTGTGGGGTTCCCAATTCTCAGTCTGCTTCTCTTTCCTTTTATCTCTTGCAGGATGAAAGGATTGAGGGTGGGGCAGGCCATACTCCAGGGAAATTCCCTTTACAGTGGAGCAGTGAGGTGATCTTATAAATAGATTTACAGTCCCACCCGAATCCTTAACATACAACATAGGAAAACCACAAAATGGAGGACAGTCACAAGATACTGGGAATAATGGCCCAACCACATGGCTACACCTATTTTTTGGGGGACACAATTCAATCCATGACAATACATATATATATATATATATATATATATATATATATATATATATATATATATATATACCATCACCAAGTAGGATTCATACTAGAGATGCAGAAAGACAATTAATGTAGTCAACCACACAAATAAAAGATGAGAATCACTTGATCTTATCAATTGATGCAGAAAAGGCATTTGACAAAGTCCAACACTTATTCATGTAAAAACTATCAGCAAAATAGAAATAGAAGGGAATTTCTTCAAAGTAATAAGAGACATTTATGTAAAGCCAATAGCCAACATCATCTTGAAAGGAGAGAGACTGACTGAAAGAATTCCCCCTGAGAGTGGGAACAGACAAGGGTGCCCACTAGCATTACTCTTATTCAACATTGTGCTGGAGGGTTTAGCTAGAGCAATCAGACAAGATAAAGGAATAAAGGGTATGTGCATTAACAAAGAAGTAAAAGTATCTCTATTCACAGACAATGTGATCTTATACACAGAAAACCCTAAAAAATCTGTAAATAAACTACTGGAACTAATAGAAGTGTTCAGCAAAGTATCAGGATATAAGGTCAATATAAATAATTCAGTATGCTACCTTTACCCCAACAAAGAGACCATTGAAGAGGAAATCTTCAAATTGATATCATTTATAATTGCCTCCAAGAAGACAAAATATGTAGGAATAAATCTAACCAGAGATGTAAGAGACCTATGCAAACACAATTACAAGACACTACTTCAAATCAAAAGAGACTTACAGAAGTGAAGAAATCTATCTTGCTCATGGATAGGTAGGCTTAACATTGTGAAAATGTCTATTCTACCCAAAGTAATCTATATATACAATCCAATCCTGATACAAATTCTAACATCATTTTTTAACAAGATGGAGAAACAAATCAGCAATTTCGTTTGGAAAGGGAAGAAACCCAGGTAAGTATAGCACTCTTGAAGAAGAGGAACACAGTGCCTGACCTCAGAACCTATCACATTGCTATGGTAGTCAAAACAGCCTGGTACCGGTACAAAAACAGATATACAGACCAAGGGAAGAGAATAGAGAATCCAAAAATAACACCATCCACCTATTAACAGCAAATATTTGACAAAGGTCCAAAGGTCATGAACTGGGGAAAAACCAGTCTGTTTAACAAACAGTGTTAGCACAATTGGATACTTAATCTACAAAAAACAAAAAAACCTGAAACAAGACCCATATCTCGTACCTTACACAAGAACTAAATCAAAAGGGATCAAAGACCTAAATATTAAATCTAAAGCAATAAAGATTATGGAAGAAAAAAATAGGGACATTAGAAGTCCTAATACACAGCTTAAACAGACTACAAGATATTACCAGCAATACACAAACAGCAGAAGAGAAGATAAGTGGAAACTACTAAAAGGCAAACACTTAGGCTCATCCAAGGACTTTATCAAGAGAGTGAAAAGATTGTCTATAGACTGGGCAAAAATATTTGGCAACCCTGTGTCTAATCAAAGTCTAATTTCCATAATCTACATGGTACTGCAACACATCAACAAGAAAAAGACAAATGACCCAATCAAACTATGGACAAAGATACGGACAGACACTTCTCCAAAAAAGACATCCAGGCAGCAAAAAGACACAAGAAAATGCTCTCGATCATTAACCATTTAGAGAAATCCAAATCAAAACTATAATGAGATACCCTCTCACATCAACAAGGTTGGCACTAATCCAAAAAATACAAAACAACAAATGCTGGAGAGGCTATGGAGAGACTGGAACTCTTCTACACTGCTGGTCAGAATGTAAAATGGTACAACCTCTTCAAAGAGCAATCTGGCAATTTCTTAAAAGCTAGAAATAGAAATACCATATATCTAGCAATTCCAGTGCTTGGAATATATTCTACAGAAATAGGGCTGTCACATGAATAGATACACGTACATGAAGGCAACACTGTCCACAGTAGCAAAAAAAATGGAATCAATCCAGATGCCTATCAAGAGATGAATGGATAAACGAACTGTGAGACATACACTCAGTGGAACAATGATGATTTTATGAAGCACCTCATAACCTGGAATCAACTGGGAGATATTATGCTGAGTGAAATCAGTCAGCTGCTAAAGGACAAATGTTGTATGAGACCACTATTATAAAGACTTAAGAACAGATTTACGCACAGAAGAAAATACTCTTTGATGTCTACAAGTGTGGGGAGGGAGGGAGAGGGTTATTCATACATTAGATAGTCTATGGGAATTCATACAGGTGAAGGAACTGACAGCATTAGGTAGAAGGTGGGTCAGCATAACTGGACTACACCATAAGCTAAAAAGTTTTCTAAATTTAACCCAACATTTTGAAGGACAGAGTAGCAGTGATGACTCTGGGGACCGTGTTGTCAGGGGACGTTGAGGTCAGTTGGTATAGCTAGTCTTTTTCTAAAAGAATGTTCTTCACCCCATCTTGGTGAGTGGCACCTGGGATTTTAAAAGCCAAAAAGCTGCCATCTAAGGAACATCAGTTGGCCCCAGTCCACCTGGAGAACATCAGACATGAGGAAAAATCAGCCCAGGAGACAGAAGGACCTATATGACTGGGAGACTACACTAGCTGGAGAACAGAAGAATTAGATTGTGCCCAGCCACCAAGAAAGACAGCTGTGACAGGGAACACAATGTAGAGTCCCTGATGTAACATGAGAGAAAGGGCTGTGCAGATCTATAACTCCAGAAAAAGACCAGACTTGATGGTCTGACACCCTCAAGGGTAGTAAGAATGGAGCGGAAACCATTGCCCCAGATGTAATGCCATCCAAGGACAGTGAGCTCAGGATTGCTGCAAACGTTTTTTCATCTTCTGCTTAAACCTTGACTTAAAAATCTAAGACTTCTCACAACACAGACTGGCTCCACAGAGCTCCAACAGAAATGGAGTACTACACACTGAAGTGTAAATAGTGGTTGTAGCTGAGCTCAGCAGATTAGTGCCCAACTTCCTCTTCTCTAGTCAGCTACAAGGGGGAAGGACTAATTCTCTTTCCTGAACACAGTGTAAGTTTTGTTTAGGACAGAGAGAAGCTGAAGTTTCATGGTTAACCAAAACCACCAACCCAGCCAAGCTGATGGTGACTCACAGAGAGTGTGCAGTACACACGGTAGAACTGTCCCCTAGGGTTTCCAAGGCTAGAAGCTGACTTTACAGAAGCTGACTGCCATGTCTTTCTCCCACAGAGCAGCTGGTGGGTTTAAACTGCCAGCTTTTCGGTTAGCGGTTGAATGCTTAATCATTGGGCCACCAGGTCACGGTTGTTAACACCAGTGCTTCTCAATTGTTAATGTGCCCGTGAACCCCCTGGAATTCTTGGCTGGTGCAAACAGTTATCATGCTTTGTTGCTAACCAGAAGGTTGAAGGTTTGAGCCTTAAGGATCCGCTCGCCAAAAACAGCTATTGAAAACCCTGTGGAGAATGGTGTCGCTCTGACACCCACAGATTCACCCTGAGTCAGAATCCACTCAAAGGCAGCTTGTTTATAAAACCCATGGGGATCTTGTTAGATGCACGTTCTGGTTCAGTAGGTGTGGGCAGGGCTGAATTTCTGCATTTTTAACAAGCTTTTCAGTTGATGCTGAAGTCACTGGTTCGCAGACCACCTTTGGAGGAAGACTCCGCAGAGCTCTCCAGTGGATGCTCCCGGGAGTGACAGGGTCGCAGAGCAGGGAGGTGAGGGTGGGAGGGACAAGCTGTTGAGTCCCTCATTCCTCTACCTCCAGATACAAGTAGCTTCCTGTCCTTACTCCAATGTGCGGAATAGGTACCAGCTCCTACGAGAGACTTCTACGACGTGAAAAGAACGGAGGAGCACTGCGCTGGCGCATTGGCTCCCCCCTTTTGGTGGGTGTCAGAATCAGCTGGAGAACTCTGAAAATACGAACGCCCAGGCCACATCCTATGTCTAAGACCCTGGGCCTCCAGGTGATGGTGACACTCATCTCCACTGGGGGCTGCCTTCAGATGCCCCAGAAAAGGTCTAGACTGCAGGCAAATAGCAAAGCAGCTTGCTCACTAGGCAGAAACAAGGAAGCTTGTTTTTGTTCCTCCAGTTATTCATGCATTCAGGCACCAACAGACACTTACTGAGTTCCTTACTCTGTGTCAGACATTGTTTGAATACTGAGGCATGGGCGTAGGGAAAGAAGTTGATCCTGGGTCCTGTCCTCCAGAAGTTTGCAGTCCAGTGAGGTAGACAAATGCTAAACAGACAGTTAGATGAACACGATCAGAACCTGGAGCTGACGTTTTCTAAGAAATATGATAAGACACGTAACTTACGTAATTTACTAAACCACTAGGTTTGATCCTATTCTAGCATTAGGAAGATGAGTAAGACAGAAGTCCTGCCTTTTAAACTCCTTGTTTTTGTTGTTAGTTGCTGAAGAGTCGGCCCCTGCCTCACAGCACAACAGGGTGACACTCTGCCAAGTCCTGTGCCGTCATGGCCATGATTGGTGCAGATCAGACCATTGTGACTCACAGGAATTTTATTGGCTGACTTTCTAAAGCATGTTGCCAGGCCTTTCTTCACAGACTTTTAGTCTGGAAGCCTCATGGAAACATGCTGAGCCTCCTAGTGACACATAAGCCCTCCACTGGCATGTGGCTGGTGGCTGCGCTTGAAGGGCGTTGGCAGGGAATCGAACCTGGGTCTCCAGCATGGAAGGTGAGAATTCTACCTTGGACCTCCCCCTCATCTACAAACTCCTAGGCTAATGGGTAAAAAACAAAACAGAACTACCAACAGGTTGGTGTGTCGGGGTTCTCTGGGGATACTGGGTGGTAACACAGGGAGGGCAAAGACTTTTCTGACCCGTGGATTCTTGGCCTGGCAGGTCACCATAGAACTGAAAAGGGCCCTCATTCAAAGATGCAAGATTTCCCAAGTATTTTCTAAGTGTCTAGATGACAACAGCTTTTTCTGCTTTATTATGTGTATGCCCCATCCACAATAACAACCCACATCCCACAGAAACCCAGAGGAGGTGAGGCTTTTGATCCGACCAGGGCTTCCTTCTTTGACATTCTGTGTCCTATGGCACAACCAGTGTTATCACTAACAGCTCTGGTTCTGATGCCATAATGTTTCAATCCTCAGAAACCCTAGTGGCATAATGGTTAGTGCTACAGTGTTAACCAAGAAGTCAGCAGTTCAAATCCACCAGGCGCTCCTTGGAAACTTTTTGTCACTGTTCTACTCTGTCTGTAGGGTTGCTACGACTCATAAAGGACTCGACGGCAGTTTTTTGCTTTTGTTTTTTTTAAAATAGACCTTAAATCCTAACTTACACAGACTTCACACACCAGAGAAGGGAAGCATACATCTTGCCTTTCCTCCATAGAAGCCTGCAACCGGCTCCAAGCAAAAGTCGCCACCTCTTCTGGCCTCCATCTGTGCCTTGGTACTAATGCCTAGAACTACATGGCCAAAGTCGGGACTGAGGACAGGAGTTCTGCCGGCAGGCTCTGGAGTCTTCAGCTGCAGCCGTAGCTGCAGGGAATCCAAGGGTGGGGTTAATCACTTGAAGTGTAGTACGCTAAATCTCAGCCTTTGGTTTGTTTCACGAACTAAATGAAAGGAAAGGAGGAAGTTCTCGGCTCCCGCCTCAGGAATGAGGAAGTAATGTAGATGATACATATTCAGTAAAGCCATCACCACCAACCATTGGGATGACCATCATTTCTATTTTTTAGAAGAATGAAATCATTGTTATTTTCCAGTGCCTTGGAGGCTGCTTCACCCACTCTCTTTGCACATCTCTAATTTTCCTCTGGCTCTAAAAGTCACAAAATGTCTCCTCTTTGTCCCATACAAAAATCCACTTCTCTTGCTTTTGCTCTGAAATAATTAAACTATAAAGTGTCTGTTACAGTGACGACTCAGCAAGTGTGAAGGACTAAAGGAGGTGCTGCAAGGGATAGTGGGATACTGAGGCTCCTTGTCCCCCAGCAAGGAGCCCTGGTGGCATACTAGTTAAAATGCTCAGTTGTTAATCGAAGGTTGGTGGTTTGAGCCCACCAGTCACTCCTCAAGAAAATGAGGTGACAGCCTATTTTTGTAAAGATTAAACCTAAATAAATAAATAAACCAAATCCACTGATATCAATTCAACTCCAACTCCTCATGTCCCTATAGGACAGAGTAGAACTGCCCCTCATAGAGTTTCCAAGGAGTGCCTGGTGGATTCAAACTACCAACCTTTTGGTTAGCAGCCATAGCACTTAACCACTATGCCACCTGGGTTTCTTCTGTAAAGAGTACAGCCTAGGAAGCCCAGTAGGGACAGTTCTACTTTGTCCTATAGGGTCACTGAGTTGGAATTCACTTGATGGCAATGGCTTATAGGTCTACAGGAAGGATACCTTCTGATAATGGAGGCCAGATTTAATAGACCCGAAGGGCAGCCAACCACATTGGATTGCTTGTTTTTGCTTGTTTTTGTACAACAAGCTGCAAATTTACGCCTGGGGTCAAACAACCTCATCCATGTGCAGAAGGGGTGTGGAAACCAAACCCACTGCCATCAACTAGATTCCCACTCATAGCGACCCTACAGGACAGAGTACAACTGCCCCAGTACAGTTTCCAAGGAGCGCCTGGTAGATTCGAGCTGCTTGGCTAGCACACTTAGCACTTAACCACTGTTTCACCAGGGATATCGATCTGCTATTTAATTCTCTTTTAATGTCCTTGTGTGATTTTGATATCAGTGCTAACAGAGTAATGTTACTCATATAGAGTAAGTTGGGATTACCTCTTCTTCGGCTTTATGGAAGAGTTTGAGGAGAATTTGTATTATTTTTTTCTTTAAGCATTTGGTAGAATTTCCCATCAGGGCTTGGGATTTTCTTTTCCTGATCCATAGCAGATACACGGAGAGGTAATAATTTGCTCAAGCAGTGAAACTGCATCTGGAACAGTGACTGCAGCTGGAGTTTAAGTTTACCATACTGCTGTTCTCCAGATTCGCCTGTTTCTAACACAAGCCAAACAGGTGAGTCAAATGGGGATGTGGTGAGAACCATCACCCCTGCAGCCTTCAACTCCTTGATGGTGGCAGTAATCTCCGCAATTACTCCAGAAAGGTGATGCTGCTCTTGGTGTACTGCTATCCTACCCAGGGCCATCGAGTTGATTCTGACTCTCCGCCACCTCATAGGACAGAGTAGAACTGCTCCGTTAAGTTTCCAACAAGCGCCTGTTGGATCTGAACTGCCACCCTTATGGTTAGCAGACGTATCACTTAACTACTACGTCCCCAGGGTTTGTCCAGATCGGGTAAATATTTAGTAGATTTTCCATCTGTTTCACTCCTAGGGACATCATGGCTAAGTAGCCAGTTGCATAAATCCTGGTCACTCAGACTAATTCTGACTACTACTTTGACTCTGTTGTCTATTCTGGTGGCCACACCCACTCTGTCCTTGTCAACTGAGTGGTGCCATTGGTCATTCCCACCACAGGGTCCCATCAGCCCTGGTGTAGTTACCCATTGGCATCCAGCAGATGCCCATTGTGGTTAGGTGTCTTAATTCAGTTAGAGCAGCTCCCACTGTCAAATCTTACATAAAATAGCTGTCATAGCAGTCTTCAAGGATTCTGGGGCTCTCCTCACAGGTCTAGTAAAAGATGTGTCTTCTGGGAACTCCATGTGTAGGTCTCTGGGTCTAACCTGATGAATCTATTATCCCACACTCTTAATAGCCATTCCCATACATGTTCCCCAGGTTTCTGTTTGCACCTGCTAGAAAAGGCAAGTGGTTCTTTTGAAGTGTAGTGTACTTCCTCTTGGATCACACTTGGATCATCTTTAGGAATTGCTGGGACTTCAAATCTCGTTAAAGGTCTAGAGGAAACCCTGGTGGTGTGGTGGTTAAGTGTTACAACTGCTAACCCGAAGGTCGGCAGTTCAAATCTGCCAGGTGCTCTTTGGAAACTCTGTGGGGCAGTTTTCTGCCTACAGGTTCACTAGGAATCAGCATCAACTCCACACTGCTGGGTTTGGTTTGCTTTTTTTATGGGGGTCTCTGTGACTTTGCTGCACTGAGAATATTGAGCAATGTCTTTAAAGGCATCTGCCTCAGGTCACGCCCCAGACAATGACTCAGAGGCCTTCTCTGGCGAAGACCCAGATGTTGCCCCAGGCAATACCTCAGACAAAGGCTCTTCAGAGAGAACTGGATTAATCTCCTGAGATGGAGGTGGATGGGCTAAAGGTTTTACTGGGGAGTGGGATTTAGCAGACGGTGATGCAGTAAGCCCTTCAGATGGGAGTGAGCGGGCTGCTCCTGTTAGCAACAGTGAATCAACAGAATTTCGGGGCTCAGTGTCTCCACTTGCCTTATTGTCCGCCTACATGTCACTACCCCAAGTTTCAGGATCCCATTTCTTCCTAGTTGGTGTTCTCATTTTAATTTTAGACAGCACTCACTGTGGCGAATTCAGCCACTCTCATGTCAAGGTGCTGGTTTTGGTTTTCCGCGTTATTAGCTCTGTTACTAGCTTTCCTTTATGGCACAAATTTAAAATTTGAGGTCTTTTATGTGGTGCTTCAGCTACAGCTCTGAAACCATGCGCTCATCCTTTCTTCTACCACTTTGTCCAGTAAAAGTAAAACTAATTAAGCAGATTCTTTGTACCTCTCATTTTGACAAAATTGTAGAAAGTCTCACACATGTGATCAACTCAGAACCTCACCTCTCACTGATGCTTGATCTACTGGTAGTGTTATTTTGAACATTTGTGTTGCTACCTCATGCCATGGGTTAGCAATGCTGTCTTGACTACTGGAAGAACCAGCATGTTTAAGACCAGCCAGGCCTGAGAACCAGTTTAGAAAACTCATTCTTACAATTTTGTTTGTCTAGAACTACTCTTGGTACCAAAATGATTTGGGCTGAGTTCACTAGAGAAGCAAAACCAGTGAAACATATATACATATACAAATATAAATACTTATCTCAAGGAAATGGCTCACATAGTTGTAGAGTCTAACAAGTTCAAGTCCTTGAGTCAAGTGTCAGGCTGGAGGCTTCCCCAGACTCACGTAGCTACAGGGGCTGATGGGCCCAAGACTGGCAGGTAAGACATCAGGCCACTGGCACACAGGCTACAGAAGCTGAAAAATTCCCAAATCAGCAGGCAATATAACAGGCCACTGGCTCAAGTCGCAAGGTCAGAAGGTGATTCAGACATACTACGGCACCCTAAGAGTTCCAGTGGCATACTGGTTAAAGCGCTCGGCTGCTAACCAAAAAGTTGGAGGTTGAATATTTGCACCAACACTGAGATAAATCGTGTGGTTTTGTTTTAAACATGAGAAACGTTAAGACTCAGCTAGTTTAAGTAATTTATCTGAGGACAAATACTGTTGGAATCAATACACTTTTCACTACATGTCATTAAAACCAAACCCACTGCTATAAAGTTGATTCCAACTCACGGCGGTGCTTATTTTATATAGTGTAAGTGTTCACTGGGAACTCCTGAAGCTATTGAGATAATTTTTGAACTTACAACTAAAAATATTCCCTGAAGTCTTCTTAAAAGCAAACAATAGTTTAACTTAACCAGTAAAAGAAGACTGCCGTGGGCACTATGACTTTTAAAGAGCTATTTATATGGGGTCAGAGTGACAACAGCAACCAGAAAGATGAGACAGGAACCCTAGAGATCGGTGAGCTTATGCTGATGAGAGGGGACAACACGGAAGGGTCAGAAAGGTTGCAAATCTCAAAGAACTGTACACACAGAAACTGTTGAATTGGTATGTGGTTCACCATATGTATGTTCAACCTTAAAATAACATTCAAAGGAGAAACAAAAAGTATTTATCATACACTGCCCCAAATATTGATTTCTAGCTTAGGAGACTGATAAGAACATGATGAGCTCATGAATGACTCTAGGAAGAAGGAGGATGTGTGTAATTAACACTGAACGGTAAACCAGCCAGCCAAGTGCCGTCGGGTAAAATGAGCATTTAATATTTTGGCTGTACATATGAAACGCTTTATCTATTTTGAAGAATAACTCAGATAAGGAGAAGTAGCACTACTTTTCACTTTGGAAGCCCCCCCCCAAAAAAGACTCATCAAAATAAAGCAGGAGAGAAATGCCTTCTACTCACTTCCTGTCACACACAGTAGTATGTGATTGTCTCCCATTTTGTCATGTGATGTGACTTCCCTGTGTGTTGTAAAGCCTACCTCTATGATGTTAATCAGCACTAGAGGCAGTTAAGTTCATGAGGCAGGATTCAGTCTACAAGATTAGGTTGTATCTTTGCTTAATCTCATTAGAGGTACGAAAGACAGAAGGGACAGAGAGACAAGGTGACCTCACACAACCAAGAAAGTGCCGGGAGAGGAGAGTGCCCTTTGGACCAGGGGTTCCTGTGCTGAGGAGCTTCTATTTGGACCAGGGGTTCCTGTGCTGAGGAGTTTCTGTTTGGACCAGGGGTTCCTGTGCTGAGGAGCTCCTAGATGAGGGGAAGATTGATAACGAGGTCATTCCCCTAGAGCTGACAGAGAGGGAAAACCTCTCAGGGCTGCCTCCCTGAATTTGGATTTCTAGTCCTAAATGGTGGGGGGATAAATTTCTTTTATTCAAGGTGTCCACCTGTGGCATTTCTGTTAGCACAGCACTAGACAAGTAAGATAATGTCCGAGCCCAGATCCCCAGACTTCTCTTCAATTATGTCAACAATTGATAACCTTCCAATAGAATTCTTTGCTCCTTAAGTTGTTCGGAGTTGGTTTCTATCGTTTTAACCAAGAACCTTGACTAGTACAGAGATTCGATCAGGAGTGGCATGGACGGGAGACTTTAGGAAACAGGGAGCTGGGAGTGGATTACCTGGTCTGGTAGGTGATTACCTGGCAAAGTTGGTGAAAACCCTGCTTGTGTTAGGTACAGGTGCTCCAAACAGTGAGCTGAATGGTCATTTGTTGTCACTTGTAGTAAGCATTGTGACTGCGAGTTCATTTTTTATTAGTTTAGCTCCATCATTTGGGGACCTGCTCTTTCTCCATTTCAAACTTGTGGTTTACATCATGAAACCCAATGTATTTTATAAGCGTAAACTGATATTAGGTGGCATTTCCCCCACCCACCTCACTTTGTGCAGTTAAGGACTCATTGTATTTTATTACAAGAATATATGTCCGAGGAGAAAAATCATGCAGTAGTCTACCAAAGAGATCACTTACGTTTTTCTTTGTTCTTGTACAGTTCTCGTCCATAAGCTTGCATAACTTTACAATAGCTGTGCTTGTAGAGTAGGAAATGTTCTAGTCTCCCCTTGTTGCCATCCTGTCTTTAGAATAGCACTCCTTCCTGTTTTAAACCCCCACCTTTTCTTCAAGTTGCGTAACGTCATTATATCAAATTACTATGATCGTTACTGTTGTAAATTTCCAGGCTTTTGTCATTATAAGTGATGCTGCAATGGACATCTTTTTGCAATCAGCTTTTTCCCCCTCCCTTTTAGATTCATTTTCAGGTTAAATCCCTAAGAGTGGAGCCACTGTGTCAAAGACTAAGAAAATTTGATGGCCCTTGAACTAAGTGCTGAATTTCTTTTTGTCGTGTTCAAGTAGTAGTGCCTGAAGTCCCTAACTTCAGGAATTGGAGAATCAGGCAGACACACCTCCGCTTTCAAACCATTTTACCCATTGACCCCCGCTGTCCTTTCCAGCGGGCTCTCTCCACTTCTCTCTGGGTTTAGTAACCTGTTGCAATGGCTGTGCAGAGCTCATAGACAAAACTTACACTGAAGTAGTTTTACTATATTAAGGATGGAATGGGATACAACTTGGGATGAGGATCAATGGGCTGCAACTCAGGACAGGATCAGAAAGCATGCAAGCCAAGTGGGCAAGTCTCTGCTAAAGCAGCGAGTGAGTCCCTCCCTTCTCCACGGCAGGGCAGGCTCCCTCAGCTCATCTCAGCTGTTTGAAAGCAAACAAGGCCTTCTCTCCACCAGGCATGCCACCTCTCAGCCCTGCAGGCCGCCTCTCAGTTCCCTGAGGACAGGGTTCTTCTTGACCGTTTTGAGGGCAAGGTTTTCTGCCTCTCTGCCATTATCTTCTCCGCTGCTAATTGGCCCAGCTCACTGCCAATAGCGTCAGTTTTGCTCAACAATCTAAGCTGCATCCCTAGCAGTAGGCTTCTGTCACTGCCTCTGCCACTGCCACAGGGCACCTTCTAGACCTGCTGCTGCAGGGTCTCTTCTGGGGCTCTCATTCTCTTCAGTGTTACTGGTGGTGAGTATAAGAACCTAACAAAGGTCACTTGTCACTTAGCTGATCAAGCTGCATTCCTTTCCCTCCCTCAATTCTCACCCTCAGACTGGATTAATAGGTCAACATTCTTCTCCCTGTCTCTGAAGAAATGAAATTGATTAAGACCTCAGAGAGAGGTAAAAAAAAAAAAAAATATATATATATATATATATATATATATATATATTGGATAGTTTACTCTGCTTGAGTATCCTGTAACCAATTTTGGGTAGTTTACTCTGTTTAATTATCCTGTGACAAACTTTTGAGTAATGTACACTGTTTGATTACCCTGTGACAAATTTTGGATAGTTTGTTTGATTATCCTGTGGCAAACTTTTGGGTAATTCACACTGGTTATCCTGTGACAAACATAACATCACCAACCCCCTTAAACTGTGCCAATAAAAACCACTAGAAATGTAACCCAAGTGGGAACAGTTTTGGAGAAGTTATTCTCACTGTCTCCCGGGTGGCATGCTTGTCTGCTAATAAAGCAGTGAACCTTTCTCCTGTCTCTGAACTCCGGCCGTCAGCGACAGGTGGAACAAACTTGCTTTAGTTAGGCAGCATTTCTGCCCTTTTAGCAGGCTTCTTGCCTGTCTCTCTCTGCTTCTCTTTTCTCTTCTTGCCTTGCTTGCCTTTTCTCCCTTCTGCTTCTTTCTTCTTCTGTCTGCAGTCTGCTCTCAGTAGACCACAGCCATTTCATCGTCATGAGTATGTTGACCAATGCCGCAATATTTCATTTGCATGAGCCTATTGACCAAAGCCTATTATCGTGAGGTAGGCTGCAGCCAGGGGCCGGCAAAAAGGATCAAACTATAAGTTCATTTACAAGTTACCCAGGAAATGTTAATCAACCTGGACAAAAGTAACAAACCCTGTAGGGTAGACAACTAGGGCAAAAGTACCTTCTCAGGGTTTAAGGGAAAATCCTTTTTTTTCCCCTTCTGTTTCAGAGTTGTTTTTCCAAAGAACCAAGGCAAAGGACCACATCAAAAAACTCACTTCACCACAATTTTCAAACTTATTATATCAGTTTACAAATATGAATGGATCAAGTTCCTTAGAAACTCACAGACATTGATATTATCAGTATTTAACACTACTGACAGGTCAGTTTTTGTGTATCTAAAAACAAGAATTTATATTTTTTCCTATTAAATTTTATTCTCTTAGTTTTAACCAGTTATTCCAGGTTGTCACAGTGTTTTGAAACCCCGTTTGTTGTTTAATGAGCTATCTTTTCCAACTTTGTGACATTTGCTGTTTCAATAAAGTACATCTTGCGTGTCTTTATTCAAGTAATTGATACATTATTGACTGCAAAGCAGTTAAGTATGCCACATTTTAATTAACCGCTGAAGACCACATTGGAGGTTCACAGTAACCCTTTAATCAGCAATCTAGGAGTCCATGGGTAGCACAGATAGTTAAGCAGTTGGTTACTGTGAGGCTAGTGAATCCACCCAGAGAAACTGTGGAAGAAAGGACTGGTGACCTCCTTCCAAAACATCACTGCCATTGAAATCTTATGGAGCATAGCTCTACTCTGAAACACATGGGGTCACCATGAGTTGAAATCAACTCAATAGCAACTGCTTGGTTAACACTCTTTAGACACCACTGGTTAACCAGCAATCGTTTTTCCTTTAATTCTGTAAGTGTCTATGGAGTCCAGTCCAATCCAATCCAATCCAACTGATTTCTCATCACTTGAGCTCCAAGTACCCAGGCATGTTCTAGGCAGCAGAGAGTCTACCAACATCTTGTTGAAAACAAGCTTCACCAGGCATTCCGGGATTTACTAATTGAGTAATTCAGTTAAAAAAAAAAAGGGTGAAATGTGGTTGGAATGACATGAATTGTTTTTAGTGAATTTGCATTGGTAGCGTGAACGTTGGTTGGTCTGCCAGAGGAGTGGGATGGCAGTGGGCCAAGAGATTAAGCAACATCAAAACCAGAGTGAGCAAGTGGAGCGAAACTGAGAAGCTCTTGCCCAAGCGTGCATGAGAAGGGGCCAAACCAGAAGGTTATTTGCGTGGCGGCTGAGCTGCAGAGAAGTTTAGGTCAGAGATTGGGAGTGAGAATAAAGGAATGATATTCAAGAAGTTCTTGTACTTAGGACACTGAATTTACCAGAATGAGTGAGTGAGCGTTTTGTAAGTGGCCTCTCCTACTTCTTCGCCACCATTGTCCCAGGTCTCATTGTGGCCAGGGCTCACCTTACTGCCTGTTCTTCAGGATCAGAGACTTTTAATTCTCTTCCTTTTACTGTCTAGACTCTTCCTATTTAATTATTTAATTATTCCTCCCATTATTTGTGAAGGTTCTTTGTCAATCGTACATAAGTAGATATTCCAGAATCTCTCCTTTTGTGTAACTGAATCCAAAATCAAACTCACTGCTGTCAAGCAGATTCTGACTCATAGCAACCCTACAGACAGAACAGAACTGTCCCATAGAGTTTCCAAGGAGCACCTCGTGGATCTGAATTGCTGATTTTCTGGTTAGTAGTTGTAGCACTTAAGCACTACACCACCAGGGTATGTAACTGAAGTGTCACTATTTACTCTGTTTTAGTATTTTGCCTTCTTTTTCATTCCCCAAATTTCTAGATACTGACAATAATTTTCAGTGACACCTGCAAATTCATCTCGTTTCTCCAATATAATTTATCTGAGTTTGAAAATTAAAACTCTTTTAGAGAAAGAGTTGTTCCCGATATAGCTTTGTCTATGTTAGACTTCAACGTCTTCTGTTAGAATTTCTTCCATTATAAAAGTGATAAATTGATAAATATATACAGAGAGGGACAAAATCACTATAGTTTTACCACCTTAAGTCTACACTGTAAATATTTAACCATACTTCTTCACAGCTGTTTTTCATTTATCCATGCAGGAGAGCAGAAGGAGCTGCATGTGGGCAGGCATGCAAATTTAAGCTGGATTGTACACTTTCACTCAATCACAATAAAAAGAAGTATTTATTAAATGTTTATAGTTATCTGGTCTTTGTGCTAGCTGCTGGGCTTGCTACAGTAAAGAAAACAGACATGACTCTTAAGTCTCTCGGGAGAGAAGGACATAACAAACAAAACCAAAAACCAAAAAACAAAACCCATAGATTTCCTGGAAAGGGTAACTGACAGGCTTTTCCCTACACCTCCTGCTGTATAAAACTGAAAACCGTGGACAGTATACATAAAATAAACACGTGAAAACTCTGAAAACTGAGAGGAGTTAGGACAGCTAGGAAACTTAGGACCCAGGGAAAAACACAGCTATGAGTTCCCTGGATTTTATTTTTGTCTACTGATCTAATTCTGAAAGAGCATAGACTTCGAAAACTCTATGAAGTGCAGATCTACTTTGAAACCCATGTGACTGTTGTGAGTTAGAATCAGTTCGATGGTAATTGGTTTGGTTTTTTAAATACCCATACTGGGTACTAGAGGGAAACACTAGGGGCATAATGGTTAAGAGCTATGACTGCTAACCAGAATATCAGCAATTCAAATCCACCAAGTGCTCCTTGGAAACTGTATGGGCAATTCTACTCTGTCCCAGAGGGTCACTGTGAGTTGGAATCAATTAGACAGCAATACACTTGTATGGAGAGATGGGGTGGGTACTGGAGAGGTCAGGAACCCAGAAATGACAATGGGTGCAGACAACAAAAACCTGTTCTCTCTAGTTAATGGACAAAAAAGGCAGAAGACTTTTAGATATCAGATGCTCTGTTCTAGACAAATATCACAGAGAAAACCGCAGCCCCATCTGTACCCATGTCAGCAAAAGCCAGTGAGGAGTAGACTTCTATCTTCAACACAGGAGGAGCCTGGACTTTAACCCCACCTAGACGTAGTAAAACGTCCTTCTGACTCCCTACTAGGGTGGTGTTGGAGGAGGCATAGTGGAACCTTGGGACTTCTACTACCACCCAATGGTGAAAAAGCCCAGCAGTAATGTGTTGTCAGGGGAAGTTATATGGACAATAGTAATGAGGCATTCCTATCCCTTTTTCCAGGAGGGCATCAGCAGAAATCTAATGAGGAACCTGAGCTCACTCCTCTAACCATCAGTAACACGAGCCCCTTCCCCTTCAGGTGTCAATGGAAGCCAAGCGGAAAATCTGGATTTCTATCCCTACCTTGCAGTAATAAGGTGGCTCTGCTTTTCTTTGACAGAGCAATGTCAAAAAAAGCCAGCAAAAAAGGAGGGTTTAAATAAGACCCAGAGTGTTATAACAAAATACTGAAATATCCACATTTCAACAGAAAGTAACTCATCACACCAAGAGCCAGGAAAATCTCAGTGTGAGTGAAAAAAGACGATAGATGTCAACACCAAGATAATAGAGATATTAGAATGACCAAGACTTTAAAACAGTCACATATATAAGTTTCAGCCAGTAATTACACGCTTGAAACAAATGAATAAATCTAAAGTCTCAGCAAAGAAATAGAATATATTTGGAAAAACCACATGGAAAATACAGAATGGAAAAAGGTAACAGCAGCAACAACAACAGAAAACTTGATGGATGGGCTCGACAGCAGAATAGAGGAGACAGAGGAAAGAATCAGCAAATTTGAAGAAGCAACAGATGTTAAAAACCTGACCAACAGAGAGAAAAAGACTGAAAACTAAAGAGTAGAGTCTAGGGAATCTGTGGGATTATACTAAAAGGTCTAATATTCATGTCATCAACATCCTAGAAAGAGGATGGGACAAATAAAAAAAAAATTATAGAAATAATTGTGAAAACTTTCTAAATTTGCCAGAAGGCAGACACCTACAATTCAAGAAGCTGAGAAAACTTCACATAAGATAAACTCAAAGTACATCACACACCAAAACACATTGTACTCAAACTTCTAAAGACAGAGACAAAAATTCTGAAGTCAGCCTCAGTATCTGTAAGAGTTAATCAATTTGAATGACATTAATTTCTCACAAGAAGTCATGAAAACTGTAAATGTATTGGCACAACATTTTTCAAGTGTGGAAAGAAAAGAAGTGTCAGTGTAGAATCTCATATACAGCAGAAATATCTCATTGGTATAAAGAGAAAATCAAAACATTCTCAGATGAAGAGAAACAAAGAGCATTTATTACTAGCCGACTACCAAAAAAGAATAGCCAAGGGAAATTGTCTACAAAGAAAGAAAATGATAAAATAAGACTCTTCAGATATTGTGATGGCAAAATCAATAGGAAGAATAAAAATATGCGTGAATGTATTTTCTTTCTGTTGAATTTTCTACATTATGCTTGATAAAGCAAAAATTATAATACTGTGTCACAGACTGAATTATATACCCCTCAAATGGTATCCATTTGGCTGGGCCATGATTCCTGGTGTTGTGCAATTTTTCTATATGTTACAAATCCTGCCCTATGATGCTGATGAGGGAGGGTGGGTGGCAGTTGTGTTGATGAGGCAGGTCTCAATCTACAAGACTGTGTTGTGTCTTGAGGCAATCTCCTGGAAGTTGAAAGGAGAAACAAGCCAAGCAGAGCAGTGGAGAACTTATAGCACCAGGAAGCACTAGGAGCAGAGGGGATCCTTTGGACTCAGGGTCGCCCTGCCTCAGAAGCTTCTAGTCCAAGGGAAGACTGACGACAAGGACCTTCCCTCAGAGACAACAGACACAGCCTTGCCTTGGAGCTGATGCTCTGAACTGGGCCTCTTAGTCTACTTTTCTGTGACAAAATAAATTTCTCGTTGTTAAATCCATCCACTTGTGGTATTTCTGTTATAGCCACACTAGATGACTAAGACATGGTATTTGATGTGGTTTGATGCGTATGTAGAGGAAATATTTAAAACAAAATATAAATGGAAAAGGGCAAAGGGGCACAAAGGGAGATAAGTTTTGTTTGAACTGGTGAAATGTCAACACCAGTAGATTGTAATGTACATGGGGGGTGTGTGTGTACATGTGGGCATTCATGCACATGTGTGGATGTGTATTCCCCCGTGTGTCTGTCAGTTTGCAGTGCTGTGAGGGTGTGAGTGTTGCTGTGATGCTGGAAGCTATGCCACTGGTATTCAGATATCAGCAAGGTCACTGTCATGGATTGAATTGTGTCCCCCCCTCAAATGCGTGTAGCCATGTGGCTGGGCCATGATTCCCAGTATCTTGTGACTGTCCTCCGTTTTGTGGTTTTCCCATGCTGTATGTTAAAGGATTAGTGTGGGGCTGTAAATCCCTTTATAAGATCACTTCCCTACTCCACCGTAACGGGAGTTTCCCTGGAGTATGGCTTGTACCACCCTTCATCCTTTCATCCAGCAAGAGATAAGAGGAAAGAGAAGCAGGCAGAGAATTGGGAACCTCACACCATCAAGAAAGCAACACCAGGACAAGAGCGTGTCCTTCAGACTTGAGGTTCTTGCACCAAGATACTCCCTGGACAAAGACTGACACAATACCGGACTTTCCTCCAGAACCGACAAAGGGGTACATCCTTCCCCTGGAGCAGACATTCTGAATTTGGACTTGTAGCCTACTGGACTGTGTAAGATTAAATCATCCTTTGTTAAAGCAATTCACTCTGTGGTATTTCTGTTAGAGCAGCCCTAGCTGACTAAAACAATCACGCACGGTGGACAGATTTCGGCTGAGCCTCCAGCCTAAGACAGACTAGGCCTCAATTCCTTTTGGTACAGTGACTCAGTGTATTATTCCTTCTATCTTCTTTCTATGCTTCCTGTGTTGCTTAGTATTTCCCCATAGAAACCTTCAAAACTGCAGCTTAAGGCTTGAAATTTTTCTTCAGATTTTTCAGCCTGAGAAGTGCCTAACACGTTCTTCCTTTTTGGTTTTCTAGCTCCAGCTCTTCGCAAATATCATTATAATACATTGTCTTCTTGAGCCACCCTTGGAAATCTTCTTTTCAGCTTTTTTACTTCATTTCTTTGGTTTGCTTTAGCTTCTCTATGTTTAAGAGCAAGTTTCAGAGTCTCTTTTGACCTTGATTTTTGTCTTTTCTTTCTTTCTTTTTAATAACCTCTAGCCTTCTTCATGTGTGATGCCCTTGGTGTCATCCTACAGCTCATCTGGTACTGTCATTAGTATTCAGTGCTTCAAATATCTATTCTTGAGAGGCTTTCTAAATTCAGGTGGGATATACTCAAGGTTGTATTTTGCTTTAGTGAACTTGCTTTAACTATCTTCAGCTTCGACTTGAACTAGCATATGAGCAATTGATGTTTTTCCCATTCTGTAGTCAGCATCTTGCTGAGAGAGAAATTTATAGCACTGAGTGCTAAACATTAGAAAAAAGTGAAAATGTCATATCAATTTACCTAAGCTCTCACCTTAAAAAGCTGGAAAAATAAGAGCTAAATAAACACAAAGCAAGACTAAAAAATAATTTAGAAGAGTTGAAATAAATTACATTGAAAGGAGAAAAATCCATTAAACAAAAGCTGATTCTTTCAAAAACATTTACTAACACTGACAAAGGGGGAAACAAAACAAAACAAATTGTCGATATCAGCAAGCCCACAAGAGACAAAATATAGTCTTGAGTGTATCCCGTCTGAATTTACAGACTATCTCAGAAGTAGACTTGACACATTGAACATTAATGACCAAAAAGAAGAACTGTTGAATAATATCAAGGAAATCATACACAAAGAAAGCAAAAGTCATTAAAAAGACAGAAAAGAAAGACTCAAATGAATGACAGAAGAGACTCTGAAACTTGCTCTTGAACATAGGGTAGTTAAATCCGAGAGAAGAAAGGATGAAGTGAAAGAGATGAACGGAAGATTTCCAAGAGCTGCTTGAGAAGATCAAGTATTACAACGAAAAGTGCAAAGACCTGAAGTTAGAGTACCAGAAGGGAAGAACGTGCTCAGCATTTCTCAGGCTGAAAGACCTAAAGAAAACACTCAAACCCCAGGATGCAATGCTGAAGAAATCTGTGGAGAAAAGGCTGAACACTACAGGAAGCATCAAACGAAGAGGAAAGAAATACAGAGAATCACTGGACTGAAAAGAATCAGTTTTCATCCTATGTTGTCTTTCAGAAATTTTATAGTTTTAGCTTTAACATTTAGATTTTTGATCCATTTTGAGTTTGTTTTTGTGTGTGGTTTGAGGCATGGATCCTGCTTTATTTTTCTGCACACGGACAGCCAGTATTTTCAGCACCATTTGTTGGAGAAACTGTTTCTTCCTAATGAATGAATTTCAACTATTTCTTGAAGCTCAGCTGTCCGTATTTCGATGGATTTACTTCCACATTTTCAATCCTATTCCGTCAGTCTGTGTCTATCATTGAACCAGTACCAGGTTGTTCTGATTACTACACATGTATAGCAAGTTTTGAAATTGGGAAACATGAGGCTGCCTTCTTTTTTCTTCCTCTTCAGTATTGCTTAATTATTTGGGGCACTGTTCCCGTAGAAAGTATGAGATTCATTCTCTCATTTCATTAAAGAATAGTGTTGGGATTTGAATCAGGATCATATTATATCCACAGTTTGCTTTTGGTGGTATTGACTTTTTTACAATGTTAAGAGTCTTCTAATCCATAAGCATGAAATATCTTTCCATATCTGTAAGTCTCTTTTGGTTTCTTGCAGTAGTGATTTGTAGTTTTTCTTGTATAAGTCTTTTATATCCCTCGTTAGACTTATTCTTATGTATTTTATCCTTTTGGGGGCCTATTGTACAGGATTTTTTATTTTTTATTTTATTTTCACAGTCCTACTTGGTTAGCGTAGAGGAACCCAAGGGACTGTTGATCTTGTATCCTTGTTGATGTGTTTGTTATCTGCTGACCTTCTCCTAAAAAAATCCTGCTCCCATCAAGTTCAATCCAACTCATAGTGACCCTAGAGGTCAGAGTAGAAGTGCTCCGTAGAGTTTCCAAGGAGTGCCTGGTGGTTTTCAACTGCCAACCTTTCAGTTAGCAGATGTAACACTTAACCCACTAGGCCACCAGGGTTTCCGACCTTCTCCTACATCCCTGCCTGGCGCACTGATTCACCCTGATTCATCCTGGATGGCTACTTCCTTATATGAAGGCTGGCACATCAGCTGCCCAAAGTGTCTAGCTTTCTTTTTAAAGCTTTTCAAAATTTAGACTTTAAAACAGATAATTTTAATGAGTGTATTGGCTATGCTTTAGCAATTTTCTTTTCCTGTTGGGATACTTCACTGATCTCTCTAAGAATTCAGGAGCTGTAGCTGTCTTTTGTTACCGTTCTGCAAAATCTCCCCTCCTCTCTGGCTCTGTCCACTCCGTCCTTCTCTTCCTCTTCCTTTCCCTTCAAAGTCCTGAATATTCTAATTTTGAGGTGGCGGTAGAGTCAGGCTTACCTGGCTAGTGATGACAGAAAAGCTCTTACTAGCTAATGATGGAATTTTACCCATGACAATGGATATGGGGATTGATAAGTTGGTGATTTCTCAGAATGACACGTAGATGCAACCCTTATGCTCGCTAACTCTGCTGGCTGATTTTGAGCTACTCTTAATTATTCATATCAGTTTCATATGCTTTTACTTTGATCTACTGTTTGACCAACTTTTTGCTTAGACCTAGAAAAGTTGCATTTTTAAATTAATTTATCTTCATTTTTTATTTTGCTAGCTTGAAGCTGGAAGGATTGAGCTTCAATCCTGACTCTGCCAATGAATGCAAAACATTAAATATGGTATGTTACCACTGGGAGTCACAGTTTTCCCAAAAGTGAGACAGGAAAATTACACTCTGTCCTGGCCCTAACAGTGTGGCACTTAGGGGCTGTCTCTAGCTATATATACACTGGTACTTAAGAAAAGTAAGGGGGAAGCCCCACCCTTTATGTTTTTTCTTCTGATGTTCCTTTTGTCCATTTCAATGCAACTATAAGGAAACAGGAAACACTGGTGGTGCAGTAGCTAAGTGCGATGGCTGCTAACCAAAATCCTGACAGTTTTGGAAACTCAGTGGAGCAGTTCTGCTCTGTCCTATAGGGCTGCTATGAGTTGGTGACCACTCAACGGCAGTGGATTTGGTAAGGAAATGGAGTGAAATAGAGTTATGGAAATGATCTATTTCTCTAACCAAATGGCTTTTTGAACAGTTTCTGAGTCCTCTGTAACACCAAAACCAAAAAGAACCAAACCCACTGCTGTCGAGTCAGGTCTGGCTCATGGCAACCCTAGAGGTCAGAGTAGAACTGCCCCATAGAGTTTCCAAAGAGGACTTGACAGATGTGAACTGCCAACCCTTTGGTATCACTTAACCTACTACACTACCAGGGTGTCCTCTGTGACATAGAAGTTCTCAAATGCTTTAGCAGCATAGATTGTCAAGCCCACCTCATACTGGGCGTTGGTGAGCCCAGCAATTTACATTTTTAACAACATGTTGCTTATCTAGGGGTCACACTTTGAGAAGCACTGCTCTTTGGACAAAAATCAAAGCTAGTCATTTCTAAATTTTATACCCTCAACTGAACCTCCGTCCAAAGTGCTTGGCTGGCACTCAACGTGTAGGAGAGTTCACGGAGTGGGCACCTCACTTCCATCCCTTTGGTTAGGGAAGGGGCGTCAGACTAGGTGCTCTAGCACCCAAGTTGGGCCAGGTGGGGGCAAGTGAGTCTAGCTGGACCAGGGTAACCTGGAGTTAAGACTAAGACTTCAGCTTCTTGGTCTGGCTGTTCAGTTTGGTAGAAAACCTCAAGCTCATGGAAGTGGGAAACAAAGAAAACTCATTTGAAGCCACTGGAAGAGAGAGACAAAAGATTAGACAGACACAGAGGTGCGAGGAGACCGCCTACCTCCCTAGGCCGCTGTCTCTGTCTGCCACCATGGTTTGAAGCCAGCTCCTGCGCTGTCTTTGTGGGTTCCATCAAGAACACCTGCATCCTTGAATTACGTTCCTCTCTTGCCTTACACTGATGGTTTTCAAGTTTCAATGTTTCTCAGTTTCTCTTGGAGGGATTATTAAAACACATTGGTGGGTGCCACCCCTAGAATTTCACATTCGGTAAGTTTGGGGTGGGGCCTGAGCATAGGCATTTCTAACAAGTTCTCCCATTAACGGGAAGCTGCTGGCCTGGGGATCTGCCTTTGAGAACCATTAGCTTAAACAATAGTCTTCTCCATATTTCTGCTTGTGTAATACAAGTCAAGAGTATTGCTTGAGCCTGGTATGGAATGCAGATAGGAGTCTGGCAGCAGACTAGTTGTCTTGAGCTCATGTGGCTACCAGGGAGGTAAAAGCTCAGGGACGATGGAACAGAGATGAACACAGTAGCAGGAGCATTTGTGTGAATATGACAAGGCCATGCCTAGTTATATTTCTGTAGCTGAGTTTCTGCTGTATACAGGCAGGCAAGGCTCTCAGTTAGAGCACTGAAGTGGCCCACCCTGTTGCTATGGCCATGTCTGTGCTGACAGCTTAGTGCATTATTGTGACATATCTGGTTGTCTATAACAGCCTGACCTGGAGCTCTGAGTCCTAGGTTGTGAGTCTTGGACTCTGAGAGCTGGTAAAGACTCTTAGAAATAGAAAAGGGACTCTAAAGCTTGAGTATGGGGGAGGCTGGGCAGCAAGAAACAAGTATGAAAAGAGGGAAAGAGTAAGTCACATACTGCTACCAAATAACGATCATTATCTACCCACCCAGTGTCATCTACAGCCCTAGGTCTTTTACTGGCCTCATATAGTGCTAGGGAAGTGGCAGGGTGACTTGGCTATCTAGTGCTGCTACAACAGAAATACCATGAGTGGGTGGCTTTAACAAAGAGAAGCTTGTTCTCCCACAGTCCAGTAGGCTGCGAGTCCAAATTCAGGGCACTGGCTCCAGGGGAGGGTGTTTCCTCTTTTGTTGGCTCTAGAGGAAGGTCCTTGTAATGCCTCGGTCCTCGCTTGGTCTAGGAGCATCTCAGTGAAGGAACCTGTGTTCCAAAGGATGGCCTCTGCTCACAGAACTGCTTTCTTGATGATAAGAGGTCTCCATCTGCCTGCTTGCTTCTCTTTCCATGTATCTTTTGTAAGATAAAAAGTAGTGTAGGCCACACCCCAAGGAAACACCTTTTACGTTGGATCAGCGATGTGACCCCTTGTTGAGGTCACAACAAGGGATCACATCCCACCCTAATCCTCTTTAGCTACAAGCAGAGTTTATGATGTATGTCGCTGTTGCTGTTAGCTGCTGTCGAGTTGGTTCCAACTCATAGAGACATTATGAACAATAGAATGAAACACTGCCCGGTCTTGCGCCATGTCCACAACTGTTTTTATACTTAAGTCCATTGTTGCGGCCACTGTGTCAATCCATCTTGTTGAGGGTCCTGCTCTTTTTCGCTGACCCTCCACTTTACCAAGCATGATGTCCTCCTTCAGGGACCGATCATTCCTGACAACACGTCCAAAGTATGTAAGATGCAATCTTGCCGTCTTTGCTTCCATTATGATGTGTAGCACGTAAGAAAATCACAAAATGGAAGACAACCACACAATACTGGGAATCATGGCCTAAAGAAGTTGGCACATAATTAGGGGATCACAAGTCAGTCTATGACACAGGGGAAAGCTTGGGCCTTGAAGCCTGGCAGCACTGGGTCTCAATCCCAGATCCCTCACTGCTTCTGTACGTGATGCTGAGCAAGTCAGTTAGCTTCTCTGAGTTTCTGTTTGGAAAAATGTTAACTGTGACTTCCAGATAGATGCCCCAAGAAAAACATTTTGAATGAAAATGTGAGGAAAACAAGCTCGTGCCTTTGAGTTAGGCCATACAGTGTGTGCTCTCTGGTTTGGTGCATTGGCAGGAGGGCCTTTAACAGTTTGACTATAAGCCTTCCAGCAGTCAATGTGAAGAGGGAAATACACTGTCATGGGTTGAATTGTAGCCCCCCCCAAATGTATGTGTTGATTTGACTTGGTTAGGTCATGGTGCCCTTCCTCCCATGTGTTGTGAATCCTGCCTTTGTGATACTGATGATGGAGAATGGTTTGCAGTTGTGTTAATGAGGCAGGACCCAAGCTACAAGCATGTGGAATATAAGGCAAAGTAGTGAGCCAAGGAAGTTGGGAACCTTATACCACCAAGAGAGGAAGCACTGAGAGAAGAGCACGTCCTTTGGACCCAAGGTTCCTGTGCTGAGACGCTGTCATTGGATTTGGACTCAGCCTACAGGACTGTGATGATTTCTCATATGGAATGGACTTGTAACTTATAAATGGATCTGCAGCTTACTGGATGGTCTCAGTAAAGCTTCTCTTCATGGAATTTTCCACTCGTGGTATTTTCTGTTAGAGCAGTACCAGGTGACTAGAACAGACACCCACCTTACAACTTTCGAGGTTCATAAATAAGGCCAGGCGGTTCCCCAGGAGGGTCCTTGGGTAAAGCAACAGTTAAGCTCTTAGCTACTAACTGAATGAATGAACCCACTCAAAGGCATCTCAGAAGAGAGGTCTAGTTAGTGATCTACTTCTAAAAAGTCCTAGCCTTAAAAACCTCATGGAGCTTGGTTCTGCTCTGACACACATGGTGTTACCGAGTCAGAAGCTACAGCACAGCACCCAGCAACCACCAGTAGATGCACAGCGGTTCTCAGTACTGGATTCCAGGAGAGAAATGGCTTCTACAGGACTTCTTTGAGAAGACATGGCAGTGACGTGATGCAATGTATTCTAAACTGTTCTTCCCAAGATCATCTAGAAAAACAAAAAGGTTAAAGAAGTTTGGAAAGCACCTGCTGTCACATGTCCTTCTTGGAGGTTTCCCACATCAGCCTGTCAAAGGCCCTGCAAGTCTTGCAGCAAACAAACCTTTTCTCCTTGAGCACTGAAGAGTATTTCTGACATCTTCTTGTGCCTTTTTCTGTTGTTGCTGCTGTTAGGTGCTGTTCAGTTGGTCCTTGACCCATGGCGATGCCATGCACAACAAAGTCACACACTGCTTGTCCCTAAGCCATATGCAAGATCAGTTGTGGACCAGACCCATGGCATTTTCATTAGCTAATTTCAGAAGTAGATTGCCAGGCAGCCTTTCTCCTTTAGTCCCCCTTCGTCTGGCAGCCATTCTCAGGGTATGTGTTATTTCCTGTCTTTCCTGATGATGTGAGTTGAAGCTTCCCTTTTATGATTTTGCCAGAAGTAAAAGTAGCAGTCCCAGAAAGCTGTAACTTAATCAAGAAAAAATGTATTATTTATACCTAAGGAAACCCTGGTGACACAGTGGTTAACTGCAGTATCTGCTAACCAAAAGATTGGCAGTTTGAATCTACCAGGCACTCCTTAGAAACTCTATGAGGCAGTTCCTCTCTGTCCTATAGGTTCACTATGAGTCAAAATTGACTCATTGGCAATGGGTAAGCACACATTTGTCCCAACTGGAAGACCATGTGAGCAGGGGAAAGAAAGGTCCAATGTGAGCGTGGTCATTCCTGGAGTGTCCTCCAGCCATCCTGGCTGCCTTCTGGGAAGCAGTCAGAAGGCAAGTCCATTTGAGGTCTTGACCTTGGCAGCCCACGCCATGCTTTGAGTAGGTCTGTTTGGTAGAAGCTCCTGGGTGGTGCATACCATTACGTGCTCAACTGTTAGCTGAAAGGTTGGCTGTTTGAACTCACCCAGAAGTCCCTCAGAAGACAGTGCTGGTGATCTGTTTCTGAAGCTCACAGCCTTGAAACTACTATGGAGCAATTCTACTGTGATGCACATGGCTTGTCCTGAGTCAGAATCAACTCACTGATAACTAACCACAACAATGCAGAACAAAGAGGCTGTCTCCTAAAGTAACATCCATTCACTAGCTCATCATACTTCTGTGCTCATGTATAGCAATTCTTTAGTCTTTGGAGCATGAGGATGGGGTGGAAGTCACCAGGCTCTAAGGCGGAGAAGACATCTCACAGTTTTGATGAACAGTCTTGGCAGGCGACCAGGCAATTTCAATCACCTATCTTGTCCAAGGAAATAGTGCTATGAAACAGTATTGCTAGAAAGTTTGAGACTCCTGGAGTGCTTGCTAAAGATTCAGACAGCCAGGCTATTTGTGCCCTGCAGAGACTAGGTCTTATGTGTCCCATAATGCTTAGCTCAATGTTGCGTCTGTTGATACTGCTTTCTTGATGTTTGGTTGATGTCATGGGAACCCTCAGCAAATCACAAAGATACAGCTAGTGGATCAGATGTAGGCTCATGGGCAACTCTTCTGAGACACTTTCACACTGTGTCTGATTCCAGAGTTCTAGATTCAGTTGGGAGGTAGGGCACCAAAGTGCACAAATAAGGAAAGAGAAGAAAACACCTTCACCCCTCTCAGCCCCAGACTGCCTCAGTTTCAATTCCTGTGTTAAAATCCCCTTCTTCTCACCTGTTCTTTTGCCTTTTTGTCTTAGTTTCTGCAACATGATTGAAACTAACAACCTGTAATTGTAAGTCCTTAGAGTGACTTTCTTTTTGCAGGTTTTGAATGATCTACATGACTCATCGTTCCCTCTGCTTTTGGAAAGTGTGTTCTCTGTGCCCCATCTCCCTGCCCTCCAGTTCACCTCAAGCCCACTCACTCCTGGGATGTGTCACCATTGCTTGGTCTGTCTCCTGGGGAGACTCCCCACCTCGCTTTGTTATAGCGACTTCCTTGCTGGGAAGGAGATAGTGTTGATGCCGCCTCCATCCACGCTGTATAATCTCCATCTTGGTTCTTTCTGCACAGAGCCTTGTGTGGCTCTGCTCTCTGAACAGTGTCCACACAGTCTGCAGGAGGAAGGGGGCGACTCATGTGTTATGACTTAAGCCGCAAACAAGAGGTGGAACCCAGAGGTAGCCCAGAAACTGATGGACTCTCATTATTTCACTGTTACCCTCCTTACCCAAGGTCACTGGGCAATGTTCCACGGTGTTCTAACTGATATGCGTAGATCAGTAGGCACTGGGAGGAAGTGGGGACTGGGCTGGGCCAGCAGCAGGGGAAGTGACCCTGCTGCCAAATTGCACCTGAAGAAGAAGCTGTCATATGGCGCAGTCTATACACGATTCAGTGAGGATGTCCTGACCCAGGTTCCTGATTCCATCTCTGCAGTTCGGTCCAACAGACGGGCCCAGACGGTCAAAGCACAGACACCAGGTGATGGTCCTGGGAATCTGCATCCCAAAGCCAGGTGCTCTGTCCCCCTGGGCCACACTGCAGATTGGGGGTGTGAAGCAGCAGGTCTAGGCCAGCCAGCACAAGAGGGTCAGAGGCTCCACCACTAAGCAGGGTGAACTCAATATTCCCAGGAATTGCTCTCAGATCAGGAGCAGGAATCACTGGTCCAGAGATGGAGAGGATGCTCAAGTTCCTCTTTCCTTTACAATAAAGACTGTCGGGTACAAGGTATGCCACTGGAAATCTGAAGACATGTTATTTTATGTGGTAACAATGGGGATTATTTAAAAGGCAGTACATAAACTTTTCTTTGTATATTATTGGGCTAAAAGCAGAGTTATGACCTAATTCTTAATCTAGCACAATTTACATAGCTAGAAGCGACCACTTTGAGAGGAAGCTGGCAGTCTGTAGTGTGAAGTCTGGTTCCTTATCTCATCAAGGTGTGACTTTTAGTACAGGTTTCTGTTGAGTTGTTTGTCTCTTTCTTACAAAGTTGTAAGAACTCTGTATAATTTTTCTAAATTATTGGTCATCTTTGTTGCAAGTATTTATTTTTATTCCATACTATGATCTATCTCCTGAATTAGTCTCTACTCTATTTTGCTCTGCAAAATTTTTAAAAGTTAATTTAAAAAATCACCTCTTTTATTGCATCTAGTTCCCTGTGTTAGACAGAGCTGTTGATTTTGTATGTTTCAGAAGGTCCTTTTTTTTTTCTAGGTATATAAGTATGCAAGGTTTTACCAGTTGTTCGTTTCTGTGATTTTCATTTGTATCTGCTAGAGCCTGTAGGAGAATATTGGATTACAATGGTCATGGCAGGCATCAAGGAAGGGTTTTTTGATGTTAATTGAAATAGTTTTAACATTTTATCATGGGGGGTGATATTTTTATAGATCGTAGTCTATTATTCTTCCAATATATTGCTGGATTTTATTCACCGAAGTCTTGACTGTAAGTTAGGAATTTGTAAGTGACGTTGACATAGTTGTCCTTTTCACATTCTATCTTTAAAATAGACTGCATCATAAAATTGAATAGACCATTTTTCATCTTTTCTCTATGAGACAGAATAATTCAAATATAGTAATTGTGCTTTAAAAGTAGAACTTAGTTGGTTCTGGCAACTTTTTAAAAAGCAGATGTGATTTGTCATTTCTACTTTTCTGTGGTGTTAGGTCTACTCATATTTTCCATTACTTCTTGGGTTAATTTTGATGATTTACATATGCTAATAGCTGTCTGCCCCACTCGTCTGTCAGTTTGTCATACTGTGGTGGCTTGCGTGTTGCTGTGATGCTGCAAGCTATGCCATTAATATTTCAAATATCAGCAGGGTCATCCACGGGTGACAGGTGTCCACAGAACTTCTCAACTAAGACTGGGAAGAAGAACCCGGCAATCTGCTTTTGAAAAAACTGTCCAGTAAAAACCTTCTGGACAGCAGCAGAAAATTGTCTGATACACCATCAGATGATTAGCCTCCTCAGGTTGGAAGACACTCAAAATAGAAAAGAGGAAAAGTCACCTCCTAAAAATAGAGAAACAGAGTCAACGTTAATGATACTGATGGAGTAAAGCTTTTGGAACCTCTGTTTGCTGATGTGAGATGACTCAAATGGGAAGAAACAGCTGCAAACATCCATTCATAAGCTGAATGTGGAACATACACAGCATGAGCTAAAGAAGATCAGAAGTAGTCACAAATGACATGGAATGCTTGAAGGTAGATATCCTAAACGCTAGTGAATTGAAATGAATGGGTGCTGGCCTTTTTGTATTGGACAGTCAAATGGCCCTCTGTGCTGGGAATGACAAGTTGAAGAGGAATGGCATCACATTCATTGTCAAGAAGAACATTCCAAGATCTAGCCTGAAATGCAAATCTATGAATGATGGAAAAGTAGCTATACACCTCCAAGGAAGACAAATGTGTTAGTCAGCTAGTGCTGCTCTAACAGAAATACCACAGAGTGGATGGCTTTAACAAAGGAAGGTTTATTCTTACACAGTCCAGTAGGCTACAAGTCCAAATTCAGGCTGTCTGCTCCAGGGGACGGTTTTCTGCTTTGTCAGCTCTGGAGAAAAGTCCACTATTGCATCAGTGTCTATTCAGGGAGCATCTTGGTGCAGGAACCTCAGATCTGAAGCATACACTCTTCTCCCGGTGCTTCTTGCTTGATGGTATGAGGTCTCCAAGGGTGGTGCAAGCCATACTCCAGTGAAACTCCCTTTACAGTGGAGCAGGGAGGAGATCCTATGAAGAGGTTTACAGTCCCACCTTAATCCTTTAACATACAGCATGGGACAATTACAAAATGGAAGACAATCATAGAATACAGGGAATCCTGGCCCAGGAAAATTGCTACACATATTTTTGGGGGTATACAATTCAATCCATGATATCCCACCCCTTGACACCCCAAAAATCACATCTTTGAAATATATAACACAGTCATCCCATCATTGGCGTGGCATCTCATCATTTCAAAATCATGTCCATCCCACATGACAGAAGTCTTAAATCAGTTCCAAGTCCAAAATACAGAAACTCTTCTACATCTATGAAACCTGGAATACAAGCTATCTGCTTCCAAACGTACAATGGCAGAACAGGCACAAGTTAAACATTGCATTACAAATGGGAGAAATAGCAGGGAAACAAGTCATTAACAGAAAACAGACAAGTCAGCAGAACACATTATATTAGCCCTCAAAGCTTTGAAAATAATCTTCACTTCTCTGAGACATTTTACACATTAGCCTTGCCTTCTAGACTTAGGTATTGGCCACACTCTCTGGATTCTGAGTGGAGACCCCCAGCCCTGTGCTATAACTCTGCCTAGAAAGACCCACTTGGATAGCAACACTTCCCCCTTGGCTTTAGGGGCACGCTAAGCCCAACTGACTGGCAGTCCCACTCTGTCAAAACACAGAAATCCCTGGCTCCACTCTTTCAAACCCTTGAGGTCGTGGCTATAACTTTTGAGACTGAGGCAGCTCAGCTTCTCCTGCTCTTTGTCTGTTCAGTTTCTGCTTCCTGTGGCTGCATGGACCAGGTCTCAGGCCTGCATCTGCCCTGCTGGGGCAAGTGTTCCAAAGCTCTGTAGCTCCACTGAGTCAAGTACCCAGAGGCACACCACTCTGCTAGGAAGCCTCCTGCATAAAGGCACTCAGCTTTCTCCCTCCATGGGTGAGTAAGGCTATCTCCACCAATCCAAGTGCCTGGAGGCACCCCGCTCCACCAGGAAACCTCTGTGCACAGGTGCTTAACTTTCTTGCTCCATGGATCTGGTTCTGTTGCTGCGGCTACTGCTGCTACTGGTCCTGTGCTGCTTGTTTCTCACCATCTGTGCCTTCTTCAGTTCCTTCAGAATCTTCTATCTATTCACAGTTTCAAAATGGCTCCCACATTCTAGGTATTTGCTAGAGCAACGTCCCACTGTCTTGGTACCAAATTATGTTTTAGTCAGCTAGTGCTGCTCTAACGGAAACACCACAGGGTGGATGGCTTTGACAGTGGAAGAGTTGTTCTTATACAGTCTGGTAGGCTACAAGTCCAAATTCAGGCTGTCCACTCCAGGGGAAGGCTTTCCACCTTGTTGGCTCTGGGGGAAAGTCTTTTGTGTTGCATCAGCCTTTGTCCAGGGAGCATCTTGGCACGGGAACCTCGGGTCTGAAGGATGCAGTCTAATCCCAGTGCTGCTTTCTTGACGGTGTGAGGTTCCCAATTCTCTGCTTGCTTCCTGTTCCTTTTATCTCTTGTAGGATGAAAGGATTAACTGTGGTAGAAACCATACTCCAGGAAAATTCCCTTTACAGTGGAGAAGGGAAGAGATCCTATGAATGGATTTACAGTGCCACCCTAATCCTTTAACAGCATAGGAAAATTACAAAATAGAGGACAATCATAGAATACAGTGAATCCAGGCCCAGACAAATTGCTACACGTATTTTTGGGGGGACACAATTCAATCCATGACAAGTTAATAAAACTGTTATTCAAATGTAAATACCAACCACTAGTGCCAAAGAGGAAGACATTTAAAGATTTTTACCAACTTCTGCATTGACAATTATGTGACTGGAATGCAAAAAATGGAAAGAAACAAACATCATTAGATAGAAAAGGCACTGGAGATCACATAGAAGCATTTTGTAAGATGGACAACTTCTTCATTGCAAACACTTTTCAGCAACATAAATGCAACTATACATGTGTACTTCACCAGATGGAATACACAGGAATCCAATCAACTGCATCTGTGGAAAGAGACAGTGGAGAAGCTCAGCATCACCAGTCAGAGGAAGGCTGGGGTCTGACTATAGGACAGACAGATCACTGCTTACTCCTGTACAAGTTAAAGTTGAGCTGAAGAAAGTAAAAACAAGTTCATGAAAGCCAAAATACAATTTTGATCATACCCCCACATTTAGTACAGACTACCTCAAGAATAGACTGGACTTATAGAAACCTAATAACCACACCCTGGTTGCACTGTGGTTAAGTGTGACATCTGCTAACCAAAAAGTCAGCCATTTGAATCCACCAGGTACACCTTAGAAACTCTAGAGAGCAGTTCTGCTCTGCCCTATAGAGTCGCTATGAGTTGGAATCAACTCGATAACACTGGGTTTGGTTTTTTGGTTTAATAACCAAATGCCAGACCAGTTGTGGGATGACACTGAGGAGACGATATGCGAAGAAAACAAAAGGTCATCAAAATGATGGGAAAAGAGAGAGAGAGACAGAAACCAGAAGGTCATCAAAATGACGGGAAAGAGAGAGAGAGACAGCAACCAGAATGGGTATCAGGAGAGACTCTGAAACTTGCTTTTTGACATAGAGTATCTAAAGCGAATGGAAGACATGATGAAGTAAAAAAGCTAAACAGAAGATTTCAAAAGGTGGCTTGTGGAGATTTAGAAAACCAAAAGAGAAGAACACACTGAGCATTTCTCAAGCTGAAATAACGAAGGAAAAATTGAGGACTTGAGTTGCAATACTGAAGGATCCTATGGGCAAAAATATTGAACAATGTAGAAAGCATCAAAAGAAGATGGAAATAATACACAGAGTCACTGTACTAAATACAGTTGGTTGACGTCGAACCATTTCAGGAGACAACATATGACAAAGAACCAATGGTACCAAAGAAAGAAGTCCAAGCTGCACTGAAGGCACTGGTGAAAAACAACCTCCAGAAATACCAATTAAGATGCTTCAGCAAACAGATACAGCACTGCAAGCACTTACCTGTCTATGCCAAGAAATTCAAAAGACAGCTACCTGGCCAACTGACTCAACTGACTAGAAGAGATCTGTATTCGTGCCCATGCCAAAGAAAGATGATTCAGCAGAATGCAGAAATTATCAAATAATACCATTAATATTACCCGGAAGTAAAATTTTGCTAAAGATAGTTAAAAAATGGTTGCAGCAGTACCTGAGCAGCGAACTGCCAGAAATTCAAGCTGGGTTCAGAAAAGGACACGGAACTGGAAATATCATTGCTTTGCTGGTATCAGATGGGTCTTGGCTGAAAGCAGAGAATCTCAGCAAGATGTTTACCTGTGTTTTATTGACTATGCAAAGTCATTTGACTGTGTAACAGTGGACTGTAACAAATTACAAATGTGGTGCCAAGAATGGGGGTTGCAGAATGCTTAATTGTGCTCACACACAAAGGGATACTGAATGATTTAAAGTCAGGAACAGTGTGCGTCAGGGTTGTGTCCTTACCGCACTGGTTCAGACTGTACACTGAGTAGATAACCTGAGAAGATAGGCTATTTGAAGAACCAGGCATCAAAATTGGAAGACTTATTAACAACTTGTGATATGCAGGTGATGCAGCTTTGCTTGCTGAAGGTGAAGAAGATTCGAAGTACTTACTGATGAAGATCAAAGGCTACATCTCAACATAAAGAAAACAGAAGCTCTCATAACTGGATCAATAAGCAGCATCATGATAAATGAAGAAAGTTTTCAAACTGTCAAACACTTCATTTTGCTTGGATCCACAATCAATGCCCATGGAAGCAGCTGTTACAAAAGCAAATGACGTATCGCATTGGGCAAATCTGCTGCAAAAGATCTCTTTAGCTTTCTAAAAGGCAAAGATGTCACCTTGAGGACTAAGGTGTGCCTGACCTAAGCCATGGTGTTTTCAACTCCTCTATGTGTGCAAAAGCTGAGAAACAAGTAAAGAAAAGCTGAAGAACAGTTGATGCCTTGGAATCATGGTGTTGACAAAGAACATTGAATGTTCTATAGATTACTGGAAGAACAAATAGATGTGTCTTGAAAGAAGCCCAGCCAGAATGCTTCTTAGAAGTGAGGAAGGTGAGACTTCATCTAACATTCTCTGGACAAGTTATAAGGAAAGACCAGTTCCTGGAGAAGGACACCATGCTTGGTAAAGCAGAGGATCAGTGAAAAAGAGCAAGACGACCCTCAGTGAGATGGATTGGCACGGTGGCTGCAACAAGAGGCTGAAGTACAGGAAGAACTCTGCGGATGTGCAGGACCGGCTAGTGTATTGTTCTTTGTACACAGGGGCACTATGAATTGGAACTGACTTAACGGCACCTAACAACAACAATAACTGCAGATCTTACATTTCCTCAAGGTTTTCAAATGCATTTGCATAGAGCTGTATGTAGAATTCACCTATAATTATTTCATTCATTGGTACGTGTGATTATGAATGTGACATACACAGCACAGCAAATCCAAATGACTAACAAATATAAAAACATGCTGAAGTCCACACATTGTGTTGAAAGTGAACTCTAACTTGACGTCCGTCACACTAACAACTTTTGCAAGAGGAGAAACACTGGTTGCTAGTGGGTTTGGGGGGCAGTGAGAAATGAGCGGTTTCTTTGTGTGCTGTCTGCATAAAAATGAATTATTGTAATTGTTTAGAAAATAGACTATATCTTTCAAATATAAAACACTTCTCCTTTGACCCACCAGTTTCACTCCTAGGAATCTCTTCCTTAAAAAGAAAAAAAAAGAAAGAAAAAAAGTGACTGGTGCATAAGGATAATTTGCTTTATATGAGTGGAAATAAATAAATAAGTAAATTGGAAAGAAAATTACTAATCCTAAATATTAGCAAGGCTCAATAAATCCTGGATCATCACTCACAGCCTAGAATATTATTAATCCATTAAAAAAGAAAAGACAGATTAGAGCTGTATTACCTGCTTTGGATGAATTTCTACATATTTTGGAAGGAAAAAAATTAGATGCCTTAATCCAAAGGAATTTGTGACGTGAGCCATCTGGTGAGACTGGAGGCACTGGGTAAAGGAGAAAGGGAAGAGGAGCCTGGCAGAAGACAAGGAGAAGCAAAGACTGTACTGAAAAAAAGAAAGACATTTCTACCTACGTATGAGGAGGTATGACAGTTAAGTCTGTAAACTTAATTGTTCTAAGTGTACATACCTCATTGCTGAAAATCAGTAGGGTCACCTTCAAAGTACTCCCCTTGGGAAGCTATGCACTGACACCAGCACCTAGTCTGCACTGACACCAGCACCTAGTCCACACTTCAAGCAATTTTGGAACTCTTTCTGTAATGGCCATTGCACACAACGGCATAGTGGCAAGTTTGCGAACTTAATTGTATAGTTGTCTGTGAAGGGGTTTTTAGCCAGTAAACAAATAGCTGTGTTGGAACACCCTCCCTACTCACCTGATCTGGCCCCCAATGACTGTTTTCTTGACCTGATGATAAATAATGAAAGGAAGACATTCTGATGACATTCAGGTCATCAAGATAATCCCATGACAGCTCTGATGGCCATTCCAGAAAAGGAATTCCAAAATTGCTTTGAAGGGTGGACTAGGCACTGGCATCAGTGCATAGCTTCACATGGGGAGTACTTCAAAGGTGACTGTAGTGATACTCAGAAATCAGGTATGTAGCACTTTTTCTAGGATGACTTTGCAAACTTACTTGGCACCCCTCGTATATAAAAAATGATGCCATCGATGCAAAATTACAAAAATGGATTTATTTGCATAGAGAAACCAAAAAAAATGTGGAGGATTATCTATCTATTGAATGGAGGGGGTCAGTAATGCACAGTAACATGAAACTTACTGAGGGGAAGAGAAATAAGAACCAGATGATGGTACATCAGTGGGGGGCAATCACGAAAACTGTGGAGGGGGGTACACTTGCATTTCTTTTGTATAAGCAAGGGGCTAGTACAGAGAAGATGAATACTTTGGCTTTTAAAATTAATTTTATATACCAATCTTGTGTTCACATACACTAATCATCACATAGAAACATTTTATATATTAAAAAACCTATATGAATATATATTTATATATTAATGTACTTATTAATAATTCATTTCCACAACATACTTACATTATTTTTGCAATCTGAAATCCATTAAAAAATGAAGCATGATGTAGAAAGTGAAACTAATCAGTAATTATGATTAACTTTTAAAATACATAATTCTGTTTTTTTTTTTCTGTAAAAACCGTTTAGATACTTATTGATAGCTGGTTGCTCCTCTCATTGTGACATTAATACTTACTGATTAATATTGCCTGAATCTGTTAAGTCATTACTCTGGGTGGAGCAATCAGTTACGCACTTCACTGCTAACCCAAAGATTGGCAGTTTGAAACCAGCCAAGGATGCCTTGGAAGCCTGGCAGAAACTCTGAGGAGCAGTTCTGCTCTGCACACAGGGAGCTGCCCATTAGCAGGAATTGACTCTCTGGCAACTGTTTTTTTTTTTTTTAATTCATTAGGGGTCCCCAAATTGTTATAGTTTGTTGTTTCTTCTTCATCTGTTAGCTGGACTACTTCTACGAAGAAAAACTTCCTCTCATCTACTATTTGGCTATAAAAAATAATTTCAGTGAATATGCTGGCTAGATGTTCTTGCTAGATCAAAAGTCCACAGTTAGCCTTTACACACACACCTGCACTGTAGAAGATTAAAGATGGCTGGAAACTCTTTGATGTTATCCCATGGAAGATGAGGTCCATGTTATCTCTCTTGAGTTTCAGTGGACTCGGAGACTGCTTTAACCAACAGTCTGTAGCAGAAGTGTCCGGGTCCAGTCCTTAAGAGACAGGAGCTTGTCTCTTGGAAAAGTTGCCTTCAGAGCTCTGAGCTCAGTGAATTCAGCTACTCTGTTGGCCAGAACAGGTGGAGAAGCCCTGAGACTACCTAGAAAGAGAAAGAAGCCCAGCTGAGTCTGGCCTTTTAATCGTCTCCAGCAAGGTATCAGGCATGTGAGTAAAGCCATCTTGGACCTTCCACACAAGCCCAGACCAGCCAACTGAACACCACTGAGCAATCCCAGTTGCTGCCAACAGAACAGAAGAACCGCTCAACCTAGCCCTTACCAAATTCCTGAACTGTAAAACTTGTGACATACCATACAAATTAGTTCTCTGAACGCAGTAGGTTTGAGGGATATTTGTTACTCAACCATGCAATCCAAACCCACACATGTACATACATCACTAAACATTTGCTCCTTCAGATTTTAAAAATTCTAAAAGTGTCTTTGTCCGAGCAGCATACTTAACCAAGTCCTTGTGACCTCTCTTAATAGTTCTCAACTAGGTTCTCTGAATCCATTCTGTCTCCAGTTCCATTTACTCAGTACCTCAATTCCAGACTAAACTTCCTAACGTAACTCTTCCTTTAAGTACTTGTCAGCTAAGTTTCTTTGGACAGCTGCTGAAAGTGATGTTTTCAATCCCAAAGAAATTGTTGGAAAGCTGCACAGATGTTTTATTGACTGCAAGGATGAGCTGGATATCCAGACCTTGGAACGACCTGGAACTATGGACACCCTGGGGGCCTCAGCAGTGAGGCCTTGCAGGCATGCTCTCTAGAGCCCTGCCTTGAGAAAACTCAGTTCTACCCATGGTTGGTCCCAGAAGGACTTAATTCAAAGGTTTTAGATTATAATATTTCATAGTCTCAAATCTGATGTCTAGTTTGGGTAAGCCCCATGACCAGGAAACAGAGTGGAAGGCATGGACATAGTCACCGTTGAAATTTCTGTACATATTCCTTTGGGTATATATAGTGAAACCTGTGAGAGCCGGAGCTTGATGGTACTATCTTGGTTTTTCAGGTCTGCTGAGTTTTCTACCTCTCACAGGATGCAGTCGTACCACTTTTGTATTGCTTGTTTTAGTGGAAAATATTTGCGTTTTTTTCTCTGACAGGCTTCCACTTTACACAAGTTCTGACTGTCTCACATTTTACTGTAATGCAACCTATACCTTGGTTGCATGCGAACACACACTCATCTTTTTCCTGTTTGTAGGTGATCTTGACTAACAGAATCTAATTGCAAACGTGCTCAGTCCCTCTTTAGTGGTAGCCATGGAAGAGCTGCATGAAGTTACCAGCAGCTGCAACTAGAAATGAGTTTTTGAATCCATGGTTGGGTCCAAGTCCATGTTCTCCTATTGATAAAATTTTCTACCGAACTTTCAATGAAAGCCCATGCTCAGAATCTGCTGCCTGTGAAGTGTGAGTGACATTTAACGACGACCAGCTTGACCCATGTACAACAATGAGAGAAACAAAGAGGGAAAAGAAGTGCAACAGCATTTATTTCTGACACCTTGACTCCTCCTCCACTGCTCATTTCATGGTCCCTTTTAGCTGCTATCACCCTAGGTAGAGTTTTTTAAGTGACCCAGTCCTTCATCTCTTGACCATCTGAGATATCCACGGGCCTGTCCGTGTGGAGCTGTGGTGGTATCTGTCTATTCTCACCTTTGGCTATAATGGTAGAAGGAGACACTCAAAAAGTTCACTCATTCTCCTCCTGTAGCTCATTTCCCCTTGGGAGTCCAAGGAAATCACCTGATTTATGTAAAATACATACATGCAAAATCTTTGTTTTTCTTTAACATTTTTCTAGCTGTGTCAGGAAGTAATCAGGTGTCGTTCTCAGTTTCCAGTGTAGGGGAGTTTAGTTAGGTTCTCTCATAGAAGCAATCTCACTCAGACACTAAATCCTTGAGGCCAGCAGAGTCTGGAGATACAAGGATAGGAAGCCACATTTGCGAATGGACGGTTAGGAAAAATCAGGAAATATGCCGCTCCCTCCTGCTTCTCGTCATCTGTAACCTCTTGGTCCCCAGACCTCTGCATTCTGGCCTGGTCCAGCCTAGGTAATGTCCTATAAGATGGTACCTCAGCTTTACAAGATGTCTCAATTTGTGGCTTAGCTAAGAGACTATGTAATGATAATAATAAAATATATTGACTTTTCAAGCACAGTAAGAAAAAGAAAAGCACTAGGTCAGTGTATTTTTAGGCTTCTTGTAAAGTCTATAATCTGTAGTTTCTTGAAAATCATGCAGATGTTGCTCTTTTTTTTCCCTGTTTTAACTCCTTATGAGTCACTAGAGGCAAAGTAGCACACAGATTTTTTGACAAGTACCCAATATGGTAAACGATATATGTAAGAATTCAGTGCCATTCAAAAATGAGGTTGAGGTAATCTGAGGTAGGTAAAAGTCATAGTTAAAAGAGTCTAACTTGGGTTTTGGATTTGAGACCGGTCTTTGGAAAGCCCCAAAGCAAGATTCCCTATTTCAATGTCATTTGGGGATTTCTGAACTGGTATGTGACCAATGATTATGCAGTCTTGTAGCTAGTCACCATGTCACAGCTATAATGATTTAAAGAGCACAAACACATGTTCATTAAGAATATCTGACTAGTTAGTTCCAAATATAATAAGCATTGAGCTGTAACTTTGAGTGGAAAATCTCCTTATATGCTTTATATGTCGAATTCTCATCAACCAATTGAAATACACAAGTGCATTAACATCAAACCCCAAACCAAACCTATTCTTGTCAAGTCAATTCTGACTGATAGCAATCCTATAGGACACGGTAGGACTGCCCCATAGCATTTCTAAGGAGCAGCTGGTGGACTCGAGCTATTGACCTTTTGGTTAGCAGCTACAGTACTCAACCACTACGCCACCAAGAGTAAAATGCTGCAAAAACTAACAAAAATATAAGCTGTCAATGTATGAAAAAAAATATAAGAATTTTCAAATGGTTGAATAATTTAAAAATAGATTGGCAGTTAATGCAAATATTGAGAGGGGATGTGTGTTATATACATGAGGTAAAAAGAACACTGTGTCAGCCTTGGGCCGAGACGTGCTTCTGAACAGCCAAATAACATTAGAAGGTGAAGGAGACAAGAGGAACAGAGACCATGGAGATTAAATTATAACAGAATTTTGATCTTCGTAGAGTTGACTGACACACTAGAAGTATGCATAAAATTAAACAAAATTACCTTTCAAAACTTTATAGCTTATTTAATTCTGTTTTAGCTGGCAATCTTTCCAGATAATTTACTGAGAATTCTTCCCACTCTGTAAGGATGAGTTAAAGGCCGAACATCAAGAACACCAGCTCCAAATTCCCTACAGAGAATTCCAGAAGAATGTACAGTCATATCCCGGATAACTTGTCTGTGATTATGACATTACAAAACAGAATGATGGCAAAGAAGGAAAACATCTTGGAGAAAAATTAAGACCCCAAAAGCATGTTTTGTCTCACCAAACAAGCTTTGAAACCAGATACCTCACAAGAATGCTTTGCAAATGCACAAACTTAGCTTTAAAAAGACAATTGCAAACACAGTCTAAAATTTAAGCACAAAGCTTTCCAAAATGATTGCTAGAGATTGCCAACCATTTTCAGAAGATGTAGGGTTTTGAGATTTGTCCAGGTTACGAATTCTGAATACAAAGATGCTTCTAGAAAACATCTGGAGTGATTAATGATGAGCTTATGTGTGCTGCTTCTCTAATGCACAGAATTTTTTTTTTAAATGAAGTTCAACAGTACAGCGGAGTAACACTGCGTTCTCCCTTGCTGTTGCTTTGCTTGCCTGTCGAGAGATTTCTGGGTCTCCAACAGCTAATGCAGAAAGTCTGAAGGAAGAAATATTTATTGGATAAGAAGTCGATAAAGAAAAATATCCTGACGTTGTCTTTGATCATTTAAAACACGTGGCGAGGACTATGAGTGATTTAAGAATTGCGGCATGCAATGTTTTGTTCACACCTTTCAGATGTGTTTTCAGAAAGTCACTAAGACGGTGACAGCATGATGGAGCCCAATTGCTGGTAGTTTAAGCAGAAAGATTGAGAGCTACTTGTTACATTTGGTTTCTTGCAAAAGGTAACCTATATGACATTTAAGAGATACACTGAAACCGCCTGGACACACATTTATAAAACACTCAGGCATACCACATAGCATCCAAGATGTATTAGAAGAACTGCTTGAACAAAATCAAGTGTGATAATAAACTGCCTGTAACAGTACAGGTGTAACAGGACTCACTAACAACTAATAAATGTTTGTGGAAAACTTGCTCAGTGACTGGAAACTGCTGAAAAGAAGTCATCCTGAAAGCACAAGTATTTCTGACACGACGCTGCTATAGAGCTTCTCATCTTCTCATTTCGAAGGTGTGCACGCAGTGATGTTCCTGTGTGTTGTAAATCCTGCCTCTATGACCTTAATGAGGAAGGAGGGGTTGCAGTTGTGTTGGTGAGACAGGACTCCATCTGCAAGCTTAGGCTGTGTCTTGAGGCAATGCATGAGCTATAAAAGAGAATAATGAGAAGAGGGGCAGGGGGGTCTCAGACCACCAAGAAAGCAGGGTTGGGAGTAGAATGCATCCTTTGGACCGGGCGTTCCTTCCTCCTGAGAAGCTCCTTGTCCAGGGGAACACTGACACGGATGCTAACAGAGAGAGAAAGCCGTCCCCCTGGAGCTGATGCCCTGAAATGGGACTTTCAGCTACTTTACTATGAGGAAATAAATTTCTCCTTATTAAAGCCATCCACCTGTGGCATTTCTGTTACAGCAGCACTAGATGACCAAGACACAGTATGAGACAATTTTTAAAAAACATTTAATGCCAAGTACATGATTCCATGGCAGATTGTTTGGCTCAAGGATTAAGAACAATGTTTTCTTAGGTGCATGTATAAAGCCCTGGGCCCATGGGAAAAAGCCCAGACACATAAGAAAATGCAAGAGAAGCCAGTAATCCGAAGCCTGTGTCTCTGCTTGGGCTCTCCACATGGCAGAGCCTGAGACAGAGTCTTAGGTGATAGAATATCCCCAAGGAGCAAGAGGAGGGACCGAGGAGTAAGGCAGGGAAGGGAACAGGTCCAACATGAGGATGACACTGCCACCACCATGGATGTGTGTGTATAGATCACTCAAGACAACCTGGGAAGCCTCTCACTGGTCAGCCTGTATGCAGGTGTCAACAGAGAAGCCCTGGGTCCAGGCTGCACCCATGAGGGGCTGACAGAGGCCACAGCAGAAGAGACCCAGAGGATTGGAAGTGTGCCTTAGAGGTGTCCAGAGCCAGCTTCCAAAAATACCCCCAAAGCATCTTCTACATGCTCAACACAAGCAAGGAAATTGCATCATTATCAGTGATGACATACTTAATTCCAGGAGTAGAAAAGGAGATAAATTGTCATCTTAGTTGATTACCACAAGAGATAAAAAGAAAGTGTAATAACAATTCAGTGATACTATCACCCAGAGCACTCCCTCACTTTGGTAAACAAAAATCCACCTTCCTTATTTACCAGCTTCTGTTGGTTGAACAATGGCTAAGACATTGACTTTGAACCAAAAGATGGGCGTCCACGAACTGCTCCTTGGAAACCATATGGGGGCAGTCTACTCTGTCCCGTAGGGTCGCTGTAAGTCAGAATTGATTTATGGGCAGTAAGTTTGGCTTTTGGTTTCGGTTTGAAGCAAGTGTCTAGCTATGGGGCATTTCTATTCTGTCTTATATGGTCACTATGAGTCAGAACTTACTCAAAGGCAGTGAGTTTGGTTTGGTTTGGTTTTTGTATACTGTGTGGTGACCACAGGAGCCACGGGACATTAGTAGTGTAGAGAAGTAATTGTTTCCATGTGATGTTGCCAAACTTCTAAAAGTAGGAGCCCCCATTTTTAACAATATGATTGTAAATGTAGTTAGATTTTTAAGTAAAATTGCAGATTGATTCTTAAATCCTAGCAGTTGTTATTTTTGTTTTTTCTTGAGATGATGACAACCCTGGTGGTATAGTGATTAAGTGCCACATCTGCTAACCACGAGATCAGCAGTTTGACTCTACCAGGCGCTCCTTGGATACTCTGCAGGGCAGTTCTACTCTTGTCCTATAGGGTAGCTATGAGTCAGAATTGACTCTCGATGGCAGTGGGTTTTGGTTTTATGATGATAGTGCTAGGTTTTATTATGACTAAATACTGATTTGTAGCTAATATTAGATAATTCAGCATTTGGCCAAAATGGTTGGTCTCTAATTGAATCTTCTAATAATCAGTATATTTCTGTGATAGTAATTGACAGCATTTGCTTCTTGTTGTGGTCTGCTAAGAGCTCAGTGTTCATCTTTCTTTCCGTGATCAATACCTTACTGCTTGCAGTAAGCAAGTCTTTTTTATAGTTTAATCTTACTCTCCTTTTCTTAATTTCTTTTAGCACTTATGTGCTTCTCTAACTACACCAAATTTTTAGGCTGTACCTTTTATAGAAGTCATAATAGTGTATAGCTAAGAAATTAGAAATAACATTTCCTGCCCCACCTCTCCTTGCTTCCTACACTGCTTCTCCATGGCAACTACTACTTTCATTGCTATTGGCTGTTTTTTTCTGGGGTTTACTTGTTAGTTGTTACGGAGTTTTCTCTGCCTCACAGTGACCTCAAACATATTAAACATGTTAGTGAAATATATTAAACTATCAAACTGTGTAGCATTTTGTTGTGTTCTATTCACGTCAGGCACTGGAGGAGAGCCATCTATGTGGAAGACAGTGACTAAAATTAATGTATAGGAGGAAGGGAACTTAGAGGAGAGAAGGACATATGAGGGCATGAAAAAATTGAAGGAAAAAAAAACCCCAAACAAACAATACAACGTACATCCTCAGAGAGATAAGAGTGTGAACCCCTGAAGCAAAAAATAAGGTGTAAAAGAGGAGAGAGGAAGAGAAAGATAGACCGACAGAGGGAGAGAGAGAGGAGACAATCAGAAAACAGGCAAGAGCTCTTTAAATTTTTCATGAAAAATATAAAAGAAGTTTCCCCTTCTGCCCTCTCATCTTACCTCTGGACAGGAGCTGTCTAGTTAGTCTCACTCTTTCCCAGTATCATTTAATATCTTTTTATTTTTTATTTTTTTTTATTATGACTGAGTGAAAATGTACATTCCTGTATAAATTTACATGCCCACCTATATGCAGCTTCCACTGCTCTCCGTGCCTGGTGACAGCACACTATTCCTCTCTGCTCCATACTTGTCTCATCCTCCCAACAGTCCTGCCAAAAATATGTATAGAAATTTAGTTGGGTTGTGATAACCAGTATTATGTGAATGCTTTCCATTTTGTGATTCTCCTGTGCTGGATGTTAAAGGGGATTAGGGTGGGCCTGTAAAGCCCTTCATAATGTCACCTCCCAGCTTCATTGTAAATAGAGTTTCCCTGGAGTGTCGCTTACACCACCTTTTATCCTTTTATCCCTTCATAAAACCAAAGGGAAGCAAGCAGAGAGTTGGGAAACTAACACCATCAAGAAAGCAGACGAGTAGAGCTTGTCCTTCAGACCTGAGGTTCCTGCGTCAAGATGCTCCGTGACCAAAGACTGATACAATACAAGGACTTTCCTCTAGAACTGACAGAGAAGGAAAGCCTTCCCATAGAGCAAACAGCCTGAATTCAGACTTGCAGCCTATTGGACTGTGTAAAAATAAACTTTTCCCTGCTAAAATATATATATATAAAAGAAGTTTCAATATAAATGTTAACAGGCCTTTGAAAGCTAAAGTTGAATGGAAATACTAGTAAGAGAAAACAATAGTAAAGTTGTTGCTGTTTTTCAAGGATTTGATTTAACAGCCTTGCATATATTAATTCACCTGACTCTTACAGCAACTCTCTGAAGTTGGGAGTAGTATGATTCCTACTTTACAGTTATGGAAGCAAGACACGGAGTGTAAATAAACCTGCCAAGACCTCCCAGCTGACAGGCAGCAGCCAAGGTTCGAAGCCACCATCTGGCTCCAGAGTTCATACCTTTAACCATGGGCAATGCTACTGATCAAGGCAATCCCCAATAGGACAGAAAAGACAGAAAAATTAGTGGTCACTAGGTTGGGGGAAGTGAGCTAGATGGTACCCAAAATTTGACCAAAGGAGTTTCAAGAAAAGAAAGAAAGAAAAATGTTAGAAAGGACAGTATCACAAAACAGTAGGAACAGCAACAGGAGCAGCAACAGCAGTAGTAATATTTCAGGCAAAATTCCCAGAAGTACACAGGGATCTAGAATGGGATTAGAAACCCTGAGTGGGATGGGCTTGTTCACTGGTGACTTTCTATAAGGTGATTTAACTGTGAGTTGGTCTTCATGTTGAGGAGACCCCTGAACATCAGTATCATCAGTATTTGTGAGTATTTTCTCTGGGATCATGTGTTTCTGCAGAGAAGAATCCACTGATCTCCCATTTAGTAGGTTCTATGCCTGATTGCAGGGTTTTAAAAAGTGGGGCTCAATACTTGACACAAGACAGTGCACTGTGCTAACCCACTTATTTTGAATTCAGCACTTTATTCTTACCCTCCACCATGAGTCTTTGCCTGTAGAGACCCTCAGGTGTGTTTTCTCTGCCACACAAGAGGACTTCCGGCAAGGGTGAGGTGGAATAGTTGCCCCCACCCCTGTACAGGGTGGGGAAGATGTAGGGCATCTAATTATCCCTTATGCAGACTTTTAGCTAACTGTACTATTTTGAGCCTGGAGCTTCTGTCCCAGCATCCACAATACTTGGTGCCCCTGAGTTCTGAGAATGTTCAAGATTCTGAAAGGCTGCATTGGCTTGCTTCTCATTATCCTTAGCAAAGTCTTCAGTGGGTCCTGCCACCATTCTGTGGTCCAACTGATTCTCAGTGGTGGTGGATGTGATACGACCAAGAGATTACATCAGGCACCAATCTGGGCCTTTCATAGTTTGTCTTAACTGTAGTTAGAATACTATGACAAGGCATTTAGTTGGCCTAAAGATGAAGCATAATAAGGGAAACAACTCAATTCTAGAGTTTTTAGTCCACTGAGAACAAATTCTGTCCTCCTCTGTGACGTAACTGACTGATGCAACCTGGAAGCTGGCTTGTCTGCTCTAAATAAGCGCGGTGCCATATTGGAAGCTCAGGTGGATGGCTGCGGAAGGAAAATCAACACAGAGACACATGAAAAATGTAATGAGTGGAAATCCCTGCTTTTGAGTCTAAGCTTGGTCTCTCTACAGCACTATTTACTGTGGTTATGAGCCTGGCATCAGCCATCTGGCCACTGCATGGAAAGAGATCAATCTAGCACACTGCGTTAGCTGAGCCTTTTCCATTGCTGGGGACTTCTGGAATGCATTGAAATGAATACTTTCATATCCAGGGCTCATTTAAGGGTCCTTGACACATTCAAGACTTATTTCCTTAATTTCCATAACATCTGATCAGATCATGACTCTGTCCGAGAATGGGTTGATTCTGGCCTTAGGTGATCTTTCTTTCCAGACAAATAGATAATACAGTAAGTGATAAGTTTATGAAATTTTACCACCTGCAAGAATTCTTCTTTTTGACTGTCCTTTAGGGCCAGCCCTGAGAAGGAATGTGACACTGATGCAATTTACTTCAGTCTGGTCCAAGCAAAGTGCAAAGGCATCCACATGAGAGTTGTCATCCTCAGTCAGAGAATCTTGGGAATTTCCTGAGAGGCCGTAGGTCCAGCATGCAAGAGGAGAGCAGCAGGTCATCAGAGATGCTGCAGGCATGAGCGACTCATGCTGGTGCCTTCATGTTAGAGCCTTTACGTACCACTTCTATTTTTGATGCGGTGCTATTATGTCTCCCTTCCTTGTGGCTAAATAGGTCAGATGATGGCCGGTTCATACTGAATGACTTGAGGGTCATTGTAGCCTGGTGGCCCAGAGTCAAACGCGGTCTCCCCTGGAGTCCAGTAGCAATCCAGGAGTTCCTCCTTACTGAAAGGGCCTTGGCTTCTGCACCTTCCTAGTGGATGCTGCCACGCTTCTCTTCAGTCTGACTCCAGGCCCTGGTGGTGTCCTGAGTGCTGCTGGAAGTATCCTTCAAAAGGTGAGTTCCCTTCCCCTGGACCGTGGGCAGAGCAGCCTTGGAAGTACAGATGGTTAAGTGCTCACCTGCTAACTAAAAAGTAGATGGTTTGAGCCTACTCAGTGGCACTGCTGCAGAAAGACCCCGGGGTCTGTTTTCATGAAAATTACGGCCAAGGAAGCCCCATGAGGCAGTTCTACTTTGTTGTATGGCGTTGCTGTGAGCTGGAAACAATTTGATGGCACCCCAAAATAATGACAATATAATGTGGGCTTAAAGTGATGGTATGTAATTTAAGAGGCTAGGTTAGAAAAAATATCTGGCTTTCACCTCTCTCTGTCTCAGTATGCTTGCCCTAGAAATCCAGACATCATGTTGTGAGGCCACGTGGAGATGCAGAAATTGCAGCCAGCAGCAGTGGGGAGATTGGAACTCTTATGCACTGCTGGTGGGAATGCAAAATGGCACAACCATTTTGAAGAATGATATGACACATCCTTAAAAAGCCAGAAACAGCAGTAACATGTGATCCAGGACTCCTAGAAAAATAAGAAGCATCACACAAATAGACATATGCACATCCATATTCATTGCAACATCGTTTGCATTAGCAAAAAGATGCAAGTAAGTTAAGTGCCTATCAACAGATGAACGGATAGCCAAACTATGGTACATACATACCATGGAATATTACACAATGATAAAGAACATGAATGAATTTGGAGGACATTATGCTGAATGAAATAAGTCAATCACAAAAGGACAAATATTGTATGAGACCACCACTGTAAAGCCCATGAAAAGGTTTACATACAGAAAGAAGCAATCTTTGATGGTTATGAGGACAGGAAGTGGTGAGACACAAGAACACTAACCAGCCAATAGATAAGTGGTAACTTTGGTGAAGGGTAAGACAGAGTGTAATACTGGGAAGCCAGTACAACTTGTCTAAGTCAAGGTCACGGACGTTCTGAAGGCACATCCAAACTCCGTGAGTGACCCAAATACAGGCTAAGAGCTCTGGGGACCATGGTCTCAGGGGGCATCTAGCTCTACTAGCGTAACATTGTTTATAAAGAAAAATGTTCTACATTCTACTTTGGTGAGTAACATCTGGGGTCTTCAAAGCTTGTGAGTGACCATCTAAGATACCCCACTGGTCTCACCCTGCCTGGAACAAGGAAGAATGAGCAGAACTAAAGATACAAGGGAAAAGACTATTCCACACGACTAATGAATCACGCCTACCACAGCCTCCACCAGGCTGAGTGTCACACAGCTAGATGGTGCCCAGCTACCCCCACCAACGGCTCTGATAGGGATCGCAATAGATGGTCCCGGACAGAGCTGTAGAAAAAACTGAACAAAATTCTAACCCTTGGTGGGGGGGCGGGAATCAGGCTCACTGGTCTAACAGAGACTGGAGAGACCCCTAGAGTATGGCCCTGGGACACCCTTTATAGGCTCAGTAATGAAGTCACTCCTGAGGTTTACCCTTCAGCTAAAGATTAGACAGGACTGTAAAGCAAAACAAAACTAAAAGAACACACCAGCTCACGGACAAGAACGAGAAGGTGTTGATGTTATGGGGTTGACAACGAATGTCACAAAACGGTACGTGTATTAATTGTTAATGAGAGAGCAGTTTGCTCTGTCAACCTACATCTAAAGTACAACAGAAATAAACAAAACCAAAAAATAGGCAGTTTGAATCCACCAGCTATGCTTTGAAAACGTGATAGAGCAGTTCCTCTGTCCTTTAAGGTCACTATGAGTAGGATTGACTCAGTGACGATGGGTTTGGTTTGGTTCATCACAGGAATCGATGTATCTGCATCTTTTTTTTTTTTAAATCTCTGCTGTCTGCTGTTTCCCCAAGAGATAGAAAATTGCTATTGATTTTCTCTACTGGAAGAGCAGGAGGCCTCCCATGACTTCCAGCTGGGCTTGCCTCTCATAGTCAGCATTTCTGTGCTATTGGAAAACCAATATGTGGGAATCTTGCCCTTTGCTGAGTACATTCATTCCCTTCCTGTGCTTGGAATGGGTGAAGTGATTACAAAGTGGCTTCGAGGCCCTTTTTGGTCTACAGTGAAACAAAATCACATCAAAACTCTGTCACCTGCTTTTCAGGAACATCTCCTCTGAGGTTGACCACAGTGATGTCCTAGGAACTTCTGTAGACTTGGAAATGGCATGCAATGAGACCTAAAAAGTACAAGCAGTTCTCTTTTCCTTGTGCGTGCTACTCCAGCAAAATTGGCTGCAGGTACATTTGGGCAAAGCTTGGAAGAAGGTTGTCAGGAGTGGTAATATCATAGAGTTCACGCTCAAAGATATATGTATGGTTCCCTTATCATGCAACAGGTCTTGGTTTTGTGAAATGATTCACTTTTGATTAAGTCATGGAGAGGTCATGTTCTCTATTACTATGACTCAAGATAGGCCTGCTGTTTGTCAGACCCAAAGCTTTCCTAAGTGAGACGTGATTTCATTTCTGGGGTCCCCAGCATGGATGTTTTAGTAGCTGGGATTTAGTCAAGGTCAGCTAGACTGCTAAAACTGGATCAACAAACTTATATTCCTTTACATGTCTCCAGGGTAGTAAATCAATTACTCAAACCTTCAGGGAGGTAATGACGTTTGATAAGATGTAAAGGAATCTTGTGACTCCCTGCTCTTTCCTGTGACAAGGTTTGGTATGTTGCAGATTCAAATCCCTTTGTAATCTGGCTATAAAAGCCACTGGGATCATAACTCAAGTGTGACAGTCTTGGAGAAATTATTCTCACTGTCTCCCAGATTCACACACTTGTCTGTCAATAAAGCATACTTGAACCTTTTGACGTGTCCCTGAATTTGGCTGCAGTGACAGGAAGAACAAACTTGCTTTTGGTTTGGTAACAAATGGAGCGGAGGATTCCAAAGGTCAGATCAGCCCCTGGGCTGTCCTTGTCATTCTCTTTTTGTTGATTTTTACAGTGACCACACCCAGTTATTTTTGGCAAGTAGAAAGTCCACACTTAATCATCTCCCTTTGCCACTGAGCCCTGGTGGCACAGTGGTTAAAAGGGATAGCTGCTAACCAAGAGCTGTTCAAATCCACCAGCTGCTCCTTGGAAACCCTGTGGGCCAGTTCTACTTGTTCTATAGGACAGTTATGAGTCAGAATCGACCCAACTGGCAACAGGTTTCTTCTTTCTTTCTTTCTCTTTCTCTCTCTTTCTTTGCCATTGAGATCAAGGATTGCATTTCAATTGGAGCCCCTCCCTTTATCATTCCAAGTGATCTTCCCTCTCTAGTCTTGTCTTCAAGCTAAAAGAGAGAGGACAATCTTCTCTGCTTTAGAGGAAGAAGGAGAGAGACAGACTGCTCAGAATCTGAAGGATAGAGATAATGTAATGTTCCTGTCTTTCTCTCGGTTATTCCAAAAGTCCCCTGGCCCTTCATGCTCACCTAGCATGGGCCTACATTTGGTCTAAGTTTGTGTTAGCCCAATCAGTAAATCTTAGAGCCTTAGCCATTGAGTGCAGTATCACTGATGAGCGCACTTGTTAATAAATTCACTGCAATTTGAAACTGTTGTTCTTTATGAAGCACACTGAAAATACAAATGCAGAGTTTTGGTAACACACATTAACCAATTTCCATAATTCCTTATGGAATTTTCTTTCCTATACTGATTCTACATTTTACCCTGAGCCATACTGAATTCAAATTCTTTTTATCACACAGACAAGAATGAAGATTGGAAACAGAGTCAACTGTTGAGTCAACTCCAGCAAAGGAAGAATGGCACCCTTTGGAAGGAGAGAGATTGGTGACAATGTACCTATCAGAGGGAAGGGAAGGATCAGGATCAGGTCCTCTGCATCCTCCCGCATATCCCTGTTCCCGCTGGTCCTCACTCTGTCTCAGTTAACATCTTAACTTTCACATAAGCTTTTAGGAAAATCGGCTCATGTTATGATTAAGACACCTGACAATTCAGGCTTTAAATTGGTCTCTGACAGTCTGTGCCTGGCAGCTTCAAATAATTTGATATTTTTTTCAACATGGTCACAGAGAAGCTTTAAGTTTCACTTTGACTCAAGAATGAGTTTCAATATTTGAGTGTTGTTTTCTTGCTTTAGGCTACCCAGTGCCATCAGACTAATGTCTGGTTCTTAGTGCCATCCTACTCTCTGGTCCTGACTTTCCTTATCCTCTTCAGATTAATTAAAATAGCAGCAACTTCCTAGCACTCAATCCCTGGTCAGCTCTGTCCTCAGTGGACATACAGACCAAGGCGACAACTTGCACTGGTTTCCTCATTCTATCACACGGGCTGCCACTTTATATATACATGGGGAGGGGACTCATTTCTTGGTAACTAATTTTAAACACCCGTAATCTCCCTGGAAGTCTGAGACCTGCGTTCATTTCCATACCAGCTCATCTTCTTGATTTATAAACAACCCAAATGGACTCTGGACAACTTCAGTTAAGAAGGACTGGATAGGCAGAGTTTGGAAAGTTCACAAGAAGAAAAAAGGACTATTGGACTTCAAGAAGGTTGGAAACCACAGGCCTGGATGTTCAGGGCTCCACTTGCGAAGGTGTTGCCATTAAATGAACCAGTTCCACCCATCTCTGTGTGTCTTCATTGAAGTTTTCAAGTTCCAATTGGTCTAAATTAAGTCTAGGCTCAAACATGTACAAGGACCTGGGGGGAGCTTGTCATGGTCACTGCAGGAATCATGAGCTAAGCAACCCCCACAGCTTGTGTCTATAACAGTATCACTGTCCATTGTGTACAGGGTAAGTTCAACCTCTCAGCAATTACTGTTGTTGTTGTTGCTAGGTGTGGTCAAGTCAGTTCTGACTCATGTTGTTGTTGGGTGCCATCAAGTTAATTCTGATTCATAGCAACCGTCTGAACAACAGATCAAAATACTGCCTGGTCCTGCACCACGCCCACTCTCGTTTTGATGCTTAAACCCCTCATTGCAGCCACTGTGTCAACCCTTCTTGTTGAAGTCTTCCTCTTTTTTGCTGACCCTCCACTCTACCAAGCATGATGTCCTTCTCCAGGGACTGATCTCTCCTGACAACGTGTCCAAAGTATGCAAGGCACAGTGTCACTATCTTTGCTTCCAAGGGGCACTCTGGTTGTACTTTTTCTAGAAAAGCTCTGTTTGTTCTTTTGGCCGTCTATGGTACATTCGGTATTCTCCAACATCACAGTTCAAAGGCATCCAATCATCTTCTGTCTTCCTTATTCATCGTCCAGCTTTCACATGCATATGATACAGCTGAAAATATCATGGCTTAGATAAGGCACAGCTTAGTATTGAAGGTGACGTCTTTGATTTTCAACACTTTAAAGAGGCACTTTGCCGTACATTTTCCCAGTGCAACGCATCTTCTGATTTCGTGACTGCTGCTTCTGTGGGCGTTGATTGTGGGCCCAAGTAAAATGAAATCCTTGATAACCTCTATCCCGTCTCCATTTATGATGATGTTGCTTACTGGTCCAGTTATGAGGATTTTGGTTTTCTTGATGCTGAGGTGCAGTTCATACTGCAGGCTGTGGTCCTTGATCTTCATCAGTAAGTATTTCGAAACTTCTTCACTTCTAGCAAGCGAGGTGGTGTTGTCGGCGTAACACAGGTTGTTAACGAGTTGTCCTCCAATCCTGATGCCTTGTTCTTCTTCATATATCCAGCTTCTCGGATCATTTGCTTGGCTGCAGATTGAAAAGCTATGGTGAAGAGATACAACCCTGATGTACGTGTTTCCTGACTTTAAACCATGCAATATCCCCTTGTTCTGTTCACACAACTGCCTCTTAGTCCATACACAGATTCCTTAAGAGCACAATTAAGTGTTCTGGAATTCCCATTCTATGCAATGTTAGCCATAATTTATTATGATCCACACTGCCTCTGCATAGTCAATGAAACACAGGTAAACATCTTTCTGGTATTTTGTGCTTTCAGCCAGGATCCATCTGACATCAGCAATGATATCCCTAGTTCCATGTTCTCCTCTGAATTCAGCTTGAATTTCTGGCAGTTCCCTGTTGAGATCAGTTTTGGATGATCTTGAGCAAAATTTTACTTGTACGTGATATTAAGGATATTGTTTGGTAATTTCTGCATTTGGTTGGATCACCTTTCGTAGAGTAGGCAGAAATATGGATCTCTCTCTGTCTGTTGGCCAGGTAGCTATTCTCCAAATTTCTTGGCATGGACAAGTAAGCACTTTCATTGCTGCATCTGTTTGTTGAAATATCTCAATTGATGTTGATCAATTCCTGGAGCCTTGTTTTTCACCAAAGCCTTTGATACAGCTTTGACTTCTTCCTTCAGTGCCATTGGTTCCTGATCACATGCTACTGCTTCACATGGCTGAACATCGACCAGTGCTTTGTGGCATAATAACTCAGTGCGTTCCTTCCATCTTCTTTCGATGCTTCCTGAGTCGTTTAATACTTTCCCTGTAGAGTCTTTCACTATTGCAACTCGACGCTTGAATTTTTTCTTCAGTTCTCTCAGCTTGAAAAATGCAGAGTGTGTTCTTCCCTTTTGGTTTTCTATTTCCAGCTCTTTACACCTGTCATTGTATTATTTTGTCTTCTCGAGCTGCCCTTTGAAATCTTCTGTTCAGTTCTTTTCCTTCGTCATTCCTTCCTTTTGCTTTGGCTCCTCAGTGTTTAAGAGCAAGTTTCAGAGTCCCTTCTAACACCCGTTGAGTCTTCTCTTTGTTTCCTGTTGCTTTAATGACTTTTTGCTTTTTTCATAAATGATGTCTTTGACATCATTTCCCAAATCATCTGTCTTCTGTCAGCAGCGTTCGATACATCAGATTCATTCTTGTGATGGTCTCTAAGCTCACTGACTCGTAGTTACCTTACATTCAGCAGAACAAAACACTGCCCAGTCCTGTACCACTGTCAGAATCTTTGATTTATCTGAGCCCATTTTTGCAGCCGCTGTATCAGTCCACCTCATTAAGGGTCTTCCTCTTTTTTGCTGACTGCCTAGTTTCCCAAGCATGACGTCCTTCTCCAAGGATTATTAGTCCCTTCTGATAACATGTACAAGGCAAGTGAGATGTGGGCTCTTCATCCTTCTTTCTCATGATAATTTGGGCTATAATCCAAGACAGATTTGTTTGTTCTTTTGGCTGGAAGTCTACTGTATATTCAATATTCTTCACCAACACCATGATTCAAAAGCATCACTTCTTCTTTGGTCCTCCTTATTTGTGTCGTGTCCAGCTTTCACACACCTATAAGGCAACTGAAAACACCATGGGTCAGGTTCATTTTAGTCCTTAAAGTGATGTCTTTGCTTTTTAACTCTTTAAAGAGGTGTTTTGCAGCAGATTTGCCCAATGGAAGGCATTATTTAATTTCCTGACTGCTGCTTCCGTGGGCATTGACTGTAGATCCAAGTAAAATGAAATCCTTGACAACTTCTAGCTTTTTTTCCCTTTATCATGATGTTGCTTATTGGCCCAGTTGTTAGGATTTTTGTTTTCTTCATATTGAGATATAATCCATACCGAAGGTGGTAGTCTTTGATCTTCATCAGTAAATGCTTCAACTCCTTGGCAATTAAGAGTTTCTGGACCCTGTAGCCAGCTCCTGTTAGTCTGATCTCCAGTTTGGGGGACAAGAATGAACAGCTGGCTCTTAGGACTCGTCAGCTTCCACAGACTGTGAGTCAGCAGCCTACCAGCTTACCTGTCCATCTTGGGACTTGTTGGCCTCCACAGCCTGTGAGCCAGAGGCTTGTCAGCCCCATCCTCTGTTCCCCAGCCCCTGTGGCTACGTGAGTCAGGAGAAACCCCCAGTGTGATCCAAGGACTTGATTTACAGCCTCTACAACTGTGTGAGTCATTTTCGTTGGTACAAATCTATGTGTCTGTCTCTCTTTTATATATATACATATAAAATCAAATCCAGTACCATCGAGTCAATAATGACCCTGTAGGACAGAGTAGAACTCCCCCATAGAATTTCCAAAGGGTGCCTGACAGATTTGAACTGTCAACCTTCTGGTCTGCAGAGAGTCTTCACCAGTTTTGCTACTCTAGAGAACCCAGCCCAAGAAAAATATCATAGCTGTTTTCCCCTCCTTTGTTTTTTGTCTCAGTCAGAATCTGGGCCTCCAATATCCATTTTAGTCCTTCAAACTATGACTTAAAACTGCAAATTCAGATATGTTCCATATGGGCTTTGGAAAGCTGGTGTCTGAGATTTGAGGGTTTTGAATTTTCCATTGGTTGTTTAAACCAGCAAGGCTCATGAGGAGTAAATACAAAGCATCTTTAGTTTTGTATCTTGAATTGGAAAGATTAAACTGAGTTAGAAACTGGAGTTCTTTCCTATGCCTGAATGAAGACTTGGCAAGTCCCTGACTTTTGTCATCATACTTAGGTACAAAAAAGTCCTGTGGTCATTCAAGGTCATGAAAGGAGAGTTTTGATTCAGGAGTTGAAGAACTGATTCCTGTATAATAATCAAAAGTGTCACCTTGATTTATTATTTAAATTCTCAGTATCCAAGCTAGGTAGTCCCTGGGTGGCACATAACAGTAAGGTACTTAGCTACTAACCAAAAGGGTGGGAGTCTGAATCTACCTAGAGGCACCTTAAGAGAAAGACCTGGAGTTCTACTTGTTAAAACTCAGACATTAAGAGTCCTGTGGAGGGCAGCTCTGGAAATCTTGGTGGCAAAGAGGCTAACTGCTGTGGCTGCTAACCAAAAGGCTGGCTGTTCAAATCTACTAGGTGCTCCTTGGAAACTCTGTGGGACAGTTCTCCTCTGTCCTACAGGATCATGATGAGCCAGAATTGACTCGACAGCAGTGGATTTGGTTTGCATTTTTTGGAGGGCAGTTCTGCGCTACCAGGTGGAGGATCACCGTGAATCAGAGTCAACTCAATGACAACACTTTTTTTTCCCCGTCCCCTTGGCTGAGACAGACAGAGATAATTGCCTGCAGGAGAGAGGAGTAGGGTGCAATCTCCTTATTTCTTTCCTCACCTTGCATTTCTCTGCTTTCCCCAGCTTGCCCAGTAGGGTTTCTAACCTTCCATCGAGGTGAGAACTGGGACAGGAAAGAAAATTGGGATTTTGGAGAGTTTCTGCAGGACTGGCACTCTCACAAGATAGCGTCATGCTGTCCGGGGCAGGCAGGTGTTTAAAGGCGACCCTTTCATGTGGTACTTTTGTATCATCATTGGAGAAATCCCTGAAAACAATTAACATAACTCTCATGATTGAAAAAAAGAAAAAGGTATTTGCCTAGCTGTTCCCTAGCTGACAACATCCCACTGTCCTCTAGTGTTTGGGTAGGCCACTCTATGTACATTTTCTATTCGAATCTCACAGTCAAGCTCCTTCTTGGCAGGCTTAGAATCTTCTAGATCAGTTCTCCTGCAGCTGGTCCGTGGAATCCCATGGTCTTTGCCAAAATAATCTCTCTAAGTGTTGATATATCCCAAAGTACTGGTGATTCTCCTCCACTCTGTTGCTAAGGCAACTGACTGCAATGGCAGCTGACTGGGCTATCTGTCTAGAGTTGCTGGGCAGGAGTTGGGTGCCAATACTTGACACTTCTCCCAGGCTTGAGGTGAGAGGCAGGCATCCCTCTTAACTCCCTCACTCCTGGTCCAGGATGGATTGTCCTCCTACATACTATCAGCCCTCTACAAAGAACCTGTTTTCTCAAATCTCTCTAATTTTCACTAATTCACTCCTTTTTCTTCCCAATATAGATGAGGGGTCTCAAGCATTGTGAAACTTTTTTTTGGTAACAGGTAAATTCTACACACAATCTACTTTGGAACACAGTGTTTATGGGATCCTGATGCCTCAACTATAACTTTCAGTTTGGTATCTCGGTATGTACTGTTTGCACTTGGCATTAATAAGCAGCTTTTGGCCACTACACATTCAAGTTATATTTTTCTTGTGTTTTACTGCACCCAGGTCCAAGGTAGAACTAACCTGTGGATGTAAGCAGCTTGCCCACAGACCTCATATCCCAAGTTATTACCTATAATTTGGTCTCTTTCACCATGGCCAAGGATGCCAGAGACCAAGACGCTATGGGGAATGGATTATCAGGGGTCAGCAGACCACCTCTGTAAAGAACCAGAAAGTAAATATTTTAGGACTTATAAGCAATATAATCTTGGTCACAATCATTCAACCCTGTCATGGTGATGCAACAGTAGCCATAGACAATATATAAAGAAGTGAGGATAGCTGTGTGCCAATAATATTTTATTAACAAAAATAGGTAATAGGCTGGATTTGATCAGAGGGTCATAGTTTACCAAGCCCTGGGTAAGACTAGTCAATAGATAAACAGAAAAGGTGACCCTACGTGTTTTGAGGCTTATCTAGGCAAAAGTAGATGAAAAGCCAAGTGAAGTTGTTGAAAACCCGTAAGTCTTGCTTTGTTTATATATGTGAAGACTTGAGATTTTCTCTGGAATTTGAAGAAAAATCTCTGAAACTCAAGCAAGAAAGAGGTGATCTCTTAAAAATAACAGATTTTGAATCTTCGAAAGGAGGAGTAGCAGGGAAACCAGTGAGGTTCTAGGCATGGTCAAGATCATTGCCTTCATCCACAGGGGACCTCTCTAGGGTGCACATGTGTGCCACTGTGCCTTTCAACAAGCTGATCCTTCTGCCTGGACACCACTCTCATTCTATCCCTTGCTTAATAAAACATTGTGCACAAACCAGTTTAAATACATAGCAAATGCTTTATCTCTCAGGCTTTTGTGAAGTGTATTCCATTGGCTTGGACTGGAAGAGATTTCCCCAAAGCTGGGAGAAGGTCCCCCAGTGACTAAGGGGAGCGGTTTATAAATACCCAAACTTCCTCACCCCTCATATGGGATAACTGAGATATGTATGTTACACTGTGTCACAGAATTTTATAGTGACTTTAAGCTTCAGTTGCCTGCAGTGGAAAGTAGCTTGAAAATGTATCCTTCATTGCTATTTTCCCTTCTCTGTTTTACTTTCCCACTTCCCTCCTAGAGTTTCCTGCACTTTCCAGATAAAGCCTTTGCTCTCAGATCCTTGCACAGAATGTGCTCCTGGAGTAATACAGCCTGAACTAAATGTTACCTTCTCTGCATACCTTTCCTCAATTATCTTTTCTGCTTTCTGCAGTGGAGTCCTTGGGGTACCTATCATGTTCCAATGTGGTCATATGGGTCAAATGGGTCCCTTCCACTGAAATGAGTGTTTTAATACCAGATCATATTCACCTTGGTATCACCAGCTTTCACTCTGCTGCTGGGACACAGTGCTGAAGTCATGTATTTGCCAACTATAGGAAGCTTGACAGGCAGGTGGGATAGAGGTGAAGATCAAGTTTGAAAAGGCTAGTGCTGTGCCATTAACCACGTACAGCTATTTAAACTTAAATTGGTTAAACTTTAATAAAAATAAAACTTTAGTTCCTCAGCCCAGTTAGTCACAGTCTCAGGGTTCAAAACCTGCATGTAGGCAAAACAAACAGTTCAATCAAATCAATTCTGATTCACAGTGACTGTATATGACAAGGTTGAACTACCCCTACAGGGTTTCCGAGGAGAAGCTGGGGGATTCAAACTGCCGCCGACCTCTTGGCTGGCAACCAAGCTCTTAACCACTGCTCCACCAGAGCTCATGGTGAGCATATTGGCAAATGCAGACATAGAATATTTCTGGCACTAAAGATAGTTCTATTGGATAGTACTGGGCTGGAGAGCAAAATGGAGCACACTGGATGCATCGTTTGGTTACGTGGAGTGTTGTGTGAATCACAAGGTTCTGAGAGATTTCAGGAGTAAGGAGAATGTGGTCAAGAGCCTGTATCCTGTGGTTACCTAACAGCAAACACTACTTCACAATGCAAGTGAGAGTTGATGGTGCATAGTTACATTTCTAGATGATCATTTTATTTACAAATTGACTTAACCACAAAAAAGGAACTTCAAAGTTTCTTAGCCAATCTAAGATGTGTATTTACATGGCTTTGCATGTTCCAGAGGTTACGTCCTGCACTGGCCTTGCAGGGCTGGGTTGAGTTCACAGCCCTCAGACAGACATGAATGGAAGAGAGGCCGCTCACCAGGAACTGGGTGACGTGAACGGCCAAGAGAACGCACATACTCTCTCTGATAGGGAGACAAAGCAATATTTTTTTTCGTGTCAAGGTGGAAGTTGCTCTCATTTGGGTTGAATTCAAGCATTGCAATTGTTCTCTTTTAAAGATATGACTTTGAACTCTGGAAGTGGAGAAGGCAGGGGACAAGAGCAATAACCTGTTCAATCTGATGTTGAGCACCCCGAGGTCAGGGCCCTTGGTGTGTCCAATTTCTTCCCCAGGATTTGGCTGAGCATCTTAGCTCAGAACATGGTGTCTTATCATCTGGTAATGCTCTGACAGAAATACCACAAGTGGGTGGCTTTAAAAAGAGAACTTTTATTCTGCCATAGTTCAGTAAGCTACCAGTCCAAATTTGGGGCACCAGTTTCGGGGAGGACTTTGTCTGCTGGCTCTGGATGAAGGTCTTTGTCATCAGTCTTCCTCTGGACTGGGGGTTCTGAGATGCAGGGGCCCTGGGTCCCTTTCAAAGGACGCACTCTGTTCCTGGCACTGCTTCTTGGTGGTATAAGGTCCCCAAATCTCTGCTGTTTCCCTTTCCATTAAGTCTCAAGAGACTGCCTTAAGGCACAATACAGTCTTACACCTTGAGTCCTGCGCTGCCAACACAACTGCAACCTGTCATTCCTCAACACCATCGATGCAGAATTCACGACACATGGGAACAGTACACTATACTGGGAATCACAGCCTAGCCAAATTGCTACATACATTTTGGGGGGCAATGCAATCCAATCCATGGCACTCAGCAGGTGTTTACTGAATGCATAAATGATGAATAGCTGGATAAACGGCTGAACAAGAGGAGCCTGAGTGCTCTTGAGTGAACGATGGGGAGTGCACCTGATCACATGCCCAGTGGGAGGTGATGCTATGGGATTGTCCATCACACTCCTTACTTTTATTTTTTTAAATCTTTTAGACTTTGAGTGTGTAGTTCCCAATGCTTCAGTAAGATCACAGTCTATTTAAGCTACGTCTCTAAGCCTAGAGATGATGTAATCCAACCTCTCCATTATATGAATGTGGGGAACTGGGGTCCAAATAGGCCAAGTAGTGTGTGCCAGCTCACAGGGTTAATTCATAGCAGGGCACTTCTAATGTCCTTGTGGTGGATGGGATGGATACCCCATCTAAACAGAAGCCTCGATTTTTACTTTTTTTTCTATAATTCTGAAGCCTTACTATTTCTTGGGTAGGTGCTATGTTCCCAAGTTTCAAAAATCCCAAGTCGGATCCGACTCTACAGCACTTGGCTTGGATAAGGCACAAAGGGTGTTCAGAGAAGGTCGTCTTCTTTCCCACATTTCCAGCCACCCATAGGGGAACCACTGTTATTGATTTCTTTTGTATCTTTTAAGTGATGGTATATACATATAAAATAATGTGTGTGTGTGTGTATCTCGTGTTTTTTTCTTTTTTCTTCTTATGTAATACACTGTTCAGCCTTCTGCTTTTCTCAACCAGTGATATTTGTCAGTCACAGAGCTTTGATTATTCTTTCACGCTATCTCTTGGACCAGATTCTTCTCTTGGTGTTCCTGGTCTTCCTTCTTGCACTGCTCTTTCCTTGCTTCCACACCTGTGTTGTCTTCTAACTTACTGTTATATGTGGTTCTGGTGCCATCAGTCATCCTTTATGTGCTACCAGAATTATCCTCTAATGCTGATTGCTTTACTCCTTTGCTTAAAACCCTGCAATACTTCCCTGTTGGTTTTTTATCAAAACCCAAGCTTCTTAGCCTGAAATTCATGGTTTGTCTCAACCTGCTGCTAGCCCTGCCCTACTGGCGACAATGTGTGTGCCTACCTTGGCCTTTGAATAGGCCTTGCCATAGCTTAGGATTCCTGCCCCCAAATCTTCTCCCTTTCCAAATCCTACCCCTTCTTCAGAGACCTGCTCAAAAGTTGCTTCCTCCTTGAAGTCTTCCTTCCCTCAGGTTCTAGCCAGAAATTGTCTCTCCCTCCCTGGACCAGTCATAGCCATGAGTCTATTCCTCTTTTCACTGAAATTGTTTCTATCTTATACCCTCTACCAGACTGAAGGTTTAATGCACACAGGGACTGTGTTTGTCTTATACATTTTTGCATCCTTCTTTTAACCTAAATTAGTATTTGTGCCTCCATATCATCAGACATGGAAATTCTGGTGGTATACTGGGTAAGTGCTAAGGCTGCTAACCGAAAAGGTTGGCAGCTCAAATCCACTATGCAGTCCTTGGAAACTCTGTGGGAAACTCTACTGTGTCCTATAGGGTTGCTGTGAGTCGAAATCAGCTCTACAGCAGTGGGTTTGGTTTATCATCAGAGAGAGAGTTGTCGGATGAACAGTTATCAGGGTTCATGGTGTTCTAGGTTATTTCTACAGAGGAGCACAAGCTACATAGAAGCTTAGAACTTCTCCAAGGAACTATAAGTCCAATAAAGGGAAGGGGGTGGGGATTGGGCCGTTTCTACTTTCTTTTGAATACTGTTATAACAAAAGTTGCATTTTTCTCCTTAACATGACCATCACAGACAAAGTCTGCCTTGCCTTTGTATTTTCCATAGCTCTAGCTCAAGATGTTAAAGAAAAAACCCAAAGAACAGCACTCCACTCAACCAAAGCTCAACTGTGTAAAAATGGTGAAATTGCCGTTAAACCTATTGGGATCAACTGATATCATTTATGGGCTACCCAGGATGGCTGTTGTCCTTCTCAGAGTCTAGATCTAAAGGCATTTTCCAGTTTTCTCAGAGAACTGTGAAATCCTTCCTTTCAAGGATAACTCTTTGTGATTGGTCTCCAGGCCTTTCAGCTAGAGCAATCACTCTCAAAATGTGGTCCCCAGACCACCACCACCGCCAGCAGCAGCATCACCTGAGAGCTTGAGAGCAAATTCTCAGGCCCCACACCAGCCCTGCTGAATGAGAAACTCTGAAGTGAGGTCCAGACATCTGTGACTGAACAAGACCTGTGAGTGGTACAGATGTCAAGTCTGGGAACCATTGAGCCAGACTCAGAAGGTCCCTGCAAGCCCACATCTCCTCTGTCCACATCTGGGTAACTTCTTTTGTATGGGACACTTGAAGGGAGGTAGACCAGTCACCAGCATGCTCTGCAGTGTGATGTGGACAGTACAGAAGACAGCATCTCCACATGGCAGGAGCCCAAGGGGGTTCTTTATTCTCTACAGTGAACATATCAGATTGCTTTTCCTCTTCTATTAAATCATTTATGGGAACAGTCAGTGTGAATAAGAACTCTAAATAAGACAGGTGTGTCATGCCATTAAATGTTGCTTGAGAGTGCATATCTATGTATTAAAAAAAGTCTTTTCATCAAACAAGGAAAGAGGTAGACACACTGAGAAATGAAGTAAATGATTTATTGTATTTTGTGAAATAAGCTTCATTTGTATCAATAGGCGACTGAATTTTAGGTTTAAAATACAAAAGAATTTACCTTTGTGTAGCTGTGTATAGTGACTATTTGACATTCAGTTGCATTAAAACTGACATAACTCAAGAATCAAGCACAGCTCTACTTTTTAGGGTTCATGATAAGCAAACTGTCCAGTCCTTGACCTCTAGGGTACACAGACATGCTGCTACTGTCATTTATATATTTTAATGGCTTGAGGAACTTCACTGTTGCTTTGCAAGTACAAAGAGTCAGCCTGGAGGTCAATGTGGTTGACTTAAAGTCCTTTGTTCCATCTCCTCAGTCCGTCTTCTTCAGGCAATTTTCTGCATCTGATCTAAAATTCTGTGGAGAGTTGTTTCTGCTCCCATGTTGATGGGGAGATTGAGCTGGCCCTCTCCAGTTTTTCTTTAGGAAGGAATGGAAGGTATTTGCTCAGGTAGATGTGGAAGAAGTGGTGGAGGTACTTCCGGAATCTCTCACCAGCAAAGGCATAGATGATGGGGTTGATGCAGCAGTGGGTGTAGGCGATCACTTCTGTCACCTTCATGGCCTGGTCCAGCTGTTTATTCTGCTCACAGCTGTTTTCAGGGAGGATCATTTGAAAAGCAGAAAGAAGAAGAACTAGATTGTAGGGTGTCCAGAAAATGAAAAAGACCACCATGATGACAAAAATGAGTCGGATGGCCTTGTACTTTTGTCTACTAGGGCATCTCAGCAGTGTTCTAATGATTCCTGAGTAGCAGATCCCCATAATGAGTAGTGGGACAGCAAGACTCAAGATGCTCATTCTCAGGGCATGGAAACGTTTCCAGGTATCTTCTTCATCCTCTGGGTAACGAGGACTGCAGAGAGAGTACTCATTCTCCTCTTGGAACTCAGGGAAGATAAATTCCGGGAGCGCTGCTAGCCCTGCCAGGATCCAGGTAAAGATGCTAGCTATGATACCAAAGGTGACGGTCCGGGTCCGAAGGGCAAGAACAGCATGGACGATGGCCAGGTACCTGTCAATTGTCAGCAGGATGATGAAAAAGATCTCACTGTACAGGCCTATGTAATAAAATCCCGAGAGGAACTTACACATGTTGTGGCCAAAATTCCACTTGTTCCATCTGACATAGTGAATCCAGAATGGAAGTGTGACTACGAAGAGCAAGTCAGAAATTGCCAAGTTGAGCAGGTAGATGTTAGTCACAATTCTGAGCCTCCCGTATTTTGTGAGAATCACCACCACCATCACGTTGCCCAACAGGCCAACAATGAACACCAAGGAGTAGAGTGGGGGCAGAAATTGGGCCCCGAGATCCTTGAGACTGACTTTTTCACATGGCCATATCCCTATGTAGTCATAGGACGTGGTCATAAGGGTCTCAGAATACATCTCGGTGCTCTCTGCTGAGGCTTCCATCTTGCTTGCCCCTGTGATACAAGAAGAAACACACAATTCCCACCATTAGGTATGGTCATCTTTTGTGAAGGGTGTTGGCTAATGTATACATTTACCTAACAAATGCCATGGGAAATAAATAGCCTCTACCATTTAGAGGCGCCTTAGCATATATTTCAAAGCCAAGTCAGAGATGTTATGAGGAGTGGTTAGGAAGGAAAGGTCTGAAGTTCTGAAGGTCATTTGAGCCACGATGGGAAAAGAAATAGAATTACTGTGGGATGATGATGAAGAAACAGGCTATTTATTCCTCCAAGCACTTGAAGGAAGAAGTACAAAACAGTCTAGATATCTAATTATAACCCACTGGCTATTTACAATGAGTTTATTATTAGTGATAAGAAGAAGAAGAATCAGTATTATTACCATATCCATTAAGGCATTTTGCATTTTATGTTTTATAGTTTATATATGACTTTCAACATCAGTATTTATAAGCTAATAATAGCAAGGGATGATGATTACAAAAAACTACCCCTGCTCAAGTCCCCCTCCCATAGTGATGTACTGTTCCTCATAGCTCATGGGGAAATTAAACCTTGAAGAATTTTAGTAATTTTCTCAAAATCCCCTAGCAAGTACAGTGGGCCTATACCTTCGGTCTTCCATCTATTTCCAATTCTGTCAACACTAGATTCAAATACTATGATCTTTTGAACTATAAGGTTTGAAGACTTAGCTATCATACACCTAACTAAACCTGGCGTTGAGTTGATTCCAACTGATAGTGACCCTATAGGACAGAGTAGGACTCTCTCATAGGCTTTCCAAGACTGCAAGTCTTTATGGAAGCAAACTGCTGCGTCTTTCTCCTACAGAGCAGCTGGTGTCTGAGAACCACTGCCTTCTGGGTTAACAGCCAAATGCTGTAACCACTGTGCAACCAGGGCTCCTCTAGTTATTGTACAAAACCAAACCCCAAACAAAACTCACTGCTGTCAATTCAACTCTGATTCATAGTGACTGTATAGGACAGGGCAGAACTGCCCCATACAGTTTCCAAAGAGCAGCTGGTGGCTTCCCGCTGCCAACTCCTCGGTTAGCAGCCACAGCTGTTAGCCACTAAGCCACCAGTACTCATTATTAACCACAGGCAGTATTAATGAAAGTTGCTTAATGAAACACTGAGATAAGCCAGTCAAACGCCAAGAGCAAATCCGCCAAGAGCTTGTCCTTCCTAAAGGGCTGAGCAGGTCTGGTAGAACAATGAAGTTTCTTATTACATTTGATGTTTTTCAGGCTGTGAACCCTAGGGACAGTGCCTGATTTTCTTAAAATAACAGATTTTATTGGAAAAGAAAAAAAAAAACAGCCAAGGAGCCCCATAAACCAGTTGCCACCGAGTCAATCTCAACTCACTGTGGGTCCATGTATGTCACAGTAGGCCTGGACTCCACAGGGTTTTCAACAGCTGATATTTCGGAAGTAGATTGCAGGCACTTCTTCCAAGTCATCTCTGGGGGAGCTTGAACCTCCAACCTTCCGGTTAGCAGCTGAGCATGGTAACCGTTTGTGCCACCCAGGGACTTGCACAGTTAGTCTGCTCACTGCTTCCTCGGAGGGAGATCTACTTGCCTTCTCTAATCTCTAAGGGATGAGGGTGAGGACATGAACACACGTATCAATAGCAGTTCTTCCAGGTAAGTCTTAGAAATTCAGTCACTGGAGTCAATAGCAAGGAATTGGCTTGGTCTCTTAGTAGAGTGCTGAGACTCCACAAGTCAGCACCAACAAGGGCCTGTGGCACCGACGGTGACTGAGAGAGGAAATAGGTGAGGGAGCCATTGCTAAGCCCCTCACCTGCTGTATGAGCTGGACAAACTCATACATAACTCTCTGAGTTTAATTATATTATCTCATCTCCAAAATAAGGTTAATGATTCAGCTAGAGGTTACTGTGAGGATCAAATGAGACTATGTAAGTGAGGTCATATTTTAAAGTCTAAACAGCTGTAAAGCTAATAGGAAGCAGGAGTAGCAGGAAGATAAGGGGAGTCCATTTCAGATGAACTTAGGAAAAAGTCTGGTCCATTGGGTAGAAGGTGTAGATTTTTGTTCATGAGTCTGTCCCAATACATCTTCCATTGACCAGTAAAAAAATTCAGGGTTTTGAGTACAAAAGTGGAATTAAGGAACAATTGACTGTATGTCATCTTATCAGTATTCTTGTTCTTAATTGCGTATTCCACAGCAGCTGAGAAAAAATTGCCTATTATCTTGACCTTTATGCATTTACATTTGCCGACAGTGTCCTAGTAAACTTGAGTGTCTAAAACAAGAAAGGAACAGCACGAAGTCTGATAGTTAAGTCTGCAAACTTAACTGTTGTGAGTGCTACATACCTCATTGCTGAGTATCACTACGGTCATGTTCAAAGTACTCCCTTTGGGAAGCTATCCACTGACACCAGCAGTTAGTCCGCCTTCAGAGCAATTTTGGAACCCTTTCTGGAATTGCCATTGCACGTGGTGGCACAGTGGCAAGCTCACAAACTTGATTGTATAGTTGTCTGTGAGGGAGTTTTTAGCCAATAAACAAATAACTGTATTGGAACACACTCCCTACTCACCTTGTCTGGCCCTCAGTGACTTTTTCTTTACTCAGAGATAAACGAAATATTGAAAGGAAGACATTTTGATGACATTCAGGACATCAAGGGTAAGATGACCACAGCTCTGATGGCCATTCCAGAAAAAGAGTTCCAAAATTGCTTTGAGTGGTGGACTGGGCTCTGGTGTTGGTATGCACAGCTTCCCAAGGGCAGTGCTTCAAAGATGACTACAGTGATATTCAGCAGTGAGGCAGCTAACACTCTTTCTAGGATGGGTCCATGAGCTCAGTGGTCAGATCTCGTATAACATTTGCTCTGGAGTGCAGAGGTAATGGTGACCTCCACTCACCACTGGTTATTTGTACTTTCTTTTCTTTTATTCCAGAACATTTTTTTTTAAAAAAAGTCAAATTTTCCAAAAAAGTCACTGAAATCTTACTCAACTTCAGTTTTTTATTCATGTGTCATTTAATAAAATTAATATGCTCAGTATGGTAGAATCATGAGATCTTCTGGTTTGGGCTTTAAGATTGCCTATGAGCTTTCTGCTCAGAGGTACAAGCTCGGGACAGCATCGAGGTTCTCTGGGGTCACAAACCAAGTCCTTGATCACTGTTACATGGGGTCAAAAATAGGCAAACTAACATGGTTTACATTTGTCTGTGTGGTTCAGATTGAAATAGTCTGAAATAGTCAAGAGGTTATATGTAGGCTTTTAAAATTTTTTTTGCATTTTGGAAAATTGATATGGCAACAGTAAACGGACAACTGCACAAAAACTAAAATAAGTAACACCCCAAATCTCACCAGGCAGAACTGACCACAGTTAGTGTTTCTCTGTGCAAATACGTGTACATGTTTACAAGGTTTACCAATGTAAGATCGTACTAGTTTAACCAGTTCACTGAAAATACTCACAGTATACAGGGTCAGGCAATGAAGTCCGCACCAACTTGACTGTTCTAAGTGTTACATACCTCACTACTGAATATCACTACCGTCACTTTTGAAGCATTCCCCCTGGGAAGCTGTGCACCGAAGTCAGCACTTAGTCCATCCTTCAGAGCAATTTTGGAACTCTTTCTGGAATGGCCATTGTATACAATGGCACGGTGGCAAGTTCACAAACTTAACTGTATAGGTGTCTGTGAGGGAGTTTTCAGCCAGTAAACAAATAACTGTATTGGAATGCCCTCCCTGCTCACTTGATCTGGCCTCCAACGAATTTTCTTTTCCTGAAGATGAAGGAAATACTGAAAGGAAGACACTTGGGTGACATTCAGGACATCAAGGGTAACACTGAGGACAGCTCCGATAGCCATTCCAGCAAAGAGCTCCAAAATTGCTTTGAAGGGTGGACTAGGCATTGGCATCGATGCATAACTTCCCAAGGAGAGTACTTTTTCTAGGACAAGTTTATGAAGTTAATTGCCAGTCTTCACACAACTCACAGGTGTGCAACGCAAGTGAAGTCTTTTAGCCTCTAAAACTGTTTTGATCTCCGTCACCAGCTTCCCACCTGCTGGTTGTCAGGAAAAATACCTACAAATGTTAGTTTAAAGTGGTTTAAAATTTAGTCCGATGCCTCCATCTAAATGGTGACTTGAAGCTTCCGTCATCCTCTTCCCAGTACCCACGTGTAATTTCGGTTTCTGGTCTTCTCCCTTTGGTTCGCTCTAAGCTGGTGGCTAATACACAGAGGAGGTCTGGCGTGACTCAAGGCATAGAGCAGAGTGTGAACAAGGCATCTTTGAGTCACTTAACCACTATGCGACCTTGATTTATGTGGCTGGTACATGGTGAGGTAGGGCCACCTCGTCTCTACCTGAGCCTTTCGCAGGAATCTGCTCCTTAGTTTGTGGTTAATGGGCTCCTGGCCCGTTTGTACTTAGTGTTTTCTGTACCTAGTGAGCTCTCCCAGATGATGGAGTGTCTCCTGCCTTCTGGCTGAAATGGAGAATTGTTCCTGTTCACATTTCCACTAGGGATGTGGCCCAGACTGCACTTTCTCCTGGGCTGGTGGGCTCCAGGCAGACAGGCTCTTCCTTGTCTCCGTGCCCACATCATGTAGAATGCCAGGGACACTCAAGATTGCAAACTATAACCTTTCTCTAGCTGACCACCACCTGACCTGCAGTGGCCACCCTATGTGGGTCAGGGGGAGCTTCCCTGCAGAGAGATGCTTTCTTAGTAGATCCCTCAACTTGTCAAAAAACTCTTCATACCACCCAACTCTAGCCAAAGCCTAGATGGGGGAGGTAGGGACCAACAGGTGGGACTGCTTCCCTTCTCACCCTCCCTGAAGTCAGTGGAATGGCACGCCTTCCTCTATTATTGTCTGGCCAGGTCCTTGCCAATATAATTCTCTGTGGCCTAATCCTCCCACCCTGACTCTTGAAATCAAAGCTATTGTATAGTACATTCTTACTCAATTGTATTACATTAGGCACCTGTCCCACTAACAAGAGTAGCTCTACATTCTGCAGGCTTAATGCATGTTGCAAAGTTGAACTGAGAATTAAAACTGACACTGAAAACCTAGTACCGGAGACCGTTCTTTGGAAATACCTTTAAGTTTGGAATGCCATTTTAATTAGCCAAATAATTTCTATGTACAGTGATGAGACTCCATGCTGGTGAGGCTGTAGTAAAACTAGATCATTCATTCATATATACGGATATGTAATATACATGACATATATTTTTATGTATATACACATGTATTAAAAACAACAACAAAAAACCCCGTTGCTGTTGAGTTGATCCTGACTTAGAACAACCCTATAGGATAGAGTAGAATTGCCCCATAGAATTTGCAAGGAGTGACCGGCACATTCAAACTGCTGACCTTTTGGTTAGCAACTGCAGCACTTAAGCACTATGCCACCAGGGTTAGTCAAGGTATAATATTAAGACACATATGACTAGAAATTAACCCTAAGGGGGAGGGGAAATCCACCAAACCACAAAACAATATGCACACAAAACATTCACGTGGTATCCTTTTCATAACAGGAAGAAAGAAATGGGAACAGTCTACATGATCAACACTTGAAAGATATTTTAAATGAATTGTGGTCCGTTTAGACAGTAGACCATTAATGTAGCCATTTGAAGTTTCCAAGACCAGGCAGGATCACAGACAAATGTTGTGCAAACTGAAAGAGAATCTAAACTGTGTAAACTGAAATTACAACATGAGATGATAGATACATAGAAAAGGCAATATTCAAAAAACACAAATAGCTGTAATGTAGTAGATTATTTGGTGAGCTGCTTTTTTGCTTTGGTTTTCCTTTCTTTTTTCAAGTTGTAAAATTTCTAATTTTGCTTTATTCCCGTTATCAATTAAACGGTAATTGAAAGCAAGTGCAGGAGCTGCTGGGAGATTTGGCAAACACGTTTTCTAAAAAGCCGATGGACTGAAACTTACGCAAATGACGAGATAAAGGGTTTGCTCCTTGAACCTGAAACCACAAGTTGAAACATCACCACAGAAGCCTGAGGTGGAGGCCACAGTAGGTGAAGGGTAATGTGTTTTGTTTTAAAGCTGAGAAATGTGGGTAGCTTCATTCTCCTTATCAGCCTTAGTGCAGCCAGGATGCATGCACCTAAACTGGACATGGAGGGGAGGCATTTCCCATTAGAGGCTTGCTACCTGCTCTGTTTGGGCTTAGCCAGCCTCCACGTGCTGGCCCTTCAGATGACCACCACATGTATGTGCCTCCATGGAGCCGTGCAGGCAATGTGGATGCCAAGTCCCATGAGGCCTCCAAATTACCTAGTGTGTGAGATTCTTAGGCCCACATTTTCTCTGTTCCTCCCTGTGTTGCAATTCTTAGCGCTTCCAGAAAATTCTGACATGGAGCTATACCCACAAAGCCCCTGCTCTTCTCTTGAAAGGCCCGAATCAGTCAGCCTGTGTTTATTTGCATATCTTGATAGGAAACAATTTCTCTAGCCTTGAGGGAACTCCCAAGAGCACTTCCACATAGCAGTAATTCAGAACTCTTCGTACTTGAAGAAGTGGAGACCACTTCCCTGTAACCCTCAACATCTGCGTACCTCCTGCAAACCAGAGACCCTTCTAGTGAGGTGAGCAGCAATTCAATTCAGGGAGCCTTGTTAAATTGCAAAAATGCTCCAAATGAAACCCATACATGGAAACTCCAACTCTTTAATCTTTATCACCAGCCTGCCCAGTCCCTCTGAATGAAAGAAATACTCATTTCTCAGCAAGCATCAAATAACACACAGTATAGTCAGAAACATTCTTTATATGACTGTTTTTTTCTCTTATTTCCAACAACCACCTGGAAAGAAAAAAGCTGCTGGGAAGAAAATTGTCTCTGAGTTCTTAAAGTCTGCAACATGAACAGACAAGCACTGTGAGATAAGAATCAACAATACTTTGGCCTTTCACAGGCTGTGCATTTGGTGTGTATGTGCTTGTCCTCATGATTCTGCAAGATAGGTGTTAAGTGCCCATTTTACAGATGATCAAATGGAGGCGGGGCATACTCAGTAGCTTACTCAAGCTATTCTGATAGCATCTGACAGAGCTGGGATTTGATCTTATGTCCCATTGGCTCTAAAACTCATTTCTATCAAGACAGCTACCCTGTAGGACAGAGTAGAACCACCTCATAGGGTTTCCTAGGCTATAATCTTTACAGAAGCAGACTACCACATCTGTCTCCCACAGAGCGGCTGGTGGATTTGAACTCTCGAGCTTTTAGTTAGCAGACAAATGCGTACCTACTTTGCCACAGATGGCTTACTCCTAAACACACTTTCAGCGCTTCCAAGACCTCAAAGCATAGACTGGCAAAAAGTCTTTCATTGTTCTTTAAGACAGTCTGATTTTGATTAAAGTTCTTAAGAATTTGATAGCAAGTCAGTTAAAAAACTAAGCCACAAGACATCAACTAGAAAAAAATAAGGAGAAAGGGGTTAGGAAAATGCATATTTCTTGAGTAGATGCCCACTCAGTGCCGCTCTCTAGACACTTTAAGGGCCCTTGGTGGTACAGGTGGTTAAATGTTCGGCTGCTCAGCGAAGGCTGGTGATTTGAATCCACCCAGTAGCTCCGTAGAAGAAAGCCCTGATGCTCTGCTCCTGTAACGATTACAGCCCGTAAAACCTTTTGCAAGTGTTCTATTCTGTCTCACAGGGTCACTATGTGGTGGCGCTGACTTGATGGCACCCAACAACAACTGTGTGGCTCAGGACACTTCACATCTAGTGCAGCACCATGGTCCAATAGAGCTTTCTGCAATAATGGACACACTCTGTACCTGTGCTGTTGTTACACAGCCATTAGTCACATATGCTTATTGAACACTTGAAGGGTGGCTGGTGCAAACTGAGAAACTGAATTTTTATTATGTTTCATTTTGATTAATTGAAATTGAAATGGCTACATGTGGCTAGTGGCTGCCATACTGGACAATGCAGGAGCGGTGACCACAAGGCACTTCACAAGTAGTAGCTGCTTCATAAACTAAAAATCAAACCAAACCTCTTTTTCGTGAGTCAATTCAGATTCATAGTGGCCCTATAGGACGGAGTAGAACTGCTCCATAGAGTTTCCAAGGAGTGCCTGGTGGATTCCAACCGCCAACCTTTTGGTTAGCAGATGTCGCACTTAATCACTACATCACTAGATGCCTTCTTAAATGGATGGGAGGAGGGAGCAGAAGGCTGTTTAGCCATCTTTGCACTGTTAAAATGACACATCTGGAATGTTGTGTTCTATGCCAGGTATTCTGCTTTACAAGATTAATATCAAGCTGGAGTGCAGGCCAGGCCAGGGTGATAAAAGTGCAGAAGCATCAGTCAAAGTTGGCAGAACTTGGAATGTTTTGTATATAAAAAAAGGGCTTCAGATTAATTTTAGCTTCTGTTTTGCTGCTACATAGGTATCTTACATCTGGACCCAAGTTTTCTGGTCATTTTTATTAAAGGATTGAATTAGGCAAGGTTTGAGGTCCCTTCCAGATGGCAGGGTCTATAACACGAGGTCCGACAATTAAGTCCACAAACTTAAATGTTCTATATGCTCCACACCTCATTGCTGATCATCACTATGGCCACCTTCAGAGTACCTGCCTTGGGAAGCTATGCACCGACACTAGTGCCTAGTCCACCCTTCAAAGCAGTTTTGGAACTCTTTTTCTGGAATGGCTATCAGAGCTGTCATAGTATTACCCTCGATGTCCTGAATGTCACCCAAACGTCTTCCTTTCAATATTTCCTTTATCTCTAGGTAAATAAAAAAGTCACTGAGGGCCAGATTAGGTGAATAGGGAGGGTATTGCAATACAGTTATTTGTTTACTGGCTAAAAATTCCCTCACAGACAGCTATACAGTTAAGTTCCCAAACTAGCTGCCAGTGCACAATGGCCATTCTCGAAAGAGTTTCAAAACTGCTTTGAAGGGTGGACTAGGTGCTGGCATCAGTGCATAGCTTCCCAAAGGCAGTACTCCAAAGGTGACTGTAGTAATACTCAGCAATGAGGTGTGCAGCACTTTTTTGTAGGATGAGTTCACAAACTTGTCAGACCTCGTTTGATCTCACTTCTTGCAGAAGAAGTTGACTCTCCAGAGAGAAGAAATTTGATGGTATTGGAAGAGAGCAGGAGTCCCTGAGAAGCACAGATGGTTACAGGCTAAGCTACCAACCAAAAGATTGGTAGTTTGAATCCTCCTGTAGGTAGGTACCTTGGAAGAAAGCCTTGGCAATCTGCTTCTGAATGGTCATAGCCATTGAGAATCTTATGGAGCACAGTTCTGCTCTGCATCACATGGGGTCTCCTCTATGAAGTAATCTGACACCAACTGCAGTGTGAAGGAAACTAGATTTCAGCCGGATACACACAAAAGCCCTGAGAAGCCCATAGCAGTATAAGAACAGAGTTGACTGCTGATGAGCTAGGACATTTCCTTCTGCAAAGTTCACGTGAACTTCTTAAAGCTGAAATCAGGAGTGAATGCAATATTCTCCTGGCTGCTCCCATTTCTCAACATTTATTTTTTAGGGTAACAGCTGGATTTGCACAGCTGCTACCATTAATATTAGTGACTAGAACAAAGATTACAGTCCTGCCATGAACTGTGGTTAGTTCATTTTAACAAACTTAGTTTCATCCACCTGCCCAGTGCTCTAGATATTACCAGCAACCTTCTTGCCCAAATATTGGACTTGCTGTGTGTTTTTCAATAGCAGGTGTTAAATGCAAGTGGTTTTCACTGTTTGTATAAAGGCCATGTTTTTTAGTTGAAAGGGATGATCAGGAAGAATGTGTCTGCGTAGTGAACTGATGCCTATGTAGGCAAAATAACGTGGTTGCAGGGTGAGCCACAGGGTTCAGCTTTCTGCTGCTTCCACTTCTGTGTCACTAGAACAGAAGCCCAGCTGCTTTTCTATGTGTCCTGTAAACCAACTGCCAGTGAGTTTCTCTGATTTCTGGTGCTCCACAGGGCTTTCAAAGGATGATTTTTGGCAAGTAACCACCAGACCTTTCTTCTGAGGTGCCTCTGAATGGACTTGAACTGCCAACTTTCCATTTAGTAGCCAAGCATGTTAAGTGTTTGCCCCACCCAGTAACTCCAGGTACCATGTATTTGTATATATGGGGGGTGGGGATGTGTGTGGCACCTGGAGTCATTGGGTAGTATGTGTTTGTGTATGTGTATATATCTACACACACACACATATATGTATACATACATATGTTTGTGTGTGTATATATACACAGCCATTGAAAATTCTGTGAAGCATATAAACACATATATTTCTAAACATGTGTATGTCTGTGTATATATATCTCTCTATATACATCTATGCATACACACATATACACATATACATACAACACGTATGTGCCATATATGCATAGAATACATATACATGTCAATCATACACACACAGCATATATATACCATGCATAAATATATACATATCAATCATGTACACATACTACCCGTATGTACTCTGCATAATATATATACATATCAATTATATACACACACAGCACATATATACCATATATATGTATCAATCATATATACATAGTATCACATTTGTATATAGTTTTCTATTCTGATATTTAAAATTTTATACACAATCCCTAGTATCATATGGTTAACAATTATTCAAAAACATAACTTGTAATGACTCCAACATAGTGTATGGTTATTGCGTGGTTATTTAATCACTGTCTTACTGTTGTGTGGTTAAGCAGTTCCCACTGTTACAAGCAATGCTGAAAGAAACTCCTTTGTTGACATTTTAAAATTATTTCTTTCAAGTAGGTTCCCCAAAGTACAATTTCTATCTCTAATCCTGTTCCTAGGGCTCTGGATCATTTTGCCGAGTTGCTTCCAGAAAGCATGGAACAGCATCTATGCTCTTGGCACCAGTAGGGGATGGTGTCATTCTCACCATGCACCCATCGACATGGAGAAGCTCTAACAGAAAAAATTACTTTGTTACTTGGATGGCAAGGCATATGCCATTATTGCTGTTATTAACTGATACATAGCAATTACTGAGGATTTTTTTTTTTTACCATAATTCTTAGTCACCGACATTTCCTCTTCTTGTGAATTACTTTGCTGTGCCCTTTACCCATTCTGCTCTGCTGAGCACAACTGCTATTTTCCTGTTGAGTCATGCCAAGGGCTCACATTTCTCCCCCCAAGGTTCAAGGTCACCACCACCACCTTCTGTGAAGCGCTGCAGATATCCTCCAAGTCCTGCCACATTCACATCCTAAAGACCCCATACCCACACTGTCCTCTCTCCAAGTCCTTGTCAAGTACCAACTGTTCACCTCCATCCCAGCCTGATCCAGGTTTCCCTAGAAAAAAGCAACCAGTTGACCTGGCTGCAGCAGACAACAGGACAGCAAACTGAAAGTTGTCAACTGATCACCTAATTCACCTAGCAGCCTGACTTAGAGTGGATTAATAATGAAAACTTGAAACACATATAAACATACATGCATATATAAATTCTTTTTTCACTGAGTGTTCCTTATAAGTCAGTATCAGTAAATACCAAAGCAAACAGTCCTTCCGGAGTGGTCACATTTTGAATAATTGAGCACATTTGCAAAAGCAGAAAGAAGGCAAGCCAGACACAGACAATGGTGACTGAGCAGGTATAAAGCGCCAAGTCTGGGTAAGTGGAAGAGGCAGAGGAATTATACTATGGACAGGAGAAACAAAGGGCAACTGGGAGGAAAAAAGCAAGAAGAAAATGAGGGAATGCATTTAGCAATATACTCGCCCTCCACTCTAGTCCGCGTTCCAGTGCTGTCCAGTATGGGGGACCCTGTAAGACAGACAGAACTGCCCCTTGAAGTTTCCAAGAAGTGACTGGTGGATTCCAGTCACTGACCTTTTGGGTTGGCAGTCAAGCTCTTAATCGCTGCAGCATCAGGGCTCTGATCTCCAACACTACCTACTCGGTGGCCTTGGCTGTCCCTCCTCCTCTTCCTCCTATGTGCAAGAACAGTCTGGGGGGTGCTGCTTCTATCTGCCCGGGCGCCTTTCTTCATCTACCTCTCCCTAGAAATCTGCCAGCCGACTTAGAACTTGTTTCTCAGTAAATCACTTCGGCTTCATTTCAATAGCTCTAGCCCAGAGGAGCATGAGAAGGCAAATGATACCTGTTAATTCTGTCAAATCTTTAAGCATCCAGTGATCTCGCTCAGGTCTCTCCACTTATGGAATGAGATACCATCTGATTCACGAGTATTAGTAAGGTGGGGAACAGCGCAGCTTCCTGTTGTAAACAGACCCAGCTTCTTAGGTTTTGCAAGTCTTTCAGAAAGATACCAAGGTCGATTCAGTTCTCTTTTCTAGCATTTTAAGGTGCACTAAGTATTCAGCTGGGTAATCCTAGAGCTGAATGTTGTTGACCTGCAGAAGCCTTTTCAGTTTCTGCACTTCCTCCATACTGCTCACTTAGAGGTGAACAATTTTCAGATAAGCATGACCTTGAAGCATGGGGCTGTTTGATGAAGAATAAAATCAGAATTTTCTGCGAGAGGGTGACCTAATTATTCTGCAGGTTTCCTTCAGAGACTTTCATGACCCGAGTTGTAGCATAGTTTTAGACAACCTAAAACTGTGAGAACAGTTGGGTTTGACTCTCTGTTTTGGCACCCATGAGTTACACGACCTTGGGGCAATTCTTTGACCTTGATGAGCCTCAGTTTTCTCATCTGTAAACTGGGAATAATGGTGTCTACAATACACAGTCATCATAGAACCAACTAAAATGTGAAAAGACTCTGAGCTAAGGAAAGGTAATGTATGGGTAGAACATCGCTGCAGTGTAGGCTTCACGAGGCTTAGCCATGTGCCTGCTCTGGGCTCTGACATGTCCCAGGGGCCTAGCACAGTGTTAGACCAAGCAAGTGCTCACCCAATGTTAGCGTAAAGAGCTCTGAGCACACATGGTGTGATCTTTGATAAACTGGCTAATAGCACGGCTGTGAACTTCATCAATTATTCATCAAACATCTATATAGGCACGACTATGCTAGAAACTGCCAATGACATGGAAAAGACAGGAAGAAAAGAAAGAGGCAAAAGTGAAAGGAGATAAAGATGGAGGGAAGGGGAAGAAGAAAGGAGGGGTGGAAGGAGAAAGTGAAAGACAAATGGGGGGCAGAGACGAAGGGAGGCAGGCTGGGACTCAGTTATTGCCTTAAGAAATTGGTGGTCTTTTTGGTGGGCTAAGACAACAAAAATCTGACAAAATACCAAGTATGCTCAAAAACAATTAAATAAGAGCAAAACAGACACCTACTTAACCTACAGCTCTAAATATATGTTCAGATTGGCTAAAACAATTTTTTTTTGAGTTGCTGTAAGAGCCCGTACTTTGCTGCTGTGTGCCTGGGTCCAAAACCCATCTCTGCCTCTTAATAATGACACAGCCTTGGAAAAGTTACTTAACCTCTGTGTGCTTTCACTTTCTCTGCTGGAAAATGAGGTACTCACAACACCTCATTTGCAGGGTTTGTGCGCAGATTAAATGAAGAAGGAGTTCAGTGCGTGGCATATGGACTGTGCTATGTGAATCTTGCCATCGTTGCTATGACAGGCCCTCCTACTGAGACAGGGTTGGCCTGAAATATAGCATGAGGCCCTGGGCTGTGTCAGCAGGTGCGACATATCACATGATGAAAGTGCTGTGGGGTCGGATGGGAAAGAGATCCACGCAGGCTGAAGAGACTGGAAGAGGTTTCGTGGAAAAGGAGGGGCCTGAAGGATGGAAAGAATGTGGCCACACGGAAGGGGAAAGGGAGGGTTTCCAGGGAAGCAGAAATAGACTTTCCAAAGGAGGTGAGGTGGGCTTGATCTCTGCAGAATGAAACCAAAGAACAGATATGCTTGGGTCCTGCTGTCGGATGTCAAGAATTCAGGGAGACTAAAGTGAAAGCAAGCACAAACACTCATTCTGTACACATACTGTCCTCTCCGAGGACATACATCCTAAGCCCAGCAGAACATTCAGAGTACCGCAGGTCTCTGGTGGAGGGAAGAATTCTGTGGGTCTCCGTGTTGCCAGGACAACAGGCTCCCATGCATCGTCTTCCCTCACCCTGGGATTTTCATCCTAGATCACGTGACATGTTAACAGACAGTTGATGGGACTATTAAGGAAAAAGAAAAAGAGGAAAAAAACAGGGACCTGGCCAAGGTAGTGGGCGAGGTATGGCGCTCAGAGGGAGATGAGTCTGACTGCTGTTCTTCACTTGATCTTAAGAGCTAAGTGAGTTCAGATTTTATAAGTACTTGGAAGCTTCAGAAGAATGTGTTTGCTTGTTTGTTTCGTTTTTCCGGTGAAGGTCTACCCAGCAGTTTAGGATTCCATTTGACAATTTCTACTCAAGTTGTTCAGTGACATTGGTTGCCTTCTTCATGATGCGTGGACACGCTCATCGCTTCTGTTCTGGTTATTTCATTTCTGTTAATCTAGTTTCCCTGCCCCCTTATATTTGCATCTTTGTTTTAAAGTAATTGTTGATTGTTCTCACATAATTGATCTTTTAATGGAGCAGTGCTTGTGGGTTGTGTTCATTATTTTGTTATGTAGCTGCTAGGTGACCTCAGGGATTACTTTCAGTTCAGATCTGAAGAGCAGCTCAAGCCAACAGTCTCAAGAAACCCTCCATCCAGTCTCAACCAGTTCAGCAGGGCTTCCCCATCCCTCCCTTTGCTTCTTTCTTTTCTTTTTTAAAGGAACTTGAAGTTCTGTTCCATATTTCACTCCCATTCTATGAGACTCCATCTCTTGTGACCCTGATTGGAATGGTTGGTAGTGGCAGCTGGGCACCATCTAGTTCTTCTGGTCTCAGGATAACTGAATCCACGGTTCATGCCGACTCTTTCTCCTGTAGACCAGTCTTTCCTTTCAGTCTTCACTTTCCATTTTCTTTTGCTCTAGATGAGTAGAGACCAATATTTGTACCTTCTATGGGAGCTCACAAGCTTTCAAGACCCCAGGTAACACTCAACAAACTAAGAGGTGGAACATAACTTTAGGAACTAAATGATACTAGTTGATCAAGATGTCCCACCTGAGACTCTGGTCTTAATCCTTTAAGTCCAGAAACACAATCCCATGAAGTGTTTGGTTATGTCTAAGAAGTATCCGTTAACTATGTGCCCTGTGTACTTTATCGTATACGAAAATGTGTGCATAGTCACGTACACACATGTACATATGCATACACTTATTATACACACAATACCTACTCATATTCATATTTATACACATATATGCCTACATACATACCCACATAACTGCATTTTTTTTTATTATTTTCACTGTCATTCCAAAATTACGTATGCCATAGTAATTAGCAACAGGTCCTTTTCTTTGATAAATTTTTAGGACATTGTTTACTTTTGTCAAAAGGTGCACACTTACCCTCATTCAGTTACTTTTCTGCATCACCAAGAATAACAAATTTCTACTATCTAGAGAGGGAAGCCCGTTTACGTCCCCCACGATTCCTGTTAAACACACAAAAAATGTTAGTTTCTGTGTACTTACCTATTCATGTCGTTTTATAAAAGCGAGGACATTTTATCAGAGGAATTCCAATTAAAGCCACAATGAGATACCATTTCACTCCCACTAGAATGGCTAAGATTAAAAAAAAAAAGAAAAGAAAAACTGGTAGTAAGTGTTAGAGAGGCTGTGGAGTTCCCAGAACCCTTATCCATTGCTGGGTGAATTCATATGATGACTAATGACGTTGAGCATCTTTTTGTGTGACTGTTGGCCATTTGAATATCTTTTTCAATGATGTGTCTGCTCATGTCCTTTGCCCAGTTTTTGATAAGATTAGCTGTCCTTTTGTTGTTAAGTTGTAGAAGTTTTCTACATATTTTAGATACTATCAGTTACACCATTCTCAAAACTTTTTTTCCATCTATGTGTTCTCACTTTACTCTTTTGATGAACTTAAGTATTTAACTTTTATGAGGTTCCAGTTACCTATTTTGCTTTCTGTTGTTCATGCATTCACTGTGATGTTTGATAATTGTTGAAAAAAACTTAAATCCCAAAGCTTTGCTCCTATATTAATCTGATCCATTTTGAATTAGTTTTTTTGTGTGCTGAGAAACATGGATCTTGTTTCCTTTTTTTGCATGTGAAAATCCAGTTTTTCTAGCACCATTTGTTGAAAAATCCGTTCCTTCTGCATTGAATGGATTTGGCACCCTTGTTGCAAATCAGTTGACCATAGATTTTGAACTTATTTCTCAGTTTTCAGTTCTATTCCTTTGGTCTATACACCTGTCATTAAACTGTGTCCATGTTTTTATTTCTATAACCGTGTAACATTTATTGAAGTCAGAAAGTATGAGGTCTCCTGCTTTTTTCTTCTTCAAAATTGCTTTTGCTGTTTGGTATCTCTAGTCTTTCTATATTAAATCGAGGATTAACTTTTCCATTTTTGTGAAAAATGCAGTTGGAATTTTGATTGGGATTGTGTTTGATCTGTGTATCACACTACAGAAGGCTTTTGTGCAACAGTACCATGCCACCTTATTTGAGGACCACACTTGAGGGTGTTTTGGGAGCGTTTCTATGTGCATACTCTGCTGGAAACCTACAACCTTCTAAGCAGGATGATTACCAACCCAACAGAGGGCTGCCTCATTTAGAAGCTCCCCGGTATGCTACACACTTCGCTGAAGTGAGAAGTGAAGCCTGGTAATCCTCTGGTTTCTGGATAAAAGAACTGAGGTCAAGCGACTTGTTCAAATTGGCACATGACCAAATGGTGGAGTGAAAATTCCAGTTCTGGTCTCCTCCATCAATGCTCAGTATTCCAACAATGGTAGAGTAGAATGCAGCCAGCTGTGATGCAAGAGTTAATATTGGAATCACTATTCCCTGTCTTTGAGCACAGAAAATGCGACCCAGCTGGAGCTGGGTACACAAGGACTCACAAAGACACACCAACTGGTTCTTGAGGTATAAAGGCAATGGATAAGATCATCTTAGAAAATATCTTTCAGGGAATCTTTCACATAAAACCATTCAAACAGAACACAAAAGACTTTGCACTCTTATCGTTTTCTACAAGCGCTTAGTGAATAGAAAATTTATTGGACCAATGAAGACTTTCATAACTGAAACCTGCACCAATCATTGTTAAAACAGACAATTCAAAAGGCAGAATCACAGTTTCTAGCCAATCTGTGAACAGGTGAAGCTTTCAATGGTTTTGCTCATTGCGTCACGTTGATATATAATGATAATTCTGTGACATTCGTTGGACCTGGGCAGACATGGCTGTGGCTGCATGCTTGCCCGTTTTCTCACTTTTGTCTGTCCTGTAATATTTCCTTGGACTTGAGCAGATGTGGCTCTGGTGGCATACTTGTCCACTCTCCTACTTCTGCTTTACTAAATTTTATGATGTGTTTTATTCCCTCTACGGGAGGCATTAGCACCAGACAGGCCTAGACTGAAATACCAGTTCCACCACTTACGGGCTATGTGGCTTTGGATAACTTATTTAGCTTTCTTGATGGAAGTACTACCTAAGATAGAACACACAGTAGAGGTTTGACAAATGACCCCGACTACCAACCAAATTGCATCTCAGCCGAGAAGAACCTATAATAAAGCATTCTTCATATGAAATCAACAAGCTATAGTATTGCCTGGAAAGTTAGAAGGATCTATAAAACATTTCCAACTCGACGGCTCTTGGCTTGGCTTGGATATTTCTGTAAAGAAGCAATATAAATACAGTTTTTAAAAAGTTTATTCGTAAGAGATGGTTAGGAAGTTCATTTTCATATCTGGACTTTTGAGGAAAACAAAAAGTAGGGGAGGGGTCTTTTTCTAATGGTTGACAGCAAAGCTAGTTTTTCTAAGAATCTATATGATTTCTACCATTAGGAGTTTTTTTTTTTTAATTGTATTGCATGTTGCATCTATTTTTAAATTGTACCTTGGATGAAAGTTTACCAAGCAAATTGCTGTCACTGTTGTTAGGTGCCATACAAGTTGGTTCCATCTCATAGTGACCCTCTGTATGACAGAATGGAACGCTGTCCAGTCCTCTGCCATCCCCACAATTGTTGTTATATGTGTACCTGTTGTTGCAGTCACTGTGTCAGTCTGTCTGGTGGAGGGTCTTCCTCTTTTTCTCTGACCCTATATTTTAACAAGCATGGTGTCCTTCTCCAGGGATAACTTGTCCAAACTATGTGAGACATAGCCTCTCCATCCTTGCTTCTAAGGAGCATTCTTAATGTACTTCTTCCATGATAGATTTGTTGGTTCTTTTGGCAGTCTGTAGTGTACTTGAAACTCTTTACCAACACCACAATTCAAAGGCATCAACTCCTCTTCAGTTTTATTCACCTTCCAACTTTCACATGCATATGAAGTGATTGAAAACACCATGGTTTGGATCAGGCGCACCTTACTTTTCAAGGACGTCTTTGCTTTTCAATACTTTAAAGAGATCTTTTATAGCATAACTGCCCAATGCAAAGTGTCTTTCCATTTGTGACAGGTGCTTCTGTGTGACTGTGGATCCAAATAAAATGAAATCCTTTACAGCTTCGAGCTTTTCTCTGTTGACTGTGATGTTGTTTATTGGTCCAGTTGTGAGGATTTTTATTTTCTTTACATGATGTGTAACCCATACTGCAGGCTGTGGTCTTTAATCTTCAGCAGTAAGTGTTTCAGTCCTCTTCAGTTTCAGCAAGCAAGGTTGTTTCATCTGCACAAGGCAGGTTGTTAATGAGTCTCCCTTCAGTCTTGTGCCCCATTCTTCACATGATCCAGCTTCTCCAATTGTTTTCTTGGCATACAGATTGAATAGGCATGGAGAAAGGATACAAACTTTCCTAACCCTAAACCATGCAGTGTCCCCTTGTTCTGGTCAAATGATTGTCTCTTGTTCTATGTATAGGTCCCTCATGAGCACAATTAAGTATTCTGGAATTCCGATTCTTCACAGTGTTGTCTATAATTTGTTATGATCCACAGTTAGATGCCTTTGCGTAGCCAATAAAATGCATGTAAGCATCTTTCTGGTATTCTCTGCTTTCAGCCAGGATCTCTCTGACACCAGCAATGACATCTCTGGTTCTACATCCTCTTTTGAATCTGGCTTGAATTTCTGGCAGTCCTCTGTTGATGCACTGCTACAACTGCTTTTGAATGGTTTCCAACAAAATTCTATGTGTGCCTGATATAAATGATATTGTTTGATTGTTTAATGGGAAAATTCATTTCTGATTCAACAATTAATACACATAATGTTTTGTGGCATTAGGTGCCAACCCAGGAAAATTTGTTTCATGTTAAACAGTTAACACACATGACGTCTTGTGGTATTGGGTGCCAACCTCACGAACTGTCAACACTCTCGCCTTCTCTTACCAACTTTCCTTTCTCCCCCTGCCTGTCATCCTCACCTTTGGGCTGGCGTGCCTATCTTGCCTTGTTTTGTTTTATGGGCCTGTCTAATCTTTGGCTAAAAAGTGAACATCAGGAGTAACTTCTGAGTTCAAAGGGTGCCTGGGGACATACTCTCAAGATTTGTCCAGTCTCTGCCAGACCAGTGAATCCTGGCTGTTTTTGAGTGTGTGTAAATTAGAATTTTGGCCTATAGTTTTCTTTCACTCTGCCCAGGTCCCCTACTGTAACTCTTGTCAGAGTAGTTGATTGTGATAGTCAGGTAGCATCTAGTTGTGCAGGACTCGCCTGATGAAGGCTGTGATCCATCACTATTAATACTACTATTTTTTATTAACAACATCATTGAAGTATAATTCATTTGCATTCATTTTACAGCTTAATAAGAGTTTAGTAAGTTTGGCAATTGCATATCCCTTTGAACTATCACCACAAACAAGATATAGAACATTTTTAGCACCTAAAAGTACCTGTCTTAGTTATCTAGTGCTGCTATAACAGAAATACCACAAGTGGGTGGCTTTAACAAAGAGGAATATGTTCTCCAACAAGTCCACGAGAATCAAAATATGATCTTGAGCACACCCCACCTGAATTTAGAGACTGTCTCGAGACTAGATTTGACACATTGAACACTAACGATTGAAAACCAGATGAACTGTAGAATGACATCAAGAACATCACACATGAAGAAAGCAACCCACTGCCGTCAAGTTGGGTTGGACTCGTAGCAACCCCAGAGGTCAGAGTAGAACTGGCACGACGTCATTAAAAAGACAAGAGAGAAAGAAAAGACCAAAACAGTGTCAGAAAAGACTGTGAAACTTGCTTTGAACTTTGAGTAGATAAACCAAAAGGCAACAAATGGTGAAGTAAAAGAACTGAGCACAAGATTTCAAAGGGCAGCTCAAGAAGATAAAGTATCATAACGATGTGTACAAAGAGTCAGAAATAGAAAACCAAAAAGGAAGAATGCGTTTGGCATTTCTCACGCTGAAAGAACTGAAGAAAAAAGTTCAGTACTCCAGTTGTAATAGAAAAGGATTCTACAGGGAAAATATTAAGCACCACAGGAAGCATCAAAACAAGATAGAAGAAACACACAGTTATTATACCAAAAAGAATTGGTTGACACTCAACTATTTCAAGAGGTAGCATATGATTAGGTACCAACAACGCTTGTCTTAGTCATCTAGTGCTGCTTTAACAGAAATATCACAAATGGGTGGCTTTAAAAAGAGAAATTTTATTTTGTCCCAGCCCAGCAGGTTAAGAATCCAAGTTAGAGGTGTTAGCTCCAGGGGAAAGCTTGCTGTGTTGGCTCTGGAGGAAGGTCTTTGCCATCAATATTCCGCTAGACTGGGAACTTTTGAAGTGCAGGGACCCTGAGTACTGCTTATTTCTGGATATTGAGGTTCTCAACTCTCCACTTACTTTCTTTTCCTTTATGTCCTGAAAGGCTGCCAGAAGCACAGTATAATCCCACTCAGTGAGTCCTGTCTTACCAACACAACTGCAACCCATCCTCCCTTGTTAACATCACAGAAGCAGGACTTACAACAGGGGAATGTCACCCAATACCTAGAACTCAGCCAAATTGCTACACATTATTTAGGGGGATATAATTCAATTCACAACAGTACTGAAAGAAGTCCAAGCTGGACTGAAAGCACCGATGAAAAACAAGTCTCCATAATTGACGGAGTGTCATTTGGGATGTTTCAACAAATGGATGCAGCACTGGGAAGGCTCACTCATCTATGCCAAGAAATTTGGAAGACAGCTACCTGGCCAACTGACTGGAAAAGATCCATACTTGTGCCTATTTCCAAGAAAGGTGATCCAATCAAGTGTGGAAATTACTCATGATATTTCATTAATACATCCAGCAAGAAAAATTTTGCTAAAGGTCATTTAAAAGCAGTATTATATTGACAAGGAACTCCCAGAAACTCAGGAAAGAGTCAGAAGATGACGTAAAACCAGGGATAAGATATCATTGCTGATGTCAGACGGATCTTGACTGAAAGCAGACAATACCAGAAAGGTGTTTATCTGTTTTAATGTCTATGCAAAGACATGGTACATTCAATAGTTTCCGACACTACAATTCAAGAGAGTCAATTCTATGGATCGTAACAAATTTTATGGATAACACTGTGGAGAATGGAATTCCAGAACACTTAATTGTGCTCATCAGGAATATATACATGAATCAGGAGGCAGTTGTCTGAACAGAACAGGGGAACATTGCATAATTTAAAGCCAGGAAAGTTGAACATCAGGGTTGTATCCTTAACTGTACCTACTCAATCTTTAGGTTAATCAAATATTTGAAGAAGTTGAACTATATGAGGAGGAACAGGGCATCAGGATTGGAGGAAGACTCATTAACAACCTGCGATACACAGATGGCACAACCTTTCTTGTTGAAACTGAAGTGGACTTGAAACACTGATGAAAATCGAAGACCACAGCCTTCAGTATGGATTACACATCAGCATCAAGAACACAAAATTCACAACTGGACTTGTGAGAAATAAATTTCAAAAATGGTCCATCTTCAGAATAAGGGAAACAAAAGCTAGGATGAGAAGTTACTACCTGACCCAAGGCACAAACTATTAGGTGACTTGGCAACCACAGAGCTCACATACCTGTGAAATGTGTGCATGAACAGAATGAATTAGGGGAGAAGTGGGGGGACTTTTTTGGGAAATACACTGTAACCTTAAAAAAGAAGACTTACGCAATGTCGGCAAAGAGGGACTCATGAGTTAGGGGATAAAAGACTTGTAAGGAACTGCTTGAATGCATCCTGGCCTGCCTCCTTTCCTTTGTGGGCTCACACACTTGATTTTGCAAAATCTATTAAAAAAGCATCTCTCTCACTATCTGGGTTCTGACTGGATTTCTAGGGCATTTGTCCGGTAGAGAGACGCTGGTAACAACCTATTGGTGACCTCATAAGGGATAAGGCAGCCCGCTCCAGGCATTGGGGTCAGGTCCTAGTTGGTGGCTTATACCTACCCACTGGTTGCCAAGAGGGACAGAGATGGTTCCTGGGTGCCAACAACGTTTCCCACAGACCAATAAACAATGCCATGAAAAATGGAGAAAAGATTGAGGTCGTCAAGGATTTCATTTTACTTCGATCCACAATCAAGACCCATGGAAACAGCAGTCAAGAAATCGAGACACTTTACACTGAATAAATCTGCTGCAAAAGATCTCTTTAAAGTGTTGAAAAGCAAAGATGTCACCTTGAAGACTAAGTATTTGCAGTTGTATCATATGCATGCGAAAACTGGACAGTGAATGAGCTAGACAGAAGAATGGACACTTTTAAACTGTGGTGTTGGAGAATACTGAGTATACTGTGGACTGCCAAAAGGACAAACACATCTGTCTGGAAAGAAATAGAACCAGAGGGCTCCCTAGAAGTAAGGATGGTGAGATTGTATATTACATACTTTGGATGAATTGACAAGGGATGAGTCCCTGGAGGGCATCATGCTTGAGAAAGCACAGGGTCAGCGAAAAAGACAAAGACCCTCAGCAAAATGGACTGACCCAGTGGCTGCAACCAGTGACCCTACATACAACAGAATGAAACACTGCAAAGTCCTGCACCATGCTCACAATCTTGTTATTCTTAAGGACTTGCTTCCATTTTCAACTTTTTCCATTTTTGCTGATCCATTCAGTTTCTCCCACAGGGTCACTATGAATCAGAAATGGCTTAAGGGCACCTAACAACAACAATTCCATCTCATTAACATTGTAGAGGTAAGATTCACAACACAGAGGAAAATCACATCAGATGACAAAACTGTGGATAGTCACGCAATACTGGGAATCACGGCCTAGCGAAGTTGACAGATATTTTAGGGAGGCACAGTTCATTCTATGAGAGTACCTCATGTACTTTTGTAATCAATTATCCTCACCCCTGATTCCTAGACCCAGGCAACCACAGAAATGCTTTATGTCACTATAATTTTGCTTGCTCTACATTTTCACATAAACAGAATCACACAGTATCTACTCTTTTGTGTCTAGTTTTTTTTCCTTCTCAACAAAGTATTCACCATTCATTTCTGTCACTGTGTATATTGTTTTCTTTTTACAAATGAGTGATACTACATTGTCCACTTTTTGATGGGGTGGGTACTTTGGTTTGAATTTTAGTGCTGAATCCTGTACTACTCCCAGCAGTCTACCAGGCAATTCAGTCACCAATCTGGACAGGCAACTGGAGATATCAACATACAAAGTGAAATGAACTTAATTTCTGACTCCTGGCTAAGCAAAGTCACTTGACTTGACAAGTGTGACTAATATCTCCCCTCCCCAGAGTACATGGCAAGTAGTATATGTTTGTTGAAGCAGCCTTTGGACTAGGAACTTGAAATTCTATTTATACACTGCAGCTGGGACCGAGAACCAGAAGCCTGGGAGAAATTGAATGGATCAGCAAAAATGGAAAAAATGGAAAATGGAAGTAACTAAAAAATGGAAGCAATTGAAGTAATTTATTTCCTCTAACACCGTGGTTTCCCGTCATTAACATTCTGAACTTGGGACTCAAGCCACCTTTCTTACCACCAAATAAAGGGGACCCTGGGCCCTGGCTGTCATTATCTGTGTGTGTGGACTGTGTTTTAGTTAGGAGTACTCTACTTAGGTGTTTATTAAACTATTTGAGTTATTTGCAATGGTAGCACGCTACATTAGAATTTTAACCTATATTTGAATTTCTATGTGCAGTTTAAAATTTTTTCAAGGTATCATGCTGTGGTCTATCATCATAATTACGGATAACTGTGTGCACAGAAATGTTCCTGTTATATACTAGATATTGTAATTAAATCCACTATAACTATTTTTATAACTAAAAAAAAAACCAGTGAAATTCACTTTTTTGGTATAGAGTCCCACGAGTTTTAACACACGCGTAGATTTGTGTAATCATCTCCACAAACAGCATATGGAGCAATCTCATCACCCCTCAAATTTCCTTGTGCTTGTCACTTTGCAGTCACCCTTGCTGGCTACCATTGATCTGTTCTCAATTCTTAGAGTTTTACCTTGTACAGAAAGTCATATATGTTGAAATAAAATTCAGCATTAAGAGAATAAACCACCTCAATAAAAAGGATCTGAATAGACATTCCAGCAAAGAAGACAAACAGATGAAAAGTAAGGTCATGAAAAGATGCTCAGTATCACCACACAAGTTAGAAGCAAAACAGACTCTCAATGTCAAGTGCTAGCAAGGATACAAAGTGACTGGAGCTCTTATATACTGCTTATGGAAATGCTTGCTAAGCCACCCTGAAAAACAGCTTGACAGCTTCTCATTTTATATGTTATAAAGGACTAAAAACATCTATCGGTTAAAACTTTGAGTAACTTCCATATTTCGGCTTCCAGAAGTATGTAGTTGAAATAGCGAAAAGACCTGAAACTATGTGTTTAACCAACTACGATATGGAGGCAGATATTGATTTCTTTCAAATGTCCAGAAATTATATTCTTAGTTGATATTAAGAATATCAACAGGCATCTGAAGTCTGAAAAGCTATAGCTGTCCAACAAATTATTTTCAAGTGTACGACTTTAAGACAACAATATATTAACAACCCCCTCAGGGTAGTTGGGCTTAGCTGGGGTGGTTTCTTATACCTGAGACCCATCACATACTTGCATTCAAGCCAGAAAGCAGTTAAAGATCTCTCATCATATTGCTAAGTGGGGCTTCCTTGTTGCAGGTGAGCTCAAGGTAACCAAGCTTCTTATGTGGCTGGCTGACCTCCCCAGTTAGTGTTCTGCTGGAATTTATTGTTCAAAGCCATCATGACCCAGCTCAGATTCAAAGAGGTGGCAGAGTAGACTCTTTCTTTTAGTGGGAGAGTGGCTTGTAAGATACTGAGGCAAGAGATTGATGGTGGCCATCTTGGGGACAAGTGACCGTAACCAGCAAGTGGCTGTGATGCTCTGTAGAATGACCACTGGTCAAAGACTAGCCCTTGAATTCCAACTGTGAAGGAGGTATGAACTTTGACATCTATCTTGATGGTAGATAGACAGATAGACAGGTAGGTAGATGCTGTCATTGATAGGGGCACTATGCTTGTACAGTGTTAAATAGCTCAGCTGCTAACCAAAAGGTCAGCAGGTCACATCCACCAGCTGCTCCCTGGAAAGCCTACAGGGCAGTTCTACTCTGATAGTCTCTTGAGTCAGAATCAACTCAATGGCAACAGGTTTGATTTGGTTTTGGCATCACTGATAGGTAGCTTTTATGTACGTCCATTGTTAATGTTTATTCTGTACAGGCTGATGACCTCTACTGGCCCACACAGTCACAGGCCTGACAAACCTCAAGCCTGTACAGCAGGTGACAGGCTGAATGGAGACCTCTGTGGGTTCACAGAGTTGTAAATTTTGGCAAATCAAAATTCTGCAAGTCAGGTGATAGGCTGGAGACTGTTGTTGACTTAAGTCACAAAACTGGGGTCAGATATCTAGAAAATTATGGGATCAGAAAGATCCTTCTTTCAGTTTAATCTAGCCAACCACCTCTCAACTTAGCCTTCTCTACTCATCACTGCAGGCTTGAAATACTTTGTTTGTTTAAGAAACAAGCTAAGTGCTGGTGACAGTGATAGAAGGAAAGCAAAACTAGAGAAGGCTAAAAAGGTGATGACTCTGAGGCTGAAGACAGAAGTTTGGTTTAAACTAATACGGTGGGAGTTGAATTCAGCAGTGACTCAGACCTTCTAGGAGAGACTCCACTGTGTGCTCCATGAAGACACATAGAAACGTATGGGAGGTTGTTAGTTAGGTGCTCCCATCAAGCCAGTGATTGCTCATCAGTTCAGAGATTAAGCTTTAGAGAGAGTTAAAATGGGGTTCATTTATGTGAGAATAAGTAAAATTAGGATTCCTGCAAGAAATTTGACACAGGACAAAGTAAGTAGTTTGTGCAGACACAGCAAGTGGGAATTCTAGAAGACAGATCTTGGGTCAGCTTCTTCACAGATGTTGAGAATTTATCCTTTGCCCTGGTACCAATACAATAACAGACACATTGGCCAATGGAACAGAATTGAGAACCCGTATGTTAATTTATCCACCTATGGCCACCTGATCTTTGACAAAGGCTGAAAGTCCATCACATGAGGAAAAGACATGTTTTTTAAATAAATGATGCTGGCAAAACTGGATATCCAGATTCAAAAGAAAAAATGAAACAGGACCCATACCTCACATCATATGTAAAAACTAATTCACAAGGATTCAAAGATCTAAATACAAAACCCAAAACTATAAATATTATAGAAGTAAAAATAAAGTCAATGCTAGAGGCCACGATACACAACATTAACAGAATACATACCATACCAAACAGCACACAAACACCGGAAGATGAGCTAGGTAGCTGGGATCTTGTAAAAATTAAACACTTATGCACACCAAAAGATTTCATCAAGCCCAGGAGACAACAGGACCCATATGAGTGAGAGACTGTATCAACATGAGACCACAGGAACCAGATGGTGCCTGGCCACCACCAAAGACAGCTGTGATGAGGGACACAATGTAGAGTACCTGAGACAACACGAGAAATAGAGGGGTGCAGCTCAAAAATTGTTAAAAGACCAGAATTGATAGTCCGATAGTCTGAAGTGTTCCCCGGAACATGACCCCTACACCAGCTGCTGGCCCTAACCAGAAACCAGTACTGAGGTTAACTCTTCAGACAAGAATAGACTGGACTCAGGGACACAGTGTGACCATATGGTTCTACGCATTTATAGGAGGCTGTCCTACTGGTTTACTTCTAGATGGAAGAGAAAAGGGTACAGAGGAGGGAACAGGTGCTCATTAAGAGGATTCTAGAAATATAGAGTGAAAAGGAGGATTGTACTGTCACTGGGTGAGGACAGCAGATAAAGCTGCAGAGAAGCAGGCATGTAAAATTGATTTGGATTGTATACTTTCACTTAATCACAATAAAAAAATACAAATAACAAAAAAAGATTTCATCAAGGGTAAGACAGCACACAACACTGAGGAAGCATAACTTGGCCAAGGCACGGTGATGGAAGCCCCATAAATGTGTCCAAACTCTCTGAGGGACCAAAACACTGGACTCAGAGTTCTGGGGACCATAGTTTCTGGAAACGTCTAGCTCAACTGGTGTAGCATAGTTTATGAAGAAAACGTTCTATATCCTACTTTGGTGGGTACTGTCTGAGGTCTTAAAAACTTGTGACAGGCCATCTGAAATACTCCTATAGTCTCACTGTGTCTAGAGAAAAGGAGAAAGAAGAAAATCGAAGACACACGGGGAAGATTAGTCCAAAGGACTAATGTGCTACAGTGACCACAGCCTCCACCAGAGTGTGCCCACACAACTGGATGGTGCCAGCTACAGTCACCACCTGCTGTGCAGAGATTACAATAGAGGGTCCTGGACAGAGCTGGAGAAAAATGCAGAACAGAATTCTAACACACACACAGATCAGATTTACCGGTCTGACAGAGACTGAAGAAAACCCGAGATATGGTCCCCAGACACCCTTATGGCTCAGTAATGAAGTCACCCCTGAGGTTCATCTTCAGGCAAAGACTGGACAGGCCTGTAAAACAAAATGAGACTAAAGGGGCACGTCGCCCCAGGGTAAGGACTAGAAGGCAGGAGGGGATAGGCAAGCTGGTAATGAGGAACCCGAGGTAGAGAAGGGGAGAGTGTTGGCAAACTGTGGGGGTGGCAACCAAAGTCACAGAACAGTGTGTGTATTAATTGTTCAATGGAAAGCTTGTTTGCTCTGTAAACCCTCACCTGAAGCACAATTTAAAAAAAAAGAAAAAGAATTTCTGCTTTACTTCCGTGGGTATCTGGAGCCTTAGTTACTTCAAGGTGACAGTTCCTCATTAACTATCCACTGATTAAGTAAGTCAGCTTGTCTGTCCCAGCGCACTTGATGTCTCTTATGAATTAAGCGGCAACATTGTAGCTGGTACTGGACTTGGCATTCACATTCCCCTTCATTCAAGGACCACTGCATCATCTAACACGGCATTTCTAATGCAGTGTCCACCAAACCTGTCATCCCTGTCTTCTAGTCAAGGATGGCTGCACTGTCTAATACAGCATTCAAAGACCGTTGTATTATCTGGTGTGGAATTATAGAGTGTGAGGAAACCCTGCTGGTATAGTGATTAAGAGCTACAGCTATCAACCAAAAGCTTGGCAGTTCAAATCTGCCAGGTGCTCCTTGGAAACTCTATGGACAGTTCTCTGTCCTACAGAGTCGCTGTGAATTGGAATCAGCTCGATGGCAAAGGGTGTGTTTTTTGTTGTGTGTGGAGCATTGTGAAGTCCTGCATAAAGGACGAGCCTCTCATACTTTTCGGAAAACACTCTTAGAGAATCACACTTCTGTGAAGTCTCTTCTAGTCCTGAAGCAAAGAATCTGTTTAAACTTTGTTAATCCAAAATATATTTAACACAGAAAATCTGCTTTTCAAATAACACCTATTAACATCTCTTTGGACTAGGGTTCCATGGTACCACTCTGGGAAATGATGGTACAATGCTTTGTCGGCACATTGACCCAGCACGGTACACAAATATCAGGGCTGACAATTAAGTCCACAAACTTAATTGTTCTATGTGCTGCGTACCTCACTGGTGGATACCACTACAGTCACCGTCGCAGTACTCCCCTTGGGAAGCTAGGCACCAACACCGGCACTCAGTCCACCCTGCAAAGCAATTTTGGATCTCTTTCTGGAATGGCCACTGCACATGGTGGCAAGGTGGGAAGTTCACAACTTTAATTGTCTAGTTGCCTGTGAGGGAGATTTTAGACAATAAACAAGTAACTGTATTAGAACACCCTCCCTACTCTTTTGATCTGGCCCCTGAGGAATTTTTCTTTTCTTTTCTTTTTTTTTTAATATGGTTGAATGAAAATGTACATTGCCGTATAAATTTGCATACTCACCTATATGCAGCTCCCACTGCTCTCCCTGCCCGGTGACAGCACAAGCCTCTTCTCTGCTCCATACATGTCCTGTCCTCCCAAAAGTCTCCTATCCCCTCCTCGCCACCCACTCCCCTTCCTCCAGCAAGAGGTCGGCAGGACGACATCCTGTAGATGCACAGAACCATAAAATTCCCACAAGATACGGTCACTCTGCATCGTCAGTCCAATCTATCGCTGTCCAAAAAGTTGACCTTCATTATGATTTATGGACAGAGGCAGCATCAGGGCCAGAAGCCATGCTCCCAGGGGAACCCCGAAGCCCCCAGACCGTCAGTTGTGGTCTTTTACTGGAGATCTCAGGGTGCACCCCTATTTATTCTCTTGTTGCCAGTGAGACTCAACTTTGTGAGCTCCATCGTGGTTATCACTGGTGGTGGCCAGGCACCATCTGGTTCTTCTGGTCACAAGTTGATGTAGACAGCTACTCACGTGAGTCTGTCTTCTGGATTCTCTTTTCTGCATGTCATTCTTGTCCTCAGTGATCATCCGTTCCTGCTGAGTTGGGATCATATGCTGTACCCTCAGATGGCAGCTTGGCAGCTTTTAAGACCCCAGATGCCTCTCACTGATGAGGGGTGCAAAGAGTCCTCATTAGCAAAATGCTGGCTGTGCCAACTGGCCTTGATTTCACCTGTGAGCATGGTCCCCGGCCCCCTGCCCCAGCTACTCTGTCCTTGCAATATTGGGTTAAGATGGGAGGAGTACTCAAATTGTGCTGAAGTCCAGTTATTATTGATCTTAGTTCTAATGTGTACTGTCACCAATTTCACCCAACCAAATTTCTATTAACTATCTAAACTAAACCTTCCTCCCCTTACGCTCCCTCCCTCCCCACCCTTGCAGCTGTCAAAGAGCCTTCTTTTCTATGCATGAGTCTGGCTTTACATTCTTATCATAGGGGTCTCATGCAATATTTGTCCTTTTGTCCCTGACAACTTTCACTCAGCATAATGTCCTCCAGTTGAAATCAGGTTGAGATGTTTCTTGCTATCATCTTTGTTCTTTATCAATGCATAGTGCTCCATTGAGTATATAAACCACAGTTTACCTATCCATTCCTTGTTGTTGGGCATCTGGGTTGATTCCATCTTTTTGCTATCGTGGACTGTGCTGTGATGAACATTCGTGTGCATGTATCAGTCGGTGTGAATAGCCTTGATTCTGTAGGATATATTCCAAGCAGTGGAATTACTCGGTCAAATGGTATATCTATATCCATTTTTTTAAGGGAGCACCAGATTGCTTTCCAAAGAGTTTGCACCATTTTGCAATCCCACCAACAGTGTAGGAGAGTTCCAATCTCCTGGACTTTTTTCTTGACCCAAATATAAAGGAACTATTGAAAGGAAGACATGTGGATAACATCGAGGACATCAAGGGTAATACGATGACAGCTCTGATGACCATTCCAGAAAACAGTTCCAAAACTGCTTTAAAGGGCACTGGTATCACTGCATAGCTTCCCAAGGGGGATGCTTTGAAGGTGACCGTAGTGACATTCAGCAATGAGTATGCAGCACTTTTTTCTAGGATGCATTCATGAACTGCGTTGGCAGCCCTCGTATGTGTCCTATTTGACAGCAGAGGTGTTCTTGCTGTGCCTATTTTCAGTTAAGGAAACTGAGACTCAGAGAGGTACTTGACCAAAAACATCGGGAGAGAGTGATGGGCAGAGCTAGACCTCCACCGTGGAGTTCGGACTGTCTACTGGACGCTCTTCTTTCTGCACTGTGTTGCCATCTGAAAGACACATACCTACTGTCCTTCAGCTGAGGTTGAAAATGAAATTCAGACCAAATGGAAAAGCAGAACCCCATGCGGTTTCTCTGAGGCCCAGAGTGGCTTCTGTCCCAAGTCTTTCCAGAATGAACAAGAAACTTCTGTGTTTTGGGGAGGGCTATGCAAGTCACTTAGCTCACAGGAAAAGTCAAGGTATGTATAATACATTCTAATCTTCTCAAGTGTCAACATTGCAGTGAACTAAAAGCAGAAACACTTCAGGGGTGGGGGCAGGGTGGGAACACAAGAAAACAGAAACCAGCTTAGAAGACTGATAGGATCTCTTTACATGTCATCTGTGCGATTCACCTACAGGAGCCCAAGCGAGGACAAGGACTTAGGGACTGTTTGCAGAGTGATCTGAGCATAAAATAGCTTAGTACAGGAGTTTGTGTGGGGAGAGAGCAAACAAAGGGAAAAAAAAATTCAGAAGCCATTGAAAGGGCCAGAAAGTTTTCTGCAGGACAGCTTAGGGCTAGCCAAGGCCTTGGGCTGTAAAAAGAAGCAGCTTCTGGAACAGCAGGGAGAGGTGCCAAGCTTCCTTTACTTGTACCTATCTCTTGACACAGGACTCCAGGGTTCAGGGTCTTTGGATTTTCCAGGACAGAATTACTGAGCTCCAGCCAGACAGTTTCTTGCATTAACGTGTTTACATAGCCAGCAGGGCTTGCTTCTGGCGTATTGGTAACCAAAAACCAAACCCACTGCCACTGAGTCAGTCTTGACTCATAGTGACCCCAGACAACAGAATAGAACTGCCTTGTAGTGTTTCCAAGGAATGCCTGGCGGATTCAAACCACTAACCTTTTGGTTAGCAGCTGAGTCATGTCGGCTATGGGAGCCATATTTCTGAGTTGCCTTCTTTAACAGCACGCCACCTTTCTGTGAAGAAAGCCTTTACAGAGAAGACTAGCACTCTAATAATAAGAATATTCTACAAGAAAAATTGGAATAAGCTTGTAGAAACAGTTTTAGTTGGGTAAGTCACGGAGTCCTCGAAGTTTTGAAGAAAACAGAGGAGCTGTGCCTACCCTTGTACATTAGCTTCGACATTTAGGACTAAAATAACAATTAAGTTGAAGTTGAAGCTGAGGTTCCTAGGTGGTACACCCAGTTAACACACTCAGCTGAGCACCAGAAGGCTGGAGGTTGGAGTCTACCCAGAGGTGCCTTAGAGGTGCATGGAAATCTACAAAAAACTCAGCCATTGGAAAGCCTGCAGAGCACAGCTCTGTCCTGACACACGAAGTCATCATGTGTCTGAGAGGACTTGAAGCAGCTGGCATGGAGCCATTGTGCGGCGGCCAGGAGCATGCGCGTTGCAGACCAGTAACTACAGGAGTTGGCCAAGGGCCCAGCAGCTGAGTTCCGAAATCCATTCCTGCATTTCTTCTGAAGCTTCCCACTCACTGTTGCCTGCTAAACACTGAGCATGGCAGGGATGCTAAGGCAGGTCCGTTTCAAGGAGACACAGGTCTCCTCTGACAGCCAGTTGTAGCTTCAGGACTCCCAAAGGCTAGGTCAAACCTTCCTCAGTTTGCACAGCCATCTGGGGTGCCCCTGCCCACCCTTCGCTTGCCTTCTGCCTCATTCGCAGTCCGACAGCTGTCCCAGCCATCCCCAGCTCCCTCCCTACTGTCTTTCACAACTTCTTCCCCTAATAAAATCTTTGCACTTTCACATTTGAAACCAGGACCTCAAATAGTTCATTCCAGTTCAAACACCTGCTGGGAATTTGCTTTTCCAGGTCAGATATACTGAGTCAGAATCTATAGTATGAATACATTTTGAGAACTACGGCTTATCTCATTGCAACATCTCCATGACCCTGTGAGGTAAGTGCTTTTGTGTTTATTGTTTCTTAGAGGAGAAACTGAGGTGAGCCCGGCCCAAGGTCACACAACCAGAAAAATGATGAAACTGGTTCTAGAACGCTGGACTGTCTGATTGCAGTCCCTACACCCCAGCCAGTGTGTCTGCTGCCTCCATAAGTGTTGGTGGGTATCGGCACGGGCATTCAAAAACCACATGGCAGAAAAGGTTGGGCTGTGTTTCTTCAGCGCCTATCTGAACCTGCCACCTTACTCCAGGGGCCCACACCCAAAATCCAACCGTTAACGTCTATGTCAGAACACTGCTACTTTAGTCCCACACCTCTCTCCAAAACCCAAATCTAAATAAAACTTGCATATTGTGACTGTACTACAGCAAGAAATGAGCTCTCCTTAAAACAAAAAACTGAACTAATTGCCCTTGAGTTGATTCTGACTCATGGTAATCCCAGGTGTTTTAGAGTAGAAGTAGATCAACAGGGCTTTCTTTCAAGGCACCCCTGGGTCTTGAACGTCCAATCTTTCAGTTAGAAGCTGAACACATGAACTGTTTGCACCACCCAGGGACTCCCCTCCTTCCAGTAGAGGGTGATGGACACGGCTGATGCTCTGCTGGAGCCCCTTGCGGCCCTCTCACCTTCTCTGGGCCTCCTTCCCCAGCTTTCCGAACCTGTGACTCTCTGCGGAGGATGGCTCTCAAGCTATTGGTGCCATTTTTGCTCCCATGTACAAAGAACCTAGAGAGCCTCCTGCAACTCCTTTGTCTTGAGTCAGGACAAACTCTGAGGTATAACTTATGGCCCAGAGTCCGCTGTGGGATTAGACTGAGGTAGGGAGCTGTGGTGGTGCAGTGGTTAAGCACTTGGCTGCTAACCAACATGTCAGCAGTTTGAATCCAGCAACTGCTCCTTGGAAACTCCATGGGGCGGTTCTACTTTGTCCTGTAGAGTTGCTCGAAGTTGATGTCAACACTATGGTAACAGGATCTCTGGAGGAGCTGACCATGACATCATACCCTGCTTGGTGTCTTCCCCTCCCTGTCCTGCTTCCCCCATTCCTTTTTCGATTTCTTCTGCGAGTGCTTCCTTAATATTCACTCATACATAAATCATCATCTCCATCTCTGGGAACCTGAGTTATGACGGGGAGTTTACCATAGATGGGATCTTTCTCTTTTTTTTTAACCAGCTTACCCAAACTAAAACAAATCTGTTGCCACCAAGTCAATTCTGACACATAGTGGCCCTACAGGACAGAGGAGAACTGCCCCATAGAGTTTCTAAGAAGCCAGTAGTAGACTTAAAACTGCAGGCCCTTCAGTTAGTAGGTTAGCTCTTAACTACCACGCTACCTGTGCTCCAGAAACCAATTTGCTAAGATAAAATTTACATGAAAGAAGTTGTATCCGTGTAATGCATACAACTTGATGAATCTGGATGTAAAGGGCATTTTTGACTTAAAAAGCGTTTCCATCACTCCGAAGAGATTCCTGTATCCTTTTGCAGTTCCTGACCTGCTCCACACCTAACCCCGGGCAACCACTGTCTTTGGTCAGTATTGTGGTTTGCATTCTAACTCTTTTGTTAAAAAAGAAGAGAGGGGAAAGAGTTGGGGTGGAGTTGATTCTGGCTCATGGTGATCCCATGTGTGTCACAGTAGAACTCTGTCCGCTGTGTTTTCAATGGTTGATTTTTCAGAAGTTGGTTACCAGGCTTTTCTTCCAAGATGCCTCTGGGAAGACCCAAACCTCCAACATTTTGGGTAGCAGTGACAACAGTAACCATTCACACCACCTGGGGACTCTTTTTTCATAAATGTTATAATAAATTTTTGCTCTTCTGTGTCTGGCTTCTTTCTTTCAACATACGGATTTTGAGATTTCGGACGAGCTTTTGAAAGGTTTTTAGAAAAACAGTGCTGAGATGGAAGTTACAAAGCCGCCATCCTTCCTGACAGCACCGGAAATAAGAGGCCTCCTTCCTCCTTGTTATCTCTTTTGTACTTCCTGCAATGAGGGAACAAGGGTGATAGCATCATGCTGTCCCCAAGAAATGAGGCCCTTAGGGCCACCATCTTTTCCCTCCTATCAGACTTTACTTGGTTTATTTGCTCAGACTCAACTTATGGTAACAACTAGAGGTCATCAGGCTTGACTGGGAAAGTTCACCTGTTGCCTATGGTGTAGTGTAGCCTTTGTTACTTAAAACCTTTCTCGCAGTTAACTCTTACTGCTTGGTGCCTCACTGTAGTCAGCTGTTTCAATCTGAAAGGCCTCCAGATTTCCTTCTTTCATTTTTTTTTTACTGTTAAAAAAGAAAGAAACAAAAAGCAATCCCTAACACCTGCAAGCTGGACTGGTGCTATCAGCTTGGCCTTGGTGTTCTCCTGTTGAATCTGAGGACTGCCAATGAAGTTCACAAACTCATCCCTTGGGAATCTATGCACCACTTTGTTTTCCTTGATGGTCAGTGTTAACCTGCGATGGCCTGCAAGATTGCAGAGCAGACGACCTCCACCCGGTCAACCCCCCACGTGCCCCCAACAGCCCACATTGTTCCTTGTGTTTGGATGTGCTCTTACCCTTTAAATACTCTGACTTCGCCTGACAAATGCGGACAGGTTTTGAGGATGAGAATATCACCATCCCTTTGTTTACTGGTATGTAAATAAACTTTTGGTCATTCACTCATACCTGTCTCTGAGACTGGCTTTTTGACTTCAGGTAGCCACGGATCCTGGTGCCTTGTCTGGTAGCAAAATCACTTCACAGTCAAGTCTGAATGTGAGAAAAAGTCATGACCATTACCCAAACCACAAAATAACCACATAACCCCCTTTCCTGGCTAACATGGGTGAGCACTGTTTCTTCACTAGCTACAGCTTTAGCCTGGCTCTAGTCTTCTCTCCTTCCAGAAAAAACTCGTTAAGATGCCTGGTTAGATAATGACCGACTCTTCCTCTCACTATCTAATCCAGAACAAACCCTGGCTTCTTCAAACCCTCTGCTGAATTATACTCTCAACCCTCTAATGAGTCCTTTTAACATTTATTAGACACCCCACAGTTCCCCACTGTGGGTGTACCCACAATGTAATTAACATGACTCCAGTGCTTTTAACCACTATGTACAAGGGAATCTTGGTCTCCAGGGCATCCACAGGTTTTTCTTTTTGCTTCTTGCCAAAAGGACAATACTGTTTGAGCCAATCTCTGTCTTGTCATGCTAAACACAGCCAGTAGCAACCAATGGGCATTATCAGCATTATGTTTCCCAACCTCTTACCCTAGCAACAAGCTTGGGAAGAACATGGTCAGCTTTCCGAGTAGTAACCGTATATAACTTAATATGGGAAAACCTGATGGTGTAGTGGTTAAGTGCCGTGGCTGCTAACCAAAAGGCCAGCAGTTTGAATCCACCAGGTACTCCTTGGAAACTCTATGGGGCAGTTCTGCCTGTCTTATGGGGCCACTATGGGTCAGAATTGACTCAACAGCAATGAGATTTTTTGTTAACTTAGTATGAATCCACAGCTTTCCCACCTTTCAGATCAGTTTCTTTGTAGCATCCTATATGAATGCTAAACTAATGTTTCATAATCTAGGTTTTCTATGGCAGCATCCCAAGTCAAGGTCTCAATTTCTACCTTGGTTAAGAAAATATTAGCTGCTATAGCAAACAAACCCTAAATTATATAATGGGCAAAAGCATGTATTGGGGTATATTGCTTTATCATGTAAAGTTAGTCAAGTAAGTGGTAGTCAGCTTTCCTCCAAGCATTCATTCAAAGACCCAGCTACACCACATATTGTGCTTGTGTTATCACAAAAGGTGGCATTCGAGATCACAACTTGGACAGCTACACTGACCAAGAGGATGAGGGAGAGTACGGGGAGCTGGTTATGGAAGGGTTGTATGGGAAGGCCTGGAAGTTGCTCACTACACTTTTGCCCACCTGCTGATGACTAAAACTTAATGACATGGCCATGTGTAAATGCTGGAGAGGCTGGGGATGTAGCCTATCTGTGTGCCCCCAAACTGTCAAGGATCTCACTGACACATATAACTACCTGACCAGAAAAGGAAAAGCCAGAATGAGGAAGAACAAATAGATATCAACATATAACATCACTGTCACTGATAAGAGCAGTGAAAACAAAACAACAAATGCACAATATTAACTACTGTCTGTTGGCCAGTTATATACTAGTTTTATCACACATGGTCACAATTTTATGTATGCCCAATTTATAGATGAGAATGAAACTGAAGTAAGATTATGTGACCCACTACTGTTGCTAGGAAGCCAGGGAAGCATGGTGGTTAAACTTTTGGCTGCTAACCGAAAGCTCGGTGATTCAAATACACCAGCTATTGCAGAAGAAAGATGTGGCAGTATGCATCCATAAACATTAAAGCCTTTGAAACTCTATGGGATAGTTCTGCTCTGTTCTATAGAGTTGATATGACTAGGAATCAACTAGACAGAAATAAGTATTGTTGCACAGGTACCAAATGGCAGAGAATGAATTTGTGCCCAGATCTTTCTTGACTCTTAAGCTAGTACTCTAACATCAGGCAGAGTAAATGGATTGGAGCATTTTTCCCTTTTTAGGAGGGCCATGAAATAGCAGCAACACATTTCAAAATCACTCAGAGCGCCACAGACATCAAGATTCTGTCAAGCTACTTACCAGGAAAGAAAAAATTTTGGATATGACAAATCAATATCTAATCTCTGTAAAATACTGCAAAGCCTCAACAACAAAAAGACAAATAACCCAATTTAAAAAATGGGCAAAAAATGAACAGACACTTCAAAGAAGACATTCAGGTGGCTAACAGATATGTGAGGAAATCCTCATGCTCATTGGCCGTTAGAAGAGAAATGCAAGTCAAGACTACAATAAGATACAATCCCACTACAGCAAAACTGGCATTAACCCCAAAAAAACAGAAAACAGTAAATGTTGGAGAGGCAGTGGAGAGCTTGGAACATTTATACACTGCTGATGAGAATACAAAATGGAAATCAATTTGATACTTTCTTAAAAAAACTAGAAATAGAAATATCATATGATCCAGCAACCCCACATCTTGGAATATATCCTAGAGAAAGAAGAGCTGTCACACAAGTAGATACATGTGCATCAACATTCATCTAGGTCATTGCAGCAGAGTCCACAATAGCTAAAAGAAGGAATCAATCTAAGTGCCCATCAACATATGAAGCGATAAACAAACTATGGCGTATTCACATGATGGAATATTATGCAAAGATAAAGACGATGGATCTGGGAAATACCTCATAACATGGAGGAATCTGGAAGGCATTATGCTGACTGAAATTAGTCACAAAAGGACAAATATTGTGTGAGACCACTACTACAAAGACTCAAAGAAAGGTTTCAACACAAGAGAGAACAGTCTTTGAAGGTCACGAGGGTAAGGAGAAACAGAGAACTGTATTCACTAATTAGACAGTAGACAAGAATTATTCTAGGTGAAGGGTAGGACAACAGGCAAGAGAGGAGACGTCAGCACAACCGGACTAAACCCAAAGCTAAGAAGTTCCCTAAATACTGCCGAACTCTTCCAGAGACGGAGTAGCAGGGGCAGGTGTCTGGGGAACATGGTTTTGGAGACATCTAGGTCAATTCTCATAATAAAATTTCTTAAGAAAATGTTCTACATCTCACTTTGGTAAGTGGCCTGCAGTCGTAAAATCCAGCAAGTGGCTGTCTTAAGAATGGTTGATTGGTCTTAACCCAGGAGACAGAAACAGAAACCAAGGACTACATCAGCATGAGACCATCTAACAGAAAGTACCAGGTGACTAAGACAGAGTTTGGTACCGAGAGTGGGGTACTGCTCTAACAAATACCTAAAATGTGGAAGTTTTTTTGAGACTGTGAGTGGATGAAAGAAGGCACCCAAGAGAACTGCTAGCACCTGAGGGCAGCAGATGGTGAGGAAAGCAACAGAAGCCGTGAACTGGCAGCAGCAGAACCAGGAGTCTACCCACAGAGCGAGAATGCTCAATGCTTGTGCATAGGAGGCTTCTTGGTGGAGTGGGGTGCCTCTAGACACTTGAATAGGTGGAGCTAGACTTGCTGACCCATGGAACAAGAGGGCTGAGTGCTTGTGTGCAGGAGGCTACTTGATGGAGTGGGGTGCCTCTAGGCACTTGCATCAGTGGAGCTACAGAGTGTTGGAACACTTGCCCTGTAGGGCAGATATGGGGTTGCAGCCCCATGAAGATGTGGGGTTGCAGCCCCAGGTTGGTGAGAACCTGAGTTGTTTGAGTCTCAGAAGGCATGGCCATAAAAGGGTGGAACCAGAGCTTTCTGTGTTGGTGGGAGTGGAATTACCACTCTGTTGGGCTTAGGGTGCACCTAAAGCCAAGGGGGCAGAGTTCTGTCCAAGTGGGCCTGGAAGGCCAAGATGAAGCCCAGGTGCCTCCACTGAGAATCTGCAGAGTGTGGCCAATACCAAGAGTTGGAAGGGAGTGGTTATGAAATGTCTCAGAGTGTGAAATAATGTTTTGAAAGCCATGACGTTTAATGTAATGTGTTCTGATAATCTGTCTGGTGTATGCTATTAATGAAAACTGTTGCTATGTTATAAATAAAAACTGTTGCTATGTTATGGAATGAAAACTGTTGCTGTGCTATGAATGAAAACTGTTGCTGTGCTATGAATGACTATATTTTGTGTGTTCTAATGATATGACTTTCGGGGTGTCAAAGGGTGGGATGTCATGGATTGAATTGTGCCCCCTCAAAAATGTATGTGTTGATTTGACTTGGTTTGGAGTTCCAATATTTTACCCTTCCTCCCATGTGTTGTGAATCCTGCCTTTGTGATATTGATGATGGAGAATGGCTTGCAGTTGTGTTAGTGAGGCAGGACTCAAGCTTGTGGAATATAAGGGAGAGAAGTGAGCTGAGGAAGTTGGGAACCTCATACCACCGAGAGAGAAGCACTGAGAGCAGAGTACATCCTCTGGACCTGAGGTTCCTGTGCCAAGATGCTCTCACTGGATGTGGATTCAGCCTACGGGACTGTGATGATTCCTCATTCTGAATGGACTTACAACTTTTTACCGGATTTGTGGCTTACCAGACTGTGATAATAAAGCTTCTTCTCATGAAACCTTCCACTCATGGTGTTTTCTGTTACAGCAATACCAGGTGACTAGGACAGACCAGAAGAACAAAATGGTGCCCAGTTGCCACCAATGACTTCCCCGACAGAGAAGTCAACAAACAGTCCCTGATGGAGCAGAAGAAACATGTGGTGCAGAACTCAGACTCTATTAAAAAGACCAGTCCTGATGGTCTGACATACTGGAAGATCCCTGGAAGACATAATTCCCAGACTCTCTGTTAGCTCAGAACTGTAGCCATTCCTCAAGCCAGTTCTTAGACAAAGATGAAACTCGTATAGAAGATTTAAAATCATACTGGCGAGGAGTGTATTTTTTGGCTTAAATAGATACAAGAGATTAACTAGACAATCCCTATCCAGAGGTGAGATGAGAAGAGACAAGGGGATGGAAGCTTATTGAACAGACATGGGAAGTACAGGGTGAGGAGGAGGAGTGTGTCATCACAATGTGGGGAGAGGAGCTAGGGTCACGTAACGAAGTGTGTGCAAGTTTTTATGGAAACTGACTCGAATTGTAAACTTCCACTTAAACAAAAAAATTCTGTTATGCTATTCAAAGATTCTGGGAGGATTTCAGAAGACATTTCCTACAACTTAGACATCAGGGCAGATGGCCAAGAAGTCATTGGCAGCACAAATACAAACATGGGGTTAAACTTAGCCCTAGGAGGTTGTCATGGATTGAATTGTGTCCCCCCAGGAAGTATGTGTAGTAATTTGGCTGGGCCAGGTTTCCCTGTATTCTGTGATTGCCCTGTAAATCCTAATCCCTGCCTATGGTTAACAAAGTGGATTATGTTAGAGAGGATTGGGGTAGGACTATAAATCTCTTCGTAGGATCACCTCCCTGATCCATTGTATAAAGGGAGTTTCCCTGGAGTATGGCTTGTACCATCCTTCATCGTTTCATCCTAGGAGAGATATAGCCAAGTGCCAAGTGCTAAGTGCCTAGGAGAGATATAGCCATCAATAAGGAAAGAGATATAAGCAGAGAGTTGGGAATTTCACACCACCAAGAAAGCAGAACCAGGAGCAAAGCACATCTTCAGACCTGAGGTTCCCACACCAATATGCTCCCTGACTGATGCAACACAGGACTTTCCTTCAGAGCTGACAAGGGGGTAAGCTTCCTCCTGGAGCAGACATCCTGAATTTGGATTTGTAGCCTACTGGGCTGTGTAAGAATAAACTTTCCTTTGTTAAAGCCATCCACTCTGTGGTAATTCTGTTAGAGAGCAGCACTAGCTAACTACAACAGAATTTAGGAAAATTGTTTGTTACTTACCACCCCCTCTGCACTATAAGGAAGATGAATCCCAAAGAAAATTCTCCATGAAATGATGGCTGGAGAAGAAAATTATAAAATATGAGAGATAACAATATTTCTATATTAAGAAAAAGAAAAGAGATGGAGATAGTGGCCTTGGTATGATATTAGTTCTGGAAAGAGAAATGAGGCTGGCACTAATGAGACCGGCAAGACTCTTCGAGATAGTAAGAAAAAAAAAGCATGCAGAAACCGGGCAACAAGAAAGGAGACTGACGAAAGAAGAAAACATTGTTAAGAAGGGGATTTTATAAGGGCAACACTAGAAGCCCTTAATACACAGCATTAACAGGATACAGACCATAACCCCAAACACACAAATCCCAGAAGATAAGCTAGGTAATTGGGATCACCTAAAAGTTAAACACTTAAGCTTATCAAAAGACTTCACCAAAAGAGTACGAAGAGAATCTACACATGGGGGGTTGGGGAGCGAGGGGTGTAAGTGGCTGTTACAAATCAGACAAAGGTCTAATCTTTAAAGTCTACCAGAAAATCTAACACCTCTACAACAAAAAGATAAACAATGCATTTCAAAAATGGGCAAAGAAAATGAACAGACACTTCACCGAAGAAGACATTTAAGTGGCTCACAGACACAGGAGGAAATTCTCATGATCACTAGCCATTAGAGAAACGCACATCAAAAGCACAAGGAGATGCTGTCTCATCCCAGCATCATGGGCACAGACCAAAAAAATAGAAAATAACAAACATTGGAGAGGCTGAGGGAAGACTGGAAGTCTTATGCACTGTTGGTGGGGATACAAAATGATACAATCATTTTGGAAAACAATGTGGCTCTTTCTTAGAAAGCTAGAAATAGAAATACCTTATGATCCAGCAATCCCACAGCTAGGAATATGTCCAAGAGAAATAAGAGCTGTCACATCAATGGACATTTGCACACCCATGTTCATTTCAGCATTGTTCCAATAGCAGAAAGATGGAAAACAACCTAGGTGCCTATCAACAGAAGCATGGATAAGCAAACTGTGGTATATGTACACACAGCAAAGTATTAAGAACAATGGTGAATCTAAATCATCTTAGAATGTGGAGAAAACTGGAGAGCATTGTGTTGAGTGAAATAAATCAATCACAAAAGGACAAGCATCACATGAGACCACTACTGTAAAAACTCGTGAAAAGGTTTACACGCACTAAGAAACAGACTTTGACAGTTATGAAGGAGGGGAAAGGTGGAGACGGAAAAACACTAGACAAGTGATAACTTTGGCAAAGTCTAAGATAGTGTACACTATTGGGGAAGTCAGCACAACTTGTATGAAGCAAAGTCATGGGAGCTCCGTAGACACATCCAGACTTCCAGGGTACTGAATTGCTGGGCTGCAGGCTGTGAGAACCATGGTCCCAGGGAACAGTTAGCTCCGTGCCCTAACACAGTTTATAAAGAAAATGTCCTATATTGTGCTTTGGTGAGTAGTATTTGGGGTCTTAAAATCCTGTGGGTGGCTGTCTAGGCTACTCCACTGGTCTCACCCTTTCGAGAACAAGGAAGAATGAAGAAAGGTAAAGATACAAAGGAAAGGTCAGTCCAAAAGATTAACAGACCGTATCCGCAACAACCTCCATCAGACTGAGTCCAGTACAACTAGATAGTACCTGACTGTCACCACCGACTGCTCTGACAGGGATCACAGCAGAGGTTCCAGGACAGAGGTGGAGAAAAATGTGCAACAAAATTCTAACTCAGAAAGAAAGACCAGATTTGTTAGTCTCATGGAGACTGGAGAAACTCTGAGAGTATGGCCCCTGGACACTGTTCCATCTCAGTTATGAAGTCATTCACGAAGTTCGCCCTTCAGCCAAAGACTGGGTTGGATCATGAAACAAAATGATACTAAAGAGGCACACCAATCCTGGGGCAAGGACTAGAAAGCAGAAGGGGCAGCAAAGCTGGCGATAGGGAACCCAAACTGGAGAAGAGAAAGGGTTGCCAGGTCATGGGATTGTTAACCAATGTCATAAAGCAATGAGCACTAATTGTTTTACCAGAAACAAAGTGTGTTCTGTGAACCTTTATCTAAAATACAATTACAAAAATATATAAAAAGAAGGTAATTTTAGGATGGGCTTCTATGTGGTATGGAATGTAACTTCCTTGTGTCAGAGTTTTTTATAAAAATTTCTGTGGATATTTTGACTAAGAAGAAACTTAATACATGATTTACATGTTTGTATAACTAGTACACTTTTTCAAGTGTCCATGGAACATTCGCCAAGACAGCCATACCCAGGGCTGTCTTAGCCTGGGTTCTCTAGGCAAGTAGAACCAGGGCAGCATATAAATACATACACAGAGGGCTTTATGGAAAGGAAAGGGCTCACACAGCTCTGGAGGCTGGAAAGTACCAAGTCTGTGAGTCAGGACGATCTAATTAGAAAATGAGCAAAAGATATGAACAGAAATTTTATTGAAGAGGGTATACAGACAGCAGCTAAACACATGAAAACGTATTCACCATCATTAACCATCAGGGAAATGCAAATAAAACCACAATGCAATGTCACTATGCACCCATCAGCATAGCTGAAATTAAAAAACAAAAAACAGTGACAAAACGAAATGCTGGCGATGATGTGGGGAACTGGACCAGTCATTCATGGTTGCTGGGGATGTAAAATAATGCAGCCACTCTGGAAAAGAATGTGGCGGTTTCTCACAAAGTAAACATGCACTTACCATATTACCCAGTAAACTGCACTCCTGGGAAATTCATCTCAAATGTTTTCAAAGATTTTACATTGGAGATAGAGTACCCCGTCTACCAGTTGGCATTAAGTGGATTCTGACTCATGATGACTTCATATACGTCAAGGTAGAATCCTGCTCCACAGGGTGGTCATGGCTGTGACTTCTTGGAAGCAGAGAGCCAGCCCTTTCTTCCAAGGTGCAGCTGGGTGGGTTTGAATCACCTATTTTTCTATTAAGAGTCAAGTGCTTAACCATTTGCACCATCCAGGGACTCTGAGACGCAGTATGCATACAATGAAATACATAAAGTATAAAGTGCATTAATTTTTAAGTTTTTACACATGTATACACTCATGTAAGCACCCTTAAGACATGGCCAGAAGCCCAGAGTTTCCCCGTAGCACTTCTGCTCAGTCAGTACCCACCATCATACAGGTAATTATTACTTTATTTCTTTTTTAAAAATATTTTATTGTGATTGAGTGAAAGTATACAATCCAAATTAAATTTGCATGCCCACCCATCTGTAGCTCCTTCTGCTCTCCGTGTCCAGTGACAGCACGCTCCCCCTTTCCGTTCTATACATGTCCCCTCCTCTCCACCCTCTCCTCTCCCTTCTAGTAAGAGACTGATAGGACAGCATTATATAGATGCCTAGAACCATAAAGTTTATGTACCTTATGGTCACATTATATCCACATGTCTAGTCCACTCCTGTGCAAAGAGTTGACCTCAATAACATTTTATAGTCAGGGGCCGCTGCAGGCCTAGGGGCTGTTATTTCATTTCTATCACTACAGTTTTCTCTATATTGCTGTATAGCAGTGCTCCATTCATTATATAAATATCCATGATTTATCCATTTTTTCTGCTGATAGGAATTTGGAATTTCTGATTTGGACTGTTACAAATAAAGCTACTAAAAACATCCTTGCACAGATCTTTTGTGTTCACTTGCACTTGTTTCTCTTGGGTGCTGTTTCAGTCAGCTGGGGCTACTGTAACAGAAATACCACAGAATGGATGGCTTTAACAAAGGAAGGTTTAATTTTACACAGTTCAGTAGGCTGCAAGTGCAAATTCAGGAAGTCTGCTCTGTGGGAAGGCTTTCCCCCTTGTCGGCTCTGGAGGAAAGTCTGGTGTTACATCAGTCTTTTTCCAGGGAGTATCTTGGTGCAGGAACCTCAGGTCTGAAGGACGCACTCTTTTCCCGATGCGACTTTCTTGATGGTGTGATGTTCTCAAATCTCTGCTTGCTTCCCTTTCCTTTATCTCTTGTAGTAGGAAAGGATTAAGAGTGGGGCAAGCCATACTCTGAGGAAACTCCCTTCACAGTGGAGCAGGGAGGTAATTCTATGAAGGGATTTACAGTCCCACCTAATCTTTTAACATACAGCACAGGAAAAGCATAAAATGGAGGGCAATCATAAAATATGGGGAATCATGGCCCAGCCACATGGCTGCACATAGTTTTCGGGAGGATACAATTCAGTCTGTGACAGGCACATACCTAGAAGTAGACTCGGTGGGCCATCAGGAAGACATATGTTTAACTTTACATACTCATAACAGTTTTCCAAGTGGTTGTACCAATTTATGCTTCCAGCAGCAATGTATGTGAGTTTCCGTTGCTCCACACCTTGCCAAAGGTTTATATTCTCAAGATTCTGTTTTTGTTTGGTTGCTTGCTTTGTTTTTGTTTGTTTTTCACTTTAGCTATTCTAGTGGGTGTGTAGTGGCAGCTTGATGTGGCTTTAATTTGCATTTCTCAGTGATTAATAATTGCAGACATCTTTTTGTAAAGGTGTTGGCCATTTGGATATACTCTTCCATGAAGCTCTTGATCAAGTCCTTTGCCTATTTGCCAAAATATATGTTCTTTTTCTTATTGAACTTCCAAACTTTTGGTTAGCAGATGCAGTACTTAGCCCACCAGGCCACCAGGGTTTCCCCTTACTGACTTGTAGGAGTATTTTGGTGGCAGAGGCGGTGTTTTGCTGTAATTTATTCTGTATATGAGTCCTTTATCTAAAAAAGGCATCTCTCACTTATTTCTGGCTATGAGCCCTCCTTCTCATTTCTACCTGGCTCCTGGCAGCTCCTTGATCATACCTAATGGTGATTCTGTTTTTCAACACCACTGCACTTAGGTTTGTGAACTCTGCTAACAGCACCAACCATTGTTCAATACCTCCAGCAGTGTGTCAGACTCCCACAAGCACATACTGCCCTAGCCAAATGCTGGACCAGAAACAGCATGCAAAATGCTTCTCTCACTGATCCAGTTTCCCCATTTCATTCTCAGGAGCAGATAGACTTCTTGATCCCTGAAGTGGAGTGAAGAGGGAAAATATATTCATTCAGTAGATGCATGATATGTTACCCTGAATAAAACATGTCCAACTGTATTTCATCTATGCTCATAGGGTAAAAAGCATCAACCTTGATCCGTGAATGTTTCTGTCTCCCACTTCTTAGGCATTCAACTCACGACTGAGCAGTGTGAAAATCACACACCAAAAGCCTGGACCTGGGTCCAGAGGTCAAGAAATTTATAGTCTCCTCTTGGCTTGGAGAGAGAAGATAAAATACAGGTGATATGATGTAATAAAGACTGCATATTAGATAGTACTTGATAAGTTCAGAATCAAAGAGGTTTAATGCTGGGTGAGTGTATAAAACTTGATGTGCTAACTTGGGCTAGACATGGAGAGGACTTTTATAGAGCACTTCCTTTAGATAATTTCTTCTTCCCCTTTTCAGAACAGGGGATTTCTTGGACAGCTTCCTTGCACAAAGAAGACATTAAATACGTATTTACCAATTTGATCGAGGTTTCAGATGAGGAAATAGACAGCTACCTGACCACATAGTTCTCATTGCCTGAGCATCAACCAAGTGCCAGACATGTATTAAATCACATTTAATTCTTGCAACAATCCCAAAAAGGAAATATTGTTATCACTACCTCACAGATGGGAAAATGAAGAATCAGATACTGATAATGAAAATTGTCCAATGTCTCATGGCTGAGATGGATTCAAACCCAGTCTGTGAGTCACCCGCTTTGCCTGTTGCTTGGGCAAAATGAGGAGCACATGCCACTCACCACGTCATGGGTCAGTGTCTGGGCCCTGGGGCACTAAACCCTGGGCCAGAAGGAGAGGGGCCCTAGAGACTTTTCTCCTGAGTTCTCAGGCAGCCTGGCGGGTGGTGCCCTTCAAGGGAAAGCTGAAGGCTGTCTGACTGGTGGCTTTCAGAAGGCAGGGCAGCCACAAGAGAGAGGAAAATAGAATTAAAAGAAAGCAACACAGCCATGTCCTGTGCCAGTCTCTTTCCCTGTAACTTCCCCAAATTGTAATGTTGAGCATATCAGGTTACTAGCTTGGGTGAAGGTCACCTCTTCCTGCAGAGCCCCTTTCCCCACCTCCACCTCACCCATCCAGGAAGGCCGCGTTCCAGCCCTAGTAGGGGGAGACATGGGTTGATGGCCCTATTTCCTCTTGTCTCACTGTTCTGAAGCCAGAATTTAGAGGTCGGCTGTCTATGGTGGACAGCACCACCCAACAGCCCCTTAGAGATGGAACAGCCCAAGAGGCCCTGCCTGTGTAACCCTGAGACCACTGCCCAGACCTCAAGGGGAATCTTCACTGTTGGAAGGCGGAATGGATCATGCGGGTGACGGTGGGCACAGCCTTTGGAACACAGAACTGTAGCTCTGTGTACTGTATCCATAGCTCCGCGAGGGGCAGCCCATGGATCTGCCTCCTTCCTTGTAACAGAAGTTGTTCTAGTTCCCAGGGCTCGGTGGGCCATCCTGACAGAACTCCTCCTGGAGCCCCAGAAAGAAGGACTGGGCCCTTCCCCGTGCTCTGCTTACCAAGGACACTGAAAGCCAAAGGCCTAGGGCAGGGAGCTCCCATTGATTTCAAATTTACCCAAAGTGGGAAGTTCCCACGGGCCATATTTAGCAGAAGCCTAGAAGCTGGCAGGGTCTGTGGTAAGGTGCAGGGTCTGTGGTAAGGTGCAGCCTCGATGGGTCCCTTTACAGAAACAACGTGAAACAGGAATAGCTAGAAGGTAGTAGAAGAGGAAAGAAATCCCCAAATGGGAATTCAAGATGAGAAGTGAATACTGTGTGGGCAGCAGTGGAGGGAGACTGGGACTCCCTGGGAAGGAGGCAGAGGCGCGGGAGGCAGAGGAGGGCATGCTGGAAGGGGGAAGAGGAGCTCAAGGCAGAGTGCAGCCTGCTGGGCAGGAGGCAGAGGGTTTGGAGGAGGAGTAAAGCATGCTGGGAGGGTGGAAGAGGGGCTGGAGGGTGGAGTGGGATGGGGCTCACCGGAGGAGGAAAGGTGGGCAGAGGCCACCACATGCAGGTCAGGGACCCAAGAAGATGCATCCTTTCCCTCCTCCATCCACGCCTTGGGCTACAGTGGCCTTAAGTAGATCTGGACTAAGCAAAAGAACACAAGATTACGTAAAGAAACATCTGAACATGCATTTCAATGACAGAAAAACCTTAAGGGGGCTGGGGGGGGGCAGTGGACATCAAAGATGAGAGCTAGAAACCACAGTGAAACACCCAAGGCCACCCTCAAAAAACAAAATCAAACAAAAGCCACTATAGCAAAGGGGAAACGAAGACGGTTACAAGACTAGAAAGTTCAGAAAACGGAAGTACGAACTGGGTGCAAGATGTCACAGCAAAGGCACAAACATGTGGTTTAAACTTCTGTTTGTGTCTCCTGACCCAGAGTCCACCCACAAGGAGTGAAGCTGTTTCCTCTCGCCGGAGAGCTAAGTGTGGTTGTGCGCAGGGCACTTTCTGGGTCAGAGGATGCCCTTCCAATTGAGGAATGGGATCCCAGCTAGACCTGAGAAGGGTAGGCATTCAAGTAAAAGTTAGTGCCTGCCCAAACCAAAGACTGCTGTAAACCTAGATGCAAAAGAAAGTCCTCTTCTCTCATGGATTTAAAATTGAAGAGATAGGTAAATCCATCTTGTTCATTTACGGTGCACAAGTACTTCTAGAAATGGAATTGCTGGAACAAAGATTACAAACACTTTAAACTCACGAGTGTACTACTGAATGCTTATCGACATTTTTTTCTGGGAGAAATGGGGGGAAAACAAGAGCCCCGTTTTGTAGCACCGGCAGATTTCCAGTTTCCCTGATGTCGATACTCTCGCTCTATGTGGCTGTTCTGTTCTGTCCTATAAGGTCTCTATGAATCGGAACTGACTTAGCAGCATCGGTTTGGTTTTTTTATTTTCATGCGTTCTCAAAAGCCTCTGAGTAGTACAAAGGATTAATGTGCTTGGCTGCTAGCCAGAAGATTGGCAGTTCGAATCCACCCAGAGGTAACTCAGAAGAAGGGCCTGTGGTCTGTTACTGAAAAACCAGCCCCTGAAAACACTATGTAACACAGTTTTACTCTGATACACAATGCTCACCGTGAGTGGGGGTTAATGCCACAGCAACTGGTTTTTGAAAAGACTCTGTACACAGCTGAGTTTAAACTGCCGGCTTTACATAGCCGTAAGGACAGCTCGCACTTAAGTGTTAAGTGCCTGATGTGTATGGTCTTACTCACACTAACAGATATGAAAATGAGGAAACCCTGATGGCATCATGGTTAAGTGCTATGGCTACTAATCAAAGGGTCAGCAGTTCAAATCCACCAGGAGTTCCTTGGAAACTCTACGGGACAGATCTGCTATGTTCTACAGGGTTGCTATGAGTTGGAACTGACTTGAAGGCAGTGGATTTGGTTTTGGGTTTTACTCTGTCTTATAAGAAACCCTGGTGGCATAGTGGGTTAAGTGCTACATCTAGACGGCCAGCAGTTCATACCTGCCAGGCACTCCTTGGAAACTCTATGGGGCAGTTCTGCTCTGTCCTGTAGGGTCACTATTAGTCAGGATTGACTCGACCACACCAGGGTTTTTTTGATTGTTTGTTTGTTTGTTCTAGTGGGGTCACTATGAGTCAGAATCAGCTTGAAGGTAGAAGGGTAAGCTTTTTTTGGTTTATTAGTTAGTGATTGGTGAAACGAGAAGTTTAGAATAACTGTATCAGTCTGCTCTAGATCAGTGGTAGTCAAGCTTTCCAGTCTCAGGAAATTTTTACTTTCTTAAGTATAATCTGGAGACTCTTAGTGGTACAGACAATAAATGGGCTCACTGTTAACCAAGGGTTGAAGGTTAGAGTTCACCCAGAGTCCACTGCCGTGGAAGAAAGGCCTGGTGATCCACTTCTGAAAACTCAGCCATTGGAAACCCTGGAGAGCATAGTTCTGCTCTGCCGTACAGGGAGTTGACGTGAGTCACAGTCAGCTCAACAGCAATGGTTATTTTCTATTTTTAGTGTAACTGAGGACATCAAAGAGCCTCTGTTTATGTAGATTATTAATAAAACCCAAACTCCCTGCCATCAAGTCAGGTCTGACACATGGCAACTCTAGAGATCCTAGTATAACTGCCCCATAGAGTCTCCAAGGAGCACCTGGTAGATGTGAACCGCTGAACTTTTGGTTAGCAGACATAGCACTTAACCCATCAAGCCACCAGGGTCTCCAGATTATTAATAATTCATATATTTCCAATTAAAGTGGATGATTTCAAAACTATGTATTTGCTTAAAATAACAATAGGACTATTACATGTGAAGCATAAATAATATTGTTTTGTGATAAATAAACACATTTTCCAAAATGAAAAAGTTTTGATGAGAAGAGTGGCATAGTGTTACATTTTTGCAAATCTCTGAAAAGCCTGGCTTGGATGAAGTCTGCTGGATTCTCCTGGCTGCCCTGCATTTAATCTGACATGACACGTGGCTGAAGTTGAAGCTCATGAAAGAAAACCAGGCTCACACAGGTGTGTCACTGGATAAGGAAGGACCTCTGTTGTTGTTAGGCGCTGCTGAGTTGATTCTGATTCATAACCACCCTATGTACAGAGGAAGGAAGGGAGGATCTTGGGGCCCCTAAATGAGTTTCAAGGACTCACAAGGGTCCTTGAACCACATTTTTATAACCATTAGTCTAGAAAATAGTACTTGTTATTGCTGGTTGCTGTCACTGTAACTGGTACAGATTTTATATAGCAACAAACAATAAGCAGTGACAAATGAGTCTTTGTCCCTCCTTTTCTTAGCCACCCTGTTGCCTCACTGTAGACCACAAATGTTAGCAGCTTTGGGTGCCTCCCTTGGAGATCCAGGTGCCTTCACAATAGGCGCATCCACAGTTCACCCCAACCCGGCATGTGGTATGCCACCTTTGCTCCTCGTCATAGCATTCTAGCCTGATGGCACTTTGCATCAACACATAAAGCTGCACAGTGTTCCACTGGGGGACTTAACTAGTCCCCCATATCTCCGTGAACATCCTTGCAGCCTGTATCTTCTTCCACATGTGCATATAGTTGTGAGATAAATTCCCAAAAGTGCAGGAACAAAAGATACATACATTTTAAATTCTGACAGATACTGCCAAACAGTCCTCTATACAGGTGAACCAATTTCTATTGCCACTGGAAATGAATAGGTATGACTTTTTCTCCTCACTCTTACCTGCAGGCAGTGGAAGCAGATCTGAAGTCATGTGCACTGAATCCAGGACCTAGAGAGTCCCCACTGAGCATCAGGTGGGTCTCAGAAGTAGCCATTTAACTGGGCAGTACTGTTGGGCTTCTCCCTATGTCCAACAACCAATCAACAAAGGTCTGATGGATTTCTGCTTGTTGAAAGCACCTCATCTGTGCTGGGGTAGTTGTTCTGTAGCATCATTCACCCATTTCCTGCCCCCTTGGCCCTCTGGCAGACTTCAAACCACTTGTCTACTCCCTGATTAACTTAAATATCTCGGCAAAGCATTTTGACCCCTGACCTTCCTTTGTTCACTTCTTGAATCTTATGTAGACTTCTGTCCAGTTAGACCAGACCTTCTCGACTAGGACACTTGACTACACTGTGCAGATAAATTCCCTGGGGATTTTGTGAATGCGCAGATCCTCAGTCAATATGCTTTGGTGGAGCCTAAGAGTCTGAATTTCTGATATGCTTCCAGGTCATGCTGGTGCAGCTATCACACTTAGAACAGCTAGGTTCTAGCAACAGTTCTCAAATTCCAGTATAAGTAAGAACCACCTGAAGAGTGTCTTAAAACACAGATTCCTTTTGATCAAAGATTCTATAGATGAATCCTGATCAAAAGGGAGAAAATGCAGAGCAGAATTTCTAATTTGCATGCAATTCTACCATGCGGCTACAATAGACAAAATAGCCTGGTACTGGTACAATGACAGATGCATTTAGCAAAGGAACAGAACTGAGAACTGTGATGTAAATCCATCCACTTAGGGTCACCTGGTCTTCAACAAGGATCCAAAGTCTATCAAATGGGGAAAATACAGTCTTTAACAAATAAAGCTGGCAAAAATGGATGTTGGTCTGCAAAAAAATGAAACAGGACTCATACCTCACACCACATACAAATCCAAAATGGATCAAAGACTTAAATATAAAGTAAAAAACTATAAAGTTTATAGGAGAAAAAAATATGGTCAATGCTAGAACTTCTAATACACGGCATGAATAGAACATAAGCCATAATTAACAACACACAAACTTCAGAGGGTAAGCTAGAAATACCAGCAAGTGGGTGGCTTTAACAAAGGAAAGTTTATTCTTACACAGTCCAGTAGGCTACAAGTCCAAACTCAGGGTGTCCGCTCCAGGAAAAGGCTTTCCCTCCATCGGCTCTGGAGGAAGGTCCTTGTGTCGCATCAGCCTTTGGTCAGGGAGCATCTTAGCACAGGAACCTCACGTCTGAGGGACGCAGTCTACTCCCAGTGCTGCTTTCTTGATGGTGTAAGGTTCCCAAGTCTCTGTTTGCTGCCCTTTCCTTTTATCCCTCATAGGATAAAAGGATAAAAAGTGGTGCAAGTTACAGTTCAGGGAAACTCCCTTTACAGTGGAGCAGGAAAGTGGCCTTAGGAAGGCCATTACAGTCCCACCCTAATCCTCTTTAACACATAGCATAGGAAAATCACATAATGTAGGACTATCATAAACTATTGGGAATCGTGGCCTAAACAGCTACACAAATTTTTGAGGGGACGCAATTCAGTCTGTGACAGGAAGCACCTTACAGTATGGAGAAATCTGGAAGGCATGCCGAGTGAAATTAGTCAGCTGCAAAAGGACAAATACTGTGTAAGACCACTCTTATAAGGACTCAATAAAAAGGTTTAAACACAAAAAACAAAAAGTCTTTAATAGTTACATGGATGGGGAGGGAGGGAGAAGGCTTATTCATTAATTAGATAGTAGATAAAAATTAAGTTAGGTGAAGGGAGGAATGACACACAGTAGAGGAGAACTCAGCACAACAGGACTAAACACAAAGCTAGGAAGTTTCCTAAATATAAACAAAAACTTCAAAGGACAGAGTAGCAGCAGCAGGTGTCTGGGGACCATGATTTCAGGGAAAATCTAGGTCCATTGGCTTTACAAACCTTTTTAAAGAAAATGTTCTTCATCCCTTTTGGTGAGTCAAGTCTGGGTCTTAAAAGCTAGCCAGTGGCCATCTAAGAAGCATCAGTTGGTTCCAATCCACCTGGAGCAGAGAAGAATGAAGAACATCAAAGACATAAGGAAAATATAAAGCCAAGAGACAGAAAGGGTCACACAATCCATAGACTACATCAGCATGAGACCAGAAGAACTAGATGGTGCCCAGCCACTCCCAGTGATTGATCTGACAGGGAACACGACAAACAGGCCCTGACGAAGCAGGAGAAAAACGAGGTACAGAACTTGAGCCCTATTAAAAAGACCAGATTTGGTGGTCTGACAGACTGGAGGGTCTGGAAGACACAGTCCCCAGACTCACTGCTAGCTCGGAGCTGAAACCATTCCCAAAGCCAACTCTTCAGACAAAGATTGGACTGGAGCACAAGACATAAAATGATACTGGCAAAGACTATGCTTCTTGGCTTAAGTAGACACATGAGACTAACTGGTCACCTCCTGTCCAGAGGTAATATGAGAGGGCAGACGGGGACAGAAGTTGTTTGAATGGACATGGGAAATACAGGGTAGAAAAGAGGAGCACGCAGTCACAGTGTGGGGAGAGCAGCTAGAGTTACCTACCAACGTGTGTGTAAGATTTTTTTATGACAAATTGACTGGGATTGTAAACTTTCTCTTAAATCACAACAAAATATATTTTTTAATGGGCAAAGGAAATGAAGACACTTCACCAAAGAAGACATTCAAGTGTCCAACAGACCCATGAAGAAATGCTGCAATTGCTAGCCATTAGAAAAACGCAAATGGAAACCACAATGAGACAGCACCTCACCCTAACATTACTAGCAAGGATCACAAAGACAGGAAAAGACAAATGCTGGCGAAGCTATGGGGAGGCTGGAACTCTTATGCACTGCTGGTGGGAATGCAAAATGGCCAAACCATGTTGGAAAATGATATGGCGCTTCCTTGGGAAGCTAGAAAATAGCACATGATCCAGCAATCCAGCTCCTAGGAATACATCTTGAGGAATAAGAGCTGTCACACGAAGAGACACTCGCACAACCCCTCTTCTTTGCAGCACTGTTCACAATTGCCAAGAGGTAGAAACAATAGAATGGATAAACACACAGTGACACATGCTCACAATGAAAAATTACACAACAGTAAAGAACAGTGATAAATCTGTGAAGCGTTTCATAACATGAAGGAAACTGGAGAGCATCATGCTGAGTGAAATCTGACAATCATGCAAGGACAAATACTGTACGAGACCACCACTGTAAAAACTCATGAAAACATTTACACATAAAAAGAAGCAATCTTTGATGGTTGCCAGGGTGGGAAGGAATGAAGACCGAAAAACGCTAAACAGACAATAGACAAGTGGTAACTTTGGTGAAGGATAAGATATTTCACAATATTGGGGAAGCCAAAACAACTCATCCAAGGCGAGGTCATGGAAACTCTATACACATCCAAACTCCCCGAGGGATCAAACTGCTGAGCTGAGGGCTGTGGGGACGGTGGTCTCAGGGAACATTTAACTCAATTGGCATGACATAGTCTATAAAGACAGGGTTCTACATTCTAGTTTGGTAAGTAAGTGTCTGGGGTCTTAAAAGCCCATGAGTGGCCATCTAG